>JAUMIR010000001.1:17507500-18757500 GCA_030847615.1 Gambelia wislizenii | reverse complement strand
TAGCATTATTATTCCACCTTAATTGCCATGGCTACCTCCTGTGGCATTTTGGGCTTTGTAGTTTAATGAGGCCTCTGGCTGAGAGGTCTAAACGCCCCTCCCTAAACTACAAATCCCAGGATATCACAGGGGGCAGCCAGGGCAGTTAAAGCGGAATAGTAATGCTAGAACAGTGCAGTGTGATGAGGCACAAAATATTATCATAGAATCACAGGGTTGGAAGAGACCTCAAGGGCCATCCAGTCCAACCCCCTGCCATGCAGGAATACAGAATCAATATTAATTAATTATAATAGCCAGCGGGAGAAGCCCAGGCCCTTTCCTTCCTTCCACCCCTCCATCCATCCAGTGGCCCTTTATGGATACTTTTAACAGTGAGGGTCACATATATAATTCAGAACAGTTCCCCCTTCCCTTTTGATCTTGTACCGACATCATTTTACCCCCTCTTCTAGTCATAATGCCAAATCTATTTTACCTGGCATAGTGACTATTGTCAGTGATGGATATACCAAAAGTGATGTCATTAGTTCATTTACCTTGCTCATTTCAGAGACTTTATAGACATTAAAAATAATACAATGAGCCAAGGTACCAGTAGATTCTCTCTCTCCATAAGGAATCCATGGATATGGAGGGCCGACTGTATGGCTCACATCCCCAGGGCTAGTTTAAGGAATTTGGGGGGGGGGGCTGCAATGCTTTATTTTGGGGGGCCCATATGTTTATCTCAGGTTAATGTAACCTAACTCAAACTATTCACAGTACAGGATATTCAGATTATTACTAATAATGTTTTTGCAGGAGGAGGGTTACTACAGGGGGGGCCACAATGATGGGGTCGCTTTGCAATGCTTTGTTTTGGGGGGCCCATATGTTTATCTCAGGTCAATGTAACCTAACTCAACCTAAGCTATTCACAGTACAGGATATTCAGGTTATTACTAATAATGTTTTTGCAGGAGGAGAGTTACTACAGCTTAGGTAGATTCTCTCTCTCCATAAGGAATCCATGGATATGGAGGGTCAACTGTATGGCTCACATCCCCAGGGCTGGTTTAAGGAATTTTGGGGGGCCCTGCAATGCTTTATTTTTTGGGGGGGGGGCATATGTTTATCTCAGGTCAATGTAACCTAACTCAACCTAAGCTATTCACAGTACAGGATATTCAGGTTATTACTAATAATGTTTTTGCAGGACGAGGGTTACTACAGGGGCCCCCACAATGATGCCCCCCCCTTGCAATGCTTTATTTGGGGGGGCATATGTTTATCTCATGTCAATGTAACCTAACTCAAACTATTCACAGTACAGGATATTCAGATTATTACTAATAATGTTTTTGCAGGAGGGGGTTACTACAGGGGGGCCTACAATGATGGGGCCCCTTTGCAATGCTTTATTTTTGGGGGGGGCATATGTTTATCTCAGGTCAATGTAACCTAACTCAACCTAAGCTATTCACAGTACAGGATATTCAGGTTATTACTAATCATGTTTTTGCAGGAGGAGAGTTACTACAGCTTAGGTAGATTCTCTCTCTCCATAAGGAATCCATGGATATGGAGGGTCGACTGTATGGCTCACATCCCCAGGGCTGGTTTAAGGAATTTTGGGGGGCCCTGCAATGCTTTATTTTTTGGGGGGGGGATATGTTTATCTCAGGTCAATGTAACCTAACTCAACCTAAGCTATTCACAGTACAGGATATTCAGGTTATTATTAATAATGTTTTTGCAGGAGGAGGGTTACTACAGGGGCCCCCACAATGATGGGCCCCCTTGCAATGCTTTATTTTTTGGGGGGGCATATGTTTATCTCAGGTCAATGTAAACTAACTCAAGCTATTCACAGTACAGGATATTCAGATTATTACTAATAATGTTTTTGCAGGAGGAGGGTTACTACAGGGGCCCCCACAATGATGGGACCCCCTTGCAATGCTTTATTTTTTTGGGGGGGGCATACGTTTATCTCAGGTCAATGTAACCTAACTGAAGGTATTCAAAGTACAGGATATTCAGGTTATTACTAATAATATTTTTGCAGGAGGAGGGTTACTACAAGGGCCCCCACAATGATGCCCCCCCTTGCAATGCTTTATTTTGGGGGGCCCATATGTTTATCTCAGGTCAATGTAACCTAACTCAAGCTATTCACAGTACAGGATATTCAGATTATTACTAATAACGTTTTTGCAGGAGGGGGGTTACTACAGCCCCCCCCCACAATGATGGGGCCCCCTTGCAATGCTTTATTTTGGGGGGCCCATATGTTTATCTCAGGTCAATGGAACCTAACTCAACCTAAGCTATTCACAGTACAGGATATTCAGGTTATTACTAATAATGTTTTTGCAGGAGGAGGGTTACTACAGGGGCCCCCACAATGATGGGGCCCCCTGCAATGCTTTATTTGGGGGGGCATATGTTTATCTCAGGTCAATGTAACCTAACTCAAGCTATTCACAATACAGGTTATTCAGATTATTACTAATCATGTTTTTTGCAGCAGGAGGGTTACGACGGGCCCCCCACAATGATGGGGCGGATGCTGCACATCCCTACTTGTACACAGTACAAGTACATCCAGCCCCTTCTTCCCACCCGCCGACCCCTGAGGCCGACCTCTCCTTACCAAGCGCGGCCTCCGCGGAGGAAGAGGAGGAGAAAGAGGCGGCGAGGGGTGCTGATGGCCGGGGGCACCACCGGCAACCTGAGGGGTGCGGCGGCGGCGGCGTTGCTCGGCGGTGGAGGCGGCTGAAGTCATCCCTGAGGCGTCTGAGGGAGAACCTCGTTCCCGCCCTTTCTCTCTCCCGGAGGGAGACAAGCGGGGTGGGAGAAGGGAGCAACGAGGGGCGGCGGCGTCGGTGGTCCGGGGACCTCCCTCAGGGGCTGCTGCGCTCGGTGGAGAGGCCCAATGGCGTCGCCTCCCCGTCCACACAGGCGCCGTTTTACCTCAGGCGGCGGCGACGGGCGGCGGCGGCGGCTTCCCTCCTTTTCCTTCTCCTCCTTCCTTCGGTTGTCGTGCGCAACCGCCAGCCACGCTCTCGCCGCCGCCGCCTCCCTTTGACAGACCCCCACACACACGCACAACACAACACAACGCCGCACTGGCACAATCACCCCATAACAAGGAATCCCCCCCAGCTTTGCCATTTTCCTGAAAGGAAGGAAGCAGGACCTGTATAAGGAATGTTGGGGGCCCCTGCAATGCTTTGTTTTGGGGGCCTATATGTTTATTTCAGGTCAATGTAACCTAACTCAACATACCCTATTCACAGTACAGGATATTCAGATTATTACTAATAATGTTTTTTTGCAGGAGGAGGGTTACTATGGGGTCCCCTGCAATGCTTTATTTTGGGGGACCCATATGTTTATCGCAGGTCAATGTCAAACCTAATTCAACCTACCCTATTCACAGTACAGGATATTCAGATTATTACTAATAATGTTTTTTTTCAGGAGGAGGGTTACTTTGGGGCCCCATCCACAATGATGGGGCCCCCTGCGGATGTTGACACCACTGGTGCCTTAAACCGGCCCTACAAGGAAGCAGGCCTCATGCGCCAAAGCAGGGCAAGGTCCCAGAAAACCACACAACGTGCCACCACCTGTTTGTTCCTCTAGTTCAGTGGTTCTGAACCTGGAGTCCCACAGTGTCCTCACAGGGAGTCTGCCAAGGCTTGAAGGCTGCTCAGCCCACCTCCTCCCTGCAGTGGAGTGGCCAAGTGAGAGGAGCCAAAGCAAAAGCTGGCAGGTTTGGCTTGCACATTGACATTCAGTCTGCTCCAGCCACAAACTTGCAGCAAGAAGAAGGAGAAAAGTGTGAAGTTGAAGGCTTTCACAACCGGCATCCATAGATTTTCCTTGGTTTTTTTCCAGATCTCTGAAGATGCCAGCCACAGATGCAGGCAAAACGTCAGAAATACACTTTTCTAGAACACGGCCTCACAGCCCAGAAAAAAACCAAGGAAAATCCAGGAGAAAAGTCTTCCCGCCCCCTCCAGTGCCTGTAAGGGAAGGTTTCATGAATGGTGTAATTGTATTATCATCATCATCATCATCATCATGGTTTTAAATCTTGTGTTAAGTCTTGGTGGTTCACAGCAACAAAATATATTTAAAGGGAGTTCCTGGTAAAGAAAAGGTTAAGAGCCACTGTTACAGATTTAAAAAGACTGTCCTTGCCTCTAGGTTATAAACCGCTTTGAGTTCCATTTCGGAGAAAGGTGGGATATAAATCAAATAAATCAGGTTCATGATTCAACAGGGCAATAATGATTCCAAAGAAAAAGGGAAAGAAGAAGAAAATGGCTATGCCTTTGTTCTATGCCTAATGGTTAAAGCCAATCTGGTCTCCCCTTTGGCTTAAGGTTTTGTATCTCCTGACTCCTCTCTTTCTCACAAGATACTTTCTTCCCTCATAGCTTAAGGCAGTGATGGTAAACCTTTTGAGCTTGGTGTGTCAGACTTCTCCAAAAAACTAAGCGTAACTCGGGTGGTGTGTCACTTTGAGGAAAAAAACTTTAGGGAGGCAGGAGGTGGGGTGGAGGAAAGTGGCGACTGGGGCTTCGAAGCCCCAATCGCCACTTTAGGGAGGGGGGAGGAAAGTGGAGACCAGGGCTTCGAAGCCCCGATCACCACTTTAGGGAGGGTGGGGTGTGTTTGAAACATCCTTCTTGGCATGCGGCTGCCTTAGTGGCTGCGTGTCATCAGAAATGGCTACGCATGTCAGTGCTGACACACGTGTCATAGGTTCGCCATCACTGGCTTAAGGCAATGGTTCTTAACCTGTGGTCCAGGGACCCCCAGGGGCCCACAATGTCCTCACAGGGGGTCTGCGAGGGCTTGCAGACTGCTTGGCCCACCTCCTCCCTGCTGTGGAGCAGCCACGTGACAGGAGCTAAGGCAAAAGCTGGCTAGCTGCCTTGGCCTGCACATTACCATTCAGTCTGCTCCAGCCACAAACTTGCAGGGAGGAGGTGGGCCAAGCAGCTTTCAATAGCAATAGTAATAGCAATAGCATTGATATATATACTGCTTATCAGGGGTTTTTAGCTAATTGCCCCAAACAAGCTGGGTACTCATTTTACCAACCTACAGAAGAATGGAAGGCTGTGTTAGCCTTGGAGCCCTCTGGGATCAAACTCATAACCTTGTGGCTTGCAGTACTGGGATTTAACCACTGCACCACCAGGGCTCCCTTCAAGCCATCACAGACCCCCTGTGAGGATATAGCAGACCCTTTGGCATTCCCAGACCCCAGGTTAAGAACCACTGATCTAGGCACCTTGGCCAATATCTTTATTGCTTCAGCTCAGAGGAAGGCAAAGGCAAACCCCATCTGAACAAATCTTGCCAAGAAAACACTGATAAGGTCGCCGCAAGTTGGAAATGACTTGAAAGCACACAACAACAATTGTAGATTTCCACAGACAGACTTACATGTTGTTATTTGCCATCAAACTTATGGATGTCCTATGAATGAGAGACCTTCAAGAGCCCTGGATATCAGCTGCCCTGCTTAGATCTTCCAAACCCTGGGCTGTGGCGTCCTCGATTGAATCAATCCACCTGTAGTACAACCTTATTCTTTTCCTATCACCTTCTACTTTCCCAGCATTATTGTCTTTTCAAATGTGTCACCTTGTCTCATGGTATGTTCCAAGTATGGCAGCCTCAGTCTAGTCATCTTTGCTTTGCATGAGAGGTCAGGCTCTATTTGCTCCCAGACCCATTCATTTGTCTTTTTAGCATTTTGTGGTATCCAAAGACCCCTTCTCCAGCATCACATTTCAAATTAGTCGATTTTCTTACTGACAGCCTTCTTCACTGTCCAGCTTTCACAACCATACATAGAAATGGGAAATACAATGGCATAGACAATCCTAACGTCAGTATTCAATGATATATCTTTACACTCCCAAGAACTTGCCTACTTACTTCATAGCTGCCATTCAAAGTCCTAGTTTTCTTCTGATTTCTTGAGTGCAGTCTCCATTCTGATTAATGGCTGAGCCAAGGTATGGGAAATCTTGAACTTTTTCAATGTCTTCAATCGCCTGCTTTAACTTTGTCATACCATAATTATCCATGCCATCCAAACCTGAGGTTGTCACCTTCTAAATCTAATTTCTCAGCCACATACTTTGTTTCAAGCAGACCAAACAACATACAGCAAAATATATTTTCAAATTTAATAAACCCAAACCACTTCCTTGCTTCACAAGATCTCATGTGATCTTTGAAGCTAAGCAAGGTCAGCTCTGGTTAGTACTTGGATGGGAGACCACCAATAAATACCAGGTGCTGTAGGCAATATTTCAGAAAAAAGGAACTGCAAAACCACCTCTGAGTATTCCTTGCCTGAAAAACACTATGAAATTCATGGGGTCGCCATAAGTTGACAGGTGACTTGAAGGCACATATATACAAACTTTCAGTCTGGAATCAGACTCGCAGACAGACATTGGAACAGACTACTGTACTTTGGGAAATTACAGATTTCTTCCATTTCAGTTTTGTTTTATTTTTTTAAAGAAGTGGTTATATGATTAATTTTATACATTAGGAAGAAATAGGAATGGAAGACCCTTGGGATCCTTTTTACCTCTGTGATCTATGAACAGATCTGACAGTAAGAGAGAGAGGCTGATCTTTATCAGGGCAGAGGGATGCAGTTCTTCCCCTTATAATTTAGTTATAGCCTTGACTTTTTAAAAGTTCATAGGAGTGAGTCACACATCATTTGCGTTCTTGTGTCATAGCAACAGCTGTATACATTATCTCTGGCTTACACACTGGCTCTTCCATCATATGCCATGTCATTGAAAATCAGGTGAATGCAGAATCATTGGTCCTGCCACAGGAAACAAAAATATATAGGTCAGAAAGAGGACAAAGCCTTAGATCTGAGGATGGAGGAGTAAAAAGCATCTTCTCTAAATTTTCCTCCACTGGCTGCATGGATTGCATACTGGTGAATCATAGAATAATAGAGTTAGAAGAGACCACAAGGGTCATCCAGTCCAACCTCCTGCCATGCAGGAATGAACAATCAAAGCATTCCCGAGAAATGGCATCCAGCCTCTGCTTAAAAACCTCCAAAGAAGGAGACTCCACCATACTCTGAGGCAGTGTGTTCCACTGCCAAACAGGTCTTACTGTCAGGAAATTCTTCCTAATGTTTAGGTGGAATCTGTGTTCCTGTAGTTTGAGTCCATTGCTCTGTGTCCTAGTCTCTGGAGCAGCAGAAAACAAGCTTGCTCCATCCTCAAGGACAGGAACCTGCCCAAGCCATCAAATGCCATTAAGATAGCAGTGCCAGAAGAGCAGATATCCAGGGTCCCACACAGGAAAATGAGCAGAGGCTCACTCTCCACACATACTCTTCAACGTTTCACAGATCAAAACTGGGATACCTGTGGCTAAGCAATATCAGAGTGTGGTCCAGATAGCAAAAGTTATTCATGAAGAAGAACACACAAGCTAGGAGAAGCTTCAGCCTTTTACTTTTGCCTGAGCCTACTGGGAAGGGCAAGATTCAACCTCCTCCTATTCTCTCCCCCTTGGTTAGTTGAGTACAAACTACTTTTGCACATTGAACTCAGTTTGCACCAGTGGAAGCAAGCTGAGGGCAAAGGGGGAAAGTGAGAAGAAACTGGGCCATTTTAAAAGTAGCTGAAAAAGTAGGATGACAAAGGATTAATCAGGACTGCCCCTGCCAAATCGCAACAGCTGGAGGGTATCTCTACATTTTGAAGTACAGTATGTGTCATTCACTCTAGAGCAGGGGTAGGAATCCAGCTGTTAGACTGGACATCTTAACATTCTTCACTATTTGTTATGATGGTTAGAACTGCCAGAGTAGCACTAACTTTAAATAAAATCAGTTTAAAACAGTGAAAAATACTTTAAACAGACTAAAAGCATATTAATTTCACAGGTTAAAACAAGACCGTTTAAAACCAGTTAAAACAAATTAAAACAATTTAAAACGTGCACATGGGCAGACCTCTGGTCGCTTTAATAAAAAGACATAGCTGAGAATTTGCATAGCCAGATGTAACCATGATGTAGGATCTCCATTGTTGTAGTTACATCTGATAATGACACTCCCCCAAAATATAAGTTTTCAGCCTGGTAGTGCCCCAACTGAAGGGTTTCTGAGGCACTGCAGATCAGGATGCTGCTAAATGATTCTGCTGCATTCTCCTGGTCCTGGGATGTGTGGAGAACAGGCATCTGGAGAGACCCCTTGGGATCCTGCTGCAACAGCTTCTCTCGAAACCCTAAATGGGTTTGGATCTCAATACTTGAGGGGAGTGCTTCTTCCTATACACACTGCCCAAAGATTGGGGTCTGCTGGAGGGTTCCTACCAGTGGGGGCAATATGGTATGGAAGGACATGGGAGAGGCTGTGGTTTCCCAGTTGTGGAACATCCTTCCCTCTAGAGTCCAGATTGGCACCAACAGTGCTGACACTAGTTATGCAACCAGGAGTGTGTTGCAGACATAATTTCCCAGTGCCTTGCAAACCCTTCAGCTTGTGCCAGGCTGAAAATTAATCCAGCACTTGATCCTGGATGAGTATGCCAACCTAGTTTGTATTACAGAGACCTGGCTGGGTTAAACTGGGAGGGGGTGGACTTCTCCCGGCTTTGCTTACCTGCAGTCTCTGTACAGCAGCACATGAGGCTGGCAGGGGGGAAGGTGGAGTTGCAGTGGTCAATCGGGATTCCATCTCTCTCACCAGGTGCCCTGTCCCACAGTCTTCTCAGTTCATTGGGGTGTTTTTGACGGTGGGTGGCCAGGACAAAACAAGGATTCTGCTGGTGTACCACCTACCCTGCTGCCCAACAGTCTCCCTTCCTGAGCTGGCTCAGTTGGTCTCAGCAGTGGTGTTGGGAGTCCCCTCGCCTTGGTGTACTGGTGGACTTCAACATCCATGCGGAGACTGCTCTGTCAGGAGCATCTCAGAACTTCCTCTGCCATGACAACCATGGGGCTGTCCAAAGAAATATCTGGTGCCACCCATGCTGCAGGACACTCTCTGGACCTGGTTTTCTGCTCTAGGTGAGATGCCAGTGATCTGAGTGTGGAGGAACTTTCTATAGTTCTGTGGTCATTGACTGATCACTACTTGGTGGGATTTAGACTCACTGGGACTCATAGCCTCTGCAGAGGTGGGGAGTGAATTAAGATGGTCCTCCCCAGGAGACTTATGTATCCAGATGGATTTCTGGTTGCTCTTGGGAAATTTCCTGTCAAAGCTGGCAGATCTCGGGAACAGGGAAATGGTCAGAGCAGTGGACACGATTGCTCCTAAGTTACCCCTCCCACAAAGTGGAGCCAAGTGAGCCCCCAGTTCACTAGGGAGCTGGCGGTGATGAAATGAGTGGGATGAAGACTAGTGATTATGGCAGAAGACTCGGAGCGAGTCCAACTGAACACAGGCTAAAGCACATTGGAAGGCCTATGCCACTGTGATGATGCAAGTGAAGAAATTTTACTTCAGAGCTGTCTGAGTGGTCAGGGGCCTTTTGCACTTTGGCCAACAAGAAGAAAACAAAGAACACTCGACAGCCTGTTGTAATGAATTTGCAAGACACTTTGCAGACAAAATCGCTCAGATTAATTCTGACTTGGATACTATAGTTGAGACTAGTCCAGTGGATGTAATCTTGCCACCTGCTTGTCCTGTACAGTATTATCAGATATGTTTCAGTTCATGCAGCCTGAGAACATTCTCAGGATCATTGGAGAGGTGAGAGCTGCTACATATATGCTGGATTCTTGTCCTCCCTGGCTTCTGAAAACAGCTAGAGTGGGACTGGCTGAGTGGGTAAGGGGAATGGTGAATGCCTTGCTGCAGCAAGGGCTGTTTACATCCTGTCTAAAAGAATCTATGATGAGGCCTTTAGTAAAAAAGGCCTCCTTGGATCCCCTCTATTCTGAATAAAAATCAGCAAGTCTCTAACATTCAATTTTGGGGCAATGTTCTTAACATTTTCTTTACAACAGACCCCCTTTAAATATCTTTTGTTGCTGTGGACCAGCAAGACTTAACTCAAGCAAGATGTTCTGAGATTGTGATGGCACAATGTGGACAACAGCAGAGTTTGGTGCAGCTACGAAGGTGGATTTTTGCTGTATGTGTGGTAGCAAGAAACATCATATACTTTCTCTCGGTATCGTTCACTTGCATGTTCTTGTTGTGTGCAGAAGTAGCAAGTGCTGAGTACATTTTTTGCTATCATTTTCATAACTTTTGAATGGTTTGAGATGTTGTAATTAAACTTTGTACAAATCATGTCTATCACTGGCAAAATACTCCTGCTCTTTGAGATCAATGTATGACCATTTGTCTGTCTGTCCATCTGTCTTTCTTCCATTCATTCATTCATTCTATTTTAACTGTAAAAACTAATAACCTTTCTTCAAGATTTTGCAGACCCCCTGTGATGATATTGCGCCCCCCTGGGAGCCCATGGACCACAGGTTAAGAACTGCTGTTCTAGAGCATGTAGTGGCCTCTCAGCTCCATAGGTTCTTGGATGAGATGGATTATCTAGATTCATTTCAATCTGGCTTCAGGGAGAGTTATGGGATGGAGACAGCTTTGGTTGCTTTGGTGGATGACCTATGCAGGAACTGGACAGGGGGAGTGTATCTCTGTTGGCTCTGACGGACCTCTCAGCAGCTTTCGATACCATCAACAATGGTATCCTTCTGGACCAACTCTCTGGGATGGGACTTGGGGTAACTGTTATGTACTGGTTCTGGTCTTTCTTGGAGGGGTGAACTCAGAAGGTGGTGCTGGGGGACTCCTGTTTGATGCCCTGGCCATTGGCCTGTGGGGTCCCTCAGGGTTCTGTCTTATTCCCCATGCTGTTTTAACATCTACATGAAACTGCTTGGGAGAGATCATCTGCAGTTTTGGGATACATTGTCACCAATATGCTGATGACACCCAACTCTACCTCTCCTTCCCATCTGATTCCAAGGAAGCTGTCTTGGTACTGAACCAATGTCTGTTGCCAGTAATGGACTGCATGAGGACAAATTGAAACTTAATCCAGACAAAACAGAGGTGCTCCTGGTCAGTTGAAAGGCAGATCAGGGAATAGGGACCCTGCCTGTGCTGGATGGGTTACACTCCCCCTGAAATCTCAGGCTCGCACTTTGAGTGTTCTCCTGGACTCGACACTGAGCCTGGATGTCCAAGTTTCAGCTGTAGCCAGGGAGTGCACCAGCTGCTCCATTCCTTGAGATGTCAGATCTGGCTGTGGTGATACATGCCTTGATTACATCCCATTTGGACTACTGTAACACACTCTATGTGGGGCTGCCTTTGGAAACTATTCAGAAATTTTGGCAAGTCCAAAATGCTGCAGCCAGAATGCTGACTGGGGCCAGTTATATGGAGCATATAGCTCCCTTATTAAAACAGCTTCACTAGCTGCCTGTTCATTTCCAGGCACAATTCAAAGTGCTGGTCATGACATATAAAGCCCTATATGACTTAGGTTCAGACTGTCTGAAAGACTGTATCTTCCCATACAAACCTTTCCTAAGAGTTCTAAGATCTACAGGGGAAAGCTTTCTCTTGGTTCCATCACCACCACCACCCCTCTCTCTCTCTGGCTTTTCTTTGCAAACGAAGATTCAGGAAGGATTCATCCTGCGCTTTCTGCAAGCGCGCTGATGACTAAAAAGGCCAATCCGAGATAAACAAGTCTGGTTGCAGAGAGCACAGCAGAAGGTCTCCTTGGGAGATGTTTCTGGGTTGTGATTCTTTCTGCATTGTCGTTTCTCTTCAAGACTTGTTTGGCGTGAGTTCTCAAATAAGGCTGCAGCATTGTGGATAGTGCGTCTCCATGCCTCCCGATGTGAGGCCAGGGCGGACCATTGTTGGTGGTCAATTTGGCCAAGCCTGAGATGTTGTTTCAGGGAGTCTTTGTATCGCTTTTTTGGAGCGCCCCTCTTACGCTGACCTGTGGCGAGTTCACCGTATAGTACTGTTTTTGGGAGGCGATGGTCCTCCATCCTAGAAACGTGCCCTGCCCAGCGCAGCTGTGTTCTCAATATCATGGCCTCAATGCTGGTGATCCCTGCCTGCTCAAGGACAGCAATATTCGGCACATAGTCAGTCCAGTGTATATTTAGGATTGTGTGTATACAGCGCTGATGAAAGGGTTCGAGGAGTCATAAGTGGTGGTGATAGGTAACCCATGCTTCAGACCCATAAAGAAGAATAGACATACAATGGCTCTATACACACTGATTTTTGTTCCTTGCCTCAGGTGTTTATTACTCAAGACTCTTTTGTAAAGTCTTCCAAATGCGCTATATGCCTTTGCTAATCTGTGATCAATCTCTTTGTCAATCTTGGAGTCTGAGGAGATGATGCTTCCCAGGTAGGTGAACTGCTGGACGGACAATGTGGGGATGGTGGTGTTCATCCTGTGGTTCAGGCTGGTAGAGGACTTCCGTTTTCTTCAGGTTGACTTCCAGCTCAAACAGCTCTGCAGCTGTTGCGAAGCAGGATGTTAGGTGCTGCAGAGCTGCTTCTGTGTGGGCAACAAGGGCAGCAGCATCAGCAAAGAGCAGCTCACGGACTAGATAGTTTAGAGTCTTAGTGTCAGCCCTCAGACGGCTTAAGTTAAACAAGCTACCATCAGTTCGGTAACGTATATAGATGCTGTCATCTTCTTCAAGCTCTGCCGTAGCCCTTTGGAGCATCATGCTGAAGAAGATTGTAAATAAAGTTGGAGCAAGAACACAACTTTGCTTCACTCCATTAGTTATTAGAAAGGGCTCTGAAAGAGCATCACCATATCTGACTTGACCGTGCTGGCCCTTGTGTAGCAAGATAATCATTTTAAGGAATTTGGGGGGACATCCTAGTCTTTCCAGGATCTGCCACAGACCTTTTCTACTCACAGTGTCGAAGGCTTTGGTGAGGTCAACAAATGTTACATAGAGACCCTTGTTCTGCTCTCTACATTTCGCTTGCAGTTGTCTAAGGGCAAATACCATATCTGTAGTACTCCTATTGGCTCTGAAGCCACATTGGCTTTCAGGAAGAAGTTCTTCTGCAATAGCAGAAACTAATCTGTTCAGGAGTATCCTTGCAAGGATTTTTCCAGCAATAGAGAGCAGTGTTATACCTCGATAGTTTGAGCAGTCGGATTTTGCTCCTTTTTTCTTGTACAGGGTGATGATGACTGCATCTCAGAGATCTGATGGCAGTTCCCCTTTTCCCCAGCAATTCACAAGGAGTTAGTGGAATTTACCGTGGAGTACATGACCTCAGTGTTTCCAAACTTCAGGTGGGATTCCATCGATCCCAGTTGCCTTGCCGTTTTTCAACTGCTGTATGGCCTTAAGGGTCTCTTCCAAAGTGGGAACTATGCCCAATTCATTTTTCATCGGTTTTTGTATCATATGTTGGATAGCTGAGCCTTGGACTACTCGTTTGGCACTAAAGAGACTTTGAAAGTGTTCAGCCCATCGATTCAGGATGGAGACTTTATCAGTACTTAATGTTTGACCATCTGTACTGTATAAGGAGCTTTGGACGTGATAAGTAGGTCGAAACACTGCTTTAAGAGCTTCATAAAATCCTCTAGGATTACCCAGATCTGCACAGCGTTGTGTCTTTTCTGCTATATTGATCCACCACTTATTCTGCATGTCTCGGAGTTTTTGTTGAAGTTTACTACATGTGAGATGGAAAGCTGCTTTTCTTACATGGCAAGTTAGCTAGGAAAGGTATGCCTGGTGAGCAGTTCTCTTCTCTGCCAACAGCTCCTGGATCTCTTGGTTGTTTTCATCAAACCAGTCTTGATTTTTCTTGTGGGAGAACCCGAGGGATTCTTCCACAGACTGGAGGATACTGTTTTGGATATGTTGCCAAAGCACTGTAGGAGAAGGATCTGTAGGATGGTCTTCAAGTTTTGTTTGCAGATTTGCCTGGAAGTTGTCTCTCATGGTAGCTTGTTGAAGATTGTTGATTTGGAGTCTCTTCTTTAGGATGCCACCCCTCTTAGGTTTGAACTTAAGATGCAGATTTAGTTTATATCTGACGAGGCAATGATTTGTTTGGCATTCTGCACTGGGCATCACTCGAGTATGATGGACATCGCGAATGTTTCTCTGGTGGACTAGAACATAGTCAATGAGGTGCCAATGTTTGGATCAGGGATGCATCCAGGTTGTCTTCAAGCTATCTTTCTGCTGAAAGATAGTGTTTGTAATAGCCAGCTGTTGTTCTGCTGGCTATTATAAGAGGCATCCATTATCATTGCAATTTCCAACACCATGCTTGCCTAAGACACCTTTCCAGGCTTCGGAGTTCTTTCCTACTCTGCCATTGAAGTCACCAAAGATAATAATTTTATCTTCTACAGGGACTTTTTGTATGAGGTGGTGTAGGTCTGTGTAGAATTTGTCTTTCTCTACAGGGTCAGCTTGCATAGTTGGAGCATATATACTAAAGAGAACAACGTGTGGGAGGCGTAAGGAAATAATGCGATCAGAGTGTCCTGTTGGCAAGGTTTCGAGTTTGGAGGCGATGGAGTTTTTAATCATAAAGCTTACTCCTGAAAGTTTTTCGGTTTTGGGTTTGCCAGACCAGTAAAGTGTGTAGCCGACGCCATGTTCTTTAAGGCTGCCTTCCTCATGGAGACGAACTTCACTAAGAGCAGCGATGTCAATATTAAGTCATGATAGTTCATGAGCTATTAGAGCAGAACGACGCTCAGGCCATCCACTATCTGCAGATTCTCGCATGGTTCTGATGTTCCAGCATGCAAGTGTCAGTTTATTTACACCTTTGGAGGCTAGTGTGTGCCTTTGTTTCTTTGCCTTGGTTTGGCCGCATCAGAAGATGATCATTCGCCGCGGCTAGCCAACCAGGTAGTTGGGGATGAGCTTTTCTTAGGCCACCTTTTATAGGCCCCTCTCCATATGGAGCAGTGCTTTCCTTTAAAAAGGCTGCTTGGTCGTTCAGGATGCTGCCAAACATGACTTTCACCTCCCGGGTCAGCCTCAAGCAACCAAAGTCCTGAACCGCCTGCATGCAGGGTTGGGTCTGCGGCTTCCAGTGCATCTTTACACCTGCCGTTTCATCCCTCGCCTATCGCTACAGGGCTTTTTCGGAATTGGATTTGTCTGAGCCTGTGCAATTGATTTTTCTGGTGGAGTGCACAGAACTGGCCTCACCCTTTAAACCAAAGGTTCATCTGCTGTGGCCTTGCAAGCATGGACGGTAGCAGCGAGGTCCTCAGGTCATAGGTTTGATTAGTTTCCTTCTCTTAGATGGTTGACCTTACAGGGTTGGACGAGCACCATCTGCCCAGGTTTGGGATTAGAGTTGTCCTTCTCCTAGTATGGTTGCCATAGGCTAGAGGGCTTATCCTGCCCTTTGACGCTCTTTGTCAGACCCTTCGGTTTTGACCTGTCTGGCATGGGAGACCCTACTGGTGACTATTATGACACCGCCAGCATAGCCCAAACATCACCACCACCACACCTTGCTTAATGTGGACAAGAGAAAGAGCTTTCTTATTATCTGTCCCCACCCTCTGGAACTCCCTTCCGCAGGAGGCTAGGCTGACCCCCTCCCTGCTTTCTTTTCAACAACAGGCAAAAACCTTTTTGTTCAAGCAAGCTTTTAATGTATAAACTGGGAAGCGTTTTATTTGGATGTCTTATTTATCTTTTTAAACTTCGTATGCCTTTTAAATGATTTTGTTTTATATGGTGATTTTAATTGTTTTAAAATTTAATTGTTCAGTTTTTTTCAACTGACTCTTTCTGGGAGCTGCCTTGGGTCCCACATTGGGAGAAAGACAGCATACAAATGAAATAAATGAATAATAAATAAATAAGAAATTTTCTGCCTACCATCCAGATTGCATCAGCCATCATGCTAGGAGGGTTTATTAATGGACAAATCTGCTCTTATCTCAGTGTTGATAGAAGAGCATACTTTCTCATCTGTTCATATTTCAGTAGGTGTTCTGCTGGCATTAGCCTTCTCTTTGTTCCCTGTAACACACGTACACACATTCTAATACATGTAGTTTCCAAATTATATCTTATGCTCCATATAGTTACACAGTACTCTATAGGTTATACTCGTTTCCAGGCCTCAAATGGGCAACCAAAATAAGCCTGGCCTGGGTATAGGGAGCTGAGTATATTTAGCCTAGAGAAGTGACACAATAGCTGTCTGAATGACACGACCCTCGAGGGTGAAACAAGGGTGACATGACCCTCGGAGCATGGTGGCGTCTCCTTCCTTGGAGGTCTTTAAACAGAGGCTGGATGGCCATCTGTCAGGGATGCTTTGATTGTGTATTCCTGCATGGCAGGGGGTTGGACTGGATGGCCCTCGTGGTCTCTTCCAACTCAATAATTCTATGATTCTATGAATACCTGAAGGGTTGTCATGGAAGATGGAGCCAGCTTGTTTTCTGCTGCTCCAGAAACTAGACAGAAAATAGTAGATTCAATGACAAGAAAAGAGATTCCACCTAAACATTACAAAGGACTTCTTGTTCAATAATAGAATAGACTGCCTTGAAGAGCAGACCTAAAGACCTGCCACATATAAATAAGCAGAAGTTGGATGGGCATCTTTTAGGAGTGCTTTAATTGTGTATTGCTGCATGGCAGGGATTGGGCTAGATAGCTCTTGTGGTCCCTTCCAGCACTAAGATTCTATGACTCTGTGATTTCTATGGAAGCAGCAGGCACTTACCTCTGACACAGTGAGGCATTCAGCATTCCTTGGACTCACCTGATCAATCCATCTGTGCTTGCTCATATTAGCCAAGATGGGCTATGGTCAAGCTTATATGTGGCAGGATGGGCCAATTCAAGTAGGGTTGCTAGGTGAAAGTAGGGGCATGACTCCTGTACCTTTAATGGTTCTGTAAAGGAGGGAATTTCATCAGGTGTTGCTTCCATGATAGGGTCCATGAAATTGTCATAAGTGTGGTATGATATGATCCAAGGAAACCATTCCAGTCAAAATTCAGTTCACTGCATTCTATACCAATAGAAGCTTCGAAATCAGTTATTAATGTCCCAAAGCTCACACAGGAGCAGGCCACAAGACTGTTGTATGCACAGCCTTCCACACCCTTTTGAATAATCCTGCACATGGTATGAACAAGACAAAAGAATAATAAAAACTCAAGTCTTGTCTTCTGGAAGTGAAGAGGATGAATTGGGTAGAAAAATCTTCATGGCAACAAGAAACAACACAAATCAGTCCTTTTCTTGTTGCTACTTGAATCAACTCTTTTTAGTCACCCCCTCCCCAAGAGAACTGCTTGTAACAAAATCAGATGTGTGTACAGTATAGTCAGCCCTCCGTATCCACAGATTTGGCATCCATGGATTCAAGCAATCATGGCTTGAAAATATTCAGGGGGAGGGGGGATTCCATAAAGCAAACCTTGCTGTTCACCATTTTATATACGGGATGTCATTTACTGTGCCATTGTATATGCTGCAGCCTTATTTGAGAACTCACGCCGAACAAGTCTTGAAGAGAAACGACAACACATAAAGAATCACAACCTGGAAACATCACCCAAGGAGACCTTCTGCTGTGCTTTCTGCAACCGGACTTGTTTATCTCGGATTGGCCTTTTTAGTCATCAGCACGCTTGCAGAAAGCACGGGATGAGTCCTTCCTGAATCTTTGTTTGCGAAGAAAAGCCAGAGAGAGAGAGAGAGAGGAAGAGAGAGAGAGAGAGAGTATAATGGGACTTGAGCAGCCATGGATTTTGATATCCAGAGGGTCCTGGAACCTAGCAGATACCAAGGGCCCACTGTACCAAGCATAGCACCAACTTGTATACCTTTGTGGATCCCATTTTGGAAGAAAGGTGGGATATAAATCCAATCAACCAACCAACCAATCAATCAATTTTCCTTATCCTTTGGCTTTCCTTCCAAAAAGAAATTTTGCTATGTCTTTTCTCATTTTGGTTTATTTTTTATATTTATAGCCCTGCCTCTTCACACATAGGAATTATTCCAAGGCAAAGAACTGCTGGACTGCATATAAGTTAATTGGTTCTAAGGTGCCATATGGATTGTTACATTTACAGGGTAGGAGCTGGTTTCTTATGTCTAGAGGAGTGGTTCTTAACCTGTGGTCCAGGGACCTACAGGGGTCCACAATGTCCTCACAGGGGGTCCGCAAAGGCTTGTAGGCTGCTTGACCAACCTCCTCCCTGTAGTGGAGTGGCCACGTGACAGAAGCCAAGGCAAAGCCTGGCTGGCTTGGTCTACGCATTGCCATTCAATCCATTCCAACCACAAACTTGCAGGAAGAAACAGAAGAAAGGTCTTCAGTTCCTCTCAGGGAAGGTTTAATGAATGGTGTATTATTTATCATCACCATCATTTTATGTATGATAGTTCTTGTTGCTGTTATTATTGGGGTTTTAAATCTTGAGGGGTCCACGGCAACAAAAGATACTTAAAGGTATCTGGTAAGGAATAGGTTAAAAACCTCTGGTCTACAGCAAAGACAACTCTGCGGGAATATCCACCTATACAATTGGAATCTGGCAGGTGCCATGACTAATTTGCTCCCTGGCAGCTTTTCCTCACATATTTGCAGGTGAAAGTTTGTGGGCTTTGGGGAAAGTTGTACAGGGGGAAACCAGAAGATGAGGGATTTACAATGCAAATTGGGATAATTTGTGTAAGGTAATTTGCAGAAAATTCCTGAAGTAGGCTTTTTTCTTAGATGATTATATTCCAGTTTAAGCACTTCGCAGTATTAGCTTTTTGTATATAACTTTTACACTCCCAAGAGACTTTCCATGTTATATGTTTATACATTCTTGTTGCACTGTTAACATACTCCTGCCCACACTATTTACATCTACCAAACCTTTTTCCTTCCTTCAGTGGCTTCACTATAATGAGGCCAAACACTGGGGTATTTTTCCCCACCCTGATTAGGTGTTGTTATGACTCACAGAGCAACCAAATACATGAAAAAGCTAACAGATTCTATATAAATA
Source organism: Gambelia wislizenii (assembly GCA_030847615.1). Taxonomy (NCBI): domain Eukaryota; kingdom Metazoa; phylum Chordata; class Lepidosauria; order Squamata; family Crotaphytidae; genus Gambelia; species Gambelia wislizenii. The sequence goes on along the minus strand of JAUMIR010000001.1, from coordinate 18,738,433 downwards.
CTTCAATTTCCCCCCAGCTCAAGAAAAGAAATAAGACATTGCTCTGGAGTCTGCCTGCTTTCTGAAAATGAAATCAAAATTAATCATAGTTTTTGTTTTGGTTTCACTTACACTCTTGAGACTAAATAAGAATTTTAGTGTGGTATTTGTTCCACATGGGGTGACTTCAATTTGTAACTTATTTTTTTAACTTGTATTTAAGGAGTTATAAATACTGCTTTTCTAAATAGTTTCAAGGGTGTTAAATAAATCAAACTATAAACTTTAAAACTTGTAGAAGCCTGAAAAAACGAGTACAATGCATAATTACTTGTGAAGATTTTTTCTTAAATTAGCTGTTCTTATTCCCTTTCATTTTCTGCATACAAATCATTAGTGTGTGTGTGAGAGAGAGAGAGAGACAGAGAGAGAGAGAGAAAGGGGAGGGCTTGGCTTCTGCCACCAAGTCAGGTGATTTCTGGAGTACTTGTTAGCCTCATGGCCTTAGCAGCTACCCAGTGGCATTAAAAGGTTAACTTCTAGTGACCTTGTTGGGTACTCTTTTGCATTTGCTTTGCAGTTTGAGGCTGGGAAGCTATGAAGGTTGGGAATGGAGGAGTGATTTCCCGCCATGGCTAACCTGCTTGTATAGTTTGACTGTGTTTGCTTCTGCACTATATAAACCATGGGAACCTATTTTCTATTCGCCTTGCTGGGGGGGGGGGTGTACACCCCAGCCCAAGGACTCCTAGTATGTCCAGCAATGAAGGTTTGATTGATTGCCAGCTGAGGGATAAGTCTGGGTAGAATTTATTTGGGGGACCAATTTTACCATTGGCTGCCAGGGGAAGCCGGACCCTATCACCAAAAGGCTGGAATGCTTCTCTGCTGTATATCATCTGTTTGCACCATTTACCATCAATGAAAATTATGCTGTAGCAGTAACGTGTCAGTGTTTGGCAACAAAGGCCTAAAACTACACCCACTTCTGGAATAAGACAGGGTGCTCGCTCTCTCTCCTCCACACACGTACACATCCTTGCTAAGCACAGTCTCGGGGTGGGGGTCAGGCATCCACTGCAGCTTTGAAACTGCCAAGTTTATCTCATACTGTATTTGCAATTGCCATCCATCTATTACTAATGAACTTATGAAATAGGGGTGGGGCGAAGCACTGGGGAAAAAATCTTGCTGAGATCCTATATGGGGAGATGGAATACAAATATTCCAGTCAGGTAGAACTCCACTCAGTCTCCCCTCTCCAATCCTGCAGGACTCATTTGTTGCCTGCCCTCCCCAGCATGGTGGTGGTGGTGGTGGTGGTGGTGGTGGGGAGAGCAGGAGACAGGAGAGAAATGTCCAGCTAAGTCCCTACAGGTGAAGTCCCAGAGGATATTCTTGTTACGTACCTGGCAATAGCTGGATGCTTCTTTGTGCAACCCCCCGCCCTGCCACTTCTCACCGGTCACATAGAGGCACACTAGGAACTAGGTAATTTTTGAGGAGATAGGGGGGCCATTGCAGATGGGAGGTGGTGAATTCCTCCCTCTGCAGTGACTAAGGAACAACATTATGTCAGTCACTAACAGGATGTCAGCTGCCTCTGAAAATAATGCACAACGTAACTCAGAGATCTTACAAACAATTCATTTATTCAGCTTTAAACTAAGTACACAACTGAAAGGAGGAGGCGGCATTTTGGCACTACACTATACATTAGTTATTTCTGCATGTCGGCTCTCAGGAGATATGGTACTGCTGTGCTTTAAAAACTTGGTATGGTTTTCCCAGCAGGCCAATGATTGAAAAAAGAATTACATTCCTGTTTTTACAAAGAAAATGTACAGGATGTGCAGAAACATGAACAACACACAATTCTCAGATTTCCCCTTGCAACAAAGGAGGTATTCTTGCACTCTATAATTTACCACCCATCAGAATATGCCATTGCTTGTATCCCAAAAGGGAGGAGGCAGACACTGCATGGTAAAACAAAAAGAAAAAACAACATACTCACTAATAAATGAAAACCAAGCCTTAAACTAAAGTTACCTGACAAAAGTTAATTTACCTTATTAATGGGAATGAGGGATATTAAAAACCAGAAGAAATTGGCATTTGTATCAGATACAAAAGCTGAAGCATCAGAGTAACACATAAGTGTGTGATTCTTTACAAGTTAATTTCACAAATGGATTGTGACTTTTTTTCCTCCCCAAACTGTACAGTGCAGTGCCTCTACAATTTATACAGTGTTTTACATCTATGTAACACATATTGAACATGTTGTGAATTAGACAGCTGGTAGGCCACCAGAGTTGCAGACCAAAAAGGACGTTGAAGGGGTGGGGAGGGGGAGATACAGTACTTTTATCTTTTTTAAAATGCAAGTTAAATACTTATTCCAGCATGGGCAGGTGAAGTGAATGGAAAGATGGGGGACTAGCAAACAGTGAACATTTTATTTAAAAAGTGTTCAGCTACTCATTATTAACATATGTACAAACTCTTTGTTATCTGAAATAAAACTACAGTTAAGAGACACTGTTATCTATAGGCTCTGTTAAACTGGAAAGAAAAATCAAACTGCCACCTACAAAGACAGGAAAGTGAAGGACCTTACTGAAAAATCTGGCAATAGAAAGTACATCCCTCTATTGCAGAGTTTTAGACAACAACAGGAAATAAACAAATTTTTTCAAAGGACAAGACTTTAAAAAAGGAATCCAGCTCAAAGTTCTGCATAGCCTGATATTGCATGTGAGTTGAAAACAAGGGCAGAAATCTTTTTTTAAAAGTAGAGAACATTTCTGGCCTGTTCTTAGAAGCAAGTGGTCAGCAGCTCATGGATGCACACAACTGTAGACAGACCAGATGAAGAATCTGGGCACACAACATTGTAGATCATATGCTCAAAGGTCCATTTATTTAACGAGTGACCGAGGCGAGGCGAGGCGAGGAAGAGAAAAATTGCACCATTAGCCATTGTACACAAGAAGGAAAAAGATATGCCTTTATGTTAACAGAAGGCATCTGCATGAAGGTATGAAAAAAAATCATGATTGGGCTGTCAAACATGGAGACTTGTCACACTGGTACAGCCAGTGGAATAGAAATTCTTAGAGTCATCCCCATAGATTCATAACATATAAATTTAAAAAAATAGGATTCCAGCCTTAATAATCAATTACCAAATCCAAAAGGGTTCACTAGACAATAAATTAATTTTGAGTTTCCTTTATTTCTGCAGAAATGGTAGTAAACCCTCCTTTTTGTTAGATCCTACAAGAGAGGGAGGAGAGAGGAAAAAGTGAAAATGACAGAAGCAGACTTCACACCTGTGTTTAGCAAGAAAAAGGGCATGTTTGGCTGTCATAAGGTCTAGGGGAAGGGCTGGACTGAGACATGCTTGTCACTAAGATCATGTCTGCTGCTCTCCTCCTCCTCAAAACCAAGGAAGAATAAGGATGCACCACAGATGAAAAAAGGAGAGAGTCTAGCTGGTCACTCCCCTGCCCCTCTTGACAAGGAGAAGCTCTTGCAGAGCAAGACTGTGTGTGGTGAGAAGGGGCAGGGGTTCTTCATTCACTGGAAACATGGGGAATATCAAAGACAAAGCCAGCATTCACTGCCAGTAGGAAGCCACCAGTAAAAGGCAGTATGCTCTTTCCTTCTTCAGGATTGTAGGCAAAGGGAAATGGCCTGTCTTCCATGTGGTCACTGAATAAGGACAGGGGTCTGCAATGTCAGTAGGTCCAGGAGCCAATTTCATCTCTGGAACCCACTGGGACAGCACCCTTGCCTGCACACTGCCCAAATTTGATGGCAGGTGTAAAAGAAGCGCATTAAAAAAACCCCATTATTTTGCTTTAAATAAAGCACATGGAAACTGTGCATCTTATTTTAAATGAGAACCACATTTCTGGAAGGCTTCTGGAACTGTGATTCACTTTTGAAAACAAGCAAAATTTGTGTGTATGTGTGTGCACATGCACACCCCTAATAAAACACAAACAAGACCATTACTCAGAGCCCAGTGCTGCTGTTGCTTATCACTTTTAAACCTATCTATTCTGTTATTCTTATATTTTTAACTGAGCTTTCAAAAGAGGTGCCAGTAGGAGAGAAGGAAAAGATCACTCCCTTATAATTTAACTTTAATGTGTGTAAAAATCAGTAGGCACAGTTTGAGAGCTGGGCTTCTGTTATGCCCAGCTGGGTATGTTGGAGAGCTTTCTGAGGAAGCTTCATTAGCCAAAGACTTCACAATGCGATAGATTTCACAACAAAATCTCACCGCATCATGCATAATAGCATGGTGATACCAAGAGATCAGTAAGGACGAGCAGCTGGTCATCTGTGAACTGTTGCTTGTGCTCCTGCCAGTTATCATGGTGGGTCCTCCGAAAGTTGGACAAGGTTTTCTTTACCGTCATCTGCGTGGCAATAAGCAAAGATACAAATTTTGACAACATGTTTAAATTAGATATCAACTTGGACTGGCAGAAGTGAAAACTTGATCTAAATCCTCTTATTCTGTTTCTTTTTTCTTGTTATGGACAAGTATCACTTTAAAGACCATGACTATTCGAAAAACCATTCAAACGCAGCAATTGTGCTCCTTAGATTTTCCTTGTTTTTTTTCTGGGCTGTGAGGCCATGTTCTGGAATAGATTTTTTTCTGACGTTTCGCCTGCATCTGTGGCTGGCATCTTCAGAGAATGGTTGGGTAGGAGTGTGCCTGGGGTTAATATGCTGTGAACGTTCACAGAACGTTCAGAAAGAAACTATTCCAGAACACGGCCTCACAGCCCAGAAAAAAACCAAGGAAAATCTATGGATGCCAGACGTGAAAGCCTTCGACTTCACAAGTGTGCTCCTGTTGCTGAAAATGCAAAACCCCAAAATAGATCTCTACTTCCCCCACTAGATTTAAACAAACTTCCATGCTTTATTTGTCATGGTAGCATGAGCTTCAAAATATCTTGGTCTGAAATACTGATTCTGCTAATACTACCCCTAAATTTGAGAAGGAATATGACTACAATGCAGTACAAACCTATGAGTGACTTGCTTTTTAACTAGTCATAAAGCATAAAGAAAGGCTATCACTCCTAAAAGGACCACTGAAGAGCAGTCAGGAGAACAGAGCACATCTTTCCCTTTTTGTCCCTTTCTGCCAAGGGCACTTTAAAGGTGGGCAGAAAGGACCCTTGAGATATCCCACCTACCAGCATGACAACTGGCCATGCTGACTAGTGTTGATAGGAACTAGAGCCCAACAACATCTGGCGGGGGACATGTGTTCCTTATCCCTGCAACAATTGATTATTCTTACCTCAATAGGCTGAGGATCATTCAGATGTGCACTAAGATCCATCAAAAGCTGAGGCATCCAGGTGGGGACGTCATAAGGGCTGGACAAAATACAAGCACTAAGTCCAAGCACACCAGCGTGACGCTTAACCAAATCTGTAATAAAACAAGCCAGTAATTATTTTTGTGCAGAAGGGTGTTGATTTCAAATCAGACAAAAGTGTTTGCAAAAAAGAGGCATGGATGTTTTCAATTCCATTTGCATGAACAGCCAGCCATAAGGACCTAGCTGAAAGAACTGTGTGATTATGGAGATTTTCAGACACTATAAAAACGAAACAAAACATGGAGGTTGGGAGGATGGCTCTGTCTTGCTTCCAGCAATTGATTTTGCACGCCCCACCCTCCCTCCATCCTTTGTTCATGCTTCTTCTGTGCTGGAGGGACGAGAAAGGCATCACTTTTCATTGACGGAAACTTCTGTCAATGAAAAGTGGTGCCTTTCTCATCCCTCCAGCATGGAGGAAGCACAAATGAAGGACGGGAGGAGGACAGTGTTGTGCGAAATCTAACACTGGAAGTGGGACAGCAACGTCTTCCTCCCGACCTCTGTGGGGTTTTTTTTTTAAGTGTCTGAAAAAGCCCTATGACCTGGATCCTAACTAACATTCTACAAATGGAAGAGCATCTTCCATCCATGAAAAGGCCTCAGATCAATAAGGGGGAGGGGGACAGAGACACTTCCAGGGCTATAAGGGAGACGGGGGGTTCTACAAAAATTGGCTCCCTCTTCTTCCACTGTGCCTAAATACCCTGAAGGCATCAGATCCCAGCAGATCTCAGAAGCTAAGCATGGTTAGCCCTGGTTATTACATGGTAGGGAGACTGTCAGGGAATAGCAGGTGCTGTAAACTATATATTCAGAGGAAGGCAAGGGAAAGGCACCTTTTGAGTATTCCTAGCTTAAGAAAACCCTATGAAATTCATGACGTTGCTGTAAGTCTAGGTGGTTTGAAGGCACTTACTTTTTTTCACTGACAGGGTGGAGCTTCCACTGCATGAATAGAACTCAGTGGAAGAACCACACTTGCTGATGGAGCATTCATGAGGACCCAGCACTGCTGCTACCTCTGTCTATTTATAACTTTTATAATTAATTGAAAATTATTGGGGGCGGGGAATCTTTAGATCTCACCTTATACCCAAGGTTTGGATGTCAAAACAGGCAACAATCAAGACAGAATATTAAATTAAATTATAATCACCACATGTAATCAGAAAGCCAAAGTACAGTGGGCTGCGGCTGGGGGTAGAGGATTAGATTACATTCCAAAGTCTTTCTCGGGTTCCTCACTGAATTATCTCGACAGAAAGCACTCAATTACAGAAGAGATGTGACAGCTTGCAAACATCAACATGGCTTCAAGGTGGCAAGGGGTGAAATGAGCAGGGCCTCATTGGGTGACTTTCAAGTGTTGGGAGAGGCACAAAAGAGGCAATATTCCAGAATAAGGTCTGCTTAGCTGTTCAAAATAGCCATTCAAAAGGGTGAAATTATGAATGAAAGTTGTAAGGGTTGTCATCAGGAGACCTTGTTACAAAAGTAATGCTTAAACATCTTTTCACTGTTGTAGCTCATGCAGGTAAATATCTCTTTTACAAACATTAACTCCCACTGCAGTGGTTTAAAACTGTTATTCCCTGTTTGTTCTCATAATCACCAGATTAAGCTAACAGACAATAAATTCACCCCAAATCTGACAATATTAATATGAATATGAAGTTGGAGCCCTGTTAGAGTTGTGGGTTGCCAAAGGGCCCCTTAACTTTTAATCAATACCCAGCTTTTAATCAATAACCAGCTTAATCAAGCAACTGAGCTACTGACTTCTTCAGGTGTGTTGCTTGCCAATGATCTGTCCCTTCTTGCCAGGTAAGCTATGACTATTTTAACAGATCACTGGAAACCCTGCTAAGAATGTAAGCTCCCACAGCACATGCCCAGGTACAACTAAGAGTCCATTTGACTGTGCACTCTCAAGCTCCTGGTACTAGATAGTGTATCCAAACCTATGTACCTCTAGCCTCATTATTCCTGCCCTCTCCAGATGTGGTTTCATCTTACAGTGGTTCAGCCCTCCCATCAGCAGTTGTAGTAACTCGTATCCCTTTCTGGATTCTATTCTCACCGTTGTTTGAGACTCTCAAAAGGACTTACTGACTGTCCCAAATGCAACATCCTTGGCATTGTTCCAAAGTGGGCCACTCACTAGAAATGGGGACAGGCTTCAACCATTTGAAAACACCTAATCTTCAAATCTGGAAGGAAGATGGTCCTAGTAAATGTTTTCTGACACAATTTCTGCTTTCTTAAGTTAGTCCCTCCTTACCTGCTGGAGGGATGGTATCCACTACTGTGCTGAGATCTCGCTTTCTCTTCTTTGGGAGTCTTCTCTTACAGAGCTGTTCAAAGTGAGTCTGCATGGCATCATCAATTGCCAGGAAATGGCACTGGAGAAGGCCACTCAGTGTGGTGGCTGCCATCTCTCTGACCTAACATCAAACAAAGACATCAGTGAATCAATCATTCTAAAGTACACTTAGCTCACAAGTTATCATTTACTCACTATGATATATTTTCAAAATGACCCTAACTAAATGCACGATCTCAAGAATCTGTTCTCTCAGTGGCTTTGCTCCCACTGAATATAGCTGTTTATATGGCATTAATCAAATGAATGTTACCCATTATGATAGGATGTAAGTGAAAGTCATTGTATGGTGTGATAATAGGGAGACTCCATTTCCCATTATCTGCCAGCTCAGCAATCAGGTAACAAAGGATTAACGAGGGTGTGAAGAAAGGTAACACCTTTAGGGTCTTGCATTATCACAGATGTCACAGGTCACAAGGGACACTGGCCAATCAGGAATTCCGACGTGAACAAGCTTCAAGATGCTTTGAAGAAGAGGTAATAAATACTGCTTTGGACCAGGAGGCAGGGAGTTGAACAAAGAGACCCTGGGAAGGGGGACGTCTCACCTCAGGGAGAGAGATGAAGAAAGAGAACAACGGGAACCTGGAGGAAGGCTGTTTCGAGACTGGTCTGAAAACAGACATGTGGCTCACAGCCAACCCTCAACTCAACAGACTGAACTTCATGTCAGTGAGTGAGTAGATCAGGAAATGTATTAGACAGATTGCGTTAGGGAATTATGTTATTTTCTCACTTGGCTGAATGCTTAACTATATCTGTAACTTCTATGAATGTACCTGGGAGGGAGGAGCCTTATATGAGAGATATCTGCATGTTATGAACTCTGCTTGGAATAAATAAGCTTTTTCTAATCTTTCTCAGCTGATGCATACATGTGCCTTGTTTTGCTCGGTCATTGTTCTCTCCTCTTCAGACAGAAGGGGGGGGGGTAAACCTCTGCGAAGTGGCAAGGAGTAGAGAAGGAAACCCTACAGTCGTCCTTTGGACTGTGTTGAAAGAAAGTGTAGAATTCAAAGGGTGGGGGCAGCTAGATCAAAGGAGGCACAATTAAATAGAATTCCCAGGCAGAGGAACCCCAATATTGCATCTCACTAAGGCAGCAAGTCCTCAGAGGCAGGTGCGCAAGTACACACTGAGGCAAAAGCTGTATCACATGGTGGCAGCAGTTAAAAAGGGCAGCTTAAGGGTTCTCAGGAGCCAGAAGAATCCCCCAAGCTGTATCACTCCTGGTAAATTTGCTCCCTCCACTGTCAAGCCTTCTTTCAACCCTGCAGTTGATACAGGACTTCATCTTTCAGCTCAACAAAAGAGGAAGTGGGACAAGTCCCTTCCTTTTAGGTGCCATACACCTATTTAATAAAATGTTAGCACAGATTTGAATAACATGATATTAACAGGAGAGGAAGATTGCCTCAAGGACCAGTTACAAGACCACCAAAAGGTAAAAAAGCAGGGGGCAGCAGGCACTAGAATGGACAGGATTTAGCAAGGAGTAGGCCAACATAATGACCATCATGCTAAAGTGTATTGGAAGAAGGAGAGCCTCCTAAAGTGAGAGGACAAAAATTCCTTCTTATTCCTTTTACTAATCAAAACTGAGACACTATTAGAGGACAGGAGAAGAAATAGGGGATCTATTCCTTTCCCTCCCCAGGCACAACTGAGCCTCTTCAATCAAATGGCAAAAGCTGCTCGTGGACACACAATATGCCTACAGTGCAATGGAAAGAAAACACTGGAGGGACAAGTGAGTACCATACTAGGGCTTGCCAGCTCAGAGCAAGGAAAAGCAAGATTACAGCCACTGCAAAAGTGAGGCTGCCATGGCAACATGGTCACAAGAGATTACAGAGAAGCGTTTTGTCGATTTGTACTGCTTTTCTTCAAGAACATACAATTCGTCTGATCATTTGCAAATTTGTTCTACAAATTAGTCCTGCAAATTTGCATTGCTTTAAAGGTGGGAACAGCAAATAGGGTTTGTTTGTTTTTATATTAGTGGACGAATGTTCTACTTAATGGTGCTGGGGAAAAAAGTTAGCAACAGCCAGCCCTAGGCGGCGTAATGCAGCTGCCTCAGGCGGTAAATGCAGAGGGAAGGGGAAATAGGCAGACTTGGGGGACTCATGCCATCTGAACTCCTAAGCTGGTCTGCTGCCCCGCCCACAGGTGCAATGCAGCACAGTCCAGTCATCAGTGCTAAAATGAGATTCTTTTTTTCTCCCAATATTTATTTCATTTTCCATTCAAAAAACACATCTTCATTTATGCTGTACATCAAATACTTCCTAATCATCAAATACATCTACTACATTAATTCCAATGTATCATCCTTTCCACCATCTTCTGTTTTATTATCTTCTGATTGACCACCCCCTTTGTTAAGCCAAACCTCAGAGAATAGCTATCTGTTCCTTTATTTCTAATTTGCCTTATTTTAAGTACAGTTTCTAATATTCTAATAAATCCTTCTTTTTCTCAACTCTTTCCTCTCTTTGTTTCTTACACCTCTTACTTGATATCTTCCAAAATACCTTCTTCTTCTAGCTATTCTTTCTAAACTTCTTAAACTCAGTACTCACACTGTTCTTTTTATTTTCTGTATCATCTCCACTTCCTTTATCTCTTCCTCCAATATTTTACTATAGGTGCCCATTCTTCCTCCACTTGTTCAATGGTTTTTTATTTATTATGTGTGTTAATGTATCATTCTCTCTCATCTCCATGAGTTTGTTTATCCAATCCTCTATGAGTGGAGGATCTGCCTTTTTCCAATTAGCTGCTATTTTTATTCTTGCTGTTGTAACTGCATATAGTATTTTTCCCCTTTTCATCTTCTTTTTTTATTACTGTCATCATATTTAGAAGATACAATTTAAGGTCCATTGGAAAATCAATGCCCATTTTTTTTTTATTTCATGTACCTTTGTCCAAAATGTTTTAATGACAGGGCAGGTCCACCACATGTGATATAAAGAGCCCAGTTCTTTCTCACATCTCCACCATTTATTCTTTTTAAGTTTATAGATCTTACTCAATCGAAGAAGGGTAAGATACCATCTATTTGCTATCTTTAGATAATTCTCTTTTAAATCCTGAGAGGCTGTAAATGAATTGGTTTTGTTCCAGGCATTTCCCCACTCTTTTAATTGTGTATTTTCACCTATATCATTGGACCATCTTATCATATTGTCTTTAATCGTTTCCGTCTCCAATTCTCTTTCCAATAGTAATTTATACAATTTCAATACCTTTCTACTGTCTTGCTTCTAAATTATTGAATCTAATTCATTTTCTTTAGTCTCAAAACCATATTTCTTTACTTCTTCCCTAAATCTATCTTTTATTTGATGATATATAAACCAATGCAGTTCATATACATTTTCCTTCAATTCTTCTCTTGTTTTTATTTTCTGAGTGTTGTTGTCATTTTGATCCAATAAATCATTATATCTTATCCATCTCTCTTCCTTCTTCCATCTTCCCATAAACGCTTCCTGGGATGAGATCCATTTCAGCATTTTAATGTAATTTTTTTGTTTAATTTGTTCCCAGGTCCTTAACAAGGATTTCCTAATGTAGTGATTTTCAAAGTCTTTATTTACTTTTGCTTTCTCATACCAGATATATGCGTGCATTCCAAATCTAATGTGGGCACTCTCCACATTTCTCAATCTGTCATTTTTCAATTTAATCCATTCTTTTACCAAATCACTGGACATGCTTTATAGTAATTCTTTTATGTTAGGTAGCATTGTTCCTCCTTTCTTCTTTTGCTCCATTAAAGTCATCCACTTAATTCTGGCTTTCCTTCCCCTCCATATAAAATTCCTTAAGTCTTTATTCCATTCTGTGAAGTATTTTTCCGAGGATAAAATTTGTAGATTTTGAAAAAGAAATACAAGTTTGGGTAAAACATTCATTTTTGCCATTTCTATTCTACCTAATAACAAAATGTTCATTTTCCTGCACTTTTTCAAATCCTTTTCCACCTTCGACCACAACCTTCTGTAATTGTTTTCAAAACGGTCTATGCACCAAGATATTTGATCTTCCTCTCAATTCTACACCGTTTCATTTTTTAATCTATCGTCTACTTTCTTTGTAAGGTTTTTTGTTATTATTACTATCTTTTCTTTATTAATTTTGAAGGTAGAATGCTTGCCAAAATTATTGTTTCCAACAGTGTTCCCATATTATCTGTTGGGTTTTCCAATATAATTATCAGATCATCTGCGTATGCTTGCAATTTGTATTCCTGGCCTATTCATCTTGTCCCCTGAAATTTCTCCTCCTTCCTTATTCTATTACTCAGAATCTCCAGTGTCAATATAAATAATAAGGTTGATAAAAGACACCCCTGTCTCGTTCTTTTCTGTAATTTGGTTTGTTCCCCCCCCCCCCATTTATTGCAATAAAGGCTTTTTGTCTCTTATATACTTGTTCAATATTTTTGGTGAGGGTTTCTCCCATCTCCATTCCCTTCACCACCTCAATCAAAAATGGCCATCACAAATTGTCAAATGCCTTTTCGGTGTCTGCAAATACCAGGGCTGCTTTCTTTTCATTTACTCTTTCATAGTATTCTACTATGTTCAACACTGTTCTAATGTTGTCTGCCATCTTTCTTCCTGGGAGAAAACCGTTTTGATCCGGGTGTATGATCTCTTGTAATACTAGTTTTATTCTATCTGCCAAAATTGTCGCAAAGATTTTATAGTTGACATTTAGCGATGATATGGGCCGATAATTTTTCATCTCTTTGTTATCTTTCCCTTCTTTCAGAATCAAAACTATATCTGCCATTTCCCAAGTTTCTGGAATGCCTTCATCCTGTATTTTATTTTGTAATTTCAGCAACTGTGGTGTAATCAATGCTTCGAATGTTTTATAAAATATATCCGTTATCTCGTCTGGCCCAGGACTCTTCCCTGTCTTCAACCCTTTCCTTGCTTTAATTGCTTTCTTGCCACAACTGTGTGGGAAAGCAACTCTTTTTGTTCCTCTGATACTTTCCCGTATAAAATATGCTTGATATAATCTTTCAATTCTTCTTCTTGCTGTCAATTCATTTCTTTATCTGCATATAGGGTGGAGAAGTACTTCATAAACGCACTCTTGATTTCTTTTTGTTCCTTTAAAACCTTTCCCTCTTCATTAATTTCTGTTATTAATTTTTTTCATTTTCTTTCTTCAATTTATATGCCAATAATCATCCCGTTTTATTTGCATGCTCAAAATGTTTTTGTTTGATCCTCTTCAATTTATATCCTATTTCCTCAAATGTTTTCTCTTTTAATGCAGTTTGAATTAGTTTAATCTCGTTCTGTGTTTTCTGGCTTTTTTCTTAATTCCGCTTCTTTTTGTTTCAAAAGCTTTAGCAAACTATCATTTTTATCCCTTCTTTGTTTACTCAATTCTCCCCCTCTCCAAAGAAATAGACCTCTCATTGTTGCTTTAAATGCATCCCATATTATCTTCATTGATGTATTCTCTGTAACATTTGCTTTAAAGTAATGTTGTATTTCCTTTCCCATTCTACCTCTATATTTTTCATCTTATAATATACTATCTTTTAACTCCATCTGTACTCTCTTTCGTTGTTCCAGTATCATTTTTATTGGGTTGTGATCAGACGTTATCTTTGGCAGTATCTCAATTTCTGTAATTCTAGTTTGTAACTCTTTTGCCGCCCAGAACATATCAATGTGTGACATTGAGTTATGTATATCTGAAAAAAAAATTATATCCTTTCGCTGATTTCTGCTTCATAGTCCAGACGTCTATTAAATTATAATCTTCCATAATTTCTCTACAAATTTTTGGGAGTCTGCCTTGATTGTTCTTTTGAGTTTGCGCAGATCTGTCTTTCACTGGGTCTAAGACTCCGTTGAAGTCGCCAGCAATGATCATCTTCATGTAAAATTTCTCTTTTTTTTTTCTAATGGGGCATACATTGCTAATAGTAATATCTTTACACCTGGTATATTTATTTCCACCCCAAGGTAGTGCCCCTCATTATCATTTATGATTTCTTTCGCTGGCAATCTGTTGTTCACATAGATTACTACTCCCTTTTTCTTATAAGATGAAGTTGAAGTAAAAACTTGTCCCAATTTGTTATTTTTAAAGTATCCTATATCCTTTGTACGTATTCTTGTTTCCTGCAGAGCTATGATGTCAGCTTTGGACTTTTCTAAGAACCTAAACACCAATTTCCTTTTAGCCTGTGAATTTAACCCTTTGACATTCCATGATATAAAAGACGTCATCCTTGTTCTGTTTCTTCACTCTCTGTTGATATCTTCCCTTCACCCAAGTCAGGAACTATCTCTTCATACATATCCTCTTTTTGTTCTTCTCCCTCTTCAGCCTCTGGCCCTGGTTTCCCTCTTTGTAATAACAGATCTTCTTGTTCCATCTGCAGGTCTGTTCTTGTCATCTCTTCTATGTTTTTGTACCTTTTCTTTCTTTAATATAGTTTCTCCTCCTCCTTTAGTTTCTTCATAAATTCTTTCGCCTTATCTAATGTAGTTATTCTGTATCATCTCTGTTGATAGTAGAATGAAACCCCTTCTAGTCTTTCCCATCTACAATTAATACTATGTTTCCTAAGTGTTTGTGTCAGGAATTTGTAGTCCTGTCTTCTTTTAATAAGTTCCATTGGGGTATCCTTAAATATCTGAATCTCTTTACGTTCAATTTCCAATTTATTTGTATAGCTCCTTTGTATTACTATGCCTCTTATCCTTGCTTTGATAAAGGAGATTACCATGTCCCTGGGAAGCTTTTTCTGCCTTCCAATAACCGAGTTCGCCCAAAAGGCTTTGTCAATTTCCTTTTCCAGTACTTCTTCCGATATTTCAGTCAAGTTTGCTAGCTCAGGTATTATGTGTTCGCATAAATTCTCATTGGTGCTTTCTGGTAGACCCCTTAGTTTGACGCATTTGTCTCTGCATCACACTTCTTGCAATAAATTCAAATTCTTCTCCCTTTCTTGCTCATTCTTTAACAGCTCTGTTTGGTTTCCTACCCTGATAGACCTATTTTTGACTGACTCGATATCTTCCTTCATATTTTTAACTTCCATTGTTAATTTGTCCAGCCTTTTGCTAATATTCTCTATGTCTGCTTTCAACTCTTTCTTTAAATTCTGAAAATCTTTCATCTCCCTTTTAAAGGAACAAAGTTCTTCTAGTATTTGTTAAATTTATGTCTGAATGTCTTGTTGATGTTTCCATTGAACCTCTCCAGCTACCTGTTACCTGCGTCAAGGTATTTGCTCTTGGTCGGAGCCCCAATGCCATTTTGGTTTTTTATTCCCAGTTATGGTTATATTTATTAAAATCTAGACCTTATTCTCTGTCTTACTGCCTACCTTGTATATATCAGCTAAAATGAGATTCAACAGCTACTCTGGTCAACATTTGCATGAGGAACAGGGAGATATGGCACCCTGTATTTTCACCTCAGGTGGCAACACATCTTGGATTCAGCCCTGAATACTAGGGCCCAGAAGTATTCCTGCCCATGTAAGACTTCAGCAGAAAGTGAAGAGTAGATGTTTGTAAAGCTAAACTATCAAACATAGCTTTTAACACAATCCTTGTGTGATAATTGCTCCACAAAACAGCATTTTCCAAACCTGAATGGGAAACAATGTTTCAGAAGACCTTCCATAATCAACAGTAAAGTGGTCTTGTTAATATGTCACATGACTTATTTTGATACTACACTCATACATGAACAGTAATATTTGCAACACCCATTTCATACAACCAGAGCATCATGCGATAGCAGCGGTTTGGATATGATAAATATCCAAATGATAAATATCCAAATGATGTTTAAATATATGGTAGATAATGAAGAAATGGAGTCTGTGGTATAGTGGTTGAGTGTAGGACTAGAACTCTGGGATACTAGAGTTCAAATCCCTGACTTGGCCATGGAAAAACCCACTGGGTGACGTGGCCAAGTCACATTCTCTCAGCTTCAGAGGAAGGCAGTAGCTAACTTCCTCTGAATCGTTCATGCCAAGAAAATCCTGTGATAGATTTGAATTAGGGCTCCCATATGTCAGAAACGACCTGAAGGCACACAACAGCAACAATTAAAAAATGCATTTTCTATCAAAATAAATACTTGCTCAGAGAAAAAAGAGAAGTTACATAATGACAAAAAACATGATCCAAAAAGATTAAGCGTTTTCAAGTCTCACTGATTTCAATGAGGAAAATATAAATGCCCACTTAGCTAGCCGGTTGATACCAGCAAAGATTGTGGTAGTTAAAAATTAGAAACATAATGGCTCACTACAGAGCAAATAGAAATGTAATGGACCACTACAGAAAGCCTTAACCATAGGTGAAATGGACAGTTTAACTGGATTAGGATGTTAGTGAAATAAAAACGGAAATTATAATGAACCGTTATGGAAATGAGCATGTTTAATTTTCTGGCAGAGTAACCATTGTAAGAAGCACCCAACTATGCAAACATGTGTTTGCTACCAGTAATGTATGATTTTAGTGGTTATTTTAATATTTTAAAAAACACATCCATTCTGGGTCAGGCCCAAAGTTGTGATTCCATCTGAATTCTGCAATTGTACAAGTTGACAAGAAAAGTAAACATAAATATTAGTTCACCTCAAGCTGTTCATCTTCTAGAAGTTTTATAACCAGCCATCTGATGTCATCTACTGCTTCTTCATTGTTTAGGAAGATAAAAAGATTATAAAATACCATGGTCTGGAGGTAGGTTAGCACTGTGTACCTAGCATGCCAGGAACTACTCTTTGCTGTCTGCAAAAAAAAAAATAAAATAAAATAAAGAATAAAAAGCAGTAATTAAAAAAATAGGTAAACAATAAGAAGTTTAAAATCCATTCATTCCCCATATATGGGGGGGGGGGAGAAACAAACTCCCTTTAACTGCACTTCAGAGTTTATCTACCAGTAATAATGGGGATGGGGGGGGGAGGATGAAATACCAGGATTTTTATTTTTATTTTTTTTTGGTGGGGGCAAATGGCCCCATTTTGAAACATGGTATTTGTAACGATAAGGGTCATACACACACCCCAAGCCCCTGAAAATCTGTATTGCCTCAAGGTGAGCAGGATACAAGGCAGTGGGATTTTATGATCAAAGTCAACAGAGACGTACTACATCCCAGAGACTGGAAAAGCTACTTTTTAAGAACAACTCCCCAAATCCTCAAGCTGGCTATAGAATTCTTGGCATTATAATTAAAAAGTAACTCTTCCAAGCTTTGCTCCCCCCATCTTTAGACACCCCAATATTAAGGTACATAAAACCCACCAATTATCAAAACAGGTGTGTTTTCAGTATCAATGCAAACAACAGCAAGCCAAATTTAATATTTTTATTTATATAATTTAAAAAACATCACACACCTGTTTTAGCACCTGAAGTACCAAAGGCACTTGTTGGGGATATAGCAATCCCTGAGACATTAATGATAAGCACATCTTAGCATCTCTCTTCAATTCATCGTAGCTATTATCATTTTCTACAGGTGCAATCTGTGGAAGAAGTACAGGAAAGGTTAGCAAACATTGGTTTGTTAAGGACAACACAGCCTTCATTTTGTAAAATGAATACAATTCCAAGCACCCTGGGCAATGACATGGACCATATCCATTTCTTTATCTAAGCAGGAATCACCCATGCAATATTTAAGCTAAAAATCCCAAGTGCTGTATTGAGCTGTATTCACAAATACATTGCACAAAAAAGATTGGAAGTAATTATTGCTACTCTGTTATACATGGAGTATGTTACTTGTTTCTCTCTTTATGGTACCTATCCCAAACTGTCTGGGTAGAGAATCAGTACTTCTGTCTGACAGCATGAAAACACACATTCATTATTGAGGACTTAAGTGCAGATTAAAAAGAGAGGGGAAAATCACTTGACACTAGCATTTTTGTATAGCCCCTTATATGGAAACAGGAATTAAGCAGGACCAGAATCTGAAGGACTACATCTAGAAACAGCAATCCATAATGGCGTTCTCTGCAGCTCTATTTTCCAGTATATATGGGACTGAATTTTCAGCAGTATTAACAAACCAACTTCAAGGGACGGCCACATCCCCCCAAAAGCTCCCCTAAAACATTACCATTTATTTTTTAAAAAAAATGCTGAATCCCACCCTAGTTTACTAGGGGCTCATGTGTAACAATTCTGCAACATTTTGAAGTCACATGTGGTTTTAGAAAAAGGCACCTTCAGTTTCAACAGATGGAGGGAAACATTACAAAATTACTTCTCAGAACTCCAGGTCCACTAAAAAACTTGGTCTTTTTTTTTTAATGGGGCGGGGAATCATCCCTGTTATAAAATGACCCATAGTACTCCATCACCAAATATTTCTTCAAAGAGAAGAAAAGCAAGCAGGACGGGTTAGAGCAGGAAATACAGGGTGTTTATATAGAACTGACATTGTAAAGACAATTTTTGGACACTCTGTAATTTACTAAAAGGCCAAAAACAAAGCCCTGTAGATGCACACTTGAGAACTGAAGTCTGTTGGAGGAACCCTTCTCTCTGTCTCCACAGCAGAAGGGGGCACAATACACTGCAGGAGAACACTGAAGAGGACACCCTCTGCTATAGTATTCCAGTTATGGATTACCTTCTCCTTAGAGGCCCAATTGGTGTCCATGCTGGTGTTATTTCAGCATCAAGCAAAAACAGGGCTTTTTATTTGGACCAATCCAAATTTAATCTTAATTTACACATGTGTACAGTTTAAAATTGTCCTAAATGGTTTTGCTTTAATTTGTCATATTGTTTAACATTTTCAGTCTATTTAAATAATTGGTTTCAAATGGCTTTAAACTGTTAAAATTGATTACATGCCACCCCAAGATCCTTGAGTATACTCATATAGGATTATAGGAAAAGGATATATTTTAATTAATTGATTAAATGAATTTTGATAGTCCTAATTTCTTAAAATATTCAACAGCAGTTTAAAAAGCAGTAATATTAATGGTTAAATAATGTCTTTTTAAAAAAAGAAACAGCTTATGTTTCCCAGACACTTTAATTCCTTATTTGCCATTTTTATTAATACAGTATATGTATCAGGTATATTACAATATATATAATTACATATACTTAAACTAAACCATTTAACTACTAACAAATGAATGAACAGTTTAAATTTGTACAATTTTCTCAGTGGACCAACATTAACTAATCACATTTTTGATTGAGTGTTAATATGCTAGCATTAACACTATTTTTTCCAAGCTGTAGTTTGAGTATACAGGAACATTCCTCTCCTAGGTACACTGGATGCAATAAGAATATTTTGTACAGAAAAACAGAACTATTACAGCTTGCTGGGAGTACATGGCAATCTGTCTTCAGAGGCTACTGAAAAAAACAGTTACTGCCTTATATGCTTAGCTACTGCGTTATACCCTTGACCATACCATTTGTATTTTTTCTTCTCCTTTCAACAGTTGTTTTCTCTTTCTGTGCTCTTTCAGTATACTTTTTCCCAGTCTACTGTCCTTCTCCAACCAATCCCAGTCAGCCAGAGAGTACACAATGATAGTGACACCACTTTGTAATGGCAGTAGCCAGTCAGATTTGGCTATGTGACGTTAGCACAAAGCAATTCAGAGTGAGACTAGGAAGCACTGGTCACAACTTGCATAGAGAGTTAAACTGCAAACACATCACTTCAGAACTTGTCCCCTCCCCAAATCACAAAAATAGGGGAGAAGCATTTATTAAGAGATGAAACTTTCCCCACTATTTATCAAACTTTCCTCACTGTCTACATATCTGCTCAACTCCTTATATCTTCTAGGGAGATGTGTGTGCATGTTTGTTGTGATTTGTTGGTAAGGAAGGCTGCAAACATAGGCTACTCCACCACAATTATAGCTCTGCCAGCTCCATCCTGTGATGGCCACTGTGTCATACAAGATGAATGGGACTTTCAGGTTAAAGTGAATGGGACCACAAAAGTTCGGTCTACTTTCAAATGAAGGTTCATCCACATCTGACAGCCAGTTCTTGCCATGTGACTCAACCCATGCACATGACAGACCGGAAGTGGATCTGCAATCCATGTGCTTAGGTCCCTCAAACAAGGACTGATCTTGGTAGAGACGAGGACTTAATAAATGGCTAAAACTTTGCACATATGGGAACAGGCAAATTTGTCAAGCATTGTTAGCTTAATGTTTACAGAAGCCCAGTCTACAAAGTATAGACAACAATCTGAGCAAGAAACCATGTACCTTGAAAAACAATGGCAAAAGCTGAAGCTGCTCTGTAACAGCTGTGGAGAAGGCTCTCCCCGCACTCGCCATCAACCACTTCAGAACTGTTGAGGGTAAAAACATGACAAATATAGCAGCTCAACACATGGTGAAATACAACAACAGGAAAAAAGTATAATTAAGATGCATTCAAACTAGCAAGTCACCTTAAACAATATCTCCAGTTCTCAACTAAGTGCAGCTGACACTGAATTTGGTTCTTGCTAGTTTAGCACAGACACTTACTGGTTTTCAAGAGTTTAATGCCCTGAGTTCGCTCATCTTCATCTCCAACTCCATTCTCTTCCATAACATGATTCTGGATTTCTTCATCCACTTCCATAAGGGGTTTGAGTTTTTCAAGTATTCGGGAAGTGAATTCATGGACATGAGGAGACTTTGTTGGAGCAGTATTTGGTAAGGAAACATCTATCATGAAGATGTACGTCAAAACGCTACATGAAATGAATGTAAACACACTAGATATTAATGTACATTTTAAAGTGAACTGTTCACAGAGAGTCAAAATAAAGTTCCCTCTTTATATTTGGGAATCTGAAAATTCCCTTAGACCATCTAAGAGTAGAGGAACACTTGCAGAAGACTCATACAGTGTAATCAATCAGATTTTTACACAGTCACAGACATGAAATGAGGTTAAAATATAACTGCATATATAAAATTAAAAATGGGGTTAAATAAATATTAAAAGAAACAAGAAAAGGCCAAAGTACAGTTGTCCCTTCATATTTGCTGGGGTTTGGTTCCAGGACACACACACACACACACACACACACACACCCGTGGATACCAAAATCCATGAATACTCAAGTC
The DNA here is from genome assembly GCA_030847615.1 of Gambelia wislizenii. Taxonomy (NCBI): domain Eukaryota; kingdom Metazoa; phylum Chordata; class Lepidosauria; order Squamata; family Crotaphytidae; genus Gambelia; species Gambelia wislizenii. The sequence continues at coordinate 18,717,493 of JAUMIR010000001.1, read as the reverse complement.
CCATTATATGTAATGGCATAGCAAAATGGTGTCCCTTATATAAGAAGGCAAAATCAAGGTTTGCTTTTTGGATTATTATTTTTTAAAGAATATTTTCAAGCCGTGAATACTTAAATCCATGGATATGGAGGGACAACCGTACATATAAATAGATGAAATTCTTTTATGAATCTTTGCAACAGGGAAAAAGAAATCTAGCAACCATGTTTGTTACTGTTTTGTTAGAATTAGCCTGTAAAAAAGCCAAATACAATTTAGAAGTCCTTCTTGGGTCACACAATTAGGAATGCTCTCCTTCAGAATGCTGGATGGTTGTGTATATTTCAACACTCACCGCACATTAAAGAAGAAGAAGAAGAAGAAGAAGAAGAAGAAGACCACTCCCAGCACATATGGAGGTAGTGTCTTCCAGAAAAAAATACTTGCCAAACTTGATGTATTTTCTACATTCAGAGTTTTATTGTGCAGGAATACTTATCATCCAACCTTCTCAGAACTGACATTCTGAAGAAGTACAGTCCCAGGACAGTCACAGTACATGATTTTGCTGACTATGTAGATGACTTCTGATGAGCCAGCATGAAGTAATAGCTTGAGTGTTCCAGTAGGACTCTAGGAGATCAAGGTTTAAATCACTGCTCAGCCACAGAAACCAACTGGGTGATCTTGGGCAAGTCATTCTCTCTCTTCCAAAGAGGAAGACAATGCCAAACCTCATCTGCACAAATCTTGCCAAGAAAACCCTAGGACAGGCTCACAATAAGTCACAGTCAACTTGAAGGCACAAAACAAAAACAGGAACAAAATGTGAAGAAATTCAAGTTCTTTGCTCTTTTAAAAATATGAATGGCCAGGGATGCCTAAAGAAAGTCACTGGTTCAATCTCTGTTCAATTAAAAATGTCTTGGGCATCTGAGTTAGAGAAAAGTTCTCCTCTTTCCTTGGGAAAACAGACCAGACCAGAATTTTACATAGTCAAACATGCATGGCATATACCAGTTTCATATACTGAAAGCCTCCTCAAAGATTAGAAGATTCCATTTGCTCTCTGTAATCAGCCACATATTTACTATGGTATGATTTTGTTTGATGCTCAGAGGTATACTGGAAGAAATCAAGCCAAGAATCTTCCTCCAATATGAGGCACATTTTAAAAAGGACATACAATTTCCACTTCCTGTAAATATTCTGCCTCTTTGAGAATAATTGTCACCCTCTATACTGAGGACTATGGGTTTAAAGAAATCCTCTGATATGTTAAGCTACACCAACAAATTATAACATACGAAATGTAATAAAGACTTGTTCTGACAAAGATCAAAAATAAAGATAAAGACTAAAGGCGATAAAGACTTGTTCTGACAAAGATCAAAAAATATTATATGAAAATAACATATTGGTCACCAAGGATCTCGCAGTCTTTACTTACACAGAGCAACATATATTAATCTGATATAAATGGATAGATATTTGTGGGCTCTAATACCTATACCACTATAACTGTATTACTTTTGCAAGATGAAACTCATTACATTTTTTGAAAAAGTTTCATGTTTGCCCCACTGGGAAATTTGAATTCACAACACATCGAGTTTCTTATTTTTTATTCATGTTTAGCTAAGCCTGTATGAATGTGATTCAAGTGTTGGCTTTTAGATCTAAAATACCTGGGTTCATTCAGATCTTTGTTAAGCCACATAGTTTCCTCATCACAGCACTAGATCTAACCAGCTGGAAGTGTAAAACGAGATAGCTCCATGTATTTTGCTCTGAGTACCCTATGAAAGGGAGGAATATAAATATGACTACTAATCATAGTCAGAGCTATAATCTGATTAAAGGAATCTTAGCTGATTCTGAGTTTTATTAATCTTCTTGCTTTTCTTCCGCTATGGAACTTTAAGCAACTAATAATACTGGAATGCAAAAATGATGTCAAAAAAAAAAGCAGTTAGAATAGAAAACAGAAGTCAAGAAAGTCCAGCTGAAATGCACGTGAGGGTATAATGAGACAGAACAATCCTGAGGAAACATGCCCCAAACCACTTAGGGTAATAAAGGTAAGACCAACACTATGTACTGAGCCTGGGAAGAAACAGGTAACCTTCAACAAAGACTGAATGAAATGATACCTTCTAAGACGGCACATTCCATCCACAATATGTTGTTTTTGTTGTATGCCTTCAAGTTGTTTCCAATTTATGGCAACCCTAAGGTGAACCTATCACGGGGTTTACTTGGCAAGATTTGTTCAGAGGGTGTTTGCCTTTGCCTTCCTCTGAGGCTGAGAGTGTGTGACTTGCCTAAGGTCACTCATTGGATTTCCATGGCCAAACAGGGATTCGGATCCTGATCTCCAGAGTTGTAGTCCAACGCTTAAACCACTACAGTACACTGGCTCTCACCCACAACATGTTCCTCAATTAACCCAAAGCATCTTATTTACTCAACCAAGGGTTGTTTATTTTAGTTACAGCCCTGAAAACAGGGCAAGGATTTAAGACCTGATACTAACCTTCCTATCCTCTCCCTGACATTTTTGTAAACTTGGGTGAGTTTAGGTTCCAAGTACTTCAGCAATCTGTGCAGCAGCTCTGGGACTCGCCATTCTTGCTGTGCAAGGCCCCCTTGGAGCACATACAGATGACTAGAGGAGAGGGGGGAAAGGACGAGAAGGCGACAAGCATAAGTGGTGTTTCAAGAAAAGAAACTCAGGAAAGCACATTTTTACCTTCATCAAGGGTAAAGGTGGTGTAAGTAGATGTATAAGGGATTTCTTTTTGCCAGACAAAAACAAACATTACAAAAACAAAACCCTTACATTTTCAGCATTCAGTGGACCAGGTAAATATAAATACTTTGATAGAAATGAAAACTAAAATTGCAGAATTACAATCCTGACTGATATTAAGAATAAATCAAATATCTTGCCAATCTGCAAGAGTATATGGCTGCAAAATACCACCTCCTCCCCCTCCTCTTACTGTAGCCTTAAGTGAAAGGATCTGTAGACCCTCTTGTATCCAATCACCTCAATGTTTCAGGGCCACTCTGCTCTCTTCTCAAGAAAAATAATCTTCAGTAGGATGTTCTAATATGATGTAATAATAATATGAGCAGCCTAGATAATTACGAGCTGCCTTAAACTAAGTTATACCACTGGAGCATCTCTAAGCAAGTACAGCCTACTCTGATCAGTAATAAAATTTCCGTTTCCTCAGCAGGTACTTTTAATTTAATCTTACTGGCAGAACAGTTCATGCATTCCAATGTCCCTCATTTTTTTATCACAATTTGAAAACTAAATTTGAGCACCTTCACATAAGAATTTATACTACAAAACTTCTTACAATATTTTTACAATGCCAAATCTCTATCTAACCTACAGTATTCAGTTATGCCAATTGATTATATTTAAGCCATTTTCCCCTGGGGAGCCAAATAGAAGAACTGTGACATCATCACTTATAAGATGCACCTTCCACTATATGCTACCAGAAAAACACTCTCTTCTATGCAAACTTAAGCCTCACTGTCATCCATGCCTCAACCCACAAATGGGTGAAATTAAATTTTTTACCATGCGTCGACAAATGACCCTCCTTCACCACTCAACGGAGACTCCAACAACAATTCAAACAACCAGTACAACTTCCGGGGGTCCCTGCTCTCCTGTATGAACAATTTTTAAAAAGAAAAGAGGGGAAAATAATTTCTAGGAGAAAAAAAATGTAGGAAAGCTTTCTGAAAAGCAATTGTGCCAAACATTTCTGCTGTATGAAACAATGGATTTCATAGTATTGTAATGTGTTTTCCCCCCTACCAAACCCTTCCTGCCCAAACTAGACTTTTTAAAAAAGTTCTTCCAAACAGAATATATACTTTAAAATGCACTGCTAAAAAACTTGGGTACATAAAATGTTATTCTAAACAATTACAATGGGATCGCTAATCATACAGATAGAGACACACACACCCCAAGTATGTTCCAGCTGTGAATCTGACCAAACCTAGCACATTTACTCAGATATAAGTCTCACCAAGTTAGACAGGACATACTTCCATGTAAGTATAAGAGTACACAGTATTACAATTCCTGTTTATACAAGGGATATGTTCCCAGACTTTAATGCAGATGCAGATACACAAAACTGCATATAATAGCGAACTATCAAATTAGACCGTAGAATTGCACCAGAGAACCTAGAAAATGCCTAGAGAGAACACCTATCTAAGCATCTGGCACAACTCTATGGTCAGCTTCTGGTGGAAGTTGACTATAAGCGCTGGAGAACCTCCCAATGCCTAGAGAGACCACCTCCAGCGCAACTCTATGGTCCTCCAGATGCCTAGAAAGCCATCCCCTCCCCGATTGCGGGTAAGTGAAACCACAGGTACCAATCCTGCATAAACAGGAGGCAATCTATCTACACTATTGAATTCAGTAAGACTTACATCTGAGTAAATATGCATGGCACTGCATTTGCAAGTTATAAGAAAATTTATCACCCATTTTCTATGTAGACGTGGCAGCTAGAAAGCAGCAGCCAGTTCCATAATGATTCCCATGGTCACACAAGGGTCATAGTCCCATTAGCACCATTGTCTTTGATTGCAGTGTGGAGCCAGGACAGCTATAAATGCCATTAAAACATCTGTTTGTTCCACATAGGAAAAGATCAAAGCAAAGTTCAAGCCTTGCCCTGGGTCTACCAGACAGAGCACAAGTTAGCTTCACAGCTGGCAAATAGAGATATTCTGATAGCTACAAGGTGAAAGGCTTAAGAAGTGGGAAAGGAGAAGTAGTGAAGAAGTGCGGCTAAGGAAACATCTTGCCTTATATAGCTTGGCAAAAGATTTGGGGCTAGATGAGGAGATGTAGGAACTAACTGGTGGATAGTTTCCTTCTTCACCACAGGGTTAACAGGAATGGGCATGGAATCCTCTAAAATCTAAAGATTGAGTAAAAAGAAGAGTGGAAACTGGAAGCACAAGTGTGCTTTCTAAACCTGGTATGGCATGGCAAGGAATGTGCAGGACTTACACATGATGTTGCTATACATGTCCCCCAGTCATTATAAGTCTCCACTGTAATGTTGGATAAAGCTGTTCTTAGAAGCGGACAGAGAATTTTCCAGAGGTTCTCCACCTGTACATAAAAGAGAGATAATGAAAGAAGAATGACATGAAATCTATAGATGACAGCTCCAATTTCTTACAGGAAAGCATTTAAATTCTTACAAGGACAAGGAAGCAAAATTCAGCACTGAAAACTGAAATATGTACAATCCTAGACTTCTGTCAGAGGGATTGTAGAGTTAATGATTGAGAAACCAAAAACAAACCAACCAAAAAACCCCAAAGAACTAAGCTTGGGGAAAATTGTCTGCCCTAAAAAGAGAAAATATAAATAGTCATTATTTAAACATTCTTAATCTTTAATTTTTTGTTTCTTGGGGAGCACTTGTGGGAAAACAACTTTCAAAAACATCTGTGATTTTTCAAGTTTTCAGCTGGACTTGCATTATTTCTTCATATGGTGCCCTTCCTCAAGAATTCATGCTACTTTTTGTAAGTCAGGAATTTCATATGCAGTTTTGCCAAATTACACAATACATTACCTTCTCAAATGTCCAGTGTTTAGACCCTCTTATCAAACCAGCTATAATTTCTGCTACACATCGTTGGGTACTTTCATGGGAATCTACAGCAAGACGTTCCAAGTGGGGTTTCAGTACAGGCAAAAAAGCATCATCAAAGTTCCTGAACAAGCCCTGTTAAAAGAAGATGTTTAGTGCTATGCCTGAATAGCTCTAATTACTTTTACAAAAGGACTTGCACACTCTTAATTTAACAATTCCAAAATGTCAGTTCTTTAGAACACATGAATAATATTCAAAACAGAGGAAGATTTCCCACATATTTTAAAAAGTTGTACATTTATATAACTTCTAGTGTTCCATATATCTATAATAGTATTTTCTACAAACATAAATTGAGATAGTTGCATTAACTTTTTTAAAAAAACAAACACAACCATGATCCAGAAAAAAGCACTGTAAATCTGTATATATAGAGTAGTGCATTTTTTCCTGACAACTCCTGAATTACAATCATACACTCAATCAAATGGAAAAAAGTTCTTAAAATCCTCCCAAGTTTAAAAAGCTGTTTACAATGTCAGTTGTGCTGGGTGGGAACTGGGGAGGAAAGGGGGAATATTCCAAAGTATAAAAAATAATCTCATTATAGTGCAAGCCTACATGTGTATGTGGTAGTACTTTTCGAGCAATTTATAATATTTCATTCACCATATTTTTGCATGTGAGCTTCTTCCACATGTGTGTTATGTTTACTTCTTTTATAATGCAAGTGTTGTGGAGTGTGTACTGTATGTTTCTTCAAGTCACCTGTCAACTTACAGCAACCCCAAGAATTCCATAGTGTTTTCTTAGGTAGGAATACTCAGAAGTGCTTTGCCATTTCCTTCCTCTGAAATATGCCTTAAAGTAGCTTGTATTCTTTGGTAGTCTCTCATCCAAGTACTACCCATGGTTGACCCTGATTAGCTTCCAAGGTCAGACAGAATCTGGTGCCTTCAGGGTATTAAATCCTCCAAAGTGTAGCAGAGAGCAACACAATGAGGTTAAATACAACGATCTGGTTCTGACAATCATACAAGATTTCATAAACCCCACGTTATATTTATTAAGGCCAAGAAATTCTGTCTCATTGTCTGCCACTGGCTACAATTCTCCATTCAGATGTAATGTGGAATTCAGGCTTAATACAAACCAGAAAGTAAGATCTGAAGCTGAGCATGAAAACAGGAGAGGAGGGGCTAGGAGTGCTTGGCTCAAACATTCATTTTCAATTTCATAAACTATACTTTATAAAACCTTGAATGATCACCACACCAAGGCCAGTATGCAGTATAACCATTACAAAGCGCTATCTGAACATTTCATTTACTGCAGGGCTTTTCAATTTCTGGGGGAGGCAAGTAATCAAAGTAATATAAAACTAGTTACCTTGAAGAGGCAAAATCAAAGTAATATAAAACTAGTTACCTTGAAGAGGCAAAATCTGCGAGGGTTGAATTTATCTTTTCCTTTTCTGTCTTCTAAAGAAAGAAACTTGATTAACTGCTCAACAAATTTTGGATCAGAAAAATGATCATATATGACTTGTTCTGCCTGTAAGAAAGAACAGTGCAATGGGATTATAGAGTCACTGCTTGTTAGTTCAACAGTAATGAGGCTGTGGAGGGGGAAACAACTCCACAGTGTCTGGACTCAACCATATGGTACCTTAACCTTCAGGTCAACCTTACTGATAACTGGAGAAGCTGGGAACTATCATATTCTCAAATCCTCCTGTCTTGGAATTCCCCTTGTAATTGTTTTTTACAGAAATTTGATACTATTGATCCCTTTCTTTGCAATGTTTAGTTCACCAAGTCTTTAGATTTGTCAAGGTACTTGCCCTGATGCTGCATTATGCAACAATGTCATGATTCGCTAAACTGATGGGTTAAAATAATAACCAAGGCACCTACAGCCAGCTTGGGGGGGGGGGAATCACCTTTGAGAAAGGACCATAGATCAGTAAAAGAGAAGAACCTCTCCATGTATGCAAAGATCTAAGTGCAATCCCTAGCACTGCAACTCAGGTGGCTGGCATCAGGAAAACAGCCTGCTCAAGAACCTGAAGACTCACTATTGGTATAAATGGACCAGAAGCCTGACAGTATATTGTTTTATGCATCCCTTATTTCACCCACATTTGCCTGGTATAGAGTTCTGATCCACACTTGCAAGCTGTATACCCTGGTAGACAAAATGTATGCTTCCTTTAGCATGATACTTGTAGTGGCTGCTTTAAGCTATAACACAGGGCGTGTAAGTGCCTCTGCTTCAGCCCTGGCATTCTCCTGATGAAACATTTGCTTTATTTAACTGGAGGATGGACAAAGGATAGCCAAGAGACAAATAAACAGCTAATTTCTCATGGGACCAACACTTGGGATCCTTAATGAGCTTACATTCCAAGATGGAAAGTTTCTCATGGGACTGACGCCAAGGATCCTTAATGAATGTACATTCCAAGATGTGTGGCCAAGAGGGTTTTGAGAATCTGCCTTATCAGAGATGCCAGCTAGTATCATGCTTTGCTAAATGCTGACGAAGTTATGATATGTATAGTATTCTGCCCTATTCTGATAGAGTGTAGATATAGCTTTTCAATATGACATCCGCAGTTAATCACTTCTGTAAGTCTTCTTTGCTACCTGTAAACAAATATACTCCATATCCCATTGACAGGCTGATTGTTCTGTGCAAGACCATCTTTATTGTGGGAAACACCTATATGCAATGCAATGGATCTGACTTAGTGCTTCCTTGTTAAATCTCCGAACCCTTGAGATCAGGGCTGGAGAATACACACATACATGACACATGTTATCTACAAATCTTTTACTGAAAACTTGGTAACTGAATGGATAAACTGACTCCATGAAAAAAAAAACATTGCGATTCAAATGATAAGATGCAGAAGTTATATCTGTGGTGGCCAATCCAAGAATAATTTCATGCTTCAGTTACTGAAAACCACAGATGTGTGAACAAGCCCAGAGAAGCTGTGCATAGTTGCTTTCACCTGATAGTCCCACACAAAGGAAAATAAAAAGATGTTACAGCTGATCTACAGATTGAATCTCCAAGTGAGAAAAAAGCAACAAGTTATCAGCATTTTTTCTGTTTATAGTTAAGTCATTATGTCCATTCTTATTTTAATTGGGATAACATGAGAAACCTAGTTAATTAATGAGGAACTCTTCATTGCTCAAACTCACTTCCAACCACCAAAATATTAAACATGAAGGCCTTGTATTAGACAAGAATGACTTTCAGCAGAATTTCAAAATACAGCTCACCTCTGAAAGTTCCTTTCTGCTTCTCCCAAGCTTTGGTTGCTCTTCTGCTGAAGCATAGATTTCCATATTTCTAGAAAATGCAAGGGAATTTTTTTTTCCAGTTTACAGTTATTCTTAAACAATAAAAATGCCAATTCCTGATTCACCACTGCAACATATTGTAACTCATGAGAGCAGGAATAAAGAAGAACCATTATTGGAGCAGCCTTCCATAGCCTGGTGCCTTCTAGATGTGTTGGACACCAGCTGTTCCGGCTGGGGGACTATAGGAGGTATGACTCCAGGACATGTGGAGGGCACCAGGTTGCGGGAGGATCTTCTGGTAACAAGGAATGTAGTCAGTATATTATTATTTTTTAAAGTAACATGGTCAAGTTGAAGAGGAATTCTAGCAGTGGTTCACTGTGTCTGATCTGGATGAAAGCAGGAAGTAGAACTGGCCTCATGGTCAGGAGGAAAGACAAAGAAACTTTGATGACCATGTGACCATGATCGTACTTCCTGCTTCGTCTGGGCAGTAGTAGGCGTTACCCACTATGCAGAATTCCTGTTCGCTCCTCCCCTCAGAGAATAACTTTAGTTTGATACCTCAAGCCTTCAAGCAAAGTTATGCAACTGTCAAGAGTTGGCAACACTGTGATTGCTGCTGGAAATGAAGCACAGAGGCTAGGACCCCTAGGTAGGCACACTGTCATGGTGAAGCCCATCACAGTTTCCTGAAGAATCTGGACACACCATATCCATAAAGGAAGGCTATACCAGATTGGCAAGGAGCCCTGTAAGTCTGTCCCACAGACTACTCCCTACCAGCATCAAACTATATGGACTGCAAACCTACGTGCTGGTTAAGGAAGTCTTTCATCTAGTGGCTTAAGATGGTACTGGAAACATCAAACGCAAGACACATTTAAATTACTTAGAGTGTTTTAAAAACTAAATAAACCCCAGATGCACACCCCTAGAGTCCATTTAGTATAATTTACAAGTTTCAGGAGTTCATGGGTTCAAAGCAATAGCTCTGTTAGACTTGCACACTATGCATTACAGTAGCACCCCTGCATCCGCCGATTAGCCAACCGTGGATTCAATTATCTGCAGTTGGCGATGGTAGGGACAGGAAGGGACCTCACCTCTCCTGTCCCTTCCCCTGGGTGGGCTCCTGTCATTGTGGTGGTGATTGCAGAGGTGAAGGGAGTGGGAGGAGTGATCTTGCTTCCCCCCTGCGATCGCCGCCACGGGGGGGGGGCATGGTGGGGGCGAAGGGAGGGGGAGGAGCGATCTTGCCTCCCCCCTTCCCCCAGGATGGCTCCTGTTGCCGCAGCAGGGGCATGGCGGGAGGGAAGGGAGGAGGAGAAGTGGTCTTGCCTCCCCTGCTTTACCCTGGCATTGGAATTTGCTATTATCTGCAGAATTCTCCATTTGCGGGGGGGGGGGAGAACCAATCCCCTGCAGATACAGGGGTGCTACTGTATATTTTATAGACACATACGACAAGAAGCCATGCAAATACAAAAGAAATATTGAAGAAGTATTTTTGACTGCTTATCAATTCAGGTATGAGCAGAGTACGTTAATCACTGAGAAGACAACTGGACAGCTGTCATGAGGTAATGGAGGGTATGAAGTGGCTCCACACCCTTCATGATGACTGGACTGGAAATATAAGCCGGTACTTACTTAGGCCAGGTGTAGTATCCCCAGTGTGTTTTTTCCACAAAATGGCAGGCCTCCCAAGCATGTTTCGTCTTTGGTAAATTGGCACTTTCATAATGCAGCCACTGGTTGTCAGGTCTGTCACCAGCCTGGATAGTGGGAGGCCGAGCGGCTCCACCTTTTTGCAAAAAGGAGAAAATTGCTGTCTGTTACATTTACCTATCAGCATGCAAATGGCATTTCCTGTCTCATTCTGTGACTTGGGGTTACTGGCATTTTGCTCAGACAGGGAATTAAAAAGTCTATGAGTACTATATCTTATCTGTTTCCTTGACCTTATTGTCAATTTTCAGTACCCTTCATTTTTTCTATCAGTTCAAGTCATGCAGCAATTTGCTTTCAAATACGGATAAAATTATTAAAACTATATTATTGAACCAACTGTTCTTTATTTCACCACTATAATTTATTTCCCTCTTAAACCAGAGTTCTATGGACAGTTTTATAGTCTATCCAAACTATAAAACCCAACAATAATACAATAAAGCAGTGACCACGCAGGAGACAAAACCAAGCCAAAAACAGAAACAGAGAACAAGCAAAGTAATAAAACCTATTAAAACAAAAGCAAGCACAGACTAAATGAACCAAATGCCTATGCAGACTATAATTATTGCAAAATGGCTTATTCTTGGCCTTTCTCATACTAGGAATAGCATCTCTGAAAGCTGCTGAGTTATCGCCTCTGATACATCAAGAGGCACAAAACTCCCAGCGAACCACTGTAAATGCTTTCCTATGTGCAGCCATTTTTTAGTCAGGACTAATATTCAAACCACAAAAACTTCTTGCGTCTCCAAAGCCTTTATTGCTTTATTTTCACAAGCACTTCCTTTACCATAACCCACATCTTGGAGAGCAATTTTCCAATCAAGATTAGTTTTGGAACTTGGAAGTCATGGTTTATTACCACACATCAATTTTGTCCCATGGCATTTGGAACTGGATGCCAGAGCTTTGCATTTGAATCTTCCAGATTATTGTTGTTACATGCTTTCAATTCAGATACATCTTATGGTGACCCTATCATAGGGGTTTTGCTCGGTAAGATTTATTCAAAGGAAGTTTGTGTCAGGTCACTGGTGCTATTTAGAATGCTGTTTGCTGTTTAGTGCTTAGGTACCTGGGATATGCAGTAGTTAGCATTGCTAGGCCTGTGCCTCATTATACCAGTGATTTGACATGAGCAAAGGGTTTCTGGGAGCTAGGGGCTGGTATGCGCTGGAGAGATGGCTCTCAAGAGCACCAAAGTCACAGGCTGCTTGGGAATGTTTAAGGAGGCTTGCATAGTATAGATAACTATAATGACCAGGTGGTGGTGGGAAGAAAACTGAAACTGGCAGAATGTATTAATGAAGGGGTTTTAGTGTCAAAGCCTCAGAACTGTCTGTGCAGTGTTACTGTATGCATCTATACCCTGACAATAAAGCAACCTTAATTGATGCCTGTTGTGTGTGAGTAGGTGTTAATGGAGTTCACCACAGTTTGTCACTGCCTTCCTTTAAGGCTGACAGTGTGTGATTTGCGTAAGGTCATCCAGTGGATTTGCATGGTTAAACAGGGATTTGAATCCTGGTTTCCTAAAGCTGATTTAAACTATATTAATATAGTGCTATATTCCATTTTAACAGCCATGGCAACATCCTATGGGATCCTGAAGCTAGTAGTTTGATGAAGCACTAGAGCTCTCTGGGTAAGAATTCCCAATGCCCCCCTCTAAACTGCTAAGCCCAGGATTCCACAGGATGTTGCCACAGCAGTTAGAATGGAATATAGTACTATATTTGTGCATTGTGAATGGGCTCCTGGAGTTCTAATCCAACATTCAAACCACCACCACTTCATTACATAGGCTTTTGTAGCCCCCATGAAACTTGTTACTGAAGACTTTCTAATGCTTCATCAAGTGTCAACACAGATAACTAGAACCTTTGAGCAAATCTGCTGTGGTGCCCAAGACTGCAGAATCTATTCAGTTTATTTTTTAATGTTTATTTATATAGCACCATTGATGTACATGGTGCTTTACAAAAGTTTACAGAATAAAACAATTATCACTATTCCAATAATATAAAATACTAAAATACAGTAAGAAAAAGGGAAAAAACCATAGATAATTCAGAATAAAACAAAATAATCAGTACAGATAATCAAATACAATAACGATATAAACATTAATCCAAAATTCCAAAAGTTTAAGAGAACAAAAAAGTTTTCAATTTGGATTTTAAAACAGCAAGGGAAGAAATATTCTGCAAGTTTACTGGTAGGCGATTCCAGGAATAAGGGACAGCAAGAGAAAAAGGACAAAGTCGAGCCAAGGAGGAAGAAACACTTGGCTGGGTAAGAAGCCCAGAATTCGCAGAGTGAAGATTTCTAACAGGCTGGTAAAAAGAGATGAGAGTTGCAAGGTAAGGAGGAGCTAGGTTATGCAGGGCCTTGAATGTCAGAACAAGCAGCTTATACTGAATCCTTGAGGGAACAGGTAGCCAATGAAGGGATATCAAAAGTGGGGTAACATGATCAAAACGCCGGGCCAAAAAGATAATCTTAGCAGCAGAGTGAAGAATGGAAACCAAAGGACTAAGATGAGATAATGGAAGACCAGTCAAAAGAAGACTGCAGTAATCAAGATGGGAAATGACTAAAGCATAAACTACAGTCTTGGCAGAGGAAGCAGAGAGGAAATGTCTAATTTTAGTGGTTATAAAGGAAAAATCGACTTGACTTTGCTACAGCCTCAATATGAGAAACAAAGGACAATGAGGAGTCAAAGACAAAGCCAAGGCTCTGTGCTTCGTTCACAGGATGGATGGGAACATTATCGACAGTAATGGAAAATGTGTAATGTAAAGAAGGTTTCGGGGGAAAGATGAGTAGTTCTGTCTTTGCCATATTAAGTTTAAGGCGGTGATGAAGCATCCATGCTGAGATACCAGAAAGACAAGCTGTAGTGAGATGTTCAAAAGCCAAAGAAAGTTTGAGAATAGAGAAGTACAGTTGAGTATCATCAGCGTAAAGGCGATATTGAAACCCATATGGGCTGATAAGATTACCTAAACATAGTGTGTAAAGATAGAAAAATAAGGGGCCCAGAGCGAAGCCCTGAGGAACCCCAACCGAAAGGGGAAAGGGGGGGGATTCATGACCACCAGCTACCACGCTAAATGACTGGCCTGAGAGATATTATGAAAACGAGATGAGAACAGTGTCAGTGAACCCTAAATCATGAATCTAACAGAAGCATTTATTTTCCAGAACCATTACAAAACTGAGTTCTGAGGGCCTTAAAAACTGTGCACACATCTACGTTTGTAGCTGCAGTCCATATGGAAACTAATTTTACACTGTGAGATTCACTACAATCTGTTATTCCAATAACTAGATGAATAACTGTATTAAGACTGACTACCATAAACTGGTAGAGAGTCAGTGTGATATTGCTATAGTGAAAATCAAAAAGGTCTCCTATACCTTTAAATGGTTGTGTAGAAAAAGGAATTTCAACAGGTGTTGGTTGTGTGGCAAGCAACCCCTGTTGATTTCCCCTCTTCTACACAATCATTAAAGGTACAAGAACCCTTACCAGTTTTCACTTTGGCAACCCTAGTCCCACAGTTTGCCAATGCTAGTGAGCAGAGGCAGCAGCCAGGCCATTTAGTATCTCACTGTCACAGAGATATGCTTTCAGTTCAAAATATGGCAGCTAGGTTGGTTACAGATACATCCAGGAGTGAGCACATCACAACAATATTAAAATCACTCCACTGGCTGCCAATTCGTTTCCAGGCAAAATACAAAGTGTTGGTTATTACCTTTAAAGACCTACATGGTTTGGGTCCAGGTTACCTGCAGGATCACCTCCTCCTACACAATCCACCTTGTACACTCAGGTCTTCTGGGGGACATTTACTTCAACTAGGCCAGGACTAGACTAGCAACTGTCACCCAGAGAACCTTTTCATTGGCCACCCCTAGACTGTGGAATGACCTTCCAGAAGAGATTCAACTGCTAAACACACTGTCTGAATTTAAAACAGTATTAAACATCTATCTCTTCCAGCAGGCCTACCCAGCCAATTTTAAACTATGAATTTTAAATTGGTTTATTTTAAGTTTATGTATGGATGACTTTAATGTATAATGGTTAATTTAATCTTATGTTTATGTGTTTTAACCTTAGCGTTAAATGGTTTTATGTGTTTAGTTATATATTGTATTTTATAACTGCCTCAAGCCTTGGGGAGAGACAGGTAAGAAATCAATCCATCCTCATCCTCATCACCATCCTCATCATCATTTAACATCTTTGAGGCAGGATTCTGCAGTGTTATGGGAAAGTGAACAGCACATCAGCAGTGTAAATCAACACAATTCAGAGAGGTGGAAGAGTCCATTTATTTAGTACAGGGATGGGCAATTTTGATGGGTCCATGTCAATCTTGTCCCTCGTGCAACCTGTAGTAAGCCTCACTCATACATATTAAAATGCAAAAGTTTCCTGTTTTATCAAAGCCTGAAGTCATCAGAAGTTCATATTTAATTGATGCTGGGTACACTCTACAGCAGGGCCTGTGGCTTACTCTAGCCAGAGGTCCTTAACCTGTTGTCCAGGGACCCCCAGGGGGCCACAATGTCCTCACAGGGGGTCCGCAAAAGCTTGAAAGCTGCTCAGCCCACCTCCTGTCTGTAGTGGAGTGGCCACGTGACTGGAGCCAAGGCAAAGTCTGGTAAGCCAGCTTGGCCTGTGCACTGCCATTCAATCAGCTCCAGCCACAAACTTGCAGGAAGAAGCAGAAGAAAAGTCTTCCCTCATCTTGCAGTGCATCTGAGGGAAGGTTTAATGGATGGGGTAACATCATTGTCGTCGTCATCATCATCATCATATTATTATTATTATTATTATGGTTTTAAATCTTGAGTTAAGTCTTAGGGGTCTGTGGGAACAAAAGATATTTAAAGGGTATACCTGGTAAAGAAAAGGTTAAGAGCCACTGCTCTAGATAGCTGCTCTTCTTTGTGGCTTCTACTCTCTCTTTCTCTCCTTTTTAACCACAGAAGGAGTGGAGGATTGCAAAAATGGCCTTGAGGGCTGCAGGCGACCATGGGCCATATTATTCCCTCTCCTAATTTAGCATTTTGAAAACCACAAAGATCAAAAGAAGCTACACTTCAAGAAACTTAGGCTGACTATGGACAAAACCTGTCAGCATCCTGGTTAGTCTTTTATATATATTAAAACATAATACATTACTACTTAACATTAGAAAGGCTAAGGGTAAATTTGCTTTTGAGACAACAAGAATACTGAAAAATTACATAAATCAACATTTATTTTATTGACTGTGCTCAGAATCATCTTATTTCACGCCGTTTTAATTTTGTTCTGTATTAATTAACCAAACCACCT
Organism: Gambelia wislizenii; assembly: GCA_030847615.1. Taxonomy (NCBI): domain Eukaryota; kingdom Metazoa; phylum Chordata; class Lepidosauria; order Squamata; family Crotaphytidae; genus Gambelia; species Gambelia wislizenii. The sequence goes on along the minus strand of JAUMIR010000001.1, from coordinate 18,701,432 downwards.
GTTGTCACTAGCATATTGGTCACTTACCAGGAAGATCCATTCTTCTGAAGCTCTAAGGAACAATCCACATGTATTGAGTTATTACTGTACTGTCCAGAAACAGATGCAGGTGTCACATGAACTCTGGAACCTTGTTCTTATCTCTCTGCCCTGTCAATAGTTTTGCAATGAAAGCCTCAAACAGAAACACTAAACTAAACAGAAAAAACAGAGATAAGCAGAGAAAAGAGAGGGAGCCCCTTATATTTGATCTGCATTGGATGAAGGTAGGAAAGAAAAATATTGTTGAGGGGAAGTAGAGAGCCCATAGCAAGGTTCCAAAGATCACATGACTCCCACCTCTGTTCCTGGGCAATGCAGAGGATAACCCAATACATGTGGATTGATCCAGTGGTGGCACTAGCGGAGTGCGGAGAAGCTGAACCGCACCAGTTGACACCATCAGATAGAGGGGTGACACCACCCTTAATGACACCACAGGACTGTCTCCCAGCAATGTGCAGAGAATGTTAGCCTTTATTCTCCAAATAACTCTGACGGAGGGTGTCTGATATGGCACTCCAAAACAAGGAAGTGTGATAATAAAAAAAAATTTTTTAACTAGTTTGTTAATACAATGCTATTTTAAAGTTTTTTCAATGTGATGAATTCAATTTAAAGCAATACAACCACAAAAGGCTTTTTTTCAGCATGCAAACCCACTATGCCAGCATAAAGCTTACAATTTTTACATACACAAATAGCTTAATACAGCATAATCATCCTCACTAACTTAATACAGAATAATTATAACCACATGCTAATTAAAATGTTTTACTAATTAAAATTAACTTTAAACCTGAACTAGTTTTTGTTCAGCACACTTACTGATTTGGAAAGGACAGATGGGCACCTTTTTGTGAGGTCTCTTCACCTGCTTAAGGATGCCAGCCACAGCAGAGATTGCCATCTAAGAGTAGAAGTGAGAATTAACTTGTTTATTTTAAGAATTCAGAACAGTCAATTGCTTCATTACCACCCTTTAAAAGAAATAATCTGATCCTAACACTGACCACTTTTCACCACCTAATTTTACAGGACTACACAAATCAGAACCACTGTCAGGTGACAAGTAGGAAGAACCTATACTTTTCAAGCTCCAACATACCCCTTTTTACAAACCAGACACCCTCTGGAGTACTAAGACTGCCTCTCTGTTCTTCCTATTTATTTTCTCCTAGTGATGAGTTTGAAAATGCTTCCAGTCTCCAAGAGATAAAAACTATAGTTCAAGGACAGAGCACATCAAATTCAACTAGTAGCCATCTCCACTATAAAAAGGAACAAGTGACACATGATGGAAAAACCCTGAGTCACTTCTAGTCAGGGTAGGCAGTTCTGAACTACATGGATAAAAGTTTTTCACCTGGCATAATGCAGTTTCCTACGATCCCATATATAACAATTTACTAAGGTCTAATTTATGCATTCAGTTTGCACAGCAGTTGCACCTTAAAATGGTAATGACAAGGATCTTATGTGTAAAGTGGTTCTGTATGAGCGAAACTATTCCAACCAGCACATACTTGACAAGTCTGATTTTTAATATTTGACAAGAATATGCAGGTGCTATCAAAAGCAAGTATGCGAAGAAATTACGTGACTCCCTTTTTGTTTTAAGAGTAAATGAATCCATATCAGAAAAAAATTATAATGTAAATTTATACATTATCTCCAGAATCAAAAGCAGTATATCACTGTTTGCAAGCTGCTTGGGGATACAATTGAGAGAATGCTGTAACATTTATGTCCTGTTGTGGACTTCCCATAGGCATCTTGGTCAGCCACTGTGAAAACAATGTTGGATTAAACAGACATTTAGTTTGATCCAACATATCTGTTCTTATGATCTCTCTTGTTTTTGCATTTAAATATTTTTTTTTTATACTTACCTTGCGAACAACTAGGGCATCATGATTGAGACATTCCACAAAGAATTTTATGGCTCTCACAGGTAACACCCTGTCATCTCTTAAGAGCAGGGACAGAAAACCAATGCCAATGTGTTCAAACTTCCAGGGTCTGGGGGCAGGAAACGGAAATGACAAAGTTAATTTCACTAAACACAAATTATCACTAAAGAAAATCCTCTGGCCACCACAACAACACTCCATAACAAGCAAGTCCTCTGGCCACCATAACAACAACTCCATTCTAGTTTGACAAGAAAAACCTCTTAAAACAGCTTTAAATGTTAACATATGCTGCACTTCAGTGGTGATGAATGTATTTCTAATTTACTTTAAGACAGGAAGTAGTAAAACAAAATCTGAAGAGGAAGGAAAATAAAAAGCATCAGCAGTGAAAAAATGTCACAAGATGAAAACAACCTATTTACGTCTTAACATCTTTTAAGGTTTTTCCCTCCCTGAAATAAATTTACATTCGTAAGATTCCTTCAAAGATGTATGTGTGAATACATCCAAACCACAACTTTAGTTACAGGTGTAACCTGCAGGACCACTTCCAAGAGTATGTCTGGTGCAGGAAGGTGCATGTCATGTTACTTGATATTAACAATCTCTGGATTGAGATGCAGAAACAACTTTAATTCAGAGAAGAACTTTCTTTGTATTTCATTTGACTCTCTCCTGCTTAACCTTGAAGGAATGGAAGTAGTCCCTACAGTTCTATTTAAAAACATCTCAGTGTCTAGAGCATAAATTATGTTTTGAAAAAGACATCCACATACTTACAGATTTCTTTGATCCACACAATCTAAGAGCTTGTCAATCAAATTTTCATAGTTTCTGAAAAGAATAGAGAACATTTAGGTATTACAACACTTCAATATTACTACATAGGATATCACTTAGATTTGTGCTAAGAGAAACACAGTTCAATTCTCTGTACATGTAATGGGCCATGGAAGTAAAAAAAGCACACACCACATGCTTCCGTATGTCTGGTATCAACCCTAAGACAAGTATGTTGCTTTTAAAAAATTATAATGTGCTAGTATTAACATTACTCATTACTTTTCTGGTGACAGATTACTAATTTAATTTATTTAAAGCCTTATAACAGAAAAATGGCCACCACTACCCCTTTACCCTTTAAAAACCATGTTTTAGAATTAAATGTTTTTCATGAAGCCCCCAAATAATTTAGTATTAGGAGTAAAATGTGGGGCAGGGGATTGTATCATTACCCCCCCAGGTCTATCCCCAAAAGTAATGAATTACAGGAAACATTGCAACTTGTAACATTTTAGTCTCAAGCTCTGCAGACAGACAGCTATTACGCTGTCTCTCTGCTTCAAAAGGAAAGCAGAAATTGTTCAATTACAAATAAAGAGTTTAGGTTTAAGTATAGGTGTCATGCATTCTTAACTCTGCAGTGAGCTCTCTAATCACGGGCCCTGGCACTTACTGAGAGGACTCAGCATTCCTTTCTTTCTGTCGCTGAATTCCCAATTGAATCTCCTCTGAACTAAGGCTTGTCCAGCCATTGTGCAGACTGCCAGATTTCTGCATGAGGACGGCAACCTCAACACATTTCTCTGGAACCTGGAAGGAGGGAGACAGCAATTAATCTTCTGACAAAAAGGGGACTTTTCTCAAAGGAAGTGCAGCATGCTCTTGGCATTTAAAACCACCACAGCAAAAAAAAGCACTCTCCATAATAAAGTTGAACAAAAAGGATCCTTTCCCCTTCATTCCTGCTTTAGGGAAGTATCTCAAAGTTTATATAGGCCTAGCTCTAAATTTTAAGCTATAGGCCTAAATCCAGTGATCAGCCCCCGCTATAACAGACATAGACCTAAAGTAGGGTCAGTAAGTCTACTGAATCAATGAGAACTTAATCAATCAAGTCTCACATAAATTCCACTGGTCCCATGTGTCTACTCTAGTTGGGACTAAATTAAATTTAAGCCATGATTTTTTCCCTTTAATGTCTCAGTCAACCCCATAGATATATCTTGCATCTTCTTCCCAAATGATTTTAACATTCTTGGAAATGATGAACACATGTTTTCAAATGCCCACAAATATCTTCCCAACTCTGCTCAAAATGCTTTACTTAACTACTAGCTTTACCCGGCATAACATACGCCATTAAAAAACTCCCCCCAAAACGCCCGGTAGACCACACAACAACCCTGTAAGGTAGGCCAGTGGATTTTTAAATTCCTCCTCCCCCTTCTCAGCATTCAACACTTTTCCCAGAATTGCTGAGTGTGACTTGCTCTGTTGCCCTGCCGCCACCACCAGTTGACTGACTGGGTCCCATTGCAGATATCCTGCCACTGCCACCACCACCAGTTGACAGCTTGGGTCCTGCTACTAACATAACAGTTCACTGCCTAGGTTCCGTTGCAGGCGGCCCGCCACCACCACCGCCAGTTGACTGTCTGGGTCCCAATCATGGCCACAGACTGAGTGGCAGGAGTGGATTGTGAGGTGGGGAGGGAATTTGCATGTGGGTGATGATTGGCTGGGTGTGTTTCCTGAGCACCCAATCAGCACTCTGGGAAACGCAACATACCCAAGAGTTTTAGATATATAAATATAATTACCTAAAACTTGAATTCTCTGTAGTATTTAAATAGAGGGTTAAGACCCATCTTGTTATTACCCATGGTTTACCAATACTCCTGCTCAGAGCAAAACATATTTGTACATTTTCCACACAGAACTGTATATATGGTATTGTATATGGTTCATCATGCTCGGACCAACCCACACATTATGCTACAGGTACATGCAGGTTGTACCAGAGCTTCTGTGTTAATTGTTCTAGGAGAGTAAAAATGCCACATTGATTCACTTATCGTGAATGTGCATTCTTGAGAGGGGTGAACAGGAATTCTAGATGTTGGGAAAGCCTACTACTGCCCAGCCAAAAGCAGGAAGTTGTGTCATAGTCACATGGGAATTTCAAGTTTCTTTGTTCTTCTCCTCGACCATGTGGCCAGTTCACTGACTAGCAAAGCCCTGAAGACCTATGATGAGACACAAGAAGGTAAATTCGCTACTGAAAAGACAAACTAACATACTTGCAGACACAAGGAGGGAGAATTCCTGTTCGCTCCTCTCAAGAATGCACATTCACTGTAAGTGAACCAATGTGGCAGGAATTCTAGATGTTGGGACATGCCCAAGCTAGAAACTGTTTAGGAGGGAGTTTCTGCCTGGACTGTAATTCAGGTCCTTAACACCTCCTGGAAGACCCTCCTTCCGAAGGTGGCTTCCGTGGACCTGAACTTGTCCACCTTGTAATGCCTTATGAAAGTGAACGGCATGCTCCATGTTACGGCCTTACATATTTCCACTATGGGAGCGTTTGTGGAAAACACCACGGTGGTGGCTGCTGATCTCGTGGAATGTGCTGTTAAGAGTCCTGGAAACTTCGTATGCCATCAGGATACATGCCTTAATCCAGGTGGCAATGGTCCAACGAGAGGCCTTCAGCCTCATGGAGGCTGGATTGAAAGAGACGAAGAGAGAATCGCAGCGCCTGAAGGCGCTGGTCCTCTTGATGTAAATCCTAAAGGCCCTTCGGACGTCCAACTTGTGCCAGAGATGTTCCCTAGGGTGCGAAGGGCCAGGGCAAAAGGACGGAAGCAATAGTTCCTGGGCCACGTGAGATTCTGATAGCACCTTGGGCCGGAATGAAGGACCAAGTCTTAAGGTGACAAAGTCCTCTGTGAAGGTGCATAGGTGTTCTCTTATTGATAGAGACTCAAACTCCGACACATGTCTCGCTGAAGTGATGGCCACTTGGAAGGCTACCTTTAAAGTAGGGATCCTTAGGGATACCCTCCGTAGGGGCTCAAAGAGCAGGTGCATCAGCTGCTGGAGGACTAAGGGAAGATTCCAGGAAGGGAACCTGTGGTGGACCGGTGGGAAAATCAAGTTCGCCCCCCAGAGGAAACACTTAACATGAGGGTGAGAGGACAGGTTTCCTCCCTGCTTGAGGGGAAAAACCGAGGCCAAGGCAGCTGCCTGTCTCTTCAAGGTATTGGCTTGAAGGCCCATGTCTAGTCCCTCTTGAAGGAACACCAAAATATGATTTAGGGTAGGTTCTTCTCTCGGGATGGATTTCGCTCTGCACCATCTAGAGAAAGCCTGCCACATTGCTTCGTATATCCTACTGGTTGTTTGTCTTTGCGAGGAAAGGAGGGTGTTCAATACCGATTCCTCATAGCCAAATTCCCTTAGGGCCCTCCATTCAATCTCCAGGCGGTTAGCTGTAGCCAAGCGACATTGGGATGGTTCACCGGACCCTGGTGCAGAAGGCTGACTTTCGGTGGAAGATGCCACAAGTCCCCTACTAACATATCCATAATCTCGGAGAACCAGGGGCGATGTGGCAAGTGAGGTGCTATCAGGACCACCTGTGCCCTCTCTTGATGAATCTTCTGGCACACCTTTCCCAGGAGGGGTAACGGAGGAAACACGTACAGTAGGCCCTTCAGACAGGGGGCTCTGAGAGAGTCGATCCCTACTGCGAGAGGGATCAGAAATCTGGAAAAGTACTGGGGAAGCTTCCTGTTGGTTGGGGAGGCAAATAGGTCCACTTCCAGGGTTCCGTATAGGTCCTGAATTTGCTGGAACATTTCCTGGTCTAACTCCCATTCCACCGGTGAGACTGAGTGCCTGCTGAGGTACGCTGCCTGAAGATTGGTCGAACCTTGAAGATACTGGGCTGCCCAGTTGAAGAGAAGGTCTGCCTCCTGCTGAAGAGACCTGGACTTGGACCCTCCCTATCTCACTATGTATGATCAGGCTGTGGTGTTGTCCGTCAATACCAGAACGTAGGTACCCCGACTTCCCTGGCGAACTGAAGGAGAGCCAGACAGGCTGCTCATAGCTCCAGCCAGTTGATGCTGTGACCCCGTTCTTCCTGGTTCCAGAGGTCTTGAGCCACCTTGCCTTGGAAGTGTGCTCCCCAACCCTTGAGACTTGCGTCGGTGGTCACTACCAGCTGGTTGGGAACGGTAATTGGGGACTCTTTGTTTATGTTGTGCCCCAGGTCCACCACCTCAAGGATTCCCTCACCTGTTGAGGGACCCGAAGGAGCATGCCTTTCTTTAGAGCTATCTGATGTTGAAAAGGCATTAGAGAGGCTTGCAGTGGGCGAGAGTGGAACCTCACCCATGGCACCACCTGACTGGCGGAGATCATCAGACCCAAAAGCCTGGCTAGAGACATGAGGGGAACCACCTTCAGAAATGAGAGATGTCAGACCTCCGACCTGATCACCTGATGCCTCTCCTGGGAGAAGAAGATCTCAAAGCGCCCTGTGTCCAATAGAGAGCCCTGAGATGTACGATCGACTGAGCTGGAGACAGAACACTCTTCTTGAAGTTCACCAGGAAACCATGGAGTTGGAGGCTGCTGATCGTCGTCTGCAGATCCCTCTGAGCCTTCTCCTGGGATGGGGCCCTCAGAAGGATGTCGTCTAGGTAGGAGTAGAGGTGAATCCCCTTCGTGTGCAGATGCGCCACCAACACAATGAGTACCTTGGTGAACTCTCGAGGTGCTCACACTAGGCCAAAAGGTAGGGCCCTGAACTGAAAGTGTTGGTCTCCAAATGCGAAGCGAAGGAAGCGCCTGCTCCCCTCGTGAATCTGAATGCGTAGATAAGCCTCTCAGATCCAGAGAGGCCAAGAAGTCCCCTCTCTGGAGTGCCTCTCTGATGGAGGACAGCATTTTCATCCAGAAACATTTGTATGAGAGACATGAGTTTGTGTATTTGGGGTCTAAGATTGATCGGGAATCTCCTCCATTCTTGGGTACTGTAAAGAAGGAGTAAACTCCTGAGAATCTTTGGCCAATTGGAACTTCTTCTATTGCCGTGATGTCCAGGAGGTGCTGAATGGCCACAGCTCCAGGGCATTTTGAGCGTTTGTGGGGACTGGGGAAGGAATGAACCTGTCCTTTGGCCTGGTGTCGAACTCCAACTTGTAATCCTGTTGGATTGTTTGCAGTCCCCATGGGTCCGCTGTGGAGTTGCGCCAGACCTCAAGGAACAGGCTCAGCCGGCCCCTCACTGGGGCTTGTGACAAGTTAGAATTGTTGTTTTGAGGATCCCTTGTGATTCTCAAAAGGGATCCCCCTTTGCGGCTGTTGCCAGTCTGGGGTGAGGAATGCTGTCTGATGACCTGGTTAGTCCTTGTCCATGTTGGATGGAAGGGACGGTAGTCCCTCTGTCTGCCGTAGCCTCTGGAAGAACTAAAGGAGTTAGGCGACTGAAAGGAGTGTCTGGTTCTGGATTTGTCCAGGCGACGTGACAAGGAAAGGCATTGCCTGCTTCTTCTCCTTGGTTTCCACCAGGATGTCCTTTAGTGCCTCTTCCCCAAACAATATGGTTCCCTTGAAGTGATCTCTACAGAGGGATGCCCTGGAATGAGTATCCACATTCCAGTGCTTCAGCCATGTGGAACGATGAGCCAATGCAGCTGCGCTGATGGATCTAGCTGAAAAGAAGAAGGCATCGAGAGAGGTGTCTGCTACAAGGTGTAGAGAGGATATAACCTTATTGAGAACTCTGCTGAGAGTTCTAGTATCTAGCTGAGGGGCTTGTTGAACCTCATTCAGCCACACAGTTGCGGCTCTGACGAAGAGGGAAGCTGTGGCTAAAGCTCTAACGCCCACGGCGGAAGCTTCATGAACTTTCTTCAGCGCCCCGTCGGCCCTCTTCTCACCTGGGTCCTTAAGGAGTGCTTCCCCCTCCTTAGGAGCCAGAAAATTAGAGACCAGTGAGGCCACATGCTTGTCAACAATGGGCACCTTTAACTTTTCCAGGATCTTATCACTTTGGGCACAGAACTTTTGTGCCACTAGGGTGCCCCTTTCCCCCAGAGCTGGCTTTTCCCACTCCTCTGCCAAGAGGTGATGGAATGTGTCCGGGAAGGGCAAGCTCGTTTTCTGAACCATAGGAAAGCTAAGAACAGCTTGCACCTTTTCACTTCTCTTTTGAGTAACCACATGGGTGGACCCCGTATCTTCTGAAGATAGCTCCAAGGCCACTATCATCCTGTTGAGGAGTGTGGAGTAAGCCACACCATGAAACAACCTGTCCAAAATTCTAGGCTCGGGTTGTTCCACATCTGAGCACTCCCCTTCATCCTTGTCTTCCTAAAGGTTCTGACCGGAGCCCGGATCAGACTGAACCCCTTTGAGGATATTCATGAGCTGGAGCTCCTCTTCCCCTTCACCCTCTGACTCCTCTGAAGAGTGGAGAGGAGAGGTCACCTTTATCTTCCTCTGGCCTGCCTGTGCTGCTGCCATGGTGGAGGAGGACCCAAAACACACTGACAGTCCTGAAGGACCTGCCTGCAGAGAGACCTGTCCATCCTGGTTGGAATGGCAAGTCTGCCTAGCCTGCTGGGCCTGCATGCCCAGCAACGGAGAAGGCGGGTCTGCTTGAACTGCCACTGAAGACATGGATGTCTGAGCGGCTTGGTCCGTTCGAATGGTTTGATCCCCCCTGGAGCCCCCAAGGACGTCCCAGGATATGGGGTGTCGATTTGCGTCGCCTCCAATACCCTCACGGCAGCTACAACTGCGGCTACTGGGGAGTCGTATCGGGACCTTCACTGTTGCTGCTCCTGATGCTGCCGACGCTCCTGAGAGAAGGGGGATCGAAAGGCCGAGTCCCGCCCCCCATCGCGATCGCGCTGATCTGTCCCCATGCCCAATGGGGTTCCCAGGCGGGGGGAGCGAAGAAGCCGATCCGATTCCCTGGTTGAATTCACACCATGCTTCTGCTGCGGCCACTGAGGTCCCCTGTGGTGACTGCAGCCCCACATCCCCGGGAGAAGGGCAGAGGAGAGGAGGTGGAGGGCTACTCTTAGGATGTCCTCCCTGCCCGAACCATGCCGAGAGGTTGCCTGAGGCAAAATGGCGCCTACCTGTTGCGCGGCTGCCGAGGCCCTCCCCTCTTCCCTGCTTGCTGAACGGAGCGGGAGGCCGGACAGCCAGTCAACCAGTAGGGTAAACTCCTTGGGGCTGACTCTGGAAAGGTTGGGCAGCAGGAAGAAAAAACCCTGGGAGGGAGTTGGGGAAGGGCAAAGCTGAGCCCCCCCCCCAGAACACCTGTACCTCCGGGGGCAAGAAGCCCCCACTCTGGTCGTCTATTCCCCATGCGCAAGGCTCCTGCAATCGTAGGATGGCCTCGGACTGCCCGGTGAGCCTCAGCTCTCTCTGCCTTCTGTCAATGCGCCTTGTGCGCTCTCAGAATGGCTGAGGGCGGACTTTCTCTTCACCTTCCGAGACGGCTGGCTCGGCACACTCAAGTAGCAGCCTGCCTGTGCACTGGCGGGCCGCGGGGATCTTGGTACCCTGGGTGTAGTTCTAGAGCAGCCCTGGGGGTCTGAATCTATTGATGAGCTCTTCCCCTTCTGCTTCGATTTATTCGAAGCGGAATTCTTCCCTGAGCTTTTCAGCATTATCCAGGAGAGAGGAAAGTTTTTTGGGGGGTTTTTTGGAGAAAAAGGAGAGAAAAGGAAGGGGATGAAGTTGGAAAATGTAGGTAGGAGAAAGGAAGGTAGGAAAATTCAGGAGAAGCGGGGAGGAATTCTAGGAGGAGAAATCACTGCATCTGGACTGGGCGAAAGCAGGAAGTTAAGCTGGCCGCATGGTCAAGGAGGAGAACAAAGAAACTTGAAATTTCCATGTGACCGTGACACAACTTCCTGCTTTCAGCTGGGCAGTAGTAGGCTTTCCCAACATCTAGAATTCCTGCTCGCTTCTCCCCTCAGAGAATAAGTATTCTGAAAGCTCTTCCTCCACAAGAGCAGCTGGAGGGATATTTAGTTTCCACATCCATTATGCAGCTGACGTCTTTAATCCCCTAAGTAGATACTGGCTGATATGGTCCACTTCATGTAGAATATTGGAAGCATAATCATCCAGCAAGAACAAAAACCGTGTGCCAGCTATTCCAAATACAGTTGTCCCTCTGTATCCATGGATTTGGTATCCACAGATTTGAGTATTCATGGCTTGAAAATATTCTTTAAAAAATAATAATCCAAAAAAAGCAAACTTTGATTTTGCCATCTTATATAAGGGACACCATTTTGCTATCCCACTGCAAATAATGGGACTTGAGTATTCACGGATTTTGGTATCCACGGGGGGGTGTGTGTGTGTGTGTCCTGGAACCAAACCCCAGCGAATATGAAGGGACAACTGTAGTATGTCGTTTGTGAAAAGCTGCTGTTACCTACTTTACTGGCCTACTGTTCTGAACCCACACTGTCTTCAAATTATGTTGCAGTGTACAAGATACTTAGCATGTTGAGATGTGCACAAATGATTTACACTCTTAGCAGAATATTTATAACATTAGAAGTAAAAGTTAATAGAACAATGCCCGCCTACAGGACTTATGCAAGAAACTGATGGGTGTCAGAGCCACCAGATAACTTTTAGCAATATCTCAGTTTCTAATGATTCGCTAAGTGAGTAATTATTTTATGCTTACTGTAAAGTCCAGTCCTATTGTTTCATACTGTCGATGGATCTTCTCTGCAAGGTCATCAAACAATCTAACTATGGACGGTTTTTCCAGAGACATTGCTTTGCTAAGTCCAGAAGAGACAATTGCAGGCCAGGTTTGAACAATGCAATCCCAGTCATGAAGGTTTGCTAGACACACTCCACTATGGTTTCCAAGAAGGCAATACAAGGCACCCTATGGAAAACAAGTTTTAAGAAGGAATTGTTAACCTAAAATTATTGGTTTTCAAAAGTTTGAATAAGGGTTTTCTATTGCTAGATGCCTACATGTACAGTTGACATTTGAGAAACACTAACTTAAGTAATTTCTACTAAGACAGAGCAGCAAAGCATACCCCCCCATAATAGTATGAGATAATAGTAGTCTCACCTATTATCCAAAATATAGTTTGGTTAGTTTTGAACACTGGTAACACAACTAATGTGTTTCTCAGATTACATTTTAAAACCAGATTTTTTTTCATGGAAACATCTGTCTTATTTTCAAAACTGCAAAAATGTGTCTGAGGACAATTCCTTTAAGCTTAATTGATTTGTATTTTGATTACAATTTTCCTCACAAACAGAAATCCATTTGTTTGAAACCGTGATTTCTTAATCTTACAAAGCTTCCAATATTAATGTTGGGAGCCATTACTCAACGGAATATATAATAACCTCCATTAAAAACTGTGCATGTGGTAAGAAAAAGATTAAAGACAAATCGAAACCATTAAATAGTTAAGTAGTTTAACCAAGAAACATTTGCCTGCCTGGATTCTAGTGAGTTGGGCCAGAATCCTTTTGAGAGCCAGCACAGAGGAAGGCTCTGTGGGTGAAACCTTGCAGAATTGCCATGAAGACAAATTTAGCCAGCTAAGCATGGAAGTGGGTGGGGTATGCCCAAATGTCAACAGCAAGCCAAAATACTTCCATTTTCCTCTGTAGTCCTTCTCAAAATGGTGACCAGAGGGCATGTTGCATCATTTCCTGTCACCATCCTAAGAGGGACTACATAGAAAAACTCAGGTATTTGAAGGCGGGGGGGGGTTATGCATTTTCACATGTTTGGGGGAATTTCTATGTAGTTTTCTGGCAAAGATATCACAAAAATCTTGATTTTTTTTAAAAAAATGGGACGGGTTGGGTGGCCGTGGGTGAGACAAACAGTGAGCTCCAGGGATTGGATAAAGCTCATGGGCCACACTCTGCTATAATCCATAGTTACCATTTAATTAGCTATACAGTTTATACTGCTACTTATGAGCACACAGCTACTTTGTATTTAATATACTTTCAAAGTTCTGCTAACACAGAACCCTGTATCCATGGGACCCATATGACAGATTCACTTACCCGCATTTGAAAAAATATGGTCTCTCTAGGTATCTTCTAGGTCCTCCAGCACAACTCTATGGCATGCTTCCCCCAGAAGCTGACTACAGAGTCCCACTTGAGGACCAAGAAGATGCCTAGAGAGGTGTTCTCTCTAGGCATCTTCTAGGTCCTCCAGCACGACTCTATGGTATGCTTGGGCCGAAAGTCATTCATTTTAATAAGGTTCGCTATTATTCGCAGTCTCTGGTATCCACAGTAAGCCTGGGAACATATGTCCCATGGATATGGGGGCATCTATTTGTATATGTATGCAATAAGACAGAAACAACAGATCCAGGAAAAAAATAACAGAAACCTTACTTTAAACTGCTGTTGGGTGACATCATGTCTGTCAGGCCGCAAAAACTCCAGAACTAGAGGAATTATGTCTCTGCAACAGAAGTTGTAAGTCCCCAGAGCAGTGAAGAATGCCTGCTGAGCTTTGTTTCTAACCTAAGGAAAGAAATAGCATAAATAAAATGACTGGTTGCAAACACAGTCCTGCAAGCCAAAACAGTAGTTTTTTTCTGCACTTTCTTGTCTTTCAAGCTGATTTCTGGCAAACAGATTCTTTTGTCTGAATGGGGATGTTTAGTTTAGTGTCTGAAGATAGGGAGAAAGTCAGCAATCCTCAACCCATGAGTCTTTGTATTAGGTGGGATCTTCAATCATGGTTCTAAGCTGTATGAGTAACAGGAAGTGTTGAGGCTCCTGAAGAAATGACAAAAATGTGCTGAATACCATAAGAGCCCACAAAGCTAGAAAAGAATGTTGGATATTCACAGTGAAAATCCATTCTGGTTGGGTCTGAAAGAGGCATCCACAACTATGGGTTATTTCCTTTAACCAACTAGAAAGGTGGGGATCACATTATTTGTGATCTTTATATTCTAAGGCCTCCAACCCCTCCTTCCATCAATCCTTCCAGGCCCAAGCTGAAGCTAAAGAAGAGAGCTTTAAGAGGAGAGATAATGGAGCAAGTAATAGGGGAAAAACAAACAGATATCCCTCTGAGGGAACAAGCAAAATTTTATAGTGGGGCACAACAAACCAAATCAAATAAGAAGAAACAGTGTCATCCATCTCTCTAGAATGGGATTGGATGCCTCATTTATACTAAACCAGAATGGATGGTGAGTATCTAATGTTCCATTCTTTGGTTGGGGTGAGGAGCCATCCACTGCTCATGTTAACTTGCTTCCTATGATGACTAGATAGTGGCTGATTATGTTGTAGACACCACAGTCTGTAGTACTTGTCTCCCAAACACAGTCTTTGCAGACCTAAAGGTACCACCAATTCTGTAATGACAAGTAAAGGTACTTGGATTAGCTCATATAGCAGGATTCTCTAACTCTCCATCTTCCTTGTACCACTCAGTCCTGACAATATGCTCCCCCAGCCTAAGGGGACTAACATATGTTGTCACTAATGTCCTTAGTGAGGAGACTGTAAGAAAAAATCCAATCATAGAAGAGAGACCTTCAACTCCAGTGGGATTCAAACAAAGCATGGACTTATTTGCATTTGGGTTTACCCTAAGCTGACAAGGTAGGGGCAGCCATCATAAAGGGCAGGAAGGGGGTGCACAAAAGCATACACCTCAACAGATGATCAGAGATTAGGTGGTTGCCAGGCTAGTCACATTCTAGAGCCACCAGGAGTCACTTTTGCTTTCTCTGCTGCCTCTACTGAATTCCATCCAGCAGTAGAAGGCTGTGCCAATCATGAAGAAGCCACAGGAATAAAAGTTGGGTAGGCTGAGCAACTGTTTGATCATGTGCTGCCTGCAAACTCTGCAAAATGATGGACTATGCTCAACGACCAGCCCACTATCAATGGCAAAAATAATTTTTCTCTTCCCTGTTTCCCCCTTTTTCCTGCCAACATCTAGCATCAAGACAGAAAGGACAGGGAACACATATGAAGAGATGAAAGGTTTCAACGGACAGAAACAAAAAAAGATTTTAAAACAGTGTTTTCAACAGGACAGGGATCCAAATGTAGTTACAAGATTTTGAAAATACGAATCATAGAACTACAAAAGAAGGCTATCCTGGACAAGGCATGGAAGAACCCTGGAAGGAGGAGCTAAATGGATACAGGATTCCAAGAGCAAATGTCATGTGACCACTGTCTCCCTGGAAAGTGAAAGCCATAGCTCATAGCTGTGAATGTCTCTTCACATCAACAAAAGAACAGAAGTTTCTCTCACAAAAACGTTAACTTCTGACCAGAACTGTATTGCATTCTTTGCAGATCACCACTTTGAAAATCAGTACATTAATCATCCTGTCTACACAAAATTGATTGAGATAATAAATGCTTACCTGGCCATATGAACTTGTGGACAAACGCAGAAGATCCCTAATCAAGTCCTGGTGTACTTTTTTATATTCACAGCCTTCAACGGTGAGTGTTCTTAGCTAAAAAGAAAATGCTGTATTAGATTTTCCTCTCTTCTATGTATATTCACTTTATACATACAGGTCCCAAGTACTACAGATTAAAGCAGGGAGAGAAGGGCAAACAGGCAAATATTGGCTACAGAAAAATGCGCATTACCTCATGCTGCAACATGACTCGATCAATTAGCAATGCTCTGATATGCTGTTTCTTGCCTTGAAGCTGCAAATAAACAAACAAAATCATTATGTGTACAGGAAAAGTGTTGGTCACAGTGGGAATCTACTCTTTGCTCTTGCCTCAAATTTCTCAGTTTTAAATCCTGGGTATCTTCCATTGGTTAACAGGGAAAACTTAATAAAATTTTTTGTCTTCTTTATCGAAAAACAACAAGTCACACATTAGACTATAAGCTTCTGTAAAACTAAACCAACTAAACCAATTATTTCAAATACCAACCTTGTTCTCCATTGATTTCTTCACCAAGTTAAAGCTCTTCCACCGTGAATCAAATTCATGCTTATGTGATCCTTGAAAATGTAAAAGGTCACCAATGATCTGTAAAACAGGAATTTGGATTATAAAGAACAAGCCCATCTGCCCAAGGTGGAAATGTATGAAAGCAAAATGCTTCAGAAATTCCAACTGTACCTTTATGATGAGGAACAAAGACTTCGTATCGTCCTCTGAGTTCTCAAGTACATAGTCTATCACAGTAGAGAGGAAAATGCAGCTCAGTAAAACAGTAAAGTACTAGTTTGTAGACTAAAGGACACTTTATTTGAACTGAAATACTCTATACTAAGTAGGAAGGGAAACAAATATAAATTACAGCTGACATTTTTTCTTCATTTATGATTTATTAAATCAAGTTTTAAAATAGCAGTATTTTAAGCAACTATGGAGGTGAAATGGAAGTGAGAACTGAAGGAAATGACTAAAAAGCACACTTACGCAGAAGCTTTCTTGTGACCCTGCTGATTCTTTCTCTGTAATTCTCTCTTGACAAATCTAGACAAGGTAAGACCATTCATTATCTATAAAATTAAACTTTAAGTTTAAATTACATGACATTGCAAGGCACAGGTCACTTGGAGCAGATGTACCAAAATAAATACAAGAAAGATGCGGAAGACATGAAAAGATTCACCCATATGCACACTTGTGTATAGACATAGTTAGAAACACAAAGCTTGCATGTAAACTGAGACCTCCTCATTTACATCTGTGTTATATATAAAACGTAATATATGTATCCTCATGGTGAGCACATCTAGATGTTTCAAATGACAGAGTGGCTCATGAAGTCCATACAAATATCTGAATATCTGTAATAAAGACTGGATAGTTTTTGAACTTCGGGTGGTACAAAAAAGCTACAGAATTCTTATTTGCCTTGTCTGTTGTAACAAGCAGGCACAGGCGCATGAACACATTCACACTTACACACACTTAGGTAGTATTGCAGAAATACTGTAAATCAATGCCAGGAAAAGAGCCATGTTTTTTTTAGGGGAGGTTTAAAAAAATTAATTAACACGCCCCTATGGCCTTTTTCATCTGACAAGGCATATGTGGTGAGTAGTTTGTACCAGGGCATAAGTAGTGAGAAATTAACATGAGCCTCCTTTTATATGGTATCATTGTCTGTGTATTAAGGTATATAAGAAAAGAATATATTAAGCCAGATTGGTTGCTACCTTCCAACAAGAAAATAATAAGATACCGTGCCAAACAGTAGCAAAATTTATCTAAGAATGGGTGTAACTTACCATAATCAACACCAGTACAAAGTTTGATCTCTTCTAAAGACACGAGACTTGGAACCCTGCAGAATATACAACAGATGCTTTCAATAGGCTTGCTTTAGTTTTCAGTGACATTTGTCACTCCTAAAATTTCTGAGGATAATGAACAGATGCCAGTCCGATTTTCTATCATTCAATATTGTTTTAAAGAGAGGAAGTGCTGCACATTTTGCATTTCTGCATATTGAAGAACAGAGTGATGGTACAGGCAACCATACTCTTGAAACTCTTCAAATTCCTTGAATTTTAGTCACAACAGCAATCTATCTATCTATCTATCTATCTATCTATCTATAATATCTTCTTGGGTATGCTGCCATTTCCAGTGTGCTGATTGGCCGCTTAAGAAACTTACCAACCAATCAAAGCTCTCCCTTGGGCAGCCAATCAGCACACTGGGAGTGGGAACATATGGAAGTTTAAGTCCTTTCTAAACACAGAATCATAGAATTGTAGAGTTGGAAGAGACCCCAAGGGACATCCAGTCCAATCCCCTGCCATGCAGGAATACACAATCAAATCATTCCCGACAGATGGCCATCCAGCCTCTTTTTAAAAACCTCCAAAGAAAGAGACTCCACCACACTCCCAGGCAGTGTATTCCACTTCCAAACAGCTCCTACTGTCAGGAAGTTCTTCCTAATGTTTCAGTGGAATCTCTTTTCCTTTAATTTGAACCCATTGCTCTGAGCTGTTTGGAAGTGGAATACACTGCCTCGTAGTGTGGTGGAGCCTCCTTCTTTGGAGGTTCTGAGATTACTTCTGCCAGTTCTTTTAATACCCTTGGTATTAACCAATGGTGGCGGCAGAGGGGCCTTCCATTGTTGCATGCATGGTGGGTGTGAGTAGCATGGGGGGGGAATGTGGCATGGTGTGTGTGTAGCATAGTGTGTGCCTGTGGGGCGGGGGACAGGGGTGGTGTGTGCCTCTGGCATGGGGGGCGTGTGCTTCCAGGCGTGGGGGGAGACATGTGCTTCTGGTGCGGGGGGGAGGCCTGTGTCTCCAGCATGGGGGGGGGCAAGCACGTGCCTATGGAGGGGTGGTGGTGTGGTGTGTGTGTGTGTAGCATGGGGGGTATAGCGCAGGAGGGTGTATACCCATTGTATATTACGCCAGGTATAGCTAGTAGTTAATTGTTTCTGGCATCCCATATGAAAATTATTTGCTCTTGTACTGCACAGTTTCAGAATGCAAGGCAGAGAAAGTACATGCAACCCTCTCTATTAGATTATGGGATATGCTCTATTCTTTTTTTTAAAAACCCACTATGCACAGTTCTAGTTTGGTAGCTGTCAAAGCAGTTTTTACTCAGCCCTTCATTCCAGACAGAGATCATCTTGTGAAACAGGCTATTTATGATATGCACACAGCCATTCTTACTCACAGGTGAGCAACTCTTTCTCCTTTCAGTGGTGGAAGAATGTTTCCTGAACCGATCAGGCAATTGTGTACTATTGCAAGACACTGCTGCACATCATCTCTGAAAGTAAATGTTAAACGTATCTCAGTATTTAAGGTCTCTATATATACAAATTTCAGCTGCAGATAGGGTACTGCTTCCATTATTGTACTCACCACTAGAGGGTTCTCTTGGGCAGTCATTCAATAAGGACTAGCAAATTAGAAAAGTAAGGCCGGCACTCTGTTGTGGTTGTTGTGTGCCTTCAAGTCATTTCCAGTATATGGTGACCCGAAGGCATATCATAGGGTTTTCTTGGCAAGATTGGTTCAGAGGGCATTTGCCATTGCCCTCCTGTGAGGCTGAGAGAGTGTGACTTGCCCAAGGTCACCCAGAGGGTTTCCATGGCTGAGTGGGGATTCAAATCCTGGTCTCCAGAGTCCTAGTCCAACACTCAAACCACAATACCATGCTGGCTCTCAGCCCTCTATTATAGAGCAGGTAATATTTCTCAGCCAAATATCTAAAGCATACAAGAGTTTTCTACAATGGTTCAACAGAATTATGTTGGTGCAAACTAAATACCAAATTATTATCTACAGATTATAGATTATAATCTATTATTCAAAGGTTCTACAACAAAAAAATGTTTCTTTCAGCAGTCTATTGGAAGCTCTATGCTTTTTTTACAAGTTCAACAAAAATCCCCCAGTGCAAATCAATACTTTTAAAAATTATTATTTATGGGTTAGGTTCCACACTTGCCCTTCCGTTAATGGAATCAGAAGGCACTGCAATCCAACAGATCCCCTGCTGAGAAGGAAGATTGCTGATTCTCCCTTTACTCTGCAGCCCTCAATAGCACCTCCCACACTGTATTGGATGATCTCCCAACCAACTGGAACAGTGTTCTGGGTGGCACAGAGGGAAGTTTTCAGGGACAGACAGGAAAACTGGAAAATCCTCCCCCTTCCTTCCGACACACACATACACACTTTGTTCTCAACAAAAGCATCTTGTGCACTCCACTCAGGGGAAGTCTGGATCCAGCCCGGTACTGTTCTCCCACCTCTAAGAAGTTAAGGACCGTGTGCATGCCTGATTCCATTGTTATCCTCCCCAGAAATCTGATTATGAGGACTCTGGCAAGACACAGACAACCCACTACCTCAAAGCATAAATACATTCATGTACCATCAAACAGGTGCACACACTAGGAATCTGGACTAACTGAACTGCACAGTAATATTAGCTTGCCAGCACGTTCACACAAATCTCTCATATGGGGATAATGACAATGGCCTGCATTACATGCCTGTTGAAAGAATACTGTGCTCTTTGATCACTTAGAAAATAAAGACCACTACCATCTCATCCCCCACCCCATCCACCCTCAGTAACTCTCACCAACCAAAATGCCACAGGCAATTTCACTACCAAGAAACCACAACCACCAACTGTACTTCTACCAACCTGGACATTTCAAGAGTTCCATCAGCGTGGTGTGATAATTTGTCAAGCTCTGGCTGGAGAAAAGAATCCAGCAAGTCAAAAGCAAAAGCTGTCTCTTCAGCTGATGGAACATGCCACTGGATGTCAAGGTTCCGTAGGTCACCAGGCTTACCCCAATCCTATAAACACAAAAAAATGGTGTGCATTTTGCATTTAGCAACAACAGCAAACTATCCCATGTTACACATATAACAATGAGACTATAAGAGGGAAAAGGAGCTAGAACCACTTGTCTTAGGCTAAATAGATGTGCCATTTTTTAAAAAAATTGAGAAGTTAACAAGAACCTGCTTTCCCCAGCTAAAGGACAGTTCTAAAGCAAATTTTCAAAAATAAGGATTACTGGAACATTGATAGTTAGCTATTGCCCCCCACCCCCAAATCATATCTGATTCAGTCACTTTTTAGGTAGATCTCAAATTATTATTTTTAAAAAACTTATCAGTTTCTCCCCCAAATCCAATCAAGATGGTTAACACAATTATGCAATGCAAAAAGAAAAAAGACCCAAAACTAAAACCCAAAATCTGTAATAAAAAAGGACAGGACAGCACTATCATAACACATATGATACAAGGTTATGTCAGGCTTCTTTTGGGAGAGAGTTGCGCAATACATGGCCCTCCTCAAACTCACAGAAGGAGGAGATGGCATTTGGACCCTGGCTTCTTCAATGGAAAGAGTTAGAGTAAGCTCATGGGACAAAGATCTGTCCACAAACCATTAGTGGGTTTCGTGGCACCTGGGATTAGTAGCACCTTGGATTCTGCCTGGAAATTAACTGCAATCAGTGCAGATGGAATAAGAGAAGTCTATTTGGGGGAGAAGTGTTAAGGCCAATAGCTTCCTTTTCTGTTTCTTACACCACGGGGGAAACTGAACTGAAAAATCCCACTCTTACTTGTATAATTAAAACCTACTATAAAGGGATGCAGCAATCTACATTCCCTCTTTACAAATTCCCACTGTCCCCATGCCATAGCTAGCAAAACAAGACTAAACTGTATAAAAATCAGTTTACAGCTGCATAATTTAAAAAGAAAATCCTACATTTTAGGTTGCAAAATATAGGTTATTAGAATGCAGATTTTTGACTAATTAAACCAGTAGTGTCCAGCCTGTGGCTCTCCAGGTGTTTTGGACTACAGCTCCCATTCTTGACCACTGGACCAGCTAGCTCAGGCATCTGGGAGTTGAGGTACAAAACACTTGGAGGGCTACAGGTTGGACACCACTGCTTTAAACCAAGAGTATAAGTGCAGCCTGACCGAAAAGCAGATAACCAATGCTTGAGGTGCTCCTTTCAAACAGAGAGAGATACAAACAAAGCCACCTCCTGTAACTTCTTCCCCAGAAACAATGTGGGTCCCTCAGTTGCCAAGTCTCTCTTTTAGGCTGATCCCCCCCCCACTCCGACACACACAGTCTTTTAGATGGTTCACAGTACTGCCACAGTCTGTACCTTAATAAGGACTTCTTCCTGCTGCCTCTTCTCTTTTTATTTTCAAAAAGCAGGATAATGCTTGCTACTTTATTCTTAAGTGTTATTTCTATATTAATATTGTGCTTCATGTCCTCTCTACCCCACTTTGAATTCATGCATTTCACACAATAAAAAGGATACAGTAGATCACAGGCAAATCAGCACTATGCAAAATAATTGTCAGTAAATAGGGAAACTTTAAAGTACTTGATGGGGTGTATGTATCAGGAGAGTCAAATAGATCACCACTAGAAGAATTTTGAAATTTCTGATATGGACTTACACAAAGAGCCTGTTCACCTAAAAGTGTTTTGTGCACACAAGCAGGCCTTTCCATCTTTGGGCATACACTCACTCATGACTGTGTGCAAGAATCATGCAATCAAAACTGGGAAAAATGCCATTACAATGGTGGAACGTGCAATTGTCTGTATTATTGATCTGATTTATATCCTGGGCCTTTCTCCCAAAACTGGACCTCAAGATGGATCACAAGTTTAATTAAGAAGGTACAGATGAAAAGAACAGAACATTTTAATGTTAAAACAAAATTAAGTAATATTAAACACAATTTTGCTTACATTCACCCAAATGTACACAAGTTTGCCCTGGGAATGATCTGGGCTGCTAATGTGGACAAAAGGCGTTGCCTGAACCAGTCAGATTTTGCTTTGCACTCTTTACCAGTAGCTGTGTGTAAAATTGGGTAGACTCACTTGAAAGGATGCAGAATTAATAGATACACTGTGTATGTACTAGAGTGTATCATATAATATACAAAAAGAATGTATCTCTACTGGCAGGGATGTGACTACAAACTGCTATACATCCCTCATTTACATACATGCAGTCAAAAAAGATGCATCCCTTTTGCATATGATGGGAACACTACAGAAACATTAAGTACACCTCAAATTGAAGCAAAATATACTTAATATTGGCCTTCATTTCTATGGTTGATATTTCATACAATAAATGTCCCACTCCCTCAAGATGGTGTGCTAAAAACTGAGAAAAAACATAAAATATTGATGGTAAAACTGAAATTGCAGTTTTCTATTCTTATAGCATCTTTCAATTACACTTTCTACTGGAATGGCTACATCTTCAAATAAAAGCAAATAGAATAATGGTTTAGTACTTTTATAAAAAGAAAAAGAAAGTCAAATTCTCTAATCCTAAGTAAGTTAAAGTCCTTGCCTTGATAGGAAAGTATTCAGAAAGAGGCTTGTCAAAGCCACCTGGCACACTGCAGTATTCTGTGGGGTAGATAAGTGTAGTAGAACGAAGAAGATGATGCAGTAGGTTACAAGACAGAATGTAACCCTGCTTACAGGTTAAATGGAGGGTTCGCTGCAGAATCTTCAAAAGCTGCTCCCTGTATGGCAGCAACTTCTTCCCATCCACACGAGTAATCTAGCCAGAGCAGAAACATCAGAAATTAAATACTGGACGAATAATAAACACGAAGAGAAACTCAAAGGCAAATTTTATTAGTAGTAGTGAAAACACTCTGACCAGGACATCTCCATACCTGGGTACAACTCTGAGAAGTCAAAAACAAAGCCTCAGGACTCAGGACTAGACGGGAGAATTAACTGCGGGAAATAGAGCATTAACTCGCCATCGCAACAGCATTCGTTTGTCTCCATGATACATTCACAAGATTGCTGGCATGGGAAGCTATCCGTGTTTGAAGTTCACACAGAGCATGCCCACAAGTAAAAATGGTGACCACGAGTGAATTACGAGCATTATTATTCCCTAAAAGTTCCCTCCATTTCCCCATTCCCCCCCTTGTTAAATCAGAGATGTGGAAGAGCCATCTTCTGCTTAAGAATAAAAAAAAAAAATGCTTTTGTTCTGCTACTCGAAAATAGTGCAGGATCACTTCCATAAAAATCAACAATGGCGGCTCTGTCACTTTATCACCAGCAAGCCTGCCCCCACGCAGGTCTGACCAATCACATTTTGACCTCCAGGGTGCGCCATAATTTGAATTGGCTGTTCAAATGGGCTGAATGCACATTTCCACATATTTTCAAAAAAACTTCGTGAGAAACAGCAAAGGCCATTATCGCGAAGTACTTGGGAGTTTTTGCCCCCCTCCTTTCAAATATGGTGAATCCCTGCGGGAGCTCATCTGGACAAAAGGTATTCCCCTCGCATTCCACGAAGGTTTTATTTTCACTGTCTAGATAAGATCTCATTTCCCTTAACCATGCAGCTATGTCCAAACATTTTGTTCACTCCTAAAATTCTTCTACCATTAACTTAGGATAGCTTTTCTCAATCTGGTGCCCTTCAGATATACTCAAATACGTTTAATAAGACAACCCCCCAAATTTTTCAAGTAAAAATATAGTTTTGCATATATTCGCCGTATAAGACTCCCACACACACAATTTGGCTGGCTGGCTGGCTGGGGGAGCCTTACCAACTGATCCTCTTTGTTCCCCAACTCACAAGGATCTTGGATAATCTTTATGATTAATGATATTGCTTTCCAATGTAAGAAAGAACTGGAATGAAAACAAATTGCTGGTCTTTCACAGTTCAAAGAATTTTTTTTGTTGTGATAATATTATTTTATTTTTTCTCTTTTTTAAGAATAATTTTATTAATTTTATAATCATACATTATAATATCCAATCAGTACTTATTTAGTCTAATACATAATATTACCATAAACATCACAATATTTTTATTAACTAATTTCGAAAGTTAACATAGATTCTTTACTATGATTCTTTTCAAGAATATTACTGTATATTCCGGCGTATAAGACGACCCCCCAATTTTTAAGGTAAAATGCAGAGTTTGTGATATATTCGCCCTATAAGACGATCCCCCTCTTCCAACGCATAGCCCCCGCATGCCCCTCCTGCGCTCCCTTCCAGGAGGGAGCGCAGGAGGAGGATGCGGAGGCTGTGCGCCCAAAAGGGGCACGTTTGCCCCTTCTCCCCACCTTCCTGGAAGGTGGGGAGAAGGGGCGAATCGCGGGTTTGGCCGCATAGCCTCCGGATCCCCCTCCTGCGCTCCCTTCCAGGAGGGAGCACAGGAGGGGGATCCACAGGCTGTGCGGCCAAACAGGGCACGTTCGCCCCTTCTCCTCACTTTCCTGGAAGGTGGGGAGAAGGGGCGAACCGCGGGTTTGGCTGCATAGCCTCCGCATGCCCCTCCTGCGCTCCCTTCCAGGAGGAAGCGCAGGAGGGGGGTCCGCAGGCTGTGCGGCCAAACGGGGCACGTTTGCCCCTTCTCCCCACCTTCCTGGAAGGTGGGGAGAAGGGGCGAATCGCCGGTTTGGCCGCGCAGCCTCCGCATGCCCCTCCTGCGCTCCCTTCCAGGAGGGAGCGCAGGAGGGGGATCCGCAGGCTGTGCGGCCAAACGGGGCACGTTCGCCCCTTCTCCCCACCTTCCTGGAAGGTGGGGAGAAGGGGCGAATCGCGGGTTTGGCCGTGCAGCCTCCGCATGCCCCTCCTGCGCTCCCTTTCAGGAGGGAGCGCAGGAGGGGGATCCACAGGCTGTGCGGCCAAACGGGGCACGTTCGCCCCTTCTCCTCACCTTCCTGGAAGGTGGGGAGAAGGGGCGAATCGCAGGTTTGGCCGCGCAGCCTCTGCATGCCCCTCCTGCGCTCCCTTCCAGGAGGGAGTGCAGGAGGGGATCCACAGGCTGTGCGGCCAAACGGGGCACATTCGCCCCTTCTCCCCACGGGGCGAATCGCGGGTTTGCCTCGGCCGCTGCAGAAGCGATCCAGCAGCGCCTGCGGCAAACCGCAATGTTCGCCCCCGTCCTCTGTCTTCCGTTGCTCCCCTAATCCCCCCACACCTCAGTGCTCCCCTTCACCGGAGCCATTATCCCTTACCTAATCTTTCCAAAATCTCATTTCTTCTCATGGAGGTAACCTCCCATCTTTTGTCTGTAATACTTTTTAAAGAAATACTTTCCAAATTTTATCAAAATCACTTTCTTTCCGACTTCCTCTTCTTACTTTAATTCTACATGTTAACTTATCATTTATTGCCATTTTCCAAACTTCTTTATACCACTTGTACATTTATTTGCATTTTCCAATGTCTTGCTATAACTAATCTTGCTGCAGTTAATAAATTTGTTATTAAATCATTTTCTGCTTGGTTTCCATTCTCTCCATTATAAATTGACATCAATGCTACACTTGGTTTCCTTTCTATATTCCTATTCAAAATATTCTCTATTTCTATAAAAACCATTTCTCAAAACTGCTGTACAAATTTACAATTCCACCACATATGCATATATGTACCTATTTCTTGACAACCTCTCCAACAATATTTAGAGTTATTCTTGTCTATATTGTGCAATCTTGCTGGTGTCAAATACCATCTCCATATTATTTTATAGTAATTTTCTTTTATCCGTATTGACATATTTTTAGTTGTCTTTGTTTCCAAATCTTATCCCATTCATGATCTCCAATATTTTGTTTCAAATCTTCCTCCCATATTCTCCTTAAATATTCTCAGTTGTCTTTTTTATCCTTATTTTTTATAAATATTTTATATAATTCATTTGTAATACCTTTCAAACTTTCATTACCATCCATCTTTTCACCTTTTTTCACCAAATTTTCAAATTTTGTGAACTCCCTTGTTTCTTTATGATTCTTTTTCCAATTTTTAATCCATTGTTCTAACTGTATGCAACTAAACCATGACATTTTCATTCCATATACCGTATGTTCAACCGGGCGCATAAGACGACCCCCCAATTTTTAAGTTAAAATATAGAGTTTGCCCCCCCGCCCAGCCAGCCAGCCAGCCAGCTGGCTGGAAAGCCTGTTCCCCACCAGCCAGCCAGCTCAGTGGCTGTAGATGATGGAATAGTCTGTGAAATTAAAGGACTGAGAACAGCTAAAAAAGCATGGGATACTTTGAAAAATCTCTGTGGTGTTCAATCTTTGGAAAGTAAGGTTGCATTAATACTGTAAGTTGGTTAATATGAAGCTATCAAATCCCAAATTTTTGAATGAGCACATGAATGAGCAATGGTTTTGAATGAGCAATGGTTTTAGAGCCACATTAGCAGACAAGAGAATTTCACCATAGACAAAGCTTGATGCAAAATGAGAAGTTGAATCCAGAAATTCTAATTTTAGGCTAACTTGTCCTGAAAAGAAACATCATTTTGACTCTCCTGAGCTAAATAGAGGGCCATTTAACTCTTCAAATGCAAAGCAGTCATTCTCACAGCAGGAGGAAGGATCTGCTGGGAAAACTGTCCAGGCCATTTTACACTTCAATCATTCTCACAGCAGGGGAAAAGGTCTACTGGGGTATAAGACCCCCCCACACTTTTGAGGAGATTTTCAAGTGTTAAAAAGTAGTCTTGTATGCAGGAATATACGGTAATTTCTCTCTTATATTCCCTTTCTCACTCATCAATTCTATCCATCCCTCTATTTTGTCTAGTCCTATTTTCTTTAATTCCTTACCCATTTTTTCCTTCAATTTGGGATTTTTTTTCATTATAACATGTGTTAATACTGAATCAATAGACAAAAATTCTCTCTTATATTTATACCATATTTCCCATATATCTTGCAGAAATGGGTTCTCAATTCCTTTAATTTCCTTTTTGTAAAATTACCAAAAAATATATGCCATATTCTCTTTTCTATTCTCCCTATATCTATCTCTAACCATTCTAAATCTCCCTGGCCTACAATTCCTTCTATAACATATCTCAATTGATTAGCTTCATAATATCCTTTTATATTGGGAAGGCCAAGTCCTCCCTCCTTCTGGGATATATACCAAAATAATTTATTTAATCTTGTCCTTTTCCCTCCATAACAATATTTATTCAACATATTTTGCCATTTTTTCAGTTCTACTTCTGATATTTTTATTGGTAACATTCTAAACAAAAAAATTATTTTAGGTAATATTTTCATTTTAACTAAAGCTATTCTTCCAAACCATGATAGTTGAATATTTTTATATTCTTCCAACTTCTTTTCCATTTCTTTCCTTAATACCACAATATTTTTCTCTTTTAATTCTTTTAAATCTTTTGTAATATTTATTCCTAAATACTTAATATTACTTTTTAATCTTACTTCTAATTTTTTTCTCTTTTACAAATATATTTTCTTCTTCCTTAGTATAAACAACATCATATCTGATTTATTCCAATTAACCTGTAAACCTGTCATCTCCCCAAATAATTTTAAATGTTCTTTGATTTTTTCTATTCCGTTAATCAATTCCTTAATTGTTAGCAATGTATCATCAGCAAACAAGCTTATCTTATGTTTTGTTTCTAATCCAATTCCTTCTATACTATTATCATTTCTTATCATGTTTGCTAAAATTTCTATTACCATTGCAAACAATATTGGAGAAAGTGGGCAACCTTGTCTTGTTCCTCTCGTTTTTATCTCTCTTGTTATTCCATCATTAACCATCACTGTAGCTGTATTATGCGAATACAATTGATCTATTAATCCTCTAAACCTCTTCCCGATTCCAAATTCTTTCAGTATTATTTTTAATGTTGGCCATTCCACACAGTCAAATGCTTTAAATATATCTAATGCTAATATCCCTGCCTTTAATTTTGTTTTGCCGATTATATGTATTTTATTTAACACCCTTCCTATTAAATTTGACATTTGTCTTCCTTTCACAAATCCACATTGATCCTTTAAGATATATTTATACATACAACTATTCATTCTCTTTGCCATTATTGCTGATAGTAACTTTGCATCTTGATTTATCAATGATATAGGCCTGTATGATCCAGGGTCCATCAAATCCTTATCTGGTTTTGCTATCAATATTATCAATGATTGTTGCTTTGATGGAGGCATTTTATCTCCAGTTATTATATTATTACATAATTCTAATAATGTAGGTATTAACTTCTTTTTAAATACTTTATAATAATCTGGTCCTAACCCATCCATTCCTGGAGCTTTCCCACTTTTTAAATTATTTATTGCGTAGTTCAAAGAATTAAGATTTCCCTTTCACCAGATTTCCATTAAAACTCCCTGCATATACATAAGAAGCAATATGGCTCAATAAACAACTTGGTGTTTAAAGCACTATTAGCAGAAAATAAATACCTCAAGGACCACCTTTCTTTAAATTGGATGGGATTTTTGAGGGGCTTCTTAATACGTGTCATCCTGAATATAAATGGAGAAGCTAATTGAAAATGTGGCGGAAAAGAA
Organism: Gambelia wislizenii; assembly: GCA_030847615.1. NCBI lineage: Eukaryota > Metazoa > Chordata > Lepidosauria > Squamata > Crotaphytidae > Gambelia > Gambelia wislizenii. The sequence continues at coordinate 18,672,733 of JAUMIR010000001.1, read as the reverse complement.
ATTAAACATTCAAAAACTAATAGAAGTTCTCACTGAAAACTGAAATGGCAGTTTGCAGTCCAACTGAACAAAGTGCTGCACAATAAACCTACATTTATTGATGGCTTGCATATTATTAGAGCTTCATTGCTCACCAATATAATAAGCATTCACTCTCTGCACTAGTCTCAATTCCTTTCTAGTGTGAGAACAATTTTGTCCGTTGTTCAAGGTTACATGTCAAGAGCACCACAGGCTTTTAAAACTTTTCCAAGTGGAGAGCCTTGTGCATGGGGGTATACATTGGAAATACAACACTGGAACACCACCATGTTCTCCTGCCTACAGCTTAGTTGTACACATCCATTTAGAAAGCAATAGACTCGCAAACTTTACTTGAAGGTGGACAAAAAGGGCGAAAATATATGGTTTGCCTCGTCCGCCCCCCCCCCTCCATCTTTGGAAGGGAATGAAGACGGAGGGGATGAGCAGTGTCCGTGGCAAACCGTGGGATTCGCCCTTCTCTTCCACCTTCCAGGAAGGTGGATGACAGGGGCGAAAGTAGCTGGTTTGCCTCGTCCGCCCCACCCCCAACCTCCATCTTCATACTCTTTGGAAGGGAATGAAGACAGGGGAAGCAGGGGCATCCGTGGCAAACCATGGGATTCGGCCCTCTCTTCCACCTTCCAGGAAAGTGGACGAAAGGGGTGAACGTACCCGGTTTGCCTCGTCCGCCCCCCCTTCCGTCTTCATTCTCTTTGGAAGGGAATGAAGACAGTGGGGATGGGCAGCATCCGTGGCAAACCGCAGATTCACCCCTCTCTTCCACCTTCCAGGAAGGTGGATGAAAGGGGCGAATGTACCCAGTTTGTCTTGCTGCCCCCCCAACCTCTGTCTTCATTCTCTTTGGAAGGGAATGAAGACGTGGGAAGTGGGGGCGGCTGTGGCAAACTGCAAGATTCGCCCCTTTCTTCCACCTTCCAGGAAGGTGGAAGAAAGGAGCGAACGTACCTGGTTTGCCTCAGCCGCCGCTCGATCTGGGTACATTTGCCCCCCTCTTCTGTCTTTGGTTGCTCCCCAAAGGGGGAGAAGGCAGAGGAGGAGGGGAGAATGAACTGGTAAACACTTTGCCTCACCCCCAGCCCGATATCCTGCCTCTTTGCTCCCTTTGGATGGCGGGTAAAGCAAAGTGTATCTAGCGTATAAGACGACGTACCTGGCGTATAAATTTTGGAGGATATTTTTCAGGGTTCAAAGGTTGTCTTATACACCAGAATATATGGTCAAGAGCAACCCTACTTAAAGAACAACCAAAAGAGGCTCTTTACTTTTCTTCCTACCGAAGCCCAGAATGATTGAGGATCAGCTACTAATGGGGTAAAATTATGGGTCCACATGCTGAAACTGATGTTGTTTGCACAGCTATCTGCACAACACAGATTTCAAAAGGAAGCGTGTTATAACAAGCCAATGAAACTGAGTGGGAAAAGAAAAGGTTTTTATAGTACAGCAGCAAAGGACAAACAAGAACATAATGTTTCAGAGATAAATTTCTTCTTCAGTGGAAACTTAGAAAACATAACATGTATTTAGAAAGATAAGACAGAAAAAATATAAACCATAAAAACCATGTTCAGTGGTCAGGGTTCTGAGTTGTCTTTGCCTTTAAATGGATGGATAGGTATGTGATTTTCACACACCATTCATGTTAGAGTTTTTATTTCTGAATTTTCTTGTGCTGTAAATTTGTACAGAAAAATATGCATTTATGAATACCTTTAGTCAATTCATCCACTGTAGTTTTTGTGCTTTGCATCCTGTGCATACTGTATATGTTTCTTAATACCTTAATTGTCAGGAATTGGATACTGAACCCTAAGTTTTAAAATGGCCAAACAACTGCAGAAATCAGGCTGACTCATGATGACTGACTCCATGAACTGCCAGTTATGCTAATCATGCTACAGCTACATGAGAAGGGTTGTATCAGAAGAGGGTTACTACAGTACAAAGCCATAAAGGTAGAAATCTGATGCAATGTAACCATGTGCTTGGCTAAGCCAATGCTGTACTGTTTGTATCTAAGAGAGACTGACCAGAGATCATTCTCTTCCTATGATCCTGAGATGCCTGGCGTAGCACTTTGCTTGTATATACTGAAACTACTGAAGATTAAAAGCACCTCCTGTTTTCTGGACTCCAAACACCCTGTGTGTGAGTATTCTTGGGGAAGGGTTGCTACCAAGTCTGCTGAGAGAGTTTGTGGCTTCAGCTGGGGATTGATTGTTCCATCATCCCCTGACATTAATATGTTATGAGTTTCAGGTACACCTTAAAGAATTTTATATATGAACACATATTTGTGATCTTGTCTCACTTTTGTAGTATTAATTTTTGTGGCTCCATACAGAAAGAAGTACAGTTGTCCCTCTATATCCATGGATTTGGTATCCATGGATTTAAGTATTCACGGCTTGAAAATATTCTTTAAAAAATAATTATCCAAAAAGCAAACCTTGATTTTGCCATCTTATATAAGGGACACCACTTTGCTATGCCATTGCATATAATGGGACTTGAGTATTCACAGATTTTGGTATCCACGAGGGGTCCTGGAACCAAACCCTAGCAAATATGAAGGGACAACTGTATTATGAATGTTCACTGGGAATGCTTGACAGCAACATCACAGCTACTGTTATTCCATGTAAAACTTTATAGTTGTGACCTCAGGAAGGCTGAGGAACAAGCTTCTGTCTCCACCATTCAGGATAAAATCAAAATCTAGCTGCCAGTACCTATAGCAAGAGCACAGGTGCTAAACCAGAGTAATGTGATATGGTGCCCTAACCCTGCCTAGACAGAATGTTTTTTAAATCACAGAGCTAATGGGCACTGTTTATACATCATCAGGTGATGTGTGTGTGTGTGTGTATATATATATATATATATATATATCACACACACACACACACACACACACATCATATGGAAGCATCTGTAAAAACAAACCTTATGCAGTGTTTCATAGCATTTTGTTACTTTTTGTTGAAACTAAGTAAGAATCAAGTATACAGTAATATAAATACCTCTGACAAAAGCTGAAGGTTCCAGAGCAGCTCCTTATCTAATTCTTCATCACGCAATACATCATCATCTAATCAAGAAAAAAATTAAGCTTAAAGTTATCATACTTCAACATGCATAGCTGAAGAGATATTTACAAAGTCTGAGAGATCATAGAAAGTTAAGCTATTCTATATAAAGTCAGTCAAATGCTCCTCTTTTCTGATCTCTTCTCAGCTGCCTCACGCTTCAGTACCCAAATGAAGAATTGCACTAATTAAATTAAACAAAAGTAAGCGGGCTGTGGCAATACAGAAAGCCAGATATTGTAGGCTGTTGCTTACATATGCTTGTGGACATGTTTGTTACAGACACACAACATTGTAGGTGTACATGTAAATATGATGTCCTTATTCATTTGTTTCAAGGTGACGGTTCTGGGTGAATAATTCTTCTTCCCCCAATCCAAGCTGGTTCACAGGTGAAAGATTTTGAGTAAGCCAGCCACATACAAAACAGAGCCTGGGCAAGGCTGAGAGCAGTGATTCATACAGTGGAGGCCTTGAAACAAGGGATACAATTCTTTCCTAAATTACTCCAAGGAATCATTTTAGCAAGTTTCTTACTGATGCAATAAAGTATTTGTAAAATGTGCAGATTTCATTTATTTCATTCCATCAAGCCTAGGCCCAGAAGCAGGCCCTCCCTCCATCCCAACTGCCCTTGCCCTGGCCTCAGAGAGAGAGAAGAGGCAGGCACAGCGCCATCATGCCTAGACACAGAAGCAGATGAAATGCCCTCCCTCCATCCCAACTGCCACTGCCCTGGCCTTGGAAGGAGAGAAGAAGAGGCAGGCACAACTCCATCATGCCTAGGCCCAGAAGCAGATGAAAGACCCTCCCTCCATCCCAACTGCCACTGCCCTGGCCTTGGAAGGAGAGAAGAAGAGGCAGGCACAACTCCATCATGCCTAGGCCCAGAAGCAGATGAAAGACCCTCCCTCCATCCCAACTGCCACTGTCATGACCTTGGAGGGAGAGAAGAGGCAGCACCTGCTGGACTTAATCCCCACCCACCTTTTCCTTTCGTGTCATGTCTTAGATTACAAGCCTGAGGGCAGGGAACTATTTTGTTGATCTTTTACTTGTAAATTGCTATGTACAGTGATGGTGTTATATATATATGGGTCCACTAAAAAGTCCATAAAATTAATATTATCATGAGTCGCTTTGAGTCCCAGCCTTGGGCGGCCCATGATAATAATAATTTTATGGACTTTTTGAGCAAGAAGAATAGCAGTGATGCAATAATTTGTGGTTATGGGTATGGATAATCCTAGTAGGATAATTTACTTGGATCTGAAATGGTAAAATAATATTTTTCTCCTTTTTTGTTGTTTTGTCCTTAATAGTTCATTACAGATTGGATGGGGGGGTGTCAAAGCCCCATGGTGTGGTAGTCAGTCACTATTTACTGCTTAGTTTAGTGTTTTAGTATGATGTATTAATTTGTGTCGATTAGTGTTAGGTTAGTATTAATTGTACTTATTTTTATATATGTATTATATATCTTCGTTTTCTTTCTTCTTTCTCTTCCATGTTCCCTTTTTTCATTTCTTCTACTTTAAATAAGTACAACTTTTACTATACTGTTTTGTACTCTTGTGTAGTTTCTGTTTAAAATTTAATTAAAAAGGGTAATACAAAAAAGAAAATAGAAAATTGTGCAGATAAATAAATAAAATCTTCCGGGACATTCCATCTCGAACTTCAGAACCTGAGCAGGCCTTGAACAAAAAACTACAAAGAAAGATTGGAAAGAGAAACTGCAGAAGTGGAATATATACACAAATTCCTGTCCATCAACAGTGGGTTGAACAAAGACAATGGTTTCCTGGCACACTACACATATTATAACACTAGTTTACACCCCAGCCTCAAGACGGTTCTCTTGCCCAGTTTATCACTTCTTTCTGGTTCCGGGCCAGCGTCAGATTACATTCAAGTGACTCCCTCCTTCATATGGTTATTTACTCATCTTGGCTTTAAATAATATCTTTCCTCCTGCCTTTGTTCCCCCTACAACTATTATAAAAACTGAACTTGTCACCCCATCACCATACCCACAAGTTTTGCATTTCTGTTGCTATTCACACATGCAAGCTGCTCACTCATAACTATCAAGGTCTGTTCTAAGCACTTCACTCCATGCGTCTGATGAAGTATACTTAGTGTACAAAAGCTTATGCTACCAACTTCTTTCCCTCAGTTAATCTCAAAGGTGCAACAAGGTCCCTTTGCATACTGATCCAAACTAACACAGCAATGTCTTTGATTTCTGCAAAGGTTCCTATCAGTCCAGAATTCTTTTCGTTGAGGTTTACAACATTCAAGGAACAAACTTTTCAACAAATTTGAATATATTTTTAAAGTATTTTTTCTACTTTAAACAGAGGTTGTTGTTAGACAGTCATCTCTAAGGAAAGCTTTAGCTGTGTATTTCTCCATGCAAAGGGGTTGACTAGGTGACCCTTATGGTCCCTTCATATGTTTCTATTCTATGTTCAGGTTCATTCCCCCTTGTCTTCAACCCATGCTCAGGGAGAGAAAGACGGGGGGGGGGGGGAAAGGATAAGTGACATTTTGCTTTGCTTTTAGGAGGAGAGGATAAGAGCCACTTCACACACTGCCTTTTTAAGAGTACATTCAAAAAAATTGTGTGAGTGCAAAACAACAGTTATCCACAAACCCATATAGCATATAAGCACATGTTAAGAGGGCTGCAACTTCCTGTCAAATGTATACTCATTTGTAAAGCCAGGTTTGCCTGTACATGTGCAAAATGGCCTTACAAGACTATGACAAATATGGACCAAGAAATTAGGACTGATGGACATTGCCTGCCATGCGCCAGAGAGGAGCTCTTAATGTGAAAAAATACATAGATGTTTAAGGCAAAAAGTACAGAACAATCTATCAGTGTTTATCCCTAAGCAAATGCTGCTGAAAGATTGGAATGAGTGAGTTTTGTCTGACAAATCAACCCCAATTATGCTTCTTTTTCCAAATCAACAGGGCAGGACTGATAATCAATCTCTAATGATTTGTTCACTTCAAGAGGAATGTGAACATTCTGGGCATTCAGCTATAGCCTAATACAGTAACCCTTCTGGAATGAGTTTAAGTCAGCAATTTTAGGTAAAATATGAAGTATACAATGCTAGAGTGGGGTAGTGACAAATGAGGAGAACCCAATTCAAATCCACATTGAGTCATAAAGATGACTAGGTGACCGTGGGCCAGTCACCATCTTGCACCCTAACCTACCAAACAGGCTACATGTTGCCCTGTAGAATGTGGTGGGGAAAGGGTATGATATAAATAATAATATATGTAATAATATACTATTCTCCAATAACTGGTAGCTTATTTTTTAAAATATACACATATTTCAAATTATAAATAAGCAACACACATAGCCAAATAAAAGCCAGTCACAATACAACATAAAATCACTGAAACTTACTGAGAGTAAGATGTGCTATAACACTGCAGCAATGGGGTACAAAGAGCTTCAAAGACTCCTCAGGACAGCACTGAAATGTCACAAAGAATCACATTCTACATTAAGATATTTTTGCAAGATACTGAGCAATAATTAGGAATGTGCTCTGCTGAGCTGCCTTGTTTCTGAAGGGGTAAGGTATTAACAGTTAGGCCTAGAAGTAGGAGGAATAGAACCGGAAAGGATTCCTTAGGCCCGCAAAACACAAGAAGTTATGGTTACTCCTTAGTTTGCATCTCAAATGTGGAGGGAGAAGGGAGAGAATGAGTAAAGTCTCACTTTCACGGCAGCTCGGCACATGTCAGCTACCATTCGACCTGCCACTCTTGTCTCAAATATATTGGAAACAGCAAAATTGAAAACTTTCTCCAAGGCAACCTATGAGAAAAGCAAGAAAGTAAAGATGTAACATGACCGGGTATCAAATATTGTTACTTGGGTAAAATATGTATTAGATCATAATACCTAATCTATGACATTGTTAGAACTGGGGCTTAATGAGACAGATTACAATTTAGTCTTGGCCACAATGAAGAAAATATTTCAGAAACTGAATAAGACTCCAATCTCAACAACAGCTAGACTTGTTTGTTTGACATGTTGCATCTTCCACTGCCAATGTCACTTGCTGAGCACCCATGAGTACAAGCTAACATGCCTGTAAGACACCTATGAAACAACTAGGGAGAGATGGAGTCAGCCTGCAGAGGCCCAAAGGCATGCTTTTGTCTGAGTGAAAACAGAATCCCTTCAAAATTCCATGCAGGATGTTAGCATTAATGGGTAGGCAAGAATGATAAAGGCTCGGGTCAGCACTATTTGATATTCTTGGGCAGAACACAAATAACATTTTTATAGTTGATCAGTAAGGTGACAGAACAAACTCAGGTAAAGCAAAATTGAAAAAGATAAAAATTACATTCTGTTAGAATAGCAAAAAACTAAAAGGGTAAAGTTCACTAATCTTAATAATTTTCCATTAGAAATATTACAGTCCATGTGGTTACTGCAAGTGCAGATTGGTTTCCCCCTTTAAAAACGCCAAAACCTAGGTACTGTCTCAACCAAAGCTGTGGTATGACTTTTTTCCTTTTGCTTCCAACCAGTCATTATTCAAGTCAAAAGGAACTGGGTATTTCCTAGACCTAGCTTCCACTCAGGCAGAAACCTATGTTTGAACTAGACCACTTCAGTTTGCAAGTAAGGGCACAAATGACTGAATATGATGCCATTCTCTCACCACTCTATCTACTTTGTCTAATTTCTTTGTAATATCTAACTCCTTACTAATAGACCTACTTATAACTCTATTTTAAATCTAAAATTTCAAATGAAGGAGAAAAGTGAAAACACTTCAGGTTAGCAGAGCAAGAAAATTAAAACTGATGAAGGAGAAGAAGGAGTTTTTCATGGGTTTTTTTTTCCGGGCTGTGAGGCAGTGTTGTGGAAGAGTTTATTTCTGATGTTTCGCCTGCATCTGTGGCTGGCATCTTCAGAAAATGGTTGGGTAGGAGTGTGTATAGGGTTTATATACTGTGAGCCCCTGTTGGAGAGGATATGTAAATTTGTGTATTTGAATGGCTAGTTTCTGGGTGGAGACAAGAACTCCAATCATCACCCAGGACAAAAAAGAAGCACAATAAAAACATTGGTAGACCATGCAAAAAGGATCTACGAACCCCACTACATGGAGGACAAATTGAAACACCTAAACTGGACTCTACAGGCTAATGGTTACTCCAGATCAGACATCACAAGAGCAGCCAGACCCAGAAAAAAAACCCAGGAATGAAGAAGAAAAACAGCCACCCAAAGGGAAGGTATTTTTACCATACATCAAAGGAGTCACAGACAGAATAGGGAAACTGATGAGGAAACACAACCTCCAAACAATCTATAGACCAACCAAGAAAATCCAAGAAATGCTACACTCAACAAAGGACAAAAGAGACCCTCTCACAGCCGTAGGAGTTTACCACATACCATGCAGCTGTGGACAAGTTTACACTGTGTACAAACACAAATCAAGGAACATGAGAGACACTGCAGACTGGGCCAGCCAGAAAAATCAGCAGTAGCAGAACATGTTAGAAACCAACATGGACACAAAATGTTATTTAAAAACACTGAAATTCTGGACCAGGCCAACAACTATCATGTCAGAATGCACAGAGAAGCTACTGAAATCCACAAACACCTGGACAACTTCAACAGGAAATAAGAAATCCTAAAAGTAAACAAAATCTGGCTACCAGTCTTGACAAACACTAAAATCAAAAATCAGCATATGCTAATGAACTCCACCCAGGGACAGAGGGATTTCCAGCAGGCAATGGACCATTAGCCAACCAGACACTAATCCTCCTTGCATATCTCCACCCAGAAACTAGCCATTCAAATACACAAATTTACATATCCTCTCCAACAGGGGCTCACACTATATAACCCCCCCCACACACACACTCCTACCTAACCATTCTCTGAATATGCCAGCCACAGATGCAGGCAAAACATCAGAAATAAACTCTTCCAGAATCTGGCCTCATAGCCTGAAAAAAAAAAAAACCATGGAAAACCTATGGATGCCAACCATGAAAGCCTTCAACTTTACAGAAGGAGAAGTCCTAACGGCTTAACTGGAAAGGAATGCTGGACACCCGCCTATTTGGGTTGGCATAGGGGATCAACCCAATCGTCATGGATTGATTCTCCATGCCATCCCGAGAACGACTGAATATTCCTTGATACAACATGTACATCGATGGCACTATATAAATAAATGATAAAACGATAATAACAATTCCCTCTACATAAAAAAGAGCACTATGAAGAAAAAGTTATAGCCCAGGTACAGTTCAAACCTTAGTCAAACTAGGTCCTTAACATCCATTTTTAAAAGAATCTCACACGCCACCACAAACAAGACTGTGACATCAAAAAGTCAGATAATCTCCTGATACAGACACAATGTCTGCACAGTTCCAAATAACTGTGGAGCTAGTTTGTTCCCCAAGGGGGCTTTAGATTTGTCTGTCTTGAATATCACCCCACCACTTGCCGCACATCTTTTAAAAGCATTTTGTGATACAGCATGAGGTTCTTCTGTTTATAAAAATTAAAATCCACTAGGAATGCCCAGACCCTTGAGTGCACCTAAAGTACCCTTTCATTCCTGTATCATTATAGTTTTAATTTAATTGTGCCCAATATTTTTACAGTACAGTATAATTAACAGTTAGACAAATGGCACAATTAACATATACACCAACCTTTTAAGCAGTTCCACTGATTTTTCTTTTTGTAAAAATAGATATAGAGGCAAGTAAGCTGAAACACACCTTGAATATCTCTTTTGAACACTGGGTGAGGATTGTGCTGAAAGTGGATGACAGGCCTAATTCCACTAAACTCTCCAAATGAGTCATCTTTTCTGTTTCAGTCTCCTCTCTTGTTTGCTCCAATGTGCTGCTTTCTATGAGTCCAAAACACCTAAGTGGAGGGGAAGAAAAAAGTATTATCAAAAATAACATCACCATTCTACAAACTCTCCCACAGATGTCTCCATACACTGGCAAGATGCTATGTCTATGTGATGTATTCTCCTGGCTTGTGAACAGTCATCAACCAGGTCAGTCCTGGCAAGCAGACAAAATTGGAAGCCACATACACTATTTTTCCTCTAGTGAACAAACCATAAACTGCTAAAATACCAGTAAATAATGTGTGGACTAGATGACTAGCAAATAATTTGTGGGCTGCTTGTTTATTTGGGAGGCTGATATTTATTTGTTTATTTATTTTAAGTACTTTCAGAGGATTCAAGGAAACTAGTCATTTGTCTTACCTGTGAGACTGTCATTTCCAGTAGAAGAAAGGGCAAACATCCTGATGTGGGTTAATTCTCCCTTTCTCTGATAGGTGGAATGTGGAAGTCTTTTCGAGAGTGCCCACTAGGGGGAGCAACCCTCCTCCCAAAGCAGTCGTGTTACAGCTCTGATCTTCCTGTATGACCCTAGGTATTTTACTTCCCTAGAGATGTGTAACAAAATCTCTCCTATACTATTACTAATCTTTTCTCAGGGGGAGGGAGATGGAAAACTGGAACAAGAAAAAACATGACAAAGTGAAGCAGAAAGAGGACATGCAACAGGTACCCTACGTTCTGCTCTTGGATGAAAAACTATTTACATTTTATTGCCCAAGTGCAAGCCCTGAACCCTGGGTGGGGAGGATGTCCGTCCCTTCCTCCACTAGGTATGATCATCGCACAGATAAGACAAACAGTTCTTTTCCCAGTGGAGAAGGGAGGAACATCCTGATGTAGGACGTACCAGAGCTCCCCTAGCTGGTTGGGACGGCTGGTGCTCGAGGCTTCTTATTGTTCCACTATCTGCTGAAGCACTTGATGACCAAAGGCTCTCTCAACCAAAGCAAAATGTCCAGCTTGTAGTGCCTGATGAAGGTAGGAGGAGGCTTCCATATAGCTGCCCTGGAAATCTTGGCCAGCAGTGTGTTGGTTGCCAAGGCCACTGAAGTAGCCATACTCGTAGTGGAGTGCACTAGGACAAGATCTGATAGGGGCACTCCCAGGGACTTACACAACAGGCACCTATGCACTCCCTGATCCACCTACTCAAGGTGGAAGTAGAGACCTTTTTTTTTTAGGGAGCACTAGCTGAAGGATATGAAAAGAGAGCCTACCCAGCAGAAACTGCTGGTTCTTTTCAGGTATGCTCTGATGGTTTGACAAACAGTCAGCGTATGCCAGATCTTCTCCAAGGGCTTGGAGCAGAAAGATCTGCTGATCCTCATGAGAAGACAGTTTGTCCTCCACTGAATCATAATAGGCATTCTGCAATTCATCATTCCTACATTCCCTATCAAGAAACTAGGCCTCCTCGTAGAGGGTGGGGATGTTTTCTCTACATCTTGGGGGTGGGGGTTTGCTGGATTGATCCTCGGATGCAGAAGAACTTGATCTTTGGATGCAGATAAGTCCATGCCAGTTAAATAACAGCCTCCACCAAGTTGGAAAGGCCCTCCAAATCCAATGCGGAAGTCTATAGACTCTCTAAAATGGCCACCAACCGCTTCAGCTGGAAACTTTTAACGTGGCCAACCTTGGTCTCCAGAAGACCAGTGGCAATGGTGAAGCATGGGGATAGGGAAATGGGCGGATTACCAGCCAAGTTTTTGCCCATTCACTCCAGTGTGAGCACCAATGGTCTGGAGATGCTGGTGCAGAGTGCCCTTGAAGGATCTTCCCTGCTTACTGTATGTATTTGTGTGTGTGGGGGGGGGGCGGAATAGCACAGCAGCCTCTCAGGACAATGAGGTCCCGCAGCCAAGCCATAAATTCTGGTGGAGGGTAGTCCTGAACCTGCCTGAGCCCCACTGTACTCAAATCGTCGATAGCTTGCTCTCCCGCCTCTAATTTTGGTCTACTTTGGGCTAGATGCATGTGGCATGCTTGAGCTACAGAACTGAGGGATTTTCCCTCACCCGATGGCTCCAAGGGCTCCCCTCTGTCTTGCTCACCCTCCAAAAGGCCCTTCTGCCAGGCAGAACTGGGGCAGAAGAATCTCTGAGGGCTTGCTGTGTCTCTAGTGTGACTGGGGCTTTCCTTGTTGGCTTGCATCATTCAATGAATTCCCTTTGCCCACACAGTCACTCTGAAGTCAGGAGGAGGGGAAAGGGGCGGTAGATGGAGACGAAAAAGGAGACTAGCAAGACAGAAAAAGAACTAAGAAGGGGTAAAAGGTATACAGAGAAGCTAAGGAACAAAAGTTAAAGTTTTTTCTTAATAGAAAATAAGAGAAAAATGGAAAGATGACACTAAGCGGAGTGGAGCTATGTGTTACCGGAGCGAAGGCAAGAATTAAAATTGGCCTTGGGAGGAGGGTTGCACCTAGTGGGCACACTCCAAAAAGGCTTCTGCGTTCCTGTCTAGCAGAGAAAGAGAAGACCAAACCACATCGGGATGGTCCTCCCTTCTGCACTGGGAAATGAAAGACATTAACCACAGCACCAAAACTATATGTACTTCTAGAATAACCCAGGAAGGGAGTAGTTTAAGATTCACTGAAGCATCCTTTCTTTTTGGCTGGAGATTCCAGAATATGCAGAATCTTCCAGATGACAAAAGGAAAGAAGAGAAAAAGCAGAGGTTGTTTACCCATTATTTTTGAAAGCAGGCTAGGGGATAGAGAATAGCTACTGTAATGCCATATCCAAATATATTACTGTACATACACACTGCCACTACTTTTTTCTTCCAGCTCTACCACTGAGCCGTTCAACCTGTTTTTCCATCATCCACTGACTCTTATACCTATAGTCCCATTCAGAATAGTCACACAATGGCACCAACTAGTCTTTCTCTTCAAATCCCAACCCAAAACACACCATTTAATGAGTCATTTAGTTTAACCTCCAACAAAATGGTATTATGCCCATTTTCTTCCCTATTAAAAAAGCTGGAGGAAGCTCAGCATGTGGCTAGAGCAGGACTATTAAAAGCACTTATGCCCTAATTAGGTCTGTAACTTATAGACGATGATCTGGGGAGACAGCTTCAGAATGACATGTAGCATAAGAGACAAGTTTGAAATATATGGGAAGGCCAAATGAGCCATCACAACTCGCCTGTCCATGAACTGCAGTACAAAATCTTCAAATTCAGCAGTAGCAGAGCACAGTTCTCTTTCCACCTATGATTTCAAAGCACAGAAGAAAAATTAAGCTTTTCTCCTCTCCTTTACTCCTTCCAAATTATGGCTTACATTCAGTGTCATCCTAGCAGAAACAAATTTCTTCCTCCCCTTTCCCCCCCTTTGCTGCTATGTGGAAAAACAGCTCCAAAGGACGTCTCAGCCCTCTAGACCTTGTTTTGAAGGTCCACAGCAGAAGCAGTGGAGGCTATTCCCTTCCTCTCCCCGCACATACAGTTACTCCTTTCCTGGTTTTAATGACAAAAAGAGATCTGTCTGCACAACCAACCTACTGGTTTGTGGCATATGAGAGACATCCCAAACAGCTAAATGTTTCAGGTCAATTTTGTATTTATTATGAGAATCTTTACACCATGTTCTAATAATTTTGTATTAATAACTAAGACCTCCATTCTCCACACCCCTGTTCTTGACACATTCTTTATCATAGCAAAATAAAATAGAACTCCAAATCCTGCCAGCACTCAAAATGTTGAGATCAGCATCAACAAAAATATATTAAAAATAAATAAAGCCTTGTATTTGAAAATTTGGGCCACAAAATCTCCAGATGCTGAGCTTAATTTTGGGGGCTGCAAAGTACAAACAGTAAAAGGATACACTCAATAAAAGGGTATAGTGATTTTACTTTTCTTTTACTTTAAGCTTCTACTCACGTTACTGTAAACCACTTTAGGATTTTAAAATGGGAAGTGGCATATAAGTGTTTTAAATAAAACAAGTTATTACACAGGAGGCTGCTGCTCATTCATATTTACAAGCAGTTATTTGAAACAGTAACTGCCTTCTACTTCATCAGAAAGCATTTAAAACAGATAAATCCTTTCCCATCTATAGCCTGAAGCAAAATTAACCATTTAATATCTTACCTCTGTGAGATTATTTCTCTCTTGTAATACAGATGAACAATCTACTAAAGGCACAAGAGTAGAAAATGTTGCAATAAACTGGAATGTGATCTAGTGGGAAGTACAAAAAAAGTTTCAATATGCATCAATTATATTGAAAAAAGTTTCAATATGCATCAAATATGCAATATGCACTGCATATTTTTTAAAACATATATTTTTAAATATTTTTTAAAATGTAAGGTTTGAGCACGAGTGAAATTAAATTCATAAACAGTTCAAATAGTAGAAATCTCCCCACACCTCATGTATGATGCAACCAATGGTGCAACAAGTTCTTACATATATTGAATTCCCACCAGCTTGCCTCTGGGCATCAGAACAAACCAGAGAAGGGAATCATGCAGATCTGCAGCTCCAACCACTCCTCACTATTGCCTACACCAACTACAGATGCTGGGACATGGGTCCAACAATAACTGGAGGGCTTTGTCACTCTCATCTCTGTGCTAAACCATGGTGCAGAATGACATGCATAAGCACAAACAAGCTGAAGCAAGTCTAGCACTTAAGTGCTCCCCTTCTCCTTCCCCCATGAGGTCAGAAAGCAGAGTCTGAAAACTTACTCTTTTACCTCCACTTCATTTACAGTTGTTATGTTACAATACAAGCCACCAAATTTTATACATGTTGACAATTCCATGAGTACTGATCTGGGGTTCAAGGATGATGAGACAGTGACAGCTAGTTAGCTTCAGTCAAGCAAGGGCAATGTGCAATCCCCAGGCCATATGAGGTTAGTTGTGTGTCCCTCAACTCCTCCCCATTTCCTGGGCCATCTTTTTCTGTTTCCTTCCAAAAAGGTGAACTCCCTTCCTTGGAAGCTCCAATTTACCTTTAAATAGGTTAAATCCAATACCCAATTTTCAACAACAGAAAGGAATGTTCTGCCATTTGGGGGTGGGAGGAGGGAGTTGTATTGTTTTTGGCAGCCCATGGAGTTCCCAGATGACCCCAAGGAAGAACATGTGACTTTGGACCTGTTGCACTTGCCTAGCCCTGCCACAAGTTGAAGAGGGACTGAAATATGGGAGGACACATGGGAACGAAGTGGTGAAGCTGTGCAAATATGAAGTCATATTCTGAAGTGAGCTAAAATAGACTGCCTTGTGTCTTAACAACATGTGGAGCTTAATATACTCACCATGCATTTGCTAAAGTCATTTGGATCTACACCAGGCAACGCTCTCATCAACAGAGGTAACATGTGCGTTGGACCTTCAGGAAATGACTTGCCCCCAGACACCAGGCTACGAGCTACTCCAATTACACAGCTTAAGGTGGCTGTGAGTTGATGAGGTTCTGTTAATGTCTCCAGTGCAGGGTATGTTCTATTCAATTTTATGAAGGAGAAAAATTAAGAAAGATTTAAAAAAAAAACGTTTGATGATGTGTCTCTTGCTGGAGACCATCAGATAAGCTCTTTTACATGCATATATAAAGTATCACAATTAGAAGCTCATGAAAACCAGAATTAGGTTTCAGTACTTTGTAAAAATGATTCATTCCATACATGCTTCTCACGTATCAACTGTGCCTGGAAGTTTGAATTGTTTTAATACTGTGAATAGTTCAATTGTGTTTTAATGTTCACTTTGGCATGTTTTTAATTGTATTGTTCTTTTAAATTGTAACTTGCCTTTAGTTTGTTTGCAGAATACAAACAAACAAATAAATATGGATCATGATAATAATACCCCACATTAGTCCATGAACAAATGATCAAAACATCTTCTTCAACTATGAAGTTTTGTAGTAGTATTTTCTAGAGTGGACAGAACAGACAAGTAGCCTGTCACATGTCAGAGTCAAGGGTCATTAGCTGCAGCTGAATGGGGGTCTTTTAGGACAGAGCAGAAGAAGTACTTCATCACACAGCACGTGGTTAAACTATGTAATTCACTTCCCTGATATGTAGCAATGACAATTAACATGGACAGCTAAAATGGGTTTAAATAAATTCATGGAAGACCAAAGGTTACAAACAGCTACTAGTCATTATGGCTAAATACCACCATTAGAATCAGAAACACAATGCCTCTGAGTAACAGTAACAGGAGAAGGCTATTATGTCTTCTTTGGGGGATTCCCACAGACAGCAGTGGTTGGCCACTATGGGGAAAAGGATGTGGAACTAGACAGACACTTACTTATGTTATTCCTACAGAAGAAATAAGCAGCCTTTTTTTCTTTTCTCTCCCCTGTTGGTTTGCTGTTCTGATGACAGGCTGATATAAGTAGGAAACTATTGCTCAAGTCAAATGGGTAAATGAACAGCAGGGCCACAGGGGCCCACTTTACAGCCCCTGGAGTCCTCATGAAGCCTCCAGACTTCCACAATTATTATTTTTTTTGCATGGGCCATTTTTTACCCCCATCCCCCTCCTAATGGGCCAAAGCCACTGCAAAAGACCCCCACATGGGTCAAAAACCTTGCCCCTATTCCCTACCATGTATACTCATGTATAAGTCAAGGGCAACTTTTGGGGCCAAAATTAAATAGATTTTGGTATGACCCATGGATAAACCCAGAACCTAAGGGAAGCACCGACCCACCCACTCCACTCTACTCTCTCCACTACAGTGCTGCTTCTGGCCTTTAAGAATGCCAGGGCAGAAAAATGGTGGCAGCAGCAGCTCTTTGGCGCTTCCCCACCATGGCAGAGAGAGTAGAGAGGACTGCTTTGCTGCAGTGGGGAAGCACTGAAGAGGCGCAGCAGCCATTTTCCTGCCCAGGCATTCCAGAAGGCCTCCGGAGAGAGTAGAGGGGGTCGGTGCTTCTTTTAGATTCTCCCAGGACAGAAAAAGCTCTCGCCTTTGAGAGCTTAAGTCTGTCCCAGGAGAACCTAAAAGAAGTACTGACCCCTCCCACTCTCTCCACCACAGCTGGAAAGCACCATAAGAGCTGCTGCTATTCTCCCACCCAGGCATTCCAAAAGGCCAGAAGTGGTGCCGTGGCAGAGAAAGATACTTATACTGACCCATGTACAAATCGATCCAGATTTTGGGGATCAATTTTTGTTAGAATTTTTTTTTAACTTATACATGAGTATATATGGTAATTGCCTAAAACCTAAACTTGGAGTGATATGTCACTTCTGACTATGGTGAGCACAATGGCGCAGCCAGGTGGAGGGGACAGGCATAAAAAAGTTCCTGTCCACAGTTGCTCTCTCCTGTCCTATAACCTGCCAGGTTCCCCACTTCCACATCACTCAAGATCATTTCACCTGATCCAAAGAAAGTGGCAAGGGGACAGGAAGGGTCACCATCTCCATAGTAAGGAGTATCCTCCTGCAAGGATTAAATGGGCTATGCCAAGGAACATGGCTCTTCCCTATAAGCAGAAAATGTGAGCAGGAAGGGAAGCACTGGACCAACAGTGGAATGGAGGTTTAAGTACAGTTGCCCCTCCACATTCGCGAACTTGACATTCGCGGTTTTGATTATTCGCGGTTTTGGGAGTGCCCCCCGGGCCC
The DNA here is from genome assembly GCA_030847615.1 of Gambelia wislizenii. Classification (NCBI taxonomy): domain Eukaryota; kingdom Metazoa; phylum Chordata; class Lepidosauria; order Squamata; family Crotaphytidae; genus Gambelia; species Gambelia wislizenii. Next base: position 18,655,006 of record JAUMIR010000001.1, on the reverse strand, counting down.
CCCGAAAACCGTGACACGGGGCCTCCAGAGGCCCCGTGAAAGCCCTGGGAGGGAGCGGGGAGGGCGGGGGAGGCCTCCACGGGGCCTTCGGAGATGCTCCGGAGGCCCCGCGAAGGCCTTGGAAGGGAGGGGGAGGGCCGGGGAGGGCTGGGGAGGCTGCCGGGGAGGCCTCCGCGGGGCCTTGCGAGGCCCCGCAAAGCCCTTGGGGAGCACCGGGGAGGCCTCCGCGGGGCCCTGCGAGGCCCCACAATGGCCTTGGGAGGGAGGGGGGAGGGCTGGGAAGGCCTCTGCGGGGCCTTCGGAGACCCTCGGGAGGCCCCGCAAAGGCCTTGGGAGGGAGGGGGGAGGGCCGGGGAAGCCTTCACGGGGCCCCCGGAGATGCTCCGGAGGCCCCATGAAGCCTGGGGAAGGGGTGGGGAGGGCTGGGGAGGCGATCATGGGGCCTCCGGAGACGCTCCAGAGGCCCCATGAAGGCCTGGGGAGGGGGTGCGGAGGGCTGGGGAGGCGGTCCTGGGGCCTCCGGAGACGCTCCGGAGGCCCCATGAAGGCCTGGGGAGGGGGTGGGGAGGGCTAGGGAGGACGCTCCGGAGGCCCCATGAAGGCCTGGGGAAGGGGTGGGGAGGGCTGGGGAGGCGATCATGGGGCCTCCAGAGACGCTCCGGAGGCCCCATGAAGGCCTGGGGAGGTGAGGGCTGGGGAGGCGATCATGGGGCGTCCGGAGACGCTCTGGAGGCCCCATGAAGGCCTGGGGAGGGGGTGGAGAGGGCTGGGGAGGCAGTCCTGGGGCCTCCGGAGACGCTTCGGAGGCCCCATGAAGGCCTGGGGAGGGGCTGGGGAGAGCTGGGGAGGCGGTCCTGGGGCCTCCGGAGACACTCCGGAGGCCCCATGAAGGCCTGGTGAGGGGGTGGGGAGGGCTGGGGAGGCGATCATGGGGCCTCTGGAGACGCTCCGCAGGCCCCATGAAGGCCTGGGGAAGGGGTGGGGAGGGCTGGGGAGGCGATCATGGGGCCTCCGGAGACGCTCCGCAGGCCCCATGAAGGCCTGGGGAAGGGGTGGGGAGGGCTGGGGAGGCGATCATGGGGCCTCCGGAGATGCTCCGCAGACCCCATGAAGGCCTGGGGAGGGGGTGGGGAGGCGGTCCTGGGGCCTCCGGAGACGCTCCGGAGGCCCCATGAAGGCTTGGGGAGGGAGTGGGGAGGGCCGGGGAGGCCTTCAAGGGACCTCCGGAGACGCTCCAGAGGCCCCATGAAGGCCTGGGGAGGGAGGGGGAGGCGGGGGAAAGCGACTATAGGGCCTCCGGAGTCCCGGTGGTCGCTTTGGTGGGGGGGGGGAGGGCAATTGTTATTTGCGGATTTTTCAGATTCATGGGGGTCTGGGGAACCTAACCCCCGTGAATGTGAAGGGATGACTGTATAGATAACCTTGACTCACAAATGTCTGCTGTTTTGCATTGCTCCTCCATCATCGTTTATACCAGGCATGAGAAAAGTGCAGCCCAAGGGCACATGCAGCCCCCAGAGCCTGCAGTCCAAATGATGTGGCCTGCAGTCCAAAAACTGTTTTTTTAAAAAATTGTAAAAATTAGCCCAAGTGCCCTCAAATGCCCTCTATGGGATGGCAGGGAGGGCAATTCTGCCATTTCAGGTCTAGGACAGGTCTTTCTTTCTAGCAGAAGTGGGTCACTTCCTTTTGTTAAAAAAAAAAAGTCTTCTTCTGAGCCTAAAATAGAAAAGGAGAGACAAAAAAGCAGCAAAATTGTCCTCCATGCCTACTAGAGGGAGATATTGGGCATTTATTTTTCTTTTGTTCTGGGTGTACAACAGTGGCTGTGGCCCTCCAAGTGCAGTCACCGAACCCCCAACAGATGTCTACTGCTGATTTATACGTCCCGTCCACTTACTCTGATTGACTAAGATTTTTCACATGATGTGGTTCATATATTATTGTATTTGCACTAAGACAATGCTTTTAAAATCTTTAGAGTCATTCAAAATAATGTGACATAGGATATATGAATAGTTAACTTTGCAGATGGCAGCTGAAAATACAACCAGGAAGACAGGTGGATGGGTAGGCAGGCAGCCTGCACTCATAGAAATACTGCCTCAGAACACATTGTGCCTGCTCTGTGTCTTGGCTCTTCGGCTTCGAATGCAAGGCATTAGCATTAGGAAAGCTCAGTATATTTTCTAAGATATATTTTATGGGACACTGAATTTCAAACTTTCTACTATCTACACAATGCAGCCTTATAGGCAAATAAAATGAATTTATATTGCATATGCTCCTATTTAGGACTATGTTAAAAACTCATAGAGGAAAAAGCTCAAAATAGTTCATGAGAGTTGCAACAAATTCTAGGACTTCAACTTGTTGTTTTGACAGCTGCTTTTCATTGACATTTTAACTGTGTTACAGCTATTAAGGCTGCCAGAAATATTTGAACCAGAATGACAGCATATACATTTTAAAATAAATAAATAAATCCATAAAACAGAGGACTGCCATGTAAATTAAAACAAGATCATGGATAAGAAAGTGTTAACAGTATGCACCTGAATAAACAAGAAACTCTAATCTTCCTTCTGAGCTTTCCAGCTGCAGAGAAGACAACACTTTGGCATACCTTTTCCAAAGCATTTGAACACTAGATGTTAATAACTGTTTCTGAATTCCTTTATTACTCACTTTTCAAGTACTGGTGGGATTACCAACTCAGGACGCATTAGTGCAAGGTTCTGAAGTGCTTGGGCTGCCTCTAAGCTTCCTGTTTTGCTGAACATGGCCAGAAGAACAGGCTGAATAATACACTCTACAAAGTCTGTTATGTCCTGGTCAGTAAGTTTATGGCTATCAGGCACAGGAGTAAGCCAAGTTATCTTCTTATAACGCTCACGATGCAATCTTCTGACAACACTACTGGGCAACCGCTGAAGTAACTTCATTAGCTTGTTCTGTCAACATAGGGGAAAGGGCAATGGAATTGATTTCATTTAATTAGAAGCAAAGAAACCAAAAAGAGGCTTTTTACTGTCTTTGCATTCAGTGCATTTAAGACACATAAGACAATGTAAGACATCTACCAAGAAGCTTGCTGTGTACTTTTACCTTAAAAGTTAAAAACAGGTGACTAAGAGACAGTTTGGACATCCAAAGTCTTTCCCATGTAATATACCCAATTATCCTCATGGAACATGATCAGAGTAGAGGGCATTACATGTGGCCTAGTTAGCCACAGTTACCCACACAAAAAGCCAGAGCTATTTGAAACAATAATGAATAATGATCAGGAAACCTAAGCTTGTATTTGTGGATGTTCTAGACTACGCATTTGATAGAACACATAGGAAGATTCTTAATGTCTAAATCAATCTAGACCTGTCAATTAAGAGTTAGCCACAAAATTGATACATCATCATAAAATGTCAGAATAAAATCTTTCACCATGTTAAATTAGAATGTCATTGGGACTTAGTATCCGTGCCTAGTCTGAACTTTCAGGTGGCTCAAATCAGCCTTCTCCAATCTCTTGTGCTGAGCTACAAATCCCATCAATGAACATACTAGTTAGGCATGATAGGAACTGTAGTCCAACATATGAGGACAGCATTGTTTGGGGAAGGCCTGCTTTTAAGTAATTAAGGACAAGGTGCAAAATGGAACAAAACCTCCAATGTCTAATTCTTTTCTTGGAAATGAATTGCCCATGAAAGACAGCCTGGCTTTTATCCTTCACTCTCCCACTGTACTCCAGTACTATTTCCTCTCTAATCCCAATTCTACAACAAAGATGTTTCTGAAGCTAAAACACCACACATCGATTCATAAAGTTGTCTTGATTTCTTTCTCAGGCTCCTTATACTGATTTACCACTAAGGTGCTAAATTCACAGAACAGGACCATGGATTTTCTTTCAATAATGCTGGGCCAATGCAAATATAATGCTGTACAGCCTTTAACACAAATTAAGCAACTGGGGGAATGTAACAAGATCACTTGATCCCACCTCTCCCTACTGGTGCAAGTTTTCTTTTGGTCTTCATTATGTCTGCACCAAACATAATGCACACAATCCTAATTAGGAAAAAGATCTGGTTACCATTCACTATGGTGCTCAGGCTTGGGCAGCACCGCATATTAATTAGTGTGTCTTCTGCGCTATAATCCATAATTATTAGCCACTACCAGAGAAAGGTGCACCCCAAATTGGTCTTTTTTTCCCCCATTGCTGACTTGTATAGCTAGAATCCTTGCCAGAATGCCTCTAAGACACTTCCTTTGGCTGTTTTTAAACAGAAACTGGATGGCCACCTGTCAGGAATGCTTTGATGGGGATATTCCAGTATGGCAGGAGGCTGGACTAGATGGCCCTTGTAGTTTCTTCCATGATTCCCTTTCATCAAAACACTTCAACATTTTCTCAGAATTCTTTTCCAGAAAGCCTCTGAAATGAGCAACACCCTATTTAATTTAGTTCAGTGCTGTTTCCCTGTGTCTATTTTCTTTTTCTTTTCTTTTTATTCAACTGCATTGATCATCGTTCTTATGTTGCTTGATATGTCTGCCTTTTATGGACCCAGTTTGGTCTTCATGAATTATTTTGTTTATTATGGTGTTTAGTCTATTTGCTAATATTGTTGTTAAAATGTTGTAATCTATGTTAAGAAAAGAAATGGGGCAATAATGTGCCATATTTGTTTTCTCTTTCCCTTCCTTTGGGATGAGAATAATGTTTGCTGTTTTCCATGACTCCGGTATACCTTCTTGTTGGTATCTTATTTATTACCTGTTGTAATGGTGTAATCAGTTCTTCTTGGAAAGTTTTATAGATTTCTGCAATGAAGCCATCTTGTCCAGGAGATTTCCCTGCTTTTAACTGTTTTATCGCCTGTAATATTTCCTCGCCGTTAACAGGTTGGTCTATTTTTTCCTTTAAATTTTCTGTAAGTTTTGTTTTTAGATTTTCCTTTAAGTATTTGTCCATTTCTTTATTCGCCATGTCAGTTTCCTCAGTTTTTGCATATAGTGCTTTATAGAACTCTACAAATGCTGATTTAATTTCTTTTTGCGTAGTGTGTCTTAGTTCTCCGGCCTTTAATTTCTTTTCTGTATTAATTTATTTTCCATATCTTTTTTTAGTCGATGTGCCAACCAACGACCCGCCTTGTTAGCTATCTCAAATTATTTTTGTTTTATTCTTTTCAAATTGTTCCCAATTTATTCAATTAAGTCCAATTTAAGTGTTTCTTGAATTAATTTTATTTCCATTTGTAGTTTTGTATTTTAGGGTTTTCCTTAATTTCTCTTCTTTCTCCTTTAAGTCCTTGGTCAGTTTTTGATTTTTTTTCCGGTTTAATTTTTTTCATTTCGGCTCCTCTCTGGAGGAATACCCCTCTGATTGTTGCATTAAAGGCATCCCAGTTTATTCTACCGGATAACTCTTTACCGCTGTTATGTTTGGAAAATTCTTGTATTTATTTTCTAACTTTATTCACAAACTTTTCATCCTTTATCATATCTTCTCTTAATCTCCATCTATATTCTCTCGGTGGAGTTAGTAATTTTAAATCTATGGGATTGTGATCCGATATTATTCATTCAATTATTTCCATTTCCTTGATTTTTGTTAATAAGTCAGTCAATGCCTAAAACATATCGATTCTTGACATTGATTTATGAGCTTCCGAAAAGAAAGTAAAGCCTTTCTTCCCTTCATATTTCGCAGTCCATATATCTACAAGATCAAGTTCTTCTAGCATATTTTTACATATTTTTGGTAATTCTCCATGGGGTTTTTTGTTGGGTAATATTGTTCTGTCTTTCTTTGCGTTTAAAACACCGTTGAAGTCTCCAACAATTATAATATTTTGTTTGTTTAAATTTCCAATTTCTTGACGTAATCTTCTATAAAATTGCTCTTTATTTCTAATGCTGCATATATAGCAATCAGAACTATTTTCATGTTCATCACATTTGAAAAGAATTCCTGTCCAAGTTTAGATCTACGTAGTAGTTATCCTTTTCTCGAATTTTTGTTTCTTGTAAGCAAACAATTTCCAACTTGCTTTTTTCCAATATATGAAAGACTTGGTTTCTCTTTTTAGGTTCATTTAAGCCTTTTACGTTCCAGGATCTAATTGAAATTGTCATTCTGTTATTCTATCCATGTCATTTCTACTTTTATATCTCCCCTTCTTCTGAGTCTTCCACCTTTTCCGCCTCATCCTGATCCATGTCCTCAATTCGTAAATCGTCTTTCTCTCCTGCTTCTTCCTTTTCTTCTTGTCGCTCTTGTTTATCTTCCTGTTGTTTATCCATTTGTCTTTCCGTCTTCTTATTGTTCTGTGAGTTCTTCTCATTACTTCTTCTTTTTACACCTTGCTTCCGCTTTTTTCTTTTCATCCGCCTCCAACATTTTGACAAATTGTTCCGCCCTTCCTGTTGTATTTATTCTTTGTCTTTTTTGATGAAATAAAACTGTTATCCCTTCTAATCTTTCCATCTATATGTTATCCCCAGTTTTTTTTTCCCCTTAATTTTTGTGTTAGTGGTCAGTAGTCTTGCCTTCTCCTTAGAATCTCTGCCGGGATATCTTTAAAAACTTTTATGTCTTTCCCCTCAATGTTTAGATTCTTAACGTCCTTTGAATTATTTTTTCTTTTATTCTCGTTCGATTAAAGCAAACTATCACATCTCTTGGTATATTTTTTTCTCTCACAATAGCTCGGAACAGTTTGTCTATTGCCAATTCCATCCCTGTGTCTATTTTCAGACTGAATCCTTTGAATTAAAGACAACTATTTTGTTCTCTGTAAAGCCTCATTTATATGAAAGGCAATAAATACTCCTAACTCCTACTTATTATTTCCACTCCTCCTCCTTATTCCAGGTGTTTAAAATCTCATTTAGTGTGAACATTGTTTTACTGAAAAGCAACTGAAGAAAGCAAAGAGCAACAATATTCTCCTCCAACACAAATATCAGGATTAGAATATATATAAATATATATTGTCTCCTTACCAACCAGCGTCCATTATTTGAGGGGTGGTAAAAAGATGCAATGCTTCTGAATAACCCAGATAAGTGCTTCTGTACAAGTTTGCTTGGTCCACCCTGTTCAGATAAAGAGAAAAAGACATTTCGTATTCAACCTTTAAGGATCATTAACAAAGCTACAACACAATCTTAATACATTTTGCAGTATTCTGGTAACAGTGTCATGCTTCTCATTCACCAAAATCCTGGCTGCAAAAGGTTTGCAAGTGTGTGAGCTACAGAAGCATCTCTTCCAGAAATGCAATGTTGGAATTTACAGGTTCATTGTAGGGCAACTACTGCTCAAGACAAGAGAACCCATACAAAGTCCTAGAAGTACATGTTGTTTTCCTTACCTCCTACAAACAAATGGTTTTTTCTCAGGCAAACAATTTTTAGTATCACTTAAAACATAGACCAAAAAAAAAAAATTACTAATGGTAATTCATATTCTCTAGAACAGTTGGGAAGGTGCTACTATATACTGATTGGTCAAGCTAAGCAATTTTTATCTAGTCCCAGTAACCCTCCCAAATTATAATTAGGATGTGCTTAAAATGTTCCCTCTTTACGGTAAACATTATTTTCAAATATTTCAAGGGGCAGAGATAGTCCCACATCTTTCCTGGGCCTGGGATGTTATGGCCCTGACATACCAGGGGATGTCTGTCTCCTGTGAAGCACTTACTGTTACATGGTGCTGACTTTCTTATAGAGCAAGGATGTGTAGCTTTTTTGTCCAACAGCTTCATCCAGTGTCAGGGGGGCACTTAGGGGCCACATATGCATAAGACTGCACACGTATGAGGAGGAGGAGAGAGATTCAGCCTCACCCCCTTTCTACACAGTATTGCTGAGATACTGGGTAGTTGAGACTGGAGAGGCTAAAGCATCATCCCCCATCCCACTGATATCAATGGGTATTGCTGCTTCAGTTCTGTCATCAACAGCACTGATGCAGTCATTGGGAGGGGAACTTCACCCTCCTCCCCCTCTCCTTCCAGACACTCCAATGGGCATCACTGCTTCAGCACCACCATTAGCTGTGTGGAAGCAGTGATGCCAAAGCAGGGATTCTGGCAATTGGGGGAGGATGGGTTGGGCTATGCACCCCTATTATAAAGAATAATAACCTAAGATAATTATTTTTTGTGGCCAGGCGTTTCCAGAGTCTGGATCACTGGAGAATAAAATGGAATCTTGCGAGAAGCTAGCCATCCTAGCTCTTCCTAGAAAGAACATCTTTATTTACTCCTGTGCTCTGAGGCTAGTCAAACTATGTATTTTCTAGAAAAATGGAAGCATCATTTATTTAAATACATTTTTTCATATCAGCTTAATCACACTGGCTTCCAAGACAACATGCAATAAATACAGATAAATGGGATGCTTGGAAAGCCAAGAGCCTTGTAACTGGGGTGTCTGTGTGCATGTAGGGAGACTATACAAAAACCAAAAAGATGATACCATCATGGCTGTGATCCACATGACTGCATGCCCTATGTCATATGCATTCGTTAGGAATCGTGGAACCAACACCTGGTTGCTTCCCACTGGAAGGTTCAAACTTCGGAGTATTCTGGTAAATATCTGTGGGAAAGAATTTCATAATTAGATAACCACAACATGCTAAGAAAAGTATTTGATTCTTGTTACAATTATCATATATCCCGGCGTATAAGACGACTGGGTGTATAAGACCACCCCCAAATTTCCAGCCAAAAATCTAGGCTTAAGCATATATTCGCCAGAAAAGACCACCACCCCCAATTTGGCTGGCTGGCTGACTGGCTGGGGGAGCCTTGCCAGCTGATCCTCTTTGTTTCCCAACTCATGAGGATCTCCTCATGAGTTGGGAAAGCGAACAGGATCAGCTGGCAGGGCAACATTCGCCCCTCTCTTCAACCTTCCAGTCAAACTGGACTCGAAGGTGGAGGAAAGGGGCGAAAATGCCCACTTTGCCTCAGCAGCCCCCTTCCCTCCGTCTTGGCTCTTCCGAAGAGGACCAAGGCAGGGGAAGCGGGGGCGGCCGCAGCAAACCCCTAGATTCGCCCCCTCTCCCCACCTTCAAGGAAGGTGGGGAGAAGGGGCGAACATGCCCCGTTTGGCTCCATAGCCCGATCCCTCCTTCTGGGCTCCCTTCCGAAGGGAGCCCAGAAGGAGGATGCAGGGCCATGGAGCCAAACCCCAGGATTTGCCCCCTCTCCCCACCGTCAAGGAAGAGGGAGCAAATCTAGAGGTTTAATTCCGCAGCCCTGATCCCTCCTTCTGGGCTCCCTCCTCCCGTGATTCCCCAACCCACAGGAGGCGGCCCAGCCTCCTCGTGGGTTGGGGAATGCGGGATGGCCAGCTGGCTGGGGGGGGGGGTTCTCCCTCCTCCCATGATTCCCCAACTCACGAGGAGGCTGCCCAGCCTCCTCGTGGGTTGGGGAATGAGGAATGGCCAGCTGGCTGGGGGGGTTTCTCCCTCCTCCCTCTATTCCCCAACCCACAGGAGGCTGCCCAGCCTCCTCATGGGTTGGAGAATGCGGGATGGCCAGCTGGCTTGGGGGGGGGTCTTCCTCCTCCCGCAATTCCCCGACCCACGAGGAGTTTGCCCAGCCTCCTCATGAGTTGGGGAATGAGGAATGGCCAGCTGGCTGGGGGGGGTGGAGGGAGGGGGCTTCACAGCCAGCCACCCACTCCCCGAAGCCGCAATCTCGAGTGGGATCGCAGCTTTGGGGAGGGGGGTGGCTGGAGGGAGGAGGCTTTGGGGAGAGTGGAAGGGTGGTTGGAGGGAGGGGGCTTCGAAGCCACCTACCCCCTCCCTGAAGCCGCGATCTCGAGTGGGATTGCGGCTTTGGGGAGGGGGTGGCTGGAGGGAGGACGCTGGAGGGAGGGGGCTTTGGGGAGGGTGGAAGTGTGGCTGGAAGGGGGGCTTTCCAACCACCCACCCCCTCCCCGAAGCCACGGTCAGGAGCCGGATCGCAGCTTCGGGGAGGGTGGAAGGGTGGCTGGAGTGGGGGGCTTTCTAGCAACATTCGCCCCCCCTCCTCTGTCCTCGGTTGCTCCCCAAAGGGGGAGAAGGCGGAGGGGGGGGCGAATGAACCATAAGCACTTTGCCTCACCACCACCCCACCTGATCTCCTGCCTCTTTGCTCCATTTGCGAAGGGAGCAAAGAGGCAGGAGTTCAGATGGCGGGGGTGAAGCAAAGTGTATCCGGCGTATAAGACGAGCCCTGATTTTGGAGCCTATTTTTCAGGGCTCAAACCTCGTCTTATATGCCGGAATATACGGTATCTATAGATTTAAACATCATCTTATCAACTTTATTTATTTATTTATTTATAGTATTTATACCCTGCTCTTCAGCCACAAAGGCTCTTAGAGTGGCTTACAAATTGTTAATTTAACAGTTCCCCGCACTCAGGTTTACAGTCTAAATAAGACATGAGACATAAGGAAAAGGGAATGGCAGTGGGGGTAGGGATTAAATCCAGCAGATACTGCTGGTTTTTCTCTCTCTCCACAGGCAGGGCAGTGGCAGTTGGGTTGGAGGGAGGGCCTTTCCTCTGCTGCTGGGCCCAGGCCTGATGGAGGTCTGCCTTTACCCACAAATGACATGGGTACTGCTGCTTGTACAAAGCGAACTAGCCTAGTTCTTTCAGAACAGAACTCCTGTAACATTTCCAGATGGTTGATGAACTGCTCTGCACAGCAGCTCCACCACTCTACAAATACTTTAAAAACTTATCACTACTATACACACATTTCCCACTAGCATCTGGAAAGGATTTACATAAAATGCTGAAAAAATTAAATCATGCCATGCTACCCGTTATCCTTTCAAGGTATTAAACTATGGAACAAAATATTATTATGAATTAAGACATGAAATGCCTCAAGGTTCAGGTTCTACAGAAATTATTTAGGATAGACTATGAGGACAAGAGATGCTGGTAGTCATTAAGGGTTATATAAGTACAAGCAGAAACCCACAAACATTTGCAGATGGAAGTGGGACATGGGAGAGAGAACTGTATGTTCTGGCGTATAAGACGACTTTTAAACCCAGGAAAATCTCCTCAAAAGTTGGGGGTTAGGGTTAGCAAGCGGAGGCGGAGGGGTGGCTGGCTGCGGGGGAAGCTTGCCAGCCACCTCCTGCCCTTCCCGAGTCCGAGATGGGGCTGCCAGCCCCGTGTCAGGTTCAGGAAAGGTGGAGGGGTGGCTAGCTGGGGGGAGGAGCTTGCTAGCCACCTCCTGCCCTTCCCAAGTCCAAGCTGCAGCTGGCAGCTCCATCTCGGGTTTGGGAAATGGGGAGGGGTGGCTATCTGGGGGGAGGAGCTTGCTAGCCACCTCTCGCCCTTCCTGAGTCCAAGAACAGCCCCATCTTGGTGTGATATACCAGGCACACACTCGCATTAACTCAATAAGATTTCTTTATAAAGCAAGGAAACGCAGACCAGTAACATAGGCAAAACCAGAACTAAAACCAATCTAGTACAACCTCCAGATAAACCCTTACAGCATGAGAACGGCATGTAAGAGGGCTGTAGGAGTGTAGCTACCTCCAGGTGCTGTGGCCTTGAAGCTGCCCGAGGAACAACGTTCCCAGACCCAAAAGGCGGGTTGGCTGCTGTCCAGAGATAGAGAGGCCCAGGCAGGGAAAACAGGCCAGGAATCAAACTCATGTCAGGGTCTTCCATGGAGTCTACTCTAATACCCATAATCCAGGGATGAGCATGACACTCGGGTTTGGGAAGGGTGGAGGGGTGGCTGACTGGGGGGAGGGGGAAGCTTGCCAGCCACCACCACCCCACCACAATGGGGTGGCTTGCTGGACGGGGGTAGTCGTATATGGCGACTACATCCTAAACTCTGTATTTTAAGTGGAAAAGTTGGGGGTCGTCTTAAATACGGTAATTTCTTCTTTTATCTCTTCCCAGAGCTAGTGTTGAAACTGGCTAGGGGATTCTGGGAGTTGAAGTCCCCAAAATTAAATTTTTCCAAGTTGCCCACCCCATCAGTTCACTTTATTCCCCATCCCTATCACTCTTCAGGAGTCACCGGAGATTGCATGCCTCATCAGAGTCCCATTTGTCAAAATTTTAGACAGTAATGCAAAAGACAGTAAATGTCATGATGGCACCTTACTAGTAATAAGATAGAAGGCAGTAGGAAAAGAGGAAGGCTGCATTATAGGTGGATAGACTCAATCAAGGAAGCCACCGCCTTGAACTTGTAAGACCTGAGCAGGGCTCTAGATAACAGGGTGACTCGGAGGTCTCTCATTCAGAGGACCGTCACACGAAGTCAACTTGACACCAATTAACAGCAACAACTTTGATGGTGATTTATAATTTAAGGGTCCATCATTATAGTTTTAGTTACACTTTAATGGAAATGGTAGAGTATGGAAAATACAAAAAAATCAGGGTTGCGGGATAACATCTTCACAGAATAAATGGCTTTTTAAAGTAAGACAAACAAAAATACTGAGCAGAGAGTCTTCTCAGTGGCTACTAGCCATGACAGCCCCCCCCCCCAAAAAAACAATGTCTTTCTTTAAGAGTTACTAAAGGAACTTTCTCTACCTCCATCATATCCCTGTTTGTGAGCTTTCCTGAGGCATAAAAGCTACATGTGATGTCCGGAAAGAAAATACAGCTGTCCATCCATATTCACTGGGGTTTGGTTCCAGGAACTCCCCTGGATACCAATGTCCATGAATACTCAAGCCCCATTACATGCAATGGCATAGCAAAATGGTATCCCTTACATAAGATGGCAAAATCAAGGTTTGCTTTTTGGATTATTATTTTTTAAAGAATATTTTCAAGCCGTGAATACTTAAATCCATGGATACGGAGGGACAACTGTACTGTAATACAGAACAGTCTTCACATGGTTGTTTAAGCTTAACATTCTCACCACTTCCTCTTATTAGACATTACCTTTGGAATATAGGGATCCCAGTTGATGTATCCTATGTTGTCACTGGCCAAGCGAGCAAAAAGGTTGACTAGATGCTGGAAAGAAATCACAGACAACATTTTCATGATTAGAGCATACAGTGCATGATTTCAGTGCATGATTTATCCTAACTAAAGCTAACCATGGTTAGCATTAACATCAGTGAGTATGTTAACACAACTCCATGGCTGTAGCTGAATGTGTGAGTAGGGGACTTATGTATGGCTACTGAGAAACATTATGTCTTCACCAGGCTAGATTATTAACACACTATTGATGTGAGCACTCCCAACTCCAAGATGGTTTGCTCTGAAGAGTCCTGGCTACATACAATTCAATAATGTTCATGAGAAACACAAAAGGCCCTTTCCCATGTCTCCATGATTCCCCTGCATATTAAAAGATTGCCAAGCAGATCCTGATGCACTGGTGAGAGTTAACAGAATTAGACATTACAGCAGTTACAATAGCTCTGATTTGAACATTCAGTCTAGGAAAATGCCAGCATTCCCAAGTTACAAAAGGAAAACTGCGTAAGAGGGTAATTAAACCATGCCCAGCAAATAAAATGTGGGCTTGTTTGTTCAAATGTTGAGAACTCTGAAATGGCCTTCCTGGCACCAAAATGTCTAGTATAGTGGCCTACATATCAGCTCCATACTAACCGCATGTGCGTGTGTATGTGTGTGTGTGAAGGAGAATAGGAATACTTACCCCTTCCCACTGTGGAAGATTTTGAACTGAAACCCAAAGATCTACAAATTCATCAAACCAGAGTCTGCAAGACAATGAAATCAGATCAACAGGATTTATGGTTGTGTCAAGCTCTTCATCAGTTAGCACAAAAAGAAACTGTTGACCAGCTAATTATCATAGCAATTAATAGATAATACCCAAATCCAGCAATCTAGTTCCACTGATAGAACTGCTTGTCAGCAGAAATAAGCAAGGAGGATCCTTCCCTCCCTACTGCATCTTGTACATCCTTGAGAGTTGTTCCAGAAAGCTAAGGGATTCTCCAAAGCAGATTTCCATGTGGTGCAGCAGAGAAGAGAGAGTGGGAAAGTCCCAAATGTGATGTTGGATGCCACTTCACTGTAATATTTAAAAACCTCTTTACACAATTTGAATCCTAAGGGGCTCTCCTATGTTATCTCAGTAATCCTTACACTAACCCTATAATGTCAGTCAGTATTATTAGTTCTCTTGTAGAAGGAAGGTTGTTATGGTAGTTTGATTAAGGTCATCCAGAAACAGGATGTGACTAAAGGGAGATTTAAAGCAAAGGGATCCAACATCACTGCTCATAATCTTGGTTACTACACCAAAACCACCTCTGCCTAGAAGGTTAAGACAATTTCCTTCATCTTGCACTGAATGAATGCCTTTCAAAGTCAGTCTGAGAAAATGCTTTTAAACCATTGTGGTCTCTTGCCCCTAAGACTGTTTCACTCCTTTACATTTTGCTCATTTTTCTCCTTCTTCCTAATTAAATAATTTTTAAATCCATACACTGTTATGTGTGTTGATGCCACATGTCTCTGACAGTGTTTATGTCAGGCAATTAAAAGATCTGCAGCCTCCGGTGCCACCCACCATCATTGCCATGGGGACTTTTTTGTTGTTCAGAAACAAGGAGTACAGGACTCCAGGAAGTACAATTCTCCTTGAAAACAAAGCATGTAGTTCTGCATTTGCAAAAATATGCTTTTGAGTTTTACTCGTTACAAATCTTCTACCATGTGTGTTCCGATTTCTGACCCCATCAAAATTCATCAGCCTCAGCTCCTCAGAATTCTAAGAAACGACAAATCTCAATGACTACCACCTCATCTATCTCAGGACGTTTCCTCATTTCAAGCAGAGAGCAAGGGCCTGAAAGGATCACCCTTAAACCTCCTGAAAATTTCCCTCAAAAAACATCAAGATTAATCAGCCTCTGTGATCAGCATAAAAATAATGTCTCTACCCCGTAAGGGTCACAGACAGCCTGCAGGATACACTTAATCAGATAATGATCCCAGCAGAATATTGGTCCACCATACACTTGAGGCTAAGTACTGCTGATTTAAATGGGCCTTATTTTGAAGAAACTGTCATTCCAAATATTTTAGAAGCTCAAAAGCAGCCATGCAAGGTCATTATAAGTCATATACAAAGATAAAAAGTTGTAGATATGAAAATAGAATTGTACACATCCACATACATGCATGCAAACATTTGATATATTAATAAAACTAATTTAATCCATATAGGAAAGGCAGCCTATTGAATCTAAGAAACCCACACATATAATGTTTTCGATGGGACAGACCTTACCAGTATTTGCCACCCATAAGGATGAAATCAATCATTTATAAAGTTATGCAAAGAACTCAAGGACTGAATACAGTCCAGAGGGGAGGTGTTATACGGATAGGCACTTGAGTAACCAGTGGTTTAATATGACCTTGAAGTGATAAGCCCCAAGAGAAATCCAACTGAGATATGAAGCCACTTAATGAGAACATTCAAGGACAGCCTGAAACAGCCTAGAGAAAAATATGCAGCTATCTCAATTCATGAGGGCAGCAAATGGTAAAAAATATTGGATTTAAAACAGTTTTTTATGCATAGCTGTGCAGCTAGGTAGGTCAGCGATGATAGTATTCAGTCATGAAGAAATTATTTTAATCGACACAAATCAGTATTCCCCCCCCCTTTCATTCCCTATCAAGCAGTTCTCAAGAGATTTTGCCAACACATATAACTGCCCCTACCCAAAGTCAAAATACAGTTTGAGTCTCCCTTATCCAAACTGCTTGGGACTAGAGATATTTTGGACTTTGGAATAATTTGGATTTTAAAATACATGAATATAAATAATGAGATATCTTGAAGATGGGACCCAAATCTAAACATGAAATTTGTTAATGTTTCATATACACCATATACACATAGTCTGAAGGTAATTTTATAAATGTTTTATTATTAATCTTGTGCATGAAACAAAGTTTGTGCAGACTGAACCATCAGAAAGCAAAGGTATCACAATCTCAATCAGTCATATGGACAATTTTAGATTTTGGAATATTCTGGATTTCAGAATTCTGGATAAGGTAGACTCAATCTGTACTTTCTAAGGTTCTGAGACTCTGTGCACAATTGTAATCTTCATGAAAAGTTCATCTGCTAAAAGGCATACAGTGGAGGGGAATCTCCCACTCATTCAATTTATTACCACTTTTACACACACAATTCTTTTGAGTATGGCCAGTGTCTAGAATATGCCTGGTGGAGTTTTTTACTCTTACCCTCCTCTGAAAGGTTGGACCATGCTATGTACTTTTGAAACTCCTCTCCATTTCAAAAAAAGCTTACCCTATGGCATGTAGAGCTGAAACACCAAGCCTGAAACTCTTATGACTAAAACCAGTCAAGCAGATGTTTGGATCCAGCCTAGTTCTTTTAAACTTGCTTGTTTGGCAAAGGAAGATTCAAAAGACCAACGGGATCTTCAATAGGTTGTTTTAAGACTCTGAAGTTAATATTACACTGGTGACAAAGGATGCATCACATTTAGTGTGCCCATGTTGAAAGCTAAATCATAATATGCCAAACCTATTCATAAAATTACTTCTCCTACTACTTCTAGCCCATCTTTTTCCCAGTTTGGGACTCAAAGTTAAAAAAAAAACATATCATTGAAAATTGAAAGGATATAAAAGTTAAAACAAGATTAATCAACCAAAAAACTTAAAAGCAGATTAAAACATATACCATCTCACACACACACACACACACACACACACCAGAACAACAATTAGCAGGATCCAGCACATTGTTTAGGTGAGGCGGGCCTTATATAGTTACTCATCAAATGCATGTCAAAACAAAAAAGTCTTTACTTGTCTGTGAAAAGAAAGTAGGGAGGGTGCCAGTCTAACCTCCAGCACATTGTTTAAGTGAGATGGGCCTTAAACAGTCACTCATCAAATGCATGTCAAAACAGAGAAGTCTTTACATGTCTGTGAAAAGAAAGTAGGGAGGGTGCCAGTCTAACTTCTCTGGGAAGAGAGTTCCAGAGCCAAGGGGCAACCACTGAGAAGGCCCTCTGTGTTCCCACTAGATGTGCCTGTGAGGGTAATAGGACAGGTCTCCCCAGTAGATCTCAAATCACAGGCTGATTTGTAAGGGAGAATGTGGTCCTTCAAATAACTTGGACCTCAGCCGTACAGGGCTTTATAGGTCAAAATGCCACATTGGTTCACTTACGGTGAATGTGCATTCTTGAGTGGAGCGAACAGGAATTCATCAACATGGGTAACGCCTACTACTGCCCAGACGGAAGCAGGAAGTACGACCATGGTCACATGGTCCTCCAAAGATTTCTTTGTCTTCTTTCCTGACCATGAGGCCAGTTCACTGACTAGCAGAGCCTGTAAGACCTGAGAAATAAGAGTGGAATTGCCCTGCTGGAAAAAAAACCATGCCTCTGCAGACACTGGGTGGGGGAATTCCTGTTCCCTCCACTCAAGAATGCACATTCACGGTAAGTGAACCAATGTGGCATTCTCTGAGGGGAGGAGCGAACAGGAATTCATCAACATGGGACATGCCCAAGCTTGCATTAGAACGGGCGGGGTGTCTGCGGTCAGAGATCTGTTAGGCTTGAAGCACCTCCTGGAGTACTCTTCTCCCGAAGGTAGCTTCTGCAGCCCTAAACTTATCTATTTTGTAGTGATGGATAAATGTAGATGGAGTGCTCCATGTAGCTGCTTTGCATATTTCCACTATGGGTGCGTTGGTGGAGAACACTGTGGTCGTGGCCGCTGACCTCGTGGAGTGCGCCTGCACTGCAGCCGGCCTGGGGTTTTTTGCCGCGTCGTATGCCATTAGGATACACGCCTTGATCCAGGTTGCTATGGTTCGTCTTGATGCCTTCTGCCCCATTGAAGCTGGGGTAAAGGAGACGAAAAGCGAGTCGCAGCGCCTGAAGGAGCTGGACCTCTTGATGTATATCCTGATGGCCCTCCTAACATCGAGCTTGTGCCATAGGCGCTCCCTTGGGTGGATAGCCCTAGGACATAAGGAGGGTAGAACCAGTTCTTGGGACACGTGAAACTGTGAAAGCACCTTGGGTTGGAACGATGGGTCGAGCCTCAGCGTGACGCCCTCCTCGGTAACGGTGCAGAGGTGTTCCCTGATAGAAAGGGCTTCCAGCTCGTAAACCCTTCTGGCTGAAGTGACGGCGACCAGGAAGGCCACCTTCAAGGTTAGGACTCTTAGGGGCACCCGCCTCAGAGGTTCAAAGGGAGGGTGCATTAGCTGTCTCAAAACTAACGGCAGGCTCCATGTTGGGAACCTATGTCTGATGGGGGGAGACATGAGCTTCGCCCTTCTGAGAAAACGCTTGACATGGGGGTGAGCCGACAGGTTCTCCCCCTGACCAAGGGACAGCACCGAGGGTAAGGCTGCTGCTTGCCTCTTGAGTGTGTTGGGGCGAAGACCCATTTCCAGGCCTTTCTGAAGGAAGGCCAACACGTGCTTCAGCGACGTTCGCTCTGCTGGAACGCGACGCGCCGAAAGCCACTTGCTAAATGCTTTCCAGGTTGCTTGGTAGATCCTGTTGGTTGATTGACGCCTTGACGAAAGTAGGGTGTTGATCACCGCGTCCTCATAGCCGAAATCCTTTAAGGCGCTCCTCTCAATTTCCAGGCGGTTCGTTGCAGCCAGGAGATGTCCGGGTGCCTGATTGGTCCCTGGCGTAGGAGGTCCTCCTTGGGCGGAAGTCACCAAGGCTCCTCTGTCAGCATGTCCATGATGTCCGAGAACCAGGGTCGCCGTGGCCAGTACGGGGCCACCAGGATTACCGTCGCTCGTTCCAGCCTGATCTTCCTGCAAACTCTCCCCAGGAGAGGGAGAGGCGGGAAGGCGTACAGTTGACCCCTGGGCCACGGGGACCTCAGGGCATCTGTCCATTCTGCGTTCCTGCAGGGGAAGCTGGAGAAGAATCTGGGAAGCTTGGCGTTGCTTGAGTCGGCGAAGAGGTCCACCTCCACTGGACCGAACCGCCTTTCTATCTGGAGGAAGGTCTCCTGATCCAGCTCCCATTCCGATTGTGACACTGTGTGTCTGCTTAGAAAATCCGCCTGCAGGTTGGTTACTCCCTGAAGGTGCTGTGCCGTTATTGAGCGGATGTTCCTCTCTGCCCATTTGAAGAGGAGGTCTGCCTCCTGTTGGAGTGACCGGGACTTGGATCCTCCTTGTCTCGCGATGTAGGATTTCGTCATGGTGTTGTCCGTCATGACAAGAACGTGATGGTTTCTGGTGAGGTGAGAGAAATGAAGGAGCGCTAGCCTGGCCGCCCTCAGTTCTAGCCAGTTGATGCTGTGGTTCTTTTCCTCGTCGTTCCACAGACCTTGGACCACATTGTCCTGACAGTGGGCGCCCCAGCCCCTTCGACTTGTGTCGGACGTTACCACTACCTGGTGGGACAGGACGATGTCGGACCCCTTTTTTAGATTCGTTTTCTTGGACCACCATAGCCTCTCTTGATGGGGTACCTGTTGGGGTGAGTTTTGCTTGAGGGCTATCTGCTGTTGGAACGGTAAGAGGAAGGCCTGCAAGGGGCGAGAGTGGAACCTCGCCCATGGGACTACCTGGATGACTGATATCATTAGCCCCAGAAGTCTGGCCAGTGACATCAGAGGGACCGTCCTCAGGGGAGCGATGCGGCGGACTTCCGTCCTGATCGCTTGTTGCCTGTCTGGTGAGAGAAAGATCTGGAACCTGGCTGTGTCCAGCCTTGTGCCTAGGTGGATCAGGTCCCGTGTCGGGTGCAGTGAGCTCTTCCTGAAGTTCACCAAAGACCCATGGGATTGTAGGCACGCTATCGTAGTCCTGAGGTCCTTCTGGGCTCTGGGTGTCGACGGGGCCCTCAGAAGGATGTCGTCCAGATACGGGTACAGGTGAATTCCCTTGGTTCTGAGAAGGGCCACTAGGACGACTAGGATCTTGGTGAAAACCCTAGGGGCCGATGCAAGCCCGAAGGCCAGGGCCCTGAACTGGAAGTGTTGGTCTCCGAACGCAAACCGGAGGAAGCGCCTGCTCTCTTCACGGATCTGAATATGGAGGTACGCTTCGGAAAGGTCGAGGGATGCTAGAAAGTCCCCTTCTTGAAGCGCCTCTCGAATTGAGGCTAGCGTTTCCATTCGGAAACGCTTGTAACAGAGAAAGGAGTTTGTATATTTGAGGTCTAGAATTGCTCTGGCGTCTCCTCCCTTCTTGGGTACTGTAAAGAAGAAGGAGTAGACTCCTGAGAAGCGTTGACCATCTGGTACTTCCTCGATCGCCTGAATGTCTAACAGGTGGTGAATGGCATTGCGAATCTCCTCTGCCTTTTGGGGGTTTGAAGGGACAGGGCTGGGAATGAACCTGTCTCTCGGTCTGGTCCTGAACTCCAGCCGGTAACCGTGTTGGATTGTATTGAGTACCCACTTGTCCGTTGTGGAATTTGACCAGACCTCGAAAAACAGGCTCAGTCGGCTCCCTATACAGGCGGGGGGGGGGAGTCAGAACTGTTGCTTGGAGGACCCCTTAGAATGGGAGTGGCCTCCCTTGTGGGATCCTGAAGGCTGTGGTGTGGAGGTGTGGCGGATGACCTGGTTGGTCTTGGCCCAGGTTGGGCGGAAAGGTCTGGATTCCTTCTGCCTGCTATAAGGTCTAGAGGAACGAAAGGAATGAGACTGCTGGGAAGAGCGTCTGGATGGTGTTTTGTCTGACTTGCGCGGCAAGGAGGGCATAGCTTGCTTCTTTTCCTTCGTTTCTACCAGGACGTCCTTCAAAGCCTCTTCGCTGAAGAGCTTAGTGCCTTTAAATGGGGCGGTACAGAGGTGAGCTCTCGAGTGAGAATCGGCGTTCCAGTGTTTCAGCCAAATGGATCTCCTAGCCAGGGCTGCTGCGCCTATGGAGCTGTTGGCGAAGTAGAAGGCATCCGTCGATGCATCTGCCACCAGGTGAAGAGCGGATTTGATTCTGTTCAGGGCCTTGTCGAGGGTTCGCGTATCCAGCTGTGAGGCACGGATCAGCTCATCTATCCATAGGATGATCGCTCTGGTAAAGAGAGAGGCGGTAGCCGTGGCTCTCACCCCTAAGGCAGAGGCCTCGTGTACCTTCTTCAAGGCTGCGTCTGCCCTTTTCTCATCCGAATCTTTGAGAAGGGCTTCACCCTCCTTGGGCATGAGGAAATTAGAAACCAGGGAGGCGACAGGCTTGTCGACCACCGGGGTCTTCAGCTTCTCCATCGTTTGAGGGGAGAGCATGTAGAATTTTTGGGCCATGAGGGTGCCCCGCTTCCCTAACGCTGGCTTGTCCCATTCTTCCTGGGTATCTCGAAGAGGGATGTAGGTTTTTCTGAACCACCGGGGGTTTCAGAACCGCTTGGACCCTTTTGCTCCTCTTCTTGGCTGGGGGTTTGGATGACGCCTGGTCTTCCTCCTCCCCCAGCTCAAGAGCTGCTATCAGCCTATTGAGAAGGGTGGAGTAGGCCTCTCTGTTGAACAGCCTATCCGACAAGTCAGGGGAAGGGGCGGTCGGCTCTTCGTCCGAACATTCCCCATCCTCCTTATCTGGGTTTGCCTCCTCCTGGGTGTCCTTAGGGACACCTTTAAGGATGTCCAATAGTTGTGCGTCGTCGTCCCTCTCATCTTCTGATTCCTCAGAGGAGTGAGGAGGGGGTGTGGCCTTCCTCTTCTTAGACCTCCCTGAGTCAACCAGGGGTGGCACAGAGGGGGAAGGCCTTGAGGTTGCCTCCAGTTGGGTTGTCCGGGCTGAGGCATCCGCCTGCCTGGTGGACTGCGCGCTTGTGGGCGTGCGTTCCTGAGTAGTGGGGAGGGGCGATGGCCGATGGTACAGGCGAGTGCCGGGTAAGTTCCCCTCCAGGAACCACGCCCACAGGAAAGCGGGGCTGCCGCGCAGGCTGCTGGGTGACCGCAGTGGGCGAACGCCATGGAGGCGCACGGCCCTGCCTTTCGTGTGAGCAGGGCATCTGGGTGGGTAGCGCCCCAGCTCCCGCCATGCCCATGAACTGCTCTGGCGCTGGGCGTGGACAAACTCTCTGGCCTGGGGGTGTCTCTGCAGGCAAGAGGGCCGAAGAAAGTAGGCTGAGGGCCACCCTCAGAATCTCCGTCTTTCCCGCCCCGGGGGTGGGGGGGGAGAGGCTGGGGAGACAAAATGGTCGAGCCGCGGCATGAGAGACGCGGGGGGGCCGGTTGGGCTGCGCCCCCGTGCTTGCAGTGGGCCTCGGGACGACAGTCGGAGGTTGGGGGGTCTGGGCGGGGGGTCTCCCGAGGTTGGCACTGCCTGGTGCCATCCAAGATGGCGCCCACCGCCGAAACCAACCACGCGGCCGGTGGTCGTGGGGAGGATTCGGTCTGCCCTGCCGCCGGGGTGGTCCCTGCCCCCTCCCGCTCGGCCTGTAGGAAGGCCGCCAGCCATTCCACCAGGAGCTGGAACTCCCTCGGCGATGGCCTACTGGGCGGCGGCAAAGGGAAAAAGGAGGCCTGTGCCGCTTCTAAGGCGCCCCCCTCCCTGGTGCCTGGTACCTGCGGGGGCCGATTGCCCCCGTTCGCCCCCTCTTCGTGGTCCCGTTCGTCGTCCTGGCTGGCGGTCGGCCTGGGCTGCTGCTCGGCCTCCTGCGTGCTCTCCTCCGTCGCTCCCCGCTCGCGCTCGGCGCGGCTGAGGAGCGACTTCGCGGTCGCCTTTCCCCTTGGCGGGCTGGGCTCACTCGCTGAGTGGCCCGCCTCCGCGCTGGCGACCGGCGGGTGCCCCGGATCTCCCGGCAGCACCGGGGATGCTGGGTCCGCTGCAGATCCTCCCGGCTTCTGGCTCTTGTTGCCTGAAGCCACGTTCCTTCCTGTCCCCTTCGCCATGATGTCAGAGAGAGAAAGTAAGAAAGGGAATAGGAAGGAAGATTTTTTTTTATAAGAAGGAGGGGAAGGAGGGAGGGGAGGTAGGAGAGAGAATTGAGGTTTGGAATTTAAAGTTAAAAGGAGAAGAGAAGTGAAGAGGAATTCAGCTCAGTTCTCTGCGTCTGTACTGGGCGAAAGCAGGAAGTAGAACTGGCCTCATGGTCAGGAAAGAAGACAAAGAAATCTTTGGAGGACCATGTGACCATGGTCGTACTTCCTGCTTCCGTCTGGGCAGTAGTAGGCGTTACACATGTTGATTAATTCCTGTTCACTCCTCCCCTCAGAGAACTAGCACTTTGAATTGTGCCCCGAAACAGACTGGCAGCCAGTGAAGCCATTGCAACAAGGGACTGGGTGTTCTCTGTACCTAGCCCCAGTTAACAATCTGGTTGCAGCTCTCTGGACCAGCTGAAGTTTCTGAAATCTCTTCAAAGGCAGCCCCACATAGAGTGTATTACAGTAATCCAACCAGGATGTAATTAAAGTATATGTTACCAAGACCAGATCTGACATCTCAAGGAATAGGCACAGCTAGCGCACAGGCTTCAACTGTACAAATGCACTCCAGGCCAACGCTGAAGCCTGAGCTTCCAGGCTCAGAGTTGAATCCACCCAACTCTGCACACCCAAGCTGAGGACCTGCGTCTTCAGGGGAAGCATAAGCCCATCAGCACTAGCAGAATCCCTACTCTCTGATCTGCCTTTCAACTGACCAGGAGCACCTCTGTCTTGTCTAGATTAAGTTTCAATTTGTTCACCCGCATCTAGTTGATTACCAATGACAGGCCCCGATTTAGGACCAAAACAGCATCCCTGGCTTGTGGTGGGAAGGAGTGACAGAGTTGGGTATCATCTGCATACTGATGGCATCAAACCCCAAAACTCTCCCCAACCTCTCCCAGTGGTTTCATGTTTAGTGGGCCCTTGGTATCCGTGGGCTCAGGATCCACAGATTTAACCAACTGCAACTGAAAATGCAGAAATAGTACCCCCTGCCTCAAGATCTAGTGCAACCAGCAGTCCCAGGGCAGCAGAGGAGCAGCAGCAAGGCCTAAGCACCAGGGTGCACACTCTTAGGCCTTGCAAAATGGGCAGCTGGCATGCTCCCCAGAGGCGGGGCTCACAAAGAACGCTTGCCTCGCAGTGCACCTGCCTTCTGTGCCCTGTCAAAAAAGGGACTTGTGCACATGGAAGTTGCTAACTCGATGCTGGCCAATATCTGCTATGAACCAGTAAGACGAGAGGCTGTAATGAAACTGAGACAGGGTTGTGCATAGACAAGCCAAATTAATGGGCCAAATGGCTAGGGATCAACCACGCTTCCTAACACATCAGAAAAGATGTGACACCCTAAAAGATGTGAGGCTGCAGAAAGATGCCACGATCTGTGAAACGGTGGGAGGCATGTATTCACTCCAAGTACTACATTTGGAATCCTGCCATTTCACAGATCCTCATGTTTCTCTGAAGCCTTGCGTTTGCATCTTTCTCCTCCACCTCTGAGGAGGATGCCAACTACCTGCTTCCAGCTCACATGCCAGCACTGAATTAGTGACTTCTATGTGCAAAAGTCCCTTTTTGGGCAGGGCTATTCTATTGCCCTTGTGCTCTATCCAAAAACCTCCTGCACAGAACACCCTCTAACCTCAGGTGGCTGGGGGCAGTGGTAGCAATGGTCGTGGTAAGCCCAGGCAGGCAGGGGAACCATGAGGCAAGCATTCTTTATGACCCCCCCTTCTCTGTGGAGCCTGTTAGCCACCCACTTCACAAGGCTTAAGAGTATGTGCCTTTTGCCCGGCCTTTGCTGCCTTCACTGCTGCCCTGGGACTGCTTTTTGGCATGATTGCACTAGATATCAGGTAATATATGGTATTTTTTTTTTTTACTACAGTATATCTACATATACATATTACAGAGGTGGGGGAAGCCAAAGAAGGCTCGCCTCATGGCATGCCTGCTGGCTGGGACTTACCACCACCATTTCATTAATAGGGACTTGATCATCTGCTTTTTTTTTTGTATCCGCAGGGTGTCCTGGAACCAAACCCCTATGGATACTAAGGGCCCACTGCATATGGTAAACAGCATAGGGGACAGAATTGAGCTCTGAGGGACCCCATAGGCCAACAGCCAGATGGTCAAGCAGGAGTCCCCTAGCACCACTTTCTGGGTTCCCCCTGCAGGAAGGAGTGAAGCCACTATAAATCAGTGCCCCCAAGTCCCATCCCAGCAAAGTGACCCAGAAAGATGCCATGGTCAACAGTATCAAGAGCTGCCAAGAGGTCCAGCAGAACCCACAGGGGCACAATCCCCCTGTCAAACTCCTTGCATAGGTCATCCACCAAAGCGGCCAAAGCCATCTCTGTCATAACCAGGCCAGGAACCAGACCGAAATGGATCTAGATAAGCCATTTCATCCAGAAACCCCTGAAGCTAGGAGGCCACCATATGTTCCAGGACCTTGCCTAAAAACAGAATGTTAGATATTGGCTGATAATTATCCAAAATAGTGGGATCCAGGGAGGGCTTTTTTAGTAATGGTTTTATCTATAAATAAATGATCATGAAAATAACAACAATAACAACAGCTTCCTCCTTCAGCCAAGCTACAACTCTGCCTTGTGAAGCATTAACCACTCCCTCTACCCACTCAGCCAGTCCCAATCTAGCTTTTTTAATAAGCCAGGAAGAGCAAGGATTTAACACACATGTGGTGGCTCTCATCTCTCCTAGAATCCTGTCCACATCCTCCGGTTGCACAAATTGAAAACTATCCATTCTCACTGGACAAGCGGGGGCCAAAGTTACATCTGCTGGATCTGAATCAATTATAGCATCCAAGTCAGAGCAAATCTGAACGATTTTATCTGCAAAGTTATTGGCAAGAACATAATTAAATCATTGCTGTGCAAGTTTCTAGTAGCTTTTAAACAAAGTACATCTATGGGCCCTTTTAACCTGAAAGAAGTAAGTGATGCAAACGAAGTTCTTTCATGCTGTCTATCCTTCCAAGATTAACCCTATAAAATGAAAAAAAGAACTGGTGCTATTGGGACAATGAGCTCTTTGCCAGTCTTGAGGCTCAAGCAATCTCACCTCCCCAGGAAGACAGACCCTGCACCTTGAAGGAAAGAGTAAAACTGCAAGGTTTGGTTTGTTTACTACTTAGAGCTTCAGTGTGATTCTGCATCAGATTCAAGTGTTTATCAGTATAGCTGTATCAATTTATCCAACTCCCAGTAGCAGGTCAAGTAAGGCAGTGCCACCCAGTTTTGCTTCACAGCTTAAATAGACATAACTAGGGTATCACTTGTGTGAGAGTTAATTCTAAAGAAGCAACTCTTTGGTGTATCCAGTACACAACTACTAAGACAATAAAATAATATTACAGTTTACTACATGTATTATAGTAGCTACCAGCTAACTAGCAACAGCTTTCCATACAACAGGTAATTTTGCAGACATTATGAAATGTTAAGATCAACTTACTTAAAACCCTTATCATGAAGTTCTGGAGGATGAGTGGTCGGCAGAAACAGTTCAAAGTAAGTTATGGCCTTCTGCATGGTAACATCAAAGGGACACATTAATGGTCGCCATTCATCTAACATCTCTGCTGTAGCATTTTCTGGAAAATACCTGAAGAGGAGAGGAGTGTATTGGCCAATATATAAAAATAGTACTTTATCGGTACATAGTTAAATGCATGGAATTCACTCCCCCAAGATGTGGGATGTGGGGACAACCATTAGTTCAGGTTTCTCTAAAATTTATCAGAAAGAATAATGGAAGACAGATAAGCTGAAACTATTAGTTACAATAGCTAAATGGCACCTCTGTGAACAAAGCAGTATTTAGGGAGTATCAGAAAGAGGAGATGGACATAACTTGTATGTCCTGACTGTAGCCTTCAGTACAGTATCCGGCTGGCCATTGTTAGAAATCATTCACTATTCTAGATGGATCTTCGGTTTCATGCAGCAAGACAATTCTGATGTTCTTATCTGCTTCCCTACTGTGATGTCCCAGAAGTGAAATACTCTCCCCTCAGAGGTCCAGTTAGTACCAACACTGGCTTAATTCCAACAAGTAAAAACATGGTTCTTTATTAATACCTTTGGGGGCTAACTGATTTGCTCCACATCAGCACGTATGTTTTATATTAAATTGTTTTTAACTTTTTAAATTTTTTAAAATTATTTTGATTGCTTTATATTTTAGACAATAAAATAATATTAGAATATTAGATTACTTTTATTGGATGTTACACCATGATATTTTAGTTAATAAATACGTAAAGAAAAGATTACTCTTCTCATGTATAAAGGGGGTTTGGGGCCATGGAGGTCCCTACCATGCCCATCAGTTATGCCTTCCACTAGCCACAATATCTGAGGAGGGTGAGAAGGGGTCCAACGCATGTACCAATGCACGTATACAAAACTCTTCCATGAAAGGAGACAGTCCTAATTGGCTCAGGATCCCTTCACTTGCAGAGAAACTCTACATGCTTCCAGTGGTACATGTTCAGGGGGTCTGCTCATGCTCAATAAATATGTAGAGGGGTCAGCCATGAGGCACAGTGCCACCTCCCTCAATATACCAGCTGGGACAGACAATAAGAGGAGAAACAGGAATTTCTTATATTGTTGCTCATTAAACCTCCCCAATAAATGATTAATCTAGCAGGCTGTGGTGGTGACAATGACACAATAATTGCTTTATTGATTATAGGTTTATACAATGCTCACATTTTTTATGCAGTAGTTTCTAAATTACAGGGCACAAAACAATGGGATCTACTGTTCAGGACCAGTCCATTAACTATAGTTGCTCAAGAGAAACAGAGATATGTTTATTTCCTTTTGCTTTACTTTAAAATTCAGTGCAGGCAGCCTTAAAATCCTTCCTCAGAGCTCAGTATCTGGGAAATTACTGTTGCAGAAATCAAACTTTGCCAGTTCAACTAAGGAGATTTTCAGACTATACTGTTATAGTGTTACTATTCCACTTTAACTGCTCTGGCTTCCTCCTGTGGAATTCTGGGGTTTGTAGTTTAGTGAGGCCTAAGATCTCTCTGGCCGAGAGTTGTAAATGCCCCTCCCTAAACTGCAAATCCCAGGATTCCACAGCAGGCAGCCATAGCAAATAAAGTGGAATTGTAACACTATAACAGTGTTGTCTGAAAATCTTCTAACAGTGCTAAAATCAAAGTTAAGTGAAATAATCTGTATCTATCAATTTTGCAAAATACAGACATGCTGATTATTTGAGCAGGTTAAAATAAATACAGGATAACCTGGAGAAATTAAAACTGTATAATGCAATAGTCAATAGGACAAGTCCAGCCACTCTTTACAGGGGATTCCATTTAGATATGATGAAAATTCTCAACAATTTTAGATGGATGGATTGCTTACCAGTAGTCGTAGTTCTTTGAGTGGTTATCTGTGAATTCACACAAATGGGTTATCTGCACTTGCACAGTGCACCATTTGGAACCTTCTAAAGCTGCTACATAAGTGTTTCGGAGGTAGTCCTTTCTCCACTGGGCCATGTGACCAGCACATTTCCCACTCAATCCCTCAGTTCCCTGGACACCAAAGCAGCAGCCAAGGAGCTAGGGTGAGCAGGACACATAGAGGGAAAGAAGGGTGGGTGCTGTTTGAGTTCACATTTGACCACTTGAAGAACTTGAAAATACAGGCAAGTAACCCTTCCTTCTGCTTTGTGGTCTCTGTGAATCACACAAATGGGAGACTAGAAAACTACTCACCACAGGTGGGAGTGTCATGCGACACAGGAAAATAGCACAGCACTCCCAAAGGCGGTTTCAGCCCTGGACCTCAAATCCAATCTGTAGTGAGTGATGGAACATCAAAAGCTGAGACCATGTAGCCACTCTACAAATATCTTCCAATGAAACACCTTTCAGAAAGATCGAGTGACTGCGCACAAAAACTGGGGGGTCTTGCTTCACAAGCTTAAAGGCCAGATGGATGGTAGAAGCGGCCCACTTTGAAAGACCCTGAAAAGAAACTGGCAGACCTTTCATGTCAGAGGAATAGGATAAGAAAAGTTACTAGGACTTGTAGAAAGCTGCACTCATGTCCACTTAAAATGGTAACACCTGCTGAATGTCCAGGAAATGAAGAGTATGTTCAACATCCAAAGTTGGGTTCTACATTAATGCAGACAACACAATGTCCTAATCCTTTCAACAGGAAGGAAATGTCCGGTGTAAGGACTACCTTGTCGTTGTGGATCCATCCTAAGGGCACAAAGCTCTCCTATCTTTATGGCTGATGTAACAGCCACCAAGAAGGCAGTCTTCCAGGTAAGTAAATGAATGTCACAAGACACCATTGGCTCAAAGGGTTTCTTGGAGAGTTGTGATTAGACTAACTCCAAATTCCACTGAGGTGTAGGACCCAATGCAGAAGGGTGAAGGCTCTTGTAGCCTTTAGAAACTGTTTCACCACTGGATTCTAAAAGCAGGAAGGCTTGCCAATGATCTGGAAATTAGATGAAATTGCCACCAGGTAGCACTTAATGGAAGAGATAGAGAGAGACCTCTATCCAACAGAGAAAGGAGAAATTCTAGTACATGATGTACTTGTGCCTGATCCAGAGAGATCCCTCAAAGTGACAGGAAAGAGATGAATTTCTTCCACTTGTACACACAGGAGTGCTGCGTGGCAGGCCTATGCCCAGCAGCAATGATGCACTGAATAGGTTCAGAAAGAGAGTCTAGAGAAAGACCCGCTAGGCCATCACTCTAAGAGTTTCCAGATCTGAATGACACATTTGCCTGTTGTGTATGGTGAGAAAGTCTGGGTGACCTGATAGTTTGAAGTAGTTGCCCTGAGAAAGGTGGAGGAGCAGAGCGAACCATGGCTGCCTGGGCCACCATGGTGTGATCACAATGCACTTTGCCTTGTTCTGCCAAAGTCTAGCTATAACCCTGGTGATGAGTGGAAACAGAAGAAAAATGTGCACAATGGGACCTCCCCAATGAAACAGGAAGGTATTGCCGACGATCCCTGGAACAGTAGGTTTGGCACTGCTGGTTCTGGCCCAAGGTGAGGAGGTCCACCTCCAAAAGTGCCCCTTCTCTTGAAGACCTGCCCAAGCATGTCTGGATACAGTTTCCATTCATTGCAAGAGACTGCCACACTGCTGAGAGCATGTGCTAAGACATTCTCCTCTCCTGGAAGATAGACGACCAAGATGGAGATGCCTCTGATGATGCACCAGTCACACAGATTGAGTGTCAGATGTAGCAGAGTGCATGATTTCATTCTACCCTATTGGTTCAGGAAGTACACCACCATGGAGTTGTAGGAGACTACTTGAACAACTTTGCCCCCCAGGAGGAGCTTGAAAGGCTTGAAAGGCTTTTTCCACAAGCAACATCTCAAGAGCACTGATGTGGAGAACACTCTCCTTGGGTGTCCAACACTCCTTCCCAGAGAAGCCCTCCAGATGGACTCCCCATCCTTCCATGGAAGCATCTGTGGTGACTGCTGCCGTGGGCTGCAGAGGTAGAAATGGCACACCTGCTTGTACGTTCATGGGATTTTATTTTATTTTATTTTATTTTATTTATTTATACCCCGCTCTTCAGCCACAAGGCTATCAGAGCGGCTTACAAATGGTTTTAAGCAATAGCAATTTACACATCTACACTGCATTAAGCAGTTTCCAATGTGTGTTAGCTAATTGCCCCCACAAGCCGGGTACTCATTTTACCGACCTACGAAAGGATGGAAGGCTGAGTGAACCTTGGAGCCCGCTGGAATTGAACTTGCAACATTGTGGCTTGCAGTACTGGCATTTAACCACTGCACCACCAATGAGCGATGAATACTCCTCAGTATGGTGAGCTGTAGCAGGACAGAAAACAAGCCTGCAGTGGCCACATTGAGAGTCTCATGCATGGGCATGGTGTCACTGATATCCTGGAGGTTATGAATCTGTAGAGCACTTGTATGTCCCTAGCACATACCCTGTGATTGAGCTGGCATTTGAGAGTTGCCTTTTAGAGCATCTGGTACCTTTTATCACACAGAAAGGCTGTCGGGACATGAGAGTTCACCAATAAACCTCACCTGGTGGGATGGTTCCAAATGAGACTTTTCAAGGTTCACAATCAAGCCCAATGAGTTGAGAAGGTGAAACATGAGATTGATATTGTTGAAGATACAGGCTTGAGAATGGGCAACAAGAAGCTAATCATCAATGCAGGGGAAAACAATGACCCCTTGTTGTCTGAGCCAAGCTGCCATTATAGCCACGCACTTCGTAAAGACTCAAGGAGCCATGGAAAATCTGAATGGATAGACCCTTCTTCCCAAAACTAAACAAAGGAAACACCTATGTGACAGTCAGATTGCAATATGAAAATACGTGTCCTTCAAATCCAACACTGCAAACCAATCTTTCTCCTGCAAGAGGGGAAGGATGGGCCCAAGAGTGACCATCCTGAATCATCTAGGCTGTATGTAGAAACTGATGTACCGAAAGTCCATGATTGGGGGAAGGCCTCCATCTTTCTTGGACACGATGAAATAGAGGGAGAGGAACCCTCACGGAATTGATGGTATGGGGATGGGTTCCACAGCGCCCTTGAGAAGTGTGCTAACTTCATTGACAAGCATGATGTATAATTCAAAGTTCACACAGTGCTATATAAAAGGCCAGATATACACCAATGCCTTCTCAAAGAATTACTCACAATGACTAGGTAATATAAACACAACTTCAAGTTACATTATTTCATAGAGTGACCACTCTCACATGTGCCCAATATAGAGACCATAACACGTGACTTCCAAAATAGATTTGTTGGGTTTTGAAGTTCTTTTTGCATCAGCAAATGATTGAGATTTCATTTTGGATATGACAGTCTGGCATGACTTTTGATATTGGCATGACTTCAGATATATTTACCTAAACATTGTAAAGACCATAACTTGTGTCATTTAAAAAGGATGGAAATAAAATTTATTTAGTATCATTAAATACATGTGATGTCATTAGAGATAAATGATTACCACACAGTGAATTATATACAGTCATGTGTTATGGTCTCTATATTGGGTACATGTGAGAGTAGCCACTCCATGAAATAATATATCTTCAAAGTTGTGTTTATATTACCTAGTCATTGTGAGTAATTCTTTGAGAAGGCACTGGTGTATATCTGGCCTTTTATACTGCACTGTGTGAACTTTGAGTTATAGATAAAAATAGATATGATATATTTAAGCTTTTTGTAATCAGTTCATTGATATTATTAATACATTTCTCCCAGAGTTGGGTTTAAGTCACAAAAGGCAGCATGAGTGACCATCTTTCTTGGGAATTTTAGCCTTGCAAGAGGTATACTTTTTGAACAAACCAGATGAAGCCATAGTAGGCCACTGTAAACCAAGCCACTAAACCAACAGGGAACACTACCAAAATCAAACAGTGTGAAGTCAAGCTGAAAGTCAAAGTCCAGAACAAAGCCAAATCATAATCCAAAAGAGTCAAGTCACAACGCAGTCCAAAAGAAATAAAAAAGCTGTAAACAAATCCAAAAATAGAAGCAATATGCTCACTAATAGTTCTCCTAATGCTGCTGCTGCTGCTGCTGCTGCAGCAGCAGATGAAAACAAACTGAGGGACTGAGTGGGAACTGTGCTGGTCACATGAACCAGTGAAGAAGGGGCTACTACCAAAAAGCGTACAAAACAGCTCTAGAAGGTTCCGAACAATGCACTGCGCAGGTGCAGATAACCTATTTGTGTGAGTCACGGAGACCACAAAGAAGAACAATTATATTCACACATTAACTAACAAACTCATTCCCTCCAGTATTTTCAAGAACTTAAAACTTGCAACCCAAAGTCATTGAAACAGATAGGGATCCTGCTCCTGGCTACATATAGCAATGCCTCATGAACACACAAGACTTCCCAATTTCCATAAAAGGCTCACAGAACCCCCCACCCCACCCCACCCCACCCCACCCATGCAGGTCTGGCTTGTCAACCTAGACTTTAAAAGGAAATACAATACTTAAGAAGTATATTAATGCTTTAAAAATTGTGAAAGTACTCACGGTCGACAGTTTTTCACCAGAGTTTTCAAAACACTTTCTACGGAGCTAAAAGAGGGGGGAGGGAAAGAAGAAAGATTAGATAAATTACATCATAAATTACACTATTCTATTTCAAGTAAAACATATTAAGACAACTACATAATTGTGCAAAGCCTAAGATGATACTGATGCAATTAGACACCATCTGTGTACATGCAGCAGTTAATCTTCCTTTACAATACAGACCTAATTACAAGGATTAAAACTGATTCACCTGATTCCTGACATTTCTCTTTACTTCTCCTTGAACAGCTGGCCACATATAACTACCAATACACCAACCTCTTTCTGACCTGCACTAGCCAACCAAGCTACTATCACTCCAGCAGATTTTGAAATATTATAGAATTACACATTAGTCAATAAGGTTAGATCTGAGGTATGTCAACTAATGTATATCTTACCTGGAAACTTGCTTTAACATAAATGTTTTCAGTTATTGCATGCTTGCAGTGTTCCTGGCAGAACTAGAAACTGTGTGTAAAAAAGCCATCCCTAGATCCCGAGGACTGTTAGCAGTTACTAACTGGTGAGAAAATATTCTTTTTAAGGTCACTGTAGTCATACAGTGGCAGAAGCTCAACTCCACACCACTCAGGGAGATTACAGATTATCTGAACTCACTTGAATCTCTTTTCCAGCCCAGTTTTGATAATGAAATCTCTTGCAGCTTGACAAACAGAATCGTCGTTCTACACTGGCTATCTGGACTGGAGGAGCACTATGCTTTTTTGTTCTGCTCCGACCTGATGGTTTGGTTCCAGAAGGTGCACTCCAGGGGGACGGGGAATTCTGCTCTCTTTCTCATGGCAGTTTTGTTATAGAGTTCCACTGGGCTCTATTTTGTTCCCTATGTTTTTAATCATCCTACAGAAAGCCAATGGGAGAAATGGTCTGGAGATTTGGGATATGGTATCATCAATATGCCGGTGATACCCAGCTCTATTTTTCCTTTTCATCTAGTTCTGATAACAACAGAGGATGTCTTGAACATGTGCCTGAAGTTCCCAACAGATTGGAGATTAATAAACCCAAGCTTTATCTAGATAAAATGTAAGCACTGCAAACAGGGACCAAAGCATGAAAACTCATCCTCTAATAGATGGCATCACACTCTCCCTTATGGGTTAATTTTCTAAGTTGGGGAAAGCATTAGGTCTGTCTTTGTCTACAAATAGCCTAACGGCACCTGTAATACAAAGCACCTTTCATCAGTTTTTGCTGATATATCATGTACATGAATCTCTTGGATAAAGAAGATCATGCCACAGTGATCCATACTCTTAAAACATCAAGGTTAGAGCACTGTAATAAATTAGATTTGGGTCCACCTTTGAAACATGGGTTTATCTTTTGAAGAGGGTTTGGAAACTGCAGGTGATTAAAAATAGTTATAATATCATAGACCAGATCTCCTGCTCTCATCACAACATCAAATACACACACACACATTTGTTGTATATTTCTGCTCAATTCTAAGAGCTTTATTTTTCTTTTAATGCCATGGCTTGGTACGAAGGTATTTTAAGAACCAACTCCTCCCATTTTAATCTGTTTATTCATTCAGGCAATCAATGGAGCCTCTGGTTCATGTACTCTTCCCTTCAGAAGTGGGATTCATGGTAACAAGGGAGCCTTCACCGTGCAGTATCAAACCAATGGAATGACTTCTGATACCATTACTGCCGTAACCGCTTCAGAACTTTTCCTTATGGTAACTTATTAGTTGCTGCTTTTTCTGTATTTTTAATTGTGCTATGCTTAGCACTTCCTACTGAATTTTTGATTTATGTGTTTATAGGAATATTAAAAATGAATTGATGTTTTATCCATTTCATGTAAGTTGCCTTATTTTAATACTCTCAAATCACACTCTAAGGATTATAAGCAGAAACACGGCCATGCTCTATATCCAATTGCTAATCCCAACTAGAGTAAACACATTGAATCAATGGGATTTACATAAATGGTGACTTACAATTCAGCAATTGATCCAATGAGTCTACTTTAATTAGAACCAACAGCTAAATTTAGGTCTTTTTATTTCAGTCAAATAATAATTAAAAACACACGATTCCTTTTGAGAATTAGAGCATTCCCAACTCTGCATGCCAACTCTGCATGCCAACTCTGATCCCAACTCAAATCCCAACTCTGCATGCCATCTATGGACTACTTTATTTAAATAAAAAAGAAAGAAAGAATCAGTATTCTCTTGACATTATCATGCTTTTAACGATCATGAATGTTGAATGCATACCATAAATTGTAAATTTATTGCCATGAATGATGAATTCACAACTATATTGGAGAGGCCTCTCTAAACAACTGACTTGGAATATATAACCACTCAAAACATCATTTATTTTTCATTTTATTTTTTATTTATTTGCTATTTATACCCTGCTCTTCAGCCACAAGACTATCAGAGCAGCTTACAAACTGCTGCTTACGTTTTAAGCAATAACAATTTACACATCTACACTGCATTAAGCAGTTTCCAATGTGTGTTAGCTAATTACCCCACAAGCCGGGTACTCCTTTTACCAATCTACGAAAGGATGGAAGGCTGAGTGAACCTTGGAGCCCTCTGGAATTGAACTTGCAACATGGTGACTTGCAGTACTGGCATTTAACCACTGCACCACCAGGGCCATTTTCAGTTCAGCTCGTCTGAGTAAGGGGGAAATGGTAATTTCAACCATTTTAAAAATCCATAAAAATGAGGGCTCACAAACTAAAAAGAGATTCCAAGACTTAAGCAACTTAAGAGACAAAGAGCCCAACAAGAAGAAGGCTGAACCGTTTGACAAAGGGTTTAAAAAACCTGTTGGCCTTGCTGACCAACCAAACATTGTTTACAACAGGGACCTTACTGTCAGGAGCAAGTCTGTGATGTTATGTTGTATTTTGGAAATGTAGCAGGTCTTAAGCTCTGACCAGAGTGTAGGAGAAGAAAACAACTCCCCATGTATGAAGAGCTCAAAAATGGAGGTGGAGGGCTAGCTCTGCCTTCATGCTTGATGCAGGTATAACTCAGTTATAGTAGATGTGCTCCTAGGCATTACTTCTCAGTAGAAAATTTGGTGTCAAAAGCAGAAATAACATGCAAAGAATAGGCATGGATTCCGACACCACAAAAAAGAATTGCAGATCAACATGTTTCAGCAAACTTTTCATTCAAAAAAACAACTAGGTAAAATAAGCCTTGCTTATGTAAATAAAAGCATTTCAAACCTTCTAAATTCTACAGATCACTTGAAGACTTCTTCTAAATGTATCCAGAGATTATTCTTTTTCTTTCACTAGCTTCCATTCTCATTATTTTCATTTTGGTGGCCAAACTCAAAGAGCTACTCTTTTTTAACATGCTGTTCTCTATTTTGCTGTTGTTTTGCTATTCAGGCTTGCGTACCCTAATGATGTTTTGAGCTATGCTGGCGGTGGCATAATAGCCACTGGTACGGTCTCCCATGCCAGACAGGTCAAAACCGAAGGGTCTGACAAAGAGCGTCAAAGGGCAGGATGGGCTCTCTAGCCTTGTGGTGACCATCCTAGGAGAAGGAAAACTCTAATCCCAAACCCGAGCAGATGGTGCTCGTCCAACCTTGTAAAGTCAACCATCTAAGAGAAGGAAACTCTAATCAAACCTACGGCCCGAGGACCTCGCTGCTACTGTCCATGCTTGCAAGGCCAGCAGACGAACCTTTGGTTTAAAGGGTGAGGCCAGTTCTGTGCACGCTGCGCTCCACCAGAAAAATCCATTGCACAGGCTCGAAGGACAAATCCAATTCCAAAAAAGCATTGTAGCGACAGGCGAGGGACGAAACCGGCAGGTGTAAAGATGCACTGGAAGCCGCAGACCCAACCCTGCATGCAGGCGGTTCAGGACATTGGTCGCTCAAGCCTGACCCGGGAGATGACAGTCTTGTTCGGCAGCATTCTGAACGACCAAGCAGCCTTTTTTAAGGAGAGCACTGCTTGCTCCATATGGAGAGGGGCCTAGAAAAGGTGGCCTAACGAAAGCTCATCCCCAACTACCTGGTTGGCTAGCCGCGGCCAACGGGAATCTTCGGATGCGGTCAAACCAAGGCAAAGAAACAAAGGCACACACCGGCCTCCAAAGGTGTAAATAAACTGACACTTGCATGCTGGAACATCAGAACCATGCAAAACTCTGAAGATAGTGGACAGCCTGAGCATCGTTCTGCCCTAATAGCCCATGAACTATCACGGCTTAATATTGACATCGCTGCTCTTAGTGAAGTTTGCTTCCATGAGGAAGGCAGCCTTAAAGAACATGGTGCCGGCTACACACTTTACTGGTCTGGCAAACCCAAAACCAAAAAACATCTTTCAGGAGTAGGCTTTATGATTAAAAACTCAATCGCCTCCAAACTCGAAACCTTGCCAACAGGACACTCTGATCACATTATTTCCTTATGCCTCCCACATGTTGTTCTCTTCAGTATATATGCCCCAACTATGCAAGCCGACCCTGTAGAGAAAGACAAATCCTACACAGACCTATGCCAACTCATACAAAAAGTCCCTGTAGAAGATAAAATTATTATCCTTGGTGACTTCAATGCCAGAGTAGGAAAGAACTCCGAAGCCTGGAAAGGTGTCCTAGGCAAGCATGGTGTTGGAAACAGCAATGATAATGGACGCCTCCTGCTAGAGTTCTGTGCAGAACAACAGCTGACTATTACAAACACAATCTTTCAGCAGAAAGATAGCTTGAAGACAACCTGGATGCATCCCCGATCCAAACATTGGCACCTCATTGACTATGTTCTAGTCCGTCAGAGACATTCGTGATGTCCGTCATACCCGAGTGATGCCCAGTGCAGAATGCCAAACAGACCATCGTCTCGTCAGATGTGAACTAAATCTTCATCTTAAGTTCAAACCTAAGAGGGGTGGCATCTTAAAGAAGAGACCCCAAGTCAACAATCTTCAACAAGCTACCATGAGAGACAACTTCCAGGCAAATCTACAAACGAAACTTGAAGACCATCCTACAGATCCTTCTCCTACAGTGCTTTGGCAACATATCAAAAACAGTATCCTCCAGTCTGCAGAAGAATCCCTCGGGTTCTCCAACAAGAAAAATCAAGACTGGTTTGATGAAAACAACCAAGAGATCCAGGAGCTGTTGGCAAGGAAGAGAACTGCTCACCAGGCATACCTCGCCCAGCCAACCTGCCATGTAAGAAAAGCAGCTTTCCTCCTCACATGTAGTAAACTACAACAAAAACTCCGAGACATGCAGAACAAGTGGTGGATCAATATAGCAAAAAAGACACAATGCTGTGCAGATCTGGGTGATCTTAGGGGATTTTATGAAGCTCTTAAAGCAGTGTTTGGACCTACTTATCAGGTCCAAAGCTCCTTATATAGTACAGATGGTCAAACATTAATTACTGATAAAGCCTCCATCCTGAATCGATGGGCTGAACATTTTCAAAGTCTCTTTAGCGCCAACCGAATAGTCCAAGGCTCAGCTATCCAACATATGATACAAAAACAGATGAAAAATGAATTGGACATAGCACCCACTTTGGAAGAGACCCTTAAGGCCATACAGCAGATGAAAAACGGCAAGGCAGCTGGGATTGATGGAATCCCACCTGAAGTTTGGAAACACGGAGGTCATGCACTCCACGAAAAATTCCACCAATTCCTTGTGAATTGCTGGGAAAAGGGGGAACTGCCATCAGACCTCCGAGATGCAGTCATCATCACCCTGTACAAGAAAAAAGGAGCAAAATCCGACTGCTCAAACTATCGAGGCATAACACTGCTCTCTATTGCTGGAAAAATCCTTGCAAGGATACTCCTGAACAGATTAGTTCCTGCTATTGCAGAAGAACTTCTCCCTGAAAGCCAATGTGGCTTCAGAGCCAATAGGAGCACTACAGACATGGTATTTGCCCTTAGACAACTGCAAGAAAAATGTAGGGAGCAGAACAAGGGTCTCTATGTAACATTTGTCGACCTCACCAAAGCCTTTGACACTGTAAGTACAAAAGGTCTGTGGCAGATCCTGGAAAGACTAGGATGTCCCCCTAAATTCCTTAAAATGATTATCTTGCTACACGAGGGCCAGCGTGGTCAAGTCAGATATGGCGATTCTCTTTCAGAGCCCTTTCTAATAACTAATGGAGTGAAGCAAGGTTGTGTTCTTGCACCAACTTTATTTAATATCTTCTTTAGCATGATGCTCCAAAGGGCTACGGCAGAGCTTGAAGAAGACGACGGCATCTATATACGCTACCGTACTGATGGTAGCTTGTTTAACTTAAGCCGTCTGAGGGCTCACACTAAGACTCTAAGCTATCTAGTCCGTGAGCTGCTCTTCGCCGATGATGCTGCCCTTGTGGCCCACACAGAAGCAGCTCTGCAGCGCCTAACATCCTGCTTTGCAACAGCTGCACAGCTGTTTGGGCTGGAAGTCAACCTGAAGAAAACAAGTTCTTTACCAGCCTGCACCACAGGACGAACACCACCATCCCCACATTGCTGTCGGCAAATCTGTGCTCAAGTCCGTTCAGCAGTTCACCTACCTGGGAAGCATCATCTCCTCAGATGCCAAGATTGACAAAGAGATCGATCACAGATTAGCAAAGGCATATAGCACATTTGGAAGACTTCACAAAAGAGTCTGGAGCAATAAACACCTGAGGCAAAGCACAAAAATCAGTGCGTATAGAGCCATTGTACAGTCTATCCTCCTTTATGGATCTGAAACATGGGTCACCTATCGCCACCACCTACGACTCGAGCGCTTTCATCAGCGCTGTCTACGCACAATCCTAAATATACACGGGACTGACTATGTGACGAATGTTGCTGTCCTTGAGCAAGCAGGGATCACCAGTATTGAGGCCATGATATTGAGAACACAGCTGCGCTGGGCAGGGCACGTTTCTAGGATGGAGGACCATCGCCTCCCAAAAATACTACTCTACGGTGAACTCGCCATGGGTCAGCGTAAGAGGGGCACTCCAAAAAAGCGATACAAAGACTCCCTGAAACAACATCTCAGGCTCGGCCAAACTGATCACCAACAATGGTCCGCCTTGGCCTCACATCGGGAGGCATGGAGATGCACTATCCACAATGCTGCAGCCTTATTTGAGAACTCATGACGAACAAGTCTTGAAGAGAAACGACAACGCAGAAAGAATCACAACACGGAAACATCACCGAAGGAGACCTTCTGCTGTGCTTTTTGCAACCAGACTTGTTTATCTCGGATTGGCCTTTTTAGTCATCAGCGCGCTTGCAGAAAGCGCGGGATGTGTCCTTTCTGAATCTTCGTTTGCGAAGAAAAGCCAGAGCTATTCATGCATGCTCAGTAATGGATTCTGGAGGCAGCAACCTGTTTACCTTGCCTATTGTAGGCAAGCACACACAACTACAGTCAGAGTGACTTGAGTAAAATCCCATACTGTACCAGCCCAAGCTTTCTTGCATTCTTTACTGCAGATATACTGCTGAAGCCCAGCTTTGAAAGTCTGTTTCTCCAACCCTCCTACAGCACATGGTATTCATTGGTGGTATCCCATCCAACTACTAACCAGAGCTGATCCTGCTTAGGTTCCAAGGCTGCCCTATCTATTAAGAGGAATGGACAATCCATGAAGGGGGAAAACAACTCTTCTCAAACTGGGAAGATCAAGAGGACAACTTGAGAATCAGTGGGCTCAAATAGGGATGTGCGGATCTGCAACACTCTAGCTCATCAAGGTTGTCTACGCTGCTGATTCTTTTCCACACATAAATTCATACGTACCATATTTTTGTGTTCCTTTTTCAAAAGTACATGAATTTGAACCATTGACTAAAGCCCATTTTAAAATTACACACAATTTTCTTGTAGTTTTCAATTGTGTGGAATTTTTCTATCACAGACTGTACCACAAGCTCTGAGTTCCAAGGATTTCCAACTGCAAATTGTGTCTGGTTCTGCATTAGGGTTCAAGAGGTTGAAAATGGGTAAAATCTGATTTTTTTAAAAAATGGAGAAAGACATTTTTCCCCCATCCCTAGTTTACAGTCTTTTTTCAGTCCCCAAAGCCAGCAAAATCCCATCCACTTATCTCCATAGCTGATCCACTTGGCTGACTTCCAAGATTTTTTTTTTAAATGTGAGTTGCAATAGAAAAACAGCAATCTCACAGGAAATTGCTTGGGGATATGCAAGGTTCTCAATTCTAGTACCCATCAGTGATCCCTGAGGGCTAAGATATAGTGGGCAGTGTGTGGGCAGGAGGGCTGTGTATGTAAATATGTAGGTGTATGCATCTGCACACATGTAGCCTTTAGCCCAAACCAGATGTAGTCACTGGGACCAAAAGGTGTGCACTGCTGGTCTCGTCAGTTAGGGAAATTCTGCTGTAATGACTTGGCAACTATAAGGGGTAGCAGGGATCTAAAAGCCAAAAAATGACTGTGGTCATGAATTGACTTGAAGGAACCAGAAATTTGCTCATAAACCTCAAACATGGACTTACAGCCCACCGAACAGGAACTTCAAGATACAAGTTAAACTCATGGTCTCCCCTTCTGGCACAACAAGGACAGACACACAGATAGATACATAGGAATTACTTTAAAGGAATATTACCTACCAGACCAGAATATACAAGACAACAATAACTGCAAGCTTTTCAGATTCTGGGGGGCACATCTCAAACATTCAGCAAGTAAGGAACAACATTGTCTTTAAAGCACCATCATACTTTAAAACACCTACTAAAAAGGTGGCAGTGATGGGGAAGCAACATCATCATACCACTTTCATACCCAGTTGGTATTTTCTACCAGGACAGCAAAGCATTGGATCATGCTACATGGGCTTCCCATGCTGCATTTTTGAATCAGCCTTGAAATAAGGCACCTTTGAGCATTAGAAATATACTAAACAAAAAAAATAAAATAAAATGATGGTATTGCTGATAAAACCCATTTTTAATATCTTTATTAAATTTCATTATGGATAAAAAACAATACTCACTTTACAAACAATAACTATCATTATATCATTATATGTATAACTATCATTATACATAAACAAATATCAAACATAACATACATATAACCGTTCCCCCCTCCCTCCTTCCTATCTTCCCCTTCTCTATCTAATCTAAAAGACTTCCCACCCCTTTCTGAAAGCAGTATAAGTACACAGTTCAATTCTCCCTCTATATTCACATAAGGCATTACTAAGATTGTATTTTATAATATTCACTTAAACAACATTTCTCATTACCTTAATTACATAATTATACTTTCACTAACTACTACTTAAATCCTGATATATAATATAATAATATATAATATAATTATATATTATATAAATTTATATTTATTTTCATTTTCATGTCAAACACATTATAATATCTGCAAGCTTATCTAATCTTAGTATCCTCATATTCTAACTTCCTTATTTAACATTCAAAACCTAAAACACTTGTCTCCCCTTGTTGT
This sequence comes from Gambelia wislizenii, assembly GCA_030847615.1. NCBI lineage: Eukaryota > Metazoa > Chordata > Lepidosauria > Squamata > Crotaphytidae > Gambelia > Gambelia wislizenii. The sequence continues at coordinate 18,612,423 of JAUMIR010000001.1, read as the reverse complement.
GCCTTCATAAAAAGTATAACTGGTTTCCATGTATCCAAAAGGCGATCTAGTGATTTTCCTTTAATAAGGTTTGATAATTTCTCCATTGTAGTTATTTCTAGTAATTTCTCTATCCATTCTTTATAATCTGGTATCCTATTTACTTTCCAATTCTTAGCAAACATTATTCTCGCGGCCGTCATCATATACCAAATCAAACTGCAAAATTTTTTCTCCTCCTTATCCTCTTTATTAATCATATTTAACAGAAACAATTCAGGCTTCAATGTAAGCTTAATTTTCAAAATCCTATTCATCCATTTATTCACTTTAAACCAAAACTTTTTAACTTTTTTACAACTCCACCACATGTGGAAATAAGATCCAATATTTCCTGCATGGCAGGGGGTTGGACTGGATGGCCCTCGTGGTCTCTTCCAACTCTGCAATTCTATGATTCTATGCTTCCTGCATTTCCAGCATAAATTACTAACTCCTTTATGCATTTTTGCTATTTTTTCTGGGGTAATGTACCACTTCAACATCATTTTATACCAATTTTCCTTTAGTGCATATGAACCTGAGAATTTTATTCCCCAACGTAGCATATCTTGCCCAACGTAGCATATACTCCTTAATCTGCTCTTCTTCGGTGTCAAATCTTAATAATAACTTATACATTTTACTTACCAACTGTTTCTCTCCACTACAGAGCAATTTTTCAAATTCCGATTTATCTCCCTTGTACTGACAATTCTTCAGATCCTCTTTTACCCTTCCTCTAATTTGGTAATAGGCTAACCATGAAAGAATAAATCCTTCTTTTTCTAATTCATCTTTTTCTTTGATTGTCCATACCCCCCTAATTTTTTTTAACAAATCTCTATAAGTTAACCAATTAGCTAATCTTAATTCCCTTTTACAAAATGCTTCTTGGGGTGAGAGCCAACCTGGATTTTTAAAATTCAATCTATCTTTGTATCTAATCCAAATTCTCAGTATTCTCAAGATTCAGAGCTGAAAGATCAACGGTTGATCATGCATTGCTGTTGCAACATCTGACAGAGAAATATCTGCAAATGGGTATCCCTCTTTATGCTGCATTTATAAATTTCAAAGCTGCATTTGACACTGTTTCCAGACCTAGACTGTGGGACAAACTCATGAATAGTTCAATAGACAAACGATTACTTTTGTTACTTGTCAAATTGCATGAAAATAACCGTCTGAGAGTGAGATGTAGTCTATTAGGTCATATGTCAAAAGAAGTACAGGTTAGGATCGGAGTTAGACATGGGTGTGCTCTTGCCCCTACCTTGTTTAACTATTATATTAATTCCCTAGTTCCTTATTTGAGTGATTCTTCTTTCCATCCCCCTAAGATTGCAAACAGATATCTAAATCTTCTGTTATATGCAGATGATGTAGTTATCCTATCTCTCACTTCTATTGGACTTAAGAGAGCCTTGAGATCATTAGCCAATTATTGTGCTGAAGAAAAACTAACAATAAACCACTCTAAAACTAAAATTATTACCTTCTCTAAACAATTTAGGAGAAGAAATTGGAAACTGGAAAAAGAAACTATAGAACAGGTTAAGACCTTTAGATACCTGGGGATTGTATTTCAGGCCACAGGGAACAGATCTGCACATCTAGATTTTGTTACAAAAAATGCACAAAAAACAGCAAATGCAATCCAAAAGTACTTTTTTCCAAAGGAGCTCAATTCATTCCAGCTGCAATAAAGCTATTTCAGGCCAAGGCTAGATCACAACTGTTGTACGGTGCACAGTTAGGTCCCTATAATGATTTGTTGCCTCTGGAACGTGTACAAACAAATTTCCTAAGGAAAATTTTCCAAGTTGGCTGCAGTGTCCCAAATGCTGTATTGAGGAGAGAGGCTGGAGTCAGTAAAATTGAAACAAGTATGTGGATTTATATCTTATCCTATTGGCTCAAATTAAATAAAAAGCATGGTGGGCTAACCAAATTTATTTTAGCTGATACCTATAAATCCTCTTGGGAATTGGCTATTAATAAGAAACTGACAATCTTGGGCCTACCGAGGGATTTTGTTCTGAAATTAAATTTTGACCAGGCTAAATTGGCTATAAAACAAAGATTGCTCGATATTGAAGGCCAGAATGAGATTGCTGCCTTTCCTGGTCATATTTTGATTAATAGACAAATCCTGATGTCAACACCTGCTCCATACTTGTTTCAAGTCACTCTACCTAAATTTAGAAGAGCCCTCCCTCTAGCTCGATTTAATGCCCTCCCTTCAGAGGTTCTGGAAGGAAGGTTCAAGAAAATTCCCTTCAAAGAACGGCTTTGTCCCTGCAATGAAGGAGATATTGAAACTCTTGAACATATCTTTCTTTACTGTCAATTCTATAAAGATACTCGGCACCAACTGATCACCCCTCTTCTGGAAAAATTTCCAAAATGTTCAGATACCTCATTTGTTTGTAGCCTTTTGAATTGTCAGTTATCTAGTATTGTATACAAAGTAGCAAAATTTTGTTACATTATATGTAAAATACGCCCTATAATGAAGAGAAGAAACTGAAATATTAACTGAGACCATTATTGACAGACAACTGAGAAGATACCGGAGTCAGATGCGGACTGCGCTACATGGCCCTCGTCCTGTTCTGTGCTTGTATTTTGTGCATAATAACTACATTTTATCCTTTGTCTTTTTTAGCTTTTTATTCTTTTGTCATTTATAATTGTAGTACAATCTAGAAGTTTTTATAATTAGAGCTTAATTACGGTTTATTGTGATTCGATTGTTATTTGTACTTACTGATCAAGGACCGAATAAACTTTTACTACTACTACTACTACTCAATAATGATCTCCTTATTATATGGTTCTTAAATTCTGCATTTATTTTAAATTTATCATACCATAGGTAACTGTGCCATCCTGTTTTTAATTCCTGTCCTTCCAGTTCCAACTCCCTCTTATTTTCCAAAATGATCCATTGTTTCAACCATACCAAACAAGATGCTTTGAAGTAGCCTTTCAGGTTAGGTATGCCCAAACCTCCCCTTTCTTTTGCATCCTCCAAAATTCCATGTTATCCTTGGCTTCTTCCCTGCCCATAAAAATTTTTTCAGCTCTTTCTGCCATTTTATAAATGGTGCATTTGAGAAAATAATTGGTACTGTCTGAAATAAGTACAATAACCTAGGTAAAATATTCATTTTAATTACTGAAATTTTCCCTAACATTGATAAATTCCCTTTTCCCATTTAACCATATCTTCATGAATAGTATCCCATGTTTTTATATAATTATTTTCAAATAATTGTTGGGTTTTCATAGTGATATTTATTCCCAAATAGTTAACCTGACTTACGATTTCAAATCCTGATTCCTCAGTTAATTCTCCTTTCTGCAAAGCACTCATATTCCTTACTAAAATTTTAGTCTTATCAGAATTAATTTTAAATCCTGTGTATTTACCATATTCCTTCAATTTGTCATTTAAATTTCTTATTCCACCAATAGGATTTTCTAATATAATCACTATGTCATCTGCGAAACCTTTAAGCTTGAATTCTTCTTTTTGAATTTTTATCCCCTTAATTTCTTTATCCCTCCTAATCTCTGAATTTAATATCTCTCTCTCTCTCTCTCTCTCTTTCTCTCTCTGGCTTTCCTTCGCAAACGAAGATTCAGGAAGGACTCATCCTGCGCTTTCTGCAAGCACGCTGATGACTAAAAAGGCCAATCCGAGATAAACAAGTCCGGTTGCAGAAAGCACAGCAAAAGGTCTCCTTGGGTGATGTTCCTGGGTTGTGATTCTTTCTGCATTGTTGTTTCTCTTCAAGACTTGTTTGGTGTGAGTTCTCAAATAAGGCTGCAGCATTGTGGATAGTGCGTCTCCATGCCTCCCGATGTGAGGCCATGGCGGTCCATTGTTGGTGATCAATTTGGCTGAGCCTGAGATGTTGTTTCAGGGAATCCTTGTATCGCTTTTTTGGAGCGCCCCTCTTACGCTGGCCCATGGCGAGTTCACCATAGAGTACTATTTTTGGGAGGCGATGGTCCTCCATCCTAGAAATGGATTGGCCTCTTTAGTCATCAGCGCGCTTGCAGAAAGCGTGGGATGAGTCCTTCCTGAATCTTCATTTGTGAAGAAAAGCCACACACACACACAAGCTTTTATAAGAAAGAAATAATCCCAACTGCTCCATGCAAAAGTTTGAGAGCAGTGAAAAAAATCACATCTGATTGAAACAATTAAGGCATTCAGCATTACAGTATTCTTGTATAAGCAGCTGTCCTAATTTCACAAAGAATTCCAAGCAGGTAACCAAGAGGTAGTATGGGGTCTCTGGCATTTGTGCTCAAATGGATATATTTTCAGGCTAATACAAACTAAACTTTGAAGAGATGACTGTTGGTGGAATTGTAAACTGTCAGGAAGACAAAGCATTAGAGTTTCACCAAGAAAATCTTGAAAAGTTTTAAGACAAAATATTTATGGTAATTCATGTCCATCAACCTCATTTCAGAAAAAGAATGAATCCAAAATAGAAAGTGCTTCATCATTGTTCTGAAACATATACCAAGGATTTAGAAGGGGAGCTATTAATTTTCAAGACTTTCTGGTGCATGGATGCCGTATCTTTAAAACTGTATTGCTCCACACTGCTAATGAGGAACTACAGTAGACGAGACCTAGCCACCAATGTGCCTACCAAATATTAAAGCAAACTTTTGATCAAATAGAACATTTATTTTGAACGTGGGAAAAGTGTGTTGAAATCTTAAGGCCTCCCTCTAATTCAATGGGAAGCCCTACCTTCTTGGTTTGCAAAACACAAACCCATGGATCTGTAAGAATAAGAGCTATACAGATTATGACTTATGTCTGACAAACATAAGTAATTTAAACAGTTAAAAGACAAGAGATACCAACCAGAAAGGCCAGAGGGCTTCTGAAAGCCATTATCTCTCACTTTCAGGCATAAATTTAATTGTCAGTCCCAATTATAATCGACCCACTGACTCAAAGGAAACTTAGTAATTCAACTGATAGGTAAATTCCACTGATTCAATGAACTTATTCTACTTAGAACTAAGAATTGAAGTTGAGCTTCAGTCTGCAACATGATTGCAATACTGTTCTATCTTACAGAGCTGTTGCAAGAATTACTGAAGTAACATATGTGCAGTACTTCAACATATGTTTTAAATGCTAATTATATTAGCTGGAATCTTGTTGACTAGTCCCAATGAGAGTAGATTCATTGAATCAATTGTTGAGAGAAGAGTCAACATGTTGTTGTTATGTGTCTTCAAGACATTTCTCACTTACAGCTTACTTATGACCTATATATCACAGGGTTTTCTTGGCAGTAGTTGTTCAGGAATGTTTGCCCTGCTGTCCTGAGGCTAAGAGAGTGTGACTTGCCCACTGTCACCAAGTAGCTTTCCACAGCTAAGCGGAAATTTGAACCCTGGCTTCTCAGTGTCCTAGTCCAACACTCAAACCACTACACCATGCTGGCTTCTTGAATCAATCTGCAGGTAAATTCAGTTGATTCAACTGGTCTACTAAAGTCAGGACCAAGAGTAGGAATTTGCCCATTTACTTTAATGCCTAAGGTGTGGTGCAGGAGTATCGAATAAACACTTTTCTTCTCAGTTGTCTCTCAACATAAAGCACTAAAGACTTTAATCCCTGTTTTTTTTTTTTATCTGACTTAATTTCAATTCACAGTGAACTAGTCATCTTCTCCTTGTGATTCTTAAGAGTGTCAAGAAGTACAGGAAAATAGTTTAGTAATGCATCGCTGTATGGGGAGGGTGGCATCCCCCCCTTCAGATGTTGCTGAACTGCAACTCCCATCAGCCAATAGTCAAAGCTGATGTAAATTGTAGCCCAACAGTGTTTAGAGAGCCATACATTCCACATTCCTACATTAAATAAATGGACTACCAAAAAACTTTTAACAAAGGTTTCTCAGCAAACTTAACGGTCATGAGATAAAACTATAACAGCTGTTTGACCATATGAGTTGCTCAACAGTGGAATAGCCTGCCTGGAGTCTCCTTCTTTGAAGGTATTTAACAAAGGCTGGATGACCATCTTTCAGGGATGGTTTAGCTGTGTTATTTCTGCATAGCAGGGGATTGAACTACATGGCCCTTGTGGTCCCTCTAAGAGATCCTGTTACGGGTTCGTAACTGATTAATGGGCAAGGAGTGGAGTGAGTAAACAGAGACTTCTAAGGAAGGAGGCAAGCAAGTAGTGGAAATCTAGATTTGGCCCAGTACCATTTAATAGTCGTAGATATTCTTGAGTCTAGGGTGAGTAGTGACATAACCAAGTTCATAGATAACACTGCATTATTCATGACAGCAAAAATTCTAGTCATCAACAATGCGTACCAAATATCTCCTGAAATGGGGTGAAGCCAGATAATAAAACAGAAAATGAGATTCAGTTCAATTAAATGTAAATCCTAGTTTTACATACCTTTATTGACAGGCTAAAATGCAGGCAAGAAACATCATGATATCCTGGCAGATTGCTGCGTTTGGTTTACTGAGTTACAAGGATACGGTGTAAAAAGATTGGAAATGTAATCCTGGAACTACAGCATCTTCACTATGAGGAAACATTAAAGTTTTGGCGGGAAGACAACCTAAGTTTATTATTCAAATGCATGGTGCAGAGAAAGGGGCCAGAATGTTGGATTAGGAACAAAGAAAGCCAGGTACAAATTTTCATTGAACCAGTCACTATTTTTCAGCCCAAACAAATACCCAAAGCTGATGCAAAGATAAAACAGGGCCCTTGTACATACACTGCCCTGGATCCTTAATAAATAAGAGAGTATAAATGCAAACAAACAAGCAAAGTCACTCTAATTTAGTCACTCAATGAAACTGGGTGGCCACAAATTCAAGACAAAGGAATTAAGGGCTTGTTAATTCATCTATGCCACAGGACTTGTTGATGACCATCAGATGAGACATCTTTTAAAGGGGTATATTTGTAGAGAAAAGAATAGCCCTGTGTGTGTGTGTGTGTGTGTGTGTGCGCGCGCGCATGCACGCGCCTTCAAGTTGCCTATCAACTTATGGTGACTGCATGGATTTCATATGGTATCCTTAGGCAAGGAATACTCAGAGATGGATTTTCCTTGGGTTTTTTCTGAGCTGTGAAAACGTGTTCTGGAATAGTTTCTTTCTGACGTTTCACCTGCATCTGTGGCTGGCATCTTCAGAGAAACTCAGAGATGGTTTTGCCAGTTCCTTCCTCTGAAATATTGCCTGCAGGACCTAGTATTCATTGGTGGTCTCCCATCCAAGTACTAACCAGGGCTGACCCTGTTTAGCTTCTGACATAAGACAGGATCTGATGCCTTTAGGGTATAACAGCCATTAAGCCATGATAAACAGAACCTCCAAGTTCACAGGAAGTATGCCTTTGAAGGCCAGTTAGGTGGAAACCTTCAACGTACAGTGACGGAGGGTTTTGCCGCTGTTATGTGCCTTCAACTCCAATTTATAGTGACCCTATCATAGGGTTTTCCTGGAAATATTTATTCAGAGGAGGGTTTACCATGCCCTCCCTCTAAGACGGATTGTGACTTCCCCAAGGTCACAAAGGGGATTTCCAGCCCTTGTCTCCCAGTCCCAGTCCAACACAGAAACCACAATACCACACTGGCCTTCACATTCATATTCCACTAGAGTTACCTTGAAACAGCTGAGATGCTGTGCTAGATACAAACTTCACTTCATCCAATGGAGCTTTTCTAATTATGGTCTTAAAATTTAGTTTATTTAGCCAGTGCGGTTTGAGTGCTGAAATACGACTCTGGAGACCAGGGTTTGAATCCCTGCTTGACCATGGTAACCCACTGGGTGACCTTGGGCATGCCACACTCTCTCAGCCTCAGAGGAAGGCCATCAAACCCCCTCTGAACAAACTTTGCTAAGTAAACCTCATGATAAGGTCACCTTAGGGTTACCCTAGGTCGGAAATGACTTGAAGGCATACAATGATGATAACAATGAAATATTTACGAAAAATGTTCAGTCACCATTGGAAATGACTAGTCACATGCATGTCAAACAAATGTATTATGTTCTCAATGTTAAATTAATGAGCTACAACAAAGATCCTGGTTATTTTTTAATGATCTAGCTAACTAAAATCTCACTTTTCAAAAATGGTATACCTCTACAAACATCTTAGAATACTTTTTGGGTGCTAATATAGGCAGCTTTCGTTTTCATACTAAAGGACCTTCTCTAGAAATTGTATTGTATTGTATTCAATTGTATTGAATATTTATATTCTGGAGACTAGAATACTAAAACCACTGAACATAATGAGACTTACTTCAGCACACAGAACTGCACTGCTGAATCTCAAACCAAATTTTATTTAAAAATTGAAGTAATCTTTTCTTTATCTATTTTACCAACCTCTGTGCAAAGTTAAATTCATGCATTTCTAAAGCTTTGTGCAAATTATTCCTAATCATCAAAGCATTACTTTTAAATAACACATCTACTGGTTAACATAAATTAGCACATAACCATAGTTTCCAGCCACATCACACACAATCTCTTTCCTCACAATTAGGTTTAAGTACAGTGCGACATTCCCATAAACAGTGGTGTAATGTTAACATTGGTTTTTTTCCAGACTTATATGCAGAAAAGTTACATGTATGTGACAAGTGTTACAGCTGAACAGACCATGCAAGAAGGTAACACATCGGCCAGAACTAAATCAAAGCAAAAAGAAATTTGTCCTTACCACCTATGTAAAACATTAAGCACAAATGTTTTAGGTGAAGATAAGCCTGGTCGACATGAACTGAACATAAAGAAGAAAAGTTTTAAAACAGTACAGTGAAAGAGTAATTGTAGAATTGTAAGCAAAACAACTCTAAAAATAGAAAAGGTCAAATTATTCCATTTTCTTTTTAATTTATCCTCTTCAATGCACCAAAGTAGACAACAGTAAAGTAGATTAACAATGTTGCCATAACACCATGAGAGAAAAGGTCGCACTGCACCACTGTAAGTTCTAAATCTAAAATGCCTTAAAATGTAAATGTTGCTTTGGTACTTATTGTCTCTCAGGTCTCTTTTTCCATTTGTTCACTTCAACTACATTTTTAACTAAAGCATTTTTGGGGGGAAACTGTCCTGTACATTCATGTGAAACACAATTAGCTAACACACATTGGAAGCTGCTTATCGCAGTGTAGATGTGTAAATAGCTATTGCTTAAAACAATTTGTAAGCCGCTCTGATAGCCTTGAGGCTGAAGAGCGGGGTATAAATAAATAAATAAATAAAAAATATTTGGTCACAATTCACAAAACTGCAGGTCTAGCTTCTATTTAAAAATCCTCAGACCCATATACACATACACAGACATGCACAATAGAGGAAAAATACGTTTTAAGACTGTGCAAAACTGTATAAATATCTAGAAGTTCCACTGTGCACACAAAAGATTATGAGTTGACATTTAACTAGCTCTCCAGAGTGAAGCCTAGAAGACTGAAGCCTAAACTTAGTTCAGGGGGGCATAATTTGGAAATAAGCAAATGTTTGCCTCCCTGAGTCTGCAAAACCTTAGCAGGATTGATAATAACAGGAGCACTGGGAAGTCTCTCATGCATGGGGACAAGATACATCAAAGCTGACTTGATGGCACATAACAACAACAAACAAACAAATGTTTGGTTGTATGAAATCTAATAGCCACTGGCATCTCCACTTTAAAAAGACTTCAAGCAGCAAGGTCATAAATTTTTTTACATGAAACAATGCCCCAGGATTACATCCTGGCTCCAAGCAAACGTCCTGGTGGTGCATGGCAACTGTAGATGGGGTTATGTCCAAAAGTGCATGAGACCACCCCCCTGCTGGCATGTACAGCCCCCACAGATATCATTGCCCAGAGCCCACCACCACCTGAAAATGCCCACCACCACACAGCACTTAGGCTGAGATCTTGTTAGCCAGTATAAGTCCACTGACATAAGCAGTATTGGTGAAGCTGCAGCCAGAGTAAATAGGGTGCCTACAATTTTCCAAAGCAGCCTTTCTGGAGCTCCTTTAAGTTGCAAGAACCCATCCAGAAAGCAGGCACTAAGGAAACAGGCTGCTCAGGACCTGGCAGCTTTCTGTGAATTTTTAAAAGTATACATACAACACCAATTGTGTAATAAGGCATAGTGACCAACAGGATTCTACTCTTGGGCTTCAAAAGCCCTTTCATAGAACCAATGGAAGCTTTTTAAAAGTCAGAGGGTGATTTTTTGGGGCGGGGTAGAATTGGAGGATTTAGGAAAGGAAAGCCACATACCACCAGTGAACCCAAATGCCACCTGTGCTGCAATTAATCTTTTATAAAGCATCCACTGGTACTAGAGGGAGCAGAACAATCTCTTCTCTCTGACTGCAGAGATGACATTTTTAGGGAGGCTGGAGGCAGTTCTGGAGCAGAAGCTGGACCCAGATGGTTGTATCAGGCTCGCAGGCTAGAGGCTCCCCCACACCTGACCTAGCCCAGTAATTTCTATGCTACTGACAGCAGCTCTCCAGCACTTGGGCAGAAATCATTCATGCAACCCATGATGCTTTCATTGAAGATACAACTAAGCTATGACTCTTCTCTAAAACTGAGCTATGACTCTTCTCTAAAACAAGCCACCAGAGTTGAATGAAACCGTAGTCTCGTAGAGGCATTCAGCCTGCTCATGGGAGAGCTTTAAGTGGGAAGGAGATAGGGGTATACACACAAGTCTGTTGTACATTCTGTCAGGCAAGCAAAAAACAAGTGTTTCAAACAAATAAATAAAAGTCCCCACTGTCAGTGATTCCTTCCTAAGTCTTCAATCTTCCCACTTGGACTGGGGTGATCTAAACTAGAGTTCTATTCATAGTTGCTTGAATATGAATAGCAGCCTCCTCAGGATTAGGTACTTTGCTCTATAGGGACTCCTGTGTGCACAGAGGTGTCTATTTACAGTCAAATAAATTCGAGTAGAAACCTCCATGTTCAAAGCTCCCCACTCAACATGAAAAAGCTAGAAATTTAAGATGCTCATATCTCCTCTCCATTTTTAGCCCTTATGAGAACAGGCTGACAACACATGAACTATGTTGTTTTCTATCTGCATATGTTATCACTCCCAGTTTGGAAGGAATGAATAATCCATTCCAATGACTTAGACTAGTTTTATTATTACTTTAATTAAATGTCATTTATTTGTGAACCCAAAAAGGGACAATATATTGTAACAATAAGCATCTATATATTTTTATGGGTATCCATTTAAATTTTGTAAGCCATCTTAAGACTCAGTTCTAGGGAAGGAGATGGGGTTTAAATAAGCAAAATAGAATAAAAATTAAATATGAATGATAGAAACTGGTGAACACTCACTGTAAAAGAAAAACAAAACAGTCTTATGTTCAATTCAGATTCCAAAAAGGAACAAGCTATTTGACAGGTTTTTTAGAAATGGCAAATTAGAACTGGCAAATATTAGGTAAAGTGACCCTAACTAATTAAGTAATTATACTACCTAATTAAAGATATTTTACCTTTGAGCATTATGTTACTTCAAAACTGGTCCTATCAATAAATTCTGACTTACATTTTGTATTACTTTCCTTCAGGATCAAAGCAACAACATTGTCAGTATTTCATAGATCAAAAGGTTTAACACTGTATTTCTCATTAAAATCCTTTTTAAAAAAAGTCTTACTTTGGAAACCAATTTAATCCAAGGTGTTCTGTCTTAGAATACAATATTCGCTCCAGCATTTCATAAAGCGGCCTCCATGGCAATTCTAAATCATCCCTTGAAAGAAGTTCTTTTTTCCTAAGTTAAAAAAAAGTTTAAGATTGATTAGTATTCATACTCAGATGTATCATTCATCCAAAAATAGCATGAAAGAAAAATTGAGTTTGTCTTCTGCTTTGTCGTCCCTTCTTTCACAGAACATACTGATAAGAATTAACGTGCCAAGAAAATATCTCTCAGGTCTTTTTTCTGCACAAAGATTAAGCAACATTTTACAACTATGGGCAGATATCTCTACCTCACAATGAAAAGCACTGTTAGAACTAACCATGAATCCTTCTTAATCAAGATTTGAAAGTAGACTTAAAGAAAGTTGGCAAATGCTGGTTAAAAGGTTACATGGTTATTCTTAAGCACAGCTTATAATCATGTAGACAGAATGCTTAATTATAACTGGCAGAAAAAAGAGAAGGCAGACAACATTCTAGAAAGGAGAAAGTGCACAATCTTGCCAGCCAGTTCCATTCTATTAATCTTGGCAGAGACACAGAGAGATCGTGTTACAGCAAAACTGCCCTTTGCATTATCATTGGCTCTCACTCAGAAAGCTGCCTTCTTAAATTTAGTTCTCAAGTCAGTTTATTTTCAGTGTCCAAATGTACTTGCCAGCAGTGAGCGCATCTTTTAACCTGGTAGGTGTACGTGTGGTGAGTGGAAAAGTGGAAGGGGAGCAGGGGGCTACCCTTGGCTTTAAATGTTCTTTGAAGCAGCAAGGCTACAACAGCAGAAATGAACCTCCACCCTTCTGGCAAGCTTCGGAGGAAGAAAAGGAGGCTTATACCCACAGGCAGACTAGATTACTACTGCTTTTGAGCATCTTCAAAACCCAGCATGATGCCAGAAATGAGGACTACCAAAACCATTAAAAAGGTGCAGACTCAGTGAATTTTTAATGCTAGCAAGGCATCTCTCCAGCCTGAAAGTAAACTAGTTTCCCTTGCAAGTCACTCTTTCATGCGATATAAACAATTTCCACAATATAAGAACAACATAAACTTACTTCAACAGATTGATCAAAAGACGTGCAAAACCTTGCATCATACTGATCTCCAACTTTGGAATAGTTACTAGTTCATACAAGAGCTTAATAAAAAGGACATGATCTTCTTTGCTAAACTTCCTCCCATAGAGTCGGAGATACCTTTAAGAAAAACAAAGAAAAGATTTAAATAATTACATAACTCTCTTCAGTCATTAGCTCTGAGGACACTTAATACAACCCAAAGGAAAATAAAAATATGAACAATCAAAAAGAAACAAAGAGACAAATAGAAGCAATAAAAACATTATATTAAATTTAGATCTGCCAGAAGCGCAGTTCAAACAAAAAGGTTTTCACCATCTGCCAGAAAGACATCATCTTTTGGACCAGGTGAGCCCTCTTGACTGCCACTACAGAAAAAGTTCTTTCTCCAATCATCTGATCAAAGCAGGGGGTGGGAAACGTCCAGAGGAAATTCTGAGATGAACAGAGTGATTTGGTAGGCTGATATGGTAAGGTCTTGCAAGTATTGGTCATGCTTAGCCAAAGAACTAAGGTGGGCAGTTACACTGATTGGAAGCAAATACAAAAATAAAGCCAGTAAAAGTTCTAGTAGTATGAAATGTTAAGCTCAGTTCTTTCATTCCTACCAGAGAAAACAATAAAAGAACTGAGATGTGCCACATTCATTTGAAGTCAATATTCCTCTGATCCCAAAGTCTGCTCTCAGACTAAAAGGACACAGACAAAGGGAGTTGCCTTGCTGAGATAATTACAATAGTTTAATTCTCTCATTATCTTCAAGCGGCATGCTAAGTAGCAAAGAAAGACAGAAAGAGTTCACAAACTCTCAAGACCAGATTGATATTTGTCCCCAGATGATGTCTGTCCAACTCAAAGCAATTGTAACCCACACTCTCTGTTGCAGACTACTATCTGTTGTCGTTGTATGCCTTCAAGTTTTTTCGGACTTTTGGTGACCCTAAGGCCATGATGGGGGGGGGGACTGGCAAGATTTGTTCAGAAGGGGTTTGTCTTTTACTTTCCTCTGCAGCTGAGAGTGTGTGACTTGCCCAAGGTCACCCAGTGGATTTCCATGGCTAAGTGGGAATTCAAACCCTGGTCTCCAGAGTTATAGTGCAACATTCAAATCACCACATCATGCTGGCCCTCTAGACTAATATCTAGCTTTATGCTAACTCTACTGACAAGGCTAACCAAATGAAGACAACAAACAGTGAAATGCCAGTACATTTTATCTGCTTTCTTTGCAAGTACTTCTCTTTGCCAAGCATGTACAGCAGTATTCTCCACAGGAAAAATTTCAAAGGAAGTTTCCTCTGGTATAACCATATATATTCCAAATGCATTCTTCAGGATAACTTATACAGCCAGAGAAAACTAGCCCTTGGAGAAATGTGCTGCTAGAGAGTGCAGGAGAAGGAGGTTTGGGATTATAGTAGCACCCCCGTATACACGGGGGATTGGTTCCGGGGGGCCCCAGCAAATGGTGAAGTCTGCAGATAATAGTGAACGCCATTCCGGGGGCCATCTAGCCTCCTCCCCTTCACCCCCACCATAGCCCCGCCGCAGCAAGAGAAGCCGTCACAAGGGAAAGGGGTCACCACGGCAGCAACCAGGAGAAAAAGATGAGGGAGATGAGGTTCCTCCTCCCCCCTCCCATCACCAACTTTAGATAATTGAATCGCGGTTGGCGGGTGCGGGGGTGCTGCTGTACACTCCACAGGAAAGGAACTGTCTCCTCCCCTTCATCCTAAAGCTAAATTGTAATAGTTTCAGGACAGCAACATGGCAACAGTACACAAGCATTGCAACAACTGAAAACAAGAGATGTTTCCAAAGGAGATGCATAGTAAATTTGTAGTGCACAGTATTATACAGAGCTTTACAAAAGAGATGAAAGGATGACAGACAGTTGGGAAGAAGAACCATATGAAGAACCCCAAATTATGGCACAATTCAAAGTGCTGGTCATGACCTATAAAGCCCTATATGGCTTGGGTCCAAACTATTTGAAAGACCGTATCTCCTGATATTAACCTGCCAGAATTTTAAGACCATCAGGGGAAGGCCGTCCAGCCTCTGTTTAAAGACCTCCAAGGAAGGAGAACCTACCATGCTTTGAGGGAGTGTGTTCCACTGCCAAACAGCTCTTACTGTCAGAAAGTTCCTCCTAATGTTGAGGTGGAATCTCTGTTCCTGGAGCTTGCATCCATTGTTCCGTGTTCTAGTCTCTGGAGCAGCAGAAAACAAGCTTGCTCCATCCTCAATGTGACACCCCTTCAAATGCTTAAACAGGGCTATCATGTTTTTATTTTATATGTTTTATATAGATGTTTTTATTCCAGCAGGCATTTAATTTGTAGCTTCAGGCAATGAGGCTTTTATGGGGATGTGTTTTATTGGTTTTACTCTTTTAACTTTTATATGTTTTTATATACAGTAAATATAAATTGTAACAAGTTTAATTGTTTTAGCCTTTTAATTGTATCTTTTTAATTGTTTTTTATGTGTTCTGAGACGACTTGTGTCCCAACCTGGGAGAAAGGTGGCATAGAAATCAAATAAATAAATAAATAAATAAATAAACCAAGCAAAATGAAAGCTGCACTCAAATCAATTGAGAAGAATAAATCACCAGGAAGAGATGACATTCCAATAGAGCTGCTACAATCCACAGAAGAGGAAAAGACCTCAGTTCTAACAGCAATCTGTCAACAAACACGGAAAACAAAACAGTGGCTGACTGGAAACAATCAATATACATCCCCATTCCCAAAAAAGTAGACACAAACAACTGTAGCAACTACAGGACCATTGCATTGATTTCCCATGCAAGCAAAATCATGCTCAAAATACTGCAGCAAAGACTCTTACCATAAATGGAGAGAAATACCAGAGGTGCAAGCCGGGTTCAGAAAAGGAAGAGGCACTACAGACTGCATAGCAGACATACACTGGATAATGGAGAGCAGCAGGGAATTCCAGAAGAAAATTAGCATGTGCTTTATAGACTACAGCAAAGCATTTGATTGTATAGATGATGAGAAACTTTGGCTCACTTTTAAGAATTGGGTATACAAGCACACTTGATTGTTCTGATGTGTAACTTGTACTTAGGACAAGAGGCCACCATAAAGAAAAAAATTGAGAAATAGATTGGTTCCCAATAGGGAAGGGAGACAAGACTGCATTCTATCACCCTGCCTGTTCAACTTGTACACAGAACATATACCTAGAGCAGGCTTAGATTCAGAGGAAGGAGGAGTGAAGATCAGAAGAAATAACATCGACAATCCAAGATATGCAGACGACATCACACTACTAGCAGAAAACAACAAAGACCTGGACCAACTACTAAAGAAAGCCAAAGAAGAAAATGCAAAAGCGTGCTTAATGCTAAATAGTAAGAAAACAAAACTAATGACCACAGAGGATTTACACACATTCAAAATAGACAAGGAAACTGAAATAGTGAAAGAATTCCCATTCCTTGGATCAATCATAGCCCAGAATGGAGACTGCAGCCAGGAAATCAGAAGTCTAGGAACGGGAAGGACAGCTATGAAAGAACTAGACAAGATCCTAAAGTGCAAAGATATAAAACTGACCACTAAAGTCAGGATTATTCAAACCTTCGTATTTCCCATCACTATGTATGGATGTGAGAGCTGGACAGTGAAGCAAGCTGATAGGAAGAAAACACTCATTTTAAATGTGGTACTGGAGAAGAGTGCTGCAGATACCATGGATGGCTAAAAAGACAAATAAATGGATCTTAGAACAGATCAAGTCCAAACTCTCATTATAAGCCAAGATAACCAAAGGCTGCCGTACTTTGGACACATTGTGAGAAGAAACAACTCAGTAGAAAAAGCAATAATGCTAGGAAAGGTAGACAGAAAAAGAAAGAGAGGAAGACCACACATTAGGTGGATGGATTTAATCAAGGGGGTCACAGGCATGAACCAGCAGGACCTGAGTAGGGTGGCTGAAGACAGGAGATTTATTTTTTTAATTTATTTATTTAGTTATTTATACCCCGCTCTTCAGCCACAAGGCTATCAGAGCAGCTTACAAATTGTTTTTAAGCAATAGCTATTTACACATCTACATTGCATTAAACAGTTTCCAATGTGTGTTAGCTAATTGCCCCCCACAAGCTGGGTACTCAATTTACCGACCTACAAAAGGATGGAAGGCTGAGTGAACCTTGGAGCCCGCTGGAATCGAACTTGCAACGTGGTGACTTGCAGTACTGGCATTTAACCACTGCGCCACCAGGGCTCTTGGAGATGTCTCATCCATGGGGTTGCCAAGTGTCAAAACTGACTCGAAGACAGTTAAAACAACATTTATACAGTACAACGAAATGCTGTAGCAAAGTACAAAATTAATTTATTTTGTTTATTTAATTTATACCGCACCCTTCTCCTGCCATGGGACCCAAGGCAGTTCTAGTACTATGCTAAATACAATACACAGATTTGTTAAATGAAATACAGCAACCAAATCCAAAGTATAAGTACAGTATTACTAATCCTTACAATTAGCTAAAACGTGTTTCTAGCAAGTTGGGTCTCAGTTTTGGAATCCATGTTAGCACCACAGCCAAATGTTAATATTTTTTTAAATTTATTTATTTATTTACACCCCGCTCTTCAGCCTCAAGGCTATCAGAGCGGCTTACAAATTGTTTTAAGCAATAGCTATTTACACATCTACACTGTGATAAGCAGCTTCCAATGTGTGTTAGCTAATTGCCCCCATAAGCCGGGTACTCATTTTACAGACCTACGAAAGGATGGAAGGCTGAGTGAACCTTGGAGCTCGCTGGAATCGAACTTGCAACGTGGTGACTTGCAGTACTGGCATTTAACCACTGCGCCACCAGGGCTCCCTGGTGACAATAGTTGTCAGTGCTATAAAAATAATTAATTTGTGTTAGTGACCTTGCTTGATATTTATTGTTAGTTTGGCAGTTTGAGGCTGGGAAAAGATATGAAGACTAAGAATGGGCTGCAGGAGGATGAAATTTTCTCTGTTGCACAGTTGTCATACCTATGGGGAGGGGGGAGACGGGCCACACTTGCACACAGTAATTATCTGAGGGAGGGGTGATACGGGTCCATCTGTGGGTTTCGTCAGTCACCGCCCAGGTGTAGCAGGAAGTTACAACAAGTCTCTTGATATTCAAATTTCTTTGTACTTATCTCCTCCATCCTGAGACCACAGGCCAGTTTTTAACTTCCTGCTTCGCCCAGCCAGTAGTAGGGAAATCTCCTCCACCTTTTTTCTATTCCTTTTGTTTGCCTTTCTTACCTTTGTCCTCTCCTTTTCCTTGCTCTTTGGCTGCCTGTTTACCCTGCCTGCCTCCCTTCCCTCTTCAAATCTCCCGCCTCACCAAAAAAAAGCCTCCTTTCTTCTCTGCCGCAGCTTCTCCGCTCCTCTCTCTACCCCTCCCTCTTCTCCTTTTCTCTTCACCGGCTCAGGCAGCAATGGAAGCAGCTCCCTCGTTCCAGGAACCACTTCAGGCAGGCAGCAGTGGGGAGCTCCGGAGCGATGGGGGATAGCATGCCTGTCCCCGATCACTCCTTGATCACCGCTGGGGGCGCAGAAGGAGTCACGGCCGCCATTGTTGCCACTGGCGATCCTCTGCCGGGCGTCCCCCAAAGAGAGGCAGCCAAAAGAGCCTGCCAGGCCATCGCGGCTGGGGTGGCTTCGGATCTGGCGGCAGCGGCGGCAACGGCAACTTCCAAGCCGCATAATTAGCCGGCACAGCAAAAGAAGAAGCCGACCTCTGAGGAGCCCAATGGGGTCGCGAGCAGCCATCCACCCCAGTGAAACTCATGGCACGCACCAGGACCATGCTGCCTCGGACATATGGGGGTAGAAGCCCCCAACCAGGTACAAGGGTCCCTCGGGTGGTGCGGGGAGGAGTTGGCTCTACTCTCCTACCTTCCCCCCCCCCCTGTATTGCGCCGTCCCTGCTCTCAGTAAAGCACGTACTCACCTTTCTACAAAAAGGCCTCAAAGCAGGCCTTCACCCAAACACACTGAAAAGACAGGTGGCTGCACTTTCTGCCTTTCTCACAGCGCAGGACGGGACCCGCCTGTCCTCGCATCCACACATCAGACGTTTCCTGAGGGGTGCTTCCATTATATCACCCCCAGTTCGTCATAGGTTCCCTTTGTGGAACGTCTCCCTAGTTCTCAGACATTTGATGAAACACCCATTCGAGCCCCTGCGCAAAGTCCCACTCAGGACTCTCACCATCAAGGTCACCTTTCTAGTTGCCATCACTTCAGCGCGAAGAGTTTCTGAGCTAGCTGCTCTGTCAGTAAGAGAACACCTTTGCTCCTTCAGTGAGGACATGGTAACTCTCCACCCTGACCCTTCATTCAGACCAAAGGTAATCTCCGAGTTCCATGTCTCACAACCTATGAAATCTGCAGGGCAGCAACCTGGAGCACACCATCCACCTTTATAAGACACTATAAAGTGGATATGTTTCGCTCTGCCGAGGCAACCTTCGGCAGGAGAGTACTCCAGAAAGTTCTTAAGGACTGACGTCCCCACCTTTGCAGTCACTCCCACCCTAGTTATCCAAGCTTGGGCACGTCCCACAGATGAAGGACCCGTATCACCCCTCCCTCAGAGTATGCCACATTGGTTACTTACCGTGAAGGTGCATTCTTGAGGGAACGGGGTGATACGGGTCCTTCCCCCACCCAGTGACTGCACATGGAACCATATTTCAAGGTGGGTTTTTTTTCAATTTGGGGGGTTGTCTGTTCCAATTTTACTCGAGTTCCTTTAGACCTTACAGGGTTTTGCTAGTCAGTGAACTGGCCTCGTGGTCTCAGGATGGAGGAGATAAGAACAAAGAAATTTGAATATCAAGAGACTTGTTGTAACTTCCTGCTACACCTGGGCGGTGACTGACGAAACCCACAGATGAAGGACCCGTATCACCTCATTCCCTCAAGAATGCACCTTCACGGTAAGTAACCAATGTGGCATTTTCTTTGCTTGCTTTTCCAATATTTAATCTTTGGGAGTCCATCTTCCATTATTCTCACACCAAGAGGTAGGTATACCTCAATCAAAGGATCCCATTTAGGCAGCTCTTGTGAATCAGATCACTGCTCTATACCATGTATTGCATCATTTATCACCAATAAAGCTTATCTAATAGCAGAAACATGTGTCAATATTCACCACCAAGTGAAATCTTAGGGACGTCTGGAACTACATCCAGTTCTCGAACAGAATAGTGTTTCTAGCATAGGTTGCCATAAAGAAATGCATTCTTAATTTTTTTTTAAAGAACCCAAAAGTAGCAACAAAAATGCCAATGAGGACAGAAAATTTGTGGAATTCTGTTTGCTTTCTGACAGAAATAAAGTATGTGAAACAACTCTAATGACTCCAATGATTGCTAAATATTCATTAAAAGGCAGAAAAATCTTTATGTTCAGTCAAAAACTACAGAATTAATTTAGCATGAGCATTCATGGATTATAATCCACTTCCTCAAATGTATGATGGAACATGCATCTAAGGAAGTAGATTATAATCCATGAAAACTCGTGCAAAAACAAATCTCTTAATTTTAAAGGTGCCATGATTCCTTTCTCCCCTATTTTTCCTTCATTTTCCCCCTATTTATGCTGAAATAAACAAGGCTAACTCTTAGAAATAAGAAAAAGATGTAATTAAGATAGTTGTTGTTCATAAGTAAACATAGCTACTGAAATTATCCATTTACCTCAGAGTTGCTGCTTTGTAGTATCAGCTTGGCTGCTCCAAGCCACAGAGGGTGTATCTACTAAAGTTCTAACTAAAGTCTGTCAACAAATATGAAAAACAAAACAATGTCCCAGAGATTCAAAATGCTCAATATACATTCCAATCCCCAAGAAAGGGGACACCAGGGATTGCAGTAACTACAGAGCCATTGCATTCATTTCCTATGCAAGCAAAATGATGCTCAAAATTCTACAACAGACTTTCACCATATATGGAGCTATATATGCCCAAGGTTCAGGAAAGGAAGAGGCACTAGGGATTATACTGCAAACATATACTGAAAAATGGAGTGCACAAAGGAGTTTCAAAGGAAAATCAGCCTGTGCTTTATAGATTATAGCAAAGCCTTTTATTGTGTAGATCTTGAAAAACTATGGATTGTTCTTAATGAAATGGATGTGCCCATTTGTCTGATTGTCCTGATGCGTAACCTGTACTCAGGATAAGAAGTTACCGTGAGGACAGAATACAGAGAAACGGAATGGTTCCCAATTGGCAAAGGGGTCAGGCAAGGCTGCATTTTATCACCCTATCTGTTTAACTTGTACGCGGAACGTATACATAAACCAGGATTAAACTCAGAATAAGGAGGCGTGAAAAGTGGAAGAAGGAACATGAAAAAATTAAGATATGCAGATGACACCATACTCCTAGCAGAAAATAGCAAAGACTTGGAACGGTTACTGAAGAAAGTCAAGGAAGAAAGTGCAAAGGCAGGTGTACAGTTGAATATTAAGAAAACAAAAATAATGACCACAGATGATTTACATCAGTTTAAAGTAGACATCGAAATAGTTCAAGATTTTCCATACCTTGGTTCAGTCATTCATCAGAATGGAGACTGCAGTCAAGAAATCAGAAGAAGATTAGGACTTAATACTACAGTTGTCCCTTTATATTCACTAGGGTTTGGTTCCAGGACCCCCCGTAGATACCAAAATCTGTGAATACTCAAGTTCCATTATATGCAATGGCATAGCAAAATGGTGTCCTTTATATAAGATGGCAAAATCCAAAAAGGTTTTGGATTATTATTTTTAATGAATATTTTCAAGCCGTGAATACTTAAATCTGTGAATATGGAGAGACAACTGTACTTCATTTCTTCTGTATAATTACTCACGCTTTCTTTGTAATACCTCACACTTTTTTAACAATGTGAATGTGTTATTTTTCTTGTTCACTGTAGAAATGTGCGCTTTTTTGCTTGTAACTTATTTAATGTATGCCTACCCAACAATTATGCATGCCCAACCAACACAGCCAGTCTAGTTTACTCAAGCAGGATTGAGTAAGTTTTTTGATCAAAGACCATCAGGGATCTCCACATTCGACTAAGAAAGAATCCAGCTTCATACCATGGTAAGCCACTGCTGTTAGAACTGGCAGTACAATTGACCCTCTGTATCCATGGGTTCTACATCGACGGATTGAACCAACCACAACTCAAAAATATTCGGGGGG
Organism: Gambelia wislizenii; assembly: GCA_030847615.1. Classification (NCBI taxonomy): domain Eukaryota; kingdom Metazoa; phylum Chordata; class Lepidosauria; order Squamata; family Crotaphytidae; genus Gambelia; species Gambelia wislizenii. The sequence continues at coordinate 18,590,288 of JAUMIR010000001.1, read as the reverse complement.
AGGGGGGAGATTCCAAAATGCAAACCTTGTTGTTCACTATTTAATATAAGGGATACCATTTTACTATGTCATTGTATATAATGGGACTTAAGCATCCACAGATTTTGGTATTCACGGGAGGTCCTGGAATCAGCCCCTAGCGGATACTGAGGGCCCATTGTACTGGATTAGATGGAACAGGGGTGTGACTCAGTAGAATAGAAGCTTTCTTCTCATCTCTGATCACAATCTGATTTTGGAACAGGGGTGTGACTCAGTAGAATAGAAGCTTGCTTCTCATATCTGATCACAATCTGATTTTGGAAACTAAGCAGGATCAGGGCTGTTTCTACCTGAATGAAAGACCACCAAGGAATACAGGATTCAGGTAGAGATCTCTGAAACCTGAGACAGCTCAAATCAAATGAAACTGTATTTGTACCAAGCCAATGGCAATTGTAATTTACACAAATATAGTACATGCAGACAAACATAATCAACTCAAACACATAGTCACACTGACACTAAGACAACCATACCTATCATATTTCAAAAAGATAATCCTGATACAGATATTCTGCATTTCAAGGGCAAATTGCACTCCTTGGGCTTATGGGAGCACAATTTACTATTTGGGGGGGGGCTCAGTTATTTTTCAGGGGTGGTGGTCAGAAGGTGGCTGTTGGATCCTGTAGGTTGACTGTAGCTGTGCCAGAGATTGCTGGACTTAGTAATCAGCTGCAGCCAGAATGGCCAAGAGTTCAGTAAGCTTTAGAGGTTCACAGGTGCAGAAGAATTGTTGGAAGGAACAAAGCTTATATGTAACTGTATGCTACAAAAATAGGAAATGACAAGGATTCACAAAAAATAATAAAAGGGAGGAAAGTGTAAAAGATGCAACAAGATATCCTGGGTATGCTTAAAATAAATCCAGCTGATTTGGCTGGAGTATTCTGTAGTTTTCCATGTTATTATTCCATTACAGTGAGCCCTCAGTATCTGCTGGGGTTTGGTTCCAGGACCCCCGTGGATACCAAAATCTGTGGATGTTCAAGTCCCATTACATACACTGGTGTAGTAAAATGGTACACCTTATATAAAATGGCAAAATTGAGGTTTTCTTTTTGGAATTAATTTTTTAAAAAAAAATATTTTCAAACTGTGGTTGGCTGAATTCATGGGTCAGAATCAGTCAATATAGTGGGCCAACCGCATTATTCCACATGGATAAGCTGCAATACAGATAGTTCCATCTTTTCTATGTAGTTGTCTTTTGAAGGTATAATCACATGCTTCAGATAGAAATCTGTTTTGAAATAAAGAGGAATGGATTATCATATATTTGGCATTCTGAGAGCATTGATAGATTACCCTGAACAAGGAGGCATGCTGGGGTAGGTTCCTTTTCTCATTATATGTAACCAGGGGCAAAAGGGTTAAAACTGGAGAGGGAACATGTACCTTTAATGACAGAAGAGGAAATTTGGCTGCATGGCAGTCAACACGAGCTGAAATGTTCTCTTCTGCACAACCATTGGGGGTACAGGAGCCCTCTAATAGCTCTATAGTAACTGTCCCTACTCTTCCCTTTCTAAGTAAGGTCCTACAGCAAGTGGTGGTAACACAACTCCAGGCTTTCTTGGATGAAAAGGATTAGCTGGACCTCTTCCAATCTGGGTTCAGGCCTGGTTATGGGACAAAAACAGCCTCAGTCACGTTGGTAGATGACCTACACCAGGAATCAGGCAAGGGGAGTGAGTCCATATTGGTCTTTCTGGATCTTTCAGTGCCATTTGATACCATCGACCATGGTATCCTCCTGGGTCGTCTGGCTGATATGAGACTTGGGGGCATTGCTTTGCAGTGGTTCCAGTCTTTCTGGGATGAACATTCCCAGAGGGAGGTGCTGGGCAACTTTTGTTCAACCTTTTGGTCATTAGCCTGTGGATTTCTACAGGGGTCAATACTGTCCCCTGTGCTTTTCAATATGTACATGCAGCTGCTGTGAAAGGTCATCCAGAGCTTTGGCGTTAAGTATCATCAGTATGCTGATGATACCCAGGTCTATCTTTCATTTACAATTGATGCTAAGCAGGTTGTGGTTAGTACTGAATCACTATCTGGATGCACTAAAGGACTGAATACTGGGGAATAGACAGGCTTAATCCAGACAAGACAGAAGTGCTGCTGGTCAGTAGTAAAACCAACCTGGGATTGGGATCACAGCCTGTTCTGGATGGAGTTATTCTCCCTGTAAAAGATCAGGTTCGTAGCTTGGGAGTGCTCTTGGGTCCACTGCTGCTCCTGGAAAACCAGGTTGCTGCAGTGGCCAGGAGCACCTTTACCCAGCTTTGGCTAGTGCACCAGCTGTGCCCTTTCCTAGAGAAGGCAGATCTGGCCACAGTGGTTCATACCTTAGTTACCTCTTGATTAAGACTGCTATAATTTGCTCTATGTGGGGCTGCCCTTGAAAATGCAGCAGCCACACTGGTGTCAGGTATGCATTTTAGAGACCATGTAACACCAGTCCAGCGAGAACTACACTGGCTTCCAAATTGCTTCCAAGGTCAATTCAAGGGGCCAAGATATCTGAAAAAACTCCTATATGAGCCTGCCAGAAATTTGAAATGCATGAGGTGCTGCATGTCCCAACACCTCATGAAATTAGGTTGGGGGGGGATACACATAATAGGGGTTTCTCTGCAGCAGTGCCTTGACTGTGGAACTCCCTACCAATGGAAGTTAAGACTGGCTCCACCTCTCTTAAGCTTCTGGTGGACAGCCAAAACAGTGCTGTTCTGCAAGGCATTCAGTGTCTGAAACTGCTGTTTTAACTGTTTCAAAACTGAATTCTACGAATGTTTTTAGACTGCACTTCAAAACAAACATTCTAAAGCTGAAGAAAGTGAGAAATGGGCAATTCAAATTACCCAAGGGCTGGAGCATTTGTAGTATGAAGAAACATCTGGAGCTGTTTAGCTTAGAAGAAAGGTGAGCTTTATAGAAAGTGCATAGGGTTTTTTCCTGATCTTTCATCACACTAGAACCCAGGACCATTCAATGAAACTGAATGGTAGGAGATTCAGGAGAGATAAAAGGAATTAATTTTTCACACACTGTTAAACTAAGGATTTAGTTACCCATACTTTCACAAGGTGCAGTGATGACCAACTTGGGCAGTTTAAAATGGGATTAGCAAATTCATGGAAAAGAAGGTGACTGCTATATCATGACAGCTCTACTTCTGTTGCACTGGCATTCTGTCTGTGTCCTAAAGGCACTGGTCTTCATATGCTCTTATATGTTATATGTTCTTACAAACTTTCAGGCATAACTTCTTCGTTTTTAATAATTTCAGTACATCCTCTAGGTGCTTAAGAAATAATGTTGCTAATTTTGTATCATAATTATGATTCTTGAGAATTTTATAAAAAGATACATATTTTAATTGTGACAAAGCCTTTTCTAAAGTAATCTCTCCACAATTTAGATGTTAAACAGTGGAAAGCTGTTCTTTTATTTTCAGCAAACATATGAAGCCGCAAATGCCCTAAATCTCTTAGGTTTGCAAATTACAGCAGTGATTCGTGAGACAACAGAAGCTGACTCTGCTCTTTTCCCTAACAGCCAGCATTCTTCAGCCATAATTTTAAACATCAGCAATTTTAATTCAGGGAGAATGGAAAGATGCACACAGATTGATCACAGCATCACCAGCACTGAATATACTTTATAAGGTTATAGTAGAGGTGTTTTTTGGTCCATGATGCATGAAAGGCCATTTAGAAGTAAAAACACAATAGGAGAAAGAGGGTGAAATCTAAATTGCCCCTTTACTAGAGGAATATATGTTCCATTTCATGTGGTTTATGTTTGGATTGTTCATACATTTTTGTACTCCTTAGGGATCAGCTATAACCCCCAAATGTGTAGGCAGATTAGAGGCATGATTTCCAAAACTGCTAACATAACCATCATTATTTCCATCTCTAAAAGTGCCAACTCAATTTTGTTTTATATTTAAGGCAACCAGAAATAGCTTTTGGATAACCTTATGGCGGCTGTTCATTATCTACACTGTAGATAAAATGTTACTATGCAGAAGCGGCAGATCAACCACATCCTTCTCCCTTGAGGAGAAACTTCACACTGAACAAGCTGCACCTCCTTGAACTAGGGTGTGGAACTAGAGTGTGTCAGTGTTCAGTTATGCTGTCAAATTGCTGTTCCCGCAAGGCAGTTATTCCTTGTTCTTCATCAACTCACACCAAGAGTGAACTAGAGGAACAGGCTTGAGTTATTTCTAAATACAATTCCAACATATGTTAAGTGGGGTGTGCATGCCAGTTCCTATTTCCTAGCTAAGGTTTCCTCCATGTTATTTTAAATTAGAACTTTTAATTCTTAACTTGTTAAAAACCACTTACAGAACAGTGGGAGAGATAGCTAAAACTGCTTGTCTTGTTTATATATGGAGAGACTCTCTTGTACTCTCCAGCATTGCCAATTTTTTTTGTACTGCATATACAAGACAGTAAACAGCCAAGACATTCTTCAGAAGAGGTATATTTACAATTACTATAAATAGTTTAAAGTAACGAGATAATTTATAAAATATAATAAATCTGAAAGAAATAGTCTGTAACCTTTGAATATGTACGCTGCATTAAATTAGGCACAAATATGACATTTGACTTCCATTTTAAACACCTGTTAGATAGTACAGCATATCAATCAGGACTTTTGTAAATAGAGTTCATAAACCTTCAAGTGCAAGAATTATGCAATAAGTAATGGCAAACAAGACATCTCAAACATCTGTGTTTTGCTACTACTTGACACATGTATATTTGTAATACTAGTCACTAATTTAAGTCTGCAAATATAAGATATGAAGTCACAGCTTGTTCATCCCATTACTTCACACAAAGGACAGAATGACACTCAGGGGGAATCACTGCAAAGGGTTAATAGTCCTGTCTTCTAAAGTCACATGCTTTGCATCATTACCACATAACTTCTACCAGAATTATATTCTGCTCATTGCTCAATCCCTGTCTTGTGCAAGTTTGGGCTGCACAGCTACAGGAGTGGAAGGCAGGTTTTCTGGTTACTGCAAATGGGGCACCTGAAGAGTAGTGTTTTACTTTTCCTTATAGGAACTAGGAACTAATTTGTTTAGCGGGGAGGGAGAAATAAAAGAGATGAATCCAGGGACATCATTATAGCAGAGTTAAAACTGTCCTTTCTCTGGTGACTTCAGTCACTAAGAATCAAGTCTGCTGCATAGATTTCTCCTTCACTGCCAGAGGCATTATGCCTGTGTATGGCAGTTGCTGGCAAGCATAAAGGCAGGAGGGTACTGTTGCACTCATACCCTGATTCTCCAGCAGGCAACTGGTTGGTCACTGTGTAGGCAGAATGCTGGTCAAGATAGGTTCTCATGTGCTGTCAGTTTTTGATTAAATTTGTTTATATCCTGCTTTTCTCATGGAGACTCAGATGGGTTTAGAAGAATGTCTTTGAGGAACTTAAGTTGTACTTTTATACTCTGAAAGGCTTCGGCAGTTTCTGTTGGTGCTGCATTTAGTGCCTCCCCCCTCCTTTTTTTGACTCTCCTGGCTGCTTCACTTGCTGTAGTTTGTGTTCTGCCAGTACTGTATGGTCTTTCCAATTTTATGTGAATCTCATGTGACTGGTTAAGAATGACAAAGATAATAAGAAATTCCATTATTCTTACGGATGGCATAGTACGGATGTGTGTATGTCTGTGTGCCTTCAAGTCGCCTGTCGACTTATGGCAGCCCCATGAATTTCATAGTGTTTTCTTGGGCAAGAAATACTCAGAGGTGGTTTGCCATTGCCTTCCTCTGAAATGTAGCCTACAGCACCGAGTATTTGTTGGCGATTTTCCCAGCCAAGTATTAACTATGGCCAACTCTACTTAGCTTCTAAGGTCAGATGGGATCTGGTGCCTTTAGGGTACTTAAGCCTTTTTTGACATAGTAGGACTGCATCTGATACGTAAGGTATATCTTACCTCAGTTTTCAAGGAGATAGTCATGTTGATCTGTTTCAGCATAACAAGGGAAAGGGGGAGGTAGAGGGCAGGATTTAGCAGCACCTTTGACGTTAACTGATAATTCAGCATTAGCGCTTATGTCAAGAATTCCACAAATACATGTTGATGGCATTTTTTAAAGGCATTGTTTAGTTAAGATGGAGTACTAGTGGTTGGTTGGAAAACTGAGTAACATGAAGCAGATGCTGGAAGACGCTTGACTACCATGGCTTTGTCTTTCTCCTTCAGACTGACATGGAATCACCAACTAGCTCTGTCTGGCAACTCAGTGATGGCAAAAGAGATAAAGTACCGTATATTCCGGCGTATAAGACGACCCGGCGTATAAGACGACCCCCCCAATTTTTAAAGTAAAATGCAGAGTTTGTGATATATTCGCCCTATAAGACGACCCCCCTCTTCCAACGCATAGCCCCCGCATGCCCCTCCTGGGCTCACTTCCAGGAGGGAGCACAGGAGGAGGATGCGGAGGCTGTGCGCCCAAAAGGGGCACGTTCGCCCCTTCTCCCCACCTTCCAGGAAGGTGGGAAGAAGGGGCGAATCGCGGTTTGGCCACGCAGCCTCCGCATGCCCCTCCTGCGCTCCCTTCCAGGAGGGAGCGCAGGAGGGGGATCCGCAGGCTGTGCGGCCAAACAGGGCTTTGGGGAAGGGGGGAGGCTGGGCGGAGGGTGGCAGGGGGGAAGGGGCTTCGCAGCCACCCCCCCTCTCCAAAGCGAGCCTTTGGGGAAGGGGGGTGGCTGGGCGGAGGGTGGCAGGGAGTAGGGGGCTTCCAAGCCCCCCTCCCTTTCGGGAGGGGGGTGGATGCGCGGGGATGGGTGGGGAGAAGGGAGGAGGGGGCTTCTCCGCCACCCCCCTCCCTGAAAGCGCGTTTCTGCGGCTTTCAGGGAGGGGGGTGGATGCATGGGGAGTGGGCAGCCGGAAGAGAGGAGGGGGCTTCTCCGCCACCCCCCCTCCCTGAAAGCGCGTTTCTGCGGCTTTCAGGGAGGGGGGTGGATGCATGGGGAGTGGGCAGGGGGAAGGGAGGAGGGGGCTTCTCCGCCACCCCCCCTCCCTGAAAGCAGCGGTTCCGCTGCTTTCAGGGACGGGGGTGGATGAGCGGGGGGTGGGCGGGGGGAAGGGAGGAGGGGGCTTCTCCGCCCCCCCACTCCCTGAAAACAGCGGTTCCGCTGCTTTCAGGGACGGGGGTGGATGAGCGGGGGTGGGGGTGGGGGGAAGGGAGGAGGGGGCTTCTCCGCCCCCCCACTCCCTGAAAGCAGCGGTTCCGCTGCTTTCAGGGACGGGGTGGATGAACGGGGAGTGGGCGGGGGGAAGGGAGGAGGGGGATTCTCTGCCCCCCCACTCCCTGAAAGCAGCGGTTCCGCTGCTTTCAGGGGGGGGTGGATGAGCAGGGGGTGGGCGGGGGAAGGGAGGAGGGGGATTCTCCGACCCCCCACTCCCTGAAAGCAGCGGTTCCGCTGCTTTCAGGGACGGGGTGGATGAACGGGGGGTGGGCGGGGGAAGGGAGGAGGGGGATTCTCCGACCCCCCACTCCCTGAAAGCAGCGGTTCCGCTGCTTTCAGGGAGGGGGGTGGATGAGCAGGGGGTGGGCGGGGGAAGGGAGGAGGGGGATTCTCCGACCCCCCACTCCCTGAAAGCAGCGGTTCCGCTGCTTTCAGGGACGGGGTAGATGAACGGGGGGTGGGCGGGGGGAAGGGAGGAGGGGATTCTCCGCCCCCCCCACTCCCTGAAAGCAGCGGTTCCGCTGCTTTCAGGGAGGGGGGTGGATGAGCAGGGGGTGGGCGGGGGAAGGGAGGAGGGGGATTCTCCGACCCCCCACTCCCTGAAAGCAGCGGTTCCGCTGCTTTCAGGGACGGGGTAGATGAACGGGGGGTGGGCGGGGGGAAGGGAGGAGGGGGATTCTCCGCCCCCCCACTCCCTGAAAGCAGCGGTTCCGCTGCTTTCAGGGAGGGGGGTGGATGAGCAGGGGGTGGGCGGGGGAAGGGAGGAGGGGGATTCTCCGACCCCCCACTCCCTGAAAGCAGCGGTTCCGCTGCTTTCAGGGACGGGGTAGATGAACTGGGGGTGGGCGGGGGGAAGGGAGGAGGGGGATTCTCCGCCCCCCCACTCCCTGAAAGCAGCGGTTCCGCTGCTTTCAGGGAGGGGGGTGGATGAGCAGGGGGTGGGCGGGGGAAGGGAGGAGGGGGATTCTCCGACCCCCCACTCCCTGAAAGCAGCGGTTCCGCTGCTTTCAGGGACGGGGTGGATGAACGGGGGGTGGGCGGGGGAAGGGAGGAGGGGGATTCTCCGCCCCCCCACTCCCTGAAAGCAGCGGTTCCGCTGCTTTCAGGGACGGGGGTGGATGAGCGGGGGTGGGCGGGGGGAAGGGAGGAGGGGGATTCTCCGCCCCCCCACTCCCTGAAAGCAGCGCTTCCGCTGCTTTCAGGGACGGGGTGGATGAACGGGGGTGGGCGGGGGGAAGGGAGGAGGGGGATTCTCCGCCCCCCCACTCCCTGAAAGCAGCGCTTCCGCTGCTTTCAGGGACGGGGTGGATGAACGGGGGTGGGCGGGGGGAAGGGAGGAGGGGGATTCTCCGCCCCCCCACTCCCTGAAAGCAGCGGTGCCGCTGCTTTCAGGGAGGGGGGTGGATGAGCAGGGGGTGGGCGGGGGAAGGGAGGAGGGGGATTCTCCGCCCCCCCACTCCCTGAAAGCAGCGGTTCCGCTGCTTTCAGGGACGGGGGTGGATGAGCGGGGGTGGGCGGGGGGAAGGGAGGAGGGGGATTCTCCGCCCCCCCACTCCCTGAAAGCAGCGGTGCCGCTGCTTTCAGGGAGGGGGTTGAATGCACGGGGAGTGGGCAGGGGAAGGGAGGAGGGGGCTTCCTAGCCACCCCCCCAAAGCCGCGGTTCCGCGACTTTCGGGAGGGAGGGTGGAAGCGCGGGGGGGGGCGGGTGGCAGGGAGGAGCACTTTGCTTCACCCCCTGCCCGATCTCCTGCCTCTTCGCTCCGTTTGCGAAGAGGCAGGAGATAGGCAGGCAGGTGAAGCAAAGTGTATCCGGCGTATAAGACGACTGTCAATTTTGGAGGGCACTTTTGAGTGCTCAAAAGTCGTCTTATACGCCGGAATATACGGTAATTTTCCAAGCCTTCCCTCCAGATTTCCTTGTGTTCAAACTCTTGGCTGTTTGCTCACACTAGTATGAGCATAAATTAAAAAAAAAAGTTAAAGTTTTTAATATATATGTGGAGTATATTTATGGAATATGTGGGATTCATCTGCGTGATTCAAAACAGGAGATTTAGCCATCTTGAAACTTTGTCTTGGACAGTTGTATTTAATATTTTATAAAACCTTGTTTGATCACAAGTTACTTTGTTTACCGAGATAGATTCCTAGATAGAATTACACTGGTAAATTTAAAATGACTCACATGGTTACCTTACAGAACATTTGAACTTGAGTAGAGGTAGTGTGATATTGTTTTTCTCTAACTGCTGCTTTCTCACTCTGTTTACTGTGAGACTTGTTTTCATTCTGTGCACTGAACACAGAGACATGCTGTTGACACTAAATGCAATATGAATTTCCTGCCACTACACATAGACACATACATGCTCTAATGATGGGCATTCTGCTACTAATTTATAACTCAGAGTTACAGCTGCAGGCAAGATGCAGCCCTTCATTATCTGGAAATACTGTGAAAGAAGCTGAATGCTTATTAAGGACTCTTTTATAGCTGTGATGCATACTCTATATATACACTATATATTTTATACATACTCTCTCTCTCTCTCTCTCTATATATATATATATACTCTATATAATACACTATATATTTTTTTACTTTTCAAAATGAATCAAAGTATTCTTTTAAACTAATAAAACAGGTTAAGTGGTATTGATGACTTATTTGTGCTGCTGCCACCTTTTAGCACAAGAACACAGACATGGTTCTAACAAAATTTATTTTTGTTAGTATTATGATATAAAGGTTTTAATTACAAACAGAATGATAAAAATGCCAGTAGCTTTCTGACAGACCCTTTTCTCATCCTTCCTAGGCAAGTAGCTGCTGAGTAACACCTTGTAGGTGAACAGTTAAATGTTACTGCTTACTTTTCAATGCTGCATCCGCAGAAAGATTGCAGGCAAGAAAATAAGTACTGTACTCATAAACAGATTTGCTGACCTCAAAAGTTCTAATCAAAATCAGCCAGTGATTTTAAAGATTCAGTGAAAAGTCTCACTTTGACAGTTTGACTGTACTGTGTAGCTGAAATATGGAAATTCAGCCATCTGTCAAAACATGCCCTTTCCCTTATTTTTTAAAATATCAACACAGCACTACAAAGCACAATTCAAAACAGGCAATCCAACATATCCTGTCTTCCCAATTAGTATTTTCTCTTAGTGTTTTCCCTTTAGTGGTATTAAATTTTAAAACAATTGATTCTCTTGGTCAATTTATTTTAAATCACTATTAACAAAAGATTTGGATAACTCATTACTATACCTAAAGTGCTGTAGATTTTAAGCCTTTGGACAGGGTTACTGTTTTATGTCAACTTTATAAACTGTAATGGTTGAAAACTGATGTTTCTGCACTTAATAAATAATGAAAATTAATTGGCTGGCTATGGCATCGGTTTTTGTAGGCAAACCTGTTTCACTCCTCTTTACCAGACAACAGATACCCACCTACCTGTACCTCAAAAAGCTCACACTACATTAGTTACTCTCCAAGGTGCTATAGCAGCAAGAAAAGAAATTTATGTAAAACGATACAGTTCCTATTTTATTTCTCTGTATGGAAAGCACAACGACAAATCATTTTATCAATGATCCAAAAAACAAAGAGGTCTTTGAACTAGAAGCATGTGTTTTTTGTCCTTGCAGTCTTTTTTAAAGCAGATTCTTTCTCTCTTTTTTCTTTTTGGTCAAACATTCACTGACATAGGAGTAAGCACAAACTTTTTGTGAGAATGAGCAGTAAGAAACTAAATACCATAAGTTACAGTTTAGGCTTTAGCATATGTAACTGAAACGTTGTGCTTGTTTTGGAGCCAGAAATACAGCCATTTCATAATTGTGCTTCAAAAGGCACGGACAGATGCCGAAGCTTCTGAAGTCACTGAACAAAACCTGTGCACTTGTCTTGGCAACAAAGAACAGTCAACTATTTTTAGGAGTAATAAGCTATGTATGATTTACTAGCTGCATAACTATAAAGTTCAGGGAATGACTAGCATCACCAAAGCTAACAAAATTTCCCTTTTCTCAAAGTCCATGCAAAGCTCAGCCACCTTGAAAGGTGACACATCCCAAAAACATGCCTACACAGGAGGTTGCACAAGCTAAGGAGGTGGCAGCTTATTTCTGGGAAAAGCTCCCTAGAGGCACATGCTCTTTGTCAGGAGATCTTCAAAACCAATTTGGCAACCTTACAACTAATGAAAGACCAATCCAGACCCGTGTTGATTATGGCACTTACATAAATAGCCCCAGACAGTCCGAGAGAGCAGCAGACAACAGTAGACATGTGACATTAAGTTGCTACATATAAGAAAAGTAGCACAAATTGCTCCTTGGTCCAGGGAAGTCAGAATTGGGGTATCACCAGACATTGTCCTGACTAGAAGTAAACTGCTCATTTGGCTTAGGTCCTAAATTTGGAATGCAACTGCTTTTTGAAATGCTTGAGTCTTACATTTACTAAGCCTAACTTACCCAGAACATCTTTCCTATCTTTGCCACCATGATGTAGTGATTTGAGTGTTGGACTAGGACTCTGGAAAACCAAGGTTCAAATTCCTCCTTGAATATGGAAAGCCACTGGGTGACCTTGGGCAAGTCATACTCTCTCAACTTCAGAAGAAGGCAATAGCAAACTCCCTCTGAACAAATCTTACCAAGAAAATTCCATGATAGGCTTACCTTAAGCTCGCCATAAGTTGGAAAAAACTTGAAAGCACACAACAAGAAATCTTTGCTATCAGAAACTATGGCTGAGCAAAGGAGGGGGATGTGATTTTTATTTATTTCCTTTGTGTTTACAATACACTACTGATCTTCTGTATGTGTAGAGAGGAGTAGATGAGGTTTGCTTTAGGCCACAAATTGTCTTGAGCAATAAAAGGAGATCCAACTAAGTGGCACTTCCAAGAGAGAATAAGACACTTTTTGACACATCACTGGCAGAGCGGAACACTCATTTCACAGATTGGGCCAACCACACAACTCTCTTCTACTTCAGACTTTCAAAAGAGCACCATCTGAAGGTATTTTAACTGGAGGCTCCCATGAAATCTGTTAACTACACCTGGTGTTTTGTTGGTATGTATTTTGACCCTCAATTGTTTTGAGGTGTTCTTACCTGCCCTAGGCCTCCAGGGGGAGGCTAAAATCCAAGCACACCCACACAGAGTGATCACATCAACTGTAATAGGGATGGAATAGAGTTTCTCTACACTCAAGCCAGAACAATACCTATAGCACTAAACCCTATTATTCTCATCTCCCCGCATTTTTTCTTTGTTGCTCCTTAGTCCTAAATCTCTCAAAGCAACTGAGGGAAATTCCAGGCAAAAACATCCTTGTTTAAGCAGGGCTTTAACACATACTTGTGGCTTTTATCGGGGTGTGTTTCTGTCTGTTTTTACTGTGTATGTTTTAATTGGATTTAGTTGGTTTTAATTGTGATTGTATGTGTTTTGTCAGCCACCTTGGGCCCCACTTCAGGAGAAAGGTGGCATAGAAATGGCACAAATAAATAAAATAAGTTAAATATACAAGATGAAACCATCACTGCAACTAAGAAAGGGGAGGGGGGCCATCTCAGGACCACCATCCTTTTTTTTTTTTTTTTTGAGGGGTAGATTTTGAAGTCTTTAAAAGGGACCCTGGGACCCTACCCCCCCCCCCTTTAGCTCTTCATGCTGCCACCTCCTCACCCCAATCCCCCTGCCAGCCCACAAGCCTTGGGGGGGGATTCCTTAGTCTTTAAAAGGGAGCGTTCCCCCCCCCTTTTTTTAGGTCTTCACCCTGCCACCTCCATCTCCACCTCCTCCTCCTCCTCACCCCAATCCCCTTCCAGACCACAAGCCTTTTTTTTTTTTTGAGGGAGGATTCTGAAATCTTTAATAGGGACCCCTGCCTCCCCTTTTTAGGGTTTCATCCTGCCTCCTCCCCACCCAAACCCCCTTCCAGACCACAAGCCTATTTTTGGAGGGATGTAGATTCTGAAATCTTTAATAGGGACCCCTGCCTCCCCTTTTTAGGGCTTCATCCTGCCTCCTCCTCACCGAACCCCCCTTCCAGCACACAAGCCTTTCTTTTTGGAAGAGGGGATTATTCTGAAGTCTTTAAAGGGGAGCCTTACCCTCCCCTTTTTTTAGAGCTTCATCCTGCCACCTCCTCCTCCTCCTCACCCCCAACCCCCTTCCACCCCATAACTCACGTGGAGAGCTTCCTGGTCCAGAAGAGGCCTCCGGGCCAGAGCTCCTGAAGCTGAACCGCCCGGCTGAGGTTTAGCTTGATCTGAGCCAGGAGGTGGTCCGACTCGGCCTCCAGCTGGTCGCCATAAGGCAGGAGCTTATTATACACCAGCTCCTTCTGCACGGCGTCCGGCAGCGGCGGCGATGAGGGCGGAGAAGGAGGAGGCGGCGGCGGCGGCCCGGTCCCGAGGCCGGCCATAGCTGTTGGCTATGGCCACCTCCTTCCTTGTCCGGCTCGACGACCGCCCTGCCCACCCACCCACCCACCCACAAGCTTCCCCTGCCGGGTGGCGGTGATGGTGATACCGCCGCTCCTGAGGCTCCTTCCCGCCGGCTCGGCCTGGCTCTCGCCGCCGCCGCCGAACTCGGCTTCCTGGGGGCGTCTGTCACACAGCGGCGCCTGGTGACGAAGCAACGGAGAGAACGAAGCCGCTCAAGCCGGCCGGGCCGCTGCCGTTGTTGTGGCCGCCGCTGCTCCTTGGTGGAGCGGGCGGGCAAGGCAGAGGTCACTTCCGCTATGAGGGAGGGAGGCAGGCAGGGAGAAGGACAAAATGGTGGGCGGGGGCTGAGGTGGGAAGAGAGAGAAAGAGAGCCGTGTGGGATATGAGGAGAGGCACCTGGTGGGAGGAGACGGGCGGGAAGTCAAACCCCTCCGCTCCCCCTGATGGGAAACAAGGGAGGCGGCGGGAAGGGGGAAAGAGAGACCTTTTTTTAATGTATAATTTTCATTCCATAATTAAAAAACGAAAAAACACATACTGAAATGTTCAAATAAACAAGTCAAAACCCCTCGGCTCCCCCTGAGGGGAAACAAGAGAGGCGGCGGGAGGGGGGAAAGAGAGACCTTTTTTTAATGTATAATTTTTATTCCACAATTTTAAAAAATATATACTGAAATATATAAATAAACATGTCAAAGCCCCTCCGCTCCCCCTGAGGGGAAACAGGAAAGGGGGGGGGAACAGACACCTTTTTTTTAATGTATAATTTTTATTCCACAATTAAAAAACGAAAAAACACATACTGAAATATTCAAATAAACAAACATGTGAAAGCCCCTCCGCTCCCCCTGAGGGGAAACAGGAGAGGTGGGGGGGAGGAAGAGAGACTTTTTTTTAATAGGGAAAAGGCAGAATATAAATAAATTGTATTATTATTAATAATAATAATAATAATGTATAATTTTTATTCCACAATTTAAAAAAACACATACTGAAATATTCAAACAAACAAACAAACCCATATATATAGTATATACAGTTGTCCTTTCATATTTGCTGGGGTTTGGTTCCTGGATACCAAAATCCATGAATACTCAAGTCCCATTATATGCAATAGCATAGCAAAATGCTGTCCCTTATATAAGATGGCAAAATCAAGGTTTGCTTTTTTGATTATTACTTTTTTAAAGAATATTTTCAAACTGTGAATACTTAAATCCGTGTATACCAAATCCGTGGATACGGAGGGTCAACTTGTATCTCTAAAACATGGAACTTCCCATAATCCCTTTCAGTTTACTTCCATCCATAGTACACAAATAACCCCGTTTGAAATGGGGTTGTTTGTCACAGCTCTTTCCTATTGAATCCTGGGATTCAAAATATTTATTTATTTTATTTATTTATGGGAAAAACAGAGATTTTTTTTAATGTATAATTTTTATTCCACAATTAAAAAACAAAACAAAAAACAAACAAACACATGTACAGAAATATTCAAATAAACACACCCATATATACAGTATATATGGACTGACTATGTGACGAATGTTGCTGTCCTTGAGAAAGCAGGGATCACCAGCACTGAGGCCATGATATTGAGAACACAGCTGTGCTGGGCAGGGCACGTTTCTAGGATGGAGGACCATCGCCTCCCCAAAATAGTACTCTACGGTGAACTCGCCATGGGTCAGCATAAGAGGGGCACTCCAAAAAAGCGATACAAGGACTCCCTGAAACAACATCTCAGGCTCTGCCAAATTGATCACCAACAATGGTCCGCTCTGGCCTCACATCGGGAGGCATGGAGACGCACTATCCACAATGCTGCAGCCTTATTTGAGAACTCACACCGAACACGTCTTGAAGAGAAACAACAACATAGAAAGAATCACAACCTGGAAACATCACCCAAGGAGACCTTCTGCTGTGCTTTCTGCAACCAGACTTGTTTATCTCGGATTGGCCTTTTTAGTCATCAGCGCGCTTGCAGAAACTGCGGGATGAGTCCTTCCTGAATCTTCGTTTGCGAAGAAAAGCCAGAGAGAGAGAGAGAGAGATCTCTAAAACATGAACCTTCCCATCATCCCTTTCAGTTTACATCCCACCATAAATCCATCCATACTTCACAAATAATCCAATTTGAAACTGGGTTGTTTGCCACAGCTTCTTCCTATTGAATCCTGGGATTTGTAGTTTGGTGAGGCACCAGCACTCTTTGGGCCCGTTTAAATGTTGAAAACACTCCTCATGGATTTTGCTGGGAATCCTACCTGTCTAAACAGGATCCAGCGCCAATCCACACTATTCGGAAGGAGGGGGGCCCAAAACCACAAAAAACAATGTGGGAAAAGCCTTCGCAGATTTCCCCGTACTTTTTCAAAAACCGCAAGGCAGTTGCACATTTTTGGTCGTTTGGACTCTCTCTGGCTTTTTCTTTGCAAACGAAGATTCAGGAAGGACTCATCCCGCGCTTTCTGCAAGCGCGCTGATGACTAAAAAGGCCAATCCGAGATAAACAAATCCGGTTGCAAAAAGCACAGCAGAAGGTCTCCTTGGGTGATGTTTTTGGGTTGTGATTCTTTCTGCGTTGTCGTTTCTCTTCAAGACTTGTTCGTCGTGAGTTCTCAAATAAGGCTGCAGCATTGTGGATAGTGCGTCTCCATGCCTCCCGATGTGAGGCCAGGGCGGACCACTGTTGGTGATCAATTTGGCCAAGCCTGAGATGTTGTTTCAGGGAGTCTTTGTATCGCTTTTTTGGAGCGCCCCTCTTACGCTGACCCGTGGTGAGTTCACTGTAGAGTAGTATTTTTGGGAGGCGATGGTCCTCCATCCTAGAAACGTGCCCTGCCCAGCGCAGCTGTGTTCTCAATATCATGGCCTCAATGCTGGTGATCCCTGCTTGCTCAAGGACAGCAACATTCGTCACATAGTCAGTCCAGTGTATATTTAGGATTGTGCGTAGACAGCGCTGATGAAAGCGCTCGAGGAGTCGTAGGTGGTGGCGATAGGTGACCCATGTTTCAGATCCATAAAGGAGGATAGACAGTACGATGGCTCTATACACACTGATTTTTGTGCTTTGCCTCAGGTGTTTATTGCTCCAGACTCTTTTGTGAAGTCTTCCAAATGCACTATATGCCTTTGCTAATCTGTGATCGATCTCTTTGTCAATCTTGGCATCTGAGGAGATGATGCTTCCCAGGTAGGTGAACTGCTGAACGGACTTGAGCACAGATTTGCCGACGGCAATGTGGGGATGGTGGTGTTCGTCCTGTGGTGCAGGCTGGTAAAGAACTTCTGTTTTCTTCAGGTTGACTTCTAGCCCAAACAGCTCTGCAGCTGTTGCAAAGCAGAATGTTAGGCGCTGCAGAGCTGCTTCTGTGTGGGCAACAAGGGCAGCATCATCGGCGAAGAGCAGCTCACGGACTAGATAGTTTAGAGTCTTAGTGTGAGCCCTCAGACGGCTTAAGTTAAACAAGTTACCATCAGTACGGTAGCGTATATAGATGCCGTCGTCTTCTTCAAGCTCTGCCATAGCCCTTTGGAGCATCGTGCTAAAGAAGATTGTAAATAAAGTTGGTGCAAGAACACAACCTTGCTTCACTCCATTAGTTATTAGAAAGGGCTCTGAAAGAGCATCACCATATCTGACTTGACCACGCTGTCCCTCGTGTAGCAAGATAATCATTTTAAGGAATTTGGGGGGACATCCTAGTCTTTCCAGGATCTGCCACAGACCTTTTCTACTTACAGTGTCAAAGGCTTTGGTGAGGTGAACAAATGTTACATAGAGACCCTTGTTCTGCTCCCTACATTTTTGCAGTTGCCTAAGGGCAAATACCATGTCTGTAGTGCTCCTATTGGCTCTGAAGCCACATTGGCTTTCAGGGAGAAGTTCTTCTGCAATAGCAGGAACTAACCTGTTCAGGAGTATCCTTGCAAGGATTTTTCCAGCAATAGAGAGCAGTGTTATGCCTCGATAGTTTGAGCAATCGGATTTTGCTCCTTTTTTCTTGTACAGGGTGATGATGACTGCATCTCGGAGGTCTGATGGCAGTTCCCCTTTTCCCCAGCAATTCACAAGGAATTCGTGGAATTTTTCGTGGAGTGCATGACCTCCGTGTTTCCAAACTTCAGGTGGGATTCCATCGATCCCAGCTGCCTTGCCGTTTTTCATCTGCTGTATGGCCTTAAGGGTCTCTTCCAAAGTGGGAGCTATGTCCAATTCATTTTTCATTGGTTTTTGTATCATATATTGGATAGCTGAGGCTTGGACTACTCGGTTGGCGCTAAAGAGACTTTGAAAATGTTCAGCCCAACGATTTAGGATGGAGGCTTTATCAGTAATTAATGTTTGACCATCTGTACTGTATAAGGAGCTTTGGACCTGATAAGTAAGTCCAAACACTGCTTTAAGACCTTCATAAAATCCTCTATGATCACCCAGATCTGCACAGCATTGTGTCTTTTCTGCTATATTGATCCACCACTTGTTCTGCATGTCTCGGAGTTTTTGTTGTAGTTTGCTACATGTGAGGCGGAAAGCTGCTTTTCTTACATGACAGGTTGGCTGGGCGAGGTATGCCTGGTGAGCAGCTCTCTTCCTTGCCAACAGCTCCTGGATCTCTTGGTTGCTTTTATCAAACCAGTCTTGATTTTTCTTGTGGGAGAAGCCAAGGGATTCTTCTGCAGACTGGAGGATACTGTTTTTGATATGTTGCCAAAGCACTGTAGGAGAAGGATCTGTAGGATGGTCTTCAAGTTTCGTTTGTAGATTTGCCTGGAAGTTGTCTCTCATGGTAGCTTGTTGAAGATTGTTGACTTGGAGTCTCTTCTTTAAGATGCCACCCCTCTTAGGTTTGAACTTAAGATGAAGATTTAGTTTACACCTTACAAGGCGATGATCTGTTTGGCATTGTGCACTGGGCATCACTCGTGTATGAGGGACATCACGAATGTCTCTCTGACGGACTAGAACGTAGTCAATGAGGTGCCAATGTTTGGATCGGGGATGCATCCAGGTTGTCTTCAAGCTATCTTTCTGCTGAAAGATTGTGTTTGTAATAGTCAGCTGTTGTTCTGCACAGAACTCTAGCAGGAGGCGTCCGTTATCATTGCAATTTCCAACACCATGCTTGCCTAAGACACCTTTCCAGGCTTCGGAGTTCTTTCCTACTCTGGCATTGAAGTCACCAAGGATAATAATTTTATCTTCTACAGGGACTTTTTGTATGAGTTGGCGTAGGTCTGTGTAGAATTTGTCTTTCTCTACAGGGTCGGCTTGCATAGTTGGGGCATATATACTAAAGAGAACAACATGTGGGAGGCGTAAGGAAATAATGCGATCAGAGTGTCCTGTTGGCAAGGTTTCGAGTTTGGAGGCAATGGAGTTTTTAATCATAAAGCCTACTCCTGACAGATGTTTTTCGGTTTTGGGTTTGCCAGACCAGTAAAGTGTGTAGCCGGCGCCATGTTCTTTAAGGCTGCCTTCCTCATGGAAGCGAACTTCACTAAGAGCAGCGATGTCAATATTAAGCCGTGATAGTTCAAGGGCTATTAGGGCAGAACGACGCTCAGGCCGTCCACTATCTTCAGAGTCTTGCATGGTTCTGATGTTCCAGCATGCAAGTGTCAGTTTATTTACACCTTTGGAGGCCGGTGTGTGCCTTTGTTTCTTTGCCTTGGTTTGACCGCATCAGAAGATTCCCGTTGGCCGCGGCTAGCCAACCAGGTAGTTGGGGATGAGCTTTCTTTAGGCCACCTTTTCTAGGCCCCTCTCCATATGGAGCAAGCAGTGCTCTCCTTAAAAAAGGCTGCTTGGTCGTTCAGAATGCTGCCGAACAAGACTGTCATCTCCCGGGTCAGGCTTGAGCGACCAATGTCCTGAACCGCCTGCATGCAGGGTTGGGGCTGTGGCTTCCAGTGCATCTTTACACCTGCCGGTTTCGTCCCTCGCCAGTCGCTACAGGGCTTTTTTGGAAATGGATTTGTCCTTCGAGCCTGTGCAATGGATTTTTCTGGTGGAGCGCAGCGTGCACAGAACTGGCCTCACCCTTTAAACCAGAGATTCATCTGCCGTGGCCTTGCAAGCATGGACGTGGCAGTGAGGTCCTCGGGCCGTAGGTTTGATTAGAGTTTCCTTCTCTTAGATGGTTGACCTTACAGGGTTGGACAAGCACCATCTGCCTGGGTTTGGGATTGGAGTTTTCCTTCTCCTAGGATGGTCGTTTGGACTATTGAACAATAAAAAACTCAAGGGGAAGCACAACCCTGATTGGCCAGGAGAGAGCATGGGTGAGGCTTGCTAGCAGGGCAAGTGCCTGCTGCCACCATGTTGGATTTTTGCCTTAGCAATGGGGGCTTCCGAGGCCAGAAAACCCATTTAGACATGTTGCTGCTGCTGCGAGATGCCAATACTACACGGTGTTTGGGATTTTTTCCCCTCGTGTAGATGGGCCCTTTGACAGAGAAGGCTAAGGACCTTGTAAAACAACCAACCCCAGGATTCCATAGGAAGGAGCCACGGCAAATCATCCAGTTTCAAACAGGATTATTTGTGCAGTGTGGATTCCCCCTGAGAGATGGAAAAAAGAGAGACTTTTTTAATGTATAATTTTTATTCCACAATTTAAAAAAGAAAGCAAATACACATACTGAAATATTCAAATAAACAAACCAACCAATATATCTCTAAAACATGAAACTTCCATCATCCTTTTCAGTTTACATTCCATCTAAATCCATCATGCCCTTATCCATGCTACACAAATAATCCAGTGTGAAGCTGGAATATTTGCATGGCTCCTTCTTATAGAATCCTGGGATTTGTAGTTTTACAAGGTCTTTACTGCCAAAGAGTGCTGGTTCTCCACCAAATGCAAGTCCCAAGATGCCATAGGAAGGAGCCATGGCAAATAATCCAGTTCAAACTGGATTATTTGTGTAGTGTGGCTGCACCCCATCTTCCTCAAATTAATTTTCTTTCTAGCCTACTTCTACCTTCCTTCCCTAACCTATATCACTCATTACCCCTCTTTCATTCCTTCCCTTATCTTCACATCCTCTTCTTGCTATTGAAAAGGAGAGGCGTTTGAGGGAAATAAAACAACCTCTTTTTATTACCACACGTTCTGCCACTGCCCAATTCTGGTCCTGAACATGTTGTGGTGACCACAGAACTCTCCACTCGCATTGAAGAGTCTTGTGACACCTGGAAGACCAAGTTGTTTGTCATTGTTGAGGTGGGGTGAGAAGAGAGAGAGAAAGAAAGTCAGGTAGAATATGGGGGAGCCACCTGGCAGGAGGAGAAGGGCGGGATGTAAAAACCCATCCACTCCCCTTGAGGGAAACTAAGAGGTGGGAAAAGGAGGGATGTTTGAGGGGGGAAATAGGTCAACCCCTATTTTATCACCACACATTCTTTCTGCCACTGCCTAATTCTGGCATGGCCCCCACATCCTGAAGTGACACCCCCCCAGCCATAATAATACAGTTGCCCCTTCATATTCACTTTGGTTCCAGGACACCTGTGGATACCAAAATCCATGAATACTCAAGTCCCATTATATGCAATGGCATAGCAAAATGCTGTCCCTTATATAAGGTGGCAAAATCAAGGTTTGCTTTTTGGATTATCATTTTTAAAAGAATATTTTCAAGCTGTGAATACTTAAATCCATGGATATCAAATCCGTGGATATGGAGGGACAACAGTAATACCTGATAATGATGATGATACAGTTACACCAGCCAGTAAACTTTTCCTCAGAGACACTGGAGGCAGAGTAAAGACTCCTGCTTCTTCCTGGAAGTTTGTGGCTGGGGCAGATTGAATGGCAAAGTGCAAGCCAAACCAGCCAGCCTTTGTCTTGGCTCCTGTCACATGGCCCCTACACTGCAGGGAGGAAGTGAGCCAAGCAGCCTTTAAGCCTTTGTGGACCTCCTGTGAGGACATTGCGGCCCCCTGAGGGTCTTCAGACCACAGGTTTAGAACCACTGCACTACAGGATTTAGTATAACTAACTATTAAACTGTTAACTATTAAAATAAGTTTAAATTATGACACCAAAGTAATGTTTATATTTTAAAAAAACTAAATGGATGTACATAATAAAAACTTTCAATAATATCACACTAGGCCCCCTCTCCTGATTCCGTGCCCCCAGGCTAGATTAATTCTGGTCCTGAATGTGTTGTGGTGACAATGGAGTTCTCAATTCACAGTGAAGAGGGTCTTATGGCACCTGGAAGACCAGGGGGCCGTTTACACGATGAAAATGTCCTGGGAAGAATTCGTGTTGATCCCTGGCAGTTTACACGTACATTGGGTCGGGTACATGATTTTCGGAAGGGGGGCCACCTTTTATCCCTCAACCTGCAGGACTTCCAGTCCCGCGGTTTGTGCCGGTTTTTAAAAAAGTCACTGGAGGATTCGGAAAATCGGAAATGTAAACAGCCTGGGACAAAATGTCTCGGTACTGGGATGACCGGAAATGGTGACTGGGGGCGGGCTTAGAGATCAGCGACCAGAAAAGGAGGGGTCAGTCACCCGTTCAGCAGATCCAGCCTCACCAGCCGAAAACAAAGGCATCCCTTCCAGCTGCATGAAGGTTAATGTGTGCGTGTGTGTGCGCGCGTGTACTCAATCACCTTTTTAAATGGATTTCTACACTGCAAACCCTTCAGCTTTACCTTTTCCTCAACTGCATGTTACAGAGAGATTGTTGTTGCCCCTTCATCCCCTGCCTTGGTCACCTCCCTGGGTCAGAACGCCACATTAAAATATTCAGGCCTCTGAGCGAATTAGCACCCTTTAATTCCCCCTCTCTGTGTTTGTGTCTTTCAAAACGCCTGCCTATAGCCAGTTTGAAATCTCTGCAGCCTGCTGTAGGGGTTAATATTTTAAAGAGGCAAGGGGAAACCCAAGCGGCTTGATTTCAAAAGGAAAGCACTCAGCTTGATTTCAAAGCACTCAGCTTGATTTTAAAAGGAAAGCCCTGCGTCTGAGCGAAAGATCTGTCTGGATCTTTCAAAATGCTTTCTGCCTCTTCTGAAAGGGTTAACATTTTAAAGAAGCAAGGGGGAATAACAAACCTCTGCCCCCCTCCCCCCCCCAGCCAGCCAATAGCATCGCTCGTGGCACGGAACCCTAAAGGAAGTGCATCACCAAGGTTGTGAAAACACGAGTAATCCCATCTTTGATTGACAGCCAAAAAAAAATAAATAAAATTAAAACCTAAACAAAACCGGAACTTTGGACGTGTAAATATCAGTCACGGGACCACCCGGGATATCCAGATCAGTGACATAAATCGTATAAACAGTGAGGGGCGGATTCGTGATCACAAAGTCACGGTAAGCACCACAACAATTTCTGTCGTGTAACTGGCACCCAAGTTGCTTGTCTTTGTTTATTTTATTTCTAGCCTGCCTTTTCCCCAGTTCGGGAGTCCAAGTGTTTTACAAGAAATTCTAATTTTAAAAAAATAATTAAAAATCTGTGTTGTGGTGACAACAGACCTCAACTCACAACAAAGAGTCTTGTGGCACCTGGACGACCAAGTTGTTTATCTGTGTTATATTTATTTCTAGCCTGCCTTTTCCCCAGTTTATTTATTTATTTATTTATTTGTGCAACTTCTTTGCTGCCTTTCTCCGAATGTGGGACCCAAAGCAGCTGACAGAACAATTAAAATCACAATTAAAACCAATTAAAACATACAAAGTAGAAAACAGATAAAAACAAGATAAAACACATTCTGATAAAAGCCACAATTATATGTTAAAGGCCTGCTTAAACAAGAAAGTTTTTGCCTGCCAGCTAAATGAAAACAGAGAGGGGGGCAGCTTAGCCTCCTGTGGGAGGCAGTTCCAAAAGTGGGAGCAGCCATGGAGAAGACTCTCTCTCGTGTCCTCACCAAGCAAGCCTGTGATGCTGGTGGGACTGAGAGAAAGTCTTCTGCTGAAGATCTGAAAACTTTTGCAGGTTTGTAAAGGGACTCTAAGCAGCTTACAGCAAATTTTAATTTAAAAAACTCATATAATTAAAAATCCATGTTGTGGTGATAACAGACCTCAACTCACAGTGAAGAATCTTGTGGCACGAAGACCAAGTTGCTTGTCTTTGTTATATTTATTTCTATCCCACCTTTTCCCCACTTCGGGACACCAAGCAGTTTACAACAAATTCTAATTAAAAAAAAACTGTATAGTTAAAAATCCATATTGCTGTGACAAGAGACCTCCACTCACAGCAAAGTGGAAGGAGCCCTGGTGGCGCAGTGGTTAAATGCCAGTACTGCAAGTCACCACATTGCAAGTTGCAAGTTCGATTCCAGCAGGCTCCAAGGTCCACTCAGCCTTCCATCCTTTCGTAGGTCGGTAAAATGAGTATCCAGCTTGTGGGGGCAATTAGCTAACACACATTGGAAGCTGTTTAATGCAGTTAGATGTGTAAATAGCTATTGCTTAAAACAATTTGTAAGCCGCTCTGATAGCCTTGTGGCTGAAGAGCGGGGTATAAATAACTAAATAAATAAAAAAATAAAAAAAGAGTCTTGAAGCACCTGAAAGACCAAGTTGTTTGCCTTTATTATATTTATTTATATCCTGCTTTTTCCCCAGTTCAGGACTCTAAGCGGCTTACAACAAATTTTAATTTAAAAAAATATATAGTTAAAAATCCGTGTTGTGGTGACAACAGGCCTCCACTCACAATGAAGAGTCTTGTGGCACCTGGAAGGTTGTTTGTCATTGTTGAGGTGGGTGTCATTGTTATATTTATTTCTATCCCGCCTTTTCCCCCAATTCGGTACTCTAAGCAGCTTACAACAAATTTTAATATTTAAAATACCATATAGTTAAAAATCCGCAAGATACAAAAGTTAAAATGATATTAAACAATCAAAAAATTAAAACTGGATAAAAACATTTCATTTCCGGCATGAAGCTCCCCTGGGCTGCAAGCCAATTGGCTGTATCAGAGAGGCTGGAGGCTGTGAAAGCTGATGCCAAACAAAAACTTGTTTGCCTTTTAAGGTGCCACTAGACTTTTTGCTGTTTATGCTGTGGGAGGCGAAGACTCCCTGGAACAATTCAAAGTGCTGGTTATAACCTATAAAGAAAGACAATAACTGTAATCAGTAGTCAAAGCAATAAAGATTTCTATCACTTCTTTTCCACACCTTTATTCCTCATAGGAACCATTGTTAGCATGCCTTACTACCTGTCCCCATAAGATTCCATAACTGAGCATATTAGACACTTTTCAGGGTCACATTGGCTTAGGCAGACTGGAGGTCAATTGAAGGTCACGATGACCTGAGGCATGTCTAGGAATATAATGGTGGGGAAACCCAAATTAGGATTATGCAGAAAGCCCCCATAATGGGTTTACGCTAACAAACCAGTTGTTAAATGGTATATGCTAATCCTTTCTCCCAGCCCTGGGCGTTTCAAGCAATAATTGAATCATGCAAACAAGTGACCTTTCCTCAATCAATTCCCTATGGAAATCTCTCACACCCCCTCCTGTCCAGCCTTACAAGGTTGTTGCAAACCCATCAATGTTCTGTCTCACCACAATTAAAGCAACTAGTTGAGTTTCAGTTTCTTTTGTCTATTCTGTGGGAAAGCCATCCAAGTGTTGTTATTACTAACTCACCCCTCCCAAGGCATGGAATAGAGTATAAATATTAGAGCCCCAACAATAGCTAGGTGTGTCACAGCTGAGGTGTGCCACAGCATACGGACCTGGCCATTCTCTTTCTCAGAACACCATGGATCGAGACCTTCTGTGCCACCCTCAGATATGTGTCTGAGTATCTTCACTGCACGGAACTCCCTTCCCCTCAAGGCTGGTAACTATCACCCTTTCTTCCCGGACCTCTCTCTCTACCCAACCTTTCTGCCTTACTCTGCTGTAGCTTTGTATGGTCCATAAGAACATATGTTGTATATGTTAGTTTACTTTATATATTATTCCAATAAAATACTTCATTGTACTTTAACTGGAGCCTTCTCTACAGTTAGTAATAGTATACATAGGTGGAAAGATTCTTGAAGTTACCCTCCTCTCGCAGGGCTCCTATCTGAGCTCATAATTTCCCCCAAATATTAAAGGAGGTTTTGGCATCATGGCTGAGACTCTAACATACCCTCCATCACAGCACGGGGAACATCTGTCTAGTTCCAGACACTGAACAGGGACCAACAGCTGCTGAGATCCTGCCTAGTCTACATAGGCCAAATGAAATGGCTTCTCCCACCCCCATTCCTGTGCCCAGCAGACTGGACAATGCAGGGGTTTTGCCCCGATCCTAGTCTGAACTGTCCAAATGATGTCCGGACAGTTCTGACGAAAATCTGGGGTAAACACCCCTTAAAATGTTACCACAGCGGGGTATGTGTGTGTCTGCACAGTGTGGCCTGTGCAGTGCCCAGCACAGCCATTTCCGAATCAGGTTGTGCGTGGGCTGTGGGTGTGCAGTCACCCCTCCATTGCTACAATGGAAGGTAACGGGGAAATGCTGCAGGCCCAAGGCTGGAATACTCCAGCCAGAACATGAAGTATTCTGGCCAGTGTAGACAAGCTCTCTGTCACAATCATCACTTTCAGAAAGAACTCTGTTGACTCCGTGAGATAATAAAAAAATAAATAAAGTAAATCTTATATCCAGGCATCAACATATATAGCAGTAGCTATTTGTTCTCATTTCAAGGGAGGGACTAGCCATATAACTGTTGCAGCAAAAAAGAATGAGGAGTTTTGTGGCAATCTAAAGGCTAACAAGTTTTATTTGGTATAGGGTTTCACGTACTGCAGCCTACTTGCATCACACATCTAAAGATGTGAGCTGGAATCCATGAAGAGTCATACCAAATAAAACTTGCTAGTCTTTAAGGCACCACAAAGCTGTTCTCAGATTCATAGTCACAAGGCAATATCTGTTGTGAAGATGTTCGTGGAATATTAACTCCCTTCCCATCAACTGAATGTATGAAGCCAACTGTGGTTTGAGGACTCTGGGAGAACATGGTTGCTACCAGCCCAACATCCCCCCGACCCTTTTTATATAATAATTGGCAATATTTACTAATTTGGCTAACTGAGGCCTTCCATGAGTAAATTGGGAACTCCCAAAAACCACTAGGGTAGAGCCATTACAAATTCTAAAGATAACGTGAAAGGCAACTTCGTGCCTGAACATCTGCTTAATCCAATCAAACATAGCTGAGGTACTCCAGGTTTGTAAAAAGTTGTTTCTCCTTTCAGCATACTGCAACCAAAGAGAGCTTCTTGCTTCATTCATTTGCAAAGTGTTAGCACATTAAGGGTCGTTAACATATTCGGAGTGTCCATTATCTTAACTTGGGAACCTCCAAGAAGTATTGTCTTTCTCCCTAAATCCCATCCCCTGAAGGGAAATATTAGGTATAAAAATCCCTTCAAAACTCCACTCAAGTGTGCACAGTTCATCTTCCTCTTGACTCCATGTCAGACTGTGTAGCCATTCCTGCTTCTGGACCCCCACTTTACTGGTTTTCTCCGCAATCTCAACTCCTCTGACCAGTATAGGATCACCCAAAATCAACCCCTTATGCTATTCCTCTGTCCAAATGCTTCCTTCTTATTTTGTTAGCCTTGCGAGAGTGCTTGAATCCTGAGTGTGTGTGTGTGTGTGTGTGAATGTTGTTATGGTTATTTTCTTAATAAAGATTACTTAATTAAACTATCTAGCTTAATGTTTTCTCCTTATTACTGGTATACATAGGTCCAAGATCCTGCTTGTTGCCCACCTTTCATACTGCCAATCAAGTGTATTAATTCCCCAAATTAATATCAATATCTTAGAGAGTCCCAACGGACCCAAGCGTTTTGGGTAACGGAGTTCGAATACATGCTCAGCTATGGAAACCCACTAGGTGACCTTAGGCAAATAACACTCTCTCAGCCTCGGAGGAAGTCAACGACAAATGTCCATTGCATAAATCTTACCAAGAAAACCTCATGATATGGTTACCATAAGTTGGAGTTTACGTAAAGGCACATAACAACAACAAAGGTTGAATCACACCATTGATGCCTCTAGGGCCACATTGTCAACAGTATATAGCTGCTTAGGGTGATTGCTGGCTCTGCTCTTTTGCCACTGGAGATGCTGGGAACTCTACCTGAGAGTGTGGCAATTTTATATAAAGAAAATAAAGATTGCTTTGAGGTGTATCCACCATTTGTAATGTAGCTCTTTTAAAAAACTGATATCCTAAACACAATTTTTAGTATCAGCTGGAGTAGGTACATTAAATCAATGCATGAACAGTTTAAAGAAACACTTAGATAAATTCCATAGATTAAACCATCTACTCTAGTTGGAAGCAGGAATTTAGCCTAGTGGAAGCTACTGAAGGTGTTTGGGATGGAAAAGAACCTTTAAAATTAAAAAAAATGCTCCCCCCCCCAAAAAAAAAATTACCGCAGCGTTAGCTATGATTCAGAAGATGAGCAAATCCTATGTTTCTTCTAACTGGGGAAAGACCCAGGAACTAATCTATGAAGTAATCTGTTTCATGGGAACTATTTCAGTTGATGCACCTAAATAATCACTATTAGTGACTAGGACACATCATCTTTGCAAGTAAGCATTTTACTGAATTTTTAAAAGTTTAATACTACTTTCTTTTTTAAAAAAAGTTTCTTGGTGAAATTGTCTCAACGTGACAAGGATATGTGGGAGAGAAACATTCATAATCTCTGTAGCTTCCATACAAAAATTGTATTAGTGGCAGCACAAAATTGTTACTGTCTTCTGTGTTGAAAATCAGGCAAAAAAGGTACTGTAATTGTTATAATTGTAAACTGCTGACAGAATCACTTGCCTGAACAAAAGACAAAGTGGGGAGATTTCTCTGAATCATCCTTTAAATTACTTTTTAAAATTATATGAATTACAACAACTGCAGACACAACTGATGAAGTAACTGGAGGCTACTAAAAACTTATACTACAAAATTCTCTCAGTTTCAGAAGTGCTACAGGATTCTTTTGTATCTTTTTAAACCAATTCAGGGTTATTTAAAAAATGAAATGTGAGTTTGTGGACAATCTTACTGTTAGAGAAAGGAAGAAAAATCAAATGCTATTAAATGTACATATATGCTTATCCTTTTATGCATATTTACTCAGGCACTAGTCCTATTGTGTTAAGCAAACTCCGAAGTAAGGGCACCTAGGGGTGAATCAGACTGCTTTGCATTATGTAAATATATGTATATTTAATGTTTTTCCATTCTCTTAAGGATACAGACATCACTGATTCACATACAGCTTTTTTTCATAGTTAAATACTAACCCACCTGATAATGTGAAGGGAACATTGAAATTAAAGTGCATTAAAGTCAGACTTTGGCTTAGAGCAGACCCATTGAAATCAGAGGGACAAGATGGCTCTTATTAATGTTAAGACCTATTGATTTACATAGATATAAGGTTAGAGGACACTAGCAGTTGTGGTTCTTCATTCAGTCTCTCTCTGGTTTTTCTTTGCAAACAAAGATTCAGGAATGACTCATCCCGTGCTTTCTGCAAGTGCACTGATGACTAAAAAGGCCAATCCGAGATAAACAAGTCCGGTTGCAGAAAGCACAGCAGAAGGTCTCCATGGGCGATGTTTCCGGGTTGTGATTCTTTCTGGGTTGTCGTTTCTCTTCAAGACTTGTTCGGCGTGAGTTCTCAAATAAGGCTGCAGCATTGTAGATAGTGCGTCTCCATGCCTCCCGATGTGAGGCCAGGGCGGACCATTGTTGGTGATCAATTTGGCCGAGCCTGAGATGTTGTTTCAGGGAGTCTTTGTATCGCTTTTTTGGAGCGTCTCTCTTACGCTGACCTGTGGCGAGTTCACCGTAGATAACTATTTTGGGGAGGCAATGGTCCTCCATCCTAGAAATGTGCCCTGCCCAGCGCAGCTGTGTTCTCAATATCATGGCCTCAATGCTGGTGATCCCTGCTTTCTCAAGGACAGCAACATTTGTCACATAGTCAGTCCAGTGTAATGCTCCACAAAATGGATGATGGTGGCAATCCCCAAACACTACTATCCCAAATACATAGCTGTAGTGAAGTTGGCTTATAGGCGGGTGGGGAATAAATGTATATTTCAGAAGTGGAGGTGAGAATGGTGATAAACATACAGTCTTGTAGCTGAGTGAGGTGAAATGTCACACATTTTAATTCTTGTGACAGGGACATATTTATCAGGTTTCTTTATGCAAACCATTGCCCCTCAGTCTCTGCATCCCGTGGAGAGTATGGAGAATAATAATACTAGCATATATGACAATGTTATTGTAAGGGCAAGGGCAAGTAACTGAAATGAGAGCCAGTGTGCTGTAGTGGTTTGAGAGTAGGACTAGGACACTGGGAGACCAGAGTTCAGATCCCTGCTCAGCCATGGAAACCTATTGGGTGGCCTTGGGCAAGTCATACTCTCTCCACCTCAGAGGAAGGCAAGGGCGAAACCTCTCTGAAATTTTTTTCCCAAGAAAACCTGGTGATAGGTTCATCTTAGGGTCACCAGAAATCAGAAATGACTTGAAGGCTCACTACAGCAACTGCAGTAATGCATATGAATCAGATTGAGTATACTGTATACAAAAAGAGTTGCGTAAAAAACATGTTGCTGCTGCTGCTGTTGTAATTTGGACATGTTCAGAGCTTCCGTGAGCATTTTGTCAGCCATCTGAACAGAATGGCATAGGATCGCACCACATTATGAGGACTCCTGCAACACAAAGGTAAAATTTGGATGGCTTCAAGGTGATATTGTATGAAGTATTTGGGGGAAAAAATAAATAAATAACTTCTACTGTTGCCCTTTTTATTTAAGTAGAGATAAGTTTTGCACACCTTAAAGGCACCAAATCCTGCCTGATACTGGAAGCTAAGTAGGGTCAGCCCTAGTTAGTACTTGGATGGGATGCCATTAATAAATACCAGATGAAGGAACTGTAAAATCACCTCTACATATTCCTTGCCTAAGAAAATCCGATGAAATTCATGGGGTTGCCTTAATTCGACAGGTGACTTGAAGGCACACACACACAGTTTTGCACAAGGGCTGTTTAGCAGGTAGTCTTGGGCCAGTTATTTTCAATTTAATTTAAAATGAGAATTAAACAAGATTAGGATAAAGTGTAAGTGACCTATGCCTAGAGGATAGGACTGGAAAGAAATCTAATTAAAGTAAGTGAATGTGTTTTAGTCATTAAACCTCAGGTTTGAGTGTACTCCTGAGCACTTCAGACTCATTAACCTCTTGTTAATAGCTCCTCTATGGATTGTGCAATCACTCACACCTGTGTAATTACATGCTATCCACTTAACAGTAGTCGCTCTGCTGTCCTGCTGCTTACTTCCTCATTTGTAGTTGTCTTTAGTGATGTCTGACATAGACAAGTTATTTGCTATCAAGTCAACCTAAATTTATGATGACCCTCTTAGAGAGATCTCCAAGGTCTTGTCTACATGGGCTATTTACCCAATCTTGGCCTTGTCTTTGAGCCCTGCAGTCCTAATGATGCAGGACTTTTGCCCTGTGTAGCCCCTAGGCAGTCCTCAAGTTGCCCAGGGCAAAGACAGGGTAAAGCCTGATAAATCATTATATTAAAATACCTGGAAAAAAAGTTTCTCTTTGGAAGAAACAGATTGGGCCCTGTGGGACTATAGGAGGCCCTACTGCCATGCTGGCCCATCACTATAGCTGCCATCCGTGTCACACTCTCCAGATCCAGGAAACAGGCCTGTAGCATGTGACCACGCTGGTCACATGCATTTGGCCTTGTTCACATGCTGCAAGCTGGCTTCCTGGCTTTGGAGATTGGGATGCAGGTGGCAGCAGCTACAGGTCAGCATGGCAGTCTGGGCAGTGGGCTCCATCTCATTTAGTGCCAGTAATGGGGGAAGAATGGGTCCGATCTGTGGCCACAATACACTGTCAGGGAGCTAGTATATTCTGGCCTGTGTAGATGAGCCCCAAGAGTCCTAGTTATAAACTGCCCTGCTTTAGATCTTGCAAAATCAGGGCTGTGGCTTCCTTGTTTATATCAATCCACCTATGTTGTGGTCTTCCTCTTTTCCTACTCCCTTCCACTTTCCTCAGCATTATCATATTTTCAATGAGTCTTCTCATGATATATCCAAAGTACAACAGTCTCAATTTAGTCATCTTTGCTTCAAAGGAGAATTCAGGTTTGATTTGCCCTAAGACCCATTCCATTGTCTTTTTAGCTGTCCAAGATAGCTATAGAACTCTTCTCCAGCACAGTTTATTTTCTTCCTGTTGGTTTCTTCACTTCCAGTTTTCACAACCATACCAAGAAATCAGAAGTACCATGGCCTGGATGATTCTGACTTTGGTATTTGAAGTTATGTCTTTACACCTAAGGATTTTATCTAGTTCCTATTTCATTTATGGCTGTCTTTCCCAGTCTTCTGATTTCTTGACTACAGAAGACAACCCACAAGCTAAAGAACTGCAGGGATGACTCTCAGAGGCACTGAATACTCACCTCTCTCACTATGGGATTTACATAAAGAGAAGGAACTGTTTTACTGTGGTTTTGTCAGAGACCAGTTTAGCAAGATTTTACCAGTCCGAATGCCAAAGGCATATAGATAATAAATACCTATCTATTTTATTGAAACTGTCCAGTGTGGGAAAAATCTGTAACTGCTAATCAATATGAATTTTTTTAAACCCAAAAAAACCTTTGGTTAATGTGAAGCTGAAGGCTTTCACAGCTGGCGTCCATAGATTTTCCTTGGTTTTTTTCTGGGCTGTGAAGCCATGTTCTGGAAGAGTTTATTTCTGACGTTTCTCCTGCATCTGTCACCTCTGGTTACTTTGAATACCTCTGCTAATCTATTTCCTTGTCAAATTCCTTGATTTATAATTGTGCTTCCAAATAATGATTCTTCTTTTTAATAGTAGAGTTGAGGGGAAGAAGCTGACAGTCTTGAGGTTCTGAGTTAATGAAACCACACAGGTTCTTTTGTGGGAAGGACATTTAAATATTGAAGGGATGTCATATTGAGGATGGAGCAAGCTTGTTTTCTGCTGCTCCAGAGACTAGGACACAGAGCAATGGACTCAAGCTACAGGAACACAGATTCCACCTAAACATTAGGAAGAACTTCCTGACAGTAAGAGCTGTTCGGAAGTGAAATACACTGCCTCGGAGTGTGGTGGAATCTCCTTTGGAGGTGTTTAAACAGAGGCTGAATGGCCATCTGTCAGGCATACTTTGAGTGTGTGTTCCTGCAAGGCAGGGGGCTGGACTGGATGGCCCTTGTGGTCTCTTTCAACTCTATGATTCTATGATTCTATCAACTATGGCATGCAAGGTAAAGCGAGATTAAACATTTTATGCGAAATCAAAACACATTTTCACCAACTCTGTGACAATACCTTCCTTTCCCTCCTCAAAGAAACATGGTCAAATGCCTTATAGTAAATCAGATCACAGGTTCATCTAGTTCAGCACAGTTTGTGTATCTCTTTCTGGGTTCTATGGGGCCAACTATTATTGCATATTGCAAACACAGTTTAAGTCTCAATATATATATTTAGCAACAATACAACAAAATAGATTATTAAATTTGCCACATATGCACTGTTCCAAAAGTTTCACGCATCCAGTGAGGTGCCAAAGCAGGACTTGATTGGAGGACTCTTCTGCCTCTGCTGCTCAGCAGTATTGCAACATTTGGATGCAGTCTTAAAGCCCTCATTGAAGGTGGAAAAGACCCATGCCTTAGCTGTGGCAACCGCAGCACCTTTCCTCTCCAGCTCTCTCTCTCTTTTTGAATTCAACTAGCAAATACTGCCCCTTCCTTTGGATTTCCCCACCCACTAGGCCAAACCAATGACTCATAAGGGTTACATTTGTATCACGTGTGACCAGTCTGCTCCTTATTTTTCCAGTCCTCGAAGTTCCAAAGCCACCTCTGAAATCTGGTGGGGTGGCACCGCATTTTTAGAAAGACAAAGTTGCACAGGAAGTGTGCTCCTTATTTTAGAACAGAATTGTGCTTCCAGGGATATTATTTGCTCTATAATAAGGTGCATGCTACCAACCTTCTCTGAAGTTTTTCAGGATTGAGCCTAAGACTTTCAACATGCAAAGCACGTGTATCAACGCACAATTTTCTTTTATTTAGAAATCAATAGTAAGGAGTCCTGGATTGTAAGGAAAAAGGTTTCTTTTATTGTTGGTTGTGGTTCCCCCACCCACACCCCATCAATCTGGTCAAAACTGGTTCTACTCCTTTCCAGACTACTGACAGGTCATTACGTCTAACCCAAATTCTGTTTCTGCCTAATTTAGACAATCACTTCCTTGTTCTTAGAGTAGATGGCCTTCTGTCTTTCAGGCAATTGGCATCATGCACACTAAGTCAGCTATCTGTTATCTCTTTGTTTCATCTGCTTGCCCTTTGGCAACATCAATTTCCCCCTAATTGCTTCTTCTGCTTAATTTCCTCACTGCTAGCTAATATATACGCTTCGCTATTAAGGTATATTACTTTTTGAACATACATATGTCTTTAACTATTTTTTCCAAAGCCTAAATCTCTGACAACTTCATCAGTATATTATTGTTTGAAAGAATATATGTTTTTAACTACTGAATCTTCCTAAGCACCTGCTAATATGAATCTACCTGCTTGTTAATATATAGACATATATTGCTTTTCAAGAAACCCTGGGCCCCCACGTGCTCTGTTACAGAGCTAGGCCCTTCCACATCTCACATCCCACACTGACACTGCAAACTGATGGTGCCATTAGCCTTTTCCCTGCCTCTTTGCTTCACACAAACTTCCTACACATTTTCAAAATGCCACACACTATGTTTGTTTTCATTAGTGCTTCTACTACTGCTACCACCAGCCATTTACAAAACTATTTGGAGTATAGAATCATAGAATCATAGAATCATAGAATTGCAGAGTTGGAAGAGACCACGAGGGCCATCCAGTCCAACCCCCTGCCACGCAGGAAATCACAATCAAAGCATCCCCGACAGATGGCCATCCAGCCTCTGTTTAAAGACCTCCAAGGAAGGAGACCCCACCACGCTCCGAGGGAGTGTGTTCCACTGCCGAACAGCTCTGACTGTCAAAAAGTTCCTCCTCATGTTGAGGTGGAATCTCTGTTCCTGGAGCTTGCACCCATTGCTCCGTGTTCCCGTCTCTGGAGCAGCAGAAAACAAGCCTGCTCCATCCTCAGCGTGACATCCCTTCAAATACTTAAACAGGGCTATCATATCGCCTCTAAACCGTCTTTTTTCCAGGCTAAACATACCCAGCTCCCTAAGTCTCTCCTCATAAGGCATTGTTTCCAGACCTTTCACCATTTTAGTTGCCCTTCTCTGGACACGCTCCAATTTGTCAATATCCTTTCTGAATTGTGGTGCCCAGAACTGGACACAGTATTCTAAGTGAGGTCTGACCAAGGCAGAATAGAGTGGCACTATTACTTCCCTTGATCTAGACACTATACTTCTATTGATACAGCCCAAAATTGCATTGGCCTTTTTAGCTGCCGCATCACACTGTTGGCTCATGTTCAACTTGTGGTCTACTAGGACTCCTAGATCCCTTTCGCACATAGTCTCATTCAGCCAGGTCTCTCCCATCCTATATTTATGCATTTCATTTTTCCGCCCTAAATGCAGTACTTTACATTTCTCCGTATTGAATTTCATTTTGTTAGCTTTGGCCCAGCTCTCCAGTCTATCCAGGTCATTCTGAATTTTGATCCTGTCCTCTAGGGTATTAGCTACTCCTCCCAATTTGGTGTCATCTGCAAATTTGATAAGTATGCCCCTAATTCCCTCATCTAAGTCATTGATAAAGATGTTGAATAGCACTGGGCCCAGGACAGAACCCTGTGGCACCCCACTGGTCACATCTTTCCAAGACGAAGAGGAGCCACTGCTGAGCACCCTTTGGGTTCGGCCGGTCAACCAATTACAAATCCATTGAACAGTTAACTTGTCTAGCCCACATTCTACAGCAAGTGTGTATAGAGTGTGTTTGTGTGTCTGTCTGTGACACCATGGGCAAATAGGGTTGCCAGAGTGAAAAGTAGAGAGGGCTCCTGTACCTTTAACTGTTGCACAGAAGCGGTAATTTCAGCAGCTGTTCATGATCATGCAGCCAGGTAACAGGGAACACCTGCTGAAATTCCCTCTTTTACACAACCATGAAAGGTACAGGAGCTCCTCCAGTATTCACTCTGGCAACTGTACTGTAATTGGACATTAGCAAGGTCATATCACACAGGACTTTATCAGACAACCCTCCAGAAAAATTCTTTTGCCGGCACATTTTGAAACATTTTTATGCCAGCAAAAGAACCCCCCTATCAGACCTACCTTAACCTGTGTCAGAAAGGCATCCCTGGCATAAATGGAGCACGAATGGCGCTCCATTTACTTCCAGGTTACAAATCTCGCCGATTCTCACAAGAAGACACTAGAGCAGCAAATTCAAAAATAAAAGAAAAATCAAGATATAAAACATAGACACAAGCACATAAACACATTTTAAAAGTCCCAAGTACATGGCATGGGGTCATAAAAAGAGCATCCCCTACCTGGCTGTTGCAATCTCTCCTGAAAGTGTTCTGTCATTGATGCGTTGATGCAGCATTCACATGGCGTGAAGTTTCAAACGCCAGCAATGCTAGCAACAAAGTGCCACGGCCAATCTATTGACAGCTTGGACCTTCAATAAAAAGGAATGGGTTTTGGACTTTACATGATTGAGAAAGGAAGATATCTTATGGTATGCACGCCCTTTCATGATCAATAGGTGTCGATATGACATCGTATTTGCCACATCTGCTAAAGTCCCTAGAGTTATCTTTGGTTTGGTTAGCAGTTTAGCATTAGAAAAAAGGGGAGAAAGTACTCTTGGCTTGCAATTAAAACAATTAAATCAGCTATTGTGTAAAAAACAAACAAACACCCACCCATTAAAAAGATAGAAAAATAAATATAAAAAGGCAGCTGCCCCGAATCTTTTTGTATGACCCATTAATTATCAAATGCCTGCTTAAATAAAAAGGTCTTTATCTGATGGTGAAAGGAGAGCAGAGAGTCAACCTAGACTTCCATGGGAAGGAATTCCTGTCCTAAGTACAAGTTACACATTAGGACAATCAAGTGTGCTGGTACACCCATTTTTTAAAGAGCAATCCATAATTGCTTGTGACCTATGCAGTCAAATGCTTTGCTGTAGTCTGTAAAGCACATGCTGATTTTCTTCTGAAGTTCTTGGTGCGTTCCATTATCCAAAGTATATTTGCAATATGATCCCTAATGCCTCTTCCTTTCCTGAACCCAGCTTAGATACCTGGCATTTCTCGCTCTGTATATGGTAAACGTCTGTTGTAGAATTTTTAGCATCACTTTGCTTGCATGGTTACTGTGGTTACTGATGTTACCTTTCTTGGAAATTGGAATATATTATTATTATTATTATTATTTGTTTAAATTGAGTGTTTCCAATTTGAGGGCCATTGTTTTGTTTTCCATATTAGTTGACAGATTTTAGTTAGAATTAGAGTAAATTTTTTCTCTAGCTTGAAGCACCTCTACTGGTATGCCATCTGTTCCTGGTGATTTATTTCTCCCAAGTGCCCTGAGTGCAGTTTCCACTTTCTAAAATTATAAAGTTCATCATCAAATGGTTCTTCCTTGAATGAATCTGTCATCCTTTTATCACTTTTATCTAGTCCTTCAGTGTATTTATCTTTTTTAAAAAATGTACTTGATGGTCTGAAACCAGGAAGACATAACTATCTTGTCCCATTGATTTCAGTGGGCTTCCTCTAAGTCTGTGAGCTGCTCTTCGCTGATGCTGCTGCCCTTGTTGCCCACACAGAAGCAGCTCTGCAGCACCTAACATCCTGCTTTGCAACAGCTGCAGAGCTGTTTGGGCTGGAAGTCAACCTGAAGAAAACAGAAGTTCTTTACCAGCCTGCACCACAGGACGAACACCACCATCCCCACATTGCCGTTGGCAAATCTGTGCTCAAGTCCATTCAGCAGTTCACCTACCTGGGAAGCATCATCTCCTCAGATGCCAAGATTGACAAAGAGATCGATCACAGATTAGCAAAGGCATATAGTGCATTTGGAAGACTTCACAAAAGAGTCTGGAGCAATAAACACCTGAGGCAAAGCACAAAAATCAGTGTGTATAGAGCCATTGTACTGTCTATCCTCCTTTATGGATCTGAAACATGGGTCACCTATCGCCACCACCTACGACTCCTTGAGCACTTTCATCAGAGCTGTCTACGCACAATCCTAAATATACACTGGACTGACTATGTGACGAATGTTGCTGTCCTTGAGCAAGCAGGGATCACCAGTATTGAGGCCATGATATTGAGAACGCAGCTGCACTGGGCAGGGCACGTTTCAAGGATGGAGGACCATCGCCTCCCAAAAATACTACTCTACGGTGAACTCGCCACGGGTCAGCGTAAGAGGGGCGCTCCAAAAAAGCGATACAAAGACTCCCTGAAACAACATCTCAGGCTCAGCTAAATGGATCACCAACAGTGGTCCACCCTGGCCTCACATCGGGAGGCATGGAGACGCACTATCCACAATGCTGTAGCCTTATTTGAGAACTCACACCGAACAAGTCTTGAAGAGAAACGACAACGCAGAAAGAATCACAACCCAAAAACATCACCCAAGGAGACCTTCTGCTGTGCTTTCTGCAACCGGACTTGTTTATCTCAGATTGGCCTTTTTAGTCATCAGCGTGCTTGCAGAAAGCGTGGGATGAGTCCTTCCTGAATCTTCGTTTGCGAAGAAAAGCCAGAGAGAGAGAGAAACTCTAAGCCTAAGTCTGTATTCAAGCCCACTATTACTAAATGGAATGATTTACCTCTTTTGAAAGATAACTACTTGCTATTCCAACTTCTTCAGCACAGTTTAAGGATTGCACATGCAATAGCAATAATGGTAGCTGTTATGCTCAGCTGTCTCTTATAATTATAATTGTTAACAGAAATTTTCTTCTAAAATCACCTAGAGAACAAGCAACAGCTGCAAGCTAGTTTTGTTTTAAAGTCACCAGCAAAAAAGCAAATTCAGCCTCCTGATTTAGTTCTGCTCACACAATATTTTTGTTCAGCAGGAACTGCCACTGTTTTGAATGTAATATTGTAAGCAAAGCTTGCACCCTAATTCTAATGCACCCCACTTCTGGAATGTTAGCATTGGCTATAGGCCTCAGAAACTGGCCAGGCTTGGTTCATTATTGTGGCCTTTTACAAGGGAAAAGACAGGATGGTCTCAGAAAAGGTCATTTCTGGTTTTTCCTTGGAAAGGAAGGCCTGAGGCTGAGAAGCCAAAAGGAGACACATTCCACATAAATGGGAGATTAATGGATGGAGAAACCCTTTTGTGCTTGCTGATTGTGAAATTTCCTCTCCTCAGCTCCCAACCTAAAAGAAGTTGCTCAAAGCTGTTAAAATCCAATCATTGGACATTAAGAAACACATTTAGCATCTTCCTCATCTTTTGTCAAGACCAGGAAACTCATTGTGCAATCCATGAAGGCTCATGGAATTCATTGTTTAACCCATGAAGCAACCAATCTCCTCAGGTGTATTTGGAGGTATAAAAGACCCTCCAAAGTATGCCTCATTTGCGCACATCCAGTAACAGGGGAACACTCTGTTGCTACGTGTTAGCCACACCCAGTTTCCTCCATCGACTCTGCCAGATTGACTACAGAACAGGTCTGTATCACCTCAACAGAACCCTCTTGCAACCCTCTATCCAAGTTTTCCTACTGTTTCATTCTATAGCCTTGAGTGAATGCTTCTTCTGGGTGTATGTGTGTGTGTTTGGTGTTATTTTTGAACTCCTTAATAAAAAAAAAATACTTAATTTTAAATGTGTACTAAGTATTCCATCCAGACGAGTACTGGTATAATTGGTTTTCAGATTCCCTTGTTACCCCCTCTTTTGCATAGCTAAGTCGAGTTGCTGCTAATTGCCCCAACATATTAGAAACTCGATATTTTCTTGGAATTTTCCAAGGAGCATTTTGGGTAACAATATAGATTAGGTAATCTTATTTAAAATAAGCTAGTGCACCAACTGCACCCATTCCTGGAGAAGTTGGATCTGTACATGGTGGTACATGCCTTGGATACATCCCATTTGGATTGCTCTATGTGGGGCTGCCTTTGAAAAGTGCTTAGAAACTTCAGTTGGTCCAAAGAGCTGAAGCCAAGTTGTTAACTGGGGCCAGCTAAAAGGAGCACAGAACTCCCTTGTTGCAACAGCACCATTGGCTGCCAGTTTGTTTTGGGGCATAATTCAAAGTGCTGGCTTTGACCTATAAAACTATACAGCTGGTTATTTGAAGAAGCGTATCTCCCTGTATGAGCCCAGTAGAGTTTTAAGATAATCTGGGTGCCAGTTACAAGACAAAAATTGTTGCGAGGCTTACCGTGATTTCTTGATCCTGTATCCGCCCCTCGCTGTTTATACGATTTTTGTCACTCTTTAGGAAATCCTGGAAGATCCCGTGATTGATATTTACACGACAAAAGTCTTTATTGGTCCCGCACTGTTATATCCCATGCTTTTGCTGTTTACACATGTTTAGCTTACCGGGATTTGGGGGGGGGGGCTGTCAATCAAGGATGCGATTACTCGTGCTTTCACAAACTCGGTGACGCACTTCCTTTAGAGTTCTGCGCCACGAGCGATGCTATTGCCTGGCTGGGGGGGGAGAGAGGGGGGCAGAGGTTTGGTATTTCCCTTGCCTCTTTAAAATGTTAACCCTTTAAGCAGAGGCAGAAGGCATTTTGAAAGACCTCAGACGGAGGAACAATTAAACCATGTCCTTTCCTTTTGAAATCAAGCCGAGTGGGGGGAGTAGAGTCTTGGAATTTCTTTCGCTTTAAGCAGAGGCGGAAGGCATTTTGAAAGACCCAGACTGAGATCTTTCGCTCAGACGCAGGGAGTGCTTTCCTTTTGAAATCAAGCCAAGTGAGGGGGGGGCTTGGGTTTCCCCTTGCCTCTTTAAAATGTTAACCCTTACAGCACAGTTTTAGCAGCAGAGTGAACTTGCTGATTGAATGATTTCAAGCCAGTGACAGACAGGCGTTTTGAAAGACACAGACACAGAGAGGGGGAATTAAAGGGTGTTCATTCGCTCAGAGGCTGGAATATTTTACTGTGCCCGTTCAGACCCAGGGAGGTGATCAAGGCAGGGGATGAATGGGCAACCCTCTGCCCACCACGATCTCTTTGTAACATGCAGTTGAGGAAGAGGTTAAAGCTGAAGGGTTTGCAGTGTAGAAATCCATTTAAAAAGGTGACTGAGTACACGCGCGCACACACACACACATCAACCTATGTGCAGCTGGAAGGGATGCCTTGGTTTTCAGGTTGTGAGGCTGGATCTGTTGAACGGGTAACTGACCCCTCCTTTTCTGGTCGCTGATCTCTAAGCCCACCCCCAGTCACCATTTCCGGTCA
The DNA here is from genome assembly GCA_030847615.1 of Gambelia wislizenii. Lineage (NCBI taxonomy): Eukaryota > Metazoa > Chordata > Lepidosauria > Squamata > Crotaphytidae > Gambelia > Gambelia wislizenii. The sequence continues at coordinate 18,548,947 of JAUMIR010000001.1, read as the reverse complement.
TCCCCTAGTACCGAGATATTTTGTCTCAGGCTGTTTACATTTCCGATTTTCCGAATCCTCTAGTGACTTTTTTAAAAAACGGCACAAACTGTGGGACTGGAAGTCCCGCAGGTTGAGGGATAAAAGGTGGCCCCCCTTCTGAAAATCACATACCCGACCCGATGTACGTGTAAACTGCCAGGGATCGACACGAATTCTTCCCGGGACATTTTCATCCTGTAAACGACACCCTGGAGAAGCACTTCTCTCTGTCCCACTACATTCTCAGGCACATTTGGTGGGAACAAGGGAGAGGGCTGTCTCTGTGGCTGCTCCCAGACTTTGGATCTCCCTCCCCAGAGAGACCAGGATGGCCCCATCTTTGCTCTCCTTCCAATGGCAGGTTAAGATATTTATATGCCACCAGGTTTTTATGAACTAACAAGGGCTGGGTTAGTGAGGCTATGTGGTACAGTTTTTAAAATTTTAAGGGTTTCTTTAAAAGACATTTTAATATTTTCACTGTAATGTTTTTAACTTATAAATTGTTTAATTCTTTTTAAAAAGTTTATATTTATATTGTAATTTTAACTTTGTACTGTTTTTAGCTTGTATGGTTTTAAAGAGGTTGTTAGCTGCCCGGGGTCCCATTGGTGGGAGAAAGGCGGGATATAAATGAATAAAATAAAATAATAATGATAATGATAATTAATAATAATAATAGTTTTCAGGGTCTCTGCACAGAGCATACTTGAAGGTAATATTGTAACAACAATTATTTTCCATAGTATGTATTTCAAATTTTAATGTCCTGTTATTATTTTTGTTTAGAGCATTATTCCAGAATTCTGTCCTACTTCAGGTAATATATGTGAACATCTGCAACTATTGGTAATTCTCAGCAATGTAAGCAACACCTCTTCAGTGGAACTGTATTTGGGATTGTTTCAGATACCTGCTGAGTAGTGCTAATAACTCTGATGATAATGAGTAATGCAATTTCCTACCAATGCTTAGATCAGCCTTTAAATTATGATCTACATGTTTTGTTTTTCAGTCTTAGGACATCCGTTATTATGTGGCCTTTCTGAAAGAGGGGGGGAAATACTTCGTAATCACTGATGACTAATATCACATTTTCACCGCCCACGTCCAGAACATTTTAAAAGTTTTTTAATGTTACAATGTTTTTCATAGGCAAAGGATATGTGTATATCTACTGTTTATCATGCAGCATTTTAATCAGGAAAAAATACAGTATATATCAAGACAATTTCCTCCTTCAGAGCAATGGCCTGTCATTTTTCATGAATATTCTCTAGCAATTTACCATAGATTTTCTTCAAATAATGTTTATCTCCTCCCCAAGTCATTAAAGATATTTTCACTTTTCCTTTTAATTTTTTAAAAATAAATTCTTTAGAAATGAAGTTGATTAGACAGAAGCCTTTTGTTATAGTGTATGCAGTCAATTTCATACTCTGATCACAGGTAAAATAAATAGATGGCTGCAGATCACAGCAAGTTCAGAATAGCCTCCTGTCTTCCTGGCGCATATCAATAAAGAGGTCACCTGCTGTCTGTGGAGGTAAGTGCGAACCTTGGAAAAGTTACATTTTGGGGCAATGCTTTGAATTCTATAACTAGCAAGGTAGTTTTTCTGAAGTAGGGGTGCAATCAAAGGGTGCTTGATTCTTTTTGCTCCTATTATACATATTCCTCCCCAGTTACTTGCTAGAGTGTTCCAGTGCTAAAAAATTTACTGTACATGTTTACCCTTATTAATAAATGGTCAGAGAGGCATGTCTTATAGTTCTGTCAATTTTTGGTGAAAGCTGTAATTAACTCTATTCAGATTTGTAAAATCAGGCAGTCCTTTATCGTTTTGCTGGGCTTTGAGCAGTGGTTGAATAGTAATGATTTTCCTGCTGTGTTAAAGCCTCTGGCAGCAATTGCCGGCAATGCTATCCCATGCATGCTCAATTTCATTCTGAAACACTCCACTGCCAACATTTCACTATATGTAGAAAAAGTCTCTGTTGCAGAGAGAAGCTAGTGGATTCTGTGTGAAATATCTATTTTATGGAACATCACCTTACATGGTTAGCCTACACTTTACTCAGTACCAATGAGAGCTGGCACTGGGCCAAGGACAAGATGCATGAATGGGCCCTCTATTCTAAATTTAGCGATAGAAATTATAGCCATCCTCTAGGCCAGTGGTTCTTAAGCTGTGGCCCACGAACCCCCAAGGGTCCACGATGCCCTTACAGGGGGTTTGAAACTCTTGAAGGCTGCTCAGCCCACTTCCTCCCCATGGTGGAGTGGCCACATCACAGGAGCCAAGGCAAAGGCTATGCATTGCCATTCAATCCACTCCAGCCACAAACTTGCAGGGAAAAAACAGGAGAAAAACTTCCCACCCCCTCCAGTGTCTCTGAGGAAAGGTTTAATGAATGGTGTAATTACATCATCATCATCATCATCATCATCATAATTTTAAATCTTGAGTTAAGTCTTGAGGGTCTATGGCAACAAAAGATATTTAAAGGGGGTAAAGAAAAGGTTAATCGCCACTGTTCTAGGCTGCTGGAATGTCAAAATGTATTTTTTAATCTGTCTGTTGGTTTTTTCACAACACAGGCTGCCAGAGGTTCAGGTTGCCCAGAGGTTCAGGCCTTAGGAATTTTGTCCCCCATCACTCTCTCCTCAGCCCTGCAGACTGGTTAAGGCTTATATGTTTTATAAGGTGACACAAGACTAAAGCTGCTGCCACACTGGAGAAATACTGCAGGTTGACACAGCTTTAACTGCTGTTCAATGATATGGAATTCTGGAATTTGTAGTTTTCTGAGATACTTAGCCTTCTCTGTCAGAAAGCACAATAAACTACAAATTACAGGATTCCATAGGATGGAGCCATGATGGTTAAAGCAGTGTCAAGCTGCAATATTTCTGCAGTGTGGCAGCAGCCTAACATAATGTGGAACAACTTTCCTGTTTCAAATGTTCTATGTTTAGAGTTGAACCAAAAGACCCAAAACAAATGTGGGTGCATGTACCAGATGTTCTTGTCACACATGACATGTAATTCATTGCTGTTATTGTGTTGAAAAGAACTCATGGTACTTGTTGCACTCCTTGCTACTTTTCCATTATTCCCTGTTACTTTTTGTCAGGAAAAAGAAACTTGGAATTGACAAGAGAATGGCATAGAACATGGAAATGTCCTGTTAAAATGCCTCTAAAAGTACCTGGAAGTAATTAGCAACAGTTATGTGTTATACAAATAAAGTAACTTAGGTTTTACTCATTGTGTAACTTCTAAAATGTGGCTTCATTATGTCTTTGATACCTAAACAAGTACCTACTTATTAGTAACCATTTTCTTGTAGTTAATTACTTCTGAACTCTGATTACCACCATATGTGTACACTGGCCTATTCTACCTATTTATTTATTAAAATATTTTTTTATCCTGTCCTTTTATCATGAGATGTAGGGACAGCAAACTGATAAAACAATTTAAACAATTTTACAATAAAATCAATCAATAAATAATTTAAGCAAGATGAAAACATATTAAACAATTAAAACAAGTTAAAAGAAGTTAAGAATGCAAAAAGAGTTAAAACCATGTGCAGATATACCTCAGTAAATGAAGTAGACGTTGTTACCTGAATTGCTTGGGGGTCCATGAGGATTCCACTAGTGTCTGAATCTAATATGGGGAATATTTAATTAGCTCAAAAATGACGGAGAGACCAGGTAACAGCAGGATCTTTTGACCTATGTATACCGATAATAACTGAGGAAATTCCAAGCCAGTGTACAATTAAATGTTTTTATTGGAACTTAGTCTTAACAGCATTTAGTTTTAACACTCAAGCTTCAAGCAATCACACAAGGCTATCGAAGAAAGCAGGAAGTATTTTGATAGAGGAACAGAGCAAGGGGATTGTGGGTTATACTATACTGATCCTGGAGGGCTGGGATCATGACATAAACCAGCAGAGAGGAGGTTTGGAAGGCAAACTGGTGTGGAGTCAAGAGGGAGAGGATCTGTGCACACTTTGGTGGAGTTTTAGGGTAATATTTATATTTGATAATTCCCCTGAAAGGATTAAATTTAGAGTGGAATACAATGTCTCTCAGAGTTTCTCAGGACTAGACAAACGGTTCTCTGGTTGTGTTAACTATCGTTAATGGGTGATACATTTGGAACTGAATGAGCGCAGGCAACCTCTATTGTGAGGAGGGCTAGGGAGGATTTTTTTTTTTTTTTTTTGCAAACATTGAGGACTCTGCTATTCTAGAGTGGATTATTCACCTCCAGGCATTCTTCAGGAAGAACTCTGACCTGGGTATGACCTGTTTGAGGAATTTCCAAAGCCCCTCCCTAAGTTTTACATGATTCCAAGGTCCCATCTACATAACAGAAAAAAAAATACGTACGGGAGTAAGAAATTCGAAAAGGCAGTCATACAAATGTGTACGATCTGCCTACACGATAAAAATTCCCCCAAAAAATCCGTACGACCCCCTTACCCAGCTGGCCGGAGTAAGCGATCTTGGCAGCAGTTTCAAATCACCTGCCACTCTTTTTTTAAAATTCAGAAGGTGCCTGGCATCTGGAAAGCTGTGATTACATATTAACATTTTAAAATAAAAATGAAAAAAATGTAACACAGAATTACCAGACACTCATAGATCCGGGAATCCAACATGGTGGCTGCAGCTGCTTTCACTCTTTCCTAGTCCCACCTCCTCTACCCAGTCAGCCAATCAAGTTGCACTTCTGTGCGTATCTGTGTGAACAGGAGTGTACAGACTGCCAATCATTCAAACGGCTGTCTGGATAATCCCTGAGATCTGGATGAAGAGCCAGATCTGCTGCACACGGACTGAAGGGTAAGTTTTGCAGGGGGCCCACTGAATGACATGTATTTATTCGATCTCTCTGTACAGATCGCCGATTTTTCAAATAAATATGTGTCATTTTTCATTGTGTAGACAGGACCTTAGTACCTGGGGAGTCCCTGGTTTACTTGCCAACCCCGTGGAAGGCATCTTTAAGTCAGATTATTAAATATTGCCAATTGTATGATATTCCAAGATGGGTCTGTCAGGGAAAGTAACAACGTGTTTGGTACCAGAGATAGAAATAATATGGAAAGAGTAGGGATCAGTTTCTACATCATAAAGCAGAAAAGCAGTTCAACATGTTTCAGCAAACTTATTCAAAACTAACAATATGTATATGTGAAATGAAACAACTAGGTCAGGTAAGCTTCCATAAGTAAGCAAAAGCATTTTGAATCTTCCAAAGACCACTTGAAAGCTTCTTTCAAACTGATTCCAGATTTTTTCTTCCTTTCAACCGCCTCCACTTTTCTTATGATTTCCATTTTGGTGGCAAAATTTATAGATCGATGTTAATATGCCAGGGTATCTGGTGAGGCAAGTTAATCTGCTTTCCCCTTTTTCTTACTGCGTTGAACTTCACACCATGGATTTACATGATAAAAACTTACAATAATATCAGGCCAGAGCCCCCTCCTAATCCTGGGCCCTCAGGCAGGGGGCCATGCTTCACACATGCTCACTAAATGATTCTGGAGGCATCTGTTTATCTTGTCTGCTGTACGTAAGCACACACAGCTACATTGGATCACCTAGGGCTTGTCTACACTAGCCAGAATACTCCATGTTTCTGGCAAGAGTATTCCAGCCCTGGGCCCATGGCGTTTACCCCTGTTAACTGCCCTTTTGTACCAATGAAGGGGTGACTTCACACCCGTGGCCCACACATGAAGCAACACTTTTCTTCCCCATGCCGGTCATATCTTCTGAAGCCAGGAATGAGAGACCCGGCTCTTGTCACATGGTTGGGCATCTCATGGTTACCTCTGCAGCTGTGATGCACACAAATGACTATGCTGGGCACCATGTGGGTGGTGCATGAGGACACCCCCCATTGCTGTAATGTAATTCACAGTTCTCTTGGAGAACTACAGCAAACTGTGAATTTTTTATTCTAAAATTTGTCCACTCTAAGGGGTATTTGCCCCTGGATTCTCATCAGAACTGCTCAAGCATTGTCTGGACAGTTCAGGCTAGAAACAGGGCAAAACCTCTGCATTGTCTGGACTGCTGGGTGCAGAAATAGGGGTAGGCCATTTCATTTGGCCCATCTAGACAAGCATCCCATTTTTTCCTAGGTAGAATCCCATTTTTTCCTAGGTAGAATCCCATTTTTTCCTAGGTCAAGGTTTATTGCATTGTTTACTGCAGACATGATACTGCAGCCCAACACTGGCTTTCTCCAGCCCTCCTTCCCCATCTTCCCAATGCTGATGCTGCAGCTTGAGAGAAGACAAGAAGTGTGTGTGTGGGGGGGAGGCTCCTATAAAAAGACTTTGTAAAATGGAGCTTCTTTGTTAGAGGCTTTGTAATCTGGGGCATGCCTATACATGCTTAAAAATAAATTAGGCCCCAAAGGTTTTAATAAAAAAGCCATGTCTTGACCTGACACCAAAAAGAAACAAATGTTGTGCCAGTTGGGCTTCAGAGGGAAAGCCATTCCACAAGGCAGGAGCAATAGCAAAGAAGGCCATCTACAGTGTCCTTCCCTATCATATTGCTCCTATAGGTGAGAACGGAGGAGGGCCCATCTGAAAGATCTCAGTCCTCAGACAGGTATATATAGGGAGAGGCACTTCTTCATTAATTGTATCTCATACCCTCCAAAATTTCACAGATGAAACAAGGGCATGTGTGGCCAAGCAACATCAAAGTGTGGGCAAGTTCACAAAAGTTATTAATGGAGAAGAGTAGACCAGCATTTTCTTTTGCCTGAGTCTACAAGGAAGGACAAGATTCTGCCCTATCCTGTCCTCTCCCCTCTGCTGAGTTAATGGAGTGCAAGTTACTTTTTAAAATTTGAATTCCCTCTGCAGCAATTGAAGGGAAAGTGGGAGGTGGAGAGAGAAGCTGGGACATTTTAAAAGCAGCTCAAAAAGTGGGATGACAGAGGATTAATTGGGACTGTCATGGCCAAATCAGGAAAGTTGGAGTGTGTGGGGCCTTTGCACTAATGCTGGAAAATCTGTGCAATGACACTTCCTTCTCTTTTCCTCCCCAGTGCAGCACACCTTAGTCACCTCCAGACAGGCCCTGACAGTACACCAGGTTTTGGGGTGCTTGGGTGCTCCTTTTACCCTAAGAGGCGGGGGTGCTTTAGAGCCCCACCCGTGATGCCAAAATCTATATTATTATCTGGGGGAATTATTAGCTCAAACGGAAGCCTGCGAGAGGAGGGTAACTTCAGGGATCTTTTCATCTATGTATACCGGTACTAACTGCAGAGAGCACTCCAGTTTTAAAGTGAAATAGAGAATTTTTATTGGAAATAACACAAAATGCACACACACACAAAACACACATTCCTGAGAACCATACAAGGCTATCAAGGAGTAAGGCAGAAAGATTGGATAGAGGATGAGATCTGGGGAAATAGGGTGATAGTTACCAGTCTTGAAGAGCAGTTTCGTGTAGCAAAGGTACTTTAGATGGGTGTCTGAGGGTGGCACAGGAGGTTCCGATGTGGGGGTGTGCCTAGAAAGAGAGTGGCCGGGTTCATCCACTGTGGCACACCATTCTATTGTTGGGTGACTAATATTTATACCCTGTTTCATATCCTGAAGGGGTACTCTGGTTATGGCAAATCTTGGATGGCTTTCCCACCAAATAGACAAAGAAAACCAAAACTTAACTGATTACATTAATGGCTGCGAGATATGAATTGATGGGTTTATGACAACCTCACAATGCTGGACAAGAGGGGGTATGATGTGAGATTTCCTTAGGAGTAGATTTGGGAATGGTTACTTAATTGCTTCGTTGGATGAATCATTGCTGAGGTCCCCAAGAAAGGATTAGCATGTACGTCCTTAATGTTTATTCCAGGGCTTCCATGCAATCCTAATATGGGCTTCTTTGCCAGAATACTTCTAAGACACATCCCCAGGTTATCGTGACCTCCACCTGACCTTTTTGGTTCACCCTGGCCAACCTGACCCTGAAAAGTGTCCAATATTTCCAATTAAGAGCTATCATGGGAAGGGGGTAGTAGGTAACGTTAACACTGCATCGGAAAAGGGAAATCCTTCATCTCCCAGTTTGCCTTAATGCTGCTATTCCACTAGTAAATGTCCAGCCCTGGATACTGCCCACATGTTTTTTTTAAAGAATGAAGAAAGACCATTTTATAATGGATTTTCAATCTAAAGATGAGTCTCTATCCTAAAAAGTTTGAAAATTAAAGCTTTAGATTCTATCAAAATAAAATGATATAGCTCATTGAATTAAGTTACATTTTCAGTTTTACAGGTATGAATGATCTGTGGAAATGCAGCATTACAACTGAAATAATTTAGAGTGTTTGCTGGTGGAAAAACCAGAACTGGCCAAAAAAACTCCCCACGTCATCCATCTTGTTTTATGAATGAATGGTTTTAAAAAATGAGCAATATTTTTCTAAAGGAAAAAAAAAGGCACACCTTAAAATGGTAAGTGGTTCAGCAGCTGGTTTAAACAAGGACAGACCACAAATACTTCAGGTCAAGACACTGCTCTTCATTGTAAAACTGACTGCAATTCTATAAATGTCTATTCAGAAAAGAGTTCAATGACCTCTGTGCAGGGAAGGGTGTGTAGCTCAGTTAGTCTGTTACAGCAAAAACAGCTTGCAGCATCTTAAAAGCAAACATGTTTTGTTTTTTAACATAAGCTTTCATGGAAGAGACAGAAGGATTAACATGTAGCACCACAGGGTTTCCTTCTTTGTGTCTTAACTAATGATAATACATCATTCACAAAAGTTCAGATCTTTTACCAGACAGGCCAAGAACCAGTTGTAGCAGCCCAATAACTGTCTGAAGCTTTTGAAACAGGTATGGTTCTCCAACCCTATCTTTTTAGACAGAGGGATTTGTGTTCTTTGCCATTTGTTGGCTACCTGTATCTGTTTGGAGGTCCTTCTTATCATCTTCTGGTGACCTGAGTTCCCAACTTGTGAATAATGGTATAATACAAGCAGCCAGATTTAGCATCAGCACTCCACTTAAGGAGTCTTAAGTCTCAGATTCTCAGGATTTTTACATGGGAGAATGAGAGGTTCTCTATTATTCTTGTAGGCTATTTTATTAAAATGGACACAATAGTAAATACAGTATGCATATTGTTACCTGAATTGTGTGAGGTCTGTGGGGATCCCACTAGTGTCTGAATTTCTAATATGGGGAATTTTAAATTAGCTCAAGATGTCAGAGAGATGTCAGGTAACTGTGGGATCTTTTGACCTATGTATACCGGTAGTAACTGAGGAGACTTCAAGCCAAGGGATGAAATAAAAATGTTTTTTATTGAAAAATAATCAAGGGAACACACACACACACACACACACACACACAGGCTTCAAGCAGTCACCCAAGGCTAATGAAGAAAGTAGGAAGTATTGGGATAATAATAATAATAATTTATACCCTACCCCTCTGTTTAAACAATCGGGGCGGCTTACAAAAATGAAAATACAATACAGATAAAAATCCCAAAACACCACCCACACCCACCCACCCCCATAAAAAGATATTAAACAAATATAAATTAAAAGCAACTAATTTAAAATCACATTTAAAACAGAATAAATACAATAAATAGCCAGCAGACTAAAAGAGGCCAGGAGCTCCTGAGGCCAGGATCTAATTAGGAAAGGCCTGCTGAAAGAGATCCATCTTTAGTGCTTTTTAAAAGCTACTCAGGCTTGTCATCTGACGGATCTCGTTCGGCAGGTCATTCCACAATTTGGGGGCGATTACCGAAAAGGCCCTCTTGAAGGTTGCAGACAGCCTAGATTTTTGTGGCTGAAACAAATTCCTCCCAGAGGACCGGAGTGCGCGGGGAGGATTGTATGGGAGGAGGGATAGAGGAATAGTGTTCAGGATGATGAGTTATACTGTACTTATCTAAAGAGCAGAGATTTGTGTAGCAGGAGGAGCTCAGAATATCGTTCTGAGGGTCATGTAGCAAATTGGCAGCACAGAGTTAGGAAGAGGAACTTCAGACACTTTGGTGGTGTTTTGGGGTAATATTTATAGATGATTTTCCCCCTGAAGGGGTGATTTTGAGTGGAATACAATATTTGTTGGAGTTTCCCAAGGTTAAACAATTGATCCTCTAGATGTGTTAGTGATTGCTAATGGTTGAAACATTAAAGCTGATGGGTCTCAGGCAGTTCTCTATTGTTTGGGGAAAGGTGCAAGGAAAAACCAGTTTTATAAGCAAAGAGTGTCCAGCGACCTTGATGGGGTTATTGAATGACTCATTTCCCTGAACGTCCAGGAGAATTAGCCCATTTCTCTCTAACTAATCAGTTCCAGGGTGTCTCTTTTAGGAATTTTAGCAGGCCATTCCTTAGGTTTTCTGAGCAAACCTTGATTCCTTCTGCTTGGAAGTCCCTGTCTACTGTCAACTATGTGGAGTGCCAATAGTAAGCCATTTATGAAACAGCCAATTACTGAAGTATCAAATGTGGGTGTAAAGGAAGGTAAAATATACACACTCCCCTTAGGGTGGAACATATACTTTCTGTCTTTTAGACACATAGCTTATCATTTATTTTACATTACATGTAAGGAATTGCACATCTTAAATTAACAGTGGATGAAATACTGTTATCCCTGTCCAAGAAAGGGCATAGCTGAGCTGGTGCCAAGCATTCTATGTCATAGAGTCCATTGGGGCCTTCAATGACAAAGATGTATATAGGAGCGCTCATTGGAGATTATCTGACGGAGAAAAACATAGCATCCCTGTCTCACTGTCTCCTCTCCTGCCCCACTCCTGTTCCTGTAATGTTTTAATTTCTTCCCCCAGACCTACCTTTTTCGCACTACAGAAACTGTGTTCCCTCCCCTCTGGCAGCCCAGGAATGAGGAGCTGCATTCACTTCCTGGAAAGGAAATCTCGTCCGTTCTCACAAGAGGACGATCACACGGGAAATTCAAAAAGAAAAAAAAAAGGTAAAAAATGACACCAAACACAAAAACACATTTTAAAAACCCCAAGTAACCCGGGGAGGGTTAAAAGTGTATCACTTACCTTGATGTGCAGATGTCAACCGGAAGTGTTTGGAAGGGACCTCCCAGTGACGTTGGCATTGCGCCAGCATAACAGGGCTCCTTTTCACATGCATGTTGTTCCATTACAGAAAGAGAACAACAGGTCAATTCATGGCTTAGCCCGTGAATAAGAAGAACCACTAGTGGAACGGGAGCAGCACAGGAGCATAACGACACAGAGACGATGTTGTCTGAAAGGGAAGCCCTTTCACGATCTCCTGGCATCCCTATAATGGTTTATTTTGGTAATCTGATAATTTCCTTAAACTATGCATCTGTTCCTTCAGGGGAAGTGCAACCAGTCCCCCAACCTGAGAATCACCAGTCCACAGAAACTTTGTCTTATTGAAATTCAGTTTCAGTTTATTGGCCCTCATCCAGCCCATTACAGCCTCCAGGATATGAAACATTGTATCTTATATTGTCCTTTTTATAGTAGCATAAGGGGGCAATTTCTAAACCAGATTACTGTAAGATTCTCAGAGTCTGAAAAGGAATGTATCAACTATTTACTGGCAGATGCACTCTCGTATGTTACTTCTCAAGTGGTTAGTTTTACTTTTTTAACTCTTATAATTAGAAAGAAAGCTGTACCTGCTATATCGTTGGCCAAATTGTAGTTGTCATTTTAGTTTTTATATGTAGATTTAAAAAAAATGTTGTTGCTATCATTTTGTATTTTTTTAACCAATACTTGGTTTTGAAATTGCTGTTTTAACAAGTATGTATTCCTAATGTTTTATGTTATGACTTGGATCTGTTGGTAGCAACAATGCAGTGCTTTAAATGGTCTAAGATCAAGAGTATTTTTCCCCTAGCGTAAATTAGCTATGTCAACAACCTGTCAATAATGTCAGCATTGCATGTATATTTTTTCTAAAAAGGAAAAAAATTTAAACTTCTTCCCCACCCCTCCTCTCCTAGCAAGCTTCTTCTGAACCGCTGTGGGAAAGACAATACATCTATGATTAATGTTTTACATGTTATGAATCAGTACTAAACCCATCTGTCAAGTTTTTACTCCATCTTGGTTGGTATTGGCATGAAAAAGGCACAGTTGGTTCCTGACTCATATAATGGAGAGTTTAACATCCTGAGCTGAAAATCCCATTTGCACAGCATGTAACGCTAACTATCTTCCTTCTTGTAAAGTGGGAGGGATATCAATTTTATAGTATTCAAAATAGCACCGCCACCTGTTATTTTCTGGCATTTGGAGGAATCCACGTTTCAAAACTGTGAAAGAAAGGCAGTCCCTCCATTGAAGAGAATTTTCACCACTGTGGTTATAAGTGTTGCAAACCACCCACACAGTTCTGCACTGGACAGCTTCCTGCTTTAATCAACTAACCAGTAGTACCAATGCCACCTTCCATTTATTTTTAAAAAAATCCTGTGTATAAGAGATTCGGATTTTGAAGTATAATCTGGCTTTAATTTAGGTAAAATATCCTCTTCCCATTGCACATTACCACTTGTTTGGACAATCAGTTCGAGATGCTGCACATTCTCGGAGAGGAGCAGAAGTGGACAGCTGATTGGTCAGACGTGCGCTGGGGGCAGGCTTGCCAGCATAGAAGCAGCCGGAAGCACCATTTTAGATTTTCATGTTGTTGATCAAGCACTTTTTTTGGTGCTTTGAGGTGACCAAATAGCTTTTTTAAGCAGAAGGTTGCACTTGAGCACCTTTGCTTTAAAGTTTTAAAAAAAAATACTGGGCAGTGGCAATAACACGTGGAGAAAAATAATATGCTAATTTACTCGGCCAACATCTTAATTTGCAGGTATGTACACTTCAAATGCGGATAGCTTTGCATACTATCAATTTTGCCAAAAGACCATGGAGACAAATGAATGCTGCTGTGAATTTGCAATAATGCACATGAATCAGCATTATATCCTCTCATCTAGGCAAGCCCTCTGTTTTCAATAACCAGCTATGCAGACATTTAGATACAGTTGCAGTGCATCTGTACATCAGCTTCTTCTAAAGCAAGTGTGAGGAAGCTTTGACCTCCCAGATGTTTTGGATCCAAACCCCATGCAGGCTGGAGCTGATGGGAATTGTAGGTCGAAACATCTGAAGGGCCAGATATTCCCTGTCCCAACTATAAATAATATGTTCAGAGAGTGTTCCTTAGAGAGACAAACAGGGTTGCCATTTCAGCGTCATCCCAGGCCTTGAGATTTCCAGGCAAAAACCCAGAAATCTAGAGGCAGCCTCTCTAATCGTTAAGCGCTACGCATTATGTGCTAACCACAGTTTCTCACAGCTTGTCATTGAAACACATATATGGTGTTACCTGCTTTTTTTTAATAGTACATAATTGGCAATATTTAATAATTTGGCTGGCTATGGCCCTCTACATGGTTGGCAATTAACCAGGGACTCCCCAGATACTAAGGCTGGAGTTATCCACAACCTGGTTGATCACACAACATTCTTCTTTTCCATACCGGAGAGTTTTAAAGTGATTAAAAAACAACAACCCCTTTTTACTCTGCAGTTTTTAGGAAAAACAGCTTTTAAAAACATGTACCCCATGTCCCAAATTGGCACTGGGGTGGAATCGAGGGTGGGGTGGTTGGAGGGTGGGACAGGTGCTGGTGGGAGGTTACTTTGGCATCCTCATCTGGCAAGTGTGGTCTTTTTTTGCTGTTGCTGTACAGCCACTTCACCATCTGCAGCCCCAGGAAAGCCCACAAAGGGCAGAAGAAAAAAAATGAGGAGAAGGAGGACAGAGGATGGAGTTGTGAAGCTGGGGGACACACACAAAAAAGGATAAACAGTGGTCTTGGCTAGGGAGGAAGGAGTGAAATGGTGGGGAGATTGGAAGGTGTGGGGCACTGTCTGGTCTCTTTTCAGCCCTCTTTTCCCCTCCAAGCATTGCAACATTTTTTTAAAGTTCAGTTCAGTGTTTTTTAATGCCTGAAGGAACACCTCCATTTGAGAAGCCACCCAAGCCTTGGATATCTGAATATGCAGACATTTGAATGAGGGGCTGGAGGTTATGATGGAGGGGCATCTTCAACTTTTTTCCTGATGACATATTGATAACAGTACTGTATATTCCTGCATATAAGACTGCTTTTTAACACTTGAAAATCTCCTCAAAAGTGGGGGTGGTGGTCTTATACCCCAGTAGATCTTTTCCCCTGATGTGAGAATGATTGAAGTGTTAAATGGCCTGGGCAGTTTTCCCAGCAGATCCTTCCTCCTGCTGTGAGAATGACTGCTTTGCCTTTGAAGTGTTAAATGGCCCTCCATTTCGCTCAGGAGAGTCAAAATGATGTTTCGTTTCAGGACAAGTTAGCCTAAAATTAGAATTTCTGGATTCAAACTTATCATTTTGCATCAAGTTTTGTCTATGCTGAAATTCTCTTGTCTGCCAATGTGGCTCTAAAATCATTAATGTGCTCATTCAAAAATTTGGGATTTGATAGCTTCATATTAACCAACTTATTAATGCAACCTTACTTTCCAAAGATTGAACACCACAGAGATTTTTCAAAGTATCCCATGCCTTTTTAGCTGTTCTCAGTCCTTTAATTTCACAGACTATTCCATCATCTACAGCCACTGAGCTGGCTGGCTGGTGGGGGACAGGCTTTCCAGACAGGTGGCTGGCTGGCGGGGGCAAACTCTATATTTTAACTTAAAAATTGGGGGGTTGTCTTATGCGCCCAGTCATCTTATACGCCGGAATATACGGTAATACTATTACTGGTGCTGCTGAAGACCCAGCCAAAGTTTGGCAAGGAAGATTTAGGCTGGTAGAGGGGTGGAAAGAGCTCCCCCCCATTTATGGAAATTTACAGCTTTTAAGAAAGAAGGAAGGACAGAGAGGGGAGGAAATTGCTAAAAAGAGTTCATTTCAGTTCCCACTGCCAGCTCATGCAAATCCTCCGCCCCGCCCCCACCCAAAGCTGCCATCTCAAGGCACCCCACTCAGCTTTACAAAGGATCACCCAGGGCCAGGAAGGGTCTGTCTTGCCTTCCCGTTCAAGCAATTTCCCCCACTCACTTCCATTCTCTGCAATTCTTACCTTGGGAATAAATAACATTTCTGTTTTGTTAATTTCACAGCACTCTCTCCCATCCCCCACCAGGATAGCCATTACTTGTGCTTCCATTTTTCATTCCTAAGGAGTGTGTGTTTGTACAAGGGCTGTCCCATGCCTGCCTGCCTGTCTGCCTGCCTGCCTTGGGGCTTCCTTTCCTCTTTGCCACCCTCCCCATGCCATTCTCTCACCAGAGCAAACTGTGCCACATTTGATCAGGAAGGCCAGTGGGCCAAATTTACAGTGTTGTTAGTTTATCAAGCCATAAACACCTTCAGAGATCTGGCTACCCAAAAGACATCCACTGCTTTCTCCTTTATAGAACCATTTGATCCGTGAAGTCATCTGAGGATGTCCTCCTGTTTGTGCCACATGCTTCTGAACCCCACTGTTGTTCAGAATAGGACACTGAGTGTGGCATCACTCATTAAGTGGAATCCCCTTCTCTTTGAAATTCTACATACCTTAACAATTTGTAAATTTTAGATGCATGTTGAAAATGTATCTATTTTTCCAAGCCTTTCTTGGGTAGTCCAACTTACTACCTCTCTCACAAAGGAAATACTAGAATGTGTGTGCGTGCCTGTGTGCACGCACATGTGTCTAATTATTGTACATCATGCTCAGATTTTCACATCTAAGTCATCTGCCAATATTCACAAATAAATAAAGAAATATTGTTCCACTGGAGCTAGACTCACAATATGCCAACCTTCAGAGTTGCTCCCCTATGGAAGTAAATGCTTTATATGAAATACATGTTATGATGTAAAGTTTTATGTCAAGCATGGAATCCATTCAGCTAGATTTGATTGACTGAAACATCTGCTAAAAAGAGCCCTAGTGTCTCACGATCCTGAATTGTTAATGAGAGTTTCTTTTGATGCCTCCAGGCAGAAACAGTGAGCTCACGTTGTTAATGAAAATGGATTAAACAGCTTCCCACTTCTGGAAAATGTAATTGCTAGCAGCCCACCTCCACTGAAAGCTATGACTGGGGCAACCCACACTGCTTTCCTGATGCTTAAGTTCTTTTCTGTGGCTCCAGGGTTCCCACATGGTTTGCCACCCTTTTGTGAAAGGGGCAACAATTAATGCCTCCATTTCCTAGGAAACAATAGTTCTACAAAGTACCAGTTCAAATGGCTTTAAATAACCCAAGATGTTGAGCATATATTGAGGGTGGGGAGGCAGGGAAAGAAGAGTGTTTATACAATCTGTGGCAGAACATCCAGAGTGGAAGAACTGTTAGTTCATCTAAGGAAGTAATTCTCAACTTTTGGAACTCCAGATGTTTTGGACTTCAACTCCCAGAACACCTGACCATTAGCCATGCTGATTGGACTTCTGGGAGTTAAAATAGAGAGTTAAAGTAGTTCACTATACAGTTGAAGTGGGAAAGAGGAAAATACAGAAAGGAGAGAGTTACACTTTAACAAGAGAAGGAATAATAAGAGGATGCTAGTCACCCCCAAACTGGTGAACCTTGTTGAATATCATGGTGAATCTTGTTGAAGGCCTTACTGAAATCAAGAAATGCTACATCTACAGCATTCCATCTACCAAGTTTGTAACTCTATCAAAAAAAGAGATAAGATTAGTCTGGCATGACTTGTTTTTGAGAAACCCATGTTGACCTTTAGTGATCATGGCATTCCTTTCTAAGTGCTTACAGACTGTCTGTTTAATGATCTGCTCTCGAATCTTCCCTAGTATTGATGTCAGTCTGACTGGGTAGAAATTGTTTGGGTCCTCTTTTTTTCCCTTTTAAAAATGGGGGACAACATTCCTCCTCCTCCAGACTGCTGGGATTTCTCCAGGAGTCTTCAAATATTATTGACTATGGTTCTGGGATTACTTCTGCCAGTTCTTTTTATATCCTTGGATGAAGTTCATCTGGCCCTGGAGACGTGAAATCATTTAGACTGGCCAGGTATTCCTGAACTACCTCTTTACCAATTCTGTGCTGTATTTCCCTTACAACATCATCTGCTCCATCTTCTCCAGGTAGTTCTGCCTTTTCTCTGTCCCCTGTTAGTCTTTCGCCATATTCTCCACACAGTAGCCCTACTATTTCTTTGTTCTTCCTTTTGCTATGGACAAAACCAAACCCCCAATTTTTATTGTTTTTAACCTTTCTAGCAAGCCTGAGCTCATTCTTCACTTTAGCTTTTCTGACTTTCTCTCTACACATGTTGGTTATTTGTTTGGATTCTTTGGTGATTTCACTCTTTTTCTGTTTCTTGTACATGTCCCTTTTAAGTCTTAGCTCAATTGAAAGTTCTTTAGACACCCATCCTGGTTTCTTTAGGCACCATCCATTTTTTTCCTCCTCATTGGAACTGTTTGAAATTGTGCCTTCAATATCTCACTTTTAAGAAACTCCCATCCATCATGAACTCCCTTCTCTTTTAGCATTCCTGACCACTAGATCAAATCCAGTATTTCCCCAAGTTTACTGAAATCAGCTTTCTGTAATTCTAGAATATGTGTGTGACTACATTTGGCTTCCCCTTTACTCTGTACAGTATAACAAATGCCAGGAGAACATGGTCACTCCCACCTAAGGATCCTGCCATTTCCACACCATTTACCAGGTCATCACAGTTGGTTAGGATCAGATCTAAAATAGCTGATCCCCTTGTTGCCTCTTCCACCTTCTGGACAATGAAATTGTCTGCAAGGCAAGTGAAGAATTTGTTTGACCTTATATTCCTGGCAGAGTTTGACTTGCAACAAATATCAGGATAGTTGAAATCTCCCATTACTACCACAGTACATCTCTCCTTCATCTGTTCCAGGAAGGCATCACCAAAGTCTTCAGTAGTAGACTCCCATAATGACATTCCTGTTGTTGCGCTCCTT
The DNA here is from genome assembly GCA_030847615.1 of Gambelia wislizenii. Lineage (NCBI taxonomy): Eukaryota > Metazoa > Chordata > Lepidosauria > Squamata > Crotaphytidae > Gambelia > Gambelia wislizenii. The sequence goes on along the minus strand of JAUMIR010000001.1, from coordinate 18,530,861 downwards.
AATTTTTACCCAGATATTCTCAACTTGGCTTCCAGAATTTAAGTCATGGATCTCTTCACAGGTGTAAACATCCTTGACATATAATACTACTCACCCTCCTTTCCTGTTTGGTTTGTTTTTCTGAAATATGTTATACCCTTCTAATGCCATATTCCAATCATAAGACTCATCCTGCCACATTTCAGTGATGCCTATTATATTTGATTTACTGTTTAAAGAGTTCAAGTTCAACTTGTTTATATTCCATGCTCTGTGAATTAGTGTAGAGACATCTATGATCATGGGTCATACTCTCTATATGGTTATTTAAGTTCCCCCCTACCACTGTTCTTGTACTATTCACTCAGTTCTCTCTATAACATTCAGGCTATTAACATTTGGGCTATTATCTATAACTTGATGAACCCTTGCCATCAAGAATACTGTCCCCCTCCCACATAGCTCAGTTTAAAGCCCTCCTGATTAGGTTTGTGAGTCTCTTAGCAAAAACTTCCTGCCTATTGCTGTGAGGTGCAAACCATCCCTTGCCAGAAGTCTGTCTTCATGAAACTACAGACCACGGTCCAAGAAGCCAAATAATTCCTAGCAGCAGCATCTGCTGAGCCAGTTGTTCATCTCCACCGTTCTTCTCTCCTGGGCTTTGTCCTTCAACTGGGGGGAGAGACAAAATGACAACCTGTGCATCAAGGTCCTTCAGCTTCCCATCCAGAGCCTCATAATCCCTTGTGATATCCTGATTGCTATGCCTTGCAGTGTAATTGGTTCTCATGTGGACCAAAAGGAAGGGGTAATGGTCAGTGGTCTTGATGAGTCTTGACAGCCTCTCTGTTACACCAATCCAGCACAGAAACCAAGCTCCAGAGTGAGCTCAGCAGCATGAAATGGTTCAGATACCTCTGGATAGGAGACAGACCCATCATTATGGCAGACATGAAGTCCTGAGCCATTCCTGACAAGGCAGTCTCTTCAGCTTTCTCACTGTCTGTGTCACAATCCAGTCTGGGGATCTGGAAGGGGGGGGGCGTGACATACAGCTAGATTGTTAACTGGGAGTAGATACAGGGAGCACACAACTCCCTTGTTGCAACAGCTCTAAATGGCTGCTGGTTTGTTTGTGGGCAAAATTCAAAGTGCTGGTTATGACCTACAAAGTCCTATATGGCTCAGGTCCAGCCTATGTGAAGGCCTACATCTCCCTATATGATCCTGCCCATTTTTGGAGATCTTTTGGGGAGGCCCTGTTCTCTGTCCCACCCCTCTCCCAGGTACATTAGTAGGAACATGGGTGAGGGCATGCATTCTCAGTGGGTGTTCTGAGGCTCTGGAACTCCCTTCCTAGAAAAGCTAGATTGGCAACCTCCTTTGCAGGCTGCTCGATTTGTTCTTCTTTTTAATGGTTTACTTTTAACAGCTTTTAATGTTATTGTTAGTTTAACTATATCTTTAATGGTGCTATGATGTAATTTTTTAAAAAGCTGTATTTGTTTTAGCCACCATGAGTCCCACACTGAAGACAAGATGGGAGATTCAAAACAACAACAGTCTTAAAAAACTGGAAGTTTGACAACCTCTCATTGAATTTATAGGTTTAAACATGTCTAGCGGTAGAAATCCAACCTGAACTTTGTCTGGCAACTAGCCCAAAAGCAAAATAACCCTTTGCTTTTATTGTGCTTGTTATTCAATGACATGGAAAGGAAGTTTATGAATATTCCAGCTGATCAAAGATTTTGCTTGTATGGGTAGAGGATGTTGGGAACTTCTTCATATACAAATCCTCTGTACCACAGAGTTACAGCTGATTATTTAGGCAGGCATTTGAAACATGAATTTTAATTGGTGTGTTGCTTTTAATGTTGTATTTTTATGATTTTATGTTTTTAATCCATGTGTTTTTAACTATATTTTAACAATAGTAATTCAATTTAATTCTTTTGTAACTTTTGTAACTTGTGATGTTTTAGCTGTATTTTTTTTAATGGGTGTAAGCTGTCTTGAATCCCATCTTGGGATAAAGGTGGGATATAAATCAAATAAATAAATAAATAAATCCCCAAACCACCCTAGAAAATCAGAGAACAGTGTGTTACACTCTGGGAGCAGATACAATGAAGGAGACATCTGAGAAGCAGGTACAGATGCTAAATCTGCATGACTGCTACACGTGTGCCTTCCTTCAGATTTGCAATATCTTTTCTTTGTTTCTCTGTAAGTCAATGGTTTTAATAGCAGGGTTGCAGCAAAATGTTTTACTTCCCAAGCCAACACACAGAATGGTGCTCCTCTTTATTCCATTTAGAGAGGCTAGTGCAAGACACCTGTGTCAATGGGCTAGTGGATGTTTCAAATAGCTTTAAAGGAGATGCCCAAGGTGTGAACCCTATTTTGGGGATAGGGTTCAGCACCTTGGATAGCTACTTTAAAGCCTGAAGTTTAAGACCCAGGGTAATTTATCACAGTCCTGACTTTGAAGCCACCAATCACAATTGGGCTAAGTGGCACACAGAACATTAGTATGCTCATGAAGACATTAGTATGTGCATGAAAAAACATTCAGAATAAAGGAAAAATCCACACTTTTGTGGTTTTTTTTTAAATGCATATTTTTATCATTGCAAACACATGTCAGTCCTCCAATAAAAGGAAATGGCCAGAAAGCTCAAGGAGCATGGCTACCTCCCAGCTTCTGCCCCCTGAGGAAGTTGCCTCACTCTATCTAAAGGTAGGGCTGGTCCTGATGAATTGTGTTTAATTTTTTGCACAGAAGAAAGTGTTTACGAATGAGTGGGGTTACAGTAAAACTATGGAGATCTCCTGTTCCCTTTCTTGCTTGTCTCTTCTCCCTTCCCTGTCACTCTGGAGGTTTGTATGGTCCTCTGTTGCTCCTGCCATCTTTTCCCTTCATAGCCCTTCTTTCTCTTTGTAAAAAGCACAATTATTCTAAGGACCTATTTGAGAAATTGTGTCCACTATACGTCTTGAACAGGTACAGTAGAGGATATGGGTTTGGTTTGTGTAATTTTTGTTTTTGAAGCTGCCAGTGCTTAATCCAAAATTCCTTTATGGTTTGACTTGCGACACATGCCTGGTAGGGGGCAGCAACAGACAAAACATTTCTATAGCAGACTATATCAGCTATCTAGGCTAGTGTTTCCTTGCAGAATATTATTTCATCTTCAAGAAGACAAAATGGAGTTTGCCTTGCATCAGCTTTAAGGGGGAAAAGCTGACCTTGAATAGCAATTTACTAGAGTGTGCAAAATGCAGCCCTTGAAGGGTCCTTGTGCCTCTGGGATAATTAGAACATTCTTTGGGTGTTAGCTAAGGTTATTTGTTCTGCTACTTGTGGTTCTAATTTTACCAAAGGCCCTCAGTATTTCCTTGCAATACATCTGTCAGTTCTCCTTGAAACATTTTCAACTTTTCTTTTTAGCTAAGTATCTTGGTTATCTTGCTTTAGACTGTAGTCAAGTGACCATATGCCTTTTTTTTACTTAGCTTCTTAAATCTGAAGACATTAGTCTGTGCGTGAATTTTTTTTTCAGAATAAAGAAATAATGCACAGTTTAGATTTTCCTTGGTTTCTTTCTGGGCTGTGAGGCCATGTTCTGGAAGAGTTTCTTTCTGACATTTCGCCTGCATCTGTGGATGCAGGCAAAATGTCAGGAATAAACTCTTCCAGAACACGGCCTCACAGCCCGGAAAAATACCAAGGAAAATCTATGAATGCCAGCTGTGAAAGCCTTCGACTTCACAATGCAGAGTTTGGTTGTTTTTTAAAAAAAATTATGCATATTTGTATCACAGCATACACATGTCATTTTAGAAAAGGTATTGCTTACTGTGTGAATGCCAAGGGTGGCATTAGTCATCCATATTTTTATGATTTTAAAATTGTTCTTCCCAATTGGGGAGTTTTTGGAGGAAGTAGCATTGTTAATAGATTGAAGGTCTCAAACCCCCCCACACACTTAATTTGATAGATCAAATAAACAAAGCAAAGTACTGCTTTTATCTACCTCTTTGTCAGATACCCAGGGTTGCATATGTGAGGTAGAGTGCTGTAAGTGACTGAACTGACCTCCCCAGGAATTCCACAACATTTAAAAGTGAGCATTATTCCTTATGCAAATGTTTCTTTTTCTGAACATCCAGGAAGATCCTTTGAGGTAAGTATTATGGGGCTTGACATGCTGTTTGAAATCTTAATTGTCCCACATTCCAAGTATTAATTGGCTTATGTAGCACCAGGACGTGTTATCAAGAAGAATGTTTTATGTTAGTGTTTCTCAGCCTATCTGATGTGGTAGACCTGCCACCCCCACCCCCCCGCCATTTCCCCAAGGACCAGTACCATATTTGTATCCATTGGATAAAACAGTTTATTTCTTTCCTGGAAACACACTGCAGACTAGCTGCTGACAACTCACAGGCTAGCAGAGATCCACAGACCACCACTTTGAGTAGTTTTGTTTTTTTGAGAATTACTAGTGCCAATAATGTAATTATCACTGTTGGTTCCGTCTGCATTTAATTTTCCTCTGAACTCACTTTCTGCAGTCCCAACTCCAATCCCACATACTATATATACATCAAAAAGTCTGGATAAAATTTCATGCACAGGGGGGCACCTGTGGGGAGGGGGAAGAGAAGGAGAGAGGCTTCGCCTCTTCCTTTTCCAAGCTCCAGACGCTGGCTGGAAAGAGGCTTGAGAAGAGGAGAGAGGAATCTCTTTATTCCTCCATCAACTAGCAACAGTTTAATAATAATTAATTATATACCTTTACTTGGATAGTAAGCCACTAAAAATCTATGTTAGAAGTTTAGCCTATTTTAATTTGGGCCCCAACCTACTGCCAAGTTGTACAGGTCTGCTGTAGTCCATGAAAGCTTGTGCTCAAGACCAGTTTTTTTTTTAATGTGATTTCTCATATTTGTCCACTTCACCTTAACTTCTTTGTAACCACCATCTAAGCTCTATGCTGGTGCTTGCCTGTACATGTTGAGGGGTGAGGGTGCATGCAGAAGACCTATCCTGAATGTCCACACTTCCACATACACACAAACATTAGGGACACATTCTCTTCTAAAGATATTAGCCCATTTAGTGCTAAGATGTCAAGGATGAGTATAAGCAATTCCACCTAAACTTTAGGAAGACTTCTTTACTACAAGAACTATTTGACCATGGAAAAGACTGCCTCATAAGGTGGTGGACTCTTCTTCTTGGGAGGTCTTTAAACAGAGGTCACATCATGGACATCTTTCAAGAGTGCTGTAATTTTGTATTCCTGCATGGCAGGGGTTGGATTAGATGGCCCTTGTGATCCCTTCCAACTCTTACGATTCTATGATTCTGTAAGCGGCGTGTTTGGTACTGCACTTACAAACCTCCTCATGATTTGAAACCCCTTGACCAGGTTTCTGGAATATCTAAGAAACATTGGGGTACATTTTTGGTCTTGAAAAGCAGCCCAAATACCTGCACAGGGCTCTCATGTTACCCTACTTTCCTTACCCACAATCTCTTGTGGTAGAGGGAAATAACACGACCCAGGTTCAGTCCAAGGATAAGAGAGTTATTGGAAAGTGTTTCATGTGTTCAGTTAATTGTTGTTGTTGTGTGCCTTCAAATTGTTTATGACTTCTGGTGAACCTATAACAAGGTTTTCTTGACAAGATTTAATTTAATTAGACTTGATTAGAAAAGGAAAATCAATTATATTTTATTTGAATTTCCATTTACATTAAAAGCCTTACCAGAGTGACATTGAAAAAATTCCATCCGTGAGTTTACTCCTCAATCTTTTATTCCCTTTGTTTTTTGCTCTTCACTTGGATTTCAAGTGTTTCTACAAGCTTCTGCAAGCTTCCCCTGTACTTTATAGATACAAAGATAGTGTGAGGTTGGGGAGAATTAGTTACTGAGACAGCCAACCTCAAAAGCACTTCATACAATTCATTCCACTGGAAATATTCTTTTGTAAGAGGGTTGAACCTGTTTATTGTTGTCCACATGCGCACTTGGCTTTATTAGGTATCCGAGAAGGGCTTGTCTAATGGGCTGCTACCCTTCTCATAACAGGCAGATTGTAGCAGTCTTTGTCTATACATTTATCTTTTCAGAGGCATACTCTCCAACATCTCCACTGCTACAGGGAAAGGAAAATCAATTTGAGAAAGACTTTGGCTTCAGTTACACGACAGTTTTTGTTGCGGTAATTTGCGCTTTATCGCTGTTTCGCAGCTGTAGTGCATCGTTCAGATGATATATGGCTTAATTGATCTATTGGTTTAGTTTTCAGCTGTGTTCCGCTTTGATATTCACACACAGACTGAGACGGGGGCGTGGCCACCCAAGCACATCCTCTGATTACCACAGGAATGCCTGAGATGAACATTCACACACACACACAAGAGAGACTGGAAAAGGCTTGCTTAATTCTTCAGATCGTAGCAGCTGGCCACAAGATAGCAAGGAGGGAGGGAGAGAAGGAAACACACACATACACACAAGGCTAAAACTCCAGTCTTTTTCGTGGCTAAGCACAAGACAGGGAGAAGAGAAGGGACGCGATCGCAGGAGGGGAGACTAGATAATTCACACACACAGAGATGGAAAGTAGCAAGGCAGGAGGGAGAAGAGGAAAGACACACCCGCACACACACAAGGCTAGCACTCCAGTCTTTTTCGTGGCTAAGCACAAGGAGAAGAGAAGGGACGTGATCGCAGGAGGGGAGACTAGATCATTCACACACACAGAGACTGAAAGAAGCAAGGCGGGAGGGAGAGAAGGAAAGACACACACACACACAAGGCTAGCACTCACTGTCTTTTTCGTGGCTGGAAACAACATGGATCTTTCCTCTATCCCCTCCTTGTCCAAACCCCTCCCTGGTGAGTTCAACCAATCATGGCAAAGCTCTGCTGTGAATGTATCCAAAAGATTGCTGGTAATTCACACAGCACGTAGTGTAATGGTTGTTTAGACTATCGAAAATACGCTACTTTTCAAAAAAGTCAGGAAAAGTCCTGAAATCCTTTCTTGCGTTACTAATGGGTTTTTGTGCCCCCCTCCTTCTGAAAGAGGCGACTTTGTGCCGCAATGCATGTAAACAATTAGGAATCTTGGCGAATTCTTCACAGTTTTTTTTCACCATGTAACCAAGCCCTGGGAATTATTAAAGTCACACCCCAGAGAAATTTGGCATGACTGGGCTAACATAGGTTTCCTTGGATAATTAATAATACAAAACTAAGCTGTAACTTTGGCTTCAATTTCAGCATAGTTTTGATGCTGACGTTATAATCAAATGGTAAATTCAAGTAAGGACAATAGAAAAGATACGAGTTTTTTTTCTGTATGACAACTTAATGGGAAGTACAGAACAACTTAATGGGAAGTAAGATTGTATGATGAAAGAAGATAATTATTATAGATATTTAATCAATAATAACTCTACAGAATCTAGTATAATGTATGTCAGCGTAAGAGAGGCGCTCCAAAAAAGCGATACAAAGACTCCCAGAAACAACATCTCAGGCTCGGCCAAATTGATCACCAACAATGATCCACCCTGGCCTCACATCGGGAGGCATGGAGATGCACTATCCACAATGCTGCAGCCTTATTTGAGAACTCACGCCAAACAAGTCTTGAAGAGAAATGACAATGCAGAAAGAATCACAACCCAGAAACATCACCCAAGGAGGCCCTCTGCTCTGCTTTCTGCAACCGGACTTGTTTATCTCAGATTGGCCTTTTTAGTCATCAGTGTGCTTGCAGAAAGCACAGGATGAGTCCTTCCTGAATCTTCATTTGCGAAGAAAAGCCAGAGAGAGAGAGAGAGAGAGAGAGAGAGAGAGAGAGAGAGAGAGAGAGAATGTATGGGTGAAATCTAAATGAAGCCACCTCTTAGTGAAAAAAAGAAATTAAAGGTATTTCTGTGGGGGAGGAATACTAAGGGTGCATCTACACTGTAGAAATAATGCAGTTTGACACCACTTTAATTGCCACGGCTCCATCATATAGGATCCTGGGATTTGTAGTTTTGTGAGACATGAGTGCAATTGGATTTTTTAACTTATTGTATGTTTTAATTTTTTTTCTAATTTAATATATTTTTAATTATGTATGTTTTTAATCCTTTATAATTTAATATTATTTTAAGGGGTGGGTTGGCTAGGGTATTGTAATTACAGAGTTTTTATATTGTAAGCCGCCCTGATTGCATTGCAGAGGGGCGAGATAGAAATAAAATTTTATTATTATTATTATTATTATTATTATTATTACTCTTTGGCAGAGAAGTCTAAAGACTCAAAAATACAAATCCCAGGATTCCTTAGGATGGAGCTACCCCACTTAAAGTGGTGTCAAACTGCATTACAGTACAGTCGTCCCTTCACATTCGTGGGGGTTACGTTCCATGGACCCCCGCGAATGTGAAAAATCCGCGAATAACGACTGCCCTCCCCCTCCCCCAACATAGCGACCATGGGGCCTCCGGAGGCCCCATAGTCGCTTTCCCCAGCCACCCCACTCACTTCCTAGGCCTTCCCGGGGCCTCCGGAGACCCTCCCAAGGCCCCGCGGAGGCCTCCCCGGCCCTCCCCACTCCTTCCCAAGGCCTTCGCGGGGCCCCGTGGAGGCTTCCCCGGCCCTCCCCACTCCTTCCCAAGGCCTTCACGGGGCTCCGTGGAGGCCTCCCCAGCCCTCCCCCCTCCCAACCAAGGCCTTCGGGGGGCCCCGCGGAGGCCTCCCTGGCCCTCCCCCCTCCCTCCCCGGGCCTTCGTGGGCCCTAGCAAGGCCCCACGGAGGCCTCCCCGGCCCTCCCCCTCCCTCCCCGGGCCTTCGTGGGGCCTAGCAAGGCCCCGCGGAGGTCTCCCCGGGCCTTCACCCCTCCCTCCCCGGGCCTTTGTGGGGCCTAGCAAGGCCCCGCGGAGGTCTCCCCGGCCCTCCCTGGGTCTTCATGGGGCCTAGTAAGGCCCCACAGAGGTCTCCCCGGGCCTTCCCCCCTCCCTCCCCGGGCCTTCGTGGGGCCTAGCAAGGCCCCGCGGAGGTCTCCCCGGGTCTCCCCGGGTCTTCATGGGGCCTAGCAAGGCCCCACGGAGGTCTCCCCGGCCCTCCCCGGGTCTTCGTGGGGCCTAGCAAGGCCCCGCGGAGGCCTCCCCGGCCCTCCCCCTCCCTCCCCGGGCCTTCGTGGGGCCTACCAAGGCCCTGCGGAGGCCTCCCCGGCTCTCTCCCCTCCCTCCCCGGGCCTTCGTAGGGCCTAGCAAGGCCCCGTGGAGGCCTCCCCGGCCCTCCCCCTCCCTCCCCGGGCCTTCGTGGGGCCTAGCAAGGCCCCGCGGAGGTCTCCCTGGCCCTCCCCGGGTCTTCGTGGGGCCTAGTAAGGCCCCGCGGAGGCCTCCCCAGCCCTCCCCCTCCCTCCTTGGCCCTTCGTGGGGCCTAGCAAGGCTCCGTGGAAGCCTCCCCGGCTCCCCCTCCCCGGGCCTTCGCGGGGCCTAACAGGGCCACCCGGAGGTCTCACCGGGCCTTCCCCCCTCCCTCCCCAGGCCTTCGCGGGGCCCCACGGAGTCCTCCCCAGTACTCCCCAAGGTCTTCGTGGGGCCTCGCAAGGCCCCGCGGAGACCTCCCCGGTTCTTCCCCCTCCCTCCCAAGACCTTCGTGGGGCCTCCGGAGGGTCTCCGAAGGCCCCACGGAGACTTTCCCAGCCCTCCCCACTCCCTCCCAAGGCCTTCGCGGGGCCTCCGGAGGGTCTCTGAAGGCCCCGTGGAGGCCTCCCCCGCTCGGTCCCAGGGCTTTCACGGGGCCTCCGGAGGCCCCCTGTCGCGGTTTTGGGGGCCCCCGGGGGGCCCTCCCAAAACCGTGAATGAAAACCGTGAATGTCAAGTTCACGAATGTGGAGGGACAACTGTATTTCTACAGTGTAGATACGCCGTAAATAACGGCTTGTTCTCTACCTTATGTCCCTGAAATCCACACTACACAAATAATCCAGTTTGAAATTGGATTATTTGCCGTGACTCCTTCCGATGGAATCCTGGGATTTATAGTTTGGCGAGGCACCAGCACTCCTTGACAGAGAAGGCTAAAGGCCTTGTAAAACTATAAATCCCAGGATTCCATAGCAAGGAGCCATAACCAAGAATCCAGTTTCAAACTGGATTATTTGTGTAGTGTGTTACTGAAGGCTGAAACACAAATCTGTATTCATAATTCCATAATGGTTCATTGCTTTATTAGCAACATGCATGGTTAACCATAGCTGGAGTGGGATATCCATTGGTGTAAAACTACAAATCCCAGGATTCCATAGCAAGGTGCCATAGCCAAGAATCCAGTTTCAAACTGGATTATTTGTGTAGTGTTTTATCTGTTAGATTAAATGGTAACGTTGTTAGATTGGTTGTTTGGATTGTATGCCATTTTTCTTTTTTTTATTTGTTCAATGAAATATTGTTTTCTTCTCATATTTAAGATCCAGTCCATTGACAACTTGTTGGAGGACTGAGCAGATGTCTAAAGTTGTACACAATGAACCATATAGATCCTAGGCTTTCACAGCTTGCAGTATAATTTCATGGAGTGTTTTTATGCCAGTAAAGAAGAGCAAGAAGAAAGGAAGGATTTATGTGATTATGGTTTAGAGTATGCCAAGTCAGAAAATCTGAAAATGCTGGAGCATTCAGGACCAGTGAAAATGCAGATCTGTATGTTCTTCTTTCTTTCACCTTTGACTTTTGGGAATTGTGGTAAATTGTGATTTTAAAAAATAACTGAGATGAAATGATTATCCATTCCTAGAACAAATAAACAAATCTATCAAATTTTAAAAAAAGATGTTTTTTTAAAAAAGGAGTGGTCTCTAATAAAGAAAAGATTAAGAGCCACTGGTTTAAGGAGAAGCCACTGGTTAAGAGCCACTGGTTTAAGGCTGGGCTCTCCCAAATAATCCTCCTCACGACTCTCCCCTTTCTTCCTCCTCATTCCCTACAGAGGGAGATCCAGCCTCAGGGGGATTAAGCAGGTGGGCGGTCGCTATCCCGTGAAGCTTGAGCCTCGCGTGTCTCCGTCGCGGCCTCCCCCAGCCGAGCGTCTCCCTCACTTCTCCCTCAGTGTCCTTTTTCCCTCAGTAGGGGTTACAGTTCAGTCCCCCCATCCCCGTTCCTTGCGAGCATCATGTCCCAAGTCCTCAAGTCGGTGGATTACGAAATCTTCGGTCGGGTACAAGGTAAGCAGGGTAGAGAGGGAGGCAAAAAGAGTGGGGCAAAAAAGTAGCGGGAAATAAATAAATAAATTATTAGGGGAGAAAGGGGTCGTGAGGGAGGGTGAATGAGGAGAGGGTTGGAAACGGTAGAGCCTCAGCGAGCATGCGCAAGGCTGGTGGCGAAAAAGCTGGCGCGCGGAAGGGCTGCTGCGCGTGCGTCAGCGAGGCGCTGAGCATCCTTGGCAAAAAAGGTTTGTCCATTGCTGCGCATGCTCGGAGGCGTTTCACCTTCTAAGGTGAGCGTCGCCTATTGAATATTCAAATGAGAGAAAGAACGAGCGCTCCGGCAAATTTTGCACATGCGCACTCGGCTTTATTAGCTGTCCGAGAAGGGCTTGTCTATTAATATCTGAATTTTCCTGCTTTGATAACAGGCATCGTTTCTGTGTGTCCAGTATATCGTTTCAAGAGCTTTCTTTTAGACCTCGAGTTAGGATTCTTTTTCCTAACTAAGATTGTGAAGATGATGATGATGATTAGGAGATAATAATATTTATAATGATTATAATTATTACAATTAGGATAAGTTACGAGGTCCCTGCCCCAAGGAGCTTACAGTATGAGTTTTGAACAGCAAGGAAATTGTACACTGGCTAGGTTAATAAATAAATACTATTATTTATTAATACAAGGAGGGACAGGTGGACTAACAAGGAAGAGGAGAAGGGATTGAAAATTATTATTGTTAGGAGATAATAATACTTACAATTATTATAATTAGGAGAAGTTACGAGGTCCCTGCCCCAAGGAGCTTACAGTATGTGTTTTGAACAGCAAGGAAATTGTACATTGGCTAGGTTAATAAATAAATAATATTATTTATTAATACAAGGAGGAACAGGTGGACTAACAAGGAAGAGGAGAAGGGATTGAAAATTATTATTGTTAGGAGATAATAATACTTACAATTATTATAATTAGGAGAAGTTACGAGGTCCCTGCCCCAAGGAGCTTATAGTATGTGTTTTCAACAGCAAGGAAATTGTACACAGGCTAGGTTAATAAATAAATAATATTATTTATTAATACAAGGAGGGACAGGTGGACTAACAAGGAAGAGGAGAAGAAAAACAGATATAAAGAATAAACAGTTGTACAACTGAGCATGTTTTATTCAGAAGTAAACCCTGCTGCAGTTTTAAAAGGGCTTGCTCCCTAAAAAGTGGGTTCAGGATTGCTGTGGTAGGCTTGGGTTTAGGATTCAGGGCTGACAAGTAAGTTCACAGAAACAGCAGTCAAGATGTGAAGTCGAAGGCTTTCACGGCCAGCATCCATAGATTTTCCTTGTTTTTTTTCCAGGCTGTGAGGCAGTGTTCTGGAAGTTTCTTTCTGATGTTTCGCCTGCATCTGTGATGCCAGCCACAGATGCAGGCGTGTTAGAAATAAACTCTTCCAGAACACGGCCTCACAGCCCGGAAAAAAACCAAGGGAAATCTAGTGGATAAGATGTTTAAACTATTTCTAGGCTGTGTCATTTTAGACTGCAAGTGAACCGCAATACTATTTATTGAGCATTTCTATAAAAGCTTGTTCTGAAGGAGAACAATTTGTTTATGTGTAAGCATTTTTCTTTCTTATTAGAAAGGGTTCAGCTGTCTCTTTTTCACACCACCACAAATACTATACTATGTGGTTCAGGCTAGGAACAATTTGATCTGTTCGTGTGAACAGGGTCTCAGAGAAAGAACACTTGAGTGTTGATTTGGGGGTAGTGTCAGCTAATTCTGATAGGTATTTCACTGTGGGCTGGAGGATATCATTGAGCCTGTTTGATAGTGAATTCTAGATGTGTGTTCAAGAAAGGGATGTGTTGCAGGAAATTGGGCATAGGATTCAGTCGTGTTGGTCTTTCAGCAAATTTTAAAGCCATGGTCATAGATGGAGGCATCATTCTTTTGGCATTTTTATTTGACTTACATTTACTGAACAAAACTTTTAAAATGTTCCAGCATCCTATTGCTGCTTGAAATGTTTGATACGGTGAATAGTATATAAGGTTAGAACTAGGATTGGGGGACCTGAGTCCAAATCCTCACTAGGTATTGAGGCTCACTGTGTAATGCTTGAGTCAGTTGCTCTACCATAGTTGTACCTTCCTGCCAAAGATCCTCAGTATAGTGGTTTCTTAGTATCTGCTGGGGTTTGGTTCCAGGATCCCATGGATACCAAAATCTGTGGATGCTCAAGTCTCATTATATACAATGGTGTAGTAAAATGGTGTCCCTTATATAAAATGGCAAAATCAAGGTTTGCTTTTTGGAATTTGGGGGAGGGGTATATTTTAAAGCTGTGGATGCAGAATCCATGGATACGGAGGGCCATAGGGGTCAACAGTGTGTTTCATATGGAGGGTCAACTATATGTCTGAATTACAGTATTCCCTTTTAACTTGGAAACATTGTTGACCCATACCAAATACCCAAACAGTCTGTGTGGTATAGCAGTTAGAGATTCACAGGAAAGTTGTGAGGACAAAAACTTTCCAAGCCTAAGAAAAGAAACGAGACATTGCTCATTTTACCCGTTGAAAGTAGAACAGACATTAACCATACATATACTCATAGTCTTGATCTTAACCTGCAGAAAATTCATAATTTGATATTGATTGTGGTTGTTAAGGGAGCTTGTGTTTTTGTTTTAGTCCCATCATTACAAATCAATAAACCACACATGTATTCTCACAAACAGTTCCTAGTGAAAGTCACCTGAAAATCTTTGAATTTCATAACAGCTTCCATACAACTACAGTAGGAGGACCCCCATATCCCTTTAGAGGGAAGCTAACTCTGGGGACTCTAAGCTGAGAGCACCCAGACTAGCCTGACACTGTGGAACCAATATCCACAGTTTCAGTTACCATGGGACACAAAAGAGAACACATACCGTAGAGTCTTGCTAGAAAATGCCAATAGAGGCATCCTCTCTAGACATTTTCTAGGTCCTCCAAGGCAACTCTATAGTATTTTAAACTGGAAGTTCCTTTATTTTTAATGGTGTTTGCTGTTATCTGTAGATTTCAGTATCCATGGGGCCCCCCGGATCAATCCCCTGTGGATACGGGGACCCTGCTGTACTGTAATCTTGAATCTTGCTTAAGAATACAGTTTTAAAAACCATTCTGGTGGCTAAGAAAAATTTGAAACTGCCAGACTTGCCTAACATAATGTTTGCAGCCCCTCCTGCCTTTTTTTTTTTTTTTTTTTTGCTAACATCTATTATAGAACACTGGGTTTGTTTTGTTTGTAGAAATAGGCATTTTTCTGCAGAAAAATTGTATTCCAGAAAATATTCCCCCCACACAATGTCTGATAGGATTGTAACCCAAATGTCTCGTGTTCATGAAGATGATAGGATTTCTGTTAGTGCAATTGTAAAGGCTATAGCTCAGTGACAAAGCACACATTTTGCATATAGAGGAGCCCAAGTTTGATCCCTCACATTTTGATATAGGGGTAGGAAATCATCTTGCCTGAAACTCTGGAGAGTGTCAACACTATTGGGTTAAATGAAACAATGGTCAGACTTAAAAGGCCATTACAGTACCTACGTTTGAGGATTTCTAGTATAACAACAAACTCAACAGAACACTTCACCAAAATTGATTTACTCTTCTCAGCCAAATTGCTGGCCTAACTCTAAGCATATTACTCTGAAATAAGTAATTATGTGGTTACTTTTAATCTGCCTAATGACACAGTTTCTCTACATGGCTTACAGTGTGGATCTGGCAGCAGCAGACAGGGAAACCATTTTCTTTTCCTGCAGGAATTTGTACAGTATCTTCTTAGTGATGCTATAACATTCTATTTTTTCAAATTTGCCTACTTCAGAAAACAGGCTAGCTCAAAAGAGAGCTTTACAAGCAAAATTTTCTTCATCCTTCAGCTGTAGTTACTTAACAATTTTTTGTTTGATTTGATTACAATTTTATATAGCCTGTATAGCTTACTTAGGAAAACAACAACACTATTAAAAATATACAGGTTTTACCAACAGCAGATTTACAGGATAAAAAGCATGTAATTTATGTAAATACAAAGTGGCAGTACTGGAACGAAAAATTAGCAGCAAGCTAGCTCATTGATTCTTTTATAGAAAGATGATCAGCTATGTCAATATGGATATACATATATTTATAAAACAACTGAAGCAAAAATCCAACAGAATATTGCAGCAGATAAAATACCTCTTAGTATGAAAAGTGGCACAGATGTGGGTGTGCCTTGCCATCCATTTCAGCAGCTGTGTCCAGGTCAGTGGGGCAGTTGAACATCATGATGTAAGCACCTAGACACTTCTGCTGCACATCTGGGTCTTTTTTGCTGGATCAGAGCATCTTTGTTTCTCAATTGGAGTTATTCATAATTGCTTGTTGGCTTGCAAGCTGTTTTATCTCACACAATAAAACTGCATGACAAATGTGCGCTGCTTATTATAATGCCTCTAGCATCATGTTTTGGTGCCAGCTCAAAACCATTTTGATTTGCAAAGGCATTTTTATTCTAAGCTTTGGTCTGCTTTAATTTTCTTGCTGTTTCTGTGTTTTGATGACATGCCTTAGAGGTTTTTTATTGAGGTTTTTGTTATAGTTCATTGCTTTAAACTGTATTTGTACAGTGCCCTGTTACCTGTTAGGATTAAGGGTGATTTTAAAGTGTTTGATTGAATGAATGAATAAAATAATAAATACAAGTCCCCCCACCATGTGTGCAGGACAAGTACCCACGGTTTCAGTTATCCATCATCTGAAAAATGTGATCTCTCTAGGCATTTCCTAGATCTTCCATGGGAAATTACCATAGAGTTGTACTGGAACTGCCTACAGGTGTCTTCTCTAGGCATTTGTTGGATTCTCCAGGATGACTCTATGGTAACTTCTGCTAGAAGTTGCACTGGAGATACCTAGAGAGGTGGCCTCTCTAAGCATTTGCTAGGTCCTCCAATGCGATTCTATGGGGTTTGCTATTACCTGTGGTTTCAAGTATTCACTATAAGTGTGGGAATATATTCCCCCAAAGATACAGCTGGCCACCTGTATTTTCTGAATGTTGCTCCACTTGTTTGAACTATTAATAATTAGTTTAATTTTCTTTTTGTTCTTTTCTAGGTGTATGTTTCAGAATGGTAAGGCAACATGAAGTACATTGGTTTTGCATCACTACTGTATCAAAATCTGTGGAATAAAATTAATGCCTATGCAGAGATTCCAAGAGTCTACAATGCTAAGTTTTCAGTACTTATCCTGACAGTTAAGTATTGTTTGTCTGTGGCGTGTGTTTTAAATGGAGATCCTTTTTCACAATGAAGTAGAACCCTGATTTTATGAACACTAGTTGCAGAAATAGCCAAATGTGTGAACCATCTCATTCAGCCAGATGAGGAAAAAACACAAAGGTACGGGTGTATCTACTTAAGCACTATACTACGATCACATGCATTTAGACATCTGCAGCTGTGATCTTCCTGTGGTTTGTACCAAGAGCAAGCAGCATGGAAAAATTATGTATGAGCAGCACACCATTCTTCACAGTGACCAAGAAACGCAAGCGGACTGTACTCACTTTCCAAAGCAAAATAGAAATCGTTGAAAGGTTGGAAAAAGGCGAGACAGCAACAGTGTTGGCAGAGGAATTTGGAATTGGGAAATCAACGATTTCTCAACTAAAGAAAAACAAAGACACTCTGTTGCATTTTGTCTCAACAATGGGTAGTGAAAATGGCAAAAAGAAACGGAAAACAATGAAATGTGCAAAGAACTCAACCTTGGAAGATGCTCTTTATGCTTGGTTTTGTTATATGAGAAATCTTGGTGAACCAGTCTTGGGCCCACTTCTTTGTGAGAAGGCTTTGGAAATGAACAGGAAATTGAATGGTAACCCTGACTTCAAGGCTAGTTCAGGATGGTTGGCACGGTTCAAGTATCGCCATGGGATTCACCATCTTGGTGTTCATCCTGAGAAGCTATCTCCCAGTCAGCCTGCTACTCAGTGCCTCAAACAGCAGTTTACTGATTTCAAAACAGAGGAGGACTCTGATACTGAGAGCCTTCACAACACAGTAGTTGTTACCAGACCCTCCCATTCAGAAGCCTACAATGCATTAGAAATTGCTCTCCAATGGCTGGAGGATCAAGAAGAAAGTGATGTGGTGCAGCTCTTGTTTCTGAAAAGCCTAAGAGATCTGGCTGCAAAGAAGATAGCAAATTCTCTCAAGTGAAAAACTTGAGTCCTCAGCCTTTGGCAACAGTAAAAGACTAAAGGACTTAAATCAGTCACTTGAAAGAAAATCTCAGTGATGAGTATGTACTGTATCACTGAAAAATAAATAAACATAAACATTTCTGTTTATGGCTTTCTTTCTAAAAACACCATACCTGCTGTGATCTGTAAGGAGGCAGATTTATGAACTTTATTTTGCAGATAACTCTTTCCTCAGTTAATTCATAAAATCAGGTTCTACTGCAAATAAAGATAAGAAGCTGTGCAATGGTTAAAATTCAGTATTCTTGAAAACAATGCAGATCACTATTTTTATTTAAATTGCTTGCATTCTTAGCATGGGGTATGTCTCTCATTTCTGAATGAAGTTCCATTTGGTGATTTTTAGTTGTGTTTGTGAAATAGTAGACAGCTGAGTCACTTTTTTTAATTAGTTTGCGCACCAGAAGTTAGCTGTGCTCCTATCTTTGGTAGTTTCTGTTAGAAATGAGATTACACATTCAGAGATCTGTCAGAGATTTAAGAAGTTAACCTATGGGATTGATCCCCCCCCTTACTGCTGGGCTATATGTAGCTCTGATCTCACCTAATCTCTTCTAGTACTTCAGGATGTTCAGTGGGGTAGATGGGGGAGACTATTTATGCTTCTGAGATGAGAGCCAAAAAATTGCATCGTGAGCTAAGCTAAGTTCAATTTGCTCTTTTCAGTGGGATCCAAAGAGCCATGTAACTTGTTCCATGTCCCCAAAGGAACTTTGGACTTAGTGATTCAGATGATTCTATTTTAGCTTAATGAGCTGAAGTATGAATCAGTCTTATGTCTGTGCATTCAGCCCCTTCCAGAGCTTAGAAAAGATTTTTTGGACTACAACTCCCATATTCTTCCATGCTGTTATATGCCACTGGGCCATGGTGCGTGGGTGGGAGATTCTTGGAGTTATAATCGACATTCAAGACACTTTCTAAGCTCCTTCACCTTCCCTTCTCTTTAGCATGCTGCCAGTGACCCCAGAATTCTTCAATTTCCTGTTTTATACAAACGAGAAAGCTGTGATTGAGAAAAGGCCAAGATCCTGAACCAATTTTAGACTGTGGTTGAAGATGCTTCTTGTTCTGAACCTGGTAGCCATAGTTTCCAGGTTTGGATGTAGTGGGAAACTCTGGTTAACTGAAGACCCCTGTCTTGTCCTAGTGTACTGGGAAGGAACAGAACACAAAAGCAAAAGTCTCTTGCAGTTGTTGGCTTATTAAGGTGTGATGGTCGCTATGTGGGCGTTGTCTGTTGTATAGCAGTGCCCCATGCACATGAAAAGCTCTTTCTGAAACAAGAACGTTTCAGAGTAGTTAATAATAAAAGTACAGTTGTCCCTTCATATTTGCTGGGGTTTGGTTCCAGGACCGTCCGTGGATACCAAAATCCGTGAATACTCAAGTCCCATTATATGCAATGGCACAGCAAAATGGTGTCCCTTATATAAGATGGCAAAATCAAGGTTTGCTTTTTGGATTATTATTTTTTTAAGAATATTTTCAAGCCGTGAATACTTAAATCCATGGATACCAAATCCTTGGATACGGAGGGACAACTCTATACGGAACTGCCCATTTGAAGAAGACCAATTCTCAAAAATCCCATTGACAATGCAACACAGAGCAAATCCTTCAGTGCCTAAAGTAACCCTTTCACCTCCATCTACATATAGTTGTCTTCATAATAGAAGAAATGCACTGAGAACAATTCTTAAATATAGCAACTTCATAATAGAAGAAATGCACTGAGAACAATTGTAATATAGGGCCTAATTTTTACAAATGAGAACCTCTCTATCAGCCATATTGTTGTAAGAACTTTGTTAGGCCAACCAAAAAGACAAAAAATTATTGGCTTAATAAAGCTATACAGACATCCACCGCTTATTTGATAGATTAGGGACCAGGGAACTGTCAACAAACGGAAATGCTTGAAAAGCGGAACCTAGTCTTCTTTTATCTTTCAAATGCAAGACTAAACACTAGATGGCACCAAGTTAACTGAGAGAAAAAAGCAGCATGCCAAGTAGACTGAGAGGAAAAAAAATAGCGAGCTGAGTCAACTGAGAGGGAAAAAAGGCAGCATATGGTTGAGAGCAGGCTAGGGGGTGAAAGCGAGGTACATGACTATAACTTAGATCTGTTGAAACAGCCAAACATTGAAAAACAAGTTGTTGAAAAGCGGGGGATGCTTGTAACCATTATATTATTTATGGTTGATAGCTTTGGAGCAAACAGGGATCCTAAACTGTGGTTTGAAATCAGCTTAGAATCCTGACTTGTTCCAAAGCTAGTAACCATAGTTTTCCAGTTAAAACAAACCAGAAATGTATTCTTAATCGGAGACTTCTACATTGCAGTGCAAAATGAGCTAAAGACCTGCATGTGCAGCAGAAGACTCATTCATATCTTAGTCTAATAAGCTAAAATAGGACCATCTGAACCAAACTAATCTCTGGTCACCAAAGCCAATTTTCAAATAGTTTTCCACTGCTTCTGGCACCTCTAGACAAAAGGAATCCAACTGAGGGAAAGAATGCTTGGGTGGAATTGGGATAGCATGTGGAATCCACTTAAGCTTCCTATTCTCCTAGGTGTTTTTTTCAGTGATGCATCTTGTTCTGTGCTGTGATTTCCCTCATATCCAAAAGGGGTTTAAGGTTTGATTTACACATGCATGGCAGACTTCAAGGCAGCTCCTTCCCTGTTCTAGATCCAGGGGGCTCCAGTGGTTATCACATCAGCTTCAGTTTCTACACATCTTTGAAGGCACACAGCTAAGAAGAAAGTCGGGTTTTAGGATTGTATCCAGATTACCATGAATGGAATTAAATTAACTTCTAGTTTTATTCTACAGGCATTTGCTCAAGAGCTTGTGCAGTTCAGTAATAAGTTGGTTCTATAGCAGTTCTCATTCTTCCATCTGTGCAGGTAGAAAAGGAAGAATCAGTGGCAGAGCATATTGTTTGTGTGAAAAAAAGTCTTGGGTTTATTTCTAGGAGTTTCCAGAGAAGAAAATGAGTGGAAATCACTTCTGCTGTAGCCCTTGAAAATTGCTAGCTCCCAGTTGAAAGCAATCGATAGACAAACTTGGGCTTGTATGGTATAAGATTTCCTGTTATACCCTTGAGAACATCTTTAGATTTTGTCTCACTTTTCTAGTCCAGGGTTAGGCAATAGTAGTTCTCCAAACCTTTTGGCCTACAGTTCCCATCAACCTTAGCTACCATAGCTACTGGTGAGGGATTGTGGGGCTGATGTCCAAAAACATCCGGAGGACTGCACCTGCTCATTCTTGCTCCAAGTTCAAAACATCTCTTCAATAAGCAGAAGAATATTAGGGGCTCCAGCAGACATGTATCAGAGTTTTGAAAAATAGGGGACAGATGAAATCTATTTGGCCTAATTTGTTATTCCTCACATTTCTCTACCATTTTTTTTAATACAAGGAAAAAGTCATCCTTAAAAGCAGAGTCATGTATTGGACTTTAATCTGTGTTTGCTATCACATAACCAGTTGGAACTTTGGATTGTCATCTGGACTCACTTCTGGTAGAATTTATATGGGTTATTGGAAGCCTACCTTGGAGGAGGGTGGCAATTCCAGAGTAGCCTAAGCAAAAAGAATAAGTAGTCAATCCATCCAAGATGTACAGAAAGAGAATACCCCCCCTCCATACACAGAGAACCAATATCCACAGTTTCAGTTATCCACAGAAGAAATAGGGACACATACCATAGAGCTGAGCTAGAAAATGCCTAGAAAGGTATATTCTCTAGGAATCGCTAGGTCCTCCAATGCAACTCTATGGTATGTTTGTACTGGAAGTCCTTTAATAGGATTTGTTATTATCTGCAGTTTCACTTATAAACAGTAAGTCCAAGGATGTATCTCCCATAGATACCATGTGTGTGTGTGTGTGTGCTATACTCTTAAAACTAAGAAGGTAATCTCATTGCTTCACTTGCTCCTCTGTTGCTAAATTGAGGATGAATCTGTATTGCTGTGCAAAATCCCAGAGACATTTCCTAAGAATCTGAATTATTTAAAGTTTGGGTGGAAGGCAAGGTGTCTGACATAAACATTGGGGGATTTTGTCTCAAAGAAGGTTAATGTACAGTCCTGGAACTTGCCTTTCATTGAACTGTATCTAATTGAAGCAAGAGATTTTATCAGAAATTATGAACCTTCCTAGGATTTAAGCTCTGCTTTAGCAGCCTTTCTCCAGGTGTCCTTCTTAAGTGAGGTTGTCCCAGTGCCCTTCTCTAACAGGAATGGGAGGTATTGGCACCTTTTGCCATTTAGAACAATGCTTCAGTTATCTGATGTGGGGGACCAGCAGTATTTCCCCCCAGTATGCCAGGGACCAGTACCATTTTTGTTCTCTTGGCTACAATTGTTTGTTTCTTTTCGCGGGAGCTCTCTAGGGAACGGCAGCAGGTGGCTTGGGGACTGGCAGTAGTCTATGGACCACTACCTTGAGTTTAGAAAACAAGACTATTTTTAAATGTCTGAGATAATCCTAAATTGCAGTCCTGTATACATTTGCTTGGGAGCAATCCCTTTGAATTTAATGGGGCTTCCTTCTAACCATGTAGCATTGCACTCTTAATAAATGATTCCAGTGTTATGCAGTCAGACTTTCACTTATGTGACAGTATTTCCCCTTACTTTCCTTTGCTCCTGTGTCTCTGGTCCCACTCCACTCCCTATGATGTGTTCTGGAGGGCCTTTTAAAATCCCTGGCATAGATTGGGGCTGATTGGCACAGGAGGCTATAGCACTGAGAGGGAATCTGTTCTGCCAGCAGTTTCTGTTCTGCCAGAGAGAGACAACATTGCATTGCATACTTCTCTATTATTTAATTTAATTATTGAATTTATTTATTAAATGTATACCCCATCTTTCTCCTAGAATGGGATCCAAGGCAGTTTACAGTACTGTAGTTTAAAACAAGATTGTTAAAATCTTATTTTACGAAAATTAAAAAAAGAATAAAGTAACAGTGTTATTAAAAAAAACCCCACGGTTAAAAGCACATTTAAAATATAGTTACTAATAAAAGATAAGAAATACAACATACCATTTCAGACACGCTACTGCTACACAATTTGAATCTCAAAAGCCTGCCTGAATAAAAAGGTCATCACCTGCCAGAGGAAAGACAGCAGGGCTGTGGAGTTTCACAGCTTAGGAACAGCTGTGAAGAAGGCTGTCTCCCATGTCCTCACCAAACATGACTGAGAAGGTGATGGGTCTAGAGCAAATCCTCTCCCACCTTTCCTAAAATTTGAGCAGACTTGTATGGGGAGATAATCCAGACCCAAGCTGTGTTGGCCTTTACAGGTCAAAACCAGCACTGTGAATTCTGCCCCAAAACGGACTGGTAGGCAGTGAAGCTGTTTTGATGTCTGTATGTATAATTTGTGGTGTTATTGATACTCTTCCTGCTATACTGGTTTTATCTATCCATTACTTCCTCTCCCCCATCTATTTTTGCTCACAAAATATTGCCATATTTTTTTATTTTCATTTTTGTGAGCTGATTTCAATACAGTTTTTAACAGAAAAGTATCCTGCCCTTATTTGCAATAAATAATACTGAATGCAATAAAACGTTGGCAGATGGAGGGGAAATATTTTATTCTTTCCCTTCCCAACCCACCTTGAAGTGGTTATTTTTACTGCGAAGTCCAGAAGTGACAGAAAAATTTGAGGTAGACTAACGCATTTATTTATTTATTTGAGGAAAAGCGAGTCCATTGGATGTGATTGAGGCTGAGTTATACCAAGGTGGCTTTGGGTGCTGAGTAAATTCTGTGGATCTCTTGTTTTGTTTGTTTTCCAACCCAGTACACAGAGGAGAAGGCTAGGAGAGTGGGAGTGGTTGGCTGGATTAGGAATTCCAGAGAAGGGACGGTTACTGGCCAAGTTCAGGGCCCTGAAGACAAAGTAGATGAGATGTAAGTACACTGTTTCCTCAATATGCACTGCTGGCAAGCTTCACTAATTTGTCAAGTGTGGTTAAAATGCTGCTGCAAATTAACAAATAGCAACTTTGTCAGGTTGTCTGGTAAGATTATACTGAAATCCTTAGTAAGATTGACTTTGCTCAAGGCTTAAATCAGAGGTGGTCAAGAGAGTGAGCTATAGACCTCATGTGCTCCCATAATGCTGTTTTTGAGGCTCCCAAACACTACAAGACCCCTCCTCCCCTATTTTTTGGGGGGAAATAGCCCCAATGTCCCCCATACCCCTGAATTTGCCATGGTTTTTTTGCTCTGAAACAAGTTTATTTCCTGGTTAAAATTCCAAAGGCTGGGTGGGGGGGAGACCCAACATCCTTCATACCCTGTAAAAAATGGTGGGCGGGGTATTACTATTTTTTAGAAGTTTAAAAAATTGGAGGGTGGCTCTCTGAGGCCCCACAGGGTGGCAGTGTAAAACCCCAGTCACTAACAGTTGCCCACCTCTGGCTTAAATAAAACTGCATTGTGCCAGATGTGCAACCTCTCATCCTAAAAATATGGACCACTTCCGACTTTAGTTCTTTGAGGTGATGTGTGAAGGCTGGGAATGTCTAGTTGAAGCCTGCCAAGCTAGGCTTGAGAATATAGCAACAGAAGCTTGGCTTGAGAATATACCAACAGAAGCACAATGATTATTAGCAATTGGTCCCCTCGACCCTGTTTACACAGTACAAAACCTTCCCAATCCTTTCACGTAGAAAGAGATTCAGATGGAAGGTTCTTTAGGAAGAAGAATTGTCAGATAACTTAGATCCTTCTAACTTTGTAATCCTTTCCTTCCTGCTCCATCACTTCCAGCTTCCTAATGTATAGGAATTAAGGATCTATGTACAGGGTTGGTTCTACCAACAGATAACCACCTCAGACAGCAGATGCAATGACAGCCTCCCAGATGTTCTCTCTGGGTTCCATACCTGTTCCCTCTGCCATGACTCTTGTCCAAAACCCCTAAACTAGCCTCATGCTTTAGGTATATTAGAGAACATTCTCCCATCACCAGTGTTGAAGTTAGATTTAACTGCAAGTCCAGATGTCTTCTGAACACGGAATGAAGAGGGGGCACCATATTGTCCTTCGCTTCAGGCAACAAAATATCTTGGGTCACCCCACCCTTTGCATGACCAGCCAAGCACTTGGCTGCGATTACCCACCATTGACATCTGCGCACAAGACCACATTCACATTAGAGGTGGGGCCTGATCAGAAACTGGCTGAGAACATCATAGGTAAGTGCGTAAGAACGCTGATAAGAAGTCTGGATTTGCAGACTAGACACCACCAGTTCCTCATGCTTTCATGTCAGCCAGGCTCAATGCGTTGATAGGCCCTCAGTGTATTGATGTCTGTGGGCCAACCTGAGCAATATAAAGCAGGAGCAGAAAGGAAGAATAGGAACAAGTCTGTTGTGTTCCACTTTGATTACTGTAGTAAGTTATTGTACCCATTCTTCTGGTTGAAGCCCAAAGTAAAGCATGTTGTCCTTAGTATATGAACATATTGCAGTATTAACAATATAATAAGAAAAGCTGTTTGCATGTTGTTTGTTGTTTAAAATTTTATTTTGCACACAAAATTAGAGGACAGAACAACACAAAGAAAAAAGAGCAACAAAAACAAAACTTAATTCATACAGTAATACTCTCTTCTGCTTCTGTTGGACAGAGATAGTGGGGAAAAAATAAGAATATGGAATTACTACCATTCATATTCAGTGTGTCAGACTTCCAGCCACCTGGTGATTTATGGAGACCCCAAGAATTTAATAGGGTCTTCTTAGGCAAGAGATACTCACAGGTGGTTTTTCTAGTTTCTTCATCTGACATATAGCCTACAGCACCTGGTATTTGCTGGCGATTTCCATCCAAGTACTAACCGACTACTAACCAAGTACTAACTTGCAAGATCAAGTGGGATCTGGTGCCCTTAGGGTTACATGCTAAAAATACCAGGTCTTATGTTTACTGCTTCTTTATATCTTTGTGGATATAGAGAATACAGATACATCTTTCCAGAATTTCTAATGATATTTCAGAGGACAACATAAAGCATGTTCTGTATTTATTAATGAAATAAAAGTAAACCAGATCTCTTCAACATAATCTATATGTCTCCTTTCACATATTTTCCTTTACTTGTCCATTTTCCTGATTGGGCTGTTGTCCAAATTCTATTTAGCCATTTGTGCTGGCGAAGTCCATTTAGAGTTTTCCATTGTTAAGCAATTTCATTCCTGGCTGCAACAAAGAGAAATCCAATCACATCTTTATGTTGTTTATTCTGTCCAGAGAATATAGACAACAGCAATAATTCTCCTCGGAGATGTACAGTACAATCTAGTTTGTTAAATGCGAAAGGAAAGAAACTATGTGCTTAAATGTTTAGCAACCAGGAGATGTAGTTTAAAAAACAAACAAACCTTAAATTGGTTAGTTGTTACCCATGTACATGAGGCCCAAATACCGTGAAGGAATGACATCCTGTCTTAGTTAAGACAGAAGCTAAGCAAGTTTAGACCTGGTTAGTATTTAGATAGGGGGCTGCCAAGAGGAATACCAGACTATATTTCAAAGGAAGACAGTGGCAAACCACCTCTTGAGTATTCCTTGTCTAAGAAAACCCCATGAAATTTATGGGGTTACCCCAAGTGAACAGGTGACTTAAAGGCATATCCACATACACAATCAACACATGTGAAAAATTCGTTGGCACAGATGATTGAGAAAACCTTTAGATGCATTATTGTCCTCCAAGCAGCTCAGGAGAATGTAACATGGGATTATTCCTTCTTTATCCTCACAACAACCCTTTGAGGTAACTTAGGCTGGAAGACAGCCACTAAATCAGTTTCACAGCTCAGGAGGGATTTTGAACCCAGAACTTTCAAGTCCACACTGGTAATTGTCTGGAGACATTTGGATTGCACAGTTGTCTAGGCAATTTCTTTTACTCTGCAAAAAGATGTGGCCTTAAAATAAATGGCAGTCTGAATCAGGGATTAATTTCACCCATTTTGTCTGCATGGAATGTTAAAGATTTGCCTTTATTTGTTTCCATTCTTTAACTAACAAGGATTAAATGTTGTTGCACACGGGAAAGTGATGCCAAAGAGCGCATTCCCACTGCACTGTTTGCTGAGAGTGTTCACTCAAACCATGGAGCACAAATTTAAGGAAAGATTTCAACAGCTCTCTTGTCAGGTAGTAATGTTGAAAGTTTGCTTGATTTTAAGCCACACTCAGTGTGTGCACTCTGTGTTTTAAAATGTTAAAAGTCTGCATGAAGAGAATACAGCTGATGCACCAAGGTAAGATCAGTTTCTGCAACTTGGATCAACAATACAGTTTGAAATATATTTCCATAAATATTTTTCCTTACTGGTTCTACAGTTTTCATTATACAGTTGTCCCTTCGTATTCTCTGGGGTTTGGTTCCAGGACCCTCCGTGGATACCAAAATCTGTGAATACGCAAGTCCCATTATATGCAATGGCATAACAAAATGGTGTCCCTTATATAAGATGGCAAAGAATATCTTCAAGCTGTGAATACTTAAATCCATGGATACCAAATCCGTGGATATGGAGGGACAACTGTATACAGTAGTATAATTTACTCTAACTCAGCAACAGGATGGGACCAAAGATTAGAAATGTTGCTTGTTTCAATTATAGCTCCCAAAAGCCTCCAGCAAATGCTCCCATGTTTGCTCGGGGATTCAGAAAGTCATAGTACAAAAAAGTAAATCTTTCAAGCTCTAAGTGGGCAAGGAATTATTCTTGGAACTGAAACCCTTGTACTGTTTACCCAAAATTGTATTTAGTTATTCCTATGGCCTCAGAGATTATTTCACAGGGCTTTACCCAAAGAGGAATATTTACCCAAAGAGGAATATTCACCATAGTGAGTGATAGGAACTTGCACTTTTAGTCTTAAATTGATATTCTTATGAAGCTGGGTTTTGCACCCAGTATCCAGTGTGCATTTCTGCAGATTCATGATATACACTAAATCCTCGATATATGCTTTCTTCTGCTGAGTTTTATGTGCAAAAGGTAGAACTAAATTCCTCAAGACTAAATACCAGTAGGGGATGAAATCCTTCTCTTGTGGATTTTCTGCATCGGATTGTACTAAATGTCCTTTGAATTACTTTCCAACACAACTCAGCTGCAAAATCTTATAGCTGAGGAACTGGAACTGAGAAATACTTTAATAATCCCCTACTGTGGTCAGTGGTGTGGCATCTGTGCATATTTTGCTTGAAATTGTTCATTTCAATGTACACTTGTTTGCATGACAGTGGGAATACTTAATGGAGAAAACCCATGGCCATTTAGCATAGTAACCAGTAATGCTGGAATTTTTACAGAGCTTTCCTGATGTTCAGGGCACTTGGAGTTTGTTATCCTAGTAACCCTTAAAACAATCCCATAAGGTTGGTATTATTATCCATATTTAAGCAGAGAGGGCTGACAAATCAATGGGCCTGAGAGCAAATCAAGCCTGAACTCTCTTTAGAAACAAAATGACTAAAATGGGGCTATTGTACTTTCGACATATCATGAGATGACATGCCTCATTACAAAAGATGACAGTGCTGGATAAAGTTGAAGGCAGTAGGAAGATGGGGTGGATTGACTCAATCTAGGAAGCCACAGCCCTGAGTTTGCAGGATATGAGCAAGGCTGTTAATAAAATGGTGTCTCTGAGGTCTCTCCACCATAGGGTCACCATACATTGAAGCTGACTTGGCAGCAGTTAACAAAGAAAGATCTGAAGCCAAGAGAGGGGGTTTCTTTGAGAGTCTCATTCCAGGATAGGCAGCACCCAGCTAGCAAGCTTTGCAGCTTTAAACCAAGGACCGGTCAGGACCTGCACTTCAGGCAGGCAAGACAAGGAGAGAGAATCCAAGAGCAGAGTCATTAAACAGGGCCAAAGGTGAAACATAGTCCTCCAAGAGGATAACATAAGCTATGTGAGGAGGCTTCCACGACAAACAGTCCAAGGTCTATGCAGGAGTGGGAAAAGAGTTGACTCTGGACCCTACTTTTATGGACCCTAAAGTCCTCCACCAGTCTTCCAGGGGTCCAGGCACAATTTTGGGGTAATCTTTATCTGAAAATAGCACCAAAAGCCACCCAAATGTGGAAAAACATCTGCTCAGCTCCATCTCCAAATACATGGCTTGAGCTCGGAAGTACATGCACAAAAATGGGTGTTTTGACATGCTGGCTTTTTGAGGGGAGAATGTGGCCCATTAGGGGGGAAATTGGCCTCTCTGCAGTTGCCTAGCCCTGGTCTAAGCCAAGTTAAAAAAAAACAAACTAACTAAAAAACAAACAAACAAACAAAAAACAAGAAAGGAGATTTCAGGAGGCAAAGGCACATAGAGTCCAAGGTCAAACACCAGCAGATGAGTCATACTGCAAGTCCTAGCAAGGTTTCAGGCTACATAGATTAGCAGGTAAGGATAGGAGCTTGCAAGAGAAGTTTCCAACAGCTGTGCAGGACTGAGAGAAAGGCTTATATTGCTGAGCTACTGAGGCCCCCACACAGAGCTCAGTGGCATGTGCTCAGGCTTTTCCTACTCTCAAGGAGTTCTTCCTTGCAGTTTATCCCTTCAGTGAAAGCACAGGTTGTTGCTCTTTTGGACTGGGTACAGGTCCAACTTCCTCTTCAGTCTCTAGAGCTGAACCATCTTTCTCCCCCTTTGCAGTTTCTAGTCTCCCTGAGGATCCTGTGTCTGCAGGGGCAGTCAGGTCCTTACAGTTCTCTGGTCCTGGGGCTCAAATTCTTCACTGGAGCAGTGTTCTGTTGGGACCATGGCGCCAGGCCCTTTGTGAATTCATGGCAAAAGTGAAACTTGAACCAATTCATACCTCAACCGGTGTGCTATGTTACTTCATTCATTGCAGATATGTGCAAATCTATATTTTGGTATGGACATAAGAAATACATAAACTTTGAAAGTAAATATAATTGCTTTCCTTCTTGTATCACCTACGAGATATATGTTTATGTTCTAAAAATACTGTGATCTCAGGCAACTTGTGACCCTCCAGATATCATAGGACTGCCGCTCCCACCAGCTGCAGCCAGCATAGTTAACGGGGAAGAGTGATGGGAGCTGTAGCCCACTGATATCTGGAGCATCACAAATTCCCCATCCTTGCTGTAAAGCCTGTGAGATTTTGCAGTATATCACTCCCTGTAATAGCAAATCCAGGTGCATAAAAACATAGGAAGCTCTTTAAATCAGACTAGACCGCTGATCCTTCTAGGCTGGTGTTGGCCATTGTGACCAGCAGTAGCTGTCTACATTTTGTACAGGAGATATAAGTGACTTAACCTGGAATTTCTTTACATGCAGAGCGAATGGTCTGCTACTGAACTAGAGCCAGTGACAGCCTCTAGTCTGAGCAAGGGGTGCCTATCTGAAATGCTGGAAAGAGGCACTCCTCTGCATGGACCATGGGCCAGCAGTACCTGCAGGCCCTCTTTAAGGTACTGAGTGCCAGCAGAAATGGAGCTGAGCTCTGCTGAGATCCATTTTGGTAGAAATTGCACTCAGTCAGTAGCCCCAGAAAGACCACTGGGAAAATGGAGCAGGACAGAAATGGCATTTGAGAACTACTGCCCGATTGCAAATATCCCCTTTTTGGACAAGGTGCTTGAACATGTGGTTGTTGGGCAACTACAGGTGTTCTTGGAGGAAACAGATTATCTGGACCCATTTCAGGCCAGGGTACGGCACAGAAACAGTAGCACTGGGGGATTCCTATTCAGCCCCATAGCTATTTAAGCTGTGGGGTGCCACAGGGTTCCATCTTATCCCTCATGCTACATGAAGGGGGCCATAAATATGCTGATGACACCTTTATTTTTCCTTGGTGTTGGAGTCAGGTGGGGCTGTGCAAGTGCTGGACCAGAGCCTGGATGCTGTAATGGGCTGAATGAGGGCTAATAAACTGAATCCCAATAAGACAAAGGCTCTGCAGATTGGTAGTTCTCAGGTCTGGGAATTGGGTAAGCAGCCTGTCCTGGATGGGGATGCATTTCCGCTGAAGGAGAAGGTACGTAGCTTGAGAGTGCTCCTAGATCCATCCTTGTCACTGGAGACCCAAGTGGACTTTGTGGCACAGAGAGCTTGCCTCTTTCCTGGACAGAGATAACTTAGCCACAGTAGTCCATGCATTGATAGTCTCCTGGTTAGATTACAGTAGCACCCCCATATCCGCTAATTCGCCATCCGCTGATTCAGTTATCCGTGGATGCAATGGCAGGTGGATGGATGGACGAGGGAAGGGAGGAGGCAAGCTCACCTCCCTTCTCCACAGAGCTTCCAGCGGCACAGTGGAGCTGGTGGGGGGTTGGATGGGGAAGGGAGGGAGGAGGAAAGCTCACCTCCTTTCTCCCTTTTCCATGGGACTTCCAGTGGCAGTAGTGGAGGTGGCAGGAAGGTAGATGGGAGAAGGAGGGAGAGCTAGCCTCCCTTCTCTGCGGGGCTTCCAGTGGTGGCGATGAGGGAAGTCCAGCATTCGTTATTATCTGCAGATTTCATTATCTGTGGTGGGGCCTGGAATCAAGCCCCTGCGGATATGGTGGGGGGGCTACTGTACTGTAATGTGCTCTACATGGGGCTGCCCTTGAAGAAGACTTGGAAGCTTCAGCCAGTGCAAAATGCAGCACTCGACTGCTGACTGGTCTATATAGTAATATAGACAGTATATCACCCCAGTCTTAATTGTATTGGCTGCTAATATATATCTGTTCTGAATTCAAGGTGCTTGTGATGACATTCAAAGCCCTAAACAGCTTGGGACCTCCATACTTGAGGGAATGCCTCTCCCCATATGTGCCTGCCTGAGGATTAAGATCTGCTGTGGGGGGCGTGTCTGTGTCCCACAAGTGAAATCAGTAGACTGCGTTGGGACATGGGAGGAGGCCTTCTAAGCCATAGCACCCCAATTGTGGAATGCCCTCCCCCCTAGGAGGCCTGAGTGGCACCAACACTCATGTCATTTAGGTGCTAAGGTGGCTGCTCATCAAAGTCTTTGGGCCTCATTAACTCATCCCAAATACTTTGTACATAGTCATAAAAATATTTTAAATCTTTTAAATCTATTTTTAACGTATTACTGAAATTTAATATGTTTGTAGTTTAATTATTTCATTGTTTTAAACTGTGTAGCTTATTTTAATGCTTTTTTGTAAGCTGCCCTGAGATTTTTCATATAGGGCAGGGTATAAATATTTTAATTAAATACAGACATACATGCATACATACTGTTTATTGCATTTAGTGTCTTGGAAGAGGGTGTGATTGACAGGGACAGTCCCTAAACAAGAGCAACATTTGCTAGCAAATGAGATCTCATTTGTAAACATAAAGCTAAGAACTAGAACTTCAGATGTGGCCATGTGCCAGGATGGCAGCACATGGCTCTGAATAACAGCAAAGGGTGGGGCCTTGTTAATCTACTGTTGGGGAGGAAGGAAACATAGCCCTAAGTAATGTTGGGGAAACAGAATACAATACATCAAAGAAACTCTAATTTCTGTTCTGTAAGGCTGATTAGAGGCAATTACTTTGGTAGAAAAGCTATGTTTCTGCCAAAAATGCTGATCATTTTGTATAATGTAATTTAGTCTTTAATTTATTTGCTGTTCTGCTCTCAGGGGAAGGATTAGCATGGCATAGTGCTTTTGAGTGTTGGATTACAACTCTGGAGACCAGGGTTCAATTCCTCACTCAGCCATTGAAAATCCACTGGGTGACTTTTGGAAAGCCATACACTCTCAGCTTCAGAAAACCCCATGATAAGGTTGCCTTAGGGTTGTCATAAGTTTCTGACTTGAAGGCACACAACAAAACACAATGTGGCAAGCCATATAGGTCTTTATGGAATCAAAACGCTGGAGTCTTCTAGAAGAGACTGGAAATTCATGTTTCTAACCCATATATTGAAATAAATTCAAAAAGATGGTGGAGTGGGATGATATTCTTGAACCATTGCTCCTAGCAGAGAATAGAAACAACAAGTGACAACAAGCATAGTTACCTGTCAGGAATTCATGTTCTCTTCTTTTTTTCTTTCTGGTAAGGAGGCCATAGCAAAGATATATCAAAAGTGATTTAAGGAACATGAATAATGGTTTGAGGTTTAAAGGATTAAAAAAAATGTTCTCATTGAGTGGAGTTTTTATGCTATTCTCTTACTAATTCTAAGGGTCTCCCCCACAAGATAATTTTAAAAAAAGAAATAAAAGTAAAAGGCAATGGGCAACGGAACAGGTTACATCTGAAACAGTGTAATATGGATCCCAGAATGGGGGGCTTGAGCCCCCTAACATTAGGGTGGAGGGGGCTGAGCCCCCCTTAAATGATTGGGAATATTATACAACTAAGACATCTGCATAGTTGAGCTACTTTAGGAATTATCAACCAGGTGAGTACTGCAGCTGAGTCCAACAGGTGTAATTAGGGCTGTATGCAGCCTATTCAATATACACTTACTAGAGAGTATACTACAATGTACATAGAACAGGGACTACTGAGATTATTGGAGGAGAAGGGATTAACACTGTAAAGTGTAATGGGACAATACTTTTTCAAAGATAACTTTCTAAGTTCTGTCCTTAACGCCTTAACCCTTAGTGCTTTCTTCCCAATGTGAGCTTGGCAGATTGAGTTCAAGGGCATTGTCTTGGCTGCAATGTTGCTATGTGCCTTTCAAGTCAACTTGGACTTAATGGCAATCCTCTCATAGGGTTTCTTGGCAAGATTTGTTCAGAGGAGGTTTGCTGTTACCTTCCTCATAGGCTGAGAGAGTGTGACTTGCCCAAGGAAACCCAGAGGGTTTCCATTACTAAGCATGGCTGGATTTGAACCATGGTCTTCTGGAATCCCAGTCTAACACTCAAACTGCTACACCATTCTGCAAGGCATACTCAGAGGTGGTTTGCTATTGCCTTCCTCTGAAATACAGCCGACAGCACCTGGTATTCTTTGCTGGTCTCCCATCCAAGTACTATCCAGGCCTAGTCCTGCTTAGATTACAAGATCAGACAGGATCTGGTGCCTTCAGGGTATTTCGGCCTACTTACCAGGTCCTAGCCTGTGCTTGCCACTTAGTCAGAATAACTTGCCTCCAGATTGATGTTACTTTCTTTGCCTATATTTTGAGGGTGCACCTATTTTAGCCCACTTTGGCTTTCTGGTAGCAGCTCCTTCAGGTCCTTTAGCCCAATCCCTTTTATTATTTTATTTTATTAAAATATTCATGTCCTATATTAGGAGAATCTCAGGTTGGCATGCAAATAAAAGAGCTTAGGTTTGTCTGGACAAAGTTGAGTATTGTGACAAAGGCTTTCTTCACAGCTGTCATTGTGTATAGAGTGCCAGGTAGCAGATACTGTATGTATCCATGGGTATAGAGCATTTTTATGTATTAAAATATTTATATCCTGAGATCTCAAGTAATATCAGTTTAAGCAATTTAAAACAGTTCAACATTTAATACAATACAAACCATCTAAACAGACTAAAAGGATATTAAACGCTAAGTTAAAAACAGGTTTAAAAGATTAAAACAGTTTTAAACCACGTGCATATATATTTTGGAATACATCAGTTGGTCACTAAAGGCTTTAATAGAAAGCCCCCCTTTTTTACTTGGTGCTGGAATTCAGTTCCCAGGTTGGATATGGGACAGGGCTCCTGTAACTTTAATCCTGAACAGGTTTTAAAGCAGGATGAGGTACCGTAAAGCTCCATCAAGCTGGACAAAAGTACCTGCTCTCCCTTATCTTCCAAATACCCTGCCTTTCATCTATAGCAGTCCCTTACCAGTGCAGCTATTGCCTTGCCAGTGGAGGGGAGGAGATGTGAAGGTGCCAGCAGAGCAGGGTGCTCCTCTGCACCCTCACTCCCTGTGGGGGGAGGCAATAGCTGTATTGAGAGGCTATGGCTCCAACTGAAGTTTGGGGCTTGTCTTGATGAAATGGTTTACTGAGTGGCTGCGCATTTTCACCTATTTGCAGAGAAGTTGATTTCACCATTTCCGTGCCTATTCACATCCATTCACATTCATTCACTCATAAAGGGCAATTGAGCGAAGATGTACAGCAATGTGAATTTGGATGGCCACATGTCCAAAAATGCACATCTGTGTGTATTTTCCAGGCAGCTTAGGGGAAAGCCACAAACCATGAAAAATGCACATCTATGTGTATTTTCCAGGAACCTTAGGGGAAAACCACAAACTGCGCAGTTTGTGGATTTTTTGCCCCCTTCCTTCCAAATACTGCAAATCCCTTTCAGATCTCATTTGGACAGATCGTATTCTCTGCAAATTCTATGAGGAATATTTTCATCATGTAGACAAGTCCCTGGAGTTTGGAAGGTAAGGTAAGATAGGTACTTTCATCCACCTTGATGGAGATTTATGGTACCTCATATACCTTGACTGTATCTCTAAAGTTACAGGAGTCCTATTCCATATCCAACCTGACAACCTGATTTAGGAATGATGTCAGCGTCAGCACCAACCTGATGTAGAAACGATGCCAGCGTCAGCACCAACTAGGCCCCAGGGGAGAGCATTCTACAATTATGGCACCACAACCAAGAAGGTCCTCTTCCATGTCTACACGCAATGTCTTTTTCTCACTTTGAGGACATAGGATCCAGCCCATTAGAGCTATCCAGGCACTGGTCCAGCACCTGCACAGCTCCAGCTGACTCTGATGACAAGGAGAAGTAGAGCTAAATGTCATCAACATTTGGCTCTCCACCCCCAAATTCCCGACGACCTCATTAGCTATTAAAGATGGAGCCCTGCAGCATCCCACAGCTTAATAGGCATTGGGCTGAACAGAAGTCCCGCAGTGCTACTTTCTGGAACTAGAGCTCTACATAAGAGCAGAACGGTACCACCTACTGCCATTCTACAGAGCTGGCCTAGTAAGATAACATGATAAATGGTATCAAATGCTGTTGAGAAACCCAGGAAGATCAACAGGGTAACACTCCTGCTATCTTTCATCAAGCATAAGTCATTGGTCAGAGCAACTAAGGCTCCTTTGGTACCACACTGTGGTTCAAATCATGGGTGGAGGTGTAGTTGCATAGCTAGGAGCCAAGGTTGTACTTCCTTAGATAGTTTCTTGAGTCCTGCCTATGATATCCAAAAGGCAGAATGAATTCTGTTAATAAGCAACTCAATTCAAGTTGCTTGAATTTACAACAATCTTAACTTTTCCTGATTGGTTATGACCTTCAAAATCAAACATTGGGAAAGTTACTGTTTTGGATTACAGCCTTTGGTCATGGTGGTGGTGGGATTCTGAGAGCTGCAGTTCAAAAAACCCCTCCATTTTACTTTCAGTTGCAGCAATATGCACTTGAGTGACTGAACTCTCTGGTGCCATGACTATGTGTTCTAATTATATGCTTCTAGCACATACCTGGAGCCAGCATGACATAGTTGTTTGAGTGTTGGACTATGACTCTGGAGACCAGGATTTGAATCCCTGCTCAGCCATGAAAACCCACTGGGTGACCTTGGGCAAGTCACATACTCTCAGCCTCAAAAAAACCTGTGATAGGTTCGCCTTAGGGTCCTCATAAGTTGGAAACAACTTGAAGGCACACAACAACAAGCACATACATTCTCTGAGTGTGGATCCTTATGCCATTGAAATAGCATAATTTATGAATAAAGAGAGGCATTGGCAGACTTGGGGGAACCCCAACGCTTGCCCGAGTACTAAACATGTTCAGGGGGAAGAACTCCTATAAATGCAAATTTCCCTCTCCCTGGGTGCAGCTTGAAAAGAACTTAGCGTATTCAAAAGCCACAGAATGCTCACAGAATACAGCAGGTGAGGGTGGATTTGAGATGGTTGTTGAGTGAAGCATCCTGGAAAAGGGCATGGCTGGCAAGCACACACCCTGACTGACAGGATTCCAGTCTGCACTGCAACATTTTACTGTAAGTCATAAAAAACAAGTGGCATCAAATTTAGTGTCAAGTGCCAAATATTAATGAAGTTATTTTTGGAGTCTGTAATTCCCAGAATCTGTTATTCTGGGAGTTTCAGTCCTTTTCTTTTTTTTAATAGAGCTTTCCCAAGCTCAGCCAAAGATGCACAGCCCTGGTTCTGAGACACATGAACATGAAGCCCTACATCACTATTTGTTTCCAAGTGCTTCTCTGTTTATTTCAGTCAACCAAGAAGCCCAGCACACTTGCTTCTTATTACATATGGAGCTGCCCGTGCCATTAAAATATATGAGACAGTCTGTTAGGCATGCAGTAGCTCAACATGCACACTGCAACTCTTGCTGACCTCAGGATTCTAGGATTAAATACAAGCTATCCCTGTTTGTACACCACATTTATGAGCAATCAGTTTGATAAAGAATATTAAGTCTATTAGCTATGATACACTATATAAAATATTCCCTGTAAAGGTTGATCAAACTACTATTATAGCAGACAATGGACCATGAGATAGACACTAATCCCCCTTGCATATCCTTCCCCACTAAGAACTGAACATCCAACAACTGAATACACAAATTTACATGTTAATCCTCTTCAGCAGGGACCCACAGTATATCCTCTTCAGCAGGGACCCACACACCCATACTACCACCATCCTCTGAAGATGCCAGCTACAGATGAAGGCGAAATATCAGGAATAAATTCTTCCAGAACATGGCCTCACAGCCCAGAAAAAAACCTACAAAAAACCTAGTATTACAGCTGTTGATT
This sequence comes from Gambelia wislizenii, assembly GCA_030847615.1. Classification (NCBI taxonomy): domain Eukaryota; kingdom Metazoa; phylum Chordata; class Lepidosauria; order Squamata; family Crotaphytidae; genus Gambelia; species Gambelia wislizenii. The sequence goes on along the minus strand of JAUMIR010000001.1, from coordinate 18,493,533 downwards.
TTATATTTTAAAACACATGACTAATGAGCTCTAGGTGGAGCTGTTTGATGGAGAATGGCTACTTGTGAAGTGGCTCACTGGATGATCATCTACCGTATTTTTTAGCCTTGTTCTGAGACAATCTTTCCCTTACCCCCTCTCCACTGTGGGGATCGTCCCCCCAACTGTTTTTGCAGCCTCTTTCTCTTATGATAACTGAGATGCACAATAGATAATTGTGTTGGCATGTTAGTATTCCTATGCATGACAATCTCTTTCTTGTGTTCATTGGGTGCTAAGGAGGAAACAAGGTTAATATCACCACAGAAGAACAATGTGGTCAACATCACAACATGCATGTTTTGTAGCTCCCTGGTTCCCTGAGAGGAGGGCAGCCTTTTATGCAGTGGGGAGAAAGTACTGAAAAGTTACAAAAATGCCATCTGTTTTATTTACAGATAAATAGGAGTTTACAAAAAGACAGAATACAATAAGACACATATAGCTAAAAATACTGTATAACCCCCCCCCAAGGTTAAACTAGCATTAAATACCAACAGTATTAAAATCTTACTTTAAAACAGATTTAAAACACTACAACACCATAACAATAATTTTTGTTAAAATCAGATTCAAAAAGCTTGCTGACAAAGAAAGGTCTTAACCTGTTGCCGAAAGGAAAACAAAGAAGGAGCCATCCTAACTTCCCTAGGGAGGGAGTTTCAATGTGTGGGAGCAACCACAAATCCACACTACACAAATAATCCAGTTTGAAACTGGGTTATTTGCCATGTTTCCTTCCTATGGAATCCTGGGATTTGTAGTTTGGTGAGACACTAGCAGCCTTTGGCAGAGAAGGCTAAAGACCTTGTAAAACAAGAAAACAATTCCATAGTCAGAAGCCATGGCAAATAATTCAAACTGGATTATTTGTGTAGTGTGGATCTGGCCACAGAGAGGGCCTTCTCCTGTGTTCCCACCAACCATACCTATGAAGGCAGTGTGACTGAAAGAAGCACCTCCCCTGCAGATCTTAGAGCTTGGGCAGGCTCATATGGGAAGATACATCCCTTCAAATAGCCTGGAAAGCCATGAGTTTCCCACCCATGACTGAGAGCATGCAAAGCCCCAGGCGCATGCTTCTCTCATATCCAACCCAGAGATACATTGCTGCCAGAGGCAGAGCAGCAACCCTCCCTCTGGCACATAGGCAAGGTATCAGGACAGACAACCTGTTTTGACACCTGAGCTAGAATATCCTACGTGCATCTCTTCCACTATCAGGCAATAAATATACAAAAGTGTATTTAAATAACTAACCATATGACCTCCAAAAACAGTTGCCTGAGATAACAACCTCACAGCCTTGTCGTTGCACAAGCCCTGGTTCCCTTTGCCAGCTGATTTCCAGCTACCAAAATGCTTATCTTGCTCTCCAAACCTATATGACAAAATGCTTATCTTGCTCTCCAAACCTATATGTCATTTTTCTATTTAAGCTGCCAATCTTGGCTGTTAAATAAATATCTGTAACAACTTGTACCCACCCGCTCTCAAAAGCCATCAAGCAATCACTTTTTTGCCATTAATTAAGGCCCTTGAAGGAAATTTCTCTAGCTATTAGAAATGCTTGGATCTTCAGCAGACAGCTGTTTACTTGCATTTGTAAAAGTCAACATGAATTCTTTTTTATCTGTCTACTGCTTCAAAAATATTTAGTGCAAAAATGGGATTAAAGCCACTAATATTTATTTAAGTGGCATAAATTGAGTGCTGTCTTCTGCTTGCAGTTGCACTTTATTATCTTGGAGGTGGTCTCTTTAAATTGAAGCCATTGCGGTTGTTGCTATAGTAACCTGCAGTGATATGGCAGGCATTCCTTTTTTTGGTGTGGATTTTGTTCACGTTTACATTGCAGCATAATTCTCAATTGACAATGTAAGTGGCAGGGAGGGAGGGAGCTCAGAGAAGGTAGAAGTAAATTTATCCCCCAAGATGGGGACAAAAATGTGAATTTAGAGACAGCTTTAAAAAGATTGTTCTTCTGTGGTTGCCAGAAACCCAGGGAAATAAATGTGTTCCTAAAGAATATGATGCTAATGGAAAATCTGAATGGATCTGGCAATTGGGAAATAATACATTGCAACTGAATAAAAGTCATTGGGAATTTCGCCAATGATTTTGTGTAGGATAGCCAACTGACCAGAAGAAATGGTGTTGTCTGAACATTTTTGGCTCTTGCACGAGCTTGATTTGCAAAGAAAGCAGGAGAAGATGTTTATATTACCACTGAGTCCTGCCAATATCTGCAGAGCATACAGGTACTAAAGGCATCGGAGCAGGGGTTAGTACAAAAAGCGGATACCCTCCATTTCTTGTCCTAATGTATGGATCCTTAAGAATAGGATCCATACATTAGGTCGTAAAATGGAGTTGCTTCATCTTCTGCCACTTTTGGCACTTGTTGTTCAGCAAGGTTGGAGGACTCCAGATGAATTTTCCAGTAATTAATCAGCTTCGGTTTTCCAGTAATAGTGGAGAGCTTTGGCCTAAATCCAATTGCTTGTCCTCGCTAGAGTAGACCATCGGACTAGTGTTGCCAGATTTTCAAAATAGCAATAAGGGACAGTCAACATTCATAACACACATGGTTGACCGCCAGGAAGTAGCTATTGACAAGTCTGTGTTCTACCTAAATAACAAATGAAAGTATTGATTTCAGCTCACTTAGCCCATGTATTTCTTTGCAAAATTAACATACTGTTGACATTTATAAATTACATGGTGCACAAAATTCTTTTTTAATTAAATATTAGAAACACAGACTTAGAACAATACAACAATAATGGTGATAATCAGGAAAAAAGCGAAGAAATTAGAAGGGAAAATAGGGGATTTGGGGGGTATCTTATGCAGTCTATAGAATGGGGAAAACCTCCCAACCCTCAAATAGAGGACATTCCATATAAAAAGGGACACTTGCCAAAGCGATAAGGGACATCTCTTGTAATAAGGGACACCTGGCTACCTTACATTGGACTCCAAGGTGCCAGTTACACGACAAAAATTGTCACGGTGCTTACAGTGACTTTGTGATCACGAATCCGCCCATCGCTGTTTATACGATTTATGTCACTGATCTGGATATCCCGGGTGGTCCCATGACTGATATTTACACGTCCAAAGTTCTGTTTTGTTTTGTTTTGTTTTGTTTTTGGCTGTCAATCAAGGATGCGATTACTCGTGTTTTCACAACCTCGGTGACGCACTTCCTTTAGAGTTCCGCGCCACGAGCGATGCTATTGGCTGGGGGGGGGAGAGGGGGGCAGAGGTTTGGTATTCCCCTTGCTTCTTTAAAATGTTAACCCTTCAAGCAGTGGCAGAAAGCAGATCTTTCGCTCAGACGCAGGAACGAACGAGTGCTTTCCGTTTGAAATCAAGCTGAGTGCTTTCCTTTTGATATCAAGCCGCTTGGGTTTCCCCTTGCCTCTTTAAAATGTTAACCCTTACAGCAGAGATTTAGCTGCAGAGTTTAGGTTTCAAGCCAGCTACAGACAGGCGTTTTGAAAGACACAGACACAGAGAGGGGGAATTAAAGGGTGTTCATTCGCTCAGAGGCTGGAATATTTTACTGTGCCCGTTCAGACCCTGGGAGGTGATCAAGGCAGGGAATGAATGGGCGACCCTCTGCCCACCACGATCTCTCTGTAACATGCCGTTGAGGAAAAGGTAAAGCTGAAGGGTTTGCAGTGTAGAAATCCATTTAAAAAGGTGATTGAGTACACGCGTGCGCGCACACACACATCAACCTTCGTGCAGCTGGAAGAGATGCCTTTGTTTTTGGCTGGTGAGGCTGGATCTGTTGAATGGGTGACCTACCCCTCCTTTTCTGGTCACTGATCTCTAAGCCCGCCCCCAGTCACCATTTCCGGTCATCCCCTAGTACCGAGATATTTTGTCCCAGGCTGTTTACATTTCCGATTTTCTGAATCCTCCAGTGACTTTTTTAAAAACTGGCACAAACCGCGGGACTGCAAATCCCGCAGGTTGAGGGATAAAAGTGCCCCCCCTTCCGAAAATCACGTACCCAACCCGATGTACGTGTAAACTGCCAGGGATTGACACGAATTCTTCCTGGGACATTTTCATTGTGTAAATGGCACCCAAGGGATTTACACAAGTGTTGATTTACCATTCAGCACTTGATTCAGTAGATCTACTCTAACTGTGATTAACAATTGGATTTAGACCAGGAGGGATGAGATGTTGTTGGACTGCAGCTCCTAGCAGCACTAGCCAACATAGTCAGTGGAATATTGGGAGGTGCAGCCCAACAAATTCTGGAGGGGTACATGATCCCCACCTCTGCCCTAAAGATACCATTCTCCCATTTGAGGGGTTGCAGAACAATGGCTCTGGAGAGCTCCAAGGGTGGGATGCAGCCTGTGAGTAACATGATTCCCATAGTTGATTAAGGATTTTATTAGACTAGTTGCTAAAAATGCTGTAATTCTGCAATTAAGGAAAGCAGACACATAGTGGCATCATTACAGTAATTATCACACATTGTCGTAATTGCTCAATACTAGCACCACAGAATTATCGCACGACTGCCACCACTAGCAGTTTAAGAACAGGATTTCATCTCGTGCTATAGTAACACTTGTGTTCGCATTGCCTTCTAATGACAGAGTATTAATGCCTCCTGCTGGCCAGCGCATGCACCGTGGTGGAGTCTCCTTTGAAGGTTTTTAAACAGAGGCTGGATGACGATCTGTCAGGAATGATTTGATTGTGTATTCCTGCATGGCAGGGGGATGGATTGGATGGCCTTTGAGGTCTCTTCCAACTCTATGATTCTATGTATGTTATGTATGTATCATTAAGAAAAATATTCTCTTCTGCAATTTTGCATGGGCAAGATTTTGGCTGTTCTCACAAGAAGACGTGACTTCACTCTAAAACACCCAAAACAAATAAATAACCAAAGAAATTTACAAATAAACACTTAAACAAACATACAAAGGTACCAAGAAAAGATGAGAGTTGATTAAAAGAGCATCCTGTAGGTTCTCTTCACATTCTCCCCCGCCCCCCGGAGGTTTAATTATGTATTCTTGTTGGGAAAGGGGAGAGGGAAAAGAGGACCGCCCATTCACGCTGTAATTGTGCAATTACAGTGGGATGTGATTATTGCATGCTTGCCAATACCATGAAAAGAGCAATATTGAGGGCTATTAACGGCTTTGCCCATCAATTAAAAGTTACACCTAATTAACAGGTAGAGCACACACGTATCATGGGAGGATGACATTGTCATGTAATAACAGGAACCCGTTTGTGATACTATCACATCATAATTCTGTTATTTCAGCCCCGTCTGATAAAGTCATTACTACCTGGTTCTTCTAAGATTGCCAGCTTTTCTAATTAGTGCTGCTATGCATTCAACAGCTACTTGAGCTGCATAGTTTAGCCAGCAACCAGGCTTTTCTCCATGCCATGAAAAGCTTCACCTGTTGATTTATGTGGATCAAGGCAGCTTTTTAAAAAAAGTCACAAGTAAAAACACAAAAGAGTTGTGCTGCGACATACCATAGTCAGCCAAAAGCATTTTTTTCTGCTTGAAACAAAAAACAAAATTGTATCCCATCCTTCATTTATGCATACCAAAGCCAAATGGATTGGCAGTTGAATCTTTCTTTACTACTGGCAATGGGACAATTTCCTCCACCACTCCTAAAGGCAAGCAGGCTAACTTAGCAGACTTGGGTCAGTCTAAGCAGGCTAACTTAGCAGACTTGGGTCAGTCTGCGTGGCGCCCAGCTTTCTCCTCCAAAATCATGCTGATGCTTTTCAGCATCTCCTACCTATGAATACCCTACTTTAACTAGTGATAGGGCCAGACCTGGCTCACCCTCAAGATCTATCTAGTCAAGTATTCTGTCTCTGGTTGTGGTCTGCCAGAGACTTTTTTGGAAACCCCTGAACAGAGCAATAGCAATAACATTTCTATTTCTATTCTGTTTATCAGTGCAAAGCACTCCCTAAGCGGTTTACAATGTGTTAGCTAATTGCCCCCAGCAAGCTGGGTACTCATTTTACCGACCTACGGAAGGATGGAAGGCTGAATCAACGTTGGAGCCCTGTAGCATCAATCTCACAACATTGTGGCTGCAGTACTAGCATTTAACCACTGTGCCACCAGGGCTCCGAGAGCCAAAAGACAACAGCCTTGCTCTGTTGTTTCAGTGCTGACAGAGTTATACTAACTCAGAACATGAAGGTTCCATTTTTCTGTGGTAGCTAATATTGCCATGACAGAGCCCTCCATTATGAATTTGCCTATTGTGCAGATGCAGCTCCTGTCACCCCTGGCCCTAACCTTTGGCTATAATGGCTGTGGCTGATGGAAATGGTTGTCTCAGGCATTTGGAAGTTACCACATTGGTGAAGTCTGGCCTAATTCTTTTCTAGAGCTATCGCCCCAATTTTCAACACTTAATTCGTCAAGGTGTAGTGTTCTGTAGGATACAGGCTTTATGAGGAAGGGCAGCTTTGAATGTTTTGCTCATAAATTCAGTTGTGTGACAGTCTCCACCCTTATTCTACTGTATGTGGCTGCAAAAATTCTGACTTCTACTTATCATTTTTGGGCATCTCGTGCCTTTCTGTTCCAGTGGCTACTGATGCATTTGAGTCAAAGTTCAAGTTTCTGATTAAAGACCTATAAAATGACTTGAAAAGACAATGGGTATTCCTGTCATGTTATGTTTTCATTAATTTACTAAAAATATGAAAAATTAGGGCATATCCTAAAGGTACCAGATCCCATTTGAGCTTGAGAAGCTAAGCAGGGTCAGCCCTGGTTAATATTTGGATGGGAGACCACCAACAAACACCAGGTGCTGTGGGCTACATTTCAGAGGAGGGTAATGGCAAACCACCTCTGAGTATTTCTTGCCTAAGAAAACCCTATGAAATTCATGGGGTCAGCATAAGTTGACAGGCGACTTGAAGATACACACACACACGCACACAGTTTGAAATAGTGTCTGCACATTTTGCCTCTTAATCTTAGATTCTACAACTTCTAGACAGTTGCTTTTCCCAGGAAAAGTGGGAATGTAGTGATTACAACACATCTACCAGAGGATAGGGAACTGCTCCACTGTCCCCCTCCCCCGCCAAGCTCATGCATGCCCCTCGCAAACACCAACCCTTGCTTTTTACACCAACTCTCAAAGCAAACCAATGACCAATATTAGTTTCTTCCTCTCAGGAATTTGCAACAAGTATTCTGTTGCTGTTCTCCATGCAAACTCTGACTCGTGCTTGTATGCGGAAGATGCCAGGTTCAATCTCTGGAATTTTCAGTTGAATATAGACAAGGGCCAGGTGATGTGCTCTCTGCCCAAGAATCTCTTCCCATCAAAATCAACAAATATTGGACCTAGATGGACAAATGTTCTGACTTCTGGTATAAAGCATTTTCTATGTTTGTGATTTCTGAAACATCTGATCTTGTTTGCACTAAATTCTGTGACCAGTACACATATTTTAAAGGCTGGAAATGTAAAGTAATTAACACATCTCATGATTCTCTCCAGTTCACGGATACCGATTCCCACAGAGCTGCTATCCCTCATTTATAGCAATGTGACAAATTCTTTATGCCAGCTGAAGGCTTAATACAATCATTTAATTGGGATTTGCAGAATGCTGTCTTCCAGAAGCTGAATCATGACATTTTCTTGGCTCTTAAAGGTCATTTTACATGGAAATGTGACAAGCTAAGCTAGTTGGCAAGTATACACCAGCCTTTTCTCCCTCATGCCTTTTCTGATGCATTAATAGCAATGTTGTACAGTTCTTGGCTCCAGTGTACCTCTGGGGAAAAAAAACATTCTTAACAATTCCACATTCTATAATAGACTTCTATAAACTTGTTCCAGAATCTATACTATGGCATACATGTTATCAGACCAGCTAAAAAGGCACACAAATTTGCTGCCATCTTTCAAAGCCTAAATTTACTTTTACCAGGCAATTTTTAAAAAAATCATGCAGGGGGAGGAGGGGAAGAATGACAGTGTGAGAGTTATATGGTCTACATCTTTAGCCAGTATGGGAAGAAAGGTTTAGAATAGTGGTTCTAAAACTTTGGTCTTTAGGGGGTTGTGTATACAAGGCAAAAAGAAGTGGATTGCTCCACAGTAAAGGCAACTCGCAGCACCTGCAATTTGTTTTAATGTATTTTTGGGTTTTTTAAGGTAGATTGCAGGCATGCAAAACTATCCACGTTTGCTGTGCAAACAGGCATGCTTGCAAATCAAGATGGCAGCCATGAGTGAATTACATGCATTTTTACTTACCAATCTCCTGCTGCCTAACAGTATTAAAAAAAAAAAAAGAATCCCAAGGTGCAATAGAGTGACATTTCACCTTGACAGAAAAGCATAAACAAAAAACAAAAAATCACCCCAAAACATCATTTTATCACATTAGCACTTGCTCACTAAGGTGAAAAAAATGGCGGTCTGCGTGCTTGCCTTGTTAGCAGACTTGTTTGTCTGGCCAATCAGCTTTCAGCTTCTGCTCCTTTGGGAAAGCAAATCAATTCATGTTGGTTGTCCCAACGAGCAAGAATGTGTAACCCCCCCCCCGTTTTTTAAAAAACTCTGGGAAAAGCCAGAAAAGCTTTTCTTGTGGAGTATGTGGCTTATTTAGCCCCCCTCCTTCTGAATACGGTGATATGATGTGGGATGTCATTCGTTAAGACAGGTCTCATTCTCCTCACATTCTGTGAGGAGTATTTTCGCAGTTAAGAGAACCCCCAGGTATTTTGGATGTCAGCTCTCAGAAGCCCTAGTCAGCTAGGCTGATTATTAAGGTTTGTAGGAAGTGAAGTTCAAAACATGTGGAGAAGCAAAGATTGAGAAGCTCTAGTGTAGGCACTGAAGACCTTACTCACAATGGTCCTGGACATACAGGAAAGAAGAGAGGCAATAACATACCTTCCACCATTTCACAGAACTAAAACAGGACACGTGGCTGACCAGCATCAAAGTATAGTCAAAAGGGTGTAGTCAGGCAACAAGCAGGCCAATGTTATTAAGAACACATAAAACTACTATTTTAAATGAGGGAACTATGGAATGTATGTACTCTAGGAAAGCCGGGGGGGGGGAATTCCCAGCAAACCTATTGGCAAGGGCAAGACTGCCTCTTCGTCTCTCCCTCCTGCTGCGTTAACTGAGTACAAGCTACGTTTGCACTTTGAACTCTGTTTGCAGCAACTGAAGTAAGCTGAGGACAAAGGGGGAATGCAAGAGAAGAGAGAAACTGGCCCTAAAAAGGGAAGTAAGAGAAGTATAACTGTTGAAAAAGTTAAGTATGGGCTGTATGGATGTGGAAAATTACTACCCTGTCTCCTCCTCTGGCTTTTCTTCGCAAACGAAGATTCAGGAAGGACTCATCCCGCGCCTTCTGCAAGCGCGCTGATGACTAAAAAGGCCAATCCGAGATAAACAAGTCCGGTTGCAAAAAGCGCAGCAGAAGGACTCCTTGGGTGATGTTTTTGGGTTGTGATTCTTTCTGCGTTGTCGTTTCTCTTCAAGACTTGTTCGTCGTGAGTTCTCAAATAAGGCTGCAGCATTGTGGATATTGCGTCTCCATGCCTCCCGATGTGAGGCCAGGGCGGACCACTGTTGGTGATCAATTTGGCCAAGCCTGAGATGTTGTTTCAGGGAGTCCTTGTATCGCTTTTTTGGAGCGCCCCTCTTACGCTGACCCGTGGCGAGTTCACCGTAGAGTAGTATTTTTGGGAGGCGATGGTCCTCCATCCTAGAAACGTGACCTGCCCAGCGCAGCTGTGTTCTCAATATCATGGCCTCAATGCTGGTGATCCCTGCTTGTTCAAGGACAGCAACATTCGTCACATAGTCAGTCCAGTGTATATTTAGGATTGTGCGTAGACAGCGCTGATGAAAGCGCTCGAGGAGTCGTAGGTGGTGGCGATAGGTGACCCATGTTTCAGATCCATAAAGGAGGATAGACAGTACGATGGCTCTATACACACTGATTTTTGTGCTTTGCCTCAGGTGTTTATTGCTCCAGACTACCCTGTCTATATTTGTGTAAATTGCAGTGGTCAATGGCAATGCACGATTGGCCTGGTGCAAACAGAGTTTAATTTGATTCTGTCCATTATCTGATGTTCTGTTACAAAGGAGGTTTTCAGACAACACTGTTATAGTGTTACTATTCCACTTTATTTGCTATGGCTGCCTCCTGTGGAATCCTGGGATTCGCAGTTTAGAGAGGGGTATTTACTACTCTCAGCCAGAAAGATCTTAGGCCTCACTAAACTACAAACCCCAGAGTTCCACAAGAGGAAGCCAGAGCAGTTAAAGTGGAATAGTAACACTATAACAGTGTAGTGTGAAAATCTCCAAAGTAACACTCTGGAGAGGCCAGTCACAGTTCAGATATGGGTAGGCTGCAATGATACTGATTGTTCAGTTCCATTCTAGTTTTGCTTTTATCTCAGGTAAACGATAAAGATTCAACATGGCATTATCTTTTCACAGTAGTGTGACTGCATGCTCCTGTGAGGCAAGAAGCTATGCTGATGGCAGCAGTGCTGATGGTAAGGTCTCCCATGTCAGACAGGGTTTTGCTGAGGTACCAGACTAAATGTTCCAAACAGCTACTGGGCAGCAGTGGGTTGTGTCTGTGTGTGACACTGCAAAGGATCTCTCAGAGACAACAGCAGGGCACCACAGCTAACCCTTATTAGTACTGCACAGAAGGAGGCACAGTAAACCCCTTTTGAATGTCATTTACCATGAAAACCTTATAATGAGATAATCCAAAATGAAACAAGAGATAGTGCCAGAAGATGAGGCTCCCAGGTCAGAAGGCACTCAACAAGCTACTGAAGACAACTACGAGTAGTGTTGTGGCTAATGACGCAATTGGATGTAAGCCAAAAGGATGTTCATCTGTTGGAGTGCTCAGAAGCGAAAGGAAAGTCTGAAGCTGCACAACATATATAGGAACATGGAATGTGAGCAGCATGAATCAGGGGAAGTTAGACATTGTAAAACAAGAAACAGAACATGTAAATATTGCAATACTTTGGGTGAATGAGCTAAAGTGGGCAGGAATGGGACAGTTTGAGTCAGATAATTACTGTGTTTTACTCAGGAATTGAAAATCTAAGAAGAATGGGGTGGCATTAATAGTGAGGAGACATGTAGCAAAAGCAGTTGAAGGGTATAATACAAATCATATCAATACAAATCATATCAATAAGACCAGGAAAATCCCATCAACTCCAAGTTTATGTTCCAACTACAGAGGCAGAAGAATAATAATTTGAAAATTCTGTGCTGGAGTCCAGGAGGAAATAGATCACACACCAATACAGGACTTGTTAATCATAGGCGACTGGAATGCAAAAATAGGAAACAGAGCAGATTATAGGAAAATTTGGCCTAGGGCCAAGAAATAAAGCAGGAGAGTGGTTGAATTTTGTGAGGCCAACAGTTTATTCATTGCAAACACATTCTTCAAGAAACCAAAGAGATAACTGTATACATGGACATCACCTGATGTCCAATATAGAAATCAAATAGACTACATAACTGGAAGCAGAAGATGGGAGATGCCCCATTCTCTCTGCAAAAACAAGACCAGGAGCAGATTGTGGCACAGACCATGAACTGCTAATATCAAAAATTAGAGTAGAGCTAAAGAAGAACACTAAAACAACCATTGTGCCAAAATACAAGCTGAAGAATATCCCTTTAGAATTTAAAGATAAACTAAAAAAAAAAAAAAGATTTGCACTATTAAGCCTAATTGGCAGGAAGCCAGAAGAACTCTGGACTGAAGGCAGGTACATTGTCAGGGAGCAATGAAAAAAGACACTATCTGCAGCCAAAAAGAATGGGAAGCCTCAGTGGATGACAGATGATGGATGAAACTCTTAAGTTGAGGAAACACAAGAAGGTGATGGTGATGGTGTCAGTGGTTGTTGTTGTTGTTGTTTTTAACAGTGATTCTTGACATTGAGAGGGTTCAGCAATGGAACCAATTGCCTAGAAAAGTGGTGGATTTTCCTCTGGATGTCTTCAAAAAGAGGTTGGGCAGCCACTTGCTGAGGATGCTCTAGCTGGAAATCTTGCTTTGAACAGAGGGTTGGACCTCATGGCCCTTAGGGCCCCTTCCAACTCTACGAGTCTATGATTCTATGATTCTGTGACAGAAATAGGGTCAGATCCCTAAATGCAGTTGTTTAGTGACTTGTGCTCAGGGTTAAAGAAAACTACTATAATAAACAATGCAGAGAAATAGAAGATGACAACAACAAAGGAAGGACGAGAGACCTTTTCAACAAAAATCCAAAAAATCAAATAGAAATTTAAACCAAAAGTGGGGATGCTCTACGGCCATCAGGGGAACACATTACATAACCAAGTTTTTTAAAAAGCTGATGGAAACAATTTACTGAAGAACTATCTAAAAGAGATGAAAGGACGACAGATTCATTCAAGGAACAACTATTTGAAGATTAACCTACAATTTTAGAAAGTGAAGTGGAAGCTGCACTCAGAGCTCTTGGAAGAAATAAATTACCAGGAACAGATGGCATATCAATAGAGCTGCTTCAAGATACAGAGACAGAATTTACTCTAGTTCAACAAATATGGAAAACAAAACAATGGCCCACAAATTGGAAACACTCAATATACATTCCAGTGCCCAAGAAAGGGGACACCAGGGATTGCAGTAACCACAGGACCACTGTATTAATTTCCCATACAAGCAAAGTGATGTTCAGAATTCTACAAGAAAGATTTGTACCATATTTGGAGCAAGAAATGTCAATGTCCAAGGTGGGTTCAGGAAAGGAAGTGGCATGAGGGATCATATTGCAAACATATTTTGGATAATGGAGCACATCAAGAATCTCAGAAGAAGACCAGCCTGTGCTTCATAGCCTCTGACTGTGTAGATCATGTAAAACTATGGCTTGCTCTTAAAGAAATGGAAGTGCCACAACATGTGGCAAAGACAATAATTCTTGGTAAGGTAGAAGGCAGTAGGAAAAGAGAAAGACCGCATTACAGATGGATAGACTCAATCAAGAATGCCATGTCCCTGTGTCTGCAAGACCTGAGCAGGGCTGTTGATGATAGGGTGACTTTGAGGTCTCTCATCCATAGGTTTGCCATAAGTCGAAGTTGACTTGATGGCACTTAACAACAACTAAAAAATTAAGACAGTTGTTACTACCCTGTCTGGTGATTTACGTTGGTGAGTGGATGTGAGGTGGAGGAGGTTGGGCATCCCTGTTAGTTCTCAATATATCTCAACAGCTTTTGATACCATCAGTCATGGTATCTTTCTGTGCTGTCAGTGCAGATTAGGGTGGGATGTCATGGTATTATAGTCCTGTCTAGTGGATGAAACTTAGTTGCTAGCACTAGGTAATTTCTGTTGTATGCCCTTTAGTTTGGGGTGCCACGAGTTTCCATCTTGACCCCTTGTGCTTTTCAGCATCTACATGGAATCTACTGGAGGAAAGTCATTCAGAGGTTTGGGGTAAGGCACCTCAGAACTTCCCCATCCCTGCCATCTCAGTGCCAGAAAAGAGCCATGAGTTGGTTTTTATCTTGTTATGTAACTGTTATATGTGCTAGTGAGCATCAAATAGGTCAGGGTGTTACCTACACTGACACCTCTGTCCTTCCAATAATTCATCAATTGGCTATATCCCATAAATTGGCTTATTTATCAGCATTCCATGTGGTTTGTAGTAGACCAGAACTTCCCAAATGCAAGGACTCAAGGTTTACTCAGAAAACCTAAGGAAGACGACATCTCAAATTCCTAAAAGACATCCCCGGGTAGTAATTATGCTCCCCCTCGGACAGTGAGTTAGGTTGGAAATGTGCTAATTCTCCTGGACATACCTGGAAGTGAGTTATTCACTAATTCAGTCAAGTCATACTGATGATGGAGCAGGCTTGTTTTCTGCTGCTCCATAGACTAGGACACGGAGCAATGGGTTCAAACTACAGGAAAAGAGATTCCACTTAAACATTAGGAAGAAGTTCCTGACAGTAAGAGCTGTTCGGAAGTGGAATGCACTGCCTTGTAGTGTGGTGGAGTCTCCTTCTTTGGAGGTTTTTAAACAGAGGCTGGATGGCCATCTGTGTGGGAATGATTTAATTGTGTGTTCCTGCATGGCTGGGGGTTGGACTGGATGGCCCTTAGGTCTCTTCCAACTCTATGATTCTAAGTGGCTGGATAACTCATTCCTCTGCAAACTGGTTTTTCCTTCACACCCCTCTCCTCAAAAATAAAAGGTTGTCTGATGCCCATTAGTCGTAAAGTCTCAGCCATTTGTGATGGTGAATGCACCTGGAGCCCCCATTGTTCAACTGTGGGAAACTCCAGCAAACTTTGTATTCCACTCAAAACACCCCTTCAGGGGGAATATCGAATATAAATATTGACCCAAAATACCACCAAAGTGTGTTCAGTTTCCCAGAGGTTGTCACTCTGTTGGTTTGCTCTGTCACACAGCATGCATTACATGCATTATACTTCTCCTCTGCACAAATCTCTGCTCTTTGGACAGATATAGTATAGCCCATCATCCTGAACTATTCCTCTATCCCAATATTTCCTCCTGTTCTTTGCTAGCCTTGTGTGACTGAGTGGATGTGTGGGTGTGTTCCTGTGATTATTTTTCAATAAAAATGATTTTTATTTTATTTCCTGGCTGTGAGTCTCGTCAGTTAGTACTGGTATATATAGGTCAAAAGATCCTGCAGTTACCTGGCCTCTCGCTGCCATGTTGAGCTAATTAAAATTCCCCATATTAATATCTGAAGCAAGTGGGGCTCCCACAAACCCCAGTAATTTGGGTGACAAGGGAGCCATTCACTAAACTTTTGCCACTTCCTCATATATACCATAGTTTTCTTACCCTTTCTCCTGAATCCAAACTCTCCTACACTATTCCTTGGCATGCCTCAGCTTTCTGTCACTGGCTTTATCATTCTTGAGGATCATTTGCTTGACCAGATGTCTTGATACTCCAGTCAATTCAACATGGTATAGATGAATTAATTTCTCCCTTTCAATAGGCTTTTCTTTACATAATATTCACAGATCCAATATCTACTGCATCTAGTGTTGTCACAAACGGTACCTTGAATAGCTGTTCTGTGGGTAGGAAAGCTTTAATGATATTTTTTTGTAACTGGTTGCTATGGTTTGATTAAAGTAGGTGGTTGCTTAAATTACAAGGTCCACTGTTGCTTTTTGAATGGCAGCAAAAGAGAAACTAGCTTCTGAATCAGATACGTATTTTGAGCCTGATTTCCAAACTATCATTTCTCAATTAAGTCCATGTGAATACTTTTGTGTGGTAAGAAAAGCCTAAGTCCCTATCTCAGCATGCTACATAATTTATTCCATACAACAAGAAAATGTTTAAACTATGCATTAAACCTGCAGCCCTGTGCATTTGGGGGTGGAAGTAAGATACAATTAATTCAGTGGATTTTACTTCCACCAACATTAGCTTTCACAGGAACAGATTGTGGCGTCTATGTTGGTCAACCAATAAAGGAGACCTTAGGCCAAACTCCTCACTTCCTTTCTGTCCAGATCAAGGAATGTAATACTGTACATAGTACCACTATGTTCTCTTTTGGTGAAACGTCACCCAACAAGCAGTAATGTAGCCAGAAAAGGGAGACCAAAATAGTAATTAAACAAATCAATTAGATTTGGGTGCTTTAAAAGTTTGCTTCTCATTTGGATCTAGTTTTTGTAAGTAAGTAAATTGTCCTCCTCCTCTCCTCTGGCTTTTCTTCGCAAACGAAGATTCAGGAAGGACTCATCCTGCGCTTTCTGCAAGCGCGCTGATGACTAAAAAGGCCAATCCGAGATAAACAAGTCCAGTTGCAAAAAGCACAGCAGAAGGTCTCATTGGGTGATGTTTTTGGGTTGTGATTCTTTCTGCGTTGTCGTTTCTCTTCAAGATTTGTTCGTCGTGAGTTCTCAAATAAGGCTGCAGCATTGTGGATAGTGCGTCTCCATGCCTCCCGATGTGAGGCCAGGGCGGACCACTGTTGGTGATCAATTTGGCCGAGTCTGAGATATTGTTTCAGGGAGTCTTTGTATCGCTTTTTTGGAGCGCCCCTCTTATGCTGACCCATGGCAAGTTCACCGTAGAGTAGTATTTTTGGGAGGCGATGGTCCTCCATCCTAGAAACGTGCCCTGCCCAGCACAGCTGCATTCTCAATATCAAGACCTCAATGCTGGTGATCCCTGCTTGCTCAAGGACAGCAACATTCGTCACATAGTCAGTCCAGTGTATATTTAGGATTGTGTATAGACAGCGCTGATGAAAGCGCTCGAGGAGTCGTAGGTGGTGGCGATAGGTAACCCATGTTTCAGATCCATAAAGGAGGATAGATAGTACGATGGCTCTATACACGCTGATTTTTGTGCTTTGCCTCAGGTGTTTATTGCTCCAGACTCTTTTATGAAGTCTTCCAAATGCACTATATGCCTTTGCTAATCTGTGATCGATCTCTTTGTCAATCTTGGCATCTGAGGAGATGATGCTTCCCAGGTAGGTGAACTGCTGAACGGACGTGAGCACAGATCTGCCGATGGCAAGGTGGGGATGGTGGTGTTCGTCCTGTGGTGCAGGCTGGTAAAGAACTTCTGTTTTCTTCAGGTTGACTTCTAGCCCAAACAGCTCTGCAGCTGTTGCAAAGCAGGACGTTAGGCGCTGCAGAGCTGCTTCTGTGTGGGCAACAAGGGCAGCATCATTGGCGAAGAGCAGCTCACGGACTAGATAGTTTAGAGTCTTAGTGTGAGCCCTCAGACGGCTTAAGTTAAACAAGCTACCATCAGTTCGGTAACGTATATAGATGCTGTCGTCTTCTTCAAGCTCTGCCATAGCCCTTTGCAGCATCGTGCTAAAGAAGATTGTAAATAAAGTTGGTGCAAGAACACAACCTTGCTTCACTCCATTAGTTATTAGAAAGGGCTCTGAAAGAGCATCGCCATATCTGACTTGACCACGCTGGCCCTCGTGTAGCAAGATAACCATTTTAAGGAATTTGGGGGGACATCCTAGTCTTTCCAGGATCTGCCACAGACCTTTTCTACTTACAGTGTCAAAGGCTTTGGTGAGGTCGACAAATGTTACATAGAGACCCTTGTTCTGCTCCCTACATTTTTCTTGCAGTTGCCTAAGGGCACATACCATGTCTGTAGTACTCCTATTGGCTCTGAAGCCACATTGGCTTTCAGGGAGAAGTTCTTCTGCAATAGCAGGAACTAATCTGTTCAGGAGTATCCTTGCAAGGATTTTTCCAGCAATAGAGAGCAGTGTTATGCCTCGATAGTTTGAGCAGTCGGATTTTGCTCCTTTTTTCTTGTACAGGGTGATAATGACTGCATCTCGGAGGTCTGATGGCAGTTCCCCTTTTTCCCAGCAATTCACAAGGAATTGGTGGAATTTTTCGTGGAGTGCATGACCTCCGTGTTTCCAAACTTCAGGTGGGATTCCATCAATCCCAGCTGCCTTGCCATTTTTTATCTGCTGTATGGCCTTAAGGGTCTCTTCCAAAGTGGGAGCTATGTCCAATTCATTTTTCATTGGTTTTTGTATCATATGTTGGATAGCTGAGCCTTGGACTACTCGGTTGGCGCTAAAGAGACTTTGAAAATGTTCAGCCCAACGATTCAGGATGGAGGCTTTATCAGTAATTAATGTTTGACCATCTGTACTGTATAAGGGGCTTTGGACCTGATAAGTAGGTCCAAACACTGCTTTAAGAGCTTCATAAAATCCTCTATGATCACCCAGATCTGCACAGCGTTGTGTCTTTTCTGCTATATTGATCCACCACTTGTTCTGCATGTCTCGGAGTTTTTGTTGTAGTTTACTACATGTGAGGCGGAAAGCTGCTTTTCTTACATGGCAGGTTGGCTGGGCGAGAAGGACCTGGAAACCAAGCCCTATGCAGAAGGGTTGGGGGAACTGGGTATGTTTGGCCTGATAAGAGAAAACTAAGGTATGGTGACTCATACCTTGAAATATCTGAAATGGAACAAGTTTGCTTTTTGCTGTTTAGAGGATAAAATCTCAACCAATGGATTAATTTTTTTAAAACTCAGCAAGTTTTAACACTTTAAGAAGGAATTTCTAACAGAAATTATTGACAATAGTGACGATTACCTTAGAAGGATTCTATTTGTGAGAATTACCTCATAAGGTAGTAGTCTCTTAGGGCTTGTCTATACGAGGCAATAAAATGTGGGTTGATGCGCAGTAGTGCCAATTTGCAGCAGCTTTCATTTGTCTCCACATTTTTTTCTAAGATCGCAGCCATGAGAAGCCATACACGTTTGTTGTTCAAACAGGCATCCCTGTGAATCAAGATGGCGGATGCAAGTGAATTACTTACTTTTTTATTGTCACCAGTTGCTGCTGCCAAACAGTATTAACAGCCCCCACCCCTGAAATTTCCCTTCAGTCCCCAAATTTATAGTATTGCATGTTGAGCATTTAGAAATATAGTATGGGCATTAAAAAGAACTAGCTGTACCCAGCATAATATATGCCGCTGAAAAACTCCCCCCAAAATGCCCAGTAAACCGAATGACAACCCTGTAAGGTAGGTTAGTAGATTTTTAAATTCCTTCTCAACATTCCACACTTTTTCTGGAATTGGTGAGGGTGACTCGCTCTATTGCCCTGCCACTGCCACAACCACCACCACCAGTTCACTGCCCGGGTCCCATTGCAGGCGGCCTATTGCCGCTGCCAGTTGACTATCTGGGCCCCCATCTGGGCCACAGATTGATTGGCAAGAATCTGGGCCACAGATTGAGTAGCAGGGGTAGATTGTGAGGTGGAGAGGGAATTTGCATGTGAGTGCTGAATGGTTGGGTGTGTTTCCTGAGCAGCCAGTTAGCACACTGGGAAAGGCAACATACTCAAGAGGATTTCCAGTGTATAAGATGACTTTTTCAGCCTGTAAAATCAGCTGAAAAGTCAGGGGGCCATCTTATACGCCGCGATTGGGCTCCCCATCGTGGCTTCGGGGAGGGCAGGTGGTGGCTGGAAAGGTTCCCCCCCTCCAGCCAGCCCCGTCTTGGACTCTGAACAACGGAGGTGGCTGGTTGAGGGGGGGACGCTTGCTAGCCACCTTATCCTCCCCCGCCCATCACAGCTGCATGGGCGGGAGAGCCTTGCTGGGTGAGAGGGGGTCTTTTCCATTACTCTGAGTCACAGAGAAGATCCCCTCCCGCCCAGCGAGGCTGCACGGGGGGGGGGGGGGAGCCTTGCTGGGTGAGAGGGGCTGAGCCTCTCCCCAGCCAGGCAGCCATCCCCTGCAATTCCTCAGCCAGCTTCGGCGAGGCTTCAGGAAGGGTAGCTGGCTGGAGGGGGGGAAGCTTTCCAGCCACCACCTGCCCTCCCCGAAGCCGCGATGGGGAGCCCAATCGCGGCTTCGGGGAGGGTGGGTGATGGGGGTCGTCTTATACGGCAAGTATACACTAAACTCTATATTTTGACTTAAAAATTGGGGGGTCGTCTAAAAGCCCATAGATTCTGCAAAACCCGAACACTAACATGTCATGAATTTACTAAAACATTGTCCATGTACAAGGAAGAATTTCCATGCATGTACACTTTGTAGGCCATAGGACTTGTATTTGGTGCATCTACAGCTGTATGAAGAAATTCATTCTCACCTTGGACATATATGCTGATACTATACTGACATTCAGTGCTTCGTCAGAAAAAAACCCCACGAATTTAATTATCTTGGCTTTTGAAAGTAACATATTTGAAGGAATTTCAAAAGAAATTCAGTTTCTCCGCAGGTTTGCAGAGAAATCATGGTGCATTAGACTTTATTCATAGTTCTGATCATTATAGCAGGATGACTTATACATTCTTCATTTACTTTCTAGCCTCTGTTATGAAACAACTATTTGGCATGTGGAAAATACTGTATTTTAAACTGATTTGGTGTTTGTTTTTGAAGCTTCACAATATACTCACCAATTAAAATGCATTAATTGGGTGGTATTTGTGTCATTACCTAACATAATCTTTCCCCACAGAACTCTTATACAGTGACTGATGCCTAGACCTTTCTGCCTACCTCCATTTTTTTTTTTTTGTCTCTGTCCCCACACCATGAAAATTTTCTCACTATACCCATGGCAGTTATCCACCCCTCCCTTAATGTCTACTTTGACCTCAAATATAAATATGTTACTGTAAAACCTGTATTGAAGAGCTTGCATGTACTCAGCCTAGCAAAGGTGAAGATGCAGCCTTGGTTTCCAGGGTTCCTTGCCAGTTTCTACTGAAAACTCACACCTCTTTCTGTCCGCTCTCTTCTACTACACACCAGCCTGTCGCTTTATCCCCATTCCCTGAAGGGCCTCCCTTATAATCTCCCCCCCACACACACATGTTGTTGGGAGATCAAGTGTAAGATGTCCCAGCAGTGAACTCTGCTTGCTCTGTCTCATTATTATTCCATCAGTTGTTTGGAGCTCTTGGCTCTTCTTTCCACTCCTTTTGAGAAAGCCAAGGAAGAAGAAAAGGGAGAAAGAGAGAATGATAGCAATGGAATGGCGGAGGCAAGAGGAAGCACTTGAGTTGACAGCCAAGCAACTTGGTATGCTATGCATGCTGGCAGTGTCAGGAGGACGTGAATTGAAATACTCTGAAGTCGAAGGCTCTTAAACACACTAGTGCATGGGTCAGTTTGCTCTCCATGTCAGCACTTTTCTCTGGGCCTTTGTGTTCTTTAGCAGAGCTGAGATGTTGCCCTTTAAAGGGGACATGACAGGAAATGTAGAGCTCACCGGTGCCTGCTTGCATTCAGAAGATCCCAGGTTCAAATTCTGGCCTCTTCCATTAAAACAGAATCTTAGTAGACATACTCTCCAGCTGTCCCAAATAGGCAGGAACTGTCCTGATTAATCCTCCATCATCTTACTTGTTCAACTGCTTTTAAAATATCCAAGTTTCTCTCTCCTTTTCCCACTTCCCCTCCTTGTCCTTGCTTGCTTTAATCACTGCAAACTGAGTTCAAAGTGCAAAAGTAGTTTGCTCTCTATTGACTTGGGAGGGGAGAAGAGGGAGGCGGCGGCGGCGGCAGAATCTTACCCTTCCCAGTAGACTCAGGCAAAAACAACCTGCTAGTTTGTGTGGTCTTCCTCATTAATAACTTTTGCTGTGTTGACCACGCTCTGATGTTGCTTGCCCACATGTGTTTCCATTTTCATCTGTGAAATGTTGGAGGGTAAGAGTAGGAGCTTTGTGGAAGGCTTTCAGCTGAAGAGCTGGGGTTGCTAAGCAGGTTTAGTTTATATCAGGAGTAGTAATCATGTGACCCATGATTTATATAAACCTTGCACCCTCAAAAGAAATCACAAAAAATGGAGGATTGTACCTTTGGAAATCACAGTGGGTACAGTTTCTGGGCTCAGACAAGACAACACTCATCCTGAGTGCCTTTTTTGGTGCCAAAAACATGACAGACGGGTTGACTACACGAAAGGAAATACAGCATGTAGAGGCACGTTACAAGGCATTCGAAGCAGCTCCCTGTTGTCTCCATTATTTTCTCCAAAAAGTTGCCTGTGAAATGATGCACAGTGAAGAAGTCAGATGGACCCCTTTCCATTAATCAATTTGGTGACCGCGAATATGGGCCGCTATTCCCCTCCCAATATTTGTCACTATTCCTTTTTTTAACTCTTTGTTTAAACAGGTGGAAGGGAGACCTTCCACTTGTAAAAAAAATTTTTTTCCACCCCTGTGCTGCAATACAGTGCACACTCAGTCCTCTGGAAGGCCAAAATTGCGCTTCTGTACCAAGTAAGAGGAAAGCCCTCCCCAGCTTGCATGATGGACCAGTTGCCTGTCAGCTTCCTCTGGGCTCAGAATGTTCAGACAACCAGTAATGCGCAGCACTGCACAGTTAAAAAAAAAATCTTTGTGGAAAACCACAAAGTCCTCTAACACACAGTAAATTGAGTTTTCTGCCCCCTCCCTCTGAAAACACCTAGTCTCTTGCACAGCTTGTTGGGACAACAGGTATTCTATGTGAATTCTGTAAGGGGTGTTTTCATTGTGTGGACAGCTCCACAGACTGTATCTCCCCTTTTCTTGTTTGGAACCTAATTATAATAATGTTAACAACAACAACCACCACCAGACAGACAGACCATAATGAGTCTGCCTAAGCCCTAAGATCTTTAGGAGAGTCCCCTGTCTCAGTCCCACCACTTCCACAGGCATGGCTGGTGTGGACATAAGGCCTTCTCAGTGGCTGCCCCTAAGCTCTGGAACTTTATTCCCAGGGAGGCCAGAATGGCCTCCTTCTTTCAGTCCTACTGGGAGGGGAAAAAATTCTAACAGGCTTTTTAGAATTGAGGGTTTGCTTTTGTTTTTTTAAGAAAGGGGTTTTAAGAGGGTGCGGTACTATTTTTATTAAACTGTTTTTAGCTGCCTTTATCCTTTTTAAGATGTGCGTTTTAAAGTGCTTTAATATTGTGAATAGTTTAATTCTATTTTAACATTGAACTTGGTATGTCTTCAGCTATATTGTACTCATTTTAAATTGTAAACTGCCTTGAGTCCAAAGTGGGCTACAAGTGATTTCAGACTGATGGTGACCCTAAGGGTTCTATCACATAGTTTTCTTGGCAAGATTTGTTCAGAGGGGGGTTGCCGTTGCCTTCCTCTGAGGCTGAGTGAGTGTGACTTGCCCAAGGTCACCCAGTGGGTTTCCATGGTTGAGCAGCGCTTTGAACCCTGGTCTCTTCTAATCCTAAAACAAAATTCAAACTGCTACACCAAACTGGCTCTTAGTGGACATCCAGAATAGGTGAGAAATGGAATAAAGTCCCCCACCCAGGTATTCTGTGGCTCACCTACCCAGTTTGTTAATTTGTTTCCCTGACTGTTGTGTAGTGCTTTGAATGTTAGACTAGGAATCAAGGAGACCAGGGTATGAATCCCTACTCAGCCATTGAAACCCACTGGGTGGCCTTGAGCAAGTCACATTCTCTCAGCCTCAGAGGAAGGCAATGGCAAACCCCCTCTGAACAAATCTTGCCAATAAAACTTTTGCCTAGGTTGTGATAGGTTTGCCTTAGGGTGGCTATAAGTTGGAAATGAATCATAGAATCATAGAATTGTAGAGTTGGAAGAGACCACGAGGGCCATCCAGTCCAACCCCCTGCCACACAGGAAATCACGATCAAAGCATCCCCGACAGATGGCCATCCAGCCTCTGTTTAAAGACCTCCAAGGAAGGAGACCCCACCACGCTCCAAGGGAGTGTGTTCCACTGCCGAACAGCTCTTACTGTCAAAAAGTTCCTCCTAATGTTGAGGTGGAACCTCTGTTCCTGGAGCTTGCATCCATTGCTCCGTGTTCCAATCAATCTCTGAAGCAGCAGAAAACAAGCCTGTTCCATCCTCAATGTGACACCCCTTCAAATACTTAAACAGGGCTATCATATCGCCTCTTAACCATCTTTTTTCCAGGCTAAACATACCCAGCTCCCTAAGTCTCTCCTCATAAGGCATGGTTTCCAGACCTTTCACCATTTTAGTTGCCCTTCTCTGGACATGCTCCAATTTATCAATATCCTTTTTGAATTGTGGTGCCCAGAACTGGACACAGTATTCTAGGTGAGGTCTGACCAAGGCAGAATAGAGTGGCACTATTACTTCCCTTGATCTAGACACTATACTTCTATTGATGCAGCCCAAAATCACATTGGCCTTTTTAGATGCCGCATCACACTGTTGACTCATGTTCAACTTGTGGTCTACTAGGACTCCTAGATCCCTTTCACACGTAGTCTCATTCAGCCAGGTCTCCCCCATCCTATATCTATGCATTTCATTTTTCTGCCCTAAGTGCAGTACCTTACATTTCTCCGTATTGAATTTCATTTTGTTAGCTTTCTCCAGTCTATCCAGGTCATTTTGAATTTTGATCCTGTCCTCTAGGGTATTAGCTATTCCTCCTAATTTGGTGTCATCTGCAAATTTGATAAGTATGCCCCCTAATTCCCTCATCCAAGTCATTGATAAAGATGTTGAATAGCACTGGGCCCAGGACAGAACCCTGTGGCACCCCACTGGTCACATCTTTCCAAGACGAAGAGGAGCCACTGCTGAGCAGCCTTTGGGTTTGGCCAGTCAACCAATTACAAATCCATTGAACAGTTAACTTGTCTAGCCCACATTTTACAAGCTTGTTTGCAAGAATGTCATGAGGAACCTTGTCAAAGGCCTTACTGAAATCAAATTATGCAATATCCACAGCTGCTGCTGCTGCTGCTGCTGCTGATTCTTCTTCTTCTATTTATATAGCACCATCTATGTATAGGGCACTTAACATTAAAACAAGCAAAAAAACCAAACCAAAACATTATGTCCTGCCAAAGGTGTACAATCTAAAATAGCCTTTCTCAGCCTTTTTACTCTAGTGGAACCCTTGAAACAATTTTTTGGGTCTCAGAGAACCCCTGCCTAAAAATCATATCTCTATCTGTAATTATATAAATTATATATTATATAATTAAAGTCTATTGGCTGTAGATATAATGATTTTTAGGCTGGGGTTCCTTGAGAGGTTTCAGTTTCAATATCTGGTGGAACCCCTAGCAACCTCTTGTGGAACCCTGGTTGAGAAACCCTGATCTAAAATAAGTGTATACATAAGCACACACAGAGAGGAGGAAGGCATAATAAATATAAAACTATAAAATACAATTGCAAAACAAATTATCCAGATAACTACAACAACAACAACAACAACAACAACAACAACATAATAGGAAACAGCAAGAAAATATAAAAATGAAACAAACTGACCAATACATATGATCAAATGTAAAACAGAAATATATATGTATATGTAATATAAAACAAACTGACCAATACATGGGATCAAAATATACAAGATTACAAAACAGTATCAAACTAAAATTCCACAAGCTTTGGAAAACAGAAAAGTTTTCAATTGACATTTAAAAACACCAAGAGAAGGAGCGGTCTGCAAATGTTCAAGGAGAGTGTTCCAAGAATGTGGGGCAGTGAGTGAGAAAGGACAAAGCCAAGCCATGGAAGAAGAAACCCTTGGTTGAGTGAGAAGCCTAGGGTTCCTAGAACGATCTTAAGCAGGCTGGTCACAAGAAATGAGGGCTGAAAGACAGGGTGGTGCTAGGTTGTGTTGGGCTTTGAAAGTTAAAACAAGAATTGATGAACTGCAGATGGATTCCCCCTTTGTTAGAAAGACAGCTACTCCTCAAAATCCAAGGGAGGCCCTGAGTCTAAGGCCTTGGGGCTGAAGATGAAGGGCTAAATCAAATTGTTACATCAATTAAATCAATGGGATGATAATGATGATAGTAGTATTTCTTACCTGCCTCTCCCCATGGAATGAGGCAGGGAACAAAACAGATCAACATACAACACCTGTTAAAAACACATAACATCTATTATTAAAACACATAACATCAATCTAAAAAGCAAACATGACAAAACCCCCATTAAAACAATTAATCCATATTTAAAATTCATAATTTAAAATCCACAATTAAAAAAACATCTGGATAGGCCTGCTGGAAGAGACAGGTCTTTAATGATGATGTAAATGCGGACACCCTATTCAGCTGTCTAATTACTTCTGGCAGGTCATTCCACAGTCTAGGGGCAGCTGAAGAAAAAGTCCTTTGTGCGACAGCTGCCAAACTAGTCCTGTCTGACTAGAGTAGAGTAGCACCCCAGTATCCATGGGGATTGGTTCTGCCCCCCACTGCGGATAATAGTGAACACCACCTACCACCACCACCCCACCACCATTGCAGGAGCCCTCCTGGGGGAAGCTGGGGAGGCGCGATCCCTCCTCCCCCTCCCTACCCCCCTGCCATTGCTCCCCCACCTTGAACGGAGCTCTCCCGGGAGAAGGGAGGGGGCAGGTGAGATCCCTCCTCCCTCCTGCCATCACCAGTCACAGATAATTGATCATTGGTTGGCAGATCAGTGGATATGGGGGTGTTACTGTAAATGTCCCCCAGAGGACCTGAGTGTACAGCATGGATTATACGGGAGGAAGTGATCCAGTAGATAATCTGGACCCCAAACTAGGGCTTTAAAGGGTTTCCTTGCTGGGAAACTAATTGGCAGCCAGTGGAGTGATTTGAATATTGGTGTGATATGATCAATCCTGGCTGCCTGGCTACCATGTTTTGGACCAATTGAAGTTTCCAAACTTGGCATAGGATACCAGCACGTGCACTACCATCTTTAGGTCCTCCAGTTTTAGAAAGTGGCACAGCTGGCGAAATCGAATATAAATCCCATTGATACACTGGGTCTGCTGGTGTTGGGGCTAACAATTGATTTTAGTCCTGGGTGTGGGTGCTTCAGGCAGAGCATGGAAATGATACTTTTGTAGACAACTATGACTCCCATGGAATTACAGTCCCAAAGTAACTTTTCTGAATTCTGGTCTCAGGGGCTATCATGACAGTGATTTCTGAGGTAGACTACTTATTTCAAAGCCACTGAGATGTAGGCATGCAGTTCTGTGGATCATGGCCAGCATTCTAAGTGCATGACTTTTACCAAAAACACCAAACAAACCATGCAAGCAATGTTAATGTCTTGGTTTTACGTGCAGGGAAAACTCAATCTTCGATTTCTTTTGTTTCCACAGAGGTCATTCTTTGGAAGAAAAGGGGAATGTTTTATCTTACTTTATGTCAAACAGCTTTTGTCAAGTTCATTTGCTACAGTTATCAGCCAGGTTTCAAAATCTTCTCTTCCTCCAGTTTCTATTTTCCCATTTCCTAGAATCATTACCTCAGGGAAACAAAACAGAGTATAGTAATTGGCAAGCTGTTTAGGGTGGAATAAATTCTTTTCAAATATCCTCTTCTTTAAAAAAAAAATTTCTCATGGATTGAAAAATATGCCAAGACTTTATTTTTCTGGATGTCTTGCAGTGTATAAGTTACTATTTGTAAGGGATTACTCTTTTAAGCAGGGTAGGCCCAGAATTTTCTGACATGGACACGACACATATAGTATTTGTACTTAACATTTTCTGAAAAAACACAAGAAATAATTTACTTACTATATCTTAATGAGAACAAAGCATAATTAAATCCTTAACACTGTTTTTTAATGTTCATTTTTAATGAGTGCATACTCTCCAACTGTCCCAATTTAGCAGGAACAATCCTGATTAATCCTCTTTCATCCCACTTTTTCAGATGCTTTAAAAATGTCCCATTCCCTCCCCTTCTTTGTCCTCAGCTTACTTTAGTTGCTACAAACTGAGTTCAAAGTGGAAAAGTAGTTTGAACTGAATTAAATAAACAAAGGGAGAGGAGAGGTAGAATCTTGCCCTTCCCAGAAGAGTTAGGCAAAAACAAACGTCTGCGACTGCTCCTAGGTTGTGTGTTCTTCCTCATTAATAATTTCTGCCATCTTGACCACACTCTGATGTTGCTCAGCCATATGTGTCCTGGTTTGCATCTGTGAAAGACTGGAAGATGTGTGATAGCTCTATGTGGCCAAAATCTCAATGAAGGCGAGCAGAACATCGTAGCATTAAAAAAAAATTGTATACTGCCCTTCAGCCTTTGAGAGAGCCACATTAACATTGCGATTTAATCTTAAGATTCAAAGTTTCACTACCTGTCTTGTTCTTCACCTTAAACAGTGAAATATCTTGTGCTTCCCTGAGGGGGATGTTATATAAGAGGACTGGCGTATCTGACAGTTACTGTGGAAAGCAGGGAGGCAGCAAGTGCTCGCATGTTGATTTATTTATATCTTGTATTTCTGTCATAAAAGACACACAAAAAAAGTGGCTTTCAGAATTAAATGCAATAAAATGCAGGGATAAGCATATTACAAAAATATAAAAACCAAAGAGATAGATCAGATTAAAAATGAAAACAGCCAATTTAAGATAGGAAATTGGTTGGTGTACAGGATTAAAAGCCATAAAATACAGAGATAACATGCATTATAAGAACATAAAAGCAGAACATATAAAACCAAGGACAGACTAAAAACCAAATAGTCAATTTAAAAAAAATCAGACAGATCCAACTGGTAGAATACAATGACAAACTAAAAGTATGCTGAAACAAAAAGTCTGGAATGAATGTCTAACTAAAGTGAAGGAGACTTGTTGATGAGAGGGTGGATTGCACCATTTTGGTGCCACCTCTAAAAATACTTTCTCTCACATACCCAAATTTCTGTTGTGTGTCTTCAAGTTGTTTCTGACATATGGCGACCCTGAAGTGAGCCTGTCACGGGTTTTCTTGGCAAGATTTGTTCAAAGGGGGTTTGCTTTTGCCTTCCTCTGAGGCTGAGACAATGTGACTTGCCCAAGGTCACCCAGTGGGTTTCTATGAATAAGTGGGGATTTGAACCGTAGTCTCCAGCGTCATAGTCCAGTGCTCAAACCACTGAACCACACTGGCTCTCTAGATACCCAAATGTTTGTTCCCAAATATGGACTGAACAGAGAACAGGCCAGTAGATGCTCATGGATTATCTCCCCTTTGTACATGGGAGCTGTCAGTCCCTGAAGTAATCTGCCTTCTCAGGGATATCTAAGGGGGTTAGATATATGTATACAGGACAGCCTTACTGTTAATCAGAGTGAGGGTTAGGGGGTACATCAAAAGAAGCCTTTCCTATAAAACAGTAAGACTAGAAGCAGAGCATGGAAAAATTATTTTTGGGGTCTACAGATCCCAGAATGTCCCACCAGCATTTTGAAGAGTTGCAGTCAAAAAATGTACTTTATCCAAGTACTGTCCAGAAGCAATGCACATTTGTAATCAGAACAAATTCCATCACCCCACTTGTAACATCATCAAGTCCAGGGTCTAAACATTACCTTGCTGTAGCACTGGTGCATGATATGTTTTGCACACTGTTAAAATATTGAGCTTATTAAATAACAGCATAGTGGGATGTGCAATGAACTTGTACACAGAGCGTGAGGTGTGCAAGCCCCCCACCCTTTTTAGCACAGGCCACTGACAGATTTAAAATTGGTAATTTTGTGCCTAGCTTGTAAGATTTATTCTCTGACATGAATAAATCTCAGAATCGTAAACCAAGGGATTACGTAATATGATTTGCTCATGCTAATTGTTTTGACTGAAGGGGCTCTAGCTCCTTTCTGCTAAGACTGTGACTATTATGTGCCCTATAAATCAACCTTTCATGTAAAAGCCAATGTCTGTGTGAATATACCAGCCTTTAGGGTGAGTGAAATCTGATAAATCTAAGAAGGTAATAGATTCCTTCCCCCCTTTCTCTGTAAAGTTCCTTCTGGGGATGCAGGTGAGAGAGAGGCCAAATGCATTCCTGATGAACTTTATCTAAGAAAGGCGTGATGTTGCAGATAATGAAGGTTGTGGATATTGTTCATAGCCAGACTTTAATCTCAATAGTAATGGTTGAATAAAACAATTAAACTTCACTGTTTTCAGGGAAAACCTGGATTCCAGAAGGATACCACATACCTGCCAATGTTTCACAGATGAAAACCGGGACATGTCTAGCTGAGCAACATCAGAGTGTGGCCAAGTTGACAAAATTTATTAATGAGGGAAAATATACAGCTGCAACAGTTTGCTTTAAGCTGGAGACAAGGGAGGAAACAGGAGGGACAGAGAAAAGCCAGGATATTTTAAGAACTGAAAAAGTGGGACAACAGAGGATTAATCAGGACTATTTCTGCCAAATTGTGACAGTTGGAGGATATGACACCATAAAACAGATTTAATAAAATAACTGACAGTAGGTATTTGTATGGACAAAGCTTCATACATTTTAGCTTCTGCTTTCCTTAGTGATATCCGTTGAAATAGGAGTGATAAAAAGCATCCAGTGGCCTTTATAGAATTCCTAGGCTCTAAGTATGGAATTGAAAAGATGGTACTAGAGGCCGGAGTAGTACTCTCTTCTAAATTATGGCCATAAAATATCAAGAAATTGAGCCTGTAGCTCCAGAAGTTCTCTGTTTTTTAAATTGTCGTTGTATCATGGGATTTCTTTACAGGATATTCCCCCTGTTACTCAGGCTGTGTTCTTCAGAATCAAAAGGTTTTGCAAAAGGTTGTTCCTGTATATGTATCTAGATATATACAAGACCAACCAGTTGCACAACCTTTTAATTCTAAAGGACTCAACCGTTCCCAAATGGCTATACATTCTACACAGGGGGGAAAAAATCTATTCATTTGTAAAGATATATCTGTATGCATGCATGGTTGTTATGTGCTTTCAAGTCAACGCCAACTTATCATATGGTTTTCTTGGAAAGATTTCTTCAGAGGAACTTTGACATTGCCTTCATCTAGTGGCTTGTCTGCACTGGGGAAAAAGGTTCGAATGGACTCCCCAATTATTTTCACCCCGCTTTCTGTCACTCTGCAGGAATATCAGATAGATTGTCTACATGTGTTGCCATATCTGCATGTTGCTTAGGTCTGCTGCCACTGCCTTTCTCCATCAGCTCCCTGGCAGACCAAGGACAGCTTGCTGCCTGGCAGGTGCCACCATTTCCCTGGATGTTCAAGCCAGTTCCAAGCCCAGAATGGTGACAGAAAGGTTTTTCCTCCTTGACAGCGGTGCTGCTGGTACATATTTGCTTGCTCTGAGGTAAACGAGGTGTCCGGATCACATGGCTGGGCACCTCATTTGCCTCAGAGCAAGAAACTGTGCACCAGCAGAGGCAAAGCCGAGAGGGAAAATCCTTTCTTCACTGTTCCAGGCTGGGAACTGTCCCAGACATTGACAGAAATGGCCGCAATGTTCTCCTGGAGTTTGTTATACAGAGGAAAGGGGAAGCCAAACATAGTCAGACATGCATTCTAGACATTAAGAAAGCTGATTTCAGAAAACTTAGGGCATTACTGGGGGTGATCCCATGGTCAGGAATAAGATAAAGGAATTCATGATGGATGGGAGTTGCTTAAAAGTGAGATATTGAAGGCACAAATTCAAACAGTTCCAATGAGGAGGAAAAAGGGGAGGTGTCTAAAGAAGCCAGGATGGATGTCAAAAGAACTCTCAACTGAGCTAAAACATAAAAAGGACATATACAAGAAATGGAAAAAGGGGGAAATCGCTGGAGTTTCCAGCAAAGAAGAATTCAAACAAATAGCTCATGTAGGGGGAAAGTCAGAAAAGCTAAAGCACAGATGGAGCTCAGGCTTTCTAGAGACAATAAAAACAATAAAACAATAAATATATATCTCTTTGACTTTTCTTCGCAAACCAAGATTCAGGAAGGAGTCATCTTGCGCTTTCTGCAAGCGCGCTAATGACTGAAGAGGCCAATCCGAGATAAATAAGTCCGGTTGCAGAAAGCACAGCAGAAGGTCTCCTTGGGTGATATTTCCGGGTTGTGATTCTTTCTGCGTTGTCGTTTCTCTTCAAGACTTGTTTGGTGTGAGTTCTCAAATAAAGCTGCATCATTGTGGATAGTTCGTCTCCATGCCTCCTGATGTGAGGCCAGGGCAGACCCTTGTTAGTGATCAATTTGGCTGAGCTTGAGATGTTGTTTCAGGGAGTCAAGAGGGGCGCTTTTTTGGAGCACCCCTCTTATGCTGACCCATAGCGAGTTCACCGTAGAGTACTATTTTTGGGAGGCGATGGTCCTCCATCCTAGAAACGTGCCCTGCCCAGCGCAGCTGTGTTCTCAATATCATGGCCTCAATGCTGGTGATCCCTGCTTGCTCAAGGACAGCAACATTCGTCATATAGTCAGTCCAGTGGATATTTAGGATTGTGCGTATACAGTGCTGATGAAAGTGTTCGAGGAGTTGTAAGTGTTGGCAATAGGTGGCCCATGTTTCAGACCCGTAAAGGAGAATAGACAGTACAATGGCTCTCTATATAAATAGAGACAATACAAACAATAAAAAGGGCATCTTCTTCGTGGTCTCTGTGAATCACACAGTTGGGTTTATTCCTGCGCCTGCGCAGTGCTTACGGAACCTTCTAGCATCGCTAGGCAGAATGTGCATTGATACATTTTTGGCGGTAACTCCGCCTACCATAACGGTCCCTTAAAAGGCTCTCCCGCCTAAATCCCCTCAGTTCCTTTTTTTCCGCCGCGCTAGCAGCTTGAAAGGAACCTTTGCATTGCTCACTTTCGTTTTCCTCATACTGACTCGGACTGGCTTTTGGATTTCTCTCTTCGCTTTGTGTCTTGTGCTATCGGTGATTTCTGGTTTGACTTGGATTCCCTGACAACGGCTCTGACTCCCCTCCGGATTTGGCTACGGACTCTGATTTCAGGTTTGACCGCTTTCTCTTGGCGACGCCTCTTTCTTGCCCCTAATATGGCTGCGAAAACCGGCTTTAAGCGCTGCGTTGTGTGCCAAGCTAAGCTCCCCAGCTCCGACGGCCACTCTCGGTGCCTCATCTGCCTGGGAGAAACGCACAACGTGGATGCGTGTGTCCATTGTAAGGCCTTCACGCCTCAGGCCAGGAAACATCGCTCCTCGAGGCTAAAGTCTTTCTTATATGAGAAGGCCCTCATCCCGTCGACTTCTTCGACGCCGGCGGTATTTACTGGGGTTCCGCAACGGGGAAGATCACCCGCCCCAAAGTCCCCCCAGTCACCACCTTCCAAGCGCTGACGCTCCCGAAGCCCATCTAGGAGACAATCTGTTGCTTCGGACCCGGAGGCTGTTCTCCATTCCCATAAACAAGCCTTGCAGCGGGCCGCCTCGGGTTCAGGCGCTGAGAGCGCTAGAGACCGTCCTCGGGACCGTGCGGAATCTCGGGATGGAGACCGCACCCGAGAGCCTTCGGACCGCTCTAAGCCTAAGGTCCATAAGAAAAAGAAGGCCAAGCGTCCTCTGCGTGAGGAACATGAGAAGGAGCGCTCTCGGGCCCGAGAACCTGTGCCATCTACAGCCACATCTGCACCTGCTTTGGAGGCTCAACCTCCCTCGCAACGTCAGACGCCTTCCCGGGATCGCGACGAGGGGACCGAAACCCGTCCTAAATCACCGACTCCGACTCCTTCCCTTGAGGTCGTTGAAGTAGAGGTGGGCTCGGCTGATGAATGTACCGGTGTCGAGCATGCCCATGGGCTTTCTCCCACTCTCTGCGTCTCCAGGTCGGAGCTGCTCCGAGACTCCTCCACCAGTCGAGGGGATTCTGACGAGCCGCATCTTTTGGATGAACCCAAGCCTTCAACCTCCAGGGCTCGGGGAGACGAGCATGCCTACAGCGCCTATGAAATGGCGAAGTCAGCCTTTGCTACTCCGTTTCTCTTACCTCAGACCTCGATCTCTGCAGGGGACCGAGTGTTTCATCTCACTTCGGAGGCTGCTGTTTTGCATTCTGTGGCTTCATCCCCACCTCGCCTATCCTTCCATGGGGGAGATAAAGGTACCATCTTTGCAAAAGAACCAACTAGACCTTTGCTCAAGGACACTAGCTGCCAAGTGTCCCCCTTCCGGCCCTTGCCCCCGCTACCTCCATCTCCGCCACCACGCACGACATCGCTTCAGGACCCACGCCGCTCTCCGCCTCCGACGTCCGACTCTTTGGTTTCTTCTGAGTCTTCTGAAGAATACCAGCCATATGTACCGTCCCCCCAACCCGATCTCCTGGATGAGGACTCCTCGTCTCCTACCGACGATGTCCGTTCCTTTGCGGAACAAGTCATCAGGATGTCTCACGCCCTTGAGCTGAAGGTCACGGAGAAGGAGACAGAGCCGGTGGATCCGATTTATCAAAGAATCAAATCAAAGGCACCTCCAACTGCCAGTATCCCGGTCCTGCCATCCCTCTCAAAACTGACGCAGAACTCCTGGGAGAACCCGTCCTCTATCCCTTCAACCTCGAAGCGGATTGACAGGCTTTATCGTGTCTCTGGAGACGGTATTGATTGGCTCAGGGAACACCCTAAGCCCAACTCGGTCGTCGTAGAGGCAGCCCAGCCTCGGAGGCAACGTCGTCCCCAGTCCACCCCTCCTGACACCGAGGGTAGAAAACTGGACATCATTGGGAAAAAGTTGTACTCTGCCGCTGGACTGAGCTTTCGTATTGCCAACTATGCGGCTTGTATGGGGGCTTATCAACAGGTGTTGTGGGAGAGAATGCTGCCCCTCATCCAGGACCTGCCTGACGAAAGGAAACGACTAGCAGAGGCTATCCAATCTGAAGCCCAGCTTCTGGCCGGCCAGCAGATGAATTCTGCGAGGCATGTCGCTGACTGCGCAGCTAAGACGGTGGCGGGCTCCATTGCCTTAAGGCGTCACGCGTGGCTCCGATCGTCAGGACTCTCACCCCAAGCGGCTGCCACCATTGAAGATATGCCATTTGATACCACAGGCCTTTTCAATGCGTCGACGGACGAAAAACTTGAATTTACGCAGAAGATGAGGACGACTGCCAGAAAATATGGTATGCCATCAGCCTCGTCTTCTGCGTATCGCCCTAGACACCGCTCGGGTTGGAGCACCTACTCCCTTAGCCAACCATACCGGAGAGATAGTACCCCGCAGACCTCCAGGCGCTCTCGGTTTCATCAACCGACCTCCTCTGCTTCCTCGGTGAGGAGTCAGGGTTCCACATCACGGTACCGAGTGCCGTCCAAACACAGGCCCAAGGACCAGGGCAGAAAACGGTTTTAATTGCTCAGCCTTATTTTGATGTTTGCATTTTCTTTCAGAACCCCCTGTTCGGAAGCCGCCTGTCACTGTTCCAGGAGGCCTGGTCCTCCATAACATCGGACCGCTGGGTACTGCAAATAGTACGACAGGGCTACTGGATCGAGTTCGACGAACTGCCTCCGACAGGCCGGACATACCCCACGCCCCCCTCCCCTCCCCTGATCGAGGAGATACAATCCCTTCTCCAGAAAGGAGCCATCGAACTTGTGCCTCCCGAGCATCTTCACCGCTGCTTCTTCTCCAGGTATTTCCTGGTACCGAAGAAGGACGGAGGCCTCCGTCCTATCCTCGACCTCAGGGGAGTGAACTCGTACATCACCCCGAAGAAATTTCGGATGACCACTCTTGCCCTCATCCTTCCTCTCCTCCAGCACGGGGATTGGTTTGCATCCATCGATCTCAAGGATGCCTACTTTCACATAGGTATTCACCCTGCACACAGGAGGTTCTTGGCGTTTCAGATTGGGACCGACACCTACCAATTCCGTGTCTTGCCCTTCGGACTCTCCACGGCACCGAGGGTCTTCACCAAATGCATGGCACCAGTGGCGGCCTTTCTTCGTCAACACGGAGTCGTTGTCTTCCCGTACATCGACGATTGGCTTTTAGTAGCGAACTCGAGGCTCCAACTGGTCAGACACATAGACTTTACCCTGAATGTATTGCACACCCTCGGACTTGTTGTCAACATGGAAAAATCTCAGTTAACCCCATCCCAAACGCTCCAATTCATAGGTGCCCGCTTGGATTCGATTTCCACGGCGGCCTATCTGCCAGAGGACCGCTTCAACACCCTACGATCCCTGATTCATGCTTGTCGTCGATCTCGTCGGGTCCGAGCACGCGACATCCAAGTCCTCCTAGGCCACATGGCAGCCACCACATCTGTCATCACCCTGGCCAGGCTTCGGTTTCGTCCTCTTCAGCAGTGGTTTCTCAATGCATTCGACCACCTCAACGACCCACCAAACAGGTTTCTCACCATGCCTCGCTACGTCCAACGGTCCCTGAACTGGTGGTTGGACCCGAACAATGTCCTCTCAGGCCTCCCATTCGAGCCCCCTCAGCCGAGCGTCTCCATCGCGACGGATGCCTCGTTACAGGGATGGGGTGCCCACCTCGGATCCCACACAATTCAGGATGTTTGGTCCGACAACGAGAAACTGCTACACATCAATGTTCTCGAACTTCTGGCGGTCCAGAAAGCTCTTCGCTCCTTCGAGGTCATGGTGAGGAACAGGACGGTCCTTCTTCTCACAGACAACACGTCCGTGATGTATTATTTGAACAAGCAAGGGGGTACCAGGTCCCCTCAGCTCCTTCAACTCACACTACAAATTTGGGATTGGTGTGTGGAAAGGAACGTCTTCCTGCAGTGCATCCATCTTCCGGGGGACGAGAACACTCTTGCAGACGGACTGAGCCGTTCCAGTTCCAACGTCCACGAGTGGATGCTTCATCGACACGTAGCGTCCGACCTTTTCCTTCGTTGGGGGACCCCTCTGATAGATGTGTTCGCAACTGCACAGAACAAACAGTGCAACCAGTTCTGCTCCAGAGTGCAACACAGGGATTCGAGGGGAGATGCGTTCCTGTACCGATGGAACGGCCCGCTCCTGTATCTCTTCCCCCCGATCCCGCTTCTGACAAGGGTCATCGCCAAGCTTCGCCGAGACCGAGCGGATGCGATTCTCATCACGCCTTGGTGGCCTCGACAACCGTGGTTTGCTCCACTGCTTCTACTCTCCGACAGGCACTACCTCCACCTCCCGAGACGGCCGGATCTATTGACCACCCACCAAGGCAGGGTGAGACATCCAGACCTCGACTCTCTTCACCTGACGGCATGGAGAATCCGTCCGTGATCGCCGTCCTTCCTCAGTCTGTTCCTCCGTCTCTACTCCCTCCTGAGGTGCAGGCAGTTATTGATGCGGCGAGAAAACCTTCCACTCGGAAGGCCTACTTCTACAAGTTGAATCGATTTCAACGGTTCCTTGCGGACAAAGGACTAACCATTGAGTCCTGCTCGGTGCCGACGGTCCTCTAATTCCTCTTAGAACTCTCGAAAGCCGGGCTTTCGATTTCGTCTCTTCGTGTCTATTTGGCAGCTATCTCCGTTGAGTTTCAGGCTAGGAACCGACCATCTCCTTTCCAGGATCCGACAGTGAAAAGGTTCCTGAAGGGATACATGAACCTCCATCCTCCCGTGCTCGATCCCGTGCCATCGTGGAGCCTTGAACTCGTCCTCTCTCAGCTGGTAAGACGCCCCTTCGAACCTATGGCTTCGACCGACCTCCGCCTGCTAACCTGGAAGACGGCCTTCCTGGTAGCCATCACCTCCGCTCGTCGGGCTGGGGAACTTTGCGCCCTCCGATCGGATCATCCATATCTCTCCTTCCATAAGCATAAGGTGGTTCTGAGACCTGACATTTCCTTTCTTCCTAAAGTAGTCTCCAGTTTTCATCTTAACCAGCCAATCGTTCTGCCTGCTTTAATGCAGGATCCGAAGGACGAATTCGAGCGTACCCTCCACTCGATGGATGTGCGGAGGGCGCTTGCTTTCTACATACAGCGGACTGCTCCGTTTCGACAATCACCCCAACTCTTTGTCTCTTACTCTGACTCTAAGCGGGGTGCTCCGATCTCGCCGCAGCGTCTCTCGAAGTGGGTTACTTCGACCATCGTGCTCTGCTACGAACTGGCCAAGAAGCCGCTGCCTCCACGGATTCGTGGGCACTCTACGAGAGCTGTCTCGGCTTCGACTGCGTTCCTCTCGGGGGTGCCCCTAGAGGACGTCTGCCGTGCTGCAACCTGGTCTTCACCATTGACATTTATTTCACACTACA
This sequence comes from Gambelia wislizenii, assembly GCA_030847615.1. Classification (NCBI taxonomy): domain Eukaryota; kingdom Metazoa; phylum Chordata; class Lepidosauria; order Squamata; family Crotaphytidae; genus Gambelia; species Gambelia wislizenii. Next base: position 18,455,869 of record JAUMIR010000001.1, on the reverse strand, counting down.
GACTGGACTCTCGTTCTAGGAACGAGGCTGCATTTGGGAGGGCTGTGCTTTTGTCTTCCATTCAATAAGTGAGTGTAATAATTATAGTCATGTTTACCATATCCATTGTTGTTAGAATTTTGGTGAGAATGAGTCAGTGTTGCGGAATGTGCAAAAAAAAAAAACTTGTGGGGAATCCCTTTCAAGGCTAAAATGAGGGGTCCTCGTCTACATACATACAGGACATACCCTCCTCCATTGGGGAAGCTTGCTAATCTACCCAACTGTGTGATTCACAGAGACCACGAAGAAGATGGACAGGTTGCTTACCTGTAACCATAGATCTTCGAGTGGTCTTCTGTGAATTCACACAGACCCGCCCTTCCTCCCCTCTATGTCCTACTAATGCACGATTGCTTAATGTTCCTGATGCTGCTGATTGCGGCGTCATTCAAGGAACTGAGGGGATTTAGGCGGGAGAGCCTTTTAAGGGACCGTTATGGTAGGCGGAGTTACCGCCAAAAATGTATCAATGCACATTCTGCCTAGCGATGCTGGAAGGTTCCGTAAGCACTGCGCAGGCGCAGGAATAAACCCAACTGTGTGAATTCACAGAAGACCACTCGAAGATCTATGGTTACAGGTAAGCAACCTGTCCTTTTTTGGTTATGTCTGTAGCAAAAGGAAGAACAAAGAAATGGTAGGGCTGCTGCATGGAGAAGATGGTGAAAGGCTAACAGAGGCCAAAGAAAAGGCAGAACAACTTAACACCTTCTTTGCTTCAGTCTTCGCCCAAAGGGGGAACAGTGCTCAACCTAGGGAAGATGGAACAGATGATGCAGTAGGGAAAATACAGCACAGAACTGGTAAAGCGGTAGTTCAGGAATACCTGGCCAGTATAAATGAGATCAAGTCTCCAGGGCCAGATGAGGTTCATCCAGGGGTATTAGAAGAACTGGCAAAAGTAATCTCAGAAACACTGTCAATAATCTTGGAGAACTCCTGGAGGACAGGAGAGGTCCCAGCAGACTGGAAGAGGGCAAATGTTGTCCCTATCTTTAAAAGGGGGGGGGAGAAGGCCCAAGTAATTACTGCCCAGTCAGCCTGACATCAATACTAGGAAGGATTCTAGAGCAGATCATTAAACAGACAGTCTGTAAGCACTTAGGAATGCCGTGATTACTAAAAGTCAACATAGATTTCTCAAAAACAAGTTGTGCCAGACTCTTATATCTTTTTTTAAAAAAAGTTACAAACTTGATAGATGAAGCGAATGCTGTGGATGTAGTGTATCTTGATTTCAGTAAGGCTTTTGACAAGGTCCCCCATGATATTCTTGCAAAAAAGTTAGTAACCTGTGGGATAGACAATGCAACGGTTAGGTTGATTTGTAATTGGTTGTCTTACTGAACCCAAAGAGTAGTCACCAATGGCTCCGCTTCATCCTGGACAGAAGCGACCAGTGGGTTGCCACAGGTTTCTGTCCTGGGCCCAGTGCCATTCAACATCTTTATTAATGACTTGGATGAGGGAACAGAGGGCATGCTTATCCAGTTTGCAGATGACACCAAATTAGGAGGGGAATTAGGAGGGGTAGCCCCAGAGTACAGGATCAGAATCCAAAATGACCTTAACAGATTAGAAAGCTGGGCCAAAACTAACAAAATGAATTTCAACAGGGAGAAATGTAGGATACTACACTTGGGCAGTAAAAATGACATGCACAGATATAGGATGGGTAACACCTGGTTTGATGGCAGTGCATGAGAAAGGGATCTAGGAGTCTTAGTGGACCACATGCTGAACACGAGTCAGCAGTGTGATGCAGCAGCTAAAAGAGCCTATGCAATTCTAGGCTGCATCAATAGGAGTATAGTGTCCAGATCAAGGGAAGTAAGAGTGCCACTCTATTCTGCTTTGGTCAGGCCTCACCTGAAATATTGTGCCCTGTTCTGGGCACCACAATTCAGGAAGGATATGGACAAGCTGGAATGTGTCCAGAGGGGGGTGACCAGGATGGTGGGAGATCTGGAAGTCATGACCTATGAGGAGCGAATTAGGGAGCTGGGTATGTTTAGTCTGAAGAGGAGAAGGTTAAGAGGTGACATGATAGCCGTGTTTAAATATTTGAATGGATGTCATACTGAGGATGGAGCAAGCTTGTTTCCTGCTGCTCCAGAGAATGGACATGGAGCAATGAGTTCAAAGTACAGGAAAAGAGATTCCACCTAAATATTAGAAAGAACTTCTTGACAGTAAGAGCTGTTCGGAAGTGGAATACACTGCCTCATAGTGTGGTGGAGTCTCCTTCTTTGGAGGTTTTTAAATGGGCTGGATGGCCATCTGTTGGGAATGATTTGATTGTGTATTCCTGCATGGCAGGAGGTAGGACTGGATGGACCTTGTGGTCTCTTCCAACTCCATGATTCTATGTCCTGCGAAGCTACACACACACACACCATGAATCCAGGACGAATGCATTGCTTGGGCTACAGGAAACACTGGAGTTTCCAGCAAACTCCAGAGCAACCTGTGAGTTTTTAAAACCTAGGTTAAGGTGGTATATCCCGGATTTGGTGTGGACAGGGCCATGTGTCATTGTGGCCTTATTGCACCAGATTTGGGAATAAGGCTGTACATTGTGGCCTTATTGCATCAGATTTGTGTGTGTGTGTGTGTTGGGTTTTTCCCCTTGTGTAGACAAGCCCTAAGGCTATGAAAGTTGGCTCATCCAAGATCAGCCAGTGAGTTTCCGTGGCTGAGTGAGGATTTGAACGCTGGTCTATCAGAGTCCTAGTTCAACACTCAAACTACTACATCACACTGGCTCTCGTGTATATGGACATCTGTATGTTTCACACTGTTAATTGTTCTGTTCTTGTCTTTCGCCAAATTATAAAGAATATTTGGGTATTATGGGAAACAAGCATCACCATTTTTTAAAAATGAAAACAATAATGTCAGCATATCTCATTTTCATGCGCAGAAGAGATCTGAATGAGCACATGTGAAAGTGGTGTGAGTTTGGAACAGATGCTCTAACCCCAGCTATTGCTTACTTGCTGAGAGAGCTGGCCTTAAACGCTAATCCTATACCTAATTAGCTGGCAGTAAGTGCCATTGAACTCCATATGGTTTGCATCTCTCATCTTGAAAAAAAAAGAAGTATCCCTGATATTAGCAACTGTATAAATTTAACCTTGTGCTTCCAGTTCACTACAGGTGTACCTCAGTTAATGAAGTAGAGAGGCGGGCTTTACTTATTTAACAGAAACGGTGGTACCAGAGGTAGAAATAACAAGGAAAGAATGAGGATTGGTTCCTATACCACAAAGAGAAGAGCAGTTTAATATGTTTTACTCAAGATTAACAATATACACATGTGAAATGAAACAACCAGGTCAGATAAGCCTTGTATAAGTAAATGAAAACATTTTGAATCTTCTAGAGACCACTTGAAAGCTTCTTCCAAAATGCATCCCAGGATGATGTTTTTTCTTTCAACCGCCTCCACTTTTCTTACAATTTACATTTTGGCGGCAAAATTTATACATTTATGCTTTTTCAACATGCCAGGGTAACTGATGAGGCAGACTAATCTGCATTTCCCTGTTTTTTTCTGTTTTGTTCTTCATGCTTGCTCAGTAAGTGATTCCTTAGGCAGTTGTTTACCTTGACTGTTATACATAAGCACACACAGCTACATTAGTTTTCAAAGAAGTAACCGTGTTGCTACGTTCCCTTTTTCTATTCCCCCTCCATTTTGCCTTTTTTACATCTACAGTGGAATCACCTAGAGGAGAACACCATTCTTTTCTAGGTCAAGCTTTATTGGATTGTTTACTCCAGACACATTGCTGCAACCCAGCATTGAAAGTCTGTCTTTCTTCAGTCTTCCTTCATCATCCTCTCAATGCCAATGCTAAAAACAAAAACAAAAACAAAAAACTTTCAGCTAGGCAGAAGAGAATTAAAGGGGAAAGGCTTGTGCCAGGCTTGGCTTCTGTAAAAAAAACTTTGTAAAAAGGAGCTGCTTTGTCAGAGGCTTTGGGCTTTCTGCATGGGCAGTTACCCCATCGTGCCCCCATTTTGGAGCCTTGCAGTCCAGATGATGCAGGGCTTTTGCCCTTGGGCAGTTCTCACGACCCACAGGGCTAAGACAAGGGAAAGATGGGGTAGGGCCCAATAAAAAGTTTTCAAAAAATACCCTAGAAAAACAGCTGCCGCTAGCAAAAAAGAAGGGAAAAAAAAGAAGCACATGACAGAGAGAGATGGTGGTAGTAGCAGCAGCAGAAACAGGCCAGAGTGCCCATCTGGACTTCCTCCTATTCCGTGAAGGTAACAAGGTTGGAACGGGCCTGATCCATGACCAGGATACACCAGGATGGAGCTGGCTTATCCTCCTGACCCATGTAGAGGAGCCCCTAACCGCGGTATGCTTCTATCTCCTAGTATTCTGAATACAGTAGGACCCCCGTTTCCACTGATTCAATTATCTATGGGACACAAAACAGCACACCTACCATAGAGTCTTCCTAGAAAATGGTCCTCTTTAGCCATTTTCTAGGTTCTCCAAGGCAACTCTATGGTATTTTAAACCAGAAGGCCCATTATTTTCAATGGTGTTCACTATTATCCATGGTTTTCGGTATCCACGGGCTATCCCATAACCAATCCCCAGCAGATACGGAGTCCTACTGTAATCTCTGAATTTAGCATTAAAGGGTATATGTATAAATAGTGTTTTGATCTGCCGTCAGTACCATTTACCCATCTGTATAAGGGATCTCTCAAATCCATTAGTTAAAACTTATGCCTTCAAATAGCTTCCTTTCTCATATTACGGTATCTTGGTTTCCCCCCCCCAGCATTTGAAGAAGTAATATTTCATTGTTATTTGTTATCATTATTTGGCTCCCCAGTCTTAGCTTGCTGATATGCAGATCTACAAAACTGAGCTTTCATTATGGAAGAAAGTATCTGTAATCGTAACAGTAAAGAGAGCTTTATCCTGGACGAGTTACACACACTGTATATTAAACCAACGCAGATGGCAGAACTAATGCATGTGTTTCTGAGGGAAGGAGCAAGTGAAAGGAAGAATATAGTTGCAAGCTATAGTTCACAGTCAGAGCCAGACCAATATAGTTTGGAAACAGCAGTAAAAGAATTAATTACTTTTCTGCAGAACCCTGAAATAGTCTTCTCACATGCCTTGGCCTCCATCTCAAATCCACCCACAGGCCTCCTGTTTCCCATTACTATTGTCAATTTCACATTTAGTTGTGGGCGTAAAAGGCAGAAGTAGTAAACATCCTTTTAAAATTTCACAAGCAGTTCCTGTAATTTCAGACTGAGGACCACTCACGTGGATGGTTTATTTTCATTTCATTTCATTTTATATAAGATTCAGACAAATGTGTTGTGGATAGACCTACCAACAATAATTAGCTGTGATGGTTAAATGCATACCCTCCAACATTTAACTGATGAAAACTGGTACACGTGTGGACAAACAGCATCCAAATGTTGTCAAGATGGCAAAGGTTATTAATGAGGAAGGACACACAAATTAAAAGAGGCTGCAGCAGTTTGCTTTGGCTTGAGTCTACTGGGAAGGGCAAGATTCTGCCCCATCCTCTCCTATTCCCCCACTGAATTAATAGAGTGTAAACTGTTTTTGTACCTTGAACTCAATTTTTAGCAACTGAAGCTAGCTGAGGACAAAGAAGGAGAGACAACTGGGACATTTTAAAAGCAGGTAAAAAAGTGGGATGACAGAGGATTAATTGGGACTGGCCCTGCCAAATTAGGACACTAGGAGGGTATGCTAAATTATACGTAGTTCTACATTCAGAGGTGGTACAGCTGTGAAAAGAGGTTGTATGAATTCTTTTTTTAGGCTACCAGAATCCCCTAGCCAACATGGCCAACTTGGAAAAAAGTAATTTTTTTCACGTTCTACCCCTGTGTACCAGATGTTGGGGACAAAAAACAAGGGAGTAGTGCCCAAGCATGAGGTGGTGGGAAGGAGGGTACCCTTTATGGGTTCTGGAAACCCTGAGGGCCCAATCCAGGCTGTGGACCTAGTAATATTAGGGAGAACTGTAAAAGTTAAATTGTAGATAATGCTTGAGGGTAATTATGGTCCATATCTTGTGAGATATGGTGGAGCCAATCAGAAGTAAGAGTTAGAACAGAACCAACAACATTGTGAACAGTAAGTTGCTTGCCCATCTAGAAGAGAGAGATTGTGTTTGTGCTGTTAAACTAGGATTTGTAACCTGAGACATGAGTTGTTTGTGGCTCATTGTATGACAAGAACTCTCCAGAACTGCTCACAGTTCCTTTTGCAGAGGTGGGAAGAAAGGGCAACTAATGAGAGGGCCAAAGCACCATAATTATCAGGGACATTGATCCAGGGACAGTGGGAACCAAAGCTACTTCCAAACAAACAATTACAAAATAGTCAGCAAGTTTTGTATGGCTCTTCTTCAGGCTGGATGTTACGCTAAACAAAAACAGCAAAATCAAGTGTGTGAGAGTGTGTGCTTTTGGGTATATACCAATTGTAGGCCTGGTACAATTTTGGAAATGTACAAAATATAATTTCTGAATAGAATTGTATGAGTTTGCATGTAGAGGTTTGTATGGCAGAGTCTTTATGTAGAGGATGTGGTCATGGTAGTCCCATGTGAGAGAACAGCGCATATTACTGGTCACTACTGTGCCCCAAGAAATTATGCTAGGACCCTTCATGAGCTTCCTAGAGAAATTTGGATGGTCGTTACTGTATATTGGCTTGCACAGATGGACTTTGGACTTGTATGCACTGGCCAAAAACCCCATATTCACCTTGTAGCCAGTGTGACCTGGGCACACGACATCCATGACGATTCACAAGAAATGTGGGCTTTTTGCTGAAAAATCTGGTTTAAAAAGAACTGCTTTTTACCCTGCATTTGCTGGGAAAATGTGGATAATCTTATGTAGGGCCACCTCAGAGTTGACTTAGATGTGGAGCCAGGGATAGGGTTTGGGGTAGGTGGTATTCTGTTGTATTTACATTCTGCCAGCATGCGGGCACTATTATTTTTTGAATATGTGTTTGTGCGGAGATCAGTATTAGCGCATCTCCACCTATCCAGTAATACAGTACTCTGGGACAATGTATATTTGCATGCACGAGGGGATGGGGTGGGGGTGGGGAGTGGAACAGTCATGGTTGTGTGGCCAGAAATGATATGAAGTATAGGACACATGATCCAGGTAGGACCACCCATTTATGCCAGTGAGTTCACCTGAGGAAAATGTGAGGCAGAGCAGCCATGGCTATGTGACTGAAAATAATATGAAGTATAGGACACGTGAACCAGGTAGGACCACCCATTTATGCCGAAGCGAGTTTGCCTGAGGAAAATATGAGGCGGGTTACTCCGATCCCGTAATGGTGAGTGTGATGTTAACGGGGTCCCTGCGGACCAGGAAAATGTGCTGTGGGTATAAGGTATCCCATAAGTGTAGAGACAACCTTTGTTTCAATCTAGCAGGGATATTTTAATATTCTTATGACAAGGGTGTTGTTCTTTTATAATCTTTTTTGAGTCTTTAAATACACCGTTCCATGCGCTGAGGTCTGCTGAAGAAGCCCTCCTCTGTGTCCCCGCAATGAGAGCAATACTCTGAGTGAGGATGTGAGAGAGGGATAACAGCTTTGCCCAAATCTGTACAGGTTTTAAATTGTTTTGCTTTAAATATTAGTATGTTTCAAACTATTTAAATTATTACTCGTATGTTCTAAATTAAAATTGTTCTGAAATGATTTAGATTTATTTTATCTGTACATCACCATGATATTATGATGATAATCATCATTCTCCTTCCTCCCCCTCCCCTCCTTCTCTTCATCATCATCATTTTCTTCATCCTCTTCTTCAAATCCCATTTCTGCCCCCAATCCAGGATTCAAAGTAGCTTACAAAAGTCAAAACAGACACAGTTAAAGTCTTGTTTTTAAAAAGGACAGGATATACAGTATATATTTCAATAAATAAAGAATGTTGCCAGTTCTTTACTTCTCCCAGTCAGCCCACTATGTCCCACATTCATGTATTACAGATCCATAGTTTAACTGAATGCAATTTTCTTATTACAATTCAGTTTTTTTAGAAAGGGAAGGGAAGGAGGGAGGAAACAGAGACGGAAAGAAAATGCAAAGAAATAAGAAAGAGAAGACAAAAAGAAGAGCAAACTGGAAAAATCAGTTGTATATCATTGGCTTTACAGAGTGGTATATTCCAGCTATCATGAGCACAAGTCTTTATTCCACATATAATTCAAGAAAACTCTGCCAAATTTTTTGAGGTTTGATCTCTCTAAAAAGTCTGGTATGAACTCTCTTTTCATGAACTGCCACTATCTTGAATCCAAATATTGATACTAGAGGTGTTCTGGGCCTTCCAGGTTTGTAAGACAGTACTTGGCTGTCAGTGTAACTATGACAAACAATTCCCACTTGTCCATACTTCAGATGATCTCATGATATATGGTTCACTTACACGTTCTCTATTATTGGAATTTTGTTGAGGACCATATTCATTCTTGAACTGACTTCTAAACAAAAGAAGGCTATAATTTGAAATCACCATAAATGATTGCTAGACTAGTTTATAAAATCTATGGAACTGTGTGGCAAAGATTTTCTTGGACTACACCACTGTAGGCTGTTGATAGGAAAGGTTTGGGTTTTTAGAAAAATGTAGTTTTTTAAAAAAATCTCCTCTGTACGTACTATATTTTTCAGTTTGCCAGGAGTGATGTTATTTTTAATGAAACAACATTTGAAGAGGGAGTTCAGGGATGAGCAACTTGTACCCCCCCCCCAATTTTGTTTGACTCAAACTCCCTTCAGCTCTAGTTAGCATTGCTCATGATTAAAGATAATGAGCTTTGCAGTCCAACACTTACCCTCCAACTGTCCCGATTTGGCAGAGACGGTCCCGATTAATACTCTGCCATCCTACTTTTTTAATCTGCTTATTAAATGTCCCAGTTTCTCTCTGTTCCTCCCACTTTCTCCCCTTCTCTTTAGCTTACTCCAATTGCTGCAAACTGAGTTGAAAGTGCACTCAGTTAACTCAGCAGTGGAGAGAAGGGTGTGTGTGAAAGCTTTTCCTTCCCAGTAGGCTCAGGCAAAAGCAACCTTCTGCAGCCACTTCTAGATTGTGTGTTCTTCCTTGTTAATAACTTTTACCATCTTGACCACCCTCTGATTTTGTTTGTCCACATGTGTCTTGGTTTTCATCTGTGAAATCTTGGAGGATGTGGCAACAACTTCTGGAGGACTATACGTTGCTCATTCCGATATAGCACTTGTTGCCACTACCTGTAACCCAAAGTGGTACTGTACAGGAAGAGCATTTACCATGATTTTTCAGTACTGTACATGGTCATCTTTAAGGGTTTTCAGGAATCTTGTGGGGTTTACTGCAACAGACTAGTGATACTGCTCTGCTAGAATTTATAGCAAATCTGCAACAGTTGATTACCAGAATAATTAAGATAGCAAGTCATTGACTTTTGGTCATCAGTGTTTGATCTGTTGTTAATTCATAAAATCACATAATTGAATTAAAAAAAAACAAGAATAAATAAAGCCTCATTAGTTGTTTTTTCACTGAATTTATACATTGTTCAGATCAAATGATTCACAGATTGCTTTTCACAGAGACTGGCAGTTTAAGATGAGGTGCTGATTGTTACCTCTTGTTTGTAAGCTTCCCCTTGTATTAATTCCAGAACATTGTTCTGCTGGTAGATAAATTCCATATCCTAAATACAGTACTCCTGAACCCAAATCTGTGGGGAACCCAGACTGCATTCATTTCAGAGATCAGTATTTGAAATCTTTATGGAACAGATGTTGGGTATATTGTTTGATGGCATAGTCAGCCACAGGAAGAGTACCAGATACCAGTAGTTAATTTGCATTTACCAGGTGTCGCAGAGTAAGGATACAGTAGGACCCCTGTATCCACTGATTCATTATCCACTGATTCAATTATCCACAGGACACAAAATAGCACATCTACCATAGAGTCTTCCTAGAAAATGTGTCCTCTCTAGCCATTTTCTAGGTCCTCCAAGGCAACTGTATGGTATTTTAAACTGGAAGTCCCATTATTTTCAATGGTGTTCGCTATTACCCACATTTTCAGTATCCACGCCCCCCACCCGAACCAATCCCCAGCAGATAACGGGGTCCTACTGTACAGGCAAAATGCACCATGGAATCTGCTGGACCAGATTTTCCCTGGACTGAAAGGGAAGCATCTTTCTGACACTGGACTGCCTTGTCTCAGTGGAATCTATGGTTGGGTGGGAAGGATACTTGAAATTTATGGAGTTATTTACATATATGCTTGTAGAAAATATTGCATTACTTTTGAAAATGATGCATGATGAAAGAGATACCAGTGAAAGAGAAGGGAACAGAAGGACATTTTTGCACTTACTAATGAATTTAAACCACTTTGCAATAGCATGCAGTACAGAAAAATGCATACTGCATTAATGTATTATTTTTTACCCCAAATCTGCTAGCATTGGGGGGAAATCCCCAAGGTTGGAACTCAGTCCAGTTACATATGAAAATGAATACAATATAGCTAAAAACAAACAAAAGGTCAACATTAAAAGAGAATCAAACTGTTACCAATATTTATACAATTTAAAATATACACTTAAAAAGGATAAAAAAAACAGTTTAAAACAATACAGCACCCTCCTAAAAGCCCTTTCTTTAAAAACTTCCAGTTCTAAAAGCATGTCAAAATAAAAAGCATTTGTCTTATGACAGAAGCACAGCAAAGAAAGGAGCTACAGTATTTTAGCTCCCCTAAGGAGGGAGTTCCAGAACCTAGGGGCAGCCACTGAGAAGGCACGAGAATCATAGGGCTTGTCTATACAAGGCAAAAGAATGTGGGCTGCTCTGCAGTAATGGCCATTCACAGCAGCTGCTATTTGTCTTCACTTTTTGGTGGGGGGCAGATCACAGGCATGCGAAGCTATCTGCATTTGCTGTGCAGGTGGGCATGCTTGTGAATCAAGATGGTGGCCACAAGTGAATTACTCACGTTTGTATTTACCTCAATTTGCCACTGCCAGACAGTATTTTTTAAAAACCATATCCATGGTGCAAAAGAGTGACCTTTCGCTTTAATAAAAAGCAAACAGGGGAAAAAAACCATTTTATTGCCTTAGCGCTTGTTTGCTAAGGTGAAAATCCAACATGGCGGCTCCGGGCACTTGCCTTGTTAGCAAGCTTTGCCCACCACACATGTCCGACCAGTCATCTATTCATGTTGGGAAAACGAATCAGTTCGGTCACTTGTCCCAACAAGCAGGAATGTGCATTTCCTGCACTGTTTTTAAAAAACTTTGGGAAAAGCCATGAAGGCTTTTCCGGTATATTTTTGGCATTTTTGGTCCCCCTTCTTTTGAATATGGCGGAGTGATGCAGAATCCCATTGAGACAGTTTGTATTCTCCTCACATTGTGTGAGGAGTATTTTCGTCATTTAGACAATCCCACAGAATTACAGAGTTGGAAGAGACACCATACTTGTGAAAGTGGTGGGACTAAAAGAAGGGCCTATCCTGAGGATCTCAGGATCTGTGCAGGCTCACACAGGGTGATACCAATTGTCCAGGTATTTTGTACTTGAACTTTGAGATTTCCCAGGCAAACATACCTGTGAAAAGGTAAGGGATTCTGAGAGCTGAAGTCCAAAATACCTGGAGGCTGGAACGGTCTAGCAGACAAGACCAAGTGAATCCAAGCACCCAGTTTGGTGAGATAAGATCCAGGCAAAAAGGTGGAGTCAACATTTATAGGAGGACTAGGCATTCCTCACTTTGGCAGCACATGTACTAAAACAAGAGCTAAGGGCAGTCCCCTGAAGCTGTTTTTGTGGCTCTCAGCCCCCCCCCCTATTTTTTTTCTGGCAGAAGGAAGAATTGCTTCTCCTGGAAGGTTCCAGGGATAGCAATTTTTCTTTAAATTAGGTTGGAGGGTCCCCTGCGCTGTTTAACATCCAACTCACCACCACCACCATTTTTAAAAACCAGAATTGGATTTCAATCTGCATTTGGTTTTGTCAGGATACTGGGACATACAGTGGTTAGATTTATTTTCTAAAGAAGCTGTGACGTAGCAAACGCTCTGCACAGATCTGCAGAGCTAAGTGGCAGTTGCAAATGTATCCATTTTGTTTAGCTCACAACCCTGGAGCTGAGTTTGTGCAGAGCTCACTGGGGGGAGATGCTAGGAGATCTGCAGAGCTGGGGATGTCTAGTTTATTATATGGAGTTGAACTGAGCAGTTCTGTTTAACTGAACAGTTCTGTTTTGAATCTTGAAGTGTGAAGATGGTTTCTCTTCTGTGGATGCTGTAATATATTGTAAATAGTCTTTATTGTGTTCAAGTAAAGAACAAGAAGATTTTAGACATAAGCCTGTGTCTTTGTCTTTAATTCTGATTCTGGAGGAACATTTACTCTGCTACCATTTATTGCTGCCTGGACCTTTTGAAGAGGTTCCCAGTACACACTACCACTTGACAGGTTTTGTGCTTTTTATTTTATTTTTTTGGCCATGTTTTTGCAGTCCAAGTGGCTTTCAGCAGGTCCAGGGTCAGAGAGTTGGCCCCTGAATCCGCCGAAGGGCTATGGCCAGTGTGTCACAAATTGCATCTTTCTGTATGTCATCACACCTGGATATTCCAACTGTCCTGATTTGTCAGGGACAGTCCTGATTAATTTTCTTGTCACCCCACTTCTTCAGCTGCTTTTAAAATGCCCAGTTGCTCTCTCTTTTTCCACTTTTTCTCTTTGGGGTTTACTGCACTCTGAAGTAAAACAGCAGTGCAGCAGCAGTAAAACTTCATCTGTTTGCTAACCAGAAAAAACCCATTAGCAAAAAGACGCAGTTTTACCTTGGTCTCCAACGGAACTGGAACAGCAGGACACTGGAAGAAAGAGTGTCATGCAGTAAGGCAGCATGGAAAGCGGAACCTTCCTGCTGCACTGCCATTCTGCTTCAGAGTGTGGAAAGCCCCTTTGTCTACAGCTTATTTCACTTCCTGCACACTGAGTTCAAAGTGTAAAAGTAGTCAATTAACTCAGCAGCGAGGAGGGGAGAGGGGAGGGCAAAATCTTGTCCTTCCCAGTAGACTCAGGCAAAAGCAAACTGCTGCAGCCTCTCCTAGGTTGCCTGTTCTTTCTCAGTAGTAATTTTTGTTGGGACACATGTTTCTCGGTCACATGTGTCCCATTGTTCATCTGTGAAATGTTGGAGGATATGCCTTATCCCACCCACATTAACTCTCTCTCTCTCTCTCTCTCTCTCTCTCTCTCTCTCTCTCTCTCTGGCTTTTCTTTGCAAATGAAGATTCAGGAAGGACTCATCCTGTGCTTTCTGCAAGCATGCTGATGACTAAAAAGGCCAATCCAAGATAAACAAGTCCGATTGCAGAAAGCACAGCAGGTCTCCTTGGGTGATGTTTCTGAGTTGTGATTCTTTCTGTGTTGTCGTTTCTCTTCAAGACTTGTTTGGCGTGAGTTCTCAAATAAGGCTGCAGCATTGTGGATAGTGCGTCTCCATGCCTCCTGATGTGAGGCCAGGGCAGACCATTGTTGGTGATCAATTTGGCCGAGCCTGAGATGTTGTTTCAGGGACTCCTTGTATCGCTTTTTTGGAGCACCCCTCTTACGCTGACCCGTGGTGAGTTCACCGTAGAGTAGTATTTTTGGGAGGCGATGGTCCTCCATCCTAGAAACGTGCCCTGCCCAGCGCAGCTGTGTTCTCAATATCATGGCCTCAATGCTGGTGATCCCTGCTTGCTCAAGGACAGCAACATTCATCACATAGTCAGTCCAGTGTATATTTAGGATTGTGCATAGGTAACATATAAAACAGTGCTGGGTGGTTTCAGAGAAATTCAAGTTCAGTCCTGCAGCTACTTTTTCTTGTGTAGGTTTTCTTTTGCAAGGGATATAGCTGTAAAAATGTCGCTTAAGCTGCAGTGGTACAAATCTGTGCTAGAAGTCTCACACCTAATGCAGATTTATGGGATGATGTTTTAAGATTTTGTTCTCACTCAGCTTGGCCTAAGTCTACTCCTAGCAGCTTAGATGTCTGCTGGGGAATAACTAACAAAGAGGCTTACTTAAAGCCTCTCTTCCCCATTCCACCTCCTCCGGCCCTTGCCTCTCCAGCAAAAAACACAAAGGCACTCAAGAGTGCTTGGGAGTTATTTAGATAATAGATATCTCAGAGTTTCATTACAAAGAAGAACACTGTGTTCAGACAGGAGATTCTTGGGAACACCACTGAAGTAATGAATGGCATGAGAGAAGAAAGGAGCATGGGCACACACAAATGGGGGCGGAGAGAGGAGGGACCAAATTATTAAGCATTATTGATCACATATAAATACCAACTTGGCACTAGGAAAGAGACAGACGAAAAGCATGGGCTACTTTGTAAATAGATGGTGTCTGGCCATTGCACATTAGCCAAATATAGCTCTATGACTTCACCTTCACAGCCATGGAATCCTGGGGCTTGTAGTTTGTTGGTAAGGCACTAGATTTCTTTGGCTAAGTAGATTATCAGACGCTCTAAATATGGTGTTATCACAACTCCAGGAGATCGCTAAACGGCTTCCTTTTCAGACGACGTTGTTCCCCTTTCTTTATGCTCCCGTTTGGCTGTTGTTACGCCAGTGCTGCTTTTTAAACACTGAATGTCCTGTGACTGAAAAGGTGCCCCGTTATGCTGGTGCAATGCCAGTGTCAATGAGACCTCTGTGCCAGAACACTTCTGGGTGAGATCGGGACATCCAGGTAAGTGACACACTTTTTTGTACCCTCCCTGGGTTACTTGTTAAGTTTTAAGTGTGTTTTGGTGCTTAGTGTCACTTTTAATGTTGTATTTTGCTTTTTATTTTTGAATTTCCCATGCTCTTGTCTTCTTACAAGAGCAGCTGGGATTTCAGTCCAGGAAGTGAAAGGAGTTCCTGGGCTGCCCTGCTGAGGCAAGGAGCCACAATTAAGGTAGGTTTGAAAACTTTCAAAAAATTTGTCGTTACAGGGGCGGGAGAGGAAATTGCGACATGGGAACTCTTCCCCCCGTCTTTGAAAATTTCCTAAGAATCCTTCAACCATAAATCCCAGTAATGCAGGCACAAATTCTGTGAGATGCAGGCACAAAAGTGATCCCCAAACCTGGCTCAGTTGCCTACTCCTGGCTTTAAGCAAGGACAGGAAACATGTCCCCCCCCCCACAAATGTTGTTGGGAAATACCTTATGAGAGAAAGAGAGAGAGATTGGAGGACAAGGGGCAGATGAAGCAGGCAAGCAGCAAGAGATCTTGAAAAAACTGAACAATTGCACCTTCCTTCTTCCTCATAGTCCCTTCCCTCTCCAGAATACATTCCCTCCTGGACCACATTTAAGAGACAGACTGACATTTAACCTGGGTTCCCTTTTTAGACACATGCGATCATCCTTGTCTATGTGGTCACAGTATTTCCACACTTATGGCCCTGCCACATACACCTGTAGCGGTGGAAGTGGCCACCATTCTGAAGGATCTCCAAGCTCCCTCTTTAACCACTTTAAAGCTGGTTAGGAAGCCCTGCTTAAGAGGGAAACTGTGTCAGCCTTAACTCAGTTATTGATAATGCATCTCTTAACCACAGGTGAGGGAAGGAAGGAGGAGTACTAATTCAAGGGATGGAAATGTCTCAGTTTCCTGTCTCATAATTGCATTTAAGATATGCCAGACCTGCTTATATGCACGCTAACCACCTATAGATTTAATCTGTGATCCTGAGCAGGCAGAGTTAGGGTGAATTGCTTTTTTATACTGCACTTCCCAGACTCCCCAAACCTGCATGCAGTTCAACCAAGTAATCTTTCCAAGCCCTGTGAACATGTAAATCAAGTCAGGGCTCATTACAGCACAGCAACCTGCAGTGTACATGGGACACTCAAGAATCAGAGATGGTAGGTCTACAAAGGGGGTGTTGTGTTTTTTGTCATTTGCTGAAAGGAAGCAACTAAAAGCATAGGACAGTTATTTGTGATGCTTTATTACTGTGTTGGGGAAGTCCATTTTAAAAATAAAATGCACTGGGATTCTGCCTTTAGAAATTGTCCTAACCAAACAAACAATTGTCAGTCTAACCTTTTTTTGCTATTGAAGAGGATTCAGATGTCTGGAGTACGGAAGTATCAATTATGATACTGAAGGGTAATCTTAGCTGGTTAATATCAGCAACTTGCAGTCAAACTTCTTGTGAGTCCACTGTAACAAACTTCTATTTTGAAACAGTTCTTGGTGTCCTTTCCGGGTACAAGTAATCTTGGAGATTTCCAAATTGCACAGGTTGATCTTGCTGTGGAACTGGATATAAGTAAAGTACCTGAGATCTATTTCATATGTGTGGGTTTTATGGGGCCAAGTTGCCAGCTCAGCAGGAGGGCATAACGGAAAAGTTCAAGGTCTCTGATGAGTCATAAGTCCTCCATATAGGTCAGAGCCTGCACAGCCTAGGGAAAAGTTTACTGGCCATGCTTGGGTCACATAGGGAGCTGACAATCAAATTCCTATTTGGAGTGACTTTCTTACTGATCTCTGGCTGAAGTGGAACTGCTGCTTATCAAGTTTGCAGATGACACCAAATTAGGAGGGGTAGCTAATATCCTAGAGGACAGGATCAGAATCCAAAATGACCTTAACAGATTAGAAAGCTGGGCCAAAACTAACAAAATGAATTTCAACAGGGAGAAATGTAGGATACTACACTTGGGCAGTAAAAATGACATGCATAGATATAAGGATGGGTGACACCTGGCTGGATGACAGTACATGCGAAAAGGATCTAGGAGTCTTAGTGGACCACAAGCTGAACATGAGTCAGCAGTGTGATGCGGCAGCTAAAAAAACCAATCCAATTCTAGGCTGCATTAATAGGAGTATAGTGTCTAGATCAAGGGAAGTAATAGTGCCCCTCCATTCTGCTTCAGTCAGACCTCACCTGGAATACTGCGTCCAGTTCTGGGCACCACAATTCAGGAAGGATATTGAGAAGCTGGAACGTGTCCAGAGGAGGGTGACCAGGATGGTGGGAGGTCTGGAAGCCATGCCCTATGAGGAGCTGCTTAGAGAGCTGGATATGTTTAGTCTGGAGAAGAGAAGGTTGAGAGGTGACATGATAGTCATGTTTAAATATTTGAAGGGATGCCATACTGAGGATGGAGTAAGATTTGTTTCTGCTGCTCCAGTGATTGGACACAGAGCAATGAGTTCAAACTACAGGAAAAGAGATTCCACCTAAACATTAGAAAGAACTTCCTGACAGTAAGAGCTGTTCGGAAGTGGAATACACTGCCTCGTAGTGTGGTGGAGTCTCCTTCTTTGGAGGTTTTTGAACAGGCTGGATGGCCATCTGTCAGGAATTATTTGATTGTGTATTCCTGCATGGCAGGAGGTAGGACTGGATGGCTCTTGTGGTCTCTTCCAGCTCTATGATTCTATAAACTCTTCCACTTTGTTGTTATGGGACTTCAAGGCGACTCCAACGTAAGACTATCAATGGGATTTTCTTGGCAAGATTTTTGTAGTGGTTTTGCCATTGCCTTCTTTTGAGCACTTTATCAGACTAGCATCTAAAAATGCTGTAATTCCCCAAATGAGGAAAGCAGAAACATAATGGCATTACTACATTTATTACTGCATGTCGCTGTAATCACATGAAAGAACTACCATGGAATTATCGCACAACCACCGCTGGCACTTTAAGAATGGGACTTTACCTCTGTGATTTAGCATGGGTGAGATTTTGGCGGTTCTCGCAGGAAGACGGGAACATGCTTAAAAACACCCCAAACCCCTTAATTTGCAAAGTAAACAAACACACAAACACTTAAACAAACCTAAAAACTTGCAAACAAACCGGGACAGTTCATAAAAGAGCATCTTGTGGATAGTTTGCATGTTCTTACACGGACGTTTTCTCACTGGGAACGGGGAGGGGGAGAAAGAGATTCATGCTGTAATCTTGCAATTACAGCGGGATGTGTTTTCGCACGTTCTTCAATACTATGAAAAAAGCAATATTGAGAGCTAGTGATGGCTTGTCCTGTCAACTAACTGATGCCTTATTGCTCCAGTGATGCTGGAACAGTTTGACCATGCAAACATGACAAGGTTGTGCAATAGCAGGAACCATTCTTGCTACATGATGTCGTAATCATGTGATTTTTGCTGTGTCTGATAAAGTCCTGAGACTGAGAGAATATGACTTGCCCAAGGTCACCCAGTGGGTATCTATGGCTGAGCAGGGATTTGAACACTCTGGGAGTCCAGAGTCTTAGGCCAATGCTCAAACCATTACGCCATGCTGGCTCTCTACTCTTCTATTACATAAAGAAATTGCATCTGCTGTGGGTGGTTCCAAAACAGTGCTGCCTGTTTGGTACCTATTTGGCAGCCATTTGCTGAACCTGTAGACAAGGTTGGATGACCAATGGTGCCACTGGAGCAAATCTCCAGGACCTTTTGTGGCTAGGGGCTCCATGCTGCCTCTGGCATCGCACACACATTCTTACCCAAGCTTCTTATACTGTGATGCTAGCAAGAGAGAAATGCTCCTAGAGAGAGATGGACTGTATCTGTCTCTGCCTATCTAAGTGTTGAAATCATTTACTGCGTACAACAGCCCCAGTTCTTGAGTAAAGGCTGGTGCTGCATGGGTGCTAGTACTGCTGCCTCTGAGTCTGCGACTTAAGTCATGCCAGCAGGGGGATGCACAGAGTTGGTTGGTCGTGGGCTCCTCTTGGCCTGGCAATACCAGGAACCCTGATCTACCACTGGACAAAAACAGCTCCCCGATGGGAGAAGTCACACATGTGCACAAAGGGGGTCCTGGTTTTGGAACTGCTCCAGGATCCCAAGCACCTTAGTCTGGGTTGCTAGTGAAGAGGATACAGTCTCCACCTCAGGCAACAGGTGCTGGGGTGGGGGTGGAGGTGAGCAGTGGCAGCCCCTCCCTCCAGCCATTCTCCCATACACCTGTTGTCATGCAGAGATTGTTGTGAAAGAGATTATCCCATTGCCAGTAGTGCTGATAAGGTTCATTGTCAGTGTAGTCAGTTTTTGTACACAAAATGAAGGCAGGCACCAGCTTGTCATTTGTCTTGGGCAGCAAAATGTCTTGGGCTACCCCTGGGGATCATAGAATCATAGAGTTTGAAGGGACCATCCAGGAACATAGAATGAAGCACTCCCAAAAGAAGGCCACCCTACTTCTATTTAACACCAACGAAAGAGAGCCTACTGCCTTCTGAGGTAGTCTAGTTGTCAGCTGAATAGGTCTTACCATCCAAAAGTTCTTTCTAATGTTTAGGCGGAATCTTTTTTCTTGTAGTTTGATTCCATTGGTTCATGTCCTAGGGCTCATCTACATCAGCCAGGATATGCCGGTGTATCCTGGCTGAGGATCAGGCCTGCTGTTCCCCTGTTCCCACCACAGAATGGGAGAAGGTCCTGATGGGCATGCTGGCCCATCGCTGTGTCTGCCACTGCCGCCATTTCCCTCGATGTCTTGGAAGTTAGGAAGGGGGCCGCAAAATGTGACCAAGGCCCCCTGCATGTGACCAGTTTTGGTCACATGCTGTGGGACTCTCCTTCCAGTCTTCTGGGAGAGCCAGGGAGATGGTGGCAGCAGCAAGGGCTGACCTGCCAAGATGGGCTCCTACAGACACGCAGGGCCTGATCCATTTCCTCCTGGCAGAAATGGAGTAAAACAGATATTATTCCAAAATGTTGTATCGGGCCGTATCCCACCTTTCCCCCATCTCAGCCTTGTGTCTGCCCATGGGCTTGTGAAGACTGCCCGAGGACAGAACGGGGCAAATGCCCTGTGTTGTATGGACTTCAGGGTTCTGCGATGGGGGCAAGATATTGTCCATCTAGAACAAGCACCTAGTCTCTGGAGCAGAAGAAAAGAAGCTTGCTCTATCTTCTACATGACATCCCTTAAAATATTTAAAGATGAAATTTAAAGATGAAATTATCTTTAAATATTTGAAGGGATGTCATGTAAAAGATGGAGCAAGCTTCTTTTCTTCTGCTCCAGAGACTAGGTGCTTGTTCTAGAAGGACAATATCTTGCCCCTATCGCAGAACCCTGAAGTCCATACAACACAGGGCATTTGCCCCGTTCTGTCCCCGGGCAGTCTTCACCAGCCCTGGGGCAGACACAAGGCTGAGATGGGGGAAATGATATTGAGAACACAGCTGCGTTGGGCAGGGCACATTTCAAGGATGGAGGACCATCGCCTCCCAAAAACAGTACTCTACGGTGAACTCGCCATGGGTCAGCGAAAGAGGGGTGCTCCAAAAAAGCGATACAGGGACTCCCTGAAACAACATCTCAGGCACGGCCAAATTGATCACTAACAATGGTCCACCCTGGCCTCACATTGGGAGGTATGGAAACGCACTATCCACAATGCTGTAGCCTTATTTGAGAACTCACGCCGAACAAGTCTTGAAGAGAAATGACAATGCAGAAAGAATCACAACCCGGAAACATCACCCAAGGAGATCTTCTGCTGTGCTTTCTGCAACCGGACTTGTTTATCTCAGATTGGCCTTTTTAGTCATCAGCGCGTTTGCAGAAAGCGTGGGATGAGTCCTTCCTGAATCTTCATTTGCGAAGAAAAGCCAGAGAGAGATATCACATCTCACTCTTCTCTTCTCAAAGCTAAACATACCCAGCTTCGTAAGCTGTACCTCAGAGGGCTTGCTTTCCAAATCTGTTTCTCCAGGTATCTGAAGTGATGATACAGTGGAAAGAAGAGAAGGGGCTGAAATCAATACCTCCCACCCCAAAAAGATTGCTAATAATGTTCACTTCGTACCTACTTAGATCATTCCTTCCGCAGGAAGAAACAAGTTCTCAGGAATATTTTTGAAAGGATATATTAAAACGTGTGTTCTGTGGTTGGATACTAACTCAGTTTCGCATCCCACAGAATAGCTCCTACCTCTGCCTTGACTTGTTGTCCCTTGGGATGGTAATTCTAAGAATGAGAATTGTGAAGCCATTTGTATACAGATAAGATGAAAGGGTTCATTTCACTAGTTAATTTTGCATCAGAAAGTATCCTGAGGCCAAGTGAAATTGTCACTGTTGATACTTTTGAGAAGTATTCTTCAATGTGAAAACTCGGATGGTGATGTCAACAATGATGAATTACAAAGCGGGAAAAGCAATTGATAAATTCTATAAGTAAACATATAAATAAACAGACAATATTAGAGGGTGGAAGTAGAGCAGAAATGGGAAACATCTGACCTTTCAGATGTCAGATTGCAACACTTACCAGCTCTAGCCAGCATAACCAATGATATGGAATGATGGAGGGTACAGTCCATCAACATAAGGGCAACATTCCCCATCCCTGATAATATAAAGGAAAAATGTCATTTTGAACCTTGCTTCTAAGTTTTATCTTTTTGAAATCACAAGATCTGGCTGCTGTCTGGTGTTTCATACAATATGTGTAGTTCTATCTCCTCACACTAGATGTCACTCTACCAGCACCCACTACTAGGTAGCTGCATAGTGGCTTCAGATTCTAGATTCTTCCATGTGGTGGATTGACTTTCAGTTCTTGTCCTTAATATCTGAATGGAGCCTCTGAACAGACCGGAGGTCAAACTCGAGTCTTTAATTTTGATCTTGTCAGTGAATGATGTCAGATGCTGTTGCACATTTGTTTCCTGGCTAGCCTCAATAAATACTCCATGTTGTGGTTTATGCTTGAAGGATCTGTTTTGCTGGATCAATATTCAGTAGGCTTCTGCTAAGCTAAAACAGCAATGGATCTCTCCATTTGAAATGTCTCTTTGGTGCTAGATTAGCACCCACTATTTCTTTCTACCTCCAACCCCTCTATGCCCCATGGCATAAAAACCAGAATATCTCTTTCTTGTTCTTTGTAAATATAGCTGAAGCCGCCACTCTTTATGCACAAATCTACATTCTGGGCTCAATCTGGATTTAACAGCTATTCCCATTCCTCAGTGGGAATTACAGTCATGTGATGAAAAGGGGCTGGGGAATCAAGCTACATTCCGGGCTCAATCTGGATTTAACAGCTATTCCCATTCCTCAGTGGGAATTAGTCATGTGATGAAAAGGGGATGGGGAATCAAGCTACAACTCCCATAATCCTTGGGAGGGGCACATGGCAATTAAAGCAGGCTAAAATCCAAATAAATGTCAAGGCTGAGGGATGGGCAGCTGTCAAGAGCAGAGCAGACCATGGCAACTGGTAAATTCCATGTTAGTCATGATGATGAATCCATTCCAGGATCACAGGGGCATAATTTTTCCTTGCTGATGCCTGTACACACAGTAGCATGCTTCATGTGATAGAGTTCTCACTAGACTCCGGTCACTTCAGGATTGGTTACAGATGTGACCATGGTTTTCTGGAGGATTGCCTTTCATTTTGTCACTGTTTGGTATCTGCTTGGTGTGCTTCTTTTTCTGTGGAATTAGTGGTTATTATCACCATTTGTTTGATAGTCAAGAAACTGGCCACTGCACTCATCCCCTGATTTATTTGTATCGCCCATCATCTGTATAAATTGCAGCACTTTATTTATATTTAGTATATATGACTTTGGTACAATTTCGTCAACATACCAACTCAGCAAGATTGATGCATCAGAGCAGTAGTCCTGAAAGATTTACAAAGTGCAACAAGTACAGTGGGCCTTCCGAATCCAGCTCTGGGTTCAGCTGTGGGACCCTCTGTGAATGGTAACAAATGTGAATGGTTGTTCCTCAATTACTAAATGGCAGCAACATGCACACAGATGTGACAGCGCATCTGTGTGCACATCCTGCCATTTTAGGTATGGACACGACAATATGCGGGCAGTTAAAACCATGGATCAGAAGGCCATGGATCGGAAGGGTCCACTGTATTGCAATCTTAGGTGTGTCTATAAGGGTGTAAGTCTGACCACGTTTCTTTCTTTGCTAACTTTATTTATTTGCTGTATTACTTTCTAGACAATTATTGTTTCCCAAAGCAGCTCACACCAATAAAAAGAGACACATCCTGCCATCAAGTTTACAAACTAAAAAGACCCACAGAGTTAGAAGAGAGGAGGAGAAAAGGAAGAGACCAGTTCTTCAAGGCTACAACACCACATAGCTTTCTATATGTTCACTTTCATAAGGACATTTCATAGGGGCGTTATCTCTCTATTCAACTCTTTAACAGGCTTGGTTATAATTAATCATTGAACAATTTAACATAGCCTTTTATGCATCATAATCATCGGGCTCTCCACACTATCCATAGTTTTTCATAGTATCTGCTAAGGCACTATACAGACATTTTATAAAGGCTTTTACATGTACAGAATTCTTTCTGTATTGTCCTTAAGCACCTTAATGATATAACGTAACATTTACTCTATCCAGGTATACATTCTCATCTGTTGAGGAATTACACAATTTTAAAGAGACATCTGTGACTATACAGGCATTCAAGTGTTAATCTCCTGGTTAAATCTTAATAGCATTTGTTACTATAGAAGGATATCTATTCTTAGTATTGCCTTGCATAAATCGGCATTTTAGGGTAGCATGTCAGGGCTATCAGGTCGCTGTTTATTAAACAGCATGTTTGTGCACTGGAGACTCTACATAAGGCAGTCTTATAAGAGTTATTTCTCAGTTTCTTTTCTCTCCTTATGCCCACAGCTAATCACTAACCAATCAAAATAAACCATACCACAGGGTTTATTCACTACATTTGCTTATCTTTATCCAATTAAAACACATCTCTTATCTATAACTCTACCTGGGGTTCAGTTGAGGTTGTAACTATCCTACTTGACTTAACTAGTACACCTGTGGGGAAGTTCATTCCAGGTCATGCTAGTGTGTATGATCCTTTCTTGATGACAATTGTGCAGGGATTTCTCATCTTATTTTCATTCCAAAGCATCTGGCATATATCCCAGACTGGAGCTGATGTCAGCTGTAATGATTCTCAATGATACACACACATACACTCACAAACCTAACTGCCTGAATTAAATCTTATGCTATATCTTATACTATATAGGTGATGCTAGGGTAAATTCCGTCTTTTAAAGTTACAGTATATGAGCAGGCTGAGAAGTTGGCAACAGACTATATCTGGCCTGTAACAACGAATGATCTCTGGCAGAGAATCCTAAATTTATAGCAAACTACAAATCCCAGGATTCCCTAAGCTGGAGCCATGACAGTTAAAGTGGTACTGAAGTGCTATAGTTGTGAAGTGTGAAAGGGACCTTTCACAAACAAAATTCAACAACATTTTTTGTTGAAACCCAACAGAAAAATGTTTAAATTATCACATTTCCATCTGAAGGAATGTTTCCAAGGTTGGGGCAGGGATTAGCAATCCATACAAAGCAGGATGTCTCTCACCTAGAATTTGCTAACATAATGATATGGGACTACAACTCTCAGAATGACTGATCCAGCATGACCATAGTGTTTGTTGGACATCTGGAAGTGGTCATCCAAAAATTATCTTTTCTAGGTTCTAGCCTCTGACATTCAGGCTCTAGGCTCTGATGTTGGATGTGGGTAAGTGAAACCATGGATACCGAATCCGTGGATACAGGGGTTGACCTGTACATCTAAAAGTGTTGCTCATCATGATAACAGAGTCTCCAACTTCCCTGATTTGGCAGGAACAATCCCATTTTATCCTCTGACATCCCACTTCCCCCCTTTGTCCTCAGCTTACATCCATTGCTGCAAACAGTTCAAAGTGCAAAAGTAGTTTGCACTCAACTAACTCAGCAAGGAGGAGAGGAAAGGATGGAACAGAATCTAACCCTTCCCAGTAGACTCAGGCAAAATAAAACTCCTGCAGCTGCTCCTAGCTTCTGTGTTCTTCCTCATTCATAGCTTTGCCATGTTGACCACACTCCGAATGTTGCTTAGCTACATATATCCCAGTTTTCATCTGTGAAATATTGAGGGTATGGGAT
Organism: Gambelia wislizenii; assembly: GCA_030847615.1. Lineage (NCBI taxonomy): Eukaryota > Metazoa > Chordata > Lepidosauria > Squamata > Crotaphytidae > Gambelia > Gambelia wislizenii. The sequence goes on along the minus strand of JAUMIR010000001.1, from coordinate 18,430,741 downwards.
AACAGACTCTGACATGGCAGTAGAAAGCTTCCAGGGCAAATGTGCTTGTTTTTCTCTTTCCTAAGTAGTGGAAACATTCAAATAGCCTGTGTAGGCTTGGCTTCCTCTGTAGATGAGAACACTGAAAGCTTGTACTCCCTTTGTGTTGCATCTAATTACAACTATGTTTCCTGAACTATTATTATGAGGGTGCAGTAGCAAACACAGTAGGAAATGTCAACCCTGCAGCAAAAGCTGCTCTCAATATATAAAAATCCTTCAAACCTGTTTCCTCTACCATGCATTCCTGGTGCATTCTGAACAGGTCACCATCCAAACTATCCAGGTGCAAAATTCTTATCAGTTCCAGGTTGCAGGGGTGGACAATATGCAGCCCAGCCCTCAGCACCTTCAACGTATTTTGGTTATAACATGGAAAATCATTCTCCAGGAAGCCTAATTCTCCTTTAAACCAAGGTGCACCACTCCCCATTCATCTTGTTTTGATAAAACAAAATGAAAAATAAAGCGTTTTTTTTTAAATAATAAACAAAAAAACCCACACACACAAGTGGACTTCTACTGTGTCCAGTAGCATTTCGGGCCAGAAGCAGAATGGCCCTCCATCCCAACTGCCATTGCCCTGGCCTTGGAGGGAGAGAAAGAGAGGCAGGTAGAGCTCCATCTTGCCTCAGCCCAGAAGCAGAACGGCCTTCTCTCCATCCCAACTGTCATTGCCCTGGGCAAGGAGGGAGAGAAGGAGAGGCAGGCAGAGCTCCATCTTGCCTCAGAAGCAGAACCAAGGAGGGAGAGAAGAGAATGCTAGACTTAATCCCTTCCCCTACTGCCATCCCCTTTCCTTTTGTATCATATCTTCATTAGATTGTAAGCTTGAGGGCAGGGAAAATGTGGAGTATGTAAGTAAAAAATGTATTGAGTAAGTCAATAGATCATATCAAAAATAAACAAACCATATTTAATAAATTACCAGGTACATATAAACTATAACAAATTTGAAAGAAAAGGAAAGGGAACCTATTATATTACTCATCAAACATCCCCCCCCCAGTCTAACTGTTTTAATGGCATAAAGAGCAACCTTCTGCATCACTAAAAGTTTAGAGCCCTGCAGAGGAACATTTGATTTGTCCTCAACCCTCTAATTACTCATATGCCTAAAAAAAGGGAGATAGTATTCTCTTGGACTGGAATACAACCGAATTCCAATAAGTGGCAAGCCAGATCTTCCACTTCACTTGTACAATGTACACAAAGTCTGTTTGGTCCCAGGGTGTCCTGGAATCTTCCTTGTTGCATCATTGTATTTTTCTGTTCAAATCAAAGGCGAGAAAAGGCCATATGTTGTTCAGAGTTCATTGAAAAGTACAAATACTGTATTTTCCTTTATGAAATTCATTTTTTGCTTTTGCTATCCATGCTAGGTGAAGAGTGGCTCATTTCCGAGGCCCTAGAAAGAAAGACAGTAAGAGCTGTTTGGCAGTGGAATGCACTGCCTTGGAGTGTGATGGAATCTCCTTCTTTGGAGGTTTTTAAACAGAGGCTGGATGGCCATCTGTCAGGAATGCTTTGATTGTGTATTCCTGCAGGGCAGGGGGATGGATTAGATGGTCCTTGTGATCTCTTCCAACTCTATGATTCTATGAAAACAACCTCTCCATTTTGTGACCTCAGAAAGCACCTTTGGTACTATCACAGTGCACCATTTTCTGTTTTTGCACAATTTTTACACATTCACACATTTAGTGTATTAGTGCAGCACTCTAACTCTGTGCTGTAATGTAACTACTGTACTACTTTTTCTCTACATCTCTAGCACTTAAGTAAAGTTTTTCGGGAGGGAAAGGGTAATATGCTCTGTTTAATTTTCATGTGCTACAGTGGAAGAAGACTTATCAAGCTGTTTAGCTAACCTGTGGAATTATCTCTGAATTTTCTGTTTTTTAAATTTTTGTAAAGATGATAGGGTGGGAGAGATGTGATCGTTCCCAGAGCAGTCTGTTGAACTCTTTCAAGGACGAAGCAGCCAGGCACCTGCCAATTTTCTCCTCTTACCTTCTCTGGAGCTTTTTTTTCAAAATTCCAAAACATTAGCAGTCCATAGCAATCACCTTATCTACATTTTTTCCATTATCTGTGGGCTCTGGAGCGGCTGGAATCCATCACTGGATTCTTCGGGCACATCATCACTACTGTTGGCCTCACTTGCTTCTTAAAATTGGTTAACTTCCAGTTCTGTTTTGGTACCTTGGGGATGTATGCTATGTGAGAGGGAATGAGCACTATAGAAATACTATTAATACTAGTGTAAAGTGAGTTGCTAATTCCTCATACCTTCCGACTACCCCCCTCCTTTGACAGGGACAGTTCTAATTAGTACTCTTTTTCAGCACCTTTTAAAACATCCCAGATTCTCTCTCTTTCTCTCACTTTCCACCTTTGTCCTCAACTTACTTCACTTGATTGCACTCCAGTGGAGGGAGGAGAGGATGGAGAGGAATCTTGCCCTTCTCAGTAGGCTCAGGCAAAATCAAACTGCTGAAGCTGCTCCTAACTTGTGTGTTCTTTCCCATGAATTACTTTTGCCATCTTGACCATACTCTGATGTTGCTTGGCCACATGTGTCCCAGTTTTCATCTATGAAATATTGGAGGGTATGAATCCAGATATTTTTGTTGCATGACACCATGAAATATCCATTTAACAAAAACCTTGTTAGTTAAACATGTTGTGCTGATGGCTTTCCATGTTCAAGCTCCAAAATACTGAGAAGCTGCATCTGGTAGGGGCCCATATCATTAACAGATTTCAAAGTCCATATTGTGTTAATACCTTTCTTAGATCAATCAAAGAGGCACGAAATTTTCCGTGTGAGCTTTTGAAACACACATAATGTGGAGGGAAGACACTACCACAATGTGCACTTTGGAACTTGTGTTTTATGATCAACATGGCTACCTCTGAGTTTGCAAGATGATCAGCAGCCTAGAAACTGCACCTTATGAGAAATGACTCAAGGAGCTGAGTGTGTTGATTTTGGAGAAGACTGAGAGGTAGTATGATAGCTATTTTTAAATATTTGAAGATATATCATGTAGAAGATGGAGCAAGCTTGTTTTCTGCTGCTCTAGAGACTAGAACATGAATCAGTGCATTCAAGTTACAAGAAGAGAAATTCCACTTGAACATTAGGAAGAACTTCTTCATTATAAGAGCTGTTTGACAATGGAGTGAACTCCATCTTTGGAGGTCTTTAAACACAGGTTGGATGGGCATCTTCCAGAAGTGCTTTACCTGTATGCTCCTGCATGGAAGTGGGTTAAACAAGACAGCCTTTGTAGTTCCTTCCAACTCTAAGAGGCTGTCTAAACAGTGAAAATACTCCTCATGGAATGCAAGGAGAATCCTACCTGTCTTAATGGGATCCCGGATTGTATCGCCTTACAGGAGGGGGGCCAAAAACGTTGAAAACTCTGAAAGAAAAGCCTTCACAGCTTTTCCCAGAGTTTTTAAAAAACAGAAAGGGGGGTGCACATTCCTGCTTGTTGAGACAAGCAATTCTCTTTGAATTGCTTTCCCTTGGGGAGGGGGAGCACTAATTTATTGGCCAGAGGAGTGTGGGGACACTTGCTTGCTAACAGGGCAAGTGCCTAGCATCCCCATGTTGATTTTTCACCTTAGCCTACCTAGCTGCTTGGAGAAGGAGGGGGGCATTTCTCCCCCTTCCTCCTTCTCTGAGTGGCTGGCCAAGCAGCTACTGATGTTCTTTTCCAGACTGGAAAAGAATGGAAAAAGAAGCTAGCCCCTTTGCCTCCCCCACCCCCATGCAAGAGGGCATGCAATGTTTATGGGGGCTGTAAGACTCACTAAAGGTCACTCCTTTTGGGGGGCTTGTATAGACAGGATTTTATGATGCTAAGCCCTTAACAGATGTGTGTGGTGTTATGCTATGGCTATTTCCAGCTTCCCTTCTGCCTTGGAACTGGGTGATTGTCAGTCTGAATGGTTGATGGAAGTCCTAATTTTTTTCTGTTCATTAGTGTAGACACTTTGGCTGAAATACTGTTGGTGTTATAAACATGGGTAAGTCTGCGTACACAGGCAGTTGTACTTATTTAGGTTGTTGCTCAATGGACATGTTCAATTCATGGTTGTGTAAGTAGAGCTCCACAAATGTAACAGTCTTGTATGCACTCACACATCCTTGGATGGTGCATAATTAAGAATTTGTCAGTGCCTTCAATGTACCACTTCATTCCCTGGGATTTCAGAAAAAGCCATTGCACATTCCCCATTGTATGATGGGACAATAAATAGGCACACTGGCAGATATGCAATCAGTTGCACAATGTCAGTATTCAGCAGAAGGATGGCATAGCTACCATTCTACATTAGAATTATATCACTGGCATCTAGTACCATCCAAAATGAATGTTAGTATTGAAAAGGAGCACTAGTGGCTTAGTTTATTGATTTGGTCATTTATTGAAGAGCCAGTTTTCTGGCATGCACTATGCCCGAAGTAGCACTCAACAAACACAATGGCAGTTGAAAGAGAAGAAAGTGTTATTTTAAAAAACATGAGTACATCCAAGCAAATAACAACAAGTACATGTAATATTTGTTGTTGTTGTGTGCCTTCAAGTTGTTTGTGACTTATGATGACCCTAAGGTGAACCTAGCATGGTTTTTTCTTGGCAAGATTTGTTCAGAGGGGATTTGCCATTGCCTTCCTCTGAGGCTGAGAGAGTGTGACATGGCTCAGCAAGGATTCATACCCTGGTCTTACAGAGTCTGTCCACTGTAGTTGGTTGACCATTGGACTAAGAATAAATATAGGTCAACCCCCATATTCATGGATTCAGTATCCACTATTTCACTTCTCTACATCTGATAAAATATGTTCTCTCTAGGCATTTCTAGGTCTTCCAATGTGAACATAACTTCCAGTGTTCATCTCATTGAAAATAATTAGGTTTCCTATTATCCAAGCTTTCATATATCCACGTGTGTGTGTGTCTTGGAATGTATCCTGTGCAGATACGGGGGTCAACCTATATAGGCCATGGTCAAAATTTCCAAATAAACAAAAATCTACTAAGTACTGCAAAAAATCCCCAAACTAGTAAATAACTCCTAGAGCAAATCAACTCTGAATCCTCCCTAGTAGCCAAGATGACTAAACTGAGGCTATCATACTTTGGACACATCTTGAGATGGCAGACCTCATTGGAAAAGAAGATAATGCTGGGAAAAGCGGAAGGCAGTAGGAAAAAAGGGGAAAATCACATCACATATGGATTGATTCACTGTTGCAGGGCTATTGATGACTGGGCCTCTTCGGGGGGGGGGTCTCTCATTTATTTATATAAGTGTAGCACAACCTGAGGCAAACATTCCTAGATAACAACCTGTGCAAACCCCTGAGGGTTTGTTCCCAGTTTCAGCTAACTCTAGCTAAAAATACCCTGCCTTCTTCCTTTAACTCTCTCTTGCACTGTCAGTTTAAACTTCAAACTGTATTTTGCTGTCTCTGAGCCCTCCTCTCCTAGTTTCTCATTCTATTTTGAAGCTCTGATGGGTGTCTCATTCCAAAGCTTGGAGAGCAATTCCCAGCAATCAGGAGACCATCTCCCCTTGCTAGTTCTTCCTGATGAAACATCAAATGACTGTTAGTTAAATTGGCTTATCAGTAGTCATAAAACAATGTTAATTTTATTTCTTTAAATCAGGGGTGGGCAACCATGATGGGGCCAATTTTCTGCCCCGGGACCCTCAGGGGCCTCATGGACTGCAAACACACTCTCTCCTCCCCTTAAAAAAAAAAAAAGTGGCAGATGTCCCCTTATTGAAAAATTGAGGGGAAAAGGCTGGGCTGCAATGTACTTAAAATTGCCATTCTTGAAGACTTCAGGAAAACAATTTAACCTCTCTTTTTTTCTGACTTTGCCCCCCTTGTGGCTACAGAAATGAGGTAGCCTGAAGAGTCTTGAAGAGTCAACGGAGTTGTCCACACGGTGAAAATACCCCTCATAGAATTCACTCAGAAAACGAGCTGTCTTAATGGGATCCCACATTGTCTCATCATATATGTGAAGGAGGGGGGCCAAAAAGAGGAAAAACTATGCGAGAAAAGCTTTCGTGGCTTTTTCCTACTTTAAAAAAAACTCCAGAGATATGCGCATTTTCACTCGTTAAGACAGGCGATTTGACATGAATCTCTTCCCCATGTAGGACACAGTGCAAATCTGACTGACAAGACGAGCCCAGGGAGCAGGGCTGGGTTACAGGGCAAGCGCTTGCTGCCACCATGTTGGATTTTCACCTTAGTGAGTGATCACTAAGGTGATAAAACAGGGATTTGTGCTATCTTTTCTTTCCTCTTTCATTTTGGGGAAAGTTGAAATATCACTTGTGCGCACCATAGAAATAGGCTTTTTTTTAAAGGCCAGTGGCAACAGATTTAAAAACGTGAGTAATGCACTCACGATCGCCATCTCAGCTACAGGCATGAAGGGTTTGTGGGGGCTGTAAAACCATTAAGACAGGTTGCAGCTGCTGCAACTTGCTATTACTGCAGAGCAATCTGTTCCCCCCCCTTCATGTAGACATGGCCAAGGGCTTTAAAAAATAGACTTGGGGGCCTATGGCCCCAGGCTACATCTTGCCCACTCCTGTCTTAAATAGAAGTGGGAGCTCTTGAAATGCAAAGAGATGAAGAAGCCCCAAACCATGTCATCCACTGAAGAAATGTGGAAGCCTCTTTGAACCTCAGCTCTGTGTGGACATTGCAAGGTACACAGGACTCTGGGTCAGGGGAAATCTATGAGCTAGGGGTTGTCTAGACCATGAAAAAAAAACCTTATAGAATGCAAGGAGAATACCTTTTGTCCCAATGGGATCCCACGGCAATTCGATGTATTGTGAAGGAAGGGGGCCAAAAACTCCAAATACTCTGCAAGAAAAGCTTTTTCAGCTTTCCCCATATTTTTTAAAAAGCTCCAAAGGAAATGCGCATTCCTGCTCTTTCAAACACCGATATGATTTGTTGCACAGTCCAGAGAGGGTGGAACTCTTCATCTGATTGGTCAGACGTACACAGGCACAGGCTTGCTGTCAAGTGCTCGGAAGCACTAACAATCATGCGCTTTTTTAAAAAAAATGTTTTTAAAAACTTTTAAAAGGGAACCACAGTGCTTGGAGATGACAAGGAAGGTAGCCATAATGAGGAAGAGGTGGAGAGCCGCCCATCCTTCACCCATCCTGGTGGTGGTGGCCTCTTCGCTGCCCCAGCTTCATCTCACATTCCCAGGCTAGGAGCAGCCCAGCCCCAGAGCAGTGAAGAGCCACCGTCCTCTTCCTTTTCCCAGAGGCTGGCTGGGTGGTTCCTCCTGTCCCTTTGCAGCTGGAATCGGAGGCTACCACCACCACTGGGATGGGTGAAGAACAGTTGGCTCTCCTCCTCTTTCTCATGGTGGCCGTCCTCCTTCTCATTATCTCTAGGCACTGCCGAGTCCCCTTCGCCTTCCTCGCCCCCCACCATGCAAAACAATGATACGGACGCCATCTTGATTTGTGGTCATGTGAACATCACGGCAGAGAGTTTTGCATACTTGTTTTTTTGTTTTTGTTTTTGCCAAAATGCCATGGAGACAAATGAACACTGTTGCGAATTGCCTATAATGTGCAGGTATGTGCATTATTTCTTCTCATATAGACAAGCCCATAGGAATAGTTTGGAAGATATTCATCATGGTGCTTCTTCTGTGATCTCATTTATGGGGACAATGCCATTACATCTTGAAGGAAACTTCAGCTGGCAGTCTGTCTGGATTTTGTACATCAACCATCCTCTTTCTTGCTTCAGGTGGTAGAATGTCTTGGGTAGGTCCTGCAGGCTAGGGCTTAAATAACAGGGTGATATACTTCCAGATGCTTATTGTGCATTAACAAGCAGGGCTTGAAAATACTATTAGCACTACTGAAGAGAATCGATCCTTGAATGTTAATACATTGAAAATATTTGTACAATTAATTCTTTGGTTGGTTTCTTAAATTTCTTTTTTTATTATTATCTTTTTTTCAAGTTACATTACAAAACCAGCTCAAAGTTTTTCTCTTCTTTTTTTTTTATATATATTCCCTCAAAGTATATGCAAATTTTATATTACATAACTAAAAGTAAAACATGTAATAAATGTAGAACCCAGAATTTACTTTTAATTCAATTTTTTTAAAGAAGTTGGTTTCTTAAATTTCTAAAGTTTAAAAATAATTTCTCTCTGGCTTTTCTTCGCAAACGAAGATTCAGGAAGGACTCATCCCGCGCTTTCTGCAAGCGCGCTGATGACTAAAAAGGCCAATCCGAGATAAACAAGTCCGGTTGCAAAAAGCACAGATTGCTAGAAATGGCCACTAATGAATCAAAGTTATATCAGCAACTAGTTGCTGCTTTTAAAAAAGGTAACATTGTTCATTGTTTATTAAGTTGAAATAAGGAATGCCAAAAATCTTTGTTCATTTTTTTAAAGAATTAGGACTTTTTTTTTGACAAATTCTTTTCAAGCTCTGAGCACCATGCCAATATATATGCTTCTGGATCCAAGCTTATCTGCCTGTAAAACATGAACAGGCAGGGCAGTGTGTACGTGTGTGTCTTTTCCTTGCAATGATATATTCTCCTTTCTTCCTGGAACATCCTTTTTATGTAATTGCCTGGCACTTCCAGTCCAAAGACCAATAACTCTGGGCAAAATGATGTCTTCGGAGTACTTAAGTTTTAAACCTACGAATTGGAACACTTAGAAGATCCCAGGGGCTCTCACTCTTGACAGTCTGATAGGTGCCCCGAACTAACCTCACAGAGCCAGAAAGGAAAGCATATGTGCACATTAAAAGGGTCAGGATGGAAAACTCATTTCATCTTGACAGTTTTTGCCCAAGACCTTCATCTTGAGGTGTGATGCTCTTCCCGGTGATAACCTTGACAATCCTGAGTGAAATTGAAGGTTGCACCAAAAAGAAGCTACAACACTAAGACATTACCCAGAGAATTATCTTAAGAAGGCTCTGATTCTCCCACCATCAGCAACCATTTTGTCTACAAGGCATGGCAGGTCAGGTGAATGCACAAAATCCTTTTTCAATGAAAGGCTTCTGCATTTAAATGCCCAGGGGTCTTAGGAACTCTCCAAATATCAATATTAATTTAGGGAATTAATATACTCAGCTTGGTTATGCAAGAGGGAGCAACAGATAGCAGTACCTTTTGACCTATGTTTACCGGTAATCAGGAGGAGGTGTTAAGCTAAATAGTACAACAGATGAACCAATGAGACACTCCAGATATGCTAACGATCCTTAACATGTGGATATTTTGTAACTGAATAGAGGAAGTAACCTTCCTTGTTTGGGGGAGGTAGAGGTATGAGGGATCTTTACGAACGTGAGTATCTCAGTTTAGGCTGATAGATGTTCAGGCAAGAAGTTGCTTTTCATTACCTTTCTTTGGAATTTGGGCTGGCCCCTCCTTAGTGCATACCTGACTGAGTCTCAACACTAGTCCTTTGGAATTTCTGGTGCTTGGGCAATTCCCAGTTTACTGGCCATACTGCATGGAAGGCCACATTTGGCCAAACTATTAAATATTGCCAATTATTACATATATGGGGCAGGGAGTGTCAGGGTAGGTAACAGACATACCCTCCAACATTTCACAGATAGAAACCAGGCCATGTGTGGCCAAGCAACATGACACTGTGGTCAAGATGACAAGAGTTATTAATGAGGAAAAGCACACAAGCTAGTAGAGGCTGCAGCTGTTTACTTTGGCCTGAGCCTACTGGGACAGTCAAGATTCCACCTCCTCTTTTTGTACTTTGAACTCATCTTGTCCCAATGGAAGTAAGCTAAGGGCAAAGGGAAATCGTGGGAGGAGAAAGAGAAACTGGGACATTTTAAAAGCAGCTGGAAAAATGGGATGGCAGAGGATTAATCAGGACTGCCCATGCCAGATTAGGACAGTTGGAGGGTATGCATTGGCTTCAGTTAGAAGAGCATCTCTGTACATCCAAAAATAAATCACCTTAGCTGTAGAAATGAATGAAAACCCCTTCTCACATGGGAGCTCCATGCATCCACTGTAGGCCAGTTCTACCATTAGGCAGAGTGTGGCAACCACCTTTGGTGGCAGATGCAGAAGGAACAGGCCTTTAACCATTCCTCTTGGCTATTTTCCTCTGTCAGACCTGGTGTCCTTTTTGTGGGGCGTGGTGGGGTAGGACACTGCAAAGCAAACTGTTCCATGCAAGTACTGAAATCATATTCAGCAGCCAGCTCAATTTGTGTCTGCATTCTAGAAGGGGATGTTTGTCATTTTGTCCTTTTGCCTTGGGCAGTGGCAGCTGCTAGCGTCCATGTTCATTTTTAGCTCTACTTTGTTTTAATTTGTTGTAAGCCACCTTGGGTCCTTACCTTACCTGGGGGAAAGGTGCAATAGAAAATAAATAAATAAAATGACAATGGGTGAATCTGCTCTGGAATTTAGTCCAAAATTTACAGGAGCTATTCAAGGTGCTGGAGAGAAAGAGGGAGGGAGGGAGCTTGTTGTTGTTGTTGCTGCTGTTGTTATGAGCCCTCTCATCAATTCTGACTTATGGCAACCCCATTATACAGTTCTCTTGGCAAGATATATTCAGCATCTTGAATAGTGTGTGTGTGTGTGTAAAAAGTTGAAGACAGAAAAAGAGTTGATGTTTTTATATATGTTCTGTACTCATATATTTAAGTGGTGGTTACTCTTTATTGTGTTGCACTTCTGCTGAATACCAACATGGTGCAACAAACTACATATCTGCCCAAGTGCTTGTTTATTGTCTCATTGTGCAATGGAGAATGCACAGTGGCTGTCTTGGTAATCCCAGTGAACTGAATGGTGCATTAAGGGCACTGACACACAGTGAAGCACCATCCAAGAATGGGCAGCTGCATGTGAAAAGGTTATAGTGGTAGAACTCCACTTGTGCAACTGTGAACTGAATATGCCCATTGCATAACAGCCAAAAAAAGTTGTTGTGTGCCTTTAAGTCATTTCTGACTTATGGCTACTCCAAGGCAAACCTATCACAGGGTTTTCTTGGCAACATTTGTTTGAGGAAAGGTTTGCCTTTGCCTTCCTCTGAGGCTGAGAGAGCGTGACTTGCCCAAGGTCACCTAGTGTGTTTCCATGGCTGAGTGGGGATTTGAACCCTGGTCTCCAGAGCTGTAGTCCAATGCTCAGACCATGTTGGCCAAAAAGCAATACAACTGCACATATAAGGGGATTTACTTGTCTATATGACTCCAACAGGATTCCAGCCACTTGAAAATATTTTTTTAAAAAATCCCAAAAGCTTTGACACCAGCAAGATTGTATAATATAGATAAGAATAACTCTAAATATTGTTGGAGAGGTTGTCAAGAAATAGGTACATATATGCATATGTGGTAGAACTGTAAATTTGTACAGCAGTTTTGGGAAATGGTTTTTATAGAAATAGAGAATATTCTGAATAGAAATATAGAAAGGAAGCCGAGCATAGCATCGATGTCAATTTATAATGAAGAGAATGGGAACCAAACAGAAAAGGATTTAATAACAAATTTATTAACGGCAGCAAGATTAATTATAGCAAGACATTGAAAAATGCAAATAAATGTACAAGTGGAGGAGTGGTATAAAGAAGTGTGGAAGATGGCAATAAATGATAAGTTAACATGTAGACTCAAAGTAAGAAGAGGAAGTTGGAAAGAAAGTGATTTTGATAAAATTTGGAATGTATTTGTTAAAAAAGTATTACAGACAAAAGAGGGGAGGTTACCTCCACGAGAAGAAATGAGATTCTGGAAAGATTAGGTAAGGGATAATGGCTCCGGTGAAGGGGAGCACTGAGGTGGGGGCGGGTAGGGGAATTAATATTTTTGAATAGAATTATAATAAAGAATCTATGTTAACTTTTGAAACTAGTTAATAGAAAAATTGTGATTTTATAGTAATTTTATGTGTTATAATAACTAAGTATTGATTAGATAATATAATGTATGATTATAAAATTAATAAAAATATATTTTTTTAAAAAATCCCAAAAGCAAACCTTAATGTTGCCATTTTACATAAGGGACACCATTTTACTACACCATTGTATATAATGGGACTTGAGCATCCACAGATTTTGGTATCCATGGGAGGGTCCTGGAACCAAACCTTAGTGGATAACAATCTTAGAAAAAAAGGTATAATGTAAATATACAAAGGCCTTGAAACTGATGAAAAATTTTTGAAGAAAGATGGTGGAGGGGATACAATTAATTAATAACCGATTCATTGCACTTTAAAAAGATGATGGGGCAGGATATTAAACCAGGCACTTTAAAGCTTTTCTCTGTGTCTTTGAGGACTAGAAACCTGCTTGGTTTTAACCCAAAGGAAAGCTGCTATTCTAAGGCTACCAAATTCTGTTGATTCCAGGCTTGAGTATCTACTCCATCAATGGAAAGGACACTTGCTGTTTTGATTAAAGCACTCTACTGTGCAAGAACTCAGTCCATGCATGAGTTTATTGTTATTTTTAAGGAGGCAGAGATCAGTTGGCTGTATTCTGCTGCATACTCCTGCTGCTGCCTGTCTTTGTCTTTTCCCTTTCCTGTCTGGCACACACATACAGCTGTTCTGTCATCCACGGTTTTGACTCGGTAATTAGTAGAAACATACTGTGCTTAAAAGATCTTGATCTGGGCTCAGGTCTTGCAAGCCTGATGTTAAAAGATCACAAGGCCTGCAAAGTAATTATTTGCAACAGAAAACAATGCTTATCTTGAGTCAATTAGAATATATTGTACATACATGTGGGTGTTTTTTTTTAAAGCTCTCTAGACATTAAATCTTCTGCTTCCTGGTGCTTTAATTTCATTTTTTTTTTACAGCTTCTTTAAAGGAAAGTAGGAAAGTAGTAGCTATTAATATTTAATTGGATCAGGTCCTGCCAACTCCCTGCTGTAATCACGTGAGCTGCCTTTGTCTGGATGCAAGAGAGTGTTTCTTCTTTGTGGCCATATACATATTTGATTTCTTTGTGCAAGTAGCTAGATCTAAGCCCTGCAAGGTTGCCTTACTTAAGCTATAGATGATTAAATGAGGAACCTTAGACGCCCTTGAGTGGTCTGGGCACGTCAGGAATTAGCTTCCCAGGATCAGAAATGTCTTTCAATTAATGTTGCAAGAAGAGGGCATTAACAAGTTCTAGCATCTTTTCCATATGAATGCATCTTTTTACACATTTCATAGGTAAATTTCTGTCAGCTGAAGGAACTGAAGGATATATATTATTTATAGATTTTGATTGTCTCAAGGAGAGGAGAATACAGACATGCATTAATAAGGATTATGGATGTAAAAAAAAACAATACCCTGTGTGGGATGCATGTGTATTCTTGATCCAGCATTTGCTTATGGTTCCAAGAATTCAGATGTGCTCAAAGAACCCCAACACTCAAGAGAACATAAGACTCTGAACCACACCAAAAGTTCATCTAGCCCAGTGCCACGTTCTGCATGCTGGCCAACTAGAGGCCTATGGAAATCCCACAAGTGGGATATGAAGGCAGTACCACTCTCCTGCTGTAGTTATATGGTGTAGCCATCATGACTTTGCTGTTGTTATTTGCCATCAAGTTGACTTTGACTTATGACAGCCCTATGACCTTTTAAGAGCTCTGGTCATAAACTGCTTTGCTCAGGTATTGCAAACTCAGGGCCAGGCTTCCATTATTGAATCACTCCACCTGTAGTGTGCTCTCACTCTTTTCCTACTGGCTTCAACTATACCAAGCATTATCATCCTTTCCAATGAAAGGTGTCTAGTGTCTACTGTCATGATATGTTCTAAGCCTGACAACCTCAGTTTAGTCATTTTAGCTTCCTGCAATAGTTCAGGCTTGATTTGCTCTAACACCCATTTGTTTGTCATTTTAGCAGTCCGTGGTATCCATAAAATTCTTCTCCATCATGAGCCATCATGAACAGAGATGTAAAATTTTCCAAAATTTTAAATCCATGGGGGGGAAAATGTTTTTTCCCGTTTTGTGTGTGGTTGTGCAAGGGTGAGGTGGGGAAATGAATATTCAGAAAAATTGAAAAAATCCAATACTGTATTAATATCCTTTACAGATTGAAAGTCACTTTGTTACTTTGGGAGCATAAAAAGTATTCTGTTTAATTTGGTTTGGCATAAATTATCAAATTATAACTAATTGTTTTACTTACTAATTTTTTAAATGGTTTGTTACGAGTGGAACTACACAGTCCTGACCTGTAAAGTTCAAGCACCCTTTGGTTTTGCCAGTTTATTAGGAACACTCAAAAATGATAAAAATAGGATAAACTATCAATGTTAGTAAAAATAAGGAAAATTATTTTGTCTCTTTTAGTCTTCTAGAGTGTCAAGAAGACGTAAAGAACTTATTTCTATAAAGAGAAATGAGATAAAAAAACACTAAGACCAGAAATTGCAATGATCTAAAAGTGTACATGGTCTTACATAAAAAAAAATCTTCCTGCTACATAATTTTTAAAAACTGTATTGGAGAGTAAATATATGAGTAAAATATTTTACTCATCATTCTGAAAGAAAATATTCCATAATCCATATTTCCCAATGTTTCCAGGGGGAAAAAAAAGCTTGGGGAAAATGATAAAGCCAGTTTTCCCTCCTAATTTTTCCATTGAGTCTTGTAACCTGCCACCTTGGGTCTTGTCCTGGGAGAAAGGTGAGCTATAAATACAATAAAATAATCCACCTCCTTGACCTTCACATTTCTAATCATGACCAATAGCCATCAATAGCCCTGTGCTTCATGAATTTGTCTAATCCCCCTTTAAAACTACTTTCATTTGGTGATGCCTGAAGTGTTTGTACCGGCAGATCTCATAGTTTCACTATGGTCTTTGTGAAGTGCTTCCTTCTGTTTATCCAAAATCTCTGCCACCATTCAACTTCATTGCATGACCCTGTGGTTTAGTGTGCAAGAAGGTGAAGAGCTTCTCCACACCATAGCATCCCTGTTAATCTCAATGAAGGAGAGCACTTTTGAGCATGTTGGTCAGATCTGTCCACTGTAATGAGCAAGGAAGCTTATGCTCACAGGAGCTCTCCACGCACATCACAATGGAGATATGCATGTGTACATGTCTCCCATTCACTTTGTTTAGCATACGTCAGTCCAGAATCCCAGCTTTATTTATTGCTTTAAGAGGTGCATTAGAGGCAGGAAATAACTGCCCAAACACCTTACTACACCGTCTTCATGATTTTGCCAGATTTCAGTGCTTGGGATCCCACATTTAACAGAACCAGCTAGGATGGAAATTACCATGTTAACACCACCCTCCTTGACAGTCCTATTAGCTGCCTATATGAAAGCAAGCACATTATACCAGATAGGATTGGTAATAATGCAGGGTCAAGCCTCATAGCAAGTAAAGGGGACAGGTAGCTTGAAAATAGCTCAGTTGCTCAGGCTGTGGATCTAGAACAGGAACTGGCGAAGTATGGCCCCCAGATCTAAAATTATTTTGACCCCAAAAGCCCTCTAGGAGGCACGGCGTGTTTTTGTTACATTTTTGCTCTCCAGGCCAAGTCACTTCCTGTTTACTTCCTGTTTGGTTTTTTCTTAAATCTCTCTTGGGCCTAAAAACCTGTAAAAATGCTGGCACACATATGGGGGCAAAAAAAGATTGTGTGTGTGTGTGTGTGTGTGTGAGAGAGAGAGAGAGAGAGAGAGAGAGAGAGAGAGAGAGAGAGGATGCAATCCTACAAGACTTCCTGGAGGGTGGCTGATTTGGTCTCTAACCTTCTACAGTCACTCACCCCTAATTTTTGTAGGGGTGTGTGTGTGTTTTATAGGATGAGGCAGGATGAGGGTGCATTCCCTTCAGACTTACAGGAGGGCTAGGGCTTGCCCACAGGCCTCCATGGAGCAGGAGAGAAACCTTTGTGGGCCAAATTACACTTACAGCCTGGAGGCTGCCTTCCTGTACTGGCCCTCAAGGAAACACACCACTGATGATCTACCCATCCTATGGGTGAAAGAAAGATCTAGCTCTCTAGTAATGCATGAAGCAGGCCCTTCTCTAGTGTAGAACTACCTGACCCTTGAGATGTACACAGTTTGTTTATCTTGTGGGGTGCGTGCATGTATGTGCATGTGCCATGTAAGTGGAGCAGTGAATCTAATCCAGGCTATAAAGTACTCTCCAGGGTGCTGAACCCTATTTCTTAAAACTATTGAAAACCTATAATAGATTATCTGACCCTGAAATTCTGTCTCACCACTGATAAGGGAGCCACCAGCCACCACAGTGTGGGTGGGTGTACACATATGTAGTTTTATACAGTGTGTCATTATATTACAAAGTATATCCAGTTCATATCACTTTAACTGCCATGGATCCAACCTATGTAAAGCTGGGTTCTCTAGTTTTGTGCTAGAGAGCTCTAGTGTCCTCCCCTGAACTATGGGTCTAAAATGTTCTAGCAGAGAATTCTAAGTACCTCTGCAAACAACAGCTCCCAGGATTCTCTAGGATGGAGCTATGACAGTTTAAGCGGTGTAAATTTGAAACAGCTGTAAATGTGTACTGGAGATCAATACACTTTCTAAAGAAAACTGGTGCCTCCATAGACATTAGCCCAGAAACCTTTCTACATGGGTGAGGTTCATTTGTATTTTGGGGAACCCTTACAGTATCAATAAGGCATTGTTAGAGCAGGGTGTTGGAGTGCAAAGATATAAAGTGAACAGAGCATCTCCAAGCAAAGATGTAATTTCCATCCCACTCTAGGGTGCTCTCTTTCTCTCTCTGTCTCCCTCCCACTCCACATCTTGTACAGGAGCAATAATTCATATTGCACTCAGAATGGAGTGAGGCTCATTTTCTTTCAGCTCGAGGAAGCAATGTTGTATAAATAAAGGGCTGTTCCCTCCCACATGAGGACAAAGGAAGATGATGTAATCGGAGCAGAAGTGTTTGTACCACAATAGCAAAGGATCTGTCAGCACTCACTTCTATAAACTCTTACTTTTCAGGGGTTTATAGCTAAGCTTGCAAACATTTGGGCTGGATTGTAACTTCCTGTGCTGAATTTGTAGCCAGAAAATATTTCTTTTTTAAAAAATTAAGTCAGAATCATTTTTAATTTCTCTCTCTCTCTCTCTCTCTCTCTCTTTTTTTTTTTTTCTCTGCTGCCTTTGATACAGAGAACCAAAAAAAGAAAAGAAAGGATGGATAGATAGATAGTTAGTTTCCAAGATTAGACAGTACAGATGTCCCTTCACATTCGCTGGGGTTTGGTTCCAGGACCCCCTGTGAATACCCAAATCCGTGAATACTCATCCCATTATGTGCAATGGCATAGAAAAATGGTGTCCCTTAAATAAGATGGCAAAATCAAGGTTTGCTTTTTGAATTATTTTTTTTTTAAATAATATTTTCAAGCCGTGAATACTTAAATCTGTGAATGCCAAATCCGTGAATATGGAGGGACAACTGTATCTGGTGCCTTTAGGGTATATGGGGTGGCCGATTTACACTAGGACTTACTTATTTGTATTTTTGGTAGTCCATGGTATCCACAGAACTCTCCTCCAGCAGCTCATTATAGATGAGTTGCTCCTCCTATCAGCTTTGTTCACTGTCCAGCTTTCACAACCATACACAGAAATCAGAAATACAAGTCATCCCCTGTTTTTGAGGGATCAGTACCCACAGTTTCACTTCCCCGTGATTCAGGGGGAGGTCTCTCTAGGCATCTGGAGGACCATAGAGTTGTGCTGGAGGTGGTCTCTCTAGGCATCGGGAAGTCCTCCAGTGCAACTCTGTGGTCAACTTCAGCCAGATTGTAGGTGCCCTCTCTAGGCATTTTCTAGATCCTCTGGTGCAAGTCTATGGTCTAATATGGCAGTTCACTATTATATGCTGTTTTGCGTATCTGCTGTAAGTCTGGAAATGTATCCTCTGCATAAAGGTGGGGGGGTTGTGGGTTGGGCGACCTGTACTATGATATGGATGATTCTGACTTTGCTATTTAATAACATTTAAGAATATTATCTAGTTCTTTCATGCCTCCCTTTCCAAGTCTTATGGTTCTCCTGATTTCTTGACTACAGTCTCTGTTCTGATTTAAGACAAAGCCAAGATATAGAAAAACTCAAACTATGTCTGTGTCTTCATCATCCACTTTAAAGTTGTGTAAGTCATCTGTGGCCATTATTTTTGATTTTCTAATATCCAGCTTTAACCCTACCTTTGCAGGTTTTTTCCCTTAATTTTCATCGGTAGTGGTTTGCTGTTTTCTCCTAGTTACATGGTGTCATTTGCATATCTTAAATTCTTGACATTCCTTACCCCAATATTCATGCTCCTTCTGCTGACTCTAATCTTGTTTTCTCTATTACATGTTCTATAAACAAATTAAAGCGGTGGGGTGATAAAATGCAGCATTATCTGACCCTTTTGCCAATTGGAAATCATTCTCTTTCTCCATATTGTGTCCTGTCAATGGACTTTTGTCCAGAAGAAAGATTATACATCAGGGCAGTCAGATGTTATGGTATACCCATTTCTTTTAGAGTGAACCATAATTTCTCATGAATTATAGATTGTTGGCTATAACCTCTGTAACTGGCTAGAAACAAAATTTGCCTTCTGCCAGGCAGATTGGTGGAAAGACAGCATGATCCACCCTCATCTGCCAGCTCACTGCGTTTCCATGAGACCAGGGAACATCCACAGGGCTGAATTTGGGTCCTCTGGGGACATGATTAGGCCCATGGGTCATAGGTTGTCTCCTAGATTATGACGATGGAGACTCCCACTGGAATTGAATATGCAGTACAAAACTAACACCACCACTGCCCCAGTTGCATTGGTGAAAACATGGAGAAGCATCCATTATTCTGTAAGGGAAGGTGCAGACTTTTCAGTTTCAGATCAAAAAGGTAATTGGTTAGAAAGGAAAGGGGAAATGGAAGAGGTCTGCCAAAGGGACCACCCATGTTGCCTAAAAGGTCCGCCTTCTCTTTTCCATCAGTCTGGACATTCGCTGCCTCCCTTAAAAGCTATAACAACCGAGTCATAACAACCACAAGAAGCTGTCTAGTGGCCCACATTTAATCTGTCAGACACATATCATCTTCTGCAGCTTCCTGGAGCTTTATTTATTTATATACTGAATAAATCATGAAGGGATGTTAGCCTTATATAAGAGATATCACATTGGTTCCTTTGTTCACCAAGCAGAAGGATACAGCTTCTCCATGCTGGGATTCCAGAGTTAGTGACCCCCCAGGAATGGAAGAAGTACCACACTATGTTTAAGGGTTTTGTGTATTTAGAGGCATTACCCCACTTCACCTCAAACACTGCAATTCTTTTCAGCAGAGCTAGTTCATAACCCTTTCACACTGCACAATTATAGCCATTTGATGCTCTTTTAACTGCCATGTCTGCATTCCTAGGATTTGTAACTTGGTGAGGTACTGGATTTCTCTGACATAGAATTCTAAATAGCTCACAATGCTATAAATCCTGGGATTCCGTGTCAGGTGATTGATTCAGGATATATAATCAATGTGAATTTTATACAGTATTGTAAAGAGCTGTTGCCAGCAGAGGCCAGTAGTGAGGGCCAGCAAGGCACAGGTGTACTATGTTGACAATGTACTGTGTGGGAAAGAGATACAGTTGCTATCTCTATGAGGAAAGGTTGGATAAACCGTATGCGTGGGAATGGGCAACTACATGGCCCATAAGTGTAGTGTACAGTGTGCTAGTATAACCTTTGTCCCACCCTCTCTTCTCTCAGTCTGTACCATTCCTCCTTCCTTGCAGTACTAGACAGTGCTGCTGTGACTGCTGTACTGTTTAGCAGTCTCTGACTCACTATAAATACTTTTTTATTATGTTTAAGTAAAGAGCAGTAGTTTTAGACACAATCCC
This sequence comes from Gambelia wislizenii, assembly GCA_030847615.1. NCBI lineage: Eukaryota > Metazoa > Chordata > Lepidosauria > Squamata > Crotaphytidae > Gambelia > Gambelia wislizenii. The sequence continues at coordinate 18,410,712 of JAUMIR010000001.1, read as the reverse complement.
TGTGTCTGAGTGCTCATTTTGCCAGCCAGATGTCTACTGCAACTGCTAAAGGCATTATACACTCCCTGTTTCTCTTCACGTGCTTAGAGGAACCAGCGTGCACCCTGACATTCCATAGAATGTAGCCATAGTAGTTAAACTGGTATCAAACCATTTTTCCTCCCCCCTGCTTTATCTGTGGAGGATATGTTTCTGAGCTTACCACTTATAAGTGAAACCACAGATAGTAATGAACCCCATTAAAATAAAGGACTTCTGGTACAAACATACCATAGAGTTGCATTGGAGGACCTAGCAATTCCTAGAGAGGATGCCTCTCTAGACATTTTCCAGTGTGACTCTACAGTATGTGTCTCTATTTTTTCAGCCATGGATAACTGAAACCATGGATATTGGTTCTGTGGATACAGAGGGCAACCTCCATAATGTGAAAGAAGTCTTGTCTGGATGTTATTCCTGTTCCAGCAGTTGCCTTGTGGCAAGCTCCCAGTCCCACAGTGTAACATCGCTAATGTTTGAAGCAGATCCATTCCTTGATAGGCCACGTTTGTTAAGAATTTCCTGGAATAAATGTAGATAGTCCACCCAGGTTTTTCAGAGTGTGACCTTCTCAGTTAGCCTTTGGCCTTGGACAGGGAAGGGGCTATAAAGAACAATAAAGCCAGCATCTTTGAAGTACCCCAGGAACCTACATTCTTACTTCCAAAAAATGGCCTCTAAGCACAACATCCACTAACCCTAACCTTGGTATCAGAGCAATGGGGTTAAATGTTGAAGTACATAAGACCCCGCCCCAGCCATGCCCTCAAGTAGAACCTAAAAATGCAGGTGGTTGTGTTGATTTGTTAATAGCAAACCAACTCTAACCATTTTACAGGTGCAGATCTTTAGTAGAGCTAATGGGTCTTAATTGCTCATGCAAGACTACACAATGCCAAAGCATTTTGCATTTCAACAGGGGTAACTCAAAGCAATATAGAATCATAGAATTGGAAGAGACCACAAGGGCCATCCAGTCCAACCCCCTGCTTTGCAGGAATACACAATCAAATATATCTATGCTATAAAATACATTTCACTGCCCCTCGCCCTCTCACTTGGAAAGAATAAATCTATACTCACATAGATTTTCCTTGGGTTTTTTCCGGGCTGTGAGGCCGTGTTCTGGAATAGTTTCTTTCTGATGTTTCGCCTGCATCTGTGGCTGGCATCTTCAGAGAATGGTTGGGTAGGAGTGTGTGTGGAGTTTATATATTGTGAACCCCTGTTGGGGAGTATATGTACATTTGTATAATTGAATGGTTAGTTTCTGGGTATAGAAATGCAAGGATGATTAGTGTCTGTTTGGCTAATGGTTGGTTGATGGGCCATTATCTGCTGGAAATCCCCTTGTCCCTGCAGGTGAAACATCAGAAAGAAACTATTCCAGAACACGGCCTCACCGCCTGGAAAAAAACCCAAGGAAAATCTATGGATGCTGGCCATGAAAGCTTTCGACTATACTCACATAGCTACATGGAGGTGACGCCACATTAACTTTCTGCTGAATACTGCCATTGAGAAGCCAGTACTGTATTTGCCAGCATGCCTGCTTATAGTCTCATTGTGCAATGGGGAATGTACAGTGGTAGTCTCCACAATCCCAGGGAATCAAATGGTACATTGAAGGCACTGGGAAATAGTTATGTACAAGAACATGCTGCTGCTTGTGAAATAGGTACATTGACTGAATACCACTCATGCAACTGTGAATTGAATCTGTCCACTGCATTATGACAAAAAAGTATAACCGCATATAAGGGAATGTGTACATATCACACCAACAGGATTCCAGCTGTTGTTTAGAATCAACTAACCCTGATTTGCCCCAAGCCATTTTATTTTTTAAAAAAACTCATCAACCACGGACTCATTGAATGAATCTTTAGGACTCCCTGGTGGGAAGTGGGATGAAGGATCTTCCCCAGGTTTTAGTCTGAAGCATAGAGTAGTTATCCAGAGTGCTGAACCTTATTCTGCAAAATGGGTTCAGCACCTTTGAGAGTTTTTTAAAGTTTGAACTATAACCTGGAATAAATTCACCAGCCCACTTACATGGAAGGCACCAGCCATCTCTCTGTTCTGCATCTCTGTTAACACACATCAAAGAAATATTCCATTTCCGTAAATGCTGGTTATATAGCCTGGGGCAGTATCTTTGTTTGTGTTTATAATATAATCATATACAATTAATGGAGGATTCCCTGCCCCCAGTGAAATCTATTCTGTCCTGGTTTGAATTATCACTACTTATTGGAAAGACTATATTTTTAATGAAGTATGGTTTAATCAGAAGTGTCTCCTTTTATTTACATGTATCACTGCATGGGGAGAGCAGGGAGGGAACTTGAATTTTCCTGTAAGCATTGCTAAAATACCGTAATAGTTGGTAGAAGCTGTAAAATACAAGTTTTTCTATGGGGAATTATTTCTGTCATAGGGCTACACTCCTGCAAAGTTATAAACACATAATTTCCACTGAAACCTGCAGGAGGACTTGGCTTCTTGTACCCGTAGGCATGATTACAGCCTGAGCCTGGGTCTTTACTTGACAAATGCTGTTTGATGTATTTAATTTAAATGGTAAATCACACAGTGCAGCATTTAGCCTAAGATAACACAAAGGAATGTGGGATTCAAAAGGATAATAATGGTAAATGTAAAATATTCCCCTTCCCCAATTCAAATTATTTTGTATTTTTGGTCTCTGAGTGTCCACTTTGGTTGATCTTTGGTCAAATGCACATTTAACATTGGATAGGGCAACTGTGGGAGGCTTGGGGGGGGGCTACATTAGTCCCCTAGGAGACTTTGGAGGGCAGCCACCCACTACACACCTTGCAAAAAAAATGGTTTTGGCCACAAATGCCTTCTGGGCATGTAGGGAGCATTTAAATCATGTTTTGGGGTTCCCCTGAGCCATTTTAGGCCCAAGAGAGGCCTTTTCTAACAACAGGAAGTGAGGGGAAGTCAATAGCACCTTCCTGCTTGTCTTCCCAAGCAACTGGTATAGGTCATCCTACATTCCATGGCAGGGATCATTGGTGATGTATTCAAGTCTTTTACTCAAAGTCTCAAGTCTCTACCTTTAAGTCTCAAGTTGAGTCTCTAGTCCTTACAAGATACTTTCAAGTTAAGTCTCAAATTGAGTCTCAAATCTGAGAGCCAACTTTAATAGAAAAAAGGTGGTGGTGGTGGTGTGGTGTGTGGGTGGAATTTCAATAACTAGAAAATCAAGAAGACATGCACAAATTTAGGTAAAAAAAATTAAATTACCAGGAAATGGCAATGGGTCTGAGGCAGGCTTTGAGGTCTGCTCAGCAGCCTGTCCCTGCTGTACGTTGGAGGAGCCTCCTAAATCTTTTCAAAAGCTTTAGAAGGATCCTTCTGCCTCAACCCCTAGCACATTTGTAGTTACTGCTTCAGTCACGTGAGCAGTAGGCAAAAAGCAGTGACATCATGGAAGCCTTGATCAAAGGAGGAAAACCATTTTCCATTGCATAATATTTCTGGATGAATGCATTATGTTACTGAACTAAGGCCAGGTAGTCAGTTGCTAAAAAATATACAAGGCATGAGTCAAGTTGAGTCAATGCATCATTTATTATCAGGTCGAGTCCAGGTTGAGGCATTGGAGTGACTTGAGTCCAAGTCAGTCGACTTGAGTCTACATCACTGGGGAACATCTTGGCGTTATACACATGCAAGCAGTTGTATTTTGGGGCTCTTATGCAATGGATATATTTAATTGCATAAACAGAGTGCTATAAGTGTAACCATTCCACATGAATTTAAAATCTATTGTTAGACCTGACTAGAGTAGGACCATCAAATCAGATTTACCTATGTGCCAAATTAGCATTCCACAACTGATTTAATGTTTCTACTCTAGTTGGGACTAGCCAACAAGATTCTTAGATAGCGAGTAATTATTCATCAGTACCTGCAATGTACCGCTTTCTTTCCTGTGCATTCCTCATTGTCTCATGGGGCTGTAAGCAGGTACATTGGAAGATACACAAGCAGTCACACCATGTCAGTATTCAGTGGAATGGTAGTGTAATGTAACCATCGTGTAACTATGCAAGTGTAGATGTAAACCTTGCATGCATGGTATAGGTTCTTAGCCCATGACTTCCCGTACCCTGGGGTCCATTTCCTGATCTTTCAATCTATAGATCATTTCACTGCGTTGAGTAGTTATTTGTACTTTTAACACACAACATGCTCAAATGGATGGGTGCATTGGATACAGATTGTAAATTTCATAATAATTTTCCACTGTGGAATTTCAGCTGCGATGTAGAAAACAAAAGCAAAATAAATAAATAAATAAAATCCTAAACAATTCCACTTATGATCCACTTAAGAAAAACACAACTCAGCTTGTGTGTGTGTGTCGTTTGTGCCCTCACATCACCTGTTGACTTATGGTGACCCCAGGAATTTCATAGGGTTTTCTTAGGCAAGGAATACTCAAAGATTGTTTTGCCAGTTCCTTCCTCTGAAATACAGAGTGCCCTTGGAATCTGCTGGGTTTTGCTTCCAGGACCTCCCATGTATACCAAAATCCATGGATGCTCAAGTCCCATTATACACAATGGCGTAATAAAATGGCAAAATCAAGGTTTCCTATTTAGAATTTTTATTTTTGGAATATTTTCAAGTCATGGATGGTGGAATCTGTGGATGCAGAAGCCATGGATACGGAGGGTCAACTGTATAGCACTTGGTATCTATACTCGTTGTTGGTCTCCCATCCAAGTACTAACCATAGCTGACCCTGCTTTAGCTTCCAAGATCAGACTGGATCTGGTGCATTTAGGATATTGAGGCTAAACTCAACTCAGCTTACAGGGGTGTAAGTAACTGATAAAAGTTAATAACTTTGCAATAGGCATAGCTCTTTGCTCTTTGCATATGACAAAAACATTTAAATACACCCCTCCAGTTCCCTACTCTTGAATCAATTTTTTCTTTTTCTTTTTCTTTTTTTTGCAATAGCATTGAACTCCTTTCCTTTCTTCCTGCTTTTCACTTGTACTGCACCATATCATCATGACACTGGAATGTTCTTTTGCTTCCTTTGTTAGGAGATCAGGAAAAGAGAAGTGTGTGTGTGTTTGTGATTTCTTCCGTCTCTTCCATTTATACACTGCCTTTTCTCCAAAACCAGGATTCAAGGCAGCTATAAATTTCACTTCCCTATATTTCCAATTTTTTTTAATAAGTGTTTGCCAAGTTTTGCAAATTTTTGTCATACTAGCTATACCCAGCGTAACATACACCGTTGTCTGTCTATCTATCTATCTATCTATCTATCTATCTATCTATCTATAACAGTTTGGTATGTTTCCATTCCCACTCTACTGATTGGCCACTTAGGAAACATGTCAAGAGTATAATCATTTGACGCATTAGTATATAATATTTTGAAGACTGACTGTGTGACGAATGTTGCTGTCCTTGAGCAAGCAGGGATCAGCAGCATTGAGGCCATGATATTGAGAACACAGCTGCGCTGGGCAGGGCATGTTTCTAGGATGGAGGACCATCGCCTCTCCAAAATAGTATTCTACGGTGAACTCGCCACAGGTCAGCGTAAGAGGGGCGCTCCAAAAAAGCGATACAGGGACTCCCTGAAACAACATCTCAGGCTCGGCCAAATTGATCACCAACATTGGTCCGCCCTGGCCTCACATCGGGAGGCATGGAAACGCCCTATCCACAATGCTGCAGCCTTATTTGAGAACTCACGCCAAACAAGTCTTGAAGAGAAACGACAACGCAGAAAGCATCGCAACACGGAAACATCACCAAAGGAGACCTTCTGCTGTGCTTTCTGCAGCCGGACTTGTTTATCTCCTATTGGCCTTGTTAGTCATCAGCGCACTTGCAGAAAGCGCGGGATGAGTCCTTCCTGAATCTTCGTTTGCGAAGAAAAGCCAGAGAGAGATATAATATTTCAAATCAACTATAATGGCATATGTTACGCTGGGTACAGCTAGTTTCATGCCAAGAGTCCCTCCACTGCCGCCATGCAACCGCGCTTACACACACACACACCACACGCCAAGATGCGAGAGCTCCTCCGCTGCCATGGGACTGTGCGTGGAACACACCTTACATGCCATGGAACACACACCTCACACTCCATCCCCCACGCTAGACACCCCCATGCTACATACACCCCACATGTGCCAGGATGCGAGAGCCCCTCCACTGCCACCATGAAATTGCACAAACACACACACTACACACACCAACTACATTTACACCACACACTACACAAACACCATGTGTACCAGGACACAAGAGTCCCTCTACCACTGCTGTGTATGGTGTGTGTGTAGCATGGTGTGTGTGTGTGTGTATGTGCAGCTGCATGCTGCCGGCAGAGGGGCTCTAGCATCCTGCTGCGTGTGGTGTGTGTGTAGCGTGGTGTTTGCATGTGCATGTGCGATTGCATGGCAGTGGCGGAGAGGGTCTCATGTCCTGGCGCACATGGTGTGTGTAGCATGCTGTGTGTGTGTGTGTGTGTAGCATGGTATGTGTGTGTATGCGCAGTTGCATGCTGGCAGCGGAGGGGCTCTCATGTCCTGGCATGCATGGTGTGTGCGTAGCGTGGTGTGTGTGTATATAGTGTGGTGTCTGTGTGTAGCATGGTGTTTCTGTGACTGTGTGATTGCATGGCAGAGGTGAAGGGACTCACATGTCCTGGTGCACACAGTGTGTGTAGCGTGCTGTGTGTCTGTGTTTGCCTGTGCGGTTGCATGGTGGTAGCGGAGTGGCTCTTACATCCTGGCACATATGGTGTGTGTGTGTAGCGTGGTGTATGTGTGTGTAGCATGGTGTTTGCATATGTATGCATGGTTGCATGGTGGCGGCAGACGGGTTCTTGCATCCTGCTGTGTGTGGTGTGTGTGTAGCGTTGGGTGTGGGTGCGTGGTTCCATGGCGGCAGAGGGGCTCTCGCGTCCTGGCATGCATGGTGTGTGTGTCTGTCTAGCATTGTGTATGTGTGTATGCGTGGTTGCATGGCGGCAGCAGAGGGGCTCTCAGCATGAAACTTTGTACCAGTACCAGGTGTAATACAGTATACACCATTACAGTTGATTTGAAATATTATATATTAATGCATCAAATGATCATACTCTTGACATGTTTCCTAAGCGGCTAATCAGCAGAGTGGGAACGGAAACATCCTGAACTGTTAGATAGATAGATAGATAGATAGATAGATAGATAGATAGAGGTGTATGTTATGCTGGGTATAGCTAGTTTTAAGAAAGACTTCAGAGGGAAACAGAAGTAGTTAGGAATAGTAGGCGATTCTGGGAGAGCCAGCATAGTGTTATGGTTTGAGCGTTGGACTATGACTCTGGAGACCAGAGTGTGAGTCCTCACTTTGGCATGGAAATCTTGGGCAGGTTACACTTTCTCAGCCTCAGAGGGAGGCAGTGACAAGCCTCCTCTGAACAAATCTTGTCAAGAAAACCCTGTGATAGGTTCACCTTAGATTTGCCATAAGTTGGAAGTGACAGTGACTTTAAGGCACACAACAACAACAGGAGTTTCTGAGGTGCTTGTGGGGTTGGGGGCATTTTTATGCTTTCATATGTTTGAAGGCATTCAGCACAGTTTGGGGGCAAACATTCCCCAGAAATCATGCTGACTTCTTTTTTTAAAATGGGGGGGGCATCAGGGGGGTTTCTACAGGGGCCACTAAAATGTGGTGCAGGGCCACAAAGAGCCCATGGCTGGGCTGTGTCCACCCTTGTATAGAGCCTTTAAATGATAGAAGTTCCAGGACTACCATTTGTTCTTGACCTTCTCTCTGGAAGAAGGTCCATGTAGGCTTATTATTTTATGATATTTGGTTTTATAGGTATTTAGAAATGTACAGGATTCACATCGCACAATGTATAATTTGAATACTCCAAAGCAGCCAAAATCTACTGCCCTTCATTGGATCTTCTAGGAGACATCTAGCACCCTAAAATAACTTCTAGATCTCAAAACTCGGCTCTTGAACTCTTGCCACTATTCTTTTAAGTATCCCGCAAACTGTATTTTTCTCTTGTCCATACAGATATCTTCCTTACATCCTCAGCTAATACAGGGGATATGAAATATCTCTCTTTCAGACGGTTGTTGTGTGTCCCCAAGTCATTTCTGACTTATGGTGACCCTCAGGCAAACCTATCACACGGTTTTCTTGGCAGAATTTGTTCAGAGGGATTTTGTCCTTCCCCTAAGTCTGAGAGACTGTGACTTGTCTGGGTAAGTTACGCAGTTGGTTCAGCTGAGTGGGGTTAGAACCCTGGTCTCCCAGTGTTCTAGTCCAACACTCAAACCACTATACCAGTCTGACTCTCAGTCTCTTTTAGATATGTGCTAGGAATTCAGGAGGCCAACTATTAAGAGCACTAAGCCAGCTATTTAATTCCCATGGCAACATTATCACTGGGCTATTTAGCTAACAAAGGAATATTCCCAGCTAGGCTGGGCCAATCCATTTCATCACTTTAGCTATTCTTCTCTTGTGCAGGAGCTAATCTGGGGCTGGAGAAAGTTAGACTCACTAGCTGCAAGTGGACACTCCATATTTTCATTCAAAACATTCACAGCCTGGAGGGCATGGGAAGGGGTAAATTTCACTCCCTCCCCAACAGCTGTTTCAATGCCAAAAGAGGCCTTTATTTAACCAGGAAGTGAACTGTCAGTTGAGGTTTTGCCTGTCCCCTAAGTCTGTTTCTGGCACTCAGTAGAACTCAATGGAAGCCACTGAGAATCATGCATGCTCCTAACAGTAAAAAACCATTCCTTTACCTGTGTTTCTCCATTCTGGGTTTGTTTCACTGAACACACTAGAGAGGTTAAACCTTTGCCCCCCAGCTGTTTTGGACCTCAATTCCCAGAATCCCTGTTGACCAGTTATGCTGGTTGTGATTTCTAGCAGCTAAAATCAAAAACATCTGGAGGGCCAAAGTTAGGAAACACTAGGCTGGAGTCCATGATCAGGGATTACAGTGGTGTAGCCTCCCACTTGGGAAAGCAAGTGGTACATTGAGGAGGGTCCCCATGCCAGGGGGTGGGCCTTAGAGAAGGGGAGGACTACTCTGGGTCTAGATTGGGCTAGGAGAGAGTTGTGTGATATGGGAGTGTGACAAAAAGCCCCAAGCCCTTGCCCATCTAAACCAAATCATGTACCAATAGATATGATGTACCAATAGATCTTCCTCCTCACCTTCTCTCTCCGGCTTCAGCGCAAATTTAGATTTATTCACTCTGATTAATAATAATAGCCTCTTAGCTTCAGCCAGTGTTCCGTCATGGGTTTTCTTGATCTTTTACAAACGGAAGGCATGCGAACCTTCACACCAGCCTAGTTGTTTTTAGTCAAATGGGTACATGTGGTTTCCATGGCAGCAGAAGCAGGCAGAATTTGACTTTAAGAGCATCCGCAGATGGATGCATTCTGCTTCAACAGGCAAGACTCCCTCCATCAAGGAGCATCTTTTGTCAATTCCTTTCAGACCATGATTCTCTTAACATGACATGAGCTGCCCTAAGAAGGGGTAGGGTTGCTAGGATAGGTTGCAGCTTATCTCTGAAATCTTAAGCAGTGACCACTATTGTGAGGGTAGGGGGTATAGAAGGAATGACAGATATCTTGTGTACAGAATGAGCAACCAGCCCATCTGTTTTTGGTTGTTATAATGCTGTAACATTTTTGTGACAGATGCCATTGTCTTCAGCATCCCTGCAACGTACTGATTGATTGTGAGTTTTAAAACACACACACACAAAAGCACACACAAGCTGGGATGCCTTATAAAATTTATCATAACTGGTCCATATTGTTTGGAGAAAGCTTATTTGAACTGTGAATAGAGTTGAGGCCATAACTCATTGATGAAGCCTATGCTTAGCATGGAGAAGGTCCCAGTTCATTCCTTGACATCTCCAGGTCGGTCTAGGAAAGAATCGTGTCTGAAACCCTAAAAAGATGCTACCAGTCCATATTGGGAATACTGGGTTAGGTGGACCAATGGATCTGACTTAACTTAACTCAGTTCTTTATGTTCCAAAGCAAGGATTGGCCCAGGATCATAACTAGTTTAGATGTCCTTACGAAAGGAGGAATTAGGACCTCTTTACCAGCCACAGCTTAATACAGCTAGGATGGGCAAAGTGGTGTTGTTGGTCCATAGATCATGCCATCCCTACTCAGCATACCTGTGGTGAGAAATGTTGGGATTTACAGTTCAACAATATCTGTGGGGTAAATAGGGTGTGACCCGTAGGCCATGGGTGGCCACTCAACTCCCAATTTTGAAGTCCCTGAAGCCACCAAACCCCTCAACTCTCCCTTAAATGTTTTTAAAATTTGGCACCATTTGGAAAGGGAGGGGATTTTTCAGACCCCGCCCCCCAGAAAATCCTCCAAAACATGAAAACACACAAAAACACCCCATCCCACACAGTCTCCCTAATTCACCATTGCTCTCAAATACCTCTATTTTCCTCTGTAGACCCTCTCAAAATATTGACAGAAAGTGACTCAACATCACTTTTGTCCATTTTAAGCAGGGCTACAGAGGAACAGATATGTGAACTTACTCTGATGGTCAGCTGATACAGGGTTTGGGGAAAAATTGGCTGCCCACCCCCTGCACACATAGTTGTCCACCTCTCTTATATGGAGATGTTGGGAAGTTGGCATACCCTGATGGAAGCCTCTGTCATTCCAGCCTGGAATACATCAGTAGAGTTGTGACTCCCCGTGCCTTCCTAGTGGATGCATGGGCCATTTCCAGATCCTCCCAACATGCCTAGAATAGACCAGCACATGTTTGGCTGTGAGGGGCCTCCTACCTCTGTTGATAGGAGGAAGCAAGAACTGCTGTGCACTCAAAGTCAGGGCCCTGCTGGTGCTTTTGGAAGAAGTGAGGCAGCAGGGTAACTGTAAAACCACTCAGTTGTCATCTGGCTGGTGCTGATGCTACAGCTTGTTCAGCCTGGCTCCTTGAGCTACAGTCCCTTGTCCACTGATATAGTACACCTTGCCTTGGGCAATCAAAATAGATGGCCCTGCTCTTTCTCTGCCTCAAAATGCAGTTTGTGATTCGTGATTTGACTAAAGGCTCATCTACACAAGCCAGAATATGCTGGTCACAGATCAGGCCTGTTTCTCCCCTGTTACTGCCTCCAAATGGGAGGAAGCCCAGATAGGTATGCAGGCCCATCACTGCAGCTGCTGGCACGGACATCTCCCTGGCTCTCCCAGAGGGCAGGAAGCTGGCCCGCAACATGTGACCAATGCCTTTTGCATGTGATCAGCCTTGGTCACATGCTGTGGGACTCCTTCCTGCTTCAGAGAGAGAGAGGCAGACCGGCAGCTGCAGCAATGGGCTGGCCTGCCAGGACGGGTTCCTGTAGTCTCGCGGGGCCTGATCTGTTTCTTCCTAGCAGGAATGAATTAAAGCAGGTATCTATTTATATAATTCTCTTGGGTATGTTGCTGTTTCCAGTGTACTGATTGGCTGCTTAGGGAACTGACCAACCAATCACAGGTCTGTTGGGCAGCCAATCAGCACAGTGGGGGAAGGGCAGAACGAGTGGGGAGAGGGGCAGAACGAGTGGGGAGAGGGGCAGAACAAGCGGTGGGGGGGCCCACAGGGGACAGAATGAGCGGTGGGGGGGCAAGTTAAATCCACTACCCTACCTCAAAGGATTGTCATGAGGTCTCCTGGGCATTTTGGGGGGAGTTTTTTAATGGCGTATGGTACGCCAGATCCAGCTACTTTTAATATAACAGTTTATCGGGCCCTACCCTGTCTTCCCCCATCTTAGCCCTGGGGGTCATGAGGACTGCCAAGGGGCAGAACAGGGCAAAAGCCCTGCGTAATCAGGACTGCAGGGCTCTAAGATGGGGGCAAGATGGGGTATATTGCCCATGTAGACAAGCCCTATGTTTTCAAGAGTTCTTTTGGATGCAATCTGTTTGGGTGATCAGAGCAGCTATTGCCAATCTATATCTTGAAAGAGGAGTACTCTGGAGTCGAAAAATTAGAAACTGTGACCATACTGATGTTAGGTATCCAAGCAATGAAAACAAGGGGAATTAGTGTGTGTGTGTGTGTGTGTGTGTGAGAGAGAGAGAGAGAGAGAGAGAGAGAGAGAGAGAGAGAGTAGCTTATGCTATGAACTATTGTATCATAATGTATTAATTAAAATTCTGACATTGCCTAACATTTTTATATCTGTTCAGTTTAATAGCATCTTTTTGTATTTGTTTTAATCATGCTTTCTGGTACTTGAGAGTTCATGACCCTTCTATTTCAAATTTTATTTATTTATTTATATTCCTGGTTTTGATTTTGTTAATTCATAACAATCCACTATATAAGATATGCACTGGTGTCAACTCCAGGTCCACTAAAATCAGTGGAAACTCTGCCACTGGTTTTAATAAGATAAAGATTGCATAAAGTTATGAAGTTGCATTATCATGAAGTTATCCAATATCAGCCACTCTGACTACCCCTAGCATTCCAAAGCCTCAGACAGAAGTCTTTATAGCCCCGGAGTCTTAAATCTTTTAACTGCAGGTTGAACTTGAAAGCTGATGCATGCAAAATCTCTATTCTGCTATGGAGCTATGGGCATTCCCTTTGAATGATATCCACTGTTAATTGTTGCTTATTATAGCAGCTACTGCATTAAATGGCCCTTAAGTGTTAAATTAAGTTACTACATTAAGATGCTGGTGAAGACCTTTAAATGTCGACTGGTGGCTGAGGTATCACTGGGGCAGTGAATCTACTCCAGTTTCTAGTCTGAGTTTTAATGGAGCTATCCCAAGTGTTGGACCCTGTCACCACACTAAGTTCAGCACCTTGGATGGCTCCTTTAAAATTCAGACTAAAAACCAGAGCAGATTCACCAACTCACTGACATCAGAACCACTAGCCTCTACTGAGTGCAGGCATCCTAAGGCTTGAATTGTGCATTAACCAGTGTGGTGTTATGACTAGACAGGCTTCCAGGACCTGGTTGTCTCCAAATGTGTCAAACTGCTACTGTCTTCATTCCCAGCCAGCATTGGACATCGTAAATGGGATAATACATGGTGTAATATATCTGGAGGGTTCCAGATTGGGAGAGGCTAAATCAGAATATGTCTGAATAGAAGTGGAAATAAGGTTGAAATCTGAATTTAGTTGTGAAGTGTACTGGGTGACTCTGGAAACACTGCTGGAACTTAAGGACAATTCCTCTTACGTAAATATCTTGGAGAAAGACCCTGGAAGCTTGGGACTTTGTAATGTCTGTGACAGATCCAATTCTTCAGTCTGGCCAGTATTTGAGAATGCTGTAGGTTAATTACAAGGTAGACCATCCCAGAACTTACACCAGCCTTGGAAGGAGAAGCAGGAGTCATAAAGGAACAGCAGGAACCTGCTTGGAGTTATATGAAATTTAAATTTAAATTGACAGTACTTGGAGCCCTCTGTTTGGAGGCACCCTAAGCCTGCCTCCAGATTGTTCCTTCTCCAAGGCCCTCTGAGTATAGCAGACATAAGACTAAGTGCTCTGCTTGGCAAATTAGCCTTCCTTTGCTTGGTTTGATGTTCGAGGGAGCCTTTTAAAACACAAAGCATTATAATCTATATATAAAAAACTCTTGGGCATGTTTGCTTTCCCAGTGTGCTGACTGGGCATTTACCCAACCAATCCCCTCCCTCCTTCAGCCAATCAAATTCCCTCTCCGCCTCACAATCTGCTCCTGCTACTCAGTCTTTATCTACACCCCCAGCCTCACAAGGGCCTCTCACTCCCTCAGCCACTCACCATCCATATGTAAAATAATGCAATGTTTTAGAAATTTAGAAAGATAAAAGATAAAAGCAGTCCCCAATGGGAAATACAGTCAACTGTAGGTAGTATACTACTACAAAGTGTGTTTTGGGGGCTAAAATAATAGCATGTATGCTGAATCGTGTGAACCTTTAAAATTACTATAACAACATATGTTATGCTGGGTACAGCTAATAGGATAAATATTATGCAAAGCTTGGGAAGGGTCCAAAAGGTACTTTTCTGGACAATAGCTCCACAGTTGAAACCCTACGCTGAGACAGAACATAACTTTATGCGCATGGAGTTGTGTAAGAGTTCTGTGATGCCACCTCATCTCTTCATTGTGACGTTGTGCAACCACATTTGCATGCCATCTGCATGTTGAATAAGCAACAACAATGCACCAATCTGTTCCCACAACCTTGGACTGAATACAGCTATTCTATATTGTCCAACCACTTCCATAGGGGAACTTACACATGTGTAAGACACCAACAGGATTCCAGCCACAGAATCTCCCAGTCGGCTGGTGAATTCTAGGTGTCATCATCCAAATAATGTACTTTCCCAAAGTCTGACTGTGTGCCTAATATAATATACAACTCACCTGCCCTTATTTTCTCCATACAGGAAGGAGTGGCTGGCCAATGTTGGAAGTCCTAGCGCCCAAATTGACAGGGCAAATTTTTCTAATGAAAAGGAGATCCCAAAACTCGACTTCACCTCATTCATCACAAGATATTAACCGAAAAGGACAACACTAGGTGTGGAATTCTCACCCTGCTGCTGTTGCATAATCGTTTCCACACTTCCATAAGGTGTCAAAATTGCTGCATACTAGGAAAATGGAACAATTCTCATATTTGTGTTCAGTAGAAATTGTAAAATTTTGCAAGTAGAACAGTATAGGGGTGGGTGAATAGTACTTCTTGTTTTAAAAAGTCATTTTAATATATACAGGATCCCCTAAATTGGGACTACAAGGGTTTTTTTAAACATTGAATGACACTGAATTGCATTTAACATGTCCGATTTTTCTTTTTCTAAATTAACAGCCATGGGAGATCAGGTTGCAAATGGAGCTTCTTTTCCAGGATTAATAGCAGTTTATGGGAGCAATTTTCTTTGGGAACATAGCAACTGGAGAAGATTTAACCCACCTCCTCCCCCTGATCCTAGTACTGATCAGGCCAGCTATGGATGCTATTTAGAGAAAATTAGCAAAGCCTAAATATGTTAAATATGGTCGTACTTTTAATGTCCCATCTAGTTTGGCCCATGTCCAGCACATTGTAAAGTAAGCATGAGCACATGGATTTTTATAGAACACATAACTTCATCAGATTATGGGGTTAGAGATGGATTATTTATATTTTTACAAATCAGTTTTCTGTATGTTGACTTGGAAATAAGTCCCATTGCATCTGATGCAAATTTCTCCTGACTGATTGTGTATAGGACTCCACCCGTATTGACTTACAGCAAGAAAAAAGCTTGGAATGAGTTATGTCTTAAAACTTAGAAATGACCAGGTCAAATCGGACTGCTGTCTAAAGCTGTTAAATGCTTGCCACCCCAAGAAAAACAAACAAACCTTGCAGTGGTTCTCATTGGGTTTAATCAACCTTTCTTTTCTGTGAATTCTTCCCCCACCTCAATACTGATTGTGTTGTACTAAAATAATGATAAAGACAAATCTTGCCTTTTTGCCTTGATTATTGTACATGTGCTAGAATAAATATTGATTGCCATAGATAATGTGTCTTGGTCTACTTTAATAGAAAAATATTCCTGAACCAATCTTGGTAGCACCTTGAAAGGTATGAGAGTATGGACTACATCTCTGTGTTTAAAGAATTCACAGAGTTTATTCCAGCAAGTTTCTGTACATCAGTTTAAGCCCTGCTCCTAAATCTACCTAGAAGTTGTGTATTCATAATTTCATTTCAACTGCAGGACATATTGGCTCTTGGCTCTGGGGAGCTGGGAAGGGATGGGATGAAGACCAAAGCAGACAGCAGCAGTGCCACTGTGGTCGATGACATAGCTGTGTTAGTCTGGATGGAATATCCGTTGCAAAGGGATCTTGTAGCACCTTTGAGACTAACTGAGAGAAAGAAGCTGTAGCATAAGCTTTCATAGACTTGGTCAACTTCCTCAGATGCGTGGAGAAGGTGATTGCATTATGGTAGATGGTAAAACACAGGGGATTGGAGTAAGGGGATCTGTTCTATGGGAAATGTGATTGCACTTATAGCTTACTTATGGCAAATGTGGCATGTGGCTGGCCACTTTTTGAACAGAACGCTGGACTTAATAGGCCTTTGCTCTCATCTATCATGGCTCATCTTTTATGTTCTATATAAGAGTGGAAATCATCACATGTTCAATTGAATGTTCAACTCTAATGTGTCTGCAAGAACTTGACCAGCTGGAATCTACTACCATTTAGATAGCATAGCTGTCAAGTTGACAATAATGCAAAAGAACTGGAAGTGACAAATATAATCTAAGCAGGCCTTTTAGAGCACTTTTGGTGAGATGTCATTCTCAAAGCATGACTTCATTTTTGAACTAAGAAATGGGCACTGGAAACAACCTTCCATGGCAGAATGGCATGTGCATGAAGAAGTGTTTCTTCTAGCAACCAGATTCATTTTCACTGGGTCTTTGTACGTGTCTGGCCCTGGATATTTCATTCAAGCTCTTGCCTGGGTTGCTAATAAGTAGCTATAATTCCAAAGACACACAGCTTTTGTGATCACTCACAAACATCCTTTGTTAAACTCTTTGAGGGTGACCCTTGTTAAACTGAAATGGAAAATGGCAAAGATCAAATGTAGGTCTTGTTCAATAGTTGGAATATCCTTCCCCCAAAGGCTGTGATTCTGTCTTCCCTTGGCCAAAATTATCTATATAACTTTAGGTTTGGGGAAAACAGAAAACTCTTCAGTATGTCCCTTTCTCCTGTTCTTCATTGCTCTGCTATGGCGTGGGAAATAAAATGATGTGATAGCTTGTCAAAGGTTTGACTCTCTGTGATATAAAGGCTGAACAGTAATGTATACAAAAATTTGGATCCAAATTTAAGCTAAAGCTATTGGGCAGACAGAAGTGTATTTCCCTGCTCCACCATCCTCAAGGCAACCTTCCTAGCTTCCTGAAAACACTACACAGAGGCTGAAAAGCCTCCTTGGATCCCATCTCAGGAGAAAGGCAGGGTATAAATTCAGTAAGAAAGTAAGTGAGTAAATAAATAAGGTGAGCTGTAGTGCAGGGTGGATTCTGAAAATCAGGTGAAGGCACCTTCCACCTTGTACTGTTGTTATATCCCATCTAGATATTACTGGGAGGAAGGGAAGAGAAATAACTGCAGAGATGGAGGCAAAAGGATCCATAGTTGTCTGCTGCAATGTTATGTGCAATATTTGTCTTCTTGCCAGAAAACATCCAACTACACTTACAAGTGCAAACTGGCAGTTCTCTTGAAAGAAAAGGGCAGTGCACTACAACTATGTGTTGATTCCCTTCAATGCATCAGAGAACATGAGGACTTCCTGGATAGCACACAGGGGGAATTGATTCTACAGGCCAACAGGAAGAAACTGCCAAAGAAAATGAAGAGGCCTGTAACTGAGGAAACACCCTGAAAGAAAGTCACTGTCAGAAGCAGAACATACAGAAGGGATCCAGAATCTCTACAACTATGCAATCACTTCCTACATCTTCATGAAGATAGCATCAGTGAAGATGCTCAAACAGGAAACCAGCAGCAAAGGATACTGCATGCCAGGGAAGGAGTTAAGGTAACCACCAACCACAAAAAGAAGAAAAGAAAGGTAATGGTTGTTGGAGACTCATTGCTCAGGGGTACAGAGGCAACTGTGTGCCAGTTTGACAAGATGAATCAGAAAGTGTGCTGTCTTCCTGGTCGTATTCAGGATATCACCGACAACTTGCCAAAACTCAAGAACAGAGATCAGTACCCCTTTCTCCTTATTCATATGGGACCCAATGACACTGCTAAGAACACATTTGAGCAGATCACCTCCTTTCAGGAAGCTGAAGGCAAATTGCACTGGGACCGTGGGACCCACTTGTGACACTCAATTTAAGACATTAAGCTTGAGAATTTTAATTAGCTCAAAGGTATTGCTATGAGAGGTCAGGTAACTTATGGGATCTTTGCACCAGTGTATACCAGTACTAACTGAGAAGACTCCAATCCAAAATGAAACAAAAATGGTTTTTAATGGAAAATAATCACAGAAGCATTCACACGTACACTATGTTCACAAGCGATCACACAAGGCTAACAAAGAGTTAGGAGGAAGTATTTGGATAGAGGAATAGATTCAGGGAATGGGCTATAATTACCTGTCCGGAGAGCAGAGATTCATGCAGCAAAGAAAGACTCAGATTTGGATCTGAGGGTGATATGGCAGTCGGGCAGAGTGACAGTGTCCAATCTGGCAGCACACTTTGGCTATGATTTGAGGTGATATTTATACCCAATATCAATACCTTAAGGGGTGTTTTGAGACTAAGAGTACGACAATGCTTGGGTGAGTTTCCCAGAGTTAAACAATGGAAGCTCTGGCTACGCTGATTGTTACTAATGGTTGGAACATTGAGGCTGATGGGTTTCTGGCCAGTATTACAGATGGGGAAAGTGTGAAGGAAAGATGATTGCAGGGATGAGTGTGGACAATAGGTGTTCCAGTTACTGTTTGCTTTGAGAGTATGACTCACTGCCAGATGTGTCTGGGGAAATTAGCTCATTCCTCCCTAATGACTGTCTAAGCGGGGCTTTGCTTAATCTTGTCCTGGGCATGTTTGGTTTGTGGAATTTCTAAGACAACTTAGGTCTTTGGGTGACCTTCACTCAAACCTAATTTTATGGCTGGCTTGGTCTGCTGGAGACCTCATGAGCTGTCTAATAAGATGAATTATGAATTATTGGAGGGAGGGAGTGTAAGACAGGATAACAAAGGGGTTTGAGGTACAAGTGGTATTCTCATTAGTGAAGGACAGAAGACTGCACAGGGAAAGGAAGATATTAAAAATGAATGACTATCTAATAGATAGTGTAGACAGGAGAGTTTTGGTTTCTGGGACCATGGTCTTCGCTTCCTAGACAGAGGACTACTGGTTACAGGTGGGCTATACCTCTCAAAGATTGGGAAGAATGTCTTTGGTAGTAGCATGGCAAGTCTGATCAAGAGGACATTAAACTAAATCTTTGGGTGGGTGGAGGTGATAGCTCAAACAACAGCCCAAAAGCAAGCTCTAAACCCAAGGATGAAAATACTAGAGGAGAAGCTGAGGGAGAAAGTGTGATCCACAGAAAAACTGAACTTGAAGTCCTAGCACAGGAAGGTAAATATGTCTTTATAGGCATAATGGAGACCTAGTAAGATGACTCCCATTACTGGAGTTGCAATTGTAATTTTGTATCCAAGGATTCAGCCATCCACAGCTTGAAATTATTCCCCAAAAAAGGAGGGGGAGAAAATCCCAAAAGCAAACCTTCATTTTTTTTCCATTTTATATAAGGGACACCATTTTACTATGCCATTGTATATAATGGGACTTGAGCATCCACAGATTTTGGTATCAGTGGGCAGGGTGGGTGGCTCCTGGAACCAAACCTCAACGGATATCAAGGGCCCACTGTATCACCTATTCAAAAAGAATAGATGTGGCAGAAAAGGATGGGAAATAGCATTATATGTCAAATTCAGTTGTGCAGAAATCCATGAGAATTATCAGAGTGGACCAGTTGAGAGCATTTGGGTAAGAATAAATGGAGAAATGTCAGGACTGCATTACATAAATCTCCACAAGTGGAGTTGTGCACTGAATGGCAACATTGTGTAACTGAATGCTTGCATACCTGAATTTGCAACCAAATAAACAAATGAATATGCATTTCATGTGCATATGTATCTTGTGCCCATGGGCATCTCACATGCATCTGTATGCTCAATGGCACTGCACATGCTATTCCACTTCTGCAGTCTGAATATGGATGATCCTCATTGGACAAAAATGTCCAACTACTTTTCTTAAAAACACACACACACACCCCAAAAAACCTTTTTATTCATTTGTCCATTAACTCTAAACAGCTACCATTCCCTTGACATTCTACCATATTTGAGGTGTCATAAAGCAATGGCAACGTTTGACAGCCATGTTCCCCAAAAGCACGTGACAAGATTTGGTACCATACTTTCTCTTATATGACACCAATCTGTCAGGTTTCATTTCCCTGAAGTCCTTTGGAATTGCCTTTCTTGGCACTCAGTTTAGTCTTAGAAATCTCTGTGCATGTCTGCTACCAGAATCCTCTTACTGGGAATGAGTGAGAGAGAGAGAGAGAAAGAGAGAAGGATTAGTCAGGAGAGCTTACTGATTAATATGTGGCTGCTGTTTGCTACAGTCTGAGATGTATCCATAAATATTAGGACAGGAAGAAAAATGCCATGTGCTAAAATTAAGAAAGGGGGGATTATGGCTGGCATTCAGTATTGCAGTTGTGGATTTGTAACCTAGAGTATAGATCCATAACCTTTCTGCTTTTGGTAAGACTACGTAGACTTACTGTAAACCTATGTAAATTCCTCCCCAGCCCACCATAAGAGAGCAGCCAGACTGGATGAAGAAAGTCCATTCAGCTTCCAATCGGGGCACAAAAAGGATGATGTTTCCACCCTCTCTTTCACCAGCTAGCAAGGCTGTGACAATCAGAAGCAGAACACCTGTCAAAAGCCCCTGTCACAGCCTCACTTGCTGGTAGAAGTGGGGTTAGAAACATCATTCTTCTGCATTCATGTTGTCAGTTGAATATGCCTTCTTCACTTGATCCAGCTGCTGGCTCTTAAGGTGAGCTGGAGGGAGTCAGGCCAGGAGAACTTATGTAGTTACATAGATGTAACTAAGTAGCTAATCTAAGATATCGATACCTATCTTTGGAGAGCTATAGAATAATATTCATTGAAGTTCTTATGAGCAAATCCTCTTGTACTGTGGCATTTATTAGAACAATACCAGTTTGAGGGACAGATGGGATAAAACAAACCTAAGCAGTTGGCAGAGTTAAAGGAAATACCTAAAGAAAAACTTCAAGAAATCTCATGTACACTTGATTTTGCTGTGGCAGCAGTTGTATTAATACACCAACTGGAAAATTCTAGAAGTTAACTCGAAGAGTTAAATGCAGGCGAAACGTCAGGAATAAACTCTTCTAGAACACAGGCTCACAGCCCGGAAAAAAAAAAAAACTACAAAAAACCTAAGTTAAATATTAACTAATCTGTGAATTAAGAGGTTTTAGTTCAATATGGATTTTGAAATTTGTTTTATGGTCAACACAGCTAGCCCTGCGATTTTAAGGACTTGTAGGTTCTACTGATTTGATGCTGGTTTCATTCAGATCATAAGCAAAATCAGAATACAGTTATGGGCAAAAGAGACACCTGTATAGAACTCATTTGAGACACCTGTATAGAACTCATTTATTTTCTTTGTGACCAAAGAGCCACGTCACATTCTGGACATAAGACTTTTGATATGTTTCCATTGAACTGAAGAACATACATTGATGGCTTTAATCCTTTGAAGTCTTATACAGTACTGCCACATTTTAGTTTGTATTTTGTTGTTCTAAATCATTATCTTAACTGTAATGGTGATAATGTTAGGAACATTTTAAATTTAAATGATTTTTAAAAAATAAATCATAAGTGAAATCATCAACATCAATCCAGGCAATGCCAGATAGATTTCCTAGTTTAATAAACAACAACACAGAACCAGCATCTTAAATGGTTTAAAGTGCAGGCCCTTAATTAAAGGGCTAAGAAGTTCACCACTTGGCCTCTCTGGACAAAATGGCTTCCTCATAATTCCTCCTTTCTCTTTTTCCTCAGGGGTGTAAATTTCAAAAGGACAATGGATCTGTGATGGGCTTTTCCCCTCTGTCATTGTGACTTGTATGTTGTCATCTAAAATCCTACATGAAATATGTTTTTTAGAAAGAAAAATGCCATGGACAATGTATTAGGACAAACCTCTTACATGACTAGGTCGGTGCACAGATGGTATGCACTTCAGCCTAGAAAGTAAAAACAGCAGAGGAGTTTCCTGGTGTCCTCTTGGAGAAAGATGAGTGCATTTTAATATCGTTTGTTCATTATTTTTTCATCGGCCTGCCTCCCAAGAGGGCACCTGTTGCTTTTGAATAGTAAATATTGCAAGTGGTCCTGTTGCATGCTGGGATATTCAAACAAATATTTCATATGTTACAACCTTCTGAGGTAACTGCTTCTTTGCGGTGAGATGTTACAACAGTCTTTGCCTGCCTGGTGACTTACTGACATGTTGGACGGCAACTCCCACTGCCCATCATCAGCTATAGCTGTGCTGGCTGGAGATGATGGACAATATGGTCCAAAACATGGAGGAAAAGCTAAATTATATCATTCTCTCATACACACACACACACACACACATATATATATATATATTAGGAGCCAATCCTCTGTGAGGAGGCAGTAAGGGGAGGGGCTTCTGGAGGATTGAGAGAGAGGGTGAAGAGGAAAAGTGGGAGTTAAGAATATGAAGTCTGTGCTGGATGAGTTTTGAAAGAGGCTGGGCAGGAGGAGTCAGAGAAGCTTGAAGTGGCATAGCTGATGAGAGAGGCTTAAATGGAATTGTGGTGCAGGGGAAATGAAGTATTAACCAGTTATGGTATTTTCATTCTACAATAAACTGTTCTTTATGTTAAATATTTACATGCCTTCTGGTGATGAGTGACTTCTCTGATTATTGGTTCATAACTATTAAGAATCATCCACACCTAATCACATGGCTTATCCGTCTGTGGGAGACGTAATTTGGCTGTGACGTAGTTGGGCATCCCAATTTGGTGGCAGTGGTGGGATGGGAAGGGCCCCTGCGCCACTAGGAAAGTGCCCAGGCATCACACAAACACATATATAGAGAGAGGGAGGGAGCGAGGGCTTTATTTATACAGTCCTGAGCTGTGGACTTCTAAGCAAGTTTTCTCAGAAAAAAATACCACTGAAAACAAAGAGATGTACCTGAAATAAGTGTGCATCAGACTGCAGCGTTAATGGCTAAGGCCCTACATCAAGGAGATGGAGCATAACTTAAACTCATTGAGTTTTGTGATGGTTATACAGCAGTGCCTTGTTGGTAAACTGCAACATGAAACAATCAAATGTACATGCTCATCTGTGCATGCCCATCCACTCACAATGCATATTCATGTGCAATGGCATCACATGCACAAGTCTGCTTCTGCAGCCTTCAACTGAATACCACCATTCTGCATTGGACAAAAATGTCCAAACACAAAATGTACAGGAATAAGCATATGTGTAACCAGCAGGATTCCAGCCAATGTCTTGAAGCCAGGGGAAAGTATTTATATGCATTTCTTTACCTACGGATATCACAGTTAGTGCAAAGCATCACTATATGACTAAGTTTCATATTAAGCACACAACAGAGTTAAAAACAGATATAGCTTGAAGACTCAGTTTTAGATGGGGTTACACTCCCCCTGAAGATGCAGTTTCACAGTTTGGGTATATTCCTGGACTCAGGTTTGAACCTGGAGGCCCGGGTTTCTGATGTGACCAGGTGTGCTTTTGCACATTTAAAGCTTATGCACCAACCGTGACTGTTCCTGGAGATGCCAGATCTGGCCACGATGGCACATGCTTTAGCTACATCCTGTTTGGACTACTGTAACACTCTCTGCATGGGGCTGCCTTTGAAGAGTGTTTGGAAATCTCAGTTAGTACAAAGAACTGCAGCCAGAGTATTAACCAGGGCCATACTACTCCCCTATTAAAACAACTCAACTGGTGGCCAGTTTGTTTCTGGGCACAATTCTAAGTGCTGGCTATGACCTATAAACCTTATATGGCTCAGGTCCAGGCTATTTGGCAGACTGTATGTTCCTGTATGAGCCTGTCTCGGTCCTCAGATCATCCAGAGAGGCCTTTCTCTCAGTCCCACCACCATCACAAGGGCAATTGGTTGGGGTGGAAGAGAGAGCCTTCTTAGTGGCTGCCCAACAGTTTTTTTATCTTTTTAATTGCATTTTATTCTTTTAAATGTAGTTCTGAACTGTTTTAATATTGAGATTGGTTTAATTCTATTTTAACGTTCACTTTTTATATGTTTTGAGTTGCATTGTTCTTATAAATTGTATGCTGCCTTGAGTACCAATTTTGCGAGAAAGGCAGGATACAAAGAAGGAAGAGGAAAAAGAGGAATTCTCCAGTTTAGATATTTCCTCTACCCTGAACTCACAAGACAAGCCACTCATAGGACTTTATCAGATATGGCAAATATGGTGTCATAACAACGCCTAATGAACGTGAAAGGGCGCGAACACCAGATGACGGTGTGCTTTCACAATGATGTATTGTAAATAAGATGTCCTTTTTTATTGTTGGACCAAGCCATCAATAGATCAGCTGTGGTGGTTTTTGCCATGATTGCAAGTGTCTGAAACTGCACCCCATTCTGCTGGTGGGATTCCAGCATCGATGGATGATCCCCACCATAAAACTTACAGGTGGGAACGCAAAAACTAGCCATGGGACACTCTTTTTATGACCCCCCCCATGTTGCAGGCAAGTTTTTAAGTGTGTTTCAGGGCTTGTGTGTTCATTTTGTTTTTTAATTTAGCTGTTTTTACACCGAGTGGTGATTCAGACTCTGGTCTTTCAGAGTCCTAGGCCAACACTCAAACCACTACACCATGCAGGCTCTCCCCAACAAAAGTAGACCCACTGTATCAATTGTTGAACTGTGAGTTAACACATAGGTAAATCCAATTGGTTCAATGGCTCAACTTTAGTCAGGACTAACAATTTAGTCCTGTATTTCTTGTGATACAGAGTAGGGTGTAAATATTTTTGATAAACAGATAAAATAAATATTACAACTAGATAATACATGTGGAGTATTTTGAACACTTGAAAGTGCTATTATGGACATTATGGAAAGTGTTTTTATGGACATTTAATTCTCTCTGCTTATGCTACCTAGCACCCTATTGGTGTTTTATGCACACATACATTTCCATAAGATGCGTAGCTGTACTTCTAGGGCATGGTGTAACATCAGTATTCAGTTCACAGTTGCATAAGCAGAGTTCTGCAAGTATAACATCCAAGCTCATTCTTGGATGGTGCATAAACTATTCATCAGTGCCTTCCGTGTACACTTGATTTACGGGATTGTGGAAACAGCAAGCACATTGGCAGGTATGCAATTAATTATACAATGTCAGCATTCAAGAGAACGGTGGTGTAGTTCAACCACCCCATAACTATGTGAGCGTAGATTACTGTTTGCTACTGCTTTATATAACAGCAATGTATTTAAGATATAGCAACTGGAATCCAGTTGTGACATACATGCACATAGCTTAGGGCTTGTCTACACGAAGGGAAAAATACCAGACTGCTCCAGAGTTATAGCAAGTCACAGCAGCTGTGACCTGTCTTAATGGTTTTACAGCTCCCATAAACTTTGCATGCCTGTAGCCCAGATGGCAGGTGTGGGTGAATTATGTTTTAAACCTGCTGTCACAGAACTTTTTTTTAAAAAAAAAAACTGTTTCTATGGTGCACACAAACAATATTCTACCTTTCCAAAAAAAAAAAAAAAGAGAGAGAGAGAGAGAGAGAGAGAGAGAGTACAAATCCCCATTTTATCACCTTAGTGTTCACTTATTAAGGTGAAAATCCAACGTGGCAGCAGCGGGTGCTTGCCCTGTAACAAAGCCTTGCCCCCTGCGCTCATCCAGCCAAACAGCTTCGGGCTTTGTCTTGTATGGGGAAGCGATTTGTGTTAAATTACTTGTCTTAATGAGCAAAAATGTGCATATCACAGGAGTTTTTTTAAAAAAGTCAGGGAAAGCCATGAATGCTTTTCTCCCGTAGTTTTTCCTCTTTTTGGCCCTCTTCTTTCACAATACAATGAGACAATGCGGGATCCCATTAAGATAGCTCATATTCCAGGCTAATTCTGTGAGGGTTATTTTCACCATATAGACAACCCCTTAGACTTAGGCATGTGTATGTCTTTTTTGGATGATATGTAAGGAGCTCTTTGTGCAATGTTCAAAGGAGTACTACAGACATGGTATTTGCACTTAGGCAACTGCAAGAAAAATGTAGGGAGCAGAACAAGGGTCTCTATGTAACATTTGTCGACCTCACCAAAGCCTTTGACACTGTAAGTAGAAAAGGTCTGTGGCAGATCCTGGAAAAACTAGGATGTCCCCCCAAATTCCTTAAAATGATTATCTTGCTACACGAGGGCCAGCGTGGTCAAGTCAGATATGGCGATGCTCTTTCAGAGCCCTTTCTAATAACTAATGGAGTGAAGCAAGGTTGTGTTCTTGCACAAAATTTATTTACAATCTTCTTTAGCACGATGCTCCAAAGGACTGTGGCAGAGCTTGAAGAAGACGACGGCATCTATATACGCTACCGTACTGATGGTAGCTTGTTTAACTTAAGCCGTCTGAGGGCTCACACTAAGACTCTAAACTATCTAGTCCGTGAGCTGCTCTTCGCCGATGATGCTGCCCTTGTTGCCCACACAGAAGCAGCTCTGCAGCGCCCAACGTCCTGCTTTGCAACAGCTGCAGAGCTGTTTGGGCTAGAAGTCAACCTGAAGAAAACAGAAGTTCTTTACCAGCCTGCACCACAGGACGAACACCACCATCCCCACATTGCCGTCGGCAAATCTGTGCTCAAGACCGTTCAGCAGTTCACCTACCTGGGAAGCATCATCTCCTCAGATGCCAAGATTGACAAAGAGATTGATCACAGATTAGCAAAGGCATATAGTGCATTTGGAAGACTTCACAAAAGAGTCTGGAGCAATAAACACCTGAGGCAAAGCACAAAAATCAGTGTGTATAGAGCCATCGTACTGTCTATCCTCCTTTATGGATCTGAAACATGGGTCACCTATCGCCACCACCTACGACTCCTCGAGCGCTTTCATCAGCGCTGTCTACGCACAATCCTAAATATACACTGGACTGACTATGTGACAAATGTTGCTGTCCTTGAGCAAGCAGGGATCACCAGCATTGAGGCCATGATATTGAGAACACAGCTGCGCTGGGCAGGGCACGTTTCTAGGATGGAGGACCATCGCCTCCCAAAAATACTACTCTACGGTGAACTCGCCACGGGTCAGTGTAAGAGGGGCGCTCCAAAAAAGCGATACAAAGACTCCCTGAAACAACATCTCAGGCTCGGCCAAATTGATCACCAACAGTGGTCCGCCCTGGCCTCACATCGGGAGGCATGGAGACGGACTATCCACAATGCTGCAGCCTTATTTGAGAACTCACGCCAAACAAGTCTTGAAGAGAAACGACAACGCAGAAAGAATCACAACCCAAAAACATCACCCAAGGAGACCTTCTGCTGTGCTTTTTGCAACCGGACTTGTTTATCTCAGATTGGCCTTTTTAGTCATCAGCGCGCTTGCAGAAAGCGCGGGATGAGTCCTTCCTGAATCTTCGTTTGCGAAGAAAAGCCAGAGAGAGAGAGAGAGAGAGAGAGAGAGATAAAATACATAGGCTGAGATTTTACATTGGGTCTGCACGCTATAAATCTCCACATGCAGAGTTATGCTATGATTGTGCTGTGCAATTCTTGTACTGAATTGCAATTTTATACAACTTAATGTGCACGTACACTTGGTCTCTTCCAACTCTGCAATTCTATGATTCTATGATTCTATGATTCATCTGCACATTTTTATTTTTTATTTTATTTATTTATTTATACCCGCTCTTCAGCCACAAGGCTATCAGAGCGGCTTACAAATTGTTTTAAGCAACAGCTCTTTACATATCTACACTGCATTAAACAGTTTCCAATGTGTGTTAGCTAATTGCCCCCCACAAGCTGGGTACTCAATTTACCGACCTACGAAAGGATGGAAGGCTGAGTGAACCTTGGAGCTGGCTGGAATTGAACTTGCGACGTGGTGGCTTGCAGTACTGGCATTTAACCACTGCGCCACCAGGGCTCCATGCATCAGCATTCCCATGCATCAGCATGCACAATTGGCACCACATGTGCAACTTTGCTTCCCCTAATTTTCCTAAATCATAAGGATGCTCTGTCTTGGATAAAAATCTCCAAGCCATCTGTAGAACTTACAAATACAAAAGATAGTAATAGGATTCCTTCCATTATATTGGCAAATGGCACTTGCATATAATTATGTGACACAATAAATATCGTGGCATCCAATAATGGGTTACAGCACTGCCTCTCAAACTATCTAATGTGTTGGACCA
Source organism: Gambelia wislizenii (assembly GCA_030847615.1). Classification (NCBI taxonomy): domain Eukaryota; kingdom Metazoa; phylum Chordata; class Lepidosauria; order Squamata; family Crotaphytidae; genus Gambelia; species Gambelia wislizenii. The sequence goes on along the minus strand of JAUMIR010000001.1, from coordinate 18,382,422 downwards.
GCATTTCTCCCTGACTGGTACCCTAATTGTGTCATATTATTATCATATTGGCATTGCTTCTTGGAAACGTGGCACAGACCAACAGCTAGTGGTTCATGGACTAGCAACAGCCTGTGAATACTTATTTACAGTTGCACTAGGCCATAGTTTTTTGTTAATATTCTTGACTGGCATCCTGTTTAGCTATTACAAGATTTTAAGCTTGGGATTCATGTTTACAGTCATTAATGACCAAATGTGAACCCCAAACCCCATCAAAAATGACCATGCTGGGGAATTGTGGTCCTACACATCTGGAATGCTCCAAGTTGGAAAACCTGAGTCTAAGGGCTTGTCTAGACGAAGTGATATAATGTGGATTGCTGCGTATTAACACAAAATCGCAGCAGTGTTCGTTTGTCTCCATGGTTTTTTGGCAAGATCACGGGTATGCAAAGTTATCCATGTTTGAAGTTCACATGGAGGCATGCCTGCAAATCAAGATGTTGACGTTATTATTTTCTATAAGTTGCTGGTGTTGCACAGTTGTTGTTTTTAACTTTAAATCTAAGGTGCGGAAGTGCAACCTTCCGCTTAAAAAAACTGTTTGGCTGCCTTACCACTGCAAAAATGTGCATGATCACTACTGCGAAACTAAAAAATGGCGATTCCAACCACTTCATTGACAGCAAGTCCGCCCCCCGTGCACGTCCAACCAATCAGCTTTCAACTTCCGGAATGTGCTGTGCTGCAAAATAGTTGTCCAAATGGGCAGTAATGCGCATTTCCATGCATTTAAAATGCACATTTCCATGCACTTCAGGAAAAGCCACAAAGTCTCTTCTTGCATATCCTCTGTTCGGTTCTTACCCCCCCTTCCAAAAATGGCAAATCACTGCAGGATCTCATTGGGACAAAAGGTATTCTCCTCGAATTCTTTGAGTAGTTTTTTCACTGTATAGACAGCCCCTAAGGCTCTTCAAGCCATCAAAATATGAAACCATCATTAGATCTTTTAGTTTGCAATGAACTTCCAATCAGTTCCACACGGCAACTTTTTGTTCTGGTACATTGAGAAACAAAGGGGGAAAGATGTCTATATTGCAATATGGGACCAGCACAGGATTGATGGAACTCTCCCATCCTGCCTTCCAATGACACACGGTAGAAAAAGTAAAGTCCTTTGCATCAACCAGCTTGGGGAGGGAGTGGGCTGCTAGATTATGCTACCTAAATAATGAATTTAGGTCATCAGCAATGCTTTACTGAGACTATGGCTTAACTCTGACAAATAGTGCCTAATGGCCTATTCTTCTTGCTATGCCTCCCATTGTTGGGAGCACCCTGTCATCATTTTGCTTTTGAAGCATCAGCAAACTTAGATAACTATGTTGGAATTCATTCCCCGCCACCCTCCCACCCTGTCTCCTTCTCTTGTCTCTAGGTTACACATGTTGGTTTTTAAAATGTTATATACACAACATTGTTTCCAGATTTCTTAGCACAGAACCTCTTCAAGTGTGCATTTAGGAGATATTAACTGTACAACAAGGAATGGGAAAAACAGGTGTTTGGAAACTGAGGTGGTCTAGGGACAACTGCTGGTCCACGAGTCTTTGGCTGCTGGTGAGTTTCCAGGAAAGAAAGCTACAATTGTTAGCTAATGGGCACAGATATAGTACCAGTCCCTGGCACTTGGGGGGGGGGGAATAACCATTGGTGACCCACAGCAGACAGCTTGCAAAGCACTAGTATACAGGTTCCACACATTGCTGCAAACCCAGGTTTGTTGATATGTAATGTATGAAATGACTTGAATAGAACCAGGGTATTCAAGTAAGTCCCTCCTCCCCATAAGTATTTTGCAACCCCCACGTACATATTCACATTTCCCTAGCTGGGCGTTAAAATTAGTTTTTACCAGAAAACAACTTCTGTATCTTTATTTTATACCTTGCACTTTTGGGTTGTAAAGACTTCCAAACCAACAAAGAATAAACCAGTATACGAGGACAGCAGTAATGTTACATAAAACACATTAAAACACCAGAAAAATCCATAACAATACAATGGCTGTAATTTGGTTGATTATGTATGTGATTATAACCTCTCCTTGCCTTCATGTATGTGTGTTTTAGGTAATTGTGCAAGGAGGTTTTCACAATCCTGGGACAATCCTGAACTGACAACCCTATGGCAGAATGATCTGCCAGCTGAACAGCCATGAAAGGGACAGAGAAGAGGTGATGTGAAGGAGGGAGTGTCAAGACAGCAGATGTGTTGTCAAAGGGGCAATGAATCCACCCTTGATTTTACCACTGCTCCTCTCACAGCTGCTATAAATTGAACAGATGCTGTGCTGGGTGTGGGTCTGAACCCTAGTTTGGCACTAACTGATCCATCCATTCACCTCAGAGCAGCAGAGGCAAAATCAAGATGGCTTCACTGCCCTCACAAGAATAGATCCACCAGACACTCTTGGAGGATGGAGTCAAATTATCCCAGGTCCAAATCCCCTCACCCCAAGGACTAGGGTTCCCAGATTTCCGGGCCTGGATTCTCTTCTGTCTACAGGGTAAAGGAGATGGAGGCAATCTAGTTCCCTATGGAAAAGAATTCCACAGTCTGGAAGCAGCCACCAAGAGGGCCTCTTACATTTACTCACCAGATGTGCCAGGTGTCGCAGTGGTTAAATGCCGGTACTGCAGCCACAATGTTGCAAGTCCGATCCCAAGGGCTCCAAGGTTGACTCAGCCTTCCATCCTTCCATAGGTCTGTAAAATGAGTACCTGGCTTGTGGGGGCAATTAGCTAACACACATTGGAAACCACTTGAAGAATGCCTAGCATGCTATAAAAGCAGTGTAGATGTGTAGGTGTTATTGCTTAACAATTTGTAAGCCGCTCTGAGAGCCTTCATGGCTGAACAGCAGGGTACAAATACCTAAAATAAAATAAAATAAATGACAGTGATGGGATTGAGAGAACACCTTCTTCTGAAGATTCTGAACTCACACAGGTTCATACAGGGAGATAAAGTCTTTCAGATAAGTAAAGACCTTTCTATCTGAACAAACATCTGACAATTGGTTGTACAGGAAGGTGCTGATTTTTAAAAACTTGTTATCATTGCTTTTTAGCCATATTTCGTTTCAAGCGATGCTGTGAGTTGCCTTGGGTCTCGAAAAAGGCAAAACATTAAATAGATTGACAGGCAGATATAAATGAATAAGATTGTGGCCCTAAATGAATTGTCAATCATTTAACAATTGCAAAGTAGAATTATAATTGTGAAACATTCATCAGTTAGTGGACTTTGCAACAAAATGGTATCATATGGCACATATGTAACACCAGGCATCCTCCTAGTGGCACGTGGCCTTTCCTATCCCACCGCTGCCACCACTTTGTGACGAAGGGGGGATTTCCACCTCCCGCCTGTCACCACTTTGTGACGCCCAACCTCCACGTCAGAGCCGAACTACGTCTCCCAGTGGTATAGCACAAGCACTCAGGTGTGGCTATGTATTCCTGGCTGTGTCTCCCTCCCTGAGAATCACTAACGCCAGGCTGGATGTTTCTTGTTAACAAAAGAACGTTTAGTCAAACGAATAAACCATGTAACTGTATAATCCAGTTATTGGGCCTGCACAAACTTTTTCTCTTTCTCTAAGCCTCTAGCTGTCTTGGATCACTCAAAGCCTCATCTCAACTCTTCAAACTGGAAGCCCAACATAAACTGAACACTTTCCTCACCCACTCCCCCTTTATCTCCTTCAGAAGCCCCTCCTCCTTCCACCTCCTCACAGAGGATTGGCTCCTGGAATACCAGGTCCTCATTGGCTCCCTGGCTGTCTGTCACAACATAGCTTTGGGAAAATACTTGTTTGGACTAAAACTCATTGCATCTGCCAGCCAGCCTGGCAAATGCTGAGAGTTGTAGTCCAAAATGTAACATGTCCAGTTGGTGTGGGCTAGACCTCCTCAAGATGTCAGCCAGTCAGCCAGATGTTCCCTTTCCCTGTGGCCAAACTCCATTCTGTCCTCCCTTCTCCCAGTTTTCCGTTCCCTTCCCAACAATGTTCCATGCCCATTGAATGTATTCTCTCCTCATTCAGCTCTTTTGGAGTTCTCTTCCCCTTTAAGGTTTTCTTCCTAAAGTTTTCTGTCCTTCTGCTAACCTTAGAGTCCCCCCACATTTGCATACCTCCCTCTTGCAACTGAATAACACTTTTTTGTTTGTCCTTGAGCAAGCAGGGATCACCAGCACTGAGGCCATGATATTGAGAACACAGCTGCGCTGGGCAAAGCACATTTCTAGGATGGAGGACCATCGCCTCTCCCAAAATTGTACTCTATGGTAAACTCGCCATGGGTCAGCGTAAGAGGGGTGCTCCAAAAAAGCGATACAAGGACTCCCTGAAACAACATCTCAGGCTCAGCCAAGTTGATCACCAACATTGGTCCGCCCTGGCCTCACATTGGGAGGCATAGAGATGCACTATCCACAATCCTGCCGCAAGGAGACCTTCTGCTGTGCTTTCTGCAACTGGACTTATTTATCTTGGATTGGCCTTTTTAGTCACCAGTGCGCTTGCATAAAATGTGGGATGAGTCCTTCCTGAATCTTTGTTTGTGAAGAAAAGCCAGAGAGAGAGAGAGAGAGAGATGATGATGATGATGAGAATGACTTTATTCATTTATATCACACCTTTCTCCTGATGATGGGACTCAGGGTGGCTAACAAGATATTTAAAACAATATAAGTTAAAACAATACAAAAGTAAAAATAAAAGTATACATATAAGATTTTAGAAACAATTAAACAATTTATAAGTTAAAACATTAAACATTTAAAATATTAAAATGCATTTTAAAAAACCTATATACAGACCCTTTAAAATCTTAAAACCAGCACTGCACAGCCTTAAAAGCCCAACCCTTGTCAGTTTGAAAAAACTTGTGGCACAAAAATGTTTTGACCTGCCACCAGGAGAGCAAGGATGGGGCCAACTCCGAGGAGGGAGTTCCAAAGTCTGGGAGCAGCCACAGAGAAGGCCCTCTCCCTTGTTCCCACCAAATGAACCTGAGGGTTTGTCTAGATGAGAAGAAACAATGCTGATTGATGCACATTTTCACAAATTCGCAGCAGTGCTAATTTGTCTCCACCGTTTTTTGGTAAAATGGAGTGTATGTGGCGCTATCTGTGTTTCAAGTACACACACAGCCATGCCTGTGAATCAAGATGGTGGTTGAGAGTACAATGTGTTATTATTCTCCACACGAGTTATCAATGCTGCACAGTATTTTTTTTAACTTGTAAATCAAAGGTGCACATGTGCAATCTTCTGCTTATAAAAAGCTCTTGTGTTGCTTCAATGCAGCAAAAAAGTGCAAACTCGATAACACGAAACGTGACAATGGCACTTCTGGCCCCTTTCTTGCCAAAAAACCCCGCCACCCCACCTGCACGTCCAACCAATCCTCTGTTGACTTCTGCCTTTGCCGAGAATGCACAGTGTTCCAAATTGGATGTCCAAATGAACAATAATGCACATATCCGTGCATTATTAAAGAAAATTTAACAAAAATCTGCGAAGGCTCTTCCCATGCAGGATATGGCAGTTTTGCCCTCCCTCCCTCTGAATACTATGAATTTTGTTCAGATCTTGTTGGGACAAAAGATATTCTCTGCAAATTCTATTGGGAGTATTTCAGTATCTAGACAACCCCTGAGAAGGTAGTGGGACAGAAAGAAGGGCTTCTCCAGATGTTCTTGGAGCTCTACTAGGCTCATCCAGAGAGAGACAGTCCTTAAAATAACCTGGAATGTTAGTTCACTATTCGTGTATAGGATAAAATGGGGTGGGGAAGCTTTGGCTCTCAGCTCAGCTCTTAGAATCCCCCACCAGCATGGTTATGAATAGTGGGTGTTACAGTTTTAAACTTCTGGAGGGCCAGAGGTAGAACCTTGGAACAGTATTTTCTAAAGAATATAACTCCCAGAATTACCTAACCACAAAGGCCAGCCAAATCGCTGCGTTGCCTGGGGGATGCTGGGAACTTTAGTCCAAAAATGTCAATCATTTAAATCTTTTCCAAGCTCATACTCACCACCATTTCAAAGATAGAAACCAGGACACATTGTGGCCAAGCAACATCATAGTGTGATCAAAAGGGGAATTGTTATTACAGTAAAAGTTAGGTGTGGCTGTAAGATTGCTTTTGCCTGAGTCTGCAGGGAAGGGCAAGATTCTGACTCCTCTCCTCCTTGCTGAATTAACTGAGTGCAAATGTGCAAGCCAAGGATGAGGAGGAGATTAATCAGGACTGTCCCTGCCAGATTGGGATAGCTGGAACATATGCAAGATTTGGTAAAATGTTGCCTTATCCTGCTTTAAAACAAACTGCTCGTAATTCAATACGCCATGTATAGTTGTGATGAACAAACACATAATGGAAATGGCAATTACTCTCATAACAAAAGTGAAATCCTTGGTTGTTTTGCAACCTCCACTAAACAGCACAAATTAAGATCTCCACATAGTCTTGTTTTAATCCAAGTATGACATCCACCTTCCCCAAAGGCTCATGAGGCATCTCTCTTGAGTATGAGGTCAGTAAGCATTTTATAGCTTGAAAACTCCCAGAAACCTTTGCTGAGCTTCGATTGCCCTCTGGGAGCTGCCTAAATTTTACATCAGTTTTTTTTTTCCCAGGCTGAGCAAAGATCTACATTCTTCCATTTGAATGTAGGCTGACCAAAGATCTACATTCTTCCAGCACAGACAGAACACTTTCCCTTTTTAAAATGTTGGTGTGTGTCTCCTTTTTTTAAACCCCTGGCCTGGGTGCTATTTATAGTGGGCATTTTAAGAATCACAGCTAATAGCCCACCCCATCAATGTTGCATGTGGAGAGAATTTCTCTGTGGATTTCCTGTATTTTGTGAACACACACTCCACTGGGTATATTGTAAAGATGTTCCCTGACAGCATAATGCCACAGGGAATCCCCATAACCAGGCATGCAGAAATGGGAAAGAGGCTGGCTAGCCAAGAAAAATAAACAACTGCTTAGTAGGAAACAGAACTGAGGCTGAACGAGGAAACAGGGTTTAGCATGTTGATCCTGTTGTTCGTTTCCAATATGATGCCCTCCCAATAAATATACATAGATGTGCTCATTAAAATTAAGCACATTCTGTGTGGTTTTTTTAAAAAGGAAATATTCTTTTGAAGCCCCAGGAAATAGATGTGATTTAGGCTACAATACAATACAGGCATACAATATGAGAATGCATGGCATATTGGTTTGAGTATTGGACTATGACTCTGGAGACTAGGGTTTGAATCATAGAATCATAGAGTTGGAAGAGACCGCAAGAGCCATCCAGTCCAACCCCCTGCCTTGCAGGAATACACAATCAAAGCATTCCTCACACATGGCCACCCAGACTCTGTTTAAAGACCTCCAAATAAGGAGACTCCACCACATTACGAGGCAGTGTATTCCATTGTTGAACAGCTCTTACTGTCAGAAAGTTCTTCCCAATGTTTAGGTGGAATCTCTTTCCATGCCATTGCTCCGTGTCCTACTCTCTGGAGCAGCAGAAAACAATCTTACTCCATCCTCAGTATGACATCCCTTCAAATATTTAAACAGGACTATCATGTCACCTCTCAACCTTCTCTTCTCCAGACTAAACATGCCCAGCTCCCTAAGGCACCCAGCTCCCTAAGACACATGGCTTCCAGACCTCCCACCATCCTGGTTGCCCTCCTCTGGACATGTTCCAGCTTCTCAAAATCCTTCCTAAATTGTGGTGCCCAGAACTGGACACAGTATTCCAGGTGACGTCTAACCAAAGCAGAATAGAGTGGCACTATTACTTCCTTTGAACTAGACACTATACTCCTATAAATGCAACCTAGAATCTCATTGGCTTTTTTAGCTGCTGCATCACACTGCTGACTCATGTTCAGCTTGTGGTCCACTAAGATTCCTAGATCCCTTTCACATGTACTGCCATCAAGCCAGGTGTCACCCATCCTATATCTATGCATTTCATTTTTACTGCCCAACTATAGTATCTTACATTTCTCCCTGTTGAAATTCACTTTGTTAGTTTTAGCCCAGTTTTCTAATCTAGCCCAGTTAAGGTCGTTTTGAATTATGATCCTGTCCTCTGGGGCATTAGCTACCCCTCCTAATTTGGTGTCAACTGCAAACTTGATAAGTATGCCCTCTGTTCCTTCATCCAAGTCATTGATAAAGATATTGAACAGCACTGGGCCCAGGACAGATCCCTGTGGCACTCCACTAGTCACTTCTCTTCAGGATGAAGAGGAGCCATTGGTAAGTACCCTTTGGGTTTGGTCAGTCAATCAGTTACAAATCCACCTAACAGTTGCATTGTCTAGCCTGCATGTTACTAACTTTTTTGCAAGGATATCATTGGGGACTTTGTCAAAGGCCTTACTGAAATCAAGATACACTACATCCACAGCATTCCCTTCATCTACCATGTTTGTAATCCTAGCAGATAAGTCACACTCTCTTAACCTCAGAGGAAGGCAAAGAAAACCCCATTCTGAACAAATCTTGCCAAGAAAACCCCATGATAGAGTCTCCATAAATCAGAAATGACTTGAAGGCACAGAATGATAACAATACTGGAATTAAGTCCTGTTAAAATCAATGGGACAGGATTGCCCTATACAGGTCAATCCCAATATCCACATGGCCAGTATCCACAGTTTCACTTATCCACCTCTGAAAAAAATCTATCTTCTCAAGACATTTTCTAGGTCCTCCAGTGCGATTCTATGGTATGCTTTGCAACAGAAGTTGGGGCATAAGTCATTCATTTCCATAGGGTTCATTGTGATCCATGATTTCACATATCCATGGTAAGTATGGGAACGTATCCCCCATGGACATGGGGGTTGATCTGTAACACTATTTGCATTGTAACAGGATTATACTGTAACAATGTGATTGCTTGGGCAAAACAGGATGGTGGTAGTAGTTAACTGCCATCAAGTCGACTTCAACTCTCCCTATGAATGAGAGACCTCATCTTGTCTTCTAGGTAGAGTTCAGGCTTGATTTGCTCTTGGACGCATATATTTGTCTTTTTTTACCTAGAATAATGCACCTTTTTAGGAATATTCCCATCTTGACTAATGAGAAATTGTTTAAAGATTGGAATAAAATCTTGGCAGATTTCATATGGCAGGGGAAAAAAACCACAAATTAAAAGAGAGAAATTATGTGACATAAAAGAGAGAGGAGGGCTTGGCCTGCAGGATCTAAGGTTATATTATGATGCAAGCTATCTAGAATGGATTTTTGACTGGGTGACTTTGGGGAACAACAAATTACTGCAGCTGGAAGGTTTTAACCTTAGATTCAGCTGGCACGCCTATCTATATGTGGCATGGAAAAATGGCAGTTCATAAGGAATTCAGCCACCGTTACATAAAGAGGGCTTTAATGAGGGTTTGGATAAAATATAAAAGGAAACTGTATCTTAGGACCCCATTATGGGTGTCGAACCATAAGGCCTTCTATAAAAGAAAGATTTTACAATCAGATAAATGGTTGACTTACGGAATGATTCTGAAGGGAAGTGAAATGGAATACAAAATGAAAATGCAAGAGAAATTAAAGAAGGAAGGAAATAGCTGTCACTGGTTCTTGTACAGACAGTTACTGGAAAAGTTTAAAATGGACATGAAGTTGGAAGGTATAATGATGGAAAAAGCAGAATTTGACAAGATGATACAAAGAGATAATAAGAATAGAATATCAAAAATGTATCAGTTATTATTGAGGTTAAATTTAGAACAAGAGGTTATAAAACCTTATATGATAAAATGGGCAAAGAGTGTGGGCCATGAAATAAATTTGGACGACTGGGGAAAAGTGTGGGTAAAAAATATAAGGTTTACAAGAAGCTATAATTTGAAAGAAAACTTTTATTTAAAAAAATTATTTAAAAAACCCAAGGAAAATCTATTTTATAAAATGATCAATATGTAGCATTTAATGCCAGAAAGAATAGCAAAGATTTACAAACATATGTTGGACAACTGCTGGAAGTGTGGGAATACGAAAGGGATGTATTATCATGTATGGTGTTGTTGCAAAGAAACAAAGAAATATTGGAAAAGGATACATTACATAGTAACAAAGACGCTGAAGGTAGACTACCCTTGCAAGCCAGAGATTTATTTATTAAATATGATACACAATATAGATTACGGAATACAGAAAAAGTATAGTAAGATTATACTTTATGCAGTAACAGCTACAAGGATAATATTTGCAAAAGAATGGAGAAGTAAAAAAACTCCTTTAATTAAAGAATGGATAACTATTGGATATGTATGAAATGGACAGGTTGTCCAAGTTATTACATGATAGGGAAAATCTGAGGAATACGGATGATTGGAAAGCCTTAATTCCCCTATGGAAAGAAAATTGGGGAAACTTAGTAATTATATCCATGGAATAGAATAGTGTAGTGAGATCGAATTTAGTAGAAAGAGGACAACAGCAGTAGTAACGATGTTATTTAAGTGGGTAGCAATGAATCAGGGGAATAATCAAAACCTTACAGAGAAGGAGATAAAGGAAGTCATTTTCTTTAGGTATATGTTTATGTTTTTATGTATGTATACATGTATGTAGGTAGGTATGAAAGTTTGTTGATTCGATTTAGATGATTTGTTTGTTTGTATGTCTTAAGTCTAATAATAATGTATGATGTTGTTTTTATATAATTAGTCAAAACTGGAATATAAATAAAATAATAAAAAAGTCTTTTTGGCGGTCCAGGGTATCCAGAGGACTCTTCTCCAGCACCACATTTCAAATGAGTTGATTTTCTTCCTATCAGCTTTCTTCACTGTCCACCTTTCACAACCACATGTAGAAATGAGAAATTTGATGGCATGGACAAACCTGACTTTGGTATTCAGTGAGATATCTTTACACTTCAGGATCTTGTCTAGTTCCTTCATAGCTACCCTTCATAGCTACCCAAATTAAGAATCTACAGTCTAGTTCTTAATAAGAATGAACATCAGTATTCTTGAGCCTCTCAATTAGGATTGCAGCTTTCACCCCTCGTTCTCCTCCTGCATCCTTAAACAGTGGTTTGTCATACATGAATTCAGCATGCGAAGTGTTCCTACTACTCTCTCCTTGAAGCTGCTAGCTTTGGCTGCACTCCAGCGTGATACTGACAGGCATATCTATTATGGCCACCCAAGTGCAAGGACTTCTTCAAACATGTAATTTCTAAGACACTTGATATCCCAATTCAGGCACCCTGGAAAACTATATTTCCCAGGACTCCTCAGTGAGCTGTGTATGCAGAAGCTGTTTCTATTCCAAGCCAGAGAAGAACATCTCAGAAAATGGCACATGTCTTTGTAATGCAGCTGATTGTCACAAGGTGGAGAAATTCCTGTTGTGAAATAAATACCAACACTAGTAACAACAACCTCCTCCTCCTCCTCCCTCCTTGGTGCTCTGTGATCATATAAAGAAATTCATTAAATGTCATATCAGAAGAACAGCTTTGCAGAATCAAATCAAATGTCTCTATAGTCAGCATTGTCTTGGCCAACATGATGTCTCTAGATATCCAACAGCATGCTGGCCTTCTCAAAATATTTGTCTTCAGCTTCTGGTACAACATGGTATACTGCCTCTATAGAGAGGTTTTAGCAGGGTGGCTGTGTTAGTCTACTGCAGAAGAAACAACCAAGAGTCTTCAGTATAAACAGAAGAGACCACAAGAGCTATTAAGACCAATCCCCTGCCATGCAGGAATATACACATCCAGCCTCTGTATTTCCATGTTCTGTTCTTCCCTCTCATTCTTATGATCAATGGTTGCAGCTGCAAGCTCTAGTTCTAATCAATTGAATTTTATAGCAGCTTGGTGAAAAAAGCCATTACAACCAGCTTTAAAGGGGGAACTGGCACCCTCATCACTGGGTGTCATCCTGTATTCCACAAGTGTGGCTATGATGTATTATGAGTCAGTCAGTCAGCAGTTAAGACCACAGGGCTTCAAGGTGAACAAACAAACAGAAGGGGCAACCTTACTTTGAAAACTTGTATGTGTTTATTGATAAACGCTATGTCATGTCATTTTTGAGGATGACATTTCTGTAGGCAATTTAGGGATTTTCCATCAGATTTGACTGTTCCTCTCTGTCAACATAAAAACAGAATTATAAAAACAGAAAGAAGAAAGAAGAGCATCTCATGTATTTTTGATTCAGTCAGCTCAATTAGGCAAATTTAAGGCAAGGCACAGACAGGGCCAACCCAAGAGTTTTAGGTGCCTGAGGACAAGAAAGAAAAATCCAGAAAGAGTTCTTCATTAATTAACTTAGAGCACAAGCCATGGGGAAGTTTAATGGGCCTTGCACATGAAGATTGGGCCAAATCCATCTCTCTCCCATTCTCCCACCATTAATTCCATCACCTGAATCAAAAATCCTGATGCACCCACCTCTCCTTGCCTCCATTTCTTGTGTGCATGTATATATCAGATGTATTTCTGACTTGGCCCTCCATTTATGGAGTATTTCAGGTGATTTACCATACAGCCATAGAAGAAAATACCACAGATGGGGTGGAGCTACTCATAATGCCTTCTCGTGCCTCTACAACAGGGGTGGGGATATTGTGGCCTTCCAGATGTTGTGGGACTGCAACTCCCAGGATTCCTCCCCATTGGCTATAGCTAGTTAGGGGTGTTGGGACTTGCAGTCAAACAACACCTGGAGGCCACAGGATTCTCAGCCCTGTTCTAACAGGGTTTCAGTGATAAACCCAAATTCCAGGCAGCTTCATGCAAGAGAAGCTGCGTTGGGCAACCATATCCCAGCAATACAGCTTCTACGAATATAACATCTAGAGATTCCTCTCCCTGCTACTACATTTTTATAAACCAACAAACAAGAGCATAATTCCCTACTGATAAAATTTACTGAGAGAGATCCTATAACAAAGGATCATAAAATCATAGACTTGGAAGAGATTGCAAGTAGAGTTGCTAGTTCAGGATCATCCCAGGTCTGAGGTTTTGGGGCCATAACCTGGGACTTAGCCACAGCCACTGGTGATGTCATTAAGCATTATGCATTTATTACCAAACACAATTGCTCACAGCTTGTTAGTCAAACACACACAGAGAGAAGCTATTTTCCTGTTCAAAAATTAAGACAAAAATCTTAGCTAAAGGGGTTGTCTGAAGGTGAAATCAGGGAATTCTTTTTGACTTACCACACTACACTGTCATAGCACTATTATTCCACTTTAACTGCTATGGCCGCCCCCTGTGTAATTCTGGAGTTTTTAGTTTAGCGAGGCCTAAGAGCTTTCTGGCTGAGAATGCTAAATGCCCCTCCCTAAACTGCAAATCCCAGGATGAAACAGGAGGCAGCCATAGCAGTTAAAGTGGACTAATAGCACTGTAACAGTTAGTGCAATAAGGCCCTTAAGAGAGATGGGACAAGGAACATTTAATCTAGCCTACTTGCTTCTAACCACAAGGTGGTTGCAGAGCCTGGCACCACAATGACTGAAATTAAATGAAATGAAATAAAGTGACAACTGGAGACCAGGCTCTGAGATCTGACAACCCTAATTGCAAGGCCATCTAGTCCAGTCCTGTGCTAAGCAGGAATACACAACTAAAGAATTCCTGAAAGCGGGCCATCCAATCTTTAGGAGATTTACACCACTTTCAGTTTCATTTTCCTAAGGAATGCATCAGTGTTTTACCAAGGGGGTCTTTCAGATATCCTCCCTCTAAGCTGCTAAATGCTGTGTAGAATCGGAGAAAGGGTTGAATTCATAGGAAAGAGAGAAGAGTTAGATCCCTACCTTTCTACAGCCATAGCAGTTGCAATATCACTGAAACAGTGCTGGAGCAGTTTTGGGTGTCTAGAAATGTTTTGGATTGCAACTTCTAGAAGCCATGGATTGCGTGACCAATGGTGGAAACTGTAATCAGGAACAACTAGAAGACCCAAGCTATCATGTTCAGTGTGAAAATCACATTACTGTTGAAGCACATGAAAACTCATACTATAATAAATTGTTAGATAGATTTTCCTTGGGTTTTTTCTGGGCTGTGAGGCCGTTTATATGCTGTGAACCCCTGTAGGGGAGTATATGTAGGCTCGTTAGTGTCTGTTAGTGTCGTTTGAGCCTTGCATTTCTATACCCAGAAATTAACCATTCAATTACACAAATTTACATATACTCCCCAGACACACTCCTACCCAACCATTTTCTGAAGATGCCAGCCACAGATGCAGGTGAAATGTCAGAAAAAAACTATTCCAGAACACGGCCTCACAGCCCAGAAAAAAACCAAGGAAAATCTATGGATGCCGGCCGTGAAAGCCTTCGACTTCAAATTTGTTAGACTTTAAAATACTACATGACTTTGGGTGTATTAGCACTACACTGTTACATCAGCTTCACACCAGAACATTGCCACACTTCCATCCTATGGAATTTTGGGATTTATAGTTTATTAAGGTGCCTAGAATTTTCTGCTAAAGAGCTTCCTGAACTACAGTTCCCAAGGTGCCTTGATTTAATCCTTAGTTTCTGTTCTCAGGCTACTTTGTAGTTCATGGGAATTCTGGCAGAGAATTGTAAGTAAAATTACAAATCCCAGGATACCTTAGGCTGGTGGCATAACAACTAAAGTGATATCAAACTGATACAACTGTGTAGTACACATACATCCTCTTAGTTGTTGATTTAAAAGGTAAGAACGAACCAGCGTGTTGAACACATCTAACAATATCTAGTCCAGATGTGATGGGACTCTAATACATCCAGCAAAACAACTGATGACTGAAAGAACAGATCTGCTAATACTAAAACAATAGTTTTAGCAGATGCATTTTTAGGTTTCTATTTTTTAAAAAACAAAGGAAGAGAGGTATATGCAAAAGTAACCAGGTCTGTAACAAATGCAGTTTAATCTGTAAAATATGCAAACCTAGGGTGCATACTCACTATACAAATGATCCTGTTTGAAACTGAATTTGCTATGGCTCCTTCCTATAGAATCCTGGGATTTGTAGTTTGGTGAGGCACCAACACTCTTTGGCAGAAAAGGCTAAATACCTTGGAAAACTACCAATCCCAGGATGCCATACGAAGGAGCCATGGCAAATAATCCAGTTTCAAACTGGATGATTTGTGTAGTGTGGATTTGGCCTAAACACACATAACCACGACCAAATCCCAATGAAAACACCGTGCCTGCCTGCCTGCCTTCTGGGTCACAGGATAGCTCTGTTAAAAAGAAATCCGCCTTGGCATCCGGCTGTGAATTTTACTCTCTCCCTTTGTAAGTCTGAACACGTGACTTTCCTTCCCAGGTGACACCAATTTCCAAGGTGACTTACAGGCAAGACAACTTGGGGAAAGTTCATTTTTGTTGACTACACTCCCCAAAATCTTCCCATTAGTGAGGTCACCGTTGGACTACAGATCCCAGAATCCCCAGCGAGATCCTCAGCTAGCAACCACCCTGGATGGCGGATGCTAGGAATAATAACCGTGAGAACTTGTCTTCCCTCTAAGCTACTTTTTGCTGGAGTCAATGGACCCAACCAGGAGCCTGAAACTCCACCCATCCCGGGCGTTCTATCCCCGCCTCCTCCCGGACCTCAGTCGCTTAGCAACCGTTAAACATCAAAGCGCGGCGCTCCTCCGGCGTTCGAAACTGGTCCCTCTCTTCTCCGCCTGCATCTTGCGCTCCCTTGGGTACCCCCCCCGCATCCCCATCATGTACCGGATTGTGGATATGGGACGGCGGAGAAAGGCGCTTCCACAACAGGTGTAAGTGTTGCCCTATCGCCGCCGTCTTCTCCTCCTCCACCTTTACTATGTATAAAAATTATACATAATATATGAGGCTGGCACTTAGAATTTTTTTTAAAAGTTATATCTATTCAGAGGATTGCTGGGCTTCGGGAGTCACCCTTGAGGCAGCGCCCCCCATCACCACCACCGGCAAGTTGGGAGATGGCAGAGGGGGTTTCACAGCACCACCACTCCTGCAGTGTTGCCAGGATTTCCAAATACAGTTGTCCATATTCGCTGGGATTTGGTTCCAGGACCTTCGTGGATACCCAAATCCGTGAATACTCAAGTCCCATTATATGCAATGGCATAGCAAAATGGTGTCCCTTATATAAGATGGCAAAATCAAGGTTTGCTTTTTGGATTATTATATTTTAAATAATACTAGCTGGACCTGGCGTACAATACGCCATTAAAAAACTCTGTCCCCTGCCATCCCCTCTGCTTGTTCTGCGCCCTAGCCACCCCCTCTGCTTTTTCTGCCTCCCCCTCTGCTTGTTCTGCCCCACTGCCACCTCCCTCCACTTTTTCTGCCCCACTGCCTCCCCCCTCTGCTTGTTCTGCCCCGCCACCCCCCTCTGCTTTTTCTGCCCCACTGCCACCCCCTCTGCTTGTTCTGCCCCACTACCCCCCCTCTGCTTGTTCCGTCCCCTGCCACCCCCTGATTTTTCTGCCCCACTGCCACCCCCTCTGCTTTTTCTGCCCCACTGCCACCCCCTCTGCTTGTTCTGCCCCACTGCCCCCCTCTGCTTGTTCTGTCCCCTGCCACCCCCCTCTGCTTTTTCTGCCCCACTGCCACCCCCTCCTCTTGTTCTGCCCCACTGCCACCCCACTCCACTCATTCTGCCCCTTGGCCCCCACCCACTGCACTCCAGTACACATCACATCCACCCCCATGGTACTCACTCTCCCTCTGTGTCAGCCATGTTTGGAATCTACATGGTCCCGCCCCCAGTGTGCTGATTTGCTGCCCAACAGACTTGTGATTGGTTGGTCAGGTCCCTAAGCATCCAATCAGCACACTGGAAATGGCAACATACCCGAGAGAATTACTGTATATATAAAGATTTTCAAGCCACGAATACTTAAATCCATGGATACCAAAGCTGTGGATACGGAGGGACAACTGTAGCAATAAGGGACAGTCGAAGTTCATGACATGCAGGGTTGATAGTCCGGAAGTAGCTGTTGTGTTCTAGCTACTTTGTGTTCTACCCAAATACAAAATGAAAATACTGTACTGTACTGATTTCAGTTCTTAGCTATGTGCTTCTCTGTAAAATGAACATATTGTCCACATTCATAAATTACTTGATACATTTCTGTCTTAGAATCATAAAATCATAAAGTTGGAAGAGACCTCAAGGGCCATCCAGTCCAACCCTGTGATATTGTTTTTGTTGGCCTTCAATTCGTTTGCAACTTATGGTGAACCTATCACGGGGTTTTCTTAGCAAGATTTGTTCAGAGAGGGTTTGACTTTGCCTTCCTCTGAGACTGAGACAGTGTGACTTGCCCAAGGTCATCTAGTGGGTTTCCATGGCTGAGCAGGGATTCGAACCCTGGTCTCCAGAGTCATAGTCCAATGCTCAAAGCACTACACCACACTGGCTCTCTACATAAAAGATGACAGTGAAATTCAATGCATTTTTTTAAAAAAATCCCTGGGTATCACTTCCCCACCCCCAAGGCTCAAATTAGCAACACCATGGATTTACTTTTGCAAAAAAATTAGTTAGATCCAAACTGACACAGGGCCCATCTATACAAGCCCATAAACAAAGAAGTGCCTCACAGTAATGGCATTTCGCAACTTGTCCTAACGGGTTTTTGCCCCCATAAGCTTTGCATGCCAGCTAGTAAACATGGTGGCTATGAGTGATTTATTTGCGTTTGCACTTACCTCGATTTGCCACTGACAACTTTATTTCTTAAAAAACAATGTCCAAGGTCCGATTGAGTGATTTTTCAATTGAGCACAAAAGCAAAACAAAAAAACAACAACAAAAAACAAAAAACCCACCACCCAAACACCCTGTTTTCTCATCTTAATGCTTACTCCCCAAGGTGAAAATCAAACATGGCAGCAGCAGGCACTTGCCTTGTTAGCAAGCTCCACCCCCTGCACTCATCCGTCCAATCAGATTTGTGCTTCCTTTCATATGGGCAAGTGAATCAAATCAACTTGCTTGAACTAACAAGCAGGAATGCACACCACCCTCACCGTTTAAAAAAAAAATACGGGGAAAAACCACGAAGGCTTTTCTGGCGAGGTTTTTGGCCTTTTTTGCACCCCTCCTTCACAATATGGTGAAATCACACGGAATGCCATTAGGACAGGTACGATTTTCCTCACATTCCGTGAGAAGTTTTTTTTCACTGTTTGGCTAACCCCACAGTTAGAGAAAATGTTGTTCAAACAGTTTTACAAATATACTCTTCTTAGGCAGCTGTAAGAATTTGGATCAGAGGCAGAATATGTGAGTGATGGCAGGGGGGTGTAGCACCCATTAAGGCTGTCTTGCATATGTGTGTATGTGCTTTCAAGCCACCTGTTGACTTATGGTGACCCCATGCATTTCATAGGGTTTTCTTAGGCAAGGAATACTCAGAGGTGGTTTTGCCAGTTCCTCCCTCTGAAATATAGCCTAAAGCACCTGGTATTTGTTGGTGGTCTCCCATCCAAGTACTAACCAGATGTGACCCTACTTAGCTTCCAAGATCAGATGGGATCTGGTGCTTTTTGGGTATTTTGGCCCCCCTCTTCCCAAAACATGTCACACATGGCTCTGGTAGAAAGAAAAATGGCGGATGAGTTTCTTCAGGGATCACCATTCTCACCTTTTCACACAAGAAGCAAACCTTTTCCAAGAATGCAGTGTACCTCTAGCTCTCAATAGCCTAGGTTTTGGTAACACAGCAATGTAAATATATGGTTGTGGGGCTTGTAATGATTTTCACAGATTCCCATGTCCAAACAGATGAAAAGTGGTTGTTTTAATTCCTGGTGCTCGGATGGCAGTCCAAGGCAGAGGGAATCCATATTTGGGAATGTGAGGGCATTTAGCAAATGCTCCCCCCACTGCACTTCACTCCTTGGAAGTACAGCAAATTAGCAGAGTTCATTGACACACGCAGCAGTGTTAGTGTAACGATTTCAGCATGCACAAAAAGAGCTTATTGATAACCAACACCCTATTTGTTCCCCAAGTTACTTGTTTAGCCAAATAAGCACTCAAAACACACAAAAGTATTTAAAAGGTATAAAAACTTCATTACTCACAGTTTCAGAGCATATCACATGGAATAATATCAGCACAGCTTCAAAGTAGACTAAAAACTAAAAAATTAAAAATGACTAAAAGCTACATGGTTACAAAAGAAGATATGCAGGACCCCTGAGTGGGAGGTCCATTCTCAAAGAAGTCATTATGGCATGTGGGCTTCTTGCCGCATGGCAGGCTTCTAAGACAAAGGGAACACTTAGACACTCCTCTTTCCTTAGAAGCCCAATCAGAATCCAATAGGAAGTTACATCAGACATTCTGTTTGCTTCTATCAATTAACCCTTGGGTATAGAAAACATCTCCACTTATTGGATTGCAAACTACATATCCCAGCAATCTGAAACAAAGCTATTACTTGTGGGGGGAATTACAACTCTGAGGCTCCCATGCTGATAGGGATACAGTACGGCCCCCGTCTCCACATGACCCATATCTGTGGTTCCACTTACCAGTGTCTAAAGAAATATGTTCTCTCTAAACATTTTCTAGATCTTTCAGTGTGATTCTATGGTATGCATTTACCAAAAGCTGACCATAGAGTCATGCTGGAGGACCTAGAACATGCCTAGAGTTGGAACTCATTCATCTGAATAGGGTTCACTATTATATGTAGTTTCCAGTATCCACAGTAAGTCTGGGAACAGATACAGGGGTTGTACTGTATTCTGGGAATTTTAGCTCACAATGTAACCCACCCCCAGCTCTGGTCTAAACCACCTTCTCATGTAATCCTTGGCAATTGTAACCACCAAACGTAAAAGCAAGAGGATTGCATAGATACAGTTAAAACTGCCAGACCTAACAAGGAGCTTCTTCACACAGAGCTGCTTCAGCCAGGGGTGGGTCAGAATTTGGAAAAGTGGATTAGAGCTCCCAACCGATTTGGGGGACAGGTCTGAGCACCCTGGATAACTCCTTTTAAAGTTCTGGCTAAAACATGGATTGGAGTGACTGGCACACTGGCATGAGAACCACCAGCCATCCTTGACTCCCAGAAGGCTGAGTCCTATTGGTTAATCCCAACCGGAGCAGACCTTTTGAATCAATTGTTGACAATCTGTTCCTCTGAAATAAAACCTGCAGCTCCTGCTGTTTATTGGTGGTCTCCCATCAAGGTACTAACCAGGACTGATTGTACTTGGCTTCCAAGATCAGACGGGATCTGGTGCCTTTACAGTATAGCAGCTTGATATTGCTTTACTTTGCTATGGCTCCATCCTCTGGAATCCTGGGATTCACAGTTTTGAGGGACTTTGAATTTGGGCCGAGATCCAGCATCAGACACATAGATATGATATTGTACTTACTCTCCAACTCGACACCTGAAACCCACCTTAAAAGCCAGTCAGTTGGCCTGAGTGATGGAATTCTGTGGCATTGACAAACAGGGTGCTGCAGGATGATATGACAGCCCCCTCCCACCAGCAGTCAATGGAGCGATGAAGAGTTTGTTTGTTTATTTATTTATTTAATATTTCACTTTTCTCCCAGCATGGGATTCAAGGTGGAGTTTCAAGAGGGCCCCTGTTTCGGCTCCTCACATTGTCGCTCGCTGATGGGAGGAGGCAGGTCATCTCAACATGTATTTCCCACCACCACCAGGACTCTGTCTCTCAGGACAGCTGACTAGCTTTAAAGTTTCAGAGGCATATACAATTGAGGCAATGGTACCACAAGTGTAAATGCAAATACAAAACAGTTACAGATGTTGTAACTGATTAGCAGGCTGCCAGCCTCAGTTTCATCATCCTCATCCCCATCATCCTCAACAGTTAATTCTTTCCCGCCTCTCCCTATGGATCGAGGCAGGGAACAACAAATTAACATAAACATAATGTTTGTTAAAAACACATATCAGTTAAAAACGTATATCAGTTTAAAAGAACAGGTAAGACCAAAGGGTTGTCCAGATGATGAAAATACTCCTCATAGAATTTGCAGAGAATATGATGTGTCCCAATGCAATTCGAATGAGATGTGCTGTATTTGGAAGGAGGGGGGCTAAAAAATCCACAAACCATGCAGTGAAAGGATTTGTGGTTTTGCCCAAAGTTTTCCAGAAAATGCGTGTAGATGCACATTTTCACATGTGTGCACATCTGAATTTGCATAGCTGCACATTTTTGCTCTATTGATTTTTATCAGAGTGTGTGGCTGCTCCATTTGAAAAGATGTGAATGGATACAAATAGGGGAGAAAATGGTGGAGACAAAATGGCATCAGTGCAAATGGGTGAAAATGCACACCCACTTGCAATATACCAACATGTCTAGACAATCTCAATACACAATTTAAACTTCACTATTTAAAATCACCTGGAGAGGCCTGCTAGAAGAGACTGGTCTTTAATGCCGTTTTAAATTCAGACATCGTATTCAGCTGTCATTTTTCTTCCATATCTAGGGGCAGCTGAAGAAAAAGTCCTCTGGCTGACAGTTACCAATCTAGTCCTGGCTGACTAGATCAAATGTCCCCCAGAGGACCTAAGTGTATGGGGCAGATTATACTGGAGAAGGTGATCCCATAGGTAACCTGGGCCCAAACTATGTAGGGCTTTAAAGGAAGGCAAAGGCAAACCCTGTGAACAAATTTATATCTATAAAAGGTTTGGCTGTGTACAATAGGCCTGTGTATGTTTCCTCTCCCAGTGTGCTGATTGGCTGCTCAGGAAACACACCCAACCAATCACCACCCACATGCAAATTCCCTCTCCACCTCACAATTCACTCCTGCCACACAAGGGCCCCTCCCTCTTCTCACTCCCTCAGCCACTCACCAGTCATGGGCTGTGACGGGACCAGGTAGTCAACTGGCAGTGGCAGCGGGACACCACTGCAGCCACTGCAACAGAACCCAGGCAGTTAAAGCAACAGTGGCAGGACACCGCTGCTGCCACTGCAACAACATTCAGGCAGTCAACTGCCAGTGGTGGCAGGACACCGCTGCCACCACCACAGCAACGGGATCTGGGCACACAACTGGCGGCCACAGCTGCCAGAGCAGCAGTGAGGCAACAGAGCAAGTCACCCTCAGCAATTCTGGGAAAAGTGTGGAACACTAAGATGGGGGAGGAGGAATTAAAACCCACCAGCCTACCTTCCAGGGTTGCTGTGAGGTCTACTGGGTGTTTTGGGGAGAGTTTTTTAGCAGCATATGGTACACTGGGTCCAGCTAGTTCTAGCAAGAAAATCCTAGTATTGCCATCAGTCAGAATTCTAAGTCCCTCCCCAAACTATGAATCTCAGAATTTCATAGGATAGACCTATGGACATTAAAGGAGTATCAAACTGCTATAACTGTGTTGTGCAGATGCATCCC
This sequence comes from Gambelia wislizenii, assembly GCA_030847615.1. Taxonomy (NCBI): domain Eukaryota; kingdom Metazoa; phylum Chordata; class Lepidosauria; order Squamata; family Crotaphytidae; genus Gambelia; species Gambelia wislizenii. The sequence continues at coordinate 18,359,915 of JAUMIR010000001.1, read as the reverse complement.
AGGACTATATAAAAGGGAGGGCCTGGAAGGAAATGTTGGACAAGATGCAATTTGCAGGATGCAGTCAGGGTCAGGCAAGAATGGTTTGAGGGCAAGCTTGGTTAAGTAGAGATAAAAGCCATTAGCAGAGAGATTCAGTCAAACCACATCCGCTGAGGTGATGGAGAGGTGTTGTTTGAATTGACGTCTCAGAGGCTGCTGCTGATAAGAGAGAGGGCTAAGAATAGAGAGAAGACAGTTGTCTGTTTGGAATGAGTTCCCAGCAGGACATTAAGCGTCTGGATGGGGGTGGGGACGACAGAAGGAAAGCAGTGGATGGTGGATGTAGCAAGGAGTGGACAGGCAGGGAAGGCAAACAATGGTGGGGGAGACCCTAAATCTAATTGCTAGTCCCAGCTGGAGTAGACCCATTGAATCAACTGCTGAATGGAAAGTTGTTGCTGCTGCTGCGTGCCTTCAAGTTGTTTCCGACTTATGGCAATCCTAAAGCGAGCCTATCATAGGGTTTTCTTGCTAGAATTTGTTCAGAGGATTTGCCTTTGCCTTTGCCTTGAGGCTGAGAGAATGTTACCTGCCCAAGGTCACCCAGTGGGTTTCTATGGCTTAGTAGGGATTTGAACCCTGGTCTCTAGAGCGATAGTCTAATGCTCAAACCACTACACCACGGTGGCTCTCTACATAAGTGCTATAAGCTGACACTTATGAAAATCCCAGTGATTTGATGGGTCTACTCTAATCGTGACTAGTGATTGGATTTAAGCCCGGGAATGTAAGGCACGATAAGGAGGAATGTTGAGTGGGAATAGCCCTGCTCATGAATTTTCGAATGAGAGCCTCCTAAGCAGCTGCTTATCAGGAATGAGAGAAGAGTATTTTTGATACCAGTCTCTTGAAAGGCCACAAACCTGGCATACCAATGTGGCAGCAGCCCACATATGTGCTTCAGAGTGACTGAGAGACTCCACCATGATCTGGCTTCTGGCTTAGGCACACCAAGCCTACAGCATTATGAGAACGATAATACCTTACAGGCCCGTTATTGCCAGGGCTTCCTCCTTGTGAAGCAAAATGTAGATCCTTGCCATATAGCTAATTTGCATTTTGCTTTTGCTTTCCCGAGATCAGGGCAGCCTTTAGGAGAACTTGTTTCAGTTTCTGGTGGCTCTGCTCTTATATGGACTACTCTTAGCTCAAGCACTAAGATTTTTGGGAGAGGGCTTTCTCTCAGTCCCACCACCATCCCCGACATGTTTGGTGAGGACATAAGAGATAGCCTTCTCAGTGGCTTCTCCCAAGTTGTGGAGCTCTGTTCCCAGGAGAGGTCCAATTGGCCTCTTCCCTGCTGTGAAGACCTTTTAAAAAATTATTTAAAGAGGCATTTGGGTTTTAATACTGTATGTTGCAGCAGACAGAGCTTTTAATGAGAGAGGTGTAGGGTTTTTACTTCATTATATTATGTACTTCATTCAAATTACAGGAAAAGAGATTCCACCTAAACATTAGGAGGATCTTCCTAACAGTAAGAGCTGTTCAACAGTGGAATACACTGCCTTGGAGTGTGGTGGAGTCTCCTTTGGAGGTTTTTAAACAGAGGCTGGATGGCCATCTGTCGAATTCCTGCAGGGCTGGGAATTGGTCCTTGTGGTCTTTTCCAGCTCTATGATTCTATGTTTTTAACTTCTTTTTAATGCTGTTTTTAACTTGTGTTTTTTAAATCAAAGATTAGTTTAATTGTGTTTTGTACTAAGAGTTTTTTAAAAATTGAATTGTGTTTTTGAAACATTGTACACTGCCTTGAATCCCACGCTGGGAGGAAGGCATGATATAAATCAAATTAATTAATTTTTGTGTGTGTGTGCTCCTCACAACAACCCCATAAGCTGAGTAGAGTTCAAAGAAAGGAAAAGTTAGCCTAAAGTCACCCATTGAGTTTCAAGATTCAACAAAGATTAGAACTCAGGCCTCGAGTCTAGAATTTAGAAGATTTACTTCTAGAAATTGTAACTTCCAGAATCCCCCAGATAGGGAGATTCTAGGAGTTGTATCCCTCCTCCCCAAAGTAACTTTTCTTAGCTCTGAATTTTGCACTGCATTGCAGTATACTGGGTCTACTTCCAGCAAGGTCTGGCAGCTTTGATTTCATTACCACCTGACTATTAGGCTTTTCTTATATAACTCATGGATACAACATTGCAGGAGTGTGTTACTTGATAGTTCTCATTGACTACTGCAGCTCCCATCAGTCCCAGCCAGCACACTCAGTGGCCAAGGATGAGGGGAGTTACAATCCAAAACATCTGTATGTTGCTACATAAGAGAAAATAAACATATACTGTAGTCTGATATGGTATAAAGCAGATTCATCAGGTTCCTCAAGCTGCAGAGTGAATGGAAAACATACCTGGCATACCTGTTTTAGAACAGGTAGTGTCTAAAGAAGTTTAGACAGGACATTTACCTGTTCCCTTGGTCCTGTGCATTCAGAATTTCAGCATTTTTTACAAAAGACCAGAAAATATAGATTGGCCTTCCCAACTCCAGAGGCATTCACACTAGGGCTTGTCTACATGAAGGGGGGGAAATGGACTGCTCCACAGTAATAGCAAGTCCCAGCAGCTGTGACCTGTCTTAATGGTTTTACAGCCCCACAAAACCTGCATGCCTGTAGCTGAGACAGTGACCGTGAGTGGATTACTCGTGTTTTTAAATTTGTTGCCAATGACCTTTTTAAAAACCTATTTCTATGGTTCACACAAGTGATATTTCACCTTTCCAAAAAAAGAAAGAGGAAAAAAAGATAGCACAAATCTCTGTTTTATCACCTTAGCAATCATTCGCTAAGGCGAAAATCCAACATGGCAGCAGCGAGTGCTTGCCCTGCCCATTGCAATCATTCAGCCAATCAGGTTTGCGCTTTGTCCTGCATGGAGAAGTGATTCATGTCGAATCACTTGTCTTAATGAGCAAAAATGTGCATATCACTGGAGCTTTTTAAATAATAATAATAATAATAATAATAAATTTTTATGTTTAACCCGCCCCTCTGCTTGGCAACCGGGCTGGCGTACAGCAAGATTAAAACAACATCAAGTTAAAACAATCCTTCCCCATCCTAACCCTCCCAACCCCTTAAAACTAAATTAAACTAATGGAGAATTAAAACAAAGATAAAATACAATAAATAAATAAATAAATAAAGGCAACGACAGAAAGGGGGTGGGTAAGCAATCAGCTCCACTTGAACCGGGAAGTTATTTCGGGAAGGCCGGAATAAACTTCAGACTTTAAAAGTCTGGAAAAGCTGTTAATGCTTTTCTCCCATAGTTTTTCCTCTTTTGGGCCCCTCTCCTTCACAATACGAAAAGACAATGTGGGATTCCATTAAGACATCTTGTATTCCAGGTGAATTCTGTGAGGGGTATGTTCACCATATAGACAACCGCTAGAGAAATAATCCAGGTTGAAACTGGATTATTTGCATGGCTCCTTCCTATGGAATCCTGGGGTTTGTAGTTTGGTGAGGCACCAGCACTTTTTGGCAGAGAAGGCTAAAGACCTTGTAAAACTACAAATCCTAGGATTCCATAGGAAGGAGCTATGCAAACAATCCAGTTTCAACCTAGATTATTTGTGTAGTGTGAATTCCCCCTCCCATCTTTTCTCAAATCAGTTTCTAGGGTCATGGCCAAAATGGCTAGCTTTTGTGCAGCTGCCATCACTTGTCATAGAATCATTGACAAAACAATACAGTAATATCTTTGCAGTCTCCATGGTTTTTATACTTTCTATCATATTTTACTTCCTTGTATTTTATATCATAGTTGTCATTTATACTGTACTTATTTCAATGAAAATATTTTGTATTTTGTATTTTTTTAATCTGCCAGTCTATGACCAAATAAAATTGAACTGAATTGCCTTCCCCGTCCTGGTGTTGGTTGGATTATACAGTATTTCCCATCACCGCCAGCCAGCAATGATAGCTATTCATAGAATCATAGAATTGCAGAGTTGGAAGAGACCACGAGGGCCATCCAGTCCAACCCCCCTGCCACGCAGGAAATCTTGATCAAAGCATCCCCGACAGATGGCCATCCAGCCTCTGTTTAAAGACCTCCAAGGAAGGAGACCCCACCACACTCCGAGGGAGTGTGTTCCACTGCCGAACAGCTCTTACTGTCAAAAAGTTCCTCCTCATGTTGAGGTGGAATCTCTGTTCCTGGAGCTTGCACCCATTGCTTCGTGTTCCAGTCTCTGGAGCAGCAGAAAACAAGCCTGCTCCATCCTCAGCGTGACATCCCTTCAAATACTTAAACAGGGCTATCATATCGCCTCTTAACCGTCTTTTTTCCAGGCTAAACATACCCAGCTCCCTAAGTCTCTCCTCATAAGGCATCGTTTCCAGACCTTTCACCATTTTAGTTGCCCTTCTCTGGACACGCTCGTGGATCACTTCACTGGTGTAAATATCCCTGACATATAATGCTATTCCTCCTCCTTTCCTGTTTGGCCTGTTTCTCCTATAAAGGTTATACCCCTCTATTCCTACATTCCAATCATGAGACTCGTCCCACCAGGTTTCAGTAATGCCTATTATATCATATTTGTTTTGTAGTACAAGGAGTTCAAGTTCATCTTGCTTATTTCCCATGCTCTGTGCATTAGTATAGAGACATCTGAGACCATGTGTTCCCTTTACTTGCTCCCTGTGCAAGTTTTTTTGCCTCCCACTGTTGGGTCCTTGCGCTGTTTGCCTTGTTCCCTCTATGACAGTTTGACTATTTTCTCCAGCCCTTTTGCCTTCCAGAATACTGTCTCCCTCCCCCATTTGACTCAGTTTAAAGCCCTCTTGATCAAATTCTTGAGACTGTTGGCAAAAATGTTTCTTCCAACTCTTGTAAGATGCACCCCATCTCTTGCCAGAAGTCCCCCCGCATGGAAGCGCAGTCCATGATCCAAGAATCCAATTTGTTCTCGGCGACACCATCTACGGAGCCAGTTGTTTACGTCGGCTATTTTCCTCTCCCTTCTTGGACCATGCCCTTCAACTGGCAGAAGAGACGAGATGACCACCTGTGCGTTCATTTCTTTCAGCTTCCTCCCCAGGGCCTCATAATCTCTTCTGATCTTGGGAAAGCTGTGCCTTGCAGTATCATTGGTTCCCACATGGACCAAAAGGAAGGGGTAATGATCCGTAGGCTTGATGAGTCTTGTCAGCCTCTCGGTCACATCACAGATCTTTGCCCCAGGGAGACAACACACCTCCCGAGTCATCTTGTCAGGCCCACATACCACTGCTTCTGTACCCCTCAGCAAGGAGTCCCCCACTACCACCACACGCCTCCGCTGAGGCTTCGCAGCTGCTGTTCCTTGCGGTGGTCCTCTCAAGGTCCCCTGCTCTACCCCTGAAGTCTGTCCATGCTGTTCTTCCTCGTTGTCCTTGATAAGGGAAAGGGCTTCGAATCGATTCTGTAGCTGCAAGCTGCTGGAAGAATCCCTGGATTTTCTTGTTCTGTGTGTGACATTCCTCCAGCTGTCTACTTCCTGTGTCCGTGAAGTGGCCCTCTCCTCCACAGCCACTTCCTCTGTGCGGTCCCCATCCAAGACTGTTCGTTCTGTTCTGTCCAGGAAAACCTCTTGCTCACGAATCTGTTGAAGTGTAGCTACCCGTGTCTCCAGCTGCTGTACTTTCTCCTCCAAGAGGGCTACCAGCTTGCATTTGGTGCATGTGAAGTTCTCCACGTCTGTAGACAAGAATACAAACATCGCACAAGTGTTGCAAGTGACTGCTGCAGTCCCCTCAGTGTCCATGATGAGAGCTTTTAGGTAATCTAAGAACTCTTAGTTAACGCTGAGAATGCTAAGCTGTACTTTTAGGTCTGCTGTATTTTTGTTTGGTTACTGAAATTCGCGTGCCTCTGGCTCTTGAGGGTAAAAGGGCAAGGTCAGAAGTTCAAGCCCCTCAGCAACAAGCAGCCTCTCCCAATAGTTTTTTTTTTAAAAAAATCAATCTCCCCAGTCAGAATGGCTGTCCAGAAGTTGCTTCCTTCTTCTCCCTGGCAGGAAACTGGCAGGAAACTTGCTGTCCAGAAGCTATTAATCCAACCTATCTGGAGGGCATGAAGCTAGGCCCAGAAATGGCTGGTAGAAATATTAGTAGTCTTACCTATGAACAAACAAGCATGTTTTAGCTCCTTGCTTGTACTCTCTCACACAGCCTTCCCATTCTATTTTTAACCCACTCTTATTTACTTTTACTTCCCCTGTATTTACATCCACTGGTTGAGCTCTTAATGCATTTTGCATTTGTTGTTATAAATTATGCTATTAGGATAAAATTCATGTCCTTTGAAAACAACCAGTTACTTTAACCTGAGGGACGCACCCATAGTGCTTGAACCCATATAACAGTATTTGCAAATATACTGGAATTTCAAATAATATATATATATATTTAAGTGAGTCTTGCCTTTAAAAAGAATGTGTTATTTTCTGAGTATTCACTGTTCTGCCTCCTTGCTTATATTTTTCAGCCCCGATACCTTCAGAATATTTAATATTGAGTTCCAGCAAAGGAATAACTTGCTAGAGAAGATCCCAGACAAATATACAGCAAAGAAACCAAAACCCCGATATACAATGGAGTGGCGCAATAATCCTCACCCAATACATGCTAAATTCATCACGACAAACACCAAATTTTTAAACGAGCCAGTACTTTACATGGACACAGAGGACACCAAAACAAAGCAGGTGAGAATATATATATTTTAAAATGTAATATAAATTAGAAGTGAGATCAAGGCCCAGTTTAGATATAATGGCAGACCCTCCAACATCTCACAAATGAAAACTCATAGAATCATAGAATTGTAGAGTTGGAAAAGACCACGAGGGCCATCCAGTCCAACCCCCTGTCACGCAGGAAATCACGATCAAAGCATCCCCGACAGATGGCCATCCAGCCTCTGTTTAAAGACCTCCAAGGAAGGAGACCCCACCACGCTCCAAGGGAGTGTGTTCCACTGCCGAACAGCTCTGACTGTCAAAAAGTTCCTCCTAATGTTGAGGTGGAATCTCTGTTCCTGGAGCTTGCATCCGTTGTTCCATGTTCCAGTCTCTGGAGCAGCAGAAAACAAGCCTGCTCCATCCTCAACATGACACCCCTTCAAATACTTAAACAGGGCTATCATATCACCTCTTAACCATCTTTTTTCCAGGCTAAACATACCCAGCTCTCTAAGTCTCTCCTCATAAGGCATGGTTTCCAGACCTTTCACCATTTTAGTCGCCCTTCTCTGGACATGCTCCAATTTGTCAATATCCTTTTTGAATTATGGTGCCCAGAACTGGACACAGTATTCTAAGTGAGGTCTGACCAAGGCAGAATAGAGTGGCACTATTACTTCCCTTGATCTAGACACTATATTTCTATTGATGCAGCCCAAAATCGCATTAAGTGCAGTACTTTACATTTCTCCGTATTGAATTTCATTTTGTTAGCTTTGGCCCAGCTCTCCAGTCTATCCAGGTCATTTTGAATTTTGATCCTGTCCTCTAGGGTATTAGCCACTCCTCCTAATTTGGTGACCAAGCAACATCAGGGAGTAATCAAGATGGCAAAAGTGTTTAAGGAGGAAGAACACAAGCTAAGAGAGGCTGCAGCAGTTTGCTTTTGCTTGAGTCTACTGGGAAGGGCAAGATTACACCTTTTCCTCTCCTCTTCTTTCGCTGAGTTAACGGAGTATGAACTACTTTTGCACTTTAAATTCAGTTTGCAAGAATGGAAGTAAGTTGAGGACAATGGGGTAATTAGGAGGAGGAGAGATAAACTGGGACATTTGAATAACAGTTGAAAATTAGTTGGGATTGTCACTGCCAAATTGGGACAGTTAAAGGATACAAGATCTGTCTATTAAATAGCAAGACTGTTTTTCTACCAACATGTCTGACCCTGCATGACAAACATCAGCATTCTCAGCTGTTCAGTTAATTGTCAGTTATCAGTTAAAGCAGCTGTGTTGTTTTTTGTGTGCTGGAAAAATGCTAAGTTTAAAAGTCGAGCAACATATCAATTTGAAATGTTTAGTAAAATTGAACAAAACACCAACAGAATCTTTTCAAATGCTTACTAATGCCTATGGGGAAAACCGCATGTCTCGTACACATGTGTTTGAGTGGCACAAAAAATTCAGAGAAGGGTTGAGAATTTGGAAGATGATGAACGCCCTGGACCTTCCACTTCAAGAACCAAAACAATTGTGGAAAAAAATCAGACAGGTTGTTCGAGGAGATTGCTGACTCAGTGTCCGAATGATAGCTGAAGCCATGAACGTTGACAAAGACACTGCGTGGAAAAATTTGCATGAGGATCTCAACATGAGAAAAGTTTGTGCCAGGACGGTCCCTAGGGTTCTCACACCAGAGCAAAAAGAGAGCCACAAGGAAATTTGCTGACATTCTGCAGCAACTTGAGGCAGACCCAAATCTTTTTAAAAAATCATTACTTGTGATGAAACCTGAATGTTCCAGTATGATCCTGAAACAAAACGATAGTTAATGCACTGGAAAACACCATCATCACCAAGAATAATAAAAAAAAAAAGCACATCAGAGCAAGTCCACATTCAAAGCCATGCTCATTGGGGTTTTTTTTTACATCAAGGGCATAATTTTGGCAGAATGGGTTCTAGAAATCAGAATAGTGAACCAGCATTATTCCAAGTAAGTTTTGACAAAGCTGAGAGACTCAGAAAAAAAAAAAAGGCCAGAACTGTGGGGAAATGGTTTCATTCTTCATCCAGACAATGCACCTGCTCACACAGCACTTTCTATGAAGCAGTTTTTGGCTGATAAATGCATTACCACACTTGAACATCTTCTATATTTGCCAGATTTGGCACCATGCAACTTTTTTCTTTTCCCTAAAGTGAAATCAGTGCTTAAAGGAACATGTTTTGAGTCAATTGATGCAGTAAAGAAGAAAATGGCAGATATGTTGACACAGCTGACAGAAACTGATTTGCTCCACACCTTCAACCAGTGGAAAACAAGACTACATTGGTGTGTGAGTGTGAACGGGGAGTATATTGAAGGGGACAAACATTAGAATTGTAATATATAAAAATAAAGATGGGTTATTGTATCAGTCTCGTTAGTTAGTAGACAAACCTCGTATGTAATGCTAAAACATGATTCAGCACCACGTCAATGAACGCAAGCAGGCTGTAGGGTAGAAATGGGTACCTGGGCATGTGATGAACAAGATGGGGATCGCTCTACCACCTCCTCATTGATTGCACGAGTGCCCCATTCTGCCCTCAGCAGAAACAGGCTTTCCACGGAGCCACTTAGCCAGTAGGGAAGTGGCTACAGTGGCTCCAACAACAGCGATGGGCCAGTGTGGCTGATGCGGTGACAGCCCAGCTGGCCTCTGTGGACAACAACGCACCGTCGCACTAGATTGGGCCTGGTACATGTGGCTGCCATTGTGGTCGATCCAGGACTGGCCCCAGATTAAGTGACCAGTGTAGACAAGCCCCTAAACTGCAAATCCCAGCATTCCATATGATGTTGTTGTAGCAGTTAGTGGTATCAAAGTGCTATAACAGTGTAGTATGCTAGGTGTAAAGGGCATTTTGTTTTAATGTGCTGTACAACTTTTTTCCTGTGCTTTTAAAGCCTTGAACAGCTTTAATTCTTCATAGAGTTTAATACAATTTTAATATTATTTTTTGTATGTTTTTAGTGGCCTGGTTACTTATATATATATTTTTTATCCTTAAGCCATTTTGAGACCCAGCCTTGGGGGTGGGGAGGGCAAGGTATAAATAAATTGACTGATGGATTGTTTCTTGTCTGTAAAGGATCACTGGTGGCCAAGCCATGAAATTTCTATGCAGCGTCCAAAGCCTCCTTATGACAAGCAGAGCACTCAAAGAAGTGATTTCCAAAAGCCAAGCTGTAGATTGGTTCGGCCCATTAAATACAACAGCAAACAGAAGCCTTCCCGTGGAATAGGTAAGACAACTGCGGGGTGGGGGGAACCCTCTTCCTTTTCCCCAGCCACCTCTGTTCCAGCATATAAAGACTGTTTCACAAATAAAGACTGTTCAGACCATAGAGTTATAAAGTCCATACTGATATACTTCAGTTAACAAAATAGATATGTTCCTGGGCTTTACTTCTTTAACAGAAAATTTGGTACCAGAGGCAAAAAATAACATGGAAAGGATAGAGCTAGGTTCCTATACCACAAAACAAAACAAAAACAGTTCTACATGTTTCAGCAAACTTTTTATTCAGAATGGATAATAGGTACATGTGAAATGAAACAGCGAGGTCAGGTCGAGCCTTCGATTTTTTTTTTTTTTTTCGATTTGTCCTTCGAGCCTGTGCAATGGATTTTTCTGGTGGAGCGCAGCATGCACAGAACTGGCCTCACCCTTTAAACCAGAGATTCATCTGCCGTGGCCTTGCAAGCATGGACGTGGCAGCGAGGTCCTCGGGCCGTAGGTTTGATTAGAGTTTCCTTCTCTTAGATGGTTGACCTTACAGGGTTGGACGAGCACCATCTGCCCGGGTTTGGGATTAGAGTTTTCCTTCTCCTAGGACGGTTGCCATAAGGCTAGAGAGCCCATCCTGCCCTTTGACGCTCTTTGTCAGACCCTTCGGTTTTGACCTGTCTGGCATGGGAGACCCTACCGGTGGCTATTATGCCACCGCCAGCATAGCTCAAAACGTCATTAGGGTACGCAAGCCTCTAAGCAGTGTGTAAATAAAGAAAAGCATTTTGAATGTTCTAGAGACCAGCTGAATTCTTCTTTCAAAATGCAACCAAGGATAATTCTCCCCCCTCCCACTTTCACTAACCTCCAATTATGATTTCCATGTCAGTGGCCAAACTTACAGATCTATACTTTTTAACATGCTGGGAGTAGTTGATGAGGCAGCCTTATCTGCTTCCCCCTGTTCTCTTTGTTCTTCTGTTCACACATGATCAGTAAGGGTTTCTAGAGGCAGCTGCTATTTACCTTGCCTGCTGTAGGCAGACATGCACAGCAACAGTAGGATTGGTTAGAGAAGGATCCCATTCTTTCCCAGCTCCAGCTGTATTGTACTGTTTAATGCAGATACATTGCTGCAACACAACACCCAAGGTTTGTGGTTTTTTCAGACCTCCTTCACCATATTCCCGATACCAATGCTGCTAAAAAACATCCAGCTAGACAGAAGACAAGAAAGAAAAGGGACAGGTGGGTTTTGTTAATTGAGATATGTCTTTACTTATCATTTTGTCTGATATGATCATGGCTAACAACAGTTGATAATTATTATTTTTAAAAAGCCATGTAATATACAGTATTTATTTCTGGCTCTCTTCTTATTTATTATTGTATCATGCCTCATTTATATATTTTATAGACCCCTTAGATTTGCAGATTTCAAAGCAGTGTACAACACTGATAAAATATACATTATGCACTAAATTAAAATGTACAGGGGCTAAAAAAGACATCCTGGGTCACCAAGACCCCTTGTGAATGCATTGTAATCAGACTGGCTAGTCTGACTCTTAAGCCACTCTTGACGGTTGTTTAACCAGCCTCACTTTGACCTACTGAGCCACAAAAGAGATTGGGTCTGTGAACTAGTTTGGAAGAATTGAGTTTTTCTCAGGCTTCTAGCCAGAAATGCTGTAATGGCCAGGACACTTCAAATACGTTGGGGGGCGTTGTATAATGTGTGACAGCAAGAGTCGAAATAAAAACCATTGAATAGGATTTTATGTAACATACCGTAATGTTTTCTGTCCTCTATACAACTTAAAAATTAAGAGAATGTTTGCTTAAATGCAGACAATTGCATCCAACAAAATCCAAGTGGTTTTTAAGCTTTGACATAGATCAGGGATGGAGAACCTGTGACTTTCCAGATATTGTTGAACTACAGCTCCCATCATCCCTGACACTAAGTCATACCCTACAACATTTCACAGTTGCCAGGAGACACTACGTTGCTATGTAACTAAGGTGGTCCCTATGTAAACTTGTCCACGGCTGCATGGTGTGCGGTAAACTCCTGCAGCTGTGAGAGGGTCTCTTTTGTCCTTTGCTGAGCGTAGCATTTCTTGGATTTTCTTGGCTGGTCTGTAGATTGTTTGGAGGTTGTGTTTCCTCATCAGTTTCCCTATTCTGTCTGTGACTCCTTTGATGTATGGTAAAAACACCTTCCCTATGGGTGGCTGTTTGTTTGTTTTTTCCATTCCTGTGGTTTTTTCTGGGTCTGGCTGCTCTTGTGATGTCTGATCTGGAGTAACCATTAGCCTGTAGGGCCCAGTTTAGGTGCTTCAGTTCATCCTCCAGGTAGTGGGGTTCGCAGATCCTTTTTGCACAGTCTACCAATGTTTTTATTGTGCTTCTTTTTTGTCCTGGGTGATTGGACTTCTTGTGTAGGTATCTGTCCGTGTGTGTGGATTTTCTGTATACCTTGTGACCTAACTGATGGTTTGGTTTGCGGACTAGGACATCGAAGAGTGGCAGTGTTCCTTCCTTCTCTTTTTCCATCGTGAATTGGATATTTGGGTGGATGCTGTTCAGGTGAAAGTGTCATCCACATATTGGAACCATGTTGTGGGCTTTTTTGGTGCTGTTTCCAGGGCTTGCTTTTCAAAATGTTCCATGTAAACATTTGCTATCACTGGACTCAGGGGGCTGCCCATGGCTACCCCATCTATCTATTCGTAGAATTCATTATCCCACTGGAAGTAGCTTGTGGTGAGGCAGTGTTTGAACAAGGCTGCGATGTCCTCAGGAAATATTTGTTGTATGAGTGCCATGGTGTCCATTATGGGGACTTTGGTGAACAAGGAGACAACATCAAAACTGATCAGTCTGTCTCCAGCCTTCAGTTCGATGTTGTTGATTTTTTTCTATGAAGTGAGCTGAGTCTTTGATGTAGTGGGGATTTGTCTTATGTGGATTTGTAATTGTGTGGCCAGAAACTTGGCCAAGTCATACGCAGGGGATCCAATGGCGCTCACTATGGGTTCGAGTGGAATGGAATCCTTGTGGATCTTGGGAAGTCCATACAGTCTTGGTGGGAGAGTCTCTGATCTGCATAGATTCTGGTGTATGATTGGCTGAATTGATGAGGTCTTGATCAAGGCATTTGTTTTTCTGGTGATTTTGTTGGTCAGGTCTTGCTTAAGTTTTCTGTATGTTGCAGCGTCCAAGAGTTCCTTTATTTTTTGTCTGTATTTTTCAGTTTCCATAATTACTGTGGCATTGCCTTTGTCTGCTGGGAGAATAATGATTTCTGGGTCTGCATTGAGATCCTTGATGGTGTTTCTTTCTTTTATGGTTATGTTACTGGGTGGTGGTTTTACCTTCCTCAGGATCCTAGCTGTTTCTCCTCTTATCTCTTCTGCCTCTTCCTCTGGGAAACGGTAGAGGGCAGATTCAACATGGGTGATGATGTCTTCAACTGGGATTCTGGTGGTGGTAACTGCAAACTTTACTGCAAACTTAAAAGTAAACAAAATCTGGCTCCCAGTTTTGAAGAACAATAGAATCAAAACTCAACACTTGCAAAAGAATTCTACCCAGGGACAAGGGGATTTCCAGCAGATAATGGCCCATCAACCAACCATTAGCCAGACAGACACTAATGAGCCTTGCATTGCTATACCCAGAAACTAGCCATTCAAATACACAAATTTACATATCCTCCCCAACAGGGGTTCACAGCATATAAACTCCACATACACTCCTACCCAATCATTCTCTGAAGATGCCAGCCACAAATGCAGACCAAACATCAGAAAGAAACTATTCCAGAACATGGCCTCACAGCCCAGAAAAAAACCAAGGAAAATCTATGGATGCCGGCCATGAAAGCCTTCGACTTCACATTTATTCCTGACGTTTCGCCTGCATCTGTGGCTGGCATCTTCAGAGAATGGTTCAGTAAGGGTGTGTGTGGTTTATATACCATGAGTCCCTGTTGGAAAGGATATGTAAATTTGTATATTTGAATGGCTAGTTCCTGAGGGGAGATATGCAAGGAAGATTAGTGTCTGTTTGGTTGATGGTCCATTGTCTCCAGGAAATCCCCCTGTCTCTGGGTGAAGAAAAACAGCCACCCAAAGGGAAAGTATTTTTACCATACATCGAAGGAGTCACAGAAAGAATAAGGAAACTGATGTGAAACACAACCTCCAAACAATCAACAGACCAACCAAGAAAATTCAAGAAATGAGACCCTCTCACAGCCTCAGGAATTTACCACATACCATGCAGCTATGGACAAGTTTATATAGGGACCACTAAACGCAGTGTGCAGACACAAATCAAGGAACATGAGAGACACTGGAGACTGGGCCAGCCAGAAAAATCAGCAGTAGCAGAACATGTTATAAACCAACCTGGACACAAAATGTTATTTAAAAACAGAAATCCTGGACCAGGCCAACAACTATCATGTCAGAATGCACAGAGAAGCTATTGAAATCCACAGACACCTGGACAACTTTAACAAGAAAGAAGAAACCCTTAAAGTAAACAAAGTTTGGCTACCAGTCCTGAAGAACAACAAAATCAAAACTCAAAATCAACTTCACCCAGGAACAGGGGGATTTTCAGCAGACAATGGACCATTAGCCAAACAGACACTAATCTTCCTTGCATCTTTCTACCCAGGAACTAGCCATTCAAATACACAAATTGAGGAGTTGAAGGTCGAAGACAGGCCAGGTCAGAGCATCAAGAGAGTTTTGTACAGGAAAATAGTGGAGGAGATTTACGTTAACCCCTGTTTGCAAAAACGTCAGGCAAAACCAGATTTGTCAGACTACCTAAAACACCAGACTAGCCCAATTGAGTATTTCATGGACAAAAGGGTCCCCAAAAAGTTGTGGGACTTGAGGTGGAATCTCTACCATCAGGTTTTTAATCTGAGGGGAAGGAAGCCATGGACCACAGAGGATGAGCAGACTTTTCCTCATCTGAAATGTAAAAAGGTTGAGATTTTGAGTGGTGTGGCACAAAGGGAGATAATCAGACATTTTGCCCAGGACTGCCTGAGCACCCGGGAAACATGGGAGGTGGTGGCCCGGGTCCTGGATTGGCCAGATTTGACACAACAGGCTTGGGAGACAGTGTTTTCAGCGACTGAACCTCCAGGGGGTGTCAGGGGACCCAGAAAGTTGGCCAAAAGAGGAAGAGGAAGGAGTCTGGTCCCCCAGCTGTGAGTTTTCAGACAGTGCCCTGGTCCATGGTGTGCCTGGTAAATCTCTATGTGATGTTGGAATTATTTTTCCAAAGACAAAGGGAGGTAAAGAGTCTAAATCTGCAGGATGTAAAAGGTACTGCTTATTATGTTAAGAACGTAATTGAAAATTTTTATTTGAGTGAAAAAGAGAAATTGCCAAACCAGCATTGGAAATTTTTTTGGCCGTGGTTTAATGAGACAACCCCAGCAATAACTTAAGGGATATCTTTAAATAAATATTTTATTATTATTATTGTATTATTTTGTATTATTATTTTTATTAATATTTTATTATTTTTTCTTTTCCAAATAGGTATAATTGTAATGTGCAACTTCTAATTTTAGTATAAAGATGTAAATATAATGTTCATTGGAAAAGAAAAAAGAGTGATTATAGTGTGTTTAGATTAAGAGGAAAAATGTATTAGTGTTAGGATAGATAGTTTTATTTTGTATTAGTAAGAAAAGAGGAAAACAATTTTTTTGCGTTATGGTTATGGCCTTTTGTGTTTGAGTATATTTTTCAGTAGTAAGGTCTTGTTTCAATAAAAAAATTCCTATCCCCAGAAAAAAATCCCACCAAACCATTCTCTGAAGATGCCAGCCACAGATGCAGGCGAAACGTCAGGAATAAACTCTTCCAGAACATGGCCTCACAGCCTGGGGAAAAACCACAGAAAACCTATGGATGCCGGCCATGAAGCCTTTGACTTCACAACTATTTTTTTCCCTCAAAAATGTTGCTCCTAAGAGCTTTGGAGGTTTAATAAAATGATGGACAATGTTTACCAGGAGATCAAAACATGAAGAGGTTCTTTTGTTGAACTACAGCTATCAGGATTCCCAAGTGGCCATGGTAGCTGGGAATTTTGGGAACTGTAGTCCAAAACTAACATACAAACCAGGGCCTAGTTTGCATGCGTTATGCATTTCTATATTCATTGGGCCAGAATACAGGAAGGCCAGACTCAGTTCCTACAGAAGATTTGAGTCAAATAATGTCGGGGTGCTGTAGACTTCCTTATACCATTGAGTGTGAGGCACTGGGGAAAAACAGAATAATTTATTTTCTTTAACAGTCTCCTTGTGGCAATTTTTCAATTCTGACACAATTTTTCAGGCATGAAGAATTAGAGCTGAAGTAAAATAGAACAAGATGGGATGAGCTCTTAATATGTCCAAGTTTTGGCTTTTGTTCCTTAAAGTTTTTGAGAACAAAAGAGAATGTGTTGAGGCTGGGCAAGCCATCTTGATTTTCAGGGGGAAATGGGCCCCATCCTGGAAGGAATCCAAGACCCAGCTCATTTCAGTGTTTGCAGCTGCCATGGTAGACCTATAATTGCTCATGGAATCCAGGTGGGAAGTGTTGCCACCTAGAGATGTTCCAGATGGAATCCATTAGTATATTATAGTCAGACATGATATAGGGGATATTTAGCAAATTTTGTTGTTGTTTATTCATTTATATCATGCTGTTTCCCAAAAACTGGGACTCAGGGTGGGTTACCAAAATTAAAACAAATACAGAAAAAGACCACATGCAAAGACATATGGTAAGTGAAAACATACAGACATATATTATTAGAATGCAATTAAACTATCCATAATATTGCCATTGCCCTGGCTGCAGAGAGAGAGAAGGAAAGGCAGGCAGAGCTCCATCTTGCCTCTGCCCAGAAGCAGAATGGCCTTACCTCCATCCCAGCTACCATTGCCCTGACCAAGCATGGAGAGAAGAAAATGCTAGACTTAATCCCTTCCCCTATTGCCATCCCCTTTCCTTTTGTATCATATCTTTATTAGATTGTAAGCTTGAGGGCAGGGAACTGTTTTGTTGTTCTTTTTCTTGTAAAGTGCCATGTACATTGATGGCCCTATAGAAATAAATGATGATGATGATGATGACAATAATAATAATACTTTTAAAACCAATCCATTAAAAAAAGCAAAAGATGAAAGATATTAAAAGTCCATGCAGTAAGTTCATAAAAAGCTGTCAGAACAAGAGAAAAACCCTACTTGCTGACAAATGGACACATAATATTTCTACACGGAAATATTGTGTTCTGCACAGAAAAGCTGTTTCCTGCACAAAAGATACATTGTTTTCTATGCAAAACAACCACATGCAAATTTTGCACAGAATGAGTCGCAAATTGAGAACAGGCTTCAAAAACTGCTTCATTTTTGAAGTTTTTCTTGCAGCAGGAAGAAAATGGCTAAAATTACTTGTTGTTTCCTTAGTGACAAATTACATCCTTACTCCCAAGTAGATGTTGATATACTGTACAGTAGTAGTCATCAACAACATTCTCAACATAACAATTGTGCTTTGAAAACTGGGGAAGTGCTAGCATTGGGGAAGTTGATGCTTGACCCCCTTTACTTGCATTGACTTTCTTGACATTCCTTCCTCACAAACACTGCTACAGATACCATATGGATGGATACCTGTGTTTGTGCCCACAGAGCTAAGAGCCGCTGGGTGGGTACATTTCAATCAGGAAAGGTGCCAGGAAAATTGCTATAGTATTACACAGATATGCTGCTATTCCCTGAATGTGCTTCTCCCCTACCCCATTTGATCCTCACAATAACCCATGAGAGAGGCTAAGCTAAGAGAGTGAACTTCACGGCTGAATGGGAAGCTGAAAATAAGGGTTCCCATTCTAGCCCCAAAACTTTAACTGCCACACCTCCTTCTGCCCCAGCTCCAGCAGGGTCAAAGCACCAGGAATCTTTTATTATTAGGGACAATGATGCCATCTGATATCCATCCCAGATTTCCCCGTTTCCTCTGAATTTAGCAGAAGTCCAGAAGCTGAAGATAGATTTTCCCAGCAACAACATAGTGTGGTCAGTTATCTCTGTTTTAATGAAATCATATTCAGTTAGCTTGGTCTTGAATTGGTTGTTAAGACAGGGGGTTGGACTGGATGGCCCTCGTGGTCTCTTCCAATTCTGCAATTCTATGATTCTATGATTCTATGACTTAGTAGTTTTACAAAAGAGATGCCTACATTTTTGGATTGTCCTTGAGGGGCATAGTTATGGGAACTGTCAAGATGAACATCCAAAGTTTAAAACTGATCAAGAGTCTAGGGATCATCTAGACCAGAGATGAGGAACATGTGGTCCTCCAGATATTGATGGGCTGCTACTACATCATCCCTCATCATTGGCTTTGCTAATAGGAGCTGCACTCCAGTGACCTCTGGAGGGGCACACATTCCCTATACCTGGGGCCCTTTCACACTACATAGTTATAGTGCTGTGATCCCACTTTGCCATGATTGCATCCTGTGGAATTGTGATCTACTAGAGCTCTTTGGCTGAGAATTCTAAATACTACTCCCTAAACTGAAAATCCCAGGATTCCACATATGTGGTTATGGCAGTCTAAGTGGAATTATACTGCTATAATTTGCAGTGTGAAAGGGCTTGTGGTTTAGGGACTAAAAGCCAGAAACTTGCCAAAGGTTCCCAAATGATCTTCATAGCTGAGGAGCAAGCAGAATATGGCACCAGTTTGGGGGGGTGTGTGTGGAAGCCTCAGACAGTTGTGTCTTGCAGTACAGCACTGTAGTACAGTGCTGCTCAAACTGGTGGTCCATGGACCAGTGTTGGTTCACAAGCTCTTTGCTGCCAGTCTGTGGTGTATTTCCAGGAAAGAAGGAAACAGTTTATGGGCGCAAACTTGGTGCTGGTCCCTGGCTCATTGCCCACACATCAGATAGCTTAACGTTCAATGTTGTAGTATGCCTGAATGTTTTACACAATAAAGGAGGAAGAGGAGAGTACTGGGTTATGTGCAGGTTGGAAGGGAACATAGCATATGAATTATGAAAACACTCCATCACAGAAGACTGAACACTTGCTTCATGCCAGGGCTTGTGGTAAGGCTGCCAAGTCAGGTTCTGGAAAAAGCTTCTTGCCCCAAGACAAAGGGGATGTCTGGCATATGATTCTCTCCCTTCATGTGGGTCATAGCCTGCACCAGGTGAAAGAAACAAGAAGGTAGCTCTGACTTTCATATCGTGGATTCCTGCACAAGTCTGGATCTCAGCAGCTGCCCAACCTGAATGAGCCTTCTTGGGAGGGGAGAGACTATGTAGCTTGGTGGTGGAGCACTTGCTTTGCATATAGCAGGTCACTGGTTCAGTCCCTGACATCTCTAGTTAAAATGGATCATCTCAGTAAGAGGACAGAGAAACACCTTCTCTGTTTTTTTGTCACAAGATGTAGTGATGGTTGCTAGCCTGGATGGTATCAGAAGGGAGTGGACAACTTCACAGAGGATAAAAGGCTAGCTAGCAGTCATCATGACAGCTATTCCTGTCAGAATCAGAGAGAGCAGCTGCTGGGAGGAGGCACACTTCGAAGGGTCCTGTTGCCTTCATGTTCTGTTGGTGGGCTTGCTGTAAGCAATGGGTTGCCTGCTCTTGAGCAGAAGGCTGGGTTAGCTAGGCCTTTGGTCTTGTTCATAAGATTATTGAGGGGTCAGAGAGAGGGCAGCACACGGAAATGTCTTAGAGTAGATGTATAAGGGAAGTGGGAGAATGTGTGTGAGATGCATGTCGGAGAGAGTATTTATGACTGTTGAAGGGTGTGTATGCAGAGATGTGCAAAGATCAGGAGTGTGTGTCAGTGGAGCAGTGACTCCACCCTGGGTTTTAGTGGATTTAAAGGATCTATTTGGACCCTTTGTCCAGTGCAGGAATACACAGCTAAACCATCACTATAGAAACTGGAAATAAAAATGAACCCAATCCCCTAAACATGGATAGCACCTTGGATAACTTCTTTATTGTCCAGATTAAAGTCCAGGGTGGATTCCCATGTCCTCACTGACATGGGAGCCACCAGCTTTACAAGGTTTTTAGCCTTCTCTGCCAAAGCCCTTAGGACTGAAAAGGTTCTGCAACCCTAACTTGCATAGTGTACCTAATTCCACAATATTCCAGAATGCAGTGTACCTAATTCCACAATATGTTGTGTCTGCTTGATATCACAGTTCCCCTCGCATCTCCACGACCGCCAGCCAGCCTCCCAAGACTTTTCCAGGAGCAGCTCACTTTCAAACATGATTATGATGCCAGAGCAACTCCCTGCATCCCGTATCAAGGGAAGGTAAGGCCATGTGTATCCGGTGTTATTACTGTTCAGCAGGAAGCCAGAAGCATATGTTTATCCCACAGTCTCCAACTCATTGTTCTAGTAGTGCTTGGGAACGTTATTATGCTGATTAGAATGACCAGCATTTGATACTAACAAATGAATGGCACGCCTGCTGTCATCTTGGCCTTCAGGTTTTTAGAGAGACAGGGTATGAAAATATTGTGTGTGGTATGTTGCCTTCACTAGAACAAAGTATCAGAATACAAGAGACTCACCATAGGTACTACTGTATAGTGAGTGATGATCAGCACATGCCCTGGAGAAAAAATCTCACGTCTTTCTTGGGTTGTAGGAACAATAATGGATAAGACTGAATAATTGTTGTTGGTGTGTGCCTTCAAGTAGTCTCCAGTTTATGGCAACCGTTAGGTGAACCTATCACAGGGTTTCCTTGGCTGGGTTCCTTCAGAGGAGCTTTGCCACCATTTTATTGTAGAAATAATGCAGTTTGATACCACTTTAACTGCCATGGCTCCATCCTACAGAATCCTGGGATTTGTAGTTTTGTGAGACGCCAGCACTCTTTGGCACAGAAGGTGAAAGACCTCGTAAAATGAAAAATCCCAGGATTCCATCGGATGGAGAAGCAACACTTAAAATGGTTATTATTTCTACAGTGTACAGTAGCAGTAACATGTTCGGCTATTGCTGATTTTTCTGGCTGGCCCAGTCTGCAGTGTCTCTCATATTCCTTGATTCATGTTTGCACACTGCGTTTAGTGGTCCCTGTGGACATGTTTACATAGAACATGTTATAAACCAACCTGGACACAAAATGTTATTTAAAAACACGAAAATTCTGGATCAGGCCAACAACTATCATGTCAGACTACGCAGAGAAGCTATTGAAATCCACAAATACCTGGACAACTTCAGCAGGAAAGAAGAAACCCTAAATGTAAACAAAATTTGGCTTCTAATCCTGAAGAACACTAAACTCAAAACTCAACACTTGCAAATGAACCCCACCCAGGGACATGGGGATTTCCAGCAGATAATGGACCATCAACCAACCATTAGCCAAACAGACACTAATCCTCCTTGCATACCTCCATGCAGAAACTAGCCATTCAAATACACAAATTTACATATCCTCCCCAACAGGGATTCACAGTATATAAACAACCCCACATACTCCTACCCAACCATTCTCTGAAGATGCCAGCCACAGATGCAGGCGAAACGTCAGAAATAAACTCTTTCAGAACACGGCCTTACAGCCCGGGAAAAAAACAAGGAAATCTACAGTAGCTGCAAACTCACGAATAATCAGATCCACGAAAGAGTAACCTGCAAATGTGGAGGGCCAATGGTACATGCCAGGCTGTACCATTCTGGTTATGTATTTATGACCAGCTTGGTTTTATATTTATGATATATATTAAATAGTTTGAGTGTTGGACTAGGACTTTAGTTCAAATTCCTGTTCAGCCATGGAAATGCCATGGGGGCCTTGGGCAAATCACATACTCTCAGTCTCTGAGGAAGATAGTGGCTTACCTCCTTTGCATGAATATATGACAGGGTTACGGTACCTTATGTCAGAGTTGACTTGAAGGCACATGAACAAAACAATGCAAGTGAGATGTATTATTCTGAGGACCAACCTGTACTACATATCATGAGGATCTGTTGTTGTTTTATTCATTTCTATCTCCCTTTTCCCCAATCATGCAAGGTAAATAAATACGGTAAATGGATTCAAGGCAGCTTTGTTGTTGTTGTGTGCCTTCAAGTCATTTCCGAACTATGGCGACCCTAAGGGAAACCTATAATGGGCTTCTTTTTTTTTTTTTTTTTTTGCAAAAGGGGGTTGCCTTTGCCTTCTTCTGAAGCTCAAAGAGTGTGACTTGCCCAAGGTCACCCAGTAGGTTTCCCTGGCTGAGTGGGGATTCAAATCCTGGTCTCAAGAGTCATAGTCCAATGCTCAAATAACTACACCACACTGGTTCTCTGTTATTAAAACTAGCATGAAGGTTGCCGGAGTAAAAACTGGAGAGATCTCGTGTATCTTTAATGGCTGTTCCCAAGAGGGAATTTCAGCAGGTGTTGCTGGTCACCTGGTTGCATGATGAGCAACAGCTGCTGAAAATCCCTACACAGCCATTAAAGGTGCAGGAGACCTCTCCAGTTTTCAGTCTAGCAACCCTAACCAGTACAAATTAAATACCATACAAAAACAGCAGTAGTGTGTGTGTGTGTGTTATTTAAAAACAATTAAACATCTAGGAAGTTAACACCACTTATACGTCATTATAAGACAATGTAAATATCAACAAATGCTTGGCAAGAGGGTCAGTTGTCCCTCATCCTTATGGCATCTCATTCTGTGGAAACCGAGCCATCTAATACAGTATCATGGATAGAGTACTAGTTTTGGTCTCACATAACAGTATCCCCAGATGGTTTAATTTTCCCCATAGGAATGGCTGGCATCTGTTAAATACTAATGTGTATGTTGTTGTTGTTGTTCTATGCCTTCAAGTCGTTTCCAACTTACGTTGATCCTAAGGTGAACCTGTCATGGGGTTTTCTTGGCAAGATTTGCTCAGAAGGGGTTTGCCGTTTCACTCCTGTGAGGCTAAGAGAGTGGGACTTGCCCAAGGTAATCCAGCTGGTTTTCATGGCCATGTGGGGATTTGAACCCACTTCCTGTCCCTGGAGACACCCCCCCTAGACTTTTAACATTGAGCCCACTCTTCTCTGCATAGCTCCATCCAGCATTTTGCGCATTGCTTACAAGAGAATGTGACATGAGATATGTCAGGAGCAGGCTTATTAAAAGTGTGAAAATTACAGTGATGAGTACTGCTTGTTACCCATTTAGCACCTGATGTGTGGCATGCCCTCCAACATTTCATAGATGAAGAAACACACGCAAGCTAAGAGGGGCTGCAGTAGTTTTGCTTTTGCCTGTGCCTACTGGGAAGAGTAAGATTCTATCCTCTCCTCATTACTGAGTTAATTGAGTACAAATTACTTTTGTGTTTGGAACTCAGTTGGCAGCAATTAAAGTAAGCTGAGGGCAAAGGTGGGGAAAGTCGAGGGAGGAAAGAGAAACTGGAACATTTTAAAAACTGCTGAAAAAGTGGAATAGCACAGGACTAATCAGGACTGTCACTTCCAAATGAGAACAGTTGGAGGGTATGTGGTAGGGGATATTTAGACACCCTAAATGCTGCTCTGGTGATGAAGAAGCTACAGCCTTTGAATAAGAAAGGAATGTGGGGAGGGGTCAGTCTTGACTTTTGGGGTAGGGAGGAAAGGGGGAGAATCAATAAAGCACCATGAAAGGTGAGGATGTGGCCGTCCAGGTTGGCCTGAAGCTTCCCATTCAATCAAGTAAACTTTAAATCAAATTTCCAGAGAATCATCTTCTCAGCAAAATGTTGTGAGGAGACAAAGTCCTGTTTGTTTGAATTCCCCCAGCCCTGCTCCGCCCCTTATTTTTCTTTTCTCTTTTAAAAAGTAATCCTGCTCTTCTCCTGCAGCCTTAATGGCCAAAGTCATTTGGAAACCTGCAGTAAATCTTTTCGCCAGGCAAAGCAAAATGGTTTAGAATGGTAGCCATAGCAACATGGGTAGCAAGAAATCAAATCTGATGGGAATAGAGTGTGGTCAGCAGTGATAAGATCCACGCAGCACATACTGTGGGGTAGGAGAACCTTAGAAAACTAGCATTGGGGAGCAAGAAAGGGAAGAGCAATGTGGGACTTGCAGTTCTCCCCCTTTGTACTTGTTGCTTCTTTCTCCAAGTTTTCATGCCCTTCCCCATTTTATGGATGAAAAAAGCTGATGGCTCACCCCTCCCTTCTGTTACTCTCAGCTATCAAAATGTAGGCTGTGGGCCAGAGGGGAGGCCAAGAGAGGAAAAGGGATGCTGTGCCAGCACTTGAGCTAATAAATGAACTCAGCGCAAGCAGCTGCATCTCCTCACTGCTTATGTACCCCTGGTTAACATCAATTTTGTTTCCCTTTGTAGAAACGAGGCACTTTTATATGGACCGAGATAAAACCAGTGACAGTTCCTGGGGGAATCGAAACACGGCCTTGTGCTCCTCAGGGATCAGGTTTGTTGGAACATCCAAAAACAGAGAAAGGAAGCTCGATGGGAAATGGGGTGACCTCAGCCTGCCTTCACTTGCCAGAATCCCAGGAGACACCACTAGACTCTGACAAGCACTTATCAAAAACAGACATTGGTGCAGGAGCCAAGGCAGACCCCAACACCACAGTGAAAGGACAAGAGAGTTCAGAGATTTCTCAGACAAACAAAATGGATATGAGCTGTCCTCCCAGAGAGAGGCCTTCCAGCCCACCAAAGGTTTCCTCTGAGAGATCGCAAAGCCCATTACCTCCTGTTCATCCAGCTATACAATGACTGGGAGAAATTCAAACAGCCTAGAAGGACTGTCCAACTGAGGGGGAGTTGGTCTGGTTGTAATTTCAGATATGCCAAACAAACTGACACCAGCAAATTGTTCAAGGCAACACACTCTTAACTTCTACATAACAACAGCTGCAGCCCACTTTGATGGCTTTTAGAAAATGAGAGGCCTATTAAAAAAAGACACTATTAATCTTTTATTCCCACTCCCCCATTGGCACAGTTAGATTCTCTTTTCACTCAAAATTATCATGCAAAGTACTCTTCGCCAGTTATTACTCACATGAAATTATCTGGATTGCTCATTTGCTGGAGAGAGGTATTTAATGTCCAGACTGAGTGAGAATATTAGGAATGCATAATTAGCAATTAATATCAAGGTTGGGTTATGCCTTTATAGGAACACTAAAATATCTTTACAAGGGTTATCTTAGTGATATTCTAGCACTCTACTATTGATACTCTCCTACCTCTTTCTGAATGATACTTATAGATTGCTCAACTCTGTGTGTTTTTTCTGTTTGTTTAGCAATTAATACTGTCAGGAATGAAAACAATTTTTAATTGGATTTTTAAAATCTAAATGCAAGGAGTGGAGAAAAGCAGAAGAGGGAAGGGGGAGAAAATACGGTACATAGGATATGAAAATTGGCTAAGCCTATCCATGAACATAGGGTGATCATATTCCCATATTTGAGTTGGAGTTGACATCTGTATAACAGCTATTTATGTACTGATAAAGCACTAAGATCTTCTGACCATTGAGTGATGGATGGTGAACATCTGTTCTTCCAACCTTGGAGTGTGAGTCTTTTAGATCTAGTAGGAGGCAGAGGGTCAAATCATGATGGGCATTAGGCAAGTTCCAAGTCACAGTTTTGAACTCTAGAATCATGGAGTTTGAAGGGGCCATCAAGTCCAACAACCTGCTCAGTGCAGGATCTCCAACTAAAGCACCCCCACCTCTTTCTGAAGACATCTGGAGAAGGAGACCCCACCACCTCTCTAGGCAATTGATTCCATTGCCAAACTGCTCTAAACTGTCAAAAGGTTCCTTCTGATGTTCAATTGAAATCTACCTTCCTGTAACTTCAAACCATTAGACTGCCCCTACCCTCTGGAGCAGTAGAGAACAGGCCTGCCCTCTCCTCTCTGTGACAGCCCTTGAGGTATTTAAAGAGTGCAGTCATGTCACCCCCAGTCTTCTCTTCCCCAAGTTGAACATACCTGGCTCCTTCAACCTCTTCTCATATATTTTGTTCTCCATACCTAGTATCATCTTTGTTACTTGTCACTGAACCTGCTCCAACTTTGTCTATATCCCTCTTAAAATAATGCGCCCAGAACTGAATGCAGTACTCCAGATGAAGCCTGACCAGTGCAGGATATAGTGCAGAATGTGCACATCTAGAAATATAACATTTTTTTTCTGATAGCAAATTACTATGTCCATCCAGAAAGGAATAGCCACTGTTCATGCTGACATCATATGCAACAGAGAGGCAGTACTAACATTAAGCTGAAGTGGCCAGTTTCTTTTTCAAAAGACATCGGGTGTATGCATGTGCTGTCAAACTATTTTCGACTTATGGTGGCCCTAACACAAACCTATCATGGGGGTTTCTTGATTTGTTCAAAATGGGTTTGCTATTGCCTTCCTCTTAGGCTGCGAGAGTGTGACTTGCCCAAGGTCATCCAGTGGGCTTCCACAGATGACCAGGCGTTTGAATCCTAATCTCCCAGGATCCTACTCCAGCACTCTAACCACTACAACATACTGCCTCAAAAAACATTATGGGGTCCAGTATACTTAAAACATTGGTGTTTTTTTTTCCTGAACCAAATGTAAACGTAAGGTTTTTTATATAGAGGCTAGGACAATTTTCCATTGGTTGGTTTGCACACAGTCTAACTGGCTATTCCACTCATTTCTAACTCAATTGATGACAAATGTAGTGCTTTCCAACAAACATTTGTAAACTACGTTTGCAGGTTTTGTTTTTTTTCTGAGGATGCAGTTAGTACATTGCAGAAGCCATTGAGGCACTCAGAGCTGGTGGTCCCTGTATGGACACCAAAAGATGTAATTGTAGATACTGCCATATTTGCTGAGAGTAAAGGATCTCTGGCTTTTCTTCACAAACCAAGATTCTGGAAGGACTCATCCTGCACTTTCTGCAAGCGCGCTGATGACTAAAAAGGCCAATCTGAGATAAACAAGTCCGGTTGCAGAAAGCACAGCAGAAGGTCTCCTTGTGTGATGTTTCCGGGTTGTGATTCTTTCTGGGTTGTCATTTCTCTTCAAGACTTGTTTGGCGTGAGTTCTCAAATAAGGCTGCACCATTGTGGATAGTGCGTCTCCATGCCTCCCGATGTGAGGCCAGGGCGGACCATAGTTGGTGATCAATTTGGCCGAGCCTGAGATGTTGTTTCAGGGAGTCCTTGTGTAAATAGGCTTGTAATAGCAAAAATGGAAAAGTGTTGTTTTACAAATTTCAAGTCAGGGTTACCCTATAACGTTAAGTTTAATATGACTGTGTAAATCAAATTTTAGATTTTGAGAGATCGTACTCCAGGACACGATAGCTACAGAAATTGCAGGGGGCACCATCCATTTGATGGATGCAACAACAGCAGTTCTGATATACAGTATGTTCTTTTTGCTATTTAAACTCTTTCCAACATTTTATTCAGTTGTTTCTTATTCTGACAGGATCTGCAGATTTTTGCAGAAAGGTACAAGAAATATGATTTTGGAAGTTTAGTAATGTCTTCCTGTGATGAATAGAAGCTAGTGTTATTTCTGTAGAAAACAATGATAGTCAAAGGGGACAATTCAGTCTGTAGGAATGCAAGCTATGTTCCATTGCTCAGTGCAGTCAGGAAGGACATCTTTACAATAACCTTCACTTCTGCAGTAATTTTTTCCTGGCATGAGTCTGATCTCAGGTCAGGACTAGGATTAGATTTAAAATATGTACTGTATATAGATTCTTTCCCTCCTAAGAACAGTTGTGATGTTATGCCATAAGAGTTTTGAAAAATTACTTTGGCTATGCTGGGAGGTGAAATGCTGGGAGTTGTAGTTCAGAAAAAGAACTTTTCCAAATTCAGCATGCCGTGGTCAACAGAGCCCTAGGTTGTGATGTTTGTTAAAACATCCCTGTGATCTTACTAGATAAGCCCTTAGGACATAGGAAGCCCATCTGGATAATACCAAAAGGTTCCTCTAGTATTTTCTTATGAAAAGCTAAGGCAACTGAGCTCTTTGGATTGTGTCCATCACCCTAGAATTCAGAGTCATAGGACTTATGCTACTGTTATAAGCCATTTTGAGTCCCAAACTGGGGAAAAGGCAGAATAGTAGTATTAGTACAGTGGGCCCATGGTATCCACTGGGGTTTGTTTGCAAGATCTCCCTGGGGATACCAAAATCCATGGATGCTCAAGACCCATTATAAACAATGGCACAGTAAAATGATGTCCCTTATATAAAATGGCAAAATCAAGGTTTGTTTTTTAGCAGCCCCCTGATCCCAGTATAGCAAACTTTTACATGGAACATTTTGAAAAGCAAGCCCTGGAAACAGTACCAAAAAAGCCCACAACATGGTTCCAATATGTGGATGACACTTTCACCATTTGGAGCCATGGAGAAGAAGATTTGGTCTCATTTCTGAACCACCTGAACAGCATCCACCCAAATATCCAATTCACGATGGAAAAAGAAAAGGAAGGAACACTGCCATTCTTGGATGCCCTAGTCATCTGCAAACCAAACCAATGGTTAGGCCACAAGGTATACAGACCCCCCACCCACCCACCCACACAGATACCTACACAAGGACTCCAATCATCACCCAGGACAAAAAAGCACAATAAACATATTGGTAGACTGTGCAAATAGGATCTGCGAACCCCACTACCTGGAGAATGAACTGAAGCACCTAAACTGGGCCCTACAGGCTAATGGTTACTCCAGATCAGACATCACAAGAGCAGCCAGACCCAGAAAAAACCATAGGAATGAAAAAAAAAAACCCAGCCACTCAAAGGGAAGGTATTTTTACCATACATCAAAGGAGTCACAGACAGAATAGGGAAACTGATGAGTAAACAAATGATCTACAGACCAGCCAAGAAAATCCAAGAAATACTACACTCAGTGAAGGACAAAAGAGACCCTCTCACAGTTGCATGAGTTTACCGCATACCATGCAGCTGTGGACAAGTTTACATAGGAACCACTAAACGCAGTGTGCAAACACGAATCAAAGAACATGAGAGACACTGCAGACTGGGCCATCCAGAAAAATCAGCAACATCTTATAAACCAACCTGGACACAAAATGTTATTTAAAAACACAGAAATTCTGGACCAGGCCAACAACTCTCATGTCAGAATGCACAGAGAAGCTATTGAAATCCACAAACACCTGGACAACTTCAACAGTAAAGAAGAAACCCTAAAAGTAAACAAAATCTGGCTGCCAGTCCTGAAAAATACTAAAATCAGAACTCAACACTTGCAAATAAACTCTACCCACGGACAGGCAGGTTTCTGGCAGATAATGGGCCATTAACCAACCATTAGCCAAACAGACACTAATCCTCCTTGCATTCTCCACCCAGAAACTAACCATTCAATTACACAAATTTACATAAACTCCCCAACAGGGGTTCACCGTATATAAACTCCACACGCACTTCTACCCAACCATTCTTTGAAGATGCCAGCCACAGATGCAGGCAAAACGTCAGAAGTAAACTCTTCCAGAACATGGCCTCACAGCCCGGAAAAACCCCCAAGGAAAATCTATGGGTACCGGCTGTGAAAGCCTTCGACTTCACATTGTCAGAAAGGAATTATAAAATAAATAAATGCATCACAGTAATCATTTATAACAAATGTTACGCTAGCAACCATTTAAAATAGCACAATACATTAATCATTACATTTAAAACCACTGGTTTATAATTATTAAGATAATGAATTTCAAATTTGTGTTGAATGTGTTAATGAATTGGAGGTGACAAATTCATTTCACTTATTATTCCTAAACTCTGCTCTGAGGCTTCTTCTCTTTATGAGACCCTTGGACCCAGATTAGGTTGAGTAGCCTTTGAACAAAGCCCACCATTCTCTTTAAGACAGTGACAGCTCTGGAGAAACCAACAATGACCCATGGTTAACTGGAAAAAATTAATTACATAAACAACCAGCTTGATGAAATTAAAGTAACTGTGTAACAGGATGTTTCAGCCAAGGCAGCTGCAAGCAACCATTTGTCAGAGAAAAGAAAAAGTAGAGATGTATAAACATAAACTACAGAAAATGCATTCTGCTCTCATCTTCTGTTGGGTGGATGGCCAGTACCTCTATTAAGTTTTTTTTTTCCAAGTTAGCTTTAGCAGGATGCCTGTTCCTTGAATGATAGAATCATAGACTCAGCTATGGGACAGCTAGACAGGGAAATTAACAGCAGATAATTGTGCATTAACTCACCACTGCAGCAGCATTCATTTGTCTTCATGATTTTTTCTCAAGCTTGCTTGCATGGGAAGCTATCCATGTTTGAAGTTCACACGGAGCATGTCCACAAATAAAGATGGTGGCCATGAGTGAATTACTCTCATTATTATTCCCCAAAAGATCCTACCATTGCACATTTCCCACCCTCGTTAAATCTAAGATGTGGAAGAGCGATCTGCCACTTAAGAAAACCCCCTTTTTTTCCTTTACTGCTCAAAATTCGCACACAATCACTTCAGTGAAAATCAACAATGGCGGCTCCAGCCACTTCATTGCTGGCAAGCCGACCCCTGCACATGTCCAACCAACCACATTTCAACTTTCAGAATGTGTCCCAATTCGAATTAGTTGTTCAAATGGTTGGGAATGCACATTTCTGCATTAAAAAAAAATCTTTGTGAGAAATAGTAAGGCTGTTATCAGGGAGTACATGGAGTCCCCCCGCCCACCTTCCTAATACGGTGAATCTCCACAGGATCTCATAAGGACAAAAGGTATTCTCCTCAAATTCCACAAGGAGTTCTTTCATCATCTAGACAACACCATATAATCTTAGAGTTGGAAGGGACCACAAGGGCCATCCAGTCCAACTCGTTGCCATACAGGAATCCATATCTAAAGCAGGAATCCACAACTTGGTATTCACAGGCCCATGGCAGTGTGGACTCTTCCCAAGTGGCTGTTGGCTTCCGCTGGTACTCAGCAATGCAGGAAGATACCTTTGGCAATGGACCTTTGGTGCCCACAAAACAAGAAAAAAATATGTTTACACAATAACTCATCCTTTGCTATTGTAATAGAATCATTGAATCAGAGAGTTGGAAGGAGGCTCATGAGCCATCAAGTCCAACCTCCTGTTCAATGCAGGATCTCCAGCTAGAACATCCTCAGCAGTTAGCTATCCAGACTCTTTCTGAAGACATCTGGAGAAGGAGACCCCACCACCTCTTTAGGGAATTAGTTCCATTGACGAACCACTCTTGCTGTCAAGAAGTTCCTTCTAATGTTCAATTGAAATTTATGTTCCTCTAACTTAAAACCTATAGACCTGATGCTAACCTTTGGGGCAGCAGAGAATAAACCTGCACTCTCCTCTCCATCTAAATATTCTTTAGATATTTAAAGAATGCAACCATGTCACCCCTCCATTTTCTCTTCACCAAACTGAACATGCCCGCCTCCTTCCACCTTTCCTCATATATTTTGTTCTCCATACTTAGTATCATCCTTGTTGCCCTTCTCTGAACCTGCTCCAACATGTCTTTATCCTTCTTAAAATGAGGCATCCAGAACTGAACACGGGATGAGGCCTGAAGAGTGCAGAAATCAGTAGTATTCAAAGACATGGCTGTGTTCGTTTGTATCAGCTTAAAAAGACATATAGGCATACCTTAGTTAACAAAGTCTGCGTCAAAGAAGCTCCTGTTTACAAAGTCTTTTCCCCCCCTCCACCCTGGCTTCCTTTTCTTCAGTCTATGGAGATTATCAGATGTGCTAAAAGTGGCGTTACGGAAATGCGAGGAGATCTCAAAAGGGATCCTTTTTCAGACAACGTTGTTCCCCCCTCATTATGCACCTGTTCTGCTGCCATTCTGCTGGTGCTGCTTTTTATTGATGGGAGAAGACGTCAATAGATACCCCCGTTCCATTTCTGTCATGGATGTTCCTGCATGCGACAAGGTGCCCCGTTATGCTGGCGAGATCCCAGTGTCAATGGGAGGTCCCTGCCAGAACACTTCCAGGAGAGATCAGGACATCCAGGTAAGTGACACACTTTTGATGACCCTCCCCAGGTTATTTGTTAATTTCAAAGTGTGTTTTTGTGCTTGCTGTCACTTTTTTGTGTTATTTTTATTTTTGAATTTCCTGTGCTCATGTCTTCTCACGAGAATCTGCAGGATTTCACTCCATGAAGTGAAGGGAGCTCTGTTAGAGTTCTGTTCACTCCTGCGCTGCCAGAACAGCAGGAGAGGAGGTAAGTGCAGTGGAGAGGGTGGTCGTGGCATGACAGGGACAGGACAGGGGCGGGAGTGGAGATTGTGGGACAGAAATACTGTTTTCATTCCTGTCTGATAATCTCCCATCTGGAAGTTTTTTAAAAAACAACATTGGTACAGTAGAATGGTGAAGGGAGGCTGAAGAAACATTGTCCTTTGGTGCTG
Organism: Gambelia wislizenii; assembly: GCA_030847615.1. Taxonomy (NCBI): domain Eukaryota; kingdom Metazoa; phylum Chordata; class Lepidosauria; order Squamata; family Crotaphytidae; genus Gambelia; species Gambelia wislizenii. The sequence goes on along the minus strand of JAUMIR010000001.1, from coordinate 18,327,385 downwards.
GGTTACACCAAAAGCTTTTGGTGCCGGATTGCAGCTTAAGGTTTTGTGGACTCCACTCCGCTTCACCAGATTTGCATCTGATTATGAACATCACAAAATGTGCATCTGATGAAGTGGACTGGAGTCACCAAAAGCTTATGCTAGAAACGTATCTCATTTAGAACTTTATCAAACACACTAAATATGGCATCATAACGATGCCACATAAACGCGAAAGGGCGTGCAGATCAGATGACATCGCCTTTTCGTGTTTATGTCCTGTCAAAGTCCCATACCTTTTTATTGATGGCTGTAGCTGTCAATAGATCCCCCGTGGTGCTTTAGTGCTGGCATTGCCAGTGTGTGAAACCTCGGGCCATTTAAATCTCGTCACTGCAGCGAGAATGGCCGATCTGACGCAAACACTTCCAGGTGAGATCCGGACATCCAGGTAAGTTTCACTCTTTTTATGACCCTCCCCATGTTACTTGGGACTTCTAAAGTGTTTTTAGGTGCTTTTTAAAAAGTGTTAGTTTTGTTTTTATTTTTGAATTTCCCATATGATGAAGTCTCAGGGGTTTCAAATGAGGAAGTGAAAGGGGCTCCGTTCACTTCCTCTTTATTTCTGGGACTGCCTTTGCCGGGAGAGGAAGGTAAGTGTGAGGGGTAAGGTTCTTTTGGTGTCATAAAAATTGTTTGTTTGTTTGTTTAATGCCAGCAAAAGAATGTTTAAAGGGGCTAGTCTGATAAAGTCCTTAGTCTCAAAGGTACTACAGGATTGCTTTATATCTTTTGATCCTCTGTCAGTACAACTTGGGACTATTCTTGTGATGGCTTCTGCCTGCTATTGCCACAATATGGCAGATTGGAGTAATCAAGACATGAAGCTGAATTACTTCTCAGTGCCTCCATTGCAAAGATATTCAGTATCCCTTCCAACTTTGTAATACTAAGGTTTGTGTAAGCTGGAAGTGACCACAACTTTGAGATTTGTGGCACCATTAAGGCCAATTTATTTCATCAAAACCTGAAAATATTTCATCAGATATTTTTGTGGACTCCAGTCCATTTCAGAATCCACCAAAACCTAAGTTGAAATAAAACAGCTTAAAGATAACGTATGATTTTCTTCTTTATACAGAAGCAGACAAACACAGCTATCTTTCTGAAAACTGTAGTCACAACAATCAGCATCAGAGCCAGCCCTCCCTCCCTAAGATGAATCCCCAACCTCAGGCACCAGAGTATGAGGTTAACTTTACATGTGAACACACACACACACACACACACACAGAAAGCTAGACCCCAAGTCCTGCCCTACAAGAGTGAGACAGCAATAGAGTATTGTAGGTGCTTGAATGAACCCTGCTGGCCTCACAAATGCCACAAGGGGAGAAAAGCTCTAGAGAAGCTTCCCTGGAGCAGCCACTGTTATATTTGGTTGCAAGTGTAACCGAAAGGCCCCTGCATGTACCTGTAGTCTACTGGGACAGAAGCATCCCCTTCTAAGACATGGGCATCTCCCTACACAAACCAGAAAAACAGATTGCAGAAAATAAATGGCCATCTTTGATCTATCCTCTTCCATGGCAAATATCTGCAATTTAGCAGAGGAAGAGAGAGAGAGAAAGAAAGTGTACATGGGCAAGAGGAGAAGGAGATGGACTGCAAGAGGATTCAGTGCTTCCTAATCCATCTGCTTGACATGACTGATTCCTGCCCCCTTCCCTGGTGGTTTCCAGCAGCAACCAGCTGCACTACAAAGGATGGAAGAAGAAAGAGACCCTACCACTAATAAGTTTTTTTTTTTAAGAGAAATAACGTACTTTTTCTATGAAGGGCTTTTTGCTCATCGGAAAAGCCAGTATCAGCAAGATGTTGTTGGGTTCCAGCTCCCATCAGCTCCAGTCAGCATGGCCAATGATGAGAGACAATACTAGTTGTAGGCCAACAACAGAGGCTCACCAGTTTCTTATCTCAGTTTTAAAAGCTGTTCAGCTTAGTTTTCCCAAGTGGTCTGCCTCCTGTTCTCTCGTTTCCTCTCCTCTCCTCTCCACCTTGCTGTGCTTTTTACTTTTGGACCTGAAACTTGTAGACAGAGGAGATTTTCAGACCCTCTAAATATGACGTGATAAGGACGCCAGGGGATCGCTAAATGGCTTGCATTTCAGATGATGTTGTTCCATGTCATCATGCTCCCATTTGGCTGTCATTCCACTGGCACTTCTTTTTATTGACAGGCTAAGCTGTCAGTTAATCCCCCATTCTGTTTCTGTCATGGAATGGTGTGTAACTGAAAAGGTGCCCCATTCTGCTGGTGTGATGCCAGTGTCAATGGGAGGTCTGTGCCAGAACACTTCCAGGTGCGATCGGGACATTGAGGTAAGTGACACACTTTTTTGTACCACCACCACCCTGGGTTACTTGATATTTTTTTAAGTGTGTTTTTGTGCTTGCTGTCACTTTTTTCCTTTTATTTGCTTTTTAATTTTTGAATTTCCTGCATTCTTGTCTTCTCGTGAGAACGGCTGGGATTTCTGTTGGAGCTCTGTTCACTCCTGGGCAGGCACGGATGTGTGAACAAGGTAGATTTGAAACTTTTTTTTTTTACTGTGGCATGACAGGGATGGAAGAGGGGTGGGAAAGGAGATTGCAGGAAGGGAACACTTTTTTTGTTCCCTTCCGAAAATTTTCAGAATCTGGCTATAAGTTCCCCTATGGAGGTGGATGGACATTCCGCCCCCAACCCCCAGGCAGAATGTACACATTCAGTTCAAGTTTGCAGAAATGGTGTTGGGTGTGCAGTGCCATTGTACATGCATGCACATTGTGCATTGCTTTTGGACATGCATTGTGCACTGTGCATAGAAGTGCAATGCAAGCCAGTGTACCTTGTGTGTTGTATATATTGTGCTTTGAGTTGCACATTTGGTGTTTTTGTTCAGTCACTCAGTGTTGCCATTCACCAGGAGGAATGACTAGCTCAATCTGCACACAGAGACTAATGTTACACTACCCCAATGTAAGATTTTAAGCCCTATGGTTTTCTTCCTCTCCATGTTTTTGCACAGCACCTAGCAGTTTGCTAGCAAACAAGCAAAATCATACCCTCCAGTATTTCAGAGGTGAAACATGTGTGACTAAGCAATATCAGAGTGTGCTCAAGATGGCAAAAGGTATTGAGGAGGAACACCCAAGCTAGGAGAGCCTGCAGCAGTTTGCTTTTGCCTGATACTACTGGGAAAGGCAACACTCTGCCCTCTCCTCTCCTCTCTTCTCCTCTCCCCGCACCCCAGCTAGATTGAGTAAAACTGCTTTTACACTTTGAACGCAGTTTGCAGCGACTGAAGTACGTAAGCTGACGGCAAAGAGGGAAGGTGGTTGGATGAGAGAGAAACTGGGACTTTTTAAAAGCAGTTGGAAAAGTGTGATGACAGAAGATTAATCGTTACTGTCCCTGCCAAATCAGGACAGTTGGGGTGTACGTAAAATGCTTCTCATGAAATCCACACATAGAACATGAGAGACCTCCCAGCTACAGAGGTTTTTACTGCTGGGTATTTGATCTAAGCAATGATGGTCCTTTTCACCAGAAGCTTTTGAACCATAACAAAATCCCTTTAAGTAATACCTTGGCATTTTGTAGAGTTATTTGCCTTGGAAAATAGACCCCTGATGGTCTCCCCAGCACCAGATGCTTGGAATCTACATGATGCGCTCCAAGATGTGCAATGACTTTTTCTAACATTTTGAAAGCATTGTTGGGAATCCAGGCAAGAGGCATTACCTCAGAAACAGCTGAGTAAACTCTCCAGCTGGGTCATTGATCTGTGTGAACTAAAAACTCTTCAAAGCAGCAAGAAGATAAAAGAAGAAATTGTATTCCCACAGGTCAATGGGAGACGATTTGATGGTCTCCTTCCCTTTTCTTTCTCCTATTCTGACAGTGACATGTATCTTTATGCAACTAGGGATGATATACACTAAGAATGCTCACTATACCTGGAGTCCAAACCTTGTTTACCTCTTGGTCACTTCTAACCCAAGTAAAGCAGGCATGGGGCCTACAGCTTACAGTCATTTATTGCAGGCGAATAACCTCTGGATTCACTTCAGAGGTAAATCTTGCAGTGACACAACAGAAAGTCATTGATTTCTGGACAATAAGACAGGTTGTTGACTCATTTCTCTTTCATCTGGGATAAGTGGGAGGACTGTTATCCTAAGTGCAGGGAAGATACATAGTTCTGACAAGGAACATCTTGTGATCAATGAAGAACCCAAGAGATTGAAGGGTGGAGGCTTCACACATCATTACCCCAATACAGAAGATTATAAAGTTACTCCCAGAGGGTGCCAGAGAGCCCGGAAGTAATCATTGCAAATGATTAGATATCTGTAATAAGCTATTTAAAAAAAATAATGGCTGGAATTCATGGTTATGGTTATGAGGGCATAACCTAGAGTAGCACATCCATAACTGATATATATTCACAATCCCTATGTATTCATGATCATGGCAATAGTGAAGGAATATGTAGGGATCATAAAAGTCTCTCAGTCCTGCCTTACTGGGCATCAGCCACTGCAAGCAATGGAAGTCTGTTCTGCTCTTGATCATGACACAGCAGACTGATGTTTTCACCCCGCCTCCCACAGATACTACAAACTGCAGATAATAGCAAACCCTATTAAAATAAAGGACTTAGGTACAAACATACCATAGAGTTGTGTTGGAGGACCTAGCAATTCCTAGACAGGATACCTCTCTAGGCATTTTCCAATGTGACTATGGTATGTGTCCCTATTTTTTCAGCTGTGGATAACTGAAACTGTGGGCATTGGTTCCACGGAAAAGGGGTTCGGGGCAACCTGTACTTTGATTCTGTTGTGATTGTAACTTAATGAGGGAATATCATCACTTCTTTTTCAGTCTACCTATAACTTTTAAATTACTTTTTATAGTCACAGGATGGCCTCACTAAAGGTAGAGGAGGCATTTCAGATGGTCAAAGTGGGTCAAAGTGTTGGCTCATGCTCTTGCAATAAATTGGAGGAGAATGATTTTTTCCGAAGGCCAGCAGTTGTAGTATTCGGGGTTGAAGGTTGTTGTTTTTTTTAAAAAAAGTAATAAACAAATTACTATTTAACTACTTTGTGGGGGGGTGATGAAAACCTACATTTTGAAAATTGTAACTACAAGATTAACTAACTACTGGAGGGGCTTAGAACAACAACTGTAACTGTAGGATACAATTCACTGGGCTGTTTGTCATAAGATGTAACCTACATGAGCTTCTCAGTCCCAGGATCTATACCAAAGCATCTGACCTCTTGTCTATAATTGAGAGATTGTGGGCAGATCATGGAAATTCATACTTCCTTCAGCCACCAAAATCCAAACCCCACTACCATGAATTTCACCTACCATTCCTTTGCTGGTTCAGAAGGACCCCAATTATCTATGGTGAAATGGGAAAGGATTTTTTTTTTCCCTATGAAGGGCCCTTGGCTTGTGGGAAAAGCCAGTCATGGACCTGGGCCAATGGTGGATGGAGGCAGACCCAATGTTGGCCAAAGCCAAAAGTAGGTGGAGTGTGATGGAGGTGGTGAAATCCAGATAACATAACTGCCTTCTCCACCAATCTACATAGAATTAGGCTGAGGCCACATGAAATTCAGTGGAGAGCAGCTCACAGGTTCCCCAGCCCTTATCTTGGATTAAGATTAGTTCTAATGCATAGGTGTTAACAAGCTTGAAAAGAGAACAAAGGTATTTCCCTGGCCTAGAAGACAAACTCTTGATTCACATCCCTTTCAGCCAGCATAGTCAACAGGATTTTTGTCTCAAGTCGGGGGAGAGAATTCCTTGAGCATGCCCTTCAACTGTTTTAACCAATGTAACATGGATTACAACAACTAAAATGTCCCCCAGCCCTTGTCCCAGAATATCTCCTAGCCAGCATATTCACTAGGGATGGAAAGAATATTCACATTTCTTTGTTTCCAGGTCAAAAAATATTAGAGCAGCAAAACCTTTGTAGAGTTTTCCTCAACATTCAACCATCCTGAAGTGCTGTAGAGGGATTATTCTGCAGAGAAATACATGTGGAGTTTTGTGCAAAAAAACCAAACACAAAATATTTTTTTCTGTGCAGAAAATTGGTTTCTTACACATAAACACACTGCTTCCTGCACAAAACAACAACCACCAAGTGTACTTTTCTGCACACTCAGCAACATATCAGGATATTTGAATATGGGAAGAATATTTTAGTGTAGAGGTTTGACTATGACTCTGAAGGCTACGGTTCTAATTCCCCTCAGCCACAGAAATCCACTGAGTGATCTTGGGTAAGTCACATACTCTCAGCCTCAGAAAAACCTGGCATAATTTCACCTTAGGGTCACCATAAGTCGGAAATGACTTGAAGGAAATGACGCAGCAACAATATTTTGAAGAAATACTCGTTTTCTCCTGCAGCAGGGAGAAAACTACAGTAATTTTTCATCCTTGTTTATGAGGATTAAATAACCAAGAACTGGCATTCCATTGGCCACTGGCCATGCTGGCTGAATGTACTGTATGTTTTCAGAGATGTAGTCCCAAAAAGTAAATTTTCCAAGCTCTGGTGCACATAGTATGTATTCTGCCACTGAGTAACTTAGAATCATAGAATCATAGAGTTGGAAGAGACCATGAGGGCCATTCAGTCCAGGCCACGGCCATTCAGGAATACTCCATCATCCAAGTCACTGATAAAGATGTTGAATAGCACTGGGGCCAGGAGAGAGCCCTGAGGTACCCCACTATTCCCTTCTCTCCAGGATGAAGAAGGGCCATTGGTGAGCACCCTTTGGGTTTGGTCAGTCAACTAATTACAAATCCACCTAACAGTAGCATTGTCTAGCCCACATTTTGCTAGCTTAATTGCAAGAATATCAAGGGGGGACTTTGTCGAATGCCTTACTGAAATCAAAATATGCTACACCCACAGCATGTGAACACAAAATGCAAAGGCTTCCTTTTTCTTGCTCTCTTCCTTCTGTAAAGCTTTTTGTCCTAGCTTTATTTCCAGGCCTTTAAAAATAACCATAGGTAAATTAGCATTCTCAGCCCAGCAACAATAAAGCAGCAATAAACTCTGAACCTCGGTATGAAATGTTTCTAAGATGTATTTTCGGCAGGGAAGTGAAACGGAACTATTTTAGTAATCTCCTTACCTAGAAACACAACTTTCAGATCACCTAGGTTACCAAGCAGCTGTGGAAGAACTAATTGGACAATCAACTTGCAGCAAGGCAAGGGTTATGAAGGAGTCTGGAATACAGGCAATTAAGGAAGATGAGTTTATGCCATAACCGCCACATGAAAAATGGGTCTCTTTTGTCTCTCTGGCTAATAAATAGAGACCTGTCTCCCAGCATGCTTCCTGCTGTAAAGACTACACTGAAATGAGCAAGAGGGTTGTGTGTGTGATCTGCACACTATTAATTGACGTTTGGACCAATGCTTTCACCCATTAACATTTCCACTGGGAGGACTTAAGGGGGTAGATTTACATGAAGGAAAAATGGGGGAAATCACCAAAGAAGAATTCAAACTAATAGCCAGCTCATGTAGGGTGAAAGTCAGAAAAACTGAAATGCAGATGGAGCTCAGGCTTGGTAGGGAGGTTAAAAACAATTTAAAAGGGTGTATGTATGTTATGTTGGTGGCAAAAGGAAGAACAAGGAAATAGTAGGGCTGCATGGAGAAGATGGCAAAATGCTTCTCTGTCCAGGACAGAGAAAAGGCAGAACTATTCAACACTTTCTTTGCCTCAGTTTTCTGCCATAAGGAGAACAGTGCTCAGCCTGGAGAAAATGGAGCAGATGATGCATAGTAGGGGAAATGCAGCACAGAATTGGAAAAGAGGTAGTTCAGGAATACCTAGCCAGTATAAATTAATTCAGGTTTCCAGGGCCAGATGAACTACATCCAAGGGTATTAAATGAACTGGGAGAAGTTATCTCAGAACCACTACCAATAAGCTTTGAGAATTCTTGGAAAACAGGAGAAGTCCAGGCAGACTGGAGGAGGACAAATGTTGTCGCCATCTTTAAAAAGGGGGGAAAGAAGACCCAAATAATCATTGCCCAGTCAGCCTGACATCAATACTAGGAAAGATTCTGGAGCAGATCATTAAACAGATGTCTGTAAGCACTTAGAAAGGAATGCCATGATCACTAAAAGTCAACATGGATTTTTCAAGAATAAGTTGTGCCAGACTAATCTTATCTCTCTTTTTTTGATAGAGTTACAAACTTGGTAGATGAAGGGAATGCTGTCGATGTAGTGTATCTTGGTTTGATTGTTTATTCCTGCATGACAGGGGGTTGGACTAGATGGCCCTTGTGGTCTATTCCAACTCTATGATTTTATGAGCCCAGAATCTATTTCACAACAATACTAGAAGCGTCTAAGGAAAGGTCTTCCTAGTCTGACTGTGAGGAGGACTGGCAGTGCTGCTGTTCCCTGAAGCCATTGTCTTGGTTCATCCACTTTGGTGGCTGGAGGCATGACCAGGATTGGCCTTATTATTAGGCAGAAGGTGACAACTGCCCTAGGTAGCAAATGCTGGGAGTAGATAGCAGCAGTGGTAAACCTTCCCACCATTTCTCATGAGCTGTTCCTTGCTGCTGGAGGATAGAACTGCCTGCCTTCTACCTGCTAAACTAGCCCATTGCCTCTAGGGGCAGTGGAAGCCAGGCTGGCTCAAGACTGCCTGCAGCCACGGGGTGTGGGCATGGGGAGGATACAGTACAGTATTTCCTTTTCACATAGAGGTCCACCAGAATGGCAGCTGAATCTTAATTTAGAAATGGTGATAGGACAACATCCTCTCCTGCACCCGAGGGCAGTAAGCTTGCTTAGCAAGCATAGGGCAGACTACACCGCACACCAAGTTCTGTCTTCCAATGCTCTCATTGGCACCCCTCCAATCACCCTAGCATCCACTGCCCAAGGTGAATGCTTCATTCTGCCTAATAATAGGGCCGGCCCTGTATTGACAACACTGTCCCACTACCAGTGTTAAGATAACATTGTGGTCTTTTCCAACTCTATGATTCTATAAGATTCAACTGCCAGTCCAGTTTGGTTCTGCATGAGCAATGGGGAGGGGTGGACATCTTGTAATTTGCCACTATGTTGGCTAACCCTGATTGTTTTCCTCCCAAGAGATATATTGCTAGTTCCCAGTGTGCCCTCTTTCAAAAGGCCTTTAAAAGCACAGGCCCAGCTTCTATTGTTAATATCAAGTACTAGACCAGAATAATATCCAAAATCCACAAAACAGTGATACCTTTATTGGGCCAACCAAAAATGCACAAAATGCATCATGCAAGGACTTGAAGCTCCACTGGCATCTTCAGCAGGCAAGGATGTTAAAAATCATACAGGTGAAGAAGAAAAAAATGACAATGTTAGAGTCACAGGCCTACATTTTGTCAATACGTGTTTGTTTTTTCATGATGTATTTTGTGCATTTTTGGTTGGCCCAATAATGGTATCATTGTTACAACCATTTGGGTTGTTATTGTATTTTGCTGTATGGCCAACATGGCTACCTCTGGATGTGTACTAGACTAGAACCATTGAAACTCATACCCTCTAACATTTCACATATGAAAGCTGGGACACATATGGTCAAGCAACATCAGAACGTGGTTAAAATGGTGAAAGATATAAATGAGGAAGAACACACAAGCTAGGAGAGTCTGCAGCAGCTTGCTTTTGTCTGAGTCTCCTGGGGAGAAGATGGTGTTCCAATACGCTTTGTACATACACATGTATATAACAGTAGCCTTTGAAAAAATATATACTCCTAGCCCATTAGTGTTCAGTGAATATTCTAGAGGTGGGTTCTGGGGGTTTTATACCCACTTCTGGTAGTCTCCTGGGAAGTTAATTTAGGGCAAACTACTTTTGCACTTTGAACTCAGTTTGCAGCTGACATACTCTGAGGACAAAGGGGCAAAGTGGAAGGAGAGAGAAACTGGGATGTTTTAAAAGCAGCTAGAAAAGTGGGATGACAGAGACATGATTGTCCCTACCAAATTGGGACAGTTGGAGGATATGGTAACTTGGCATGGCAGATGAGGCTTACATGCCAGAGCTCCTTGCGCCCAAAGTGTCTGAGATTGGTTTGGCCCAGTGTAGGGGGAAAACCATAAAGATGGGGCTGTTCTTACCAATTCAGGGATGGAAATCTGGAGTTGGCTATGTGGTTTAGGAGGAGAAAAAAGGGTAAATTCCTATAATGAAACTTCTATGTTGTATTTAAACTTATTTTGTAAATTTTATTTAAGTCTTCAAGGTTGCAATACTGCTGAGCATCCTGTGTAGAAGAGCCCTACAACCAAGGCCTGCACTGGCATCTCATTGGATGCAAGATATTTTTGAATATTGGATATGTGTTCCATTTAGTACTAAAGATGGATCTCTTTCGCCAGACCTTTCCTGATTAGATCCTGGCCTCAGGATCTCAGTCTCCTGGCTTTTTAAAATTATGTATATATTTGTTTTTAATGTGTTTTTAGTTAGAAGGTTTTAATTTTATAGTGTTTAATGTCTTTTTATGGGGGAGGGTGGTGGTGGTGGTGTTTTTAGTCATTATTATAATGTTTTAATTGTTGGAAGCTGCCTTGATTGTTTTTAGCAGAGGGGCGGGGTATAAATAAATTTTATTATTATTATTTTTATTATTAGTATGTAATTTGTTGTATGGTGGTGGTGGTGATTTATTTATTTTTATTTTTTATTTTTTGTGGACTTTAATTCCAACGGTTCACCTCTTTCTGGGTTCTGTGGGGCCAATTACAAAAGAATTTTGCAAATGCAGTCACACCTTTAAGTCCAAAATAAAATAAAATAAAAGCCCTAAATAAAAACATACAAAAAGATACAAATAAACAATAGAAATTCCACTATAAGGAATTTACCCTTTTTTCTTTTCCTTCATTCCCTTCTTCAGGGTTTTCCCACCCATTGGGCCAATCCAATAATTCACAGGGGTTACACACACACAAACAAATTCACCTGAAGTCAAGTTTACATAAGCATGTAAAACTGCTTCCAGCAGTATACTGTGGATTGTAGTGAACAGCCATAGCCACATGTCAGTTCTGTCAGTTGACAGAAGCCATTTCCCATTCCAGTGTAATCATCCAAAGCGGAAACAGCTAGAACTCCTGGTCCCAACGGTTACGAGGCTGAGGGAAAGACAGTGAAAGATTTGGCTGCAAAATATTTTTTTTGTCCCATAAGACTAGCATACGGTATGCACACAATAGCAGTTATAATCCTGGAAAGAAACACATTACCAGCCAGACTCCCTCCTGTTACATGATGACTATATTATAAAGAGCAGAGCTAAGAAATAAAATGTTACAAGTACGGTAATGCTGTTCCCTGTAATGTGTTACCTTTGGGGCAATGTGGGCATAGTATCATTCACCAGTATTATGCATTAGTTATTTAGTTAAGTATACTAATCTAAGGAGATTATCAGACATGTCAAAAATGGCATTATGACGACACCATGAGATCACAAAAGGGCTTAATTATCAGATGACAACATCCCCCATCATCTCCCAAGCATTCAGCTGCTGCTCTGAGGCTGTTCTTTTTTATTGACGGGAAGAAGTCCTGGATTTGCCTGTGTCCAAGAAGGTGCTCTGTTTTGCTGGCAAGATTCCACTGGAAATGGGTGGTCCTGCCAGAACACTTCCGGGTGCGATCAGGACATCCAGGTAAGTTTAGCTCTTTTTTGTACCCTCCCCAGGTTACTTGTAAATTTTAAAGTGTGTTTTTGTGCTTGCTGTCACTTTTACTGTGTTATTTTTCTTTTAATATTTGAATTCCCCGCGCTCACATCTTCTCATGAGAATGGGCAGGATTTCACTCCTGAGCTGTCCTGTGGATGTGAGAGAAGGTAAGTGTGGTGGGGAGGGTTATTGTTTTGGGACAGGGGTAGGAGTGGAGATTGTGGGACAGGAACACTTTTTGCATTCCTGTCTGATAATCTCCTAAGTATACAACTAAGGGCTCAACTACATAAGCCAGGATATGCCAGCAAATCAGTGTTCAAGTCCGTTCAGCAGTTCACCTACCTGGGAAGCATCATCTCCTCAGATGCCAAGATTGACAAAGAGATCGATCACAGATTAGCAAAGGCATATAGTGCATTTGGAAGACTTCACAAAAGAGTCTGGAGCAATAAACACCTGAGGCAAAGCACAAAAATCAGTGTGTATAGAGCCATCGTACTGTCTATCCTCCTTTATGGATCTGAAACATGGGTCACCTATCGCCACCACCTACGACTCCTCGAGCGCTTTCATCAGCGCTATCTACGCACAATCCTAAATATACACTGGACTGACTATGTGACGAATGTTGCTGTCCTTGAGCAAGCAGGGATCACCAGCATTGAGGCCATGATATTGAGAACACAGCTGCGCTGGGCAGGGCACATTTCTAGGATGGAGGACCATCGCCTCCCAAAAATACTACTCTACGGTGAACTCACCATGGGTCAGCGTAAGAGGGGCGCTCCAAAAAAGCGATACAAAGACTCCTTGAAACAACATCTCAGGCTTGGCCAAATTGATCACCAACAGTGGTCCGCCCTGGCCTCACATCGGGAGGCATGGAGACGCACTATCCACAATGCTGCAGCCTTATTTGAGAACTCACGACGAACAAGTCTTGAAGAGAAACGACAACGCAGAAAGAATCACAACCCAAAAACATCACCCAAGGAGACCTTCTGCTGTGCTTTTTGCAACCGGACTTGTTTATCTCGGATAGGCCTTTTTAGTCATCAGCGCGCTTGCAGAAAGCGCGGGATGAGTCCTTCCTGAATCTTCGTTTGCGAAGAAAAGCCAGACCATACAACTAAGGGCTCAACTACATAAGCCAGGATATGCCAGCTCCCCACCAGCAAATCCCAGCTGCAGATCTGGCTAGTTCTTCCCCCGTCCCTCCATTGAACAGGAGGAAGTCATGACTGATATACTGCCCAAACAATGTCCAGGCAACCAGTCAAAGGCTTGTTATCACACAGCTGATAAGCAAAGGCACAGCACAGTAAGACTAATTACCAGGCAAAGGAATCAAGGCAGTGTGAAGTCAGTCACTTACTTTACTAGCAAGCAATAAACAAGCTTCTGGTCTGGCAAATAGAGTCTAGGTCAGTCCGGCAGAATCCAGGTCAGGCAAACAGAATCCAGAGTAAACAAACGCAATTCAGGTCCAACATAGAGATCAGGAACACCATGAGTAATCAAGTAGGTCAGATAATTTCTGAGAACCCCCAGAGAACTGTGCTGTATATTTATAGATCAGCAGCTAACACAGCTGCTGCTTAACTAATTGCTGCTTCCTATAAATACAATGAGATCACCTCAAGCCCTCCTTTTGTTGTTTACGTGCTGTGACAGTAGGTACAGGTAAGTTGTCCTCTGTATATGAATGGGCAAGACCCTCTGCCAGAGCTAGTACTGATAAACCTGCACTATTGTCTGTATTTGAGGCCTGTGGCTTTGGAACATCTTCCTGCTCTGGTTCAGCAGGTCCTGCCATGTCCGCTGCTTCAGCCTCTGAGTCAGAGTCCACTTACAAATTCTGGAAGCAGGGCATGACACATGCTGGTCCTTTGCTGACTCGAAAGGCAAGAAGAGGGCCCACAACATGTGACTGAGGCCCCCTGTATGTGACTAGCCTTGCTCACATGCTGTGGGACTCCTTCCTGCCTTCTGGGAGAGCCAAGGAGATCGCAGCAGCAGTGAGGGCTGGCCTGCAGGGACTGGCTCCTGTGGACATGTGAGGCCCAATCCATTGTTTGCCAGCAGTAACGGGGTAAACCAGGCATTTTTATAAACTGTTCTACAGGGAACCTACCCCAACTTCTCCCTGTCTGAGCCCAGTATCTGCCCCAGGGGTGGTGAGGACTGCCCAGGGACAAGAACTGGGCAAATGCCCTGTGTCATATGGACTGCAGGGTTTTGAAACAGGCAAGATGGGGTATTTAGCCAGTGTAGACAAGCCCCACATAATCTCTCCTGGCTTGACTTCCCCAAACCTGACGGAAACATCATTCACTTGTGTTCCAATCATCAGCAGCATGGACTTCTGTGCATCTGATGCCAATAAATTAGGTTGGTGGGGGGAGTTACAATCATGGCAATAGTGACACACGTGTGGCTAAGTAGCAATCATGAATACAGAACAGTAATGGATGAGTACATTTAAGTAACTGTTCTGTATTCATGATCGCTACGTAGGAGTTTATCAGATGACCAAAATAAACCATTACAGGGACGCCAGGAGATTGCGAAAGGGCTTCCCTTTCAGATGACTTCGTCCCTTTGTTGTTATGCTCCCATGCTGCTCCCATTCCACCAGCGGTTCTTATTCACGGGCTAAGCCATGAATTGACCCGTTGTTTCATTTCCGTAACGGAATGACGTGCATGTGAAAAGGTGCCCCGGTATGCTGGCGCAATGCCAGCATCACTGGGATGTCCCTGTTGAACACTTCTGGTTGAGATCAGGACATCAAGGTAAGTGACACACTTTTTTTACCCTCCCCGGGTTACTTGGGGTTTTTTAAATGTGTTTTTGTGCTTGGTGTCATTTTTTAGCTTTTACGGTATTTTTCTTTTAATTTTTGAATTTCCCTCACGATTGTCCTCTCACAAGAATGGCCTGGATTCCGTGAGAGCTGCATTCACTCCTGGGCTGCTGGAGGAGAAGGGGTGCAGTTTCTGTAGTGCAAAAAAGGTAGGTCTAGAAAAAAATTTTAAAATGTTACAGGGATGGGAGTGGGGTGAGAGAGGAGATAGTGAGATGAGAACACTATATTTGTCCCCATCTGATAATCTCCTTAGTCACAACTGTGACACTGTTGCCATCATCATAACTCTGCCCCAAACCTTCTTAAACATGGATCAGCTGCATTGGGAGAAGGAGGCCTGTTCTGCAGGTGACGAATGAATAATGTTTCTGTCATTGTTAGGATGATCATACATAAGTATTTAACGTAAGTATTTAACTTATTAGCCCATGTTGATTACTGGCACGTCTTTTTTTTTTTTTTTTTTTTTTAACAGGTGATGACTGCTCACACTGGTCCCTTTTTCCTTTAAGGAGTAGAATTTGTTTGTTACTCCCAGACATGCAGGCTGGGGGATTCTGGAAGCTGTATTCCAAAAAGTAACTCCCCCAAACTGTGAGTTGGCTTAATGAGTCCATCTTTGTGTAGGATAGTTAACAAGTTCCTTTGAACTCCCCCTCTTTCCTCTTTTTTGTCCTAAGTGCACTTGTGACACCACCCTTCTTTTTATCTCTGTCCTAGCTATTCATAGCCTTTGCTTTTGGCAGCCCATTGACCTTTTAAAAGTCAAATTCTTTGTTGATCATTCAATACTAACACTTAAAAGTGGTTCAGCTGGGCCTCAACTCCTTCAAAGGCTCCAAGGGTTTCATGCAGAATGCAGAAACTGGAACCAACACTACAGCCTATCTTCCTATTTGACCCTATGGGTGCTGTCACACTGCAGAGATAATGCAGTTTGGCACCACTTTAACTGCCATGGCTCAATGTTGCGGAATTCTGGGATTTATAGTTTTGTGAGATGTTTGGCCTTCTCTGTCAGAGAGCTCTGGTGCCACAACAAACTACAAATCCCAGGTTTCCATAGCATGGATAGTTAAAGCAGTGTCAAACTGCATGTTTTCTGCATGTATCAGCACTCTAGGATTTGGAAGGGCAGCTATGAAGGAACTAGACAAGATATTGAAGTCTAAAGATATATCACTGAACATCAAAGTCAGGGTTGTCCATGCCATCGTATTTCTCATTTCTATGTATGGTTATGAAGGATAGAT
Source organism: Gambelia wislizenii (assembly GCA_030847615.1). Taxonomy (NCBI): domain Eukaryota; kingdom Metazoa; phylum Chordata; class Lepidosauria; order Squamata; family Crotaphytidae; genus Gambelia; species Gambelia wislizenii. The sequence continues at coordinate 18,311,470 of JAUMIR010000001.1, read as the reverse complement.
AATGAAGAAAGCCGATAGGAAGAAAATCAGCTCATTTGAAAGGTGGAGCTGGAGGAGAGTTCTGCAGGTACCATGGACTGACAAATAAACAGGTCCAAGAGCAAACCAACCCTGAACTCTCCGTAGAAGCCAAGATGACTAAGTTGAGACTATCATACTTTGGACATATCATAAGAAGACATGACTAACTAGAAAAGATAATTGCTGATGTAGAAGCAGTAGTAAAAGAGGAAGACCACATTACAGGTGGATAGACTCACTCAAAGAAGCCACGGTTCTGAGTTTGGAAGACCTCAGCAGGCCTGTTGATAACAGCATGGCTTGGACATCTGTCATTCATGGGATCACCATAAGTTGAAGTTGACTTGAAGGCAATTAACAGCAACAAAGGAATTCTTTCCTTGTTATTTTTTCCATGTTATTCTTTCCATGTTATTTTTGCCTTATGTACCAAATTTTCTATTCAAGAATTCATGCCAAAGAACACATCTACTTTGTTACCTGAGCTATACCTGTACAGGTGCTCAATATGGGCTTGTCTATACGAGGCTGTAAAATGTAGATTGATACACATTAATGCCAATTCACAACAGCTTTCATTTGTCCACAATTTTTTGGCAAGATCGCAGGCATGCGAAGCTATCCGAGTTCATTGTGCAAATGGGCATGCTTACGAATCAAGATGGTGGTGCGAGTGAATTACTTGTGTTTTTGTTTCCACCAGTTGCCACTGCCAAATAGTATATATTTTTTTAAAGCACATCCAAGGTGCAGAAGTGTGATATTCCACTTAAATAATCAGGGAAAAAAGGCTGTTTCATCACCTCAGTGCATGATCGCTACAGTGAAAATCCAACATGATGGTTTGGGGGACTTGCGCATTTCCTTCGGAGTTTTTTTTAAATACAGGCAAAGCCGCAAAGGCTTTTCCCGCGGAGTATTTGGTGTTTTTGGCTCCCCTTCTTCTGAATATGGCAGATTGACGTGGGATCTCATTTAGACAAATCATATTCTCCTCGAATTCTATGAGGAGTGTTTTTGCCATATAGACAACCACTATGACAATCCCCAGAGGCATCCCGCACCCCGCACAGAAATCACAAATATGCAGGCAGCTATGTTGACACTAGAGTTGCCAGGTCACAGTTATCCCAGCCCCTTAGATCTCAGGGCCAAAATGTGAGACTTAGGGCCAGCCCCTTGTGATGTCACAATGGACAGACCTTGCAGTTGCACGGAGTATACCATTCAAATAAAAACACACACACACACATAGATTTTCCTTGTTTTTTTTCCGGGCTGTGAGGCTGTGTTCTGGAATAGTTTCTTTCTGACATTTTGCCTGCATCTGTGGCTGGCATCTTCAGAGAATGGTTGGATAGGAGTGTGTGTGGAATTTATATCTTGTGAACCCCTGCTGGGGAATACTGTATATGTAAATTTGTGTAATTGAATGGTTAGTTTCTGGGTATAGAAATGCAAGGCTTGTTGGTGTCTGGCTAATGGTTGGTTGATGGCCCATTATCTGCTGGAAATCCCCTTGTCCCTGGGTGGAATTCCTTTGTAAGTGTTGAGTTTTGATTCTATTGTGTTTCAAAACTGGAAGCCAGTTTTTTTTTTTTTTTTTTTTACTTTTAGGCTTTCTTTTTTCCTGTTGAAGTTGTCCAGGTGTTTGTGGATTTCAATAGCTTCTCTGTGCATTCTGACATGATCGCTGTTGGCCTGGTCCAGAATTTCTGTGTTTTTAAATAACATTTTGGGTCCAGGTTGGTTTATAACATGTTCTGCTACTGCTGATTTTTCTGGCTGGCCCAGTCTGCAGTGTCTCCAATAATCACCCAGGACAAAAAAGAAGCACAATAAAAACATTGGTAGACCGCGCAAAAAGGGAGGAATATGTACTGTATACACATTTTTTTCAAGTCAGTGCTCTTGCTTTGAAATTCCTCACCCTTATCATGAGGTCCAGAAATTAAGGGCCAGGGCTGGAGATCTAGGAACCCTAGTTGATACATATTAATAAACCAGTACTAACCATTTCCATCTCTGCAGGGACCAGAAACTTTTGTAAAATTGATGGTTCTTCATTGACTGTTTGACCAATATGCCACCGCCCCCCAGTATCCTACAGGTGGGATAGCTTAGAGCAGTAGGCTGTTACTAAAATTTGGAAAGTTAATTTTCAAAGTAATTTGTTCCATTATGCATCACATTGTTTAAAAAGTAACTTGAATAAGCACAAACTCTAATTTTCTCCCCTCAGAGTCTGTTGCACACAGCTTTTCTGAATGTATATCTCTGCCCTTGGTCCAGATGGGATGGCAATGGCTCTTTTCAAACAGAGGCCTCCTGATGCTAGCAATCTGAAAGCACTATGTCCCTGTCCTACCTTTTTTTTCTCCTTAAGGGACTCATGTCTGGAAAACAGTGTTGCCAAGTTTTCAAAATAGCAAGAAGGGACAGCAGAGCTGACAACCAGGAAGTAGCAATTAACATGTTTGTTTTCCTGCCTAAATACCAAGTGAAAATATTTAGCTCACCTAGCCATGTGTTTCTCTGAAAAATTAATGTGTTGTCCACATTCATAAATAATATGATGCACACATTTCTGTCTTTATGAAGGCCCCACACCCCTAAATGCAGAATGATGGTGGTGGTGGTGATGCTTGCCATCCTATTCAGTCTAACAGGAAAAGCTTTCCAACATTTGAAAGAGGGGGCATCTCTTCTAATAAGCAAGACCTGCCAACCCTAAAAGGGACAGTTTTTTTGGCCTTGAAATAAGGGACATCTTGTTAATCCTACTGAAAATTATAAGGCAAAAAAAAAAAAAGGTAGGAAAAGAAGAGTTAAGGTTACAAATAGGGGACATTATCACTGTCTAAAGCCCTGCTTAATATTCAAATTCTAATATCTTTGTGAGAGGCTCTTCTCTCTGTTCCATTACCTTCCCAGACCTGTTTGATTAAAACAAGGGAGAGGGCCTTCTTGGTGGCTGCTCCCTGACTTTGGAACTCCCTCCCTAGGGAGACTAGGATGACTCCCTCCTAGCTACCCTTCTGCCAGCAAGTGAAAACTTTCCTATTCCCTCAGGCTTTTAGAAGTTGACTGTGACGCATCTACACGGGTGCCCTAATCCGGGGCCAGTCTGAGGCATTATACTCCACATCTACCCTGGGTCGATGCAATGCCAGCTACATGTACTGGTGCAGATCCATTCCAGAGCTGTGCTGTAGTCCAGCTAGGCTGCTGGGCCAACACCAGATCAGCCCCACTGGCCCGTCCCCCTCATTTCCATTGTTGCTGATGCCTTGCCTGCTGGTCAAGCAGCTTTCTGCAAGAGTCTGGCCATTGCCATGGCTGCTAGAGTGTCCTCCCTCCTTGCTGATAGCATAGTATAGCATCCCGTTCTGACCTCACCACCAGCAGCAACGATAGCCAGGTGCTTACAGAGAGCTGCTTACCTGGCAGGTGAGGCAGTGGCAGTGGCATCATAGAGAGGGGAAGGTCACTGGGACAGATGCAGTGGGTGTGGGCAGCTAGGTCACTCCAGATCCAGCCAGATCCAGCTCTCCACACATCCAAAACATCTGAGGCCATTCCAGAGCTTCCTGGAAACTCCAGAGCAACTTGCAGTTTCTGTTAAGGGATTAATGATTAAAAGGAGCAGATTCACTGCATGTGTTGTGTAGACAAATTTCACTGGAGTTTGCACTTTATCCTTAGTGTAGACAAGCCCTCTGATGGGTTTTAATGATATGCTGTTTCAATGCATTTTTAATAATTTGCCTTTTAATGAATTTTTCATGGTTTTAACTCTAGAGATTGTGTATTTTTTAAAAAAATACACACACACACACACTGTATTGATGTTTTTGTATGTTTTTAATCTGTACTGTTTTCAATAATTTATTTGTTAGCCACCTTGAGTCTGAGTATTGGGGGAAAGGCTGGATATAAATGAAAAGAAGAAGAAGAGGAGGAAGGGGGGGAGATGACAACAATGATGATGACGAAGGAGGAGGAGGTGAGGAAGTAGTAGTAGTAGTAGTAGTAGTAGACTGTCAGGGTTAATAATGTGATAAAAAGCCTTATCAGAAGTTGCTCAAAAAGAGCAAGTGTACACCTGGGAGAAAGTGTAAAAAAATCAGAATAATCAGAATGTAAGTTCATGTCCTATCTGCCATAACCTGGCTTGAAGACATTGGCTGAGATCTTGTTTGACACAGGTGTACTTACTTTTCCCACAGTTGCACACCAGCACCTGGACAGCATCGAGGCACACACACACACCGCTAATCAGGAGCTGTTTTGTTTGGGGAAACAGAGCTGTCCCCTGGCATCATCCTGCTGCCATTAACCAGCCAGTGAAAAAAATGTGCAAGGAGGAAGTGGATACCACCTTGTGCAATGTCCCAGAGAAGCACTTACATTGACGTTACCACCCCCAGCCACCCCCCAGTTACACTGGCATAAGCACCCCTTACGTCAGCATAAGTCACCAAGACGATTCCAGCCTGTGTTCTCAAAAAGCTGGTTCCAGATCAGGCCAAGCCACCTCCTCCTAATTTTGTAGAGAAGCCAAATAACTTAAAGGAACTGAAAGGTAGCATCCTCTTTCCCTTTCCAGGGCAGCAGCTGCTCCCTGAATGACAAGCACTGACTGTTCTGTGTGAGCTGGTGGCCAGAGCCAGTGCACAAATACAGAGAAAGACAGAGGCTGGCTGGCGCCAACAGGATCACAACTCCCTCCTCATCTGCCTTGCTTTGCCCTTTTCTTTTTCAGTCTGCAGCTTGGCAACGGGTGTGTGGAGAAAAGAGAGGAGATGGCCATGAGGTGTGGTTTCCTCCCATGGCTATCTTTGCTGGGGATTTGGTTTCATTAAAGCAGGATATTTGTTTTGTTTTGGAAAAGAGCTTGTCTGTCTGCAGGCAGGCCTGGTTCCATCCTGGGTGGAGACCTGGAACCCAAGAGAAAACTGAAGGGAGGCAGCCAAGAAGCGAGGGATGGAGGTGGGATATGGTGTCCGTGTGCCACATAGTTCAACGTCCACACAGCAATGATGTCAACCTCAGCTGCTGCAGACATATTCAACTTCTTCATGTCACCCCTTAGAGATCTAGAACCTCCTTTACTTGGAACGCAACTCTTATTACCTTCATAGATCAACCCCATAAAAATCTCTGTCCCAGCAAAATAAAACAGAACCAGAACCAGGGTGTACGCTTCCCTCTGCCAATGTGAACAGCAACATTTTTCTGCCCCCCCCCCAAAAGTCTGAGAATGTGACAGGATTCCTCTCATTAATCCCCCACAACACATTCAGTGTATTTGCTGCTCTCCAATTATTATGACTCACATTCAAGTGCTCCAGAGCTGCCCTCATGCCAAGTCAGAGAACTGGTCAGCCTAATGCAATGCTGTCAATAAGACTGAAGCCAAGTTATCTAATTAACTCCTTCATGAACAAGGCACAAGCCAAAATAATGTGACTGATGAACCTCTGGTTGACATAAATTCATAAATCCTGCCACTAATTTGACAGTTTCTAGTAGGCATTTTCCCTTCTTAGAACTCTGGTGAGTCTGTATTTCCTCCCAAACATGGTTTTGAATATTTAAGGCCTTGATCGAAAGCTTATTAACATCCATCGGACTAATCCCCCTTGACTACTGAGGACCTTGGCTTAGGTCCTAGAGGCATATATGACCTCCTGTGGGTGTTTAGAGCTACCACTTTGATCAAACTGACAAAGATTTAGTAAATTCCAACAGGTGGAAACCAAAGCAAAACAAATTCCAATCACATTCTTCACTGTAATAGTCACTGACCCTTGAAACAAATCCACCAATGGTTGGCACCTCGTCCATCATGGGAATTCTTTAAGACAAGATTAATTCTCCCCATAACCCTGTGACTACCAGTTCTGTTCAATGGTCTGACCCCAGACAAGGTGGGGTGGAAGTGGTCTTTATTAGCAAACTCATGCCAATTGTAGAGCAGGGGCAGAGGGTCCCATGTCAGTAGAGTGTGTGCATGCGGTGAATTCACTCCAGGTTTTAGTCTGAACTTCAAAGAAGCTACCCAAAGCGATAAACTTATTTTGGGAGGAGAGGATACAGCACCCTGGACACCACATTTTAGAGTTCAGACTAAAACGGAGCCACGTTTTACAATTTCTGTTTCAAAACTAAAAACCTGGCCTTTCAGCAGCAAGACCATTTTGTATACAAGAGAAGTTGCTCCAAAACTTCACAATCCCCATATCTATGGAAGTGATCTTCCAATTGCCCAGTATTCATTGCTACTCAAATGGCTGCATTCAGTTAGAAGTACTGCTCATAGCCTCTCCATTGACGCCCCCTTGTCGTGGGAGAGAGGCTTGCGTACCCTAATGATGTTTTGAGCTATGCTGGCGGTGGCATAATAGCCACTGGTAGGGTCTCCCATGCCAGACAGGTCAAAACCAAAGGGTCTGACAAAGAGCGTCAAAAGGCAGGATGGGCTCTCTAGCCTTATGGCAACTGTCCTAGGAGAAGGAAAACTCTAATCCCAAACCCGGGCAGATGGTGCTCGTCCAACCCTGTAAGGTCGACCGTCTAAGAGAAGGAAACTCTAATCAAACCTACGGCCTGAGGACCTCGCTGCTACGTCCATGCTTGCAAGGCCACGGCAGATGAACCTCTGGTTTAAAGGGTGAGGCCAGTTCTGTGCAAGCTGCGCTCCACCAGAAAAATCCATCGCACAGGCTTGAAGGACAAATCCAATTTAAAAAAAAAAAAAAAGCCCTGTAGCAATAGGCAAGGGACGAAACCGGCAGGTGTAAAGATGCACTGGAAGCCACAGACCCAACCCTGCATGCAGGCGGTTCAGGACTTTGGTTGCTCGAGGCTGACCCGGGAGATGACAGTCTTGTTTGGCAGCATCCTGAATGACCAAGCAGCCTTTTTTAAGGAGAGCACTGCTTGCTCCATATGGAGAGGGGCCTAGAAAAGGTGGCCTAAAGAAAGCTCATCCCCAACTACCTGGTTGGCTAGCCACGGCCAACGGGAATCTCCTGATGCGGTCAAACCAAGGCAAAGAAACAAAGGCACACACCGGCCTCCAAAGGTGTAAATAAACTGACACTTGCATGCTGGAACATCAGAACCATGCGAGACTCTGAAAATAGTAGACGGCCTGAGCGTCGTTCTGCTCTAATAGCCCTTGAACTATCACGGCTTAATATTGACATCGCTGCTCTTAGTGAAGTTCGTCTCCATGAGGAAGGCAGCCTTAAAGAACATGGCGCCGGCTACACACTTTACTGGTCTGGCAAACCCAAAACCGAAAAACATCTTTCAGGGGTAGGCTTCATGATTAAAAACTCCGTTGCCTCCAAACTCGAAACCTTGCCAACAGGACACTCTGAGCGCATTATTTCCTTACACCTCTCACATGTTGTTCTCTTTAGTATATATGCCCCAACTATGCAAGCTGACCCTGTAGAGAAAGAAAAATTCTACACAGACCTACGCCACCTCATACAAAAAGTCCCTGTAGAAGATAAAATTATTATCTTTAGTGACTTCAATGCCAGAGTAGGAAAGAACTCCGAAGCCTGGAAAGGTGTCTTAGGCAAGCATGGTGTTGGAAATTGCAATGATAATGGACACCTCCTGCTAGAGTTCTGTGCAGAACAACAGCTGACTATTACAAACACTATCTTTCAGCAGAAAGACAGCTTGAAAACAACCTGGATGCATCCCCGATCCAAACATTGGCACCTCATTGACTATGTTCTAGTCCGCCAGAGAGACATTCGCGATGTCTGTCATACTCGAGTGATGCCCAGTGCAGAATGCCAGACAGATCATCGCCTCATCAGATGTGAACTAAATCTTCAACTTAAATTCAAACGTAAGAGGGGTGGCATCTTAAAGAGGAGACTCCAAGTCAACAATCTTCAACAAGCTACCACGAGAGACAACTTCTAGGCAAACCTGCAAACAAAACTTGAAGACCATCCTACAGATCCTTCTCCTACAGTGCTTTGGCAACATATCAAAAACAGTATCCTCCAGTCTGCAGAAGAATCCCTCGGGTTCTCCCACAAGAAAAACCAAGACTGGTTTGATGAAAACAACCAAGAGATCCAGGAGCTGTTGGCAAGGAAGAGAGCTGCTCACCAGGCATACCTTGCCCAGCCAATTTGCCACGTAAGAAAAGCAGCTTTCCGTCTCACATGTAGTAAACTTCAACAAAAACTCCGAGACATGCAGAACAAATGGTGGATCAATATAGCAGCAAAGACACAACACTGTGCAGATCTGGGTGATTCTAGAGGATTCTATGAAGCTCTTAAGGCAGTGTTTGGACCTACTTATCAGGTCCAAAGCTCCTTATACAATACAGATGGTCAAACATTAATTACTGATAAACCTCCATCCTGAATCGATGGGCTGAACACTTTCAAAGTCTCTTTAGTGCCAACCAAGTAGTCCAAGACTCAGCTATCCAACATATGATACAAAAACTGATGAAAAATGAATTAGACATAGCTCCCACTTTGGAAGAGACCCTTAAGGCCATACAGCAGTTGAAAAATGGCAAGGCAGCTGGGATTGATGGAATCCCACCTGAAGTTTGGAAACATGGAGGTCATGTACTCCATGATAAATTCCACAAACTCCTGGTGAATTGCTGGGGAAAAGGGGAACTGCCATCAGATCTCCGAGATGCAGTCATCATCACCCTGTACAAGAAAAAAGGAGCAAAATCCGATTGCTCAACCTATCGAGGCATAACACTGCTCTCTATTGCTGGAAAAATCCTTGCAAGGATACTCCTGAACAGATTAGTTCCTGCCATTGCCGAAGAACTTCTTCCTGAAAGCCAATGTGGCTTCAGAGCCAATAGGAGTACTACAGATTTGGTATTTGCCCTTAGACAACTGCAAGAGAAATATAGAGAGCAGAACAAGGGTCTCTATGTAACATTTGTTGACCTCACCAAAGCCTTCGACACCGTGAGTAGGAAAGGTCTGTGGCAGATCCTGGAAAGATGTCCCCCCAAATTCCTTAAAATGATTATCTTGCTACACAAGGGCCAGTGTGGTCAAGTCAGATACGGCAATGCTCTTTCAGAGCCCTTTCTAATAACTAATGGAGTGAAGCAAGGTTGTGTTCTTGCGCCAACTTTATTTACAATCTTCTTCAGCATGATGCTCCAAAGGGCTACGGCAGAGCTCGAAGAGGACAACGGCATCTATATACGTTACCGTACTAATGGTAGCTTGTTTAACTTAAGCCATCTGAAGGCTCGCACTAAGGACGTTTTTGGACGAAGAAAAATAACGCAAGCAGCCTCTCCAGCTTGCGAGGCTGCTGCGCTGCAAAGCGCCCCTTTCGTATGACGCTCGCCCCTGCCGGTACTGTTGCGGTACTGCAGGGAGAGCTGAGCGTCATATTTCGTTGATTTTTACTCACGATCAATTTTTTTAGCTTAATTCCAGCTCACCCATAGATATCCAGATCTGACGCCTGCCACTGCACTTGCTAGAGCAGGGGTGGGTGACCAGATGTTGGACTGTGACTCTCATCAGCCCTAGCCATTGACAAGGAGTGATGGAAGTTGCAATTTAGCAACATCTGGAAAGTCTCACTTTCCCCCACCCCTGTGCTAGAAGCCACCATTTAACAGTGCTTACATAATATTTGATCAAATTTGAAAGCATACTTTGGGCTGTGATATAATCAAGCCTTAGCTTGTCAGGCAATATTTGAAAAGCTGAATTCTTAAGTATTCACTTTCACCCCCCCTTTTTTTAAACAAAACAAGTTACATGTCCCAGCTTTTTAAAACAAAGTTCACAAAGCATCTGGCCAGGAGTTTGTCTGATCTTCTGGGATATGCCTATAAAGCATACAGCAAAGAGGCATGGGAACAATATCTATTTCTGATATTATGCCTTTCAGAAATAAGGTAAATTATTTCTTCATGGGGAACTGAGGGAGTTGAAGTGTAGGGCATGATACTTTTGTCTGGTCGTGACTGAAGTCTTTGTCCAAATGGAATTTTGAAATGCAGCAGCTATGGACACACCTCTCTTTCTCTTGGGGAAAAAAAACAGAACTTAAAATATAACTCTGGCATTTTCCAAAAGGAAAGTTTTCCTTTACAGCAAGCTAGGGATCCACCCTGTTATGTATCTTTTGTTTGTTCAGAAGATTGTTTCCTGTTTTCCTCCTTATCAAAGACTTTCAGTTGCAAATTAAAAACAACAGAGTATGTAATCATCGGAAGATAGAAAGAGCATGGGTAATAACTTGGGAGAAAACAGAGCGGATATCAATAGTCCAAGCCAGAGATGGAACAATTTAATCAGCAGTGCAGTTCCCACTCAAAGCATGCTCTCCAACATTTCACAGATGAAAACCAGGACATGTGTGCCCAAACAAAATCCGAGTGTGGTCAAGATGGCAAAAAGTATTAATGAGGAAGACCAAGCTAGGAGTGGGTGCTGCAGTTTGCAGCTTTTGTCTAAGTTTGCAGAGAAGGGCAACTTTCGACCCCTCCTCTCCCTTCTTCCCTGCTGAGGTAACTGAGGGCAAACACTTCCATGCTTTTAACTCAGTTTGTACCAATGGAAGTAATCTGAGGACCAAGGAGGAAAGTGGGAAGAAGAGAGAGAAACTGGGACATTTTAAAAGCAGCTGAAAACTGAGGCAATAGAAGATTAATCGGAACTGTCCCTGCCAAATTGGGATAGTTGGAGTGGCACCCAAATTGAGCAAGGGTCCATGAGGATCCCATTAGAGTCCAAATTCTAATATGGGGAATTTTAATTAGCTCAAGATGGTAGCAAGAGGCCGGGTAATGGCAAGATCTTTTGACCTAGGTATACCAGTAGTAACTAAGAAGACTCCAAGTCAGGGGATACAATCAAATGATCTTTATTGGAATTTGATATTAACAGAATTCATACTAACACTTAAGCTTCAAGTAATCACACAAGGTTATCAAAGAAAGTAGGAACTATTTGGATACAGGAATAGAGTGAGGGGCTTGTGGGTTATACCATACCGATCAGAGGAGCAGATATTCAAGTGGAAGCTGCAGTATGGCTACACAGACTGATATGGAGATGAGAGGAAGAAGATCTGTGCACTCTTTGGCTATGTTTTGGGGTCATATTTATATTCAATAATTCCCCTGAAGGGATGAGATTTAGAGTGGAATGCAATGTCTTTTAGAGTTTCCCAGGACTGGACAAAGGGTTCCCCAGATGTGTTAATGATCATTGATGAGCAAAACATTTGCAACTGAATGGGCACAGGCAACCTTCCATTGTGGACAAGGGAGAAAGAGGAAACCATTTTGCAACCACTGAATGCTTGGCTATCCTTGATTGAATTAGTGGATGACTCATTTCCAGGTGTTCTCAGGAAGAACTTTGACCTGGGTATCACCTGTTTAAGGAATTTTGAAGGCTAGGTTGTGCATGACTCCAGCCTTAGTATCTGGGGAGACCCTGGTTTACTTGCCAACCATGTGGCAGGCCATAGGCAAGCAACAGGAAGGTATGCAAAGGCCATGGAACTAACCCCATAACAACATGATTCATTCATTTTAGGTTAGTAATATCCAAGCATAGCTATTGTGTAAAGCACACTAGTTAGTTTGTGGTGTCCATGCCACTCATCTCTGTTCCCAAAGGGTAAAACATAAAAGTTAAACTACACCAGGGTGCCACATGAGGGTCTAGAGTGTGACTTGAAAAAAAATAACTCTCTTGAATGTAAGCCCCAGTCCATGACAATCAAAATGGAGAGGCCTCACATGGAACTGATCCTCTACTCTTCTTGCTAATATAAGGGAGAAATCAGTCCGAAATACTGATAACATTTACGCATCACTCTAACATGCAGTCTATTAGCCATAATTGATTGCTTTAGCATCGATTGCTTTTGTCCCATAGATGATGAAATAAACCACTCCTCCACCTTCTCCATTTCTTCTCTGTTCTCTCCCAACCTTTTGTCTGCTCCTGTGGGCAGCTGGGAAAATAAGTCGGAAACATAACAATAAGTGCTTGTCCAGACAGGCAAAAAAATTCTGCTTCACATTGCATTTTCCTGGTCCTACAGACACCTTGTTAGAGTGAAGTGAGACCAGCATTACTAGTCTTGACAATTATCTTGGGGACTCTGAGTGGTTGCTTAGGATCATAGGACTTTATCAGACTAGCATCTAAAAACACTGTAATTCCATGATTGAGGAAAGCAGAAACATAGTGGCATGATCACAGTAATTATCGCACATTACCGAAATTGTGTGATACTACTGCCATGGAATTATCACACAACCACCACTAGCAGTTTAAAAATGGGATTTCACCTTACACTATAGTAACACGTCTCTTTGCATTGCCTTCTAATGACAGAGTATTAATGCTTCGTGCTGGCCTGCGCATGCGCCTTTAAGAAAAAATTATTTTACTTCCGTGATTTTGCATGGGCAAGATTTCAGCTATTCTCTCAAGAAGAGACAACTTCAGTTAAAAACGCCAAAAAACAAATACATAATGAAAGAACTTCACAAATAAACACTTAAACATAAAAACCTACCAAGCAAAGGCTACAGTTCATTAAAACGGTGTCCTGTTGGTCCTTCTCCCATTGTCCCCTGGAAGTTTAATTATGTGTTCTCGTTGGGAAAGGGGAGGGGGAAAAGAGGACTGCCCATTCATGATGTAATTGTGCAATTACTGTACAGTGTGATGTGATTTCGTGTACTTGTCAATACTGTGAAAAGAGCAATATTGGGGGCTATTGATGGGGTTTGTCCATCAATAGAAAGTTACGTGTAATTAATGGGTGGAGCACACATGGACCACAAGAAGATGACAACGTCATGTGATAACAGGAATCCATTCATGCTTCTATCCCAACATAATCACGCAATTTCAACCTTGTGTGATAAAGTCCATAGTCTTATTTTAATTTTCGGTTTATTATTTGTTTATAATTTGCTTATGAAAAGTGTCATTTCTTGAAGTAACCTCAGAAATCCAGAATTGGATGCTTCCTTTGGCAAAGAGAGTGAAGAAGTAGGAAAAATCTGCTGTCTAAGACAAATAGCTCATGCTTTCAGAACTGATCTTTTCTTTGGCTCGGTACAAGACATGAAAAGAACAGACAACTTTGAGCATGAGGCAAAGCATCTTTATTTACATCTGTCCAAAGGACAAACCAAACTATCTGTTAGGTTTCCGGCCTGTCAAAAATCATTGCATGTCAATAGAGTCCTTGAAATTAGGGAATCTCTTAAGACTATCGCGACTTGATTCAGTTATTAAACATAGCACACCAGATAGTGATTTAAGTTATAGAGAAAATATTAACTCTGGGTGCATTATGGGAATATATTTGATATACTGCTGAAAATTCATTTAAATTAAATGCAAGGATGCTTGCTTTTAGAGGCAAGAGGAATAGTTAAATCCTTGCTGGAAATCAGAAGGGTGAGAATACATGCCAGCATATATTGTTATAAAGCTCATGTTACTATTTCCAAGCTATCATGGGGGAGGGAGACTTCCCACAGTCCCAAAGAAATCAGTGGTACAGCTAGGTTTGCCAATTACCCTGGAAACAAAGAAGAAACAGACTGGGTAGCAGCAGTTGAAAATATGCATAAAGCATGGAAATCCCTATCATTCATCTCTCCTTCCACTCTCAACATGTGATCACAGCAGGTGACACCACCTGGCATCTCAGGGCAGCTGCCAGAGACCCAACATCAGAGCTTGGGAAAAGTTGTGGGGTTTTTTTTGGATCACATCTCCCAGAATGGCCAGCAAGCATAGCTATTGGCAATGCTGCATAGGGGATTCTAGGGAGTTGTAGTTAAAAAAAATGGAGTATTTCCATACTCACCTAGTACTCTGGTAGGGCCCGTATTGAAGGCTGGGGACAGACTGGGGAGTGAACAATTTTTCTGCTAATTGGCTTGCACAGTTCTCATAGCTATTGGGGGAAAGAGGGGTCACACTTGCATACTTTTCTTTGCTTTTGCACATGATGGGAGTCCATCTTCTATTGGCTTCACCTTGAGGTAGTGCTTGGGTCCAGGTCTCCATTTATGAGCCCCTTAGAGCTCTTAGATCATCTGAAGAAGCTCTTCTCTCTGTCCTACCACCATTTCAAGCTCGTTTGGTGGGAACAAGGGAGAGGGCCTTCTTGGTGGCTACTCCTATGCTTTGGAATTCCCTCCCTACAGGGGGCCAGGATGGCACTGTCTCTGCTTTCCTTTCAGAGGTAAAAACATTCTTGTGCCATCAGGCATTCACAATTTGATGGAGGCTGGGCTTGTACATGCTGTGTATTTTAGTTTTTAAGGTGTATATAGTTTTATTGTATTTTGTTATTTTTAATGTTTTTTAATGCTTTAATACTCTAAATTGTTTAATTTGTTTTAAAATTTCACATTTATATTTTTATTTTTAAGGTTTCTGTATTGTTTTAAATTCATTGTTAGCCATCTTGAGTCCCTATATTGGGAGAAAGGCAGGATATAAATAAATATAATTATTAATTAATTAATTAATTAAATATGGGGAGCCCAGCCAAAGGGCTCCCCATATATTCCAGCGATGGGGAATTTGGTCACTGGCCAAGGAATAATCTGGGTAGAATTTGTTTGGGAGCCCAGTTCTGCCACTGACTGTGAGGGGATGATAGACTCTGTCATTAAAAGGGCTGCAATTCTTCTCTGCTATGTACCATATGCTGATCATTTATCACAAATAACAGTTATCTTATGGCAGTAATGTGTGTCAGTGCCTGGCACCAAAAGAATCCTTGGATAGGCAAGAAACTACATCCAGTTCTGACACAAGACAAGGCTCAAATATTGCTTAGAGAAATTACTTTGTGGATTGCAGTCCCCAGGATTTCCCAACCAGCAGAGCAATTACGAGAACTTCAGTCCAAAAAGTAACTTTCCTCTAAATATGGACCCAGATCTGATGCCTTTTTAGGTCACACTTTAATTTCCTCCCAGTTTAATGCGCTGAGCAGAACCAGGAAGCTGAAGTCTACCTGCCATTTTAATTTCTTACATTGCCTCTGATGAATGTTGCTCTGGAACCCTGTGGGAAACTTCAGCCACCCAATGATCATATCTTCACTGCCCACAACAGAAGCCCACCTGTTACATGCCCTTACACCCCTTCCCTTCTAATAGATTGGCAATAATTCATAAATTGGCAATAATTGACTGTTCCTGTAGGTCCACTGTAGACCAAGCCATCCACAGAAGGATTCAAGTAAAAGTCACCAAGACATCTAATGAAATTGTCTCAGAAATTCACACAAAGCAGACATGCCCAGGACTGATTAGCGAAGTCTCCTCAGACAGCCATTAGGGAGGAATGTGCTAATCTCCCCTGTACACACCTGGCAGTGAGTCATACTCCAAAACAAACAAGTGACTGGAACACCCATTATCCTGCAAAGGTCTTCCTTCACACCTTTACTGCCTGTCCACAATGTGAAGCTTGCCTTAAACCCATCAGTTTTAATGTTCCATCCATTAACAGCAATTAATGAAGTCGGAGCTTCCATTGTTTAACTCTGGGAAATTCACTCAAGCATTGTTCAACACTCAAAACACCCCTTAAGGGTACAATACTGGGTATAAATTTCACCCCAAATCATAACTAACGTGTTCACTGTTCTTCAGATGCTGTCACTCTGCTGGTTTTTTGTTGTACCCTCAGATCCAAATCTGAGTCTTTCTTTGCTGCACAAATCTCTGCTCTCCAAACAGGTAATTACAGCCTGTTCCCAAAATCTGTTCCTCTGTCCAAAAACTTCCTCCTAATTCTTCACTAGCTTGTGTGATTGCTTGAAGCATGAGTGCATGTATGAGTGGATCCGTGATTATTTTCCAATAAAAACCATTTTTATTCTATTTTGGCTTGGAGTCTCATCAGTTAGTACTGGTACACACACGTGTAAAGATCCTGAAGTTATTCGTCCTCTCAAACCATACCTTTGAGCTAATTAAAATTCCCCAATATAATATCATAACTCAGAGGTCACAAGTGGGTCCCACGAACCCCACGCAATTCAGGTTCACAAACAGCACACTGGAGTACATTTTGTCCAAGTCCTCTTGGGTCTTGCATGTCAGAGCCCTCCATCAGCCTGGACAGCTCCTTCTGTATGCAACACTGTACTGAAACCTCAAGGGAAGGCTTTCTCTCAATCCTGCCATCATCCCAGGCTCTCTTGGTGAGGACATGAGAGAGAGCCTTCTCAGTAGCTGCTCCAACCCAGTAGAACACCCTTCCTTGGGAGGCTAGACTGGCTCCCTTCCTGCTTTCTTTTCACTGGCAGTCAAAAATGTTTTTATTTCAGCAAGCTTTTAATCTGTAGCTGCAACACAGAGGCTTTTATTGGGGTGTGTTTTTGATGTTTTAACTTGTTTTTAAAATTAATTTTAATTGTTACTTTTTAATTTTTTTACTTACTTTCACTTGTTTTTACGTTGTAAACTGCTTAGGTAGTGCTTTGGCACTGATAAGCAGTATAGAAATTTAGAAAATAAATAAATAAATACCAATTTGTGAGAATTGGTTCATCTTTCTATTTATTAGTTACATTGATTGCTCTGTAGTCCTTCAAGGAGCTCAAAATGCCATATATGGGTCTCCTTCCCGGCCTCTGCACTTTATCTTGACAACAACCCTAAGAGACAGGTTAGACAGAGAGAGAATGACTACCCCAAGGGCACTAAGTAACACTCTAAGATCACTGGAGACATGAACTTCCATCTCCCAGCACTCTCACCATTATACCACACTGCCTCCTAAATGGTTAGCACAGAAGGGCAGCAGGTGGAGAGATGAGAGAACAGCAAGACTCCTTTCAAACTAAATTATTATAGCACTATATTCCACTTTAACTGCCATGGTTGTCTCCTATGGAATCCTGGGGTTTGTAGTTTGGGGAGACAGTGGAGCTCTCTGGCTGAGAATTCTAATTCTACATTCTGCATACTCTGGCAGAGAATTCCACATACAAAAGGGAGCCCTGGTGGGGCAGTGTTAAATGCCAATACTGTACTGCAAACCACCAAGTTGCAAGTTTGATCCCAGAGGGCTCCAAGGTTCACTCAGTCTTCCATCCTTTTGTAGGTCGGTAAAATGAGTACCAAGCTTGTGTGGGAATGCTTTTTGTGTTATTTCCAATAAAAATACTTTATTTCACTTTAACCTGGACTCCTATGCAGTTAGTACTGGTATACATAGGTGAAAAGATCCCCATAGTCACCCTCCTCTCGTAGGCATACTGTTTGAGCTAACAATTCCCTATCTAGATTTTGATATCATAGGTGGGCCTCAAAGCACACCCCCACCTCTTAGGGTAACACCTTACAGTTCAGGAGATTGTACTTCCATTTATAATAATTATTTTTAAAGGGAATTCAGGTTGTAATTATTGTCTGACCAAACTGTACTTTTAATGTACCATACATGAGAATGTTATGCCAGACAAAACTGTTAAGGAAAATGCAACATGGGACATACAGTGAAAGAAATAAAATATGTATGTGAAAGTCACAATGACTAAGCAAGAGCAATTATGGGGCTACACAGGTGAAACTGCTAATGTAATCTAGAAGGCCTGAGAGCCAAGGACAGAGGTACTGAATGCAGATTGGAAACACCTGAGAATCATTAAGTGTACAAGGTGAAATGTTGAAATACATGGGTTGGTCTTAAGCATGGGTGGAACTACGTGGACCAATCAGAATGGAAATACACACCCACTGGGTGGAAACTAACTAGTGGGTGGTGATAAACAATGGCTATAAAATTGCAATGTTTGCCAATGTATATTGTGGAGTAGAGGTGGTGTAGTGTATAGAGATTGTGATTTGTTGACCATATAGTATATTTATATAGAAGAATAAAGTAGGTTTTATATAAAACTACTGAGTTGCCTGAGTGAATCCTGGAGACGTTTTGGAGACACCTGGAGAAGAGTGAGAAGGCTTGGAGAGTTTGTCAGGATCTTCAGCCTATTCTCTGAAACTCTGCTGCTTTGGAGGAAAGCATTAACCACTGATCTAAGCTGGTCGGCTCTGCTGCATAACAAGGTGGTGAGTTTGAGCCAGAGGTGAAGAGCTACAACTCCCATCATCCCTGACAAAAACTACTGTATATAATTGTGTCATATCAGATATATAAGTGCCTTGAACATTGATGGTGCTGTATGAATAAATGATGATGATGATGATCATCATCATCATCATGTCTCCTAAAGTAACCAAGTGATTTTCAATCTGCAAAGGATGCTAACATCACTTTTCCTCTCAATCCCCCTTCCAAATCCTTTACCCTTCCCCCAAAAAACAGGACAAAGATTTCTCCCCCTCCAGTGTCTCTCTCAACTGTTTGGAGCAGATTTGCATGGGAGAGGGAATCCACTTGGTTAATCAGTGTTCTTCCAGGAGCCACTACTTAAATACAACTGCAATTATGTTTAAATAATGTGATTTAAAATCTTTCTACAAAATTTGCCATGTTTGATCCTGACAAGGCAAAAACTACAAGGTGGGAAATATATAATAGGTTTCTAAAGCCCACTTGGCTAAGGTGGTGAGTCAACAAATAAAAAGAAAGAATTTAACTTCGCTTATCTTGAGGAATAAATCAAAGCTGCCAAATCAGCCCTTATTTGGAATCTTAGCTTACTCACCATTAATATTATTATATTGGCAGTGTGTGTCAAGGGCATGGTTTCATGTATACCAACTCAAAATATTCAGGGCTGGTTTACTTGGGGGGAGGCTATACACAAATAACATTTAACCATAATTTGTTTCCTTTAAAGCAGGGTTCAGTTATGTTCAGCCATGGAATCCCTGCTCACCTATGGAAACTCACTGGGTGATCTTGGGCAAGTCACACTCTTTCAGCCTTAGAGAAAGACAATGGCAAACCTCTGCTGCATAAATCTTGCCAAGAAAACCCTGTTTACAGTTTACATAAGTTTACAGTTTATGGTTTACAGTTGCCATAAGTCAGAAATAACTGAAGGAGTACAGCAACAAAACTGTTTCACCCACACTTTGGTTACTTTTAATATATGGTACTCTATAATGTTTTACTTATTTTGTTTTGGACCTAAATTACTTTGAGTCCCAACTAGTATAGACCCATTGAATCAATTGTTGAATAGTGAATCAACACTTCTGTAAATCCACTCTGTTCAGTGGGTCTGCTCTAATTGGGACTACCAATAGGATTCAAACTTAATGTTTTAATGATATCATTTCAGATCCTGGGACTATTGTGTTTTGATGTATTGGGCAGCATTGCTGGACATAAGCCACCTTGGAAGGATATTGCCCTGAAAGATGGCATATAAATCACAAGTTAACTAATTAATAATCTGTCTAAGGACTTTATCAGACCTACTAAATACGGTGTCAAAACGATGCTACATAAATGCAAAAGGATGCACATATCAGACGACGTCTCCCTTTCACATTTATGTACTGGCCAAAACCCGGACTTTTTTATTGATGGCTGAAGCCATGAATTGATGCCCCATGGCGCTTTAGTGCCAGCATTGCCAGTGTGTCAAACTTTGCACCATTGTACTCACATGAATGCAGCATGAATGGCCGGTCCGGCATGAACACTTTTGGGTAAGATCACGACATCTAGGTAAGTGACACACTTTTTATGACTCTCCCCAGGTCACTTGTACATTTTAAGTGTGTGTTTGTGCTTTTTAATACTTTTTGTGTGTTGTTTTTTGAATTTCCTGCGTGAGCGTCTTCTCATAAGAATCCGTGGGATTTTGAATGAGGAAGTGAACGGAGCTCCATTTACTTCCTCTTTCATTTCTGGAAAGCCTTTGGATGAGAGGCAAGGTACGTGCAGCATGGGGAGTTTTTTTGCCAGCATAAAAACAGAGAAGTTATGCCAGAAAAAGAATGAACTTTTTGGGGGTGGTGTGATAAAGTCCTAAATGTGGTTTCCATTAACTATAGTTCATCATAATACTTGCACCAAGGGCTCATCTACATGAGCCAGGATACACCCTGTGGCATCACTAAGGCTTGTGTTACCCATCTCCCCAACAGTGTCACCTGGTGCAGTTTGGCTTGTTGGCATCTCCCTAGTGCCACCGCTGGATACACCAGCTCCCTGCCAGCATATCCCAGCTGCAGATCTGGCCTGTTGTTTCCCCGTTCCCTCCACAGAATAGGAGGAAGTCCTGACAGGCCTGTCGGCCTGTCACTGCAGCTGCCACCCTGCCACCATTTTCCTCACTGTCTCGGATGTCAGGAAGCTGGTCCTGGCCCACAAAATATGCCCAAGCCCCCCTGCATATAACCACCATTGGTCACATGCTGCAGGACTCCTTCCTGCCTTCTGGGAGAGCCAGGGAGCCCACCACCAGCAGTGAGGGCTGGCCTGCTGGGATGAGCTTCTGTGGACATGTGGGGCCTGATCTGTTTTGTGCTGGTGGTAACGAAGTAAACTGGGTAAAGTATTATATTAAACTGTTGTATTGGGCTCTACCCTGCCTTCCTCCCTTCTCAGCCCTGTCTCTGCCCTGGGGGTGGTGAAGACTGCCCAGGGGCAGAACAGGGCAAATACCCTGCATTGTATGGTCATCTGCCTCTGTTTAAAAACCTCCAAAGAAGGAGACTCCACTACACTCCGAGGCAGTGTATTCTACTTCCGAACAGCTCTTACTGTCAGGAAGTTCTTCCTAATGTTGAGGTGGAACATTAAATCACAGCTCCTTGTATTAACTGCAGTCTAATGAAACATGGATGTAAGCAGCAAGGAAAAAGGAAACAAGGAGTTTTGGAGACAAGGGGAGGAAATGTTTGCGATCCTTTTGACAATTCTTGGCTGCTAAACTATGGTTTAGCAAGCTGTGAATTTTACTTCTGAACTAGTTCTATTTCTTTGTATACTGACAAACATTAAGGCAGCAAACCATGGTTTGCACTAATCAAGGACAGACATTATGCCTACTGTACCACTGCATTCAGTTTGAGTTGTCATTCCACTTCTAGTCATCTGTGGGCTATCATTGGGGCATGTTGGAATAATAAACATAGAGTTTCCTTTATATAGGATTAGCAACAGATCAATCAATTACTGACTAATTAGAAAATTAACAAATCAGTTAAATTTAAAATGAAGTTGCTCATTGCTAAATTCTTCATATAGGAGTTTTCTTGTCTTGGTATACCGAAAACATTATAAGATTATTTCCAGTTCAATAGACAATTGTTACCACTGCTTGTTAGAAGGAAAGGTCAACTTTGCTAGTTTATTTTTTACTACAGCAGCAGCCTGCAACTGCAATAGCTACAGAAATAAGGCCATGCTTATTATAATCTGTCTTCACCAATTAAAATTAACATCCACCATTGTTACTGACAATTCATTTAAATCCATTAATCTTGCAGTTTGAGAGTTATACATTCAAGTTGTAATGGGACCCTCTCTTCCCCGCTCTCTAAAATACAAGTCTAAGCTATGAACAATGCTATCCATCTCTTAAGGATGGCCTAGGGAACAGGGTTCTCATTTCGTCTAGAGCAATGGATCTTAATTTTATCTGGATTATGGACCTTTTTGAGAATCAGATGGAAACTACAGACTCCTTCCCTGTAACATGGTGACTGTATATTACCTACCGTACTTGGCCATGTAGCAGTAGAATCCCATGCCATTCTATGGAGTGAAAGAATACCTTAATACCATAATTTGACATGCAGGATTTCCCCCTACCACAGGAAGGAAATCAAATTGTGCAAAATTGTTTTTGCACCTAGATAGCAGTGCTCCTGAAGTCCATTCATGGACAACAGATGAAGAACCCCTGGTCTAAACAGATGTATATATTATTATTATATGCATGTAGGCCATAATGAAGTCTCTAAAGACTTAGAACATTTCTTTAGCTAGTGGTTCAATTGTTCACATACACATGGGCAGAACATAAGATGAGAGTGCAGAGAATTAATGCTTCAGCAGGTGCCTCTTCATCATTAGATGTCTAAGGCCGTGGTAGGAATTGAGCAGTGCATGGGTTGCATATGGTCCATCAGTGCTCCTTATTACTGGGGAAGGGGGGACTGTCCCCAGAATTGAGAGCTGGCCATACCCCCAAACATATGGGTCTGAAAACTCCTCAGAGCCATGTATTTAAGTATGTCTGGCTTTGTGGAGAACAGCACTGGTTGCTATGTGGGGCTTGTGCTTTTCTTTACAGAGCATATTAAGGGAACAAAAATAATTATAACAGATAATTTATATAATTTTAAAGTAGATGATGAAGACACTGAAATAGTTCATTTTCCATTCCTTGGCTCAGTCATTAATCAGGGTGGAGACTGGAGTCAAGAGATCAAAAGAAGACTAGGACTTGGAAGGGCAGCTATGAAGGATCTAGACAAGATCCTGAAGTGTAAAGATATATCACTGAATACTAAACTTAGGAGGTCTATGCAGTTGTATTTCCCATTACTATGTATGTTTGTGAAACCTGAAGCTGTCATACTTTGGCCATATCATGAGAAAACATGACTCACAAGAAAAGACAATAATGCTTGGTAGGGTAGAAGGCAGTAGGAAAAGAGGAGCACCGCATTCCAGATGGATAGAGTCAATTACGGAAGCCATAGCCTTGCATCTGCAAGACCTGAGCAGGGCTGTTGACGATAAGGTGACTTGGAGGTCTCTCATTCATAGGGATGTCATAAGTTGAAGTCAACCTGAGGGCAGTTAATAACAAAAGCCTACTATCCACCATTCCCTCAGAGGTGGAGAACAAGAGACAGTGACGTTTTTGGGAAGGGGAGGAAAGTAGCTCAGTTCTAGTGGTAGGAAAATTTGGGCCACCACCATTTCTATTGTAGTTTCCCAACCCTCCATCAGCACATCCTTTGTGGATGAGAAGAAAGATGAGTCACCTTTGTCTATTACCTACAGCTTTCTTGGCCCATGCCAGCCATCAACAAAATATATCTTCAGAATGTTACTAGCCACCAGCCAGCTAATTATTGTCAGGCCTCTGAAAAGTTTGCCTTCAGCTCTACTCATGGAAAACATAGGATCAGGAGTTGCAGAGATGAAAGAGATCCTGAATATTTTTGAAACCAGAAGCACTGGATTATAAGTAAAGCCTTAAAGGCCACTCAGATCATTTCCAAACCCATAACCCAACATATTTTTTTCAGGCAAGAAAGTAACAGAAGTAGGCAGTGATGATTCCAGAAAAGGCCAGTGCTCAAAATTTTGGCTTTCCCCTCTCCATTCTCCCCTTTCCATAACAACCTGTCTACTTATCTGCTTAACAAAACAAGACATTATGTAGGATCACTTAACATTTCATGAGGAAAATGGAGCTGCCAATTCCATTATTTTTCCTGTTCCAAGAGGACATTATGTATCAACCCAGATTTTTAAATAAAAGATTATTTATTCAAGCCACATCCTGATGAAGTACAATTTCCTCTAGGGTAAGGGCATACCCATTGTGTATTTCAATATTCTCTAAGAAATGTTTATAATGCCATGAAAGCAAAGCCATATTCCAGTGGGCGTCTTGTACTATTTCCAATACTCAAGGCTCTTCTGGTTTAGAGTTGCCGGTCTGCAACCCAGAGAACCTGCCATGACCTTAATGGTGCCAATGCAATGGGAGAGGTTGCTTGCACACCCTCCCTCTGGGAGATGCTTACCCTTTCCTCTCACCTGTTGAAAAAAATAGTACTAATTCAGCCCCACAGAGCAAATGACAGAGAAGGTGTGAATTGGAATTATGAAAGCATCAGGGTTGTTGTTCTTGTTCCATTTGCTATGTTAGGTTCTCTGGGTTGCCAACCAGCAACCCTATTCTGAACAATAAATTTTATTTATTTATTTATTTATTTATTTATTTAGGTATTTATACCCCACTCTTCAGCCACAAGGCTCTCAGAGCAGCTTACAAATTGTTAAGCAACAGCATTTTACACATCTACACTGCTTTATAGCATGCTAGGCACTAAGCAGTTTCCAATGTGTGTTAGCTAATTGCCCCCACAAGCTGGGTACTCATTTTACCAGCCTACAGAAGGATGGAAGGCTGAGTGAACCTTGGAGCCCTCTGGGATAGAACTTGCAATGCTGTGGCTGCAGTACTGGCATTTAACCACTGCACCACCAGGCCTCCAGAAATGTATTGCTCAGTTAACATGCACTTGATTCTCATCTGTTGCAACATTCTGATGACTAGAATTTGTTATGCATGTAGTAGCAGGAAATATTTTTGAATGAGTTGATCTGGAGTCTATTTGTTGTGGTGGTTCATAGAATCATAGAATTGCATAATTGGAAGAGACCACAAGGGCCATCCAGTCCCCACTGCCACGCAGGAAATCATGATCAAAACATCCCCGACAGATGGCCATCCAGCCTCTGTTTAAAGACCTCCAAGGAAGGAGACCCCACCACGCTCCGAGGGAGTGTGTTCCACTGCCGAACAGCTCTTACTGTCAAAAAGTTCCTCCTAATGTTGAGGTGGAATCTCTGTTCCTGGAGCTTGCATCCATTGCTCCGTGTTCCAGTCTCTGGAGCAGCAGAAAACAAGCCTGCTCCATCCTCAATGTGACACTCCTTCAAATACTTAAACAGGGCTATCATATCGCCTCTTAAGCTTCTTTTTTCCAGGCTAAACATACCCAGCTCCCTAAGTCTCTCCTCATAAGGCATGGTTTCCAGACCTTTCACCATTTTAGTTGCCCTTCTCTGGACACGCTCCAATTTGTCAATATCCTTTTTGAATCGTGGTGCCCAGAACTGGACACAGTATTCTAGGTGAGGTCTGACCAAGGCAGAATAGAGTGGAACTATTACTTCCCTCGATCTGGACACAATACTTCTATTGATGCAGCCCAAAATCACATTGGCCTTTTTAGCTGCCGCATCACACTGTTGACTCATGTTCAACTTGTGGTCTACAAGGACTCCTAGATCCCTTTTGCATGTAGTCTCATTCAGCCAGGTCTCTCCCATCCTATATCGATGCATTTCATTTTTTCGCCCTAAGTGCAGTACCTTACACTTCTCCGTATTGAATTTCATTTTGTTAGCTTTGGCCCAGCTCTCCAGTCTATCCAGGTCATTTTGAATTTTGATCCTGTCCTCAGGAACCATTTGAAGGTTGTGTGCCTTCAAGTCATTTCACAGGGTTTTCTGAGGGCTGAGAGTATGTAACTTGCCCAAGGTCACTGTAGTAAAATTTAAGGTCCCAGGCTGTTAGCCCTTTTTGGGAAACTTCTTAAAAGTTAAAACTGTCAGGAATTAACTTTATTGTAACAGAGGAGAGCTGGAGGCATGGACTCAATAGTACAGTGCTTTGACCCAACTGCAAGAACAAAGAAGCAGGCAACTTCTTGTTAAAGAAAAAACTTAAGTTTTACTAACAGCTTAAATCTACAAATGCATTGGAGCCTACATCCTAACTAATTAATGAATAGGTTTTGGATAAAAAAGAGGTTCATCTCCACTCACCATTTCAGTGAGACGGAAGGCATTCTTGTGGAGCAAGATGGAGAGGCAGCATGCAGCTTTCAAGGCAAGAAGAAAGAGTAATAAAAGATCTAAGACCATAAGGCAAATTAACCTAGGTCACATCATCTTATAGTTTGGTTGTGTACTGTTTACAACCATGCTCCTTAAAGATAGAATGAGAGGAAGGCATGCAGGACACCCTACCCTATCTGTTACCTACTTGCTCTGTTAGCAAGCAAGTAGGGGGAGAAAGAATGCTGGATTTTTCCAACAGTCACCTGGTAGGTTTTCATGGCCGAGTAGGGATTTGAACCCTGTTCTCCAAAGTCATAGTCCAACACTCAAACCACTACACTACCCTGGATCCTGGGATCTGTTTACTATGTTAAAATCAGATGCCTGGACTTAAGCACTCAGGAAATGGTAGAATTACATTTTGAGGGGACCTTATTTTTAAGGAACATTTTCCTAACAAGAGATATTATTATGCCCACCCAAATAGAGTGGTGTACATAAATAACTGATCTTCTAGTGCTTCCCAAAACTTCCAAGCGGTTTTTTAAAAAATCCCTACATTGCATACACCATAACCACACAATTTTAATTAGAACAAAAATTGCATCACTCAAAAAAGTGTATTTAAAAGGCTGAAAAACTCTTGATGGGCAACACTCTATTCCCTTCTCTCTCTTCTCCTGTTTTAAAATAACAACCTTAATTATCCATAACAGCCAATACCTTTTACATTAGCCATCAATCCAAATAAAGCCAATCTGTAAAAAGTCTACTCTTTGCAAAACTGGGAAGCCTTCTGTGTATTATTATGGAATGAAAAGTTCAACCTCTTTGTTTTACCACAAAGGATTCTAGATGGATTTTGAACTAATCATAGGACAAGACTATCACAAACAGCCCAGTGTTATGTGGATAAACAGGGAGACATATGCTGTGGTTTGGCTCTAAAAGTAGCAAAGAAATTTGAATAAATTTCAAAAGGAAATGCAACAGTTGCCACATCCAAATAAAACAAAATGTATGCATTTTCCTTTGTGGTTCATCCACAAAAGATACCTGAGCTGCAGCTGCAAGAAGTATTATGCAATTATTCTTTTCTTTATATTATATTCTTTATACACCATAGCCACCAGCCATTGAATGTGGGTGCTGTGTTAAGGATTTTGCTTAACAGGATCTAGCACATTCGGCTTTCTGGATCTTGTTGTTGTTCTTGGAATATATAATGTCAGTGAACCAATAGTATATTTCTGGGCTGCAGGAACATAGCCTGGCTTACAACTTGTCCTATCCTACAAATGCACCTCAGTACACACACACACACACACACACACTCCATCTCCGCACCCTCCAAGCCATGGGAGAAGGAAGATGGTAAGATGGTGGAGAAATCTTTCTTTTTCAGCATGCAAGGGATGCTAGAAGAAACACTGTCATTTGCTTTGTTCTTCTGTCTTAGATGAAAGGGATTGGTAATGAAGTAGGAAAGGCAGTTTCCAAAAAATCTGATTGGCTGGTGGCCCAGAAACCTGGCTCTCCCCAGACCAGCCTATCTATGCCCCTAATAGGCTACCCATAACTGAGTCTTTTAAACATTGCATCAGTGGCATGAAATAATTATTTAGCAGGGACTGCTGGTGAAACTGCTGATGTTTGGAACTGTCCCTTATATGCAGTCTGAAATTAAGCGGATCAGGAGGAATCCCAGGTAAAAACTCCCCAATTGAATTTTCTTGATCCACATTTCTTGATCCACATTTACTTTGGATATTTGATTTTGTTTCTGTTATTGATGCTGCTAATATAAGAGTTTTTAGTGGCCATGGGGGAGATCATTGCAGTGTAAGGTATAAAGATACTGAATATAGCAAACTGATTTACTTCCTCACCTTAATTCCTCAGCCTTCATAAGACAAGGGTCCTGTCTACACTGCAGAAATACAGCAGTTTGACACCACTTTATCCATCATAGTTCTGTCCTATGGAATCTTGGTATTTGCAATTTGGTCATAAAAAAGCTAAATACAGTAGGACCCCCATATTCGCTGATTCATTATCCACTGATTCAGTTATCCGCTGGACACAAAACAGCACACCTACCATAGAGTCTTCCTAGAAAATGTCTAGAGAGGCATCTTCTCTAGATGTCTTCTAGGTCCTCCAAGGCAATTATATGGTATTTTAAACTGGAAGTCCCATTATTTTCAATGGCGTTCACTGTTATCCGCAGTTTTCTGTATCCACGCAGCCCCCTGGAACCAACCCCAAGCAGATATGGGGGTCCTACTATACCTCACAAAACTACAAATACTAGGATTCCATAGGACAGAACTAGCAGTGGATAAAAGATGGATAAAATGGTGTCAAATTGCTGTATTTCTGCAGTGTTGACAGGCCCCTTTACACTTAAATAGTGAAGCAAAATTTAGAAATGTTACATCAGCAGCAGAATGCCAAATGTGAATCTTGAAAATCTGACTTTGTGTGAAATTTCATTAAGGTGCTCTACTTCATAATAGACATTAATTATGTATATGTTATGAATCAGAAGATGTAGTAAGCATCATTATATCTATTGCCTGAAATTATTGATTTTTTGAAATATAACTCCCAGAATCCCCCATCCAGCACAGACACTTGCCACGCTACCTGGGGACTGTAGGAGTTGTAGTCCAAACAGCAACATTTCCAAGCTCTGCTTATATTCTACTTTTTCTCAACCATAGACCTGAAGGTGGCATACACCCGTGTCCTACACTATCATATTCAGGAAATGGACCAGCTCTAGATTGTCCTGATTTAGAATCACAGAATAGAGTTGGAAGAGGTCACAACGGCCATCCAGTCCAACCCCCTGCCATGCAGGTATACCCAACCAAAACACTCCCAACAGATGGCCATTCAACCTCAATTTAAAAATCTCCAAAGAAGGAGACTTCACCACACTCTGAGGCAGTGTATTCCACTGTCAAACAGCTCTTATTGTCAGGAAGTTCTTCCTAATGTTTAGGTGGAATCTCTTTTCCTGCAATTTGAATCCATTGCTCCATGTTATAATCTCTGGAGCAGCAGAAAACAAGCTTGCTCCATCCTCAGTATGAAATCCTTTCAAATATTTACACAAATATTTACACATGGCTATCGACTCACCTCTTAACCTTCTCTTCTCCAGGCTAGACATACCCAGCTCTCTAATAAGCCACTCTTCATAGGCCATGGTTTCCAGAACCTTCACCATTTTGGTCACAGTCCTCTGTACACATTCCAGCTTGTCAATAACCTTCTTGAATTGTGGTGCCCAGAACTGGATGGAGTATTCCAGATGAGGTCTGACCAAAACAGAATAAAGTGGTACCATTACTTCCCTCAATCTAGACACTATATTTCCATTGATGCAGCCCAGAATAGCATTGGCTTTTAAAGCTGCTGCATCACACTGTTGACTCAAGTTTAGCTTTTGGTCTACAAAGAGTCCTTGATCCCTTTCACATGTACTTTTATCAAGGTAGGTGTCATTCATCCTATATCTGGGCCTTTCATTTTTTTTCTGCCTAAGTGCAATACCTTACATTTCTCCCTTTGAAATTACTTTTTGACCCAGCTCCCTAATCTGTCAAGTTCATCATGAATTCTGATCCTCCTCTGAGGTATCAGTTACCCCTCTTAATTTGGTGTCATCTGCAAATTTGATAAGCATGGCCTCTATTCCCTCATCCAAGTAATTGATAAAGATGTTGAATAACACTGGGTCCAGGACAGAACTTTGTGGCACCCCACTAGTCACTTCTCTCCAGGATGAAGAGGAGCCATTGGTGAGCACCCTTTTGGTTTCTCTGGTCAACCAATTACAAATCCACCTAATAGTTGCATTGTCTAGCTCACATTTTACTAGCTTGTTTGCAAGAATAGCAAAGGGGGCCTTGTTAAAGTCCTTACTGAAATCAAGATATGCCTACATCCACAGCATTCCCTTCATCTGCCAAGCATGTAACTCTATCAAAACAAAGAGAAATAAGGTTAGTCTGGCTTGACTTGTATTTGAAAAACCCATTTAGGGCTCATGGCATTCGACTTTTAGTGATCACGGCATTTCTTCTTAAGTGCTTACAGACTGTCTGCTTAATGATCTACTCCAGAATCTTTCCGGGTATTGATGTCAGGCTGAAAGGCTGATAATTGTTTGGGTCCTCTTCCCCCCCCCCTTTTTGATGATGGACACAACATTTGCCGTCCTCCAGTTTGCTAGGACTTTTCCTGTTCTCCAGGAATTCTCAAAGATTATTGATAGTGGTTCTGAGATTACCTCTGCCATTCATTTAATACTCTTGGATGTAGTTCATCTGGTCCTGGAGACTTGAATTCATTTATACCAGCCAGGTATTCCTGAACTACCTCTTTATTTATTCTGTGCTGCATTTCCCCTACTGTATCATCTGCTCCATCTTCCCCAGGTTGAACACTGTTTTCCTTTTGGAAGAAGATCAAAGCAATGAAGGTGCTGAGTAATTCTGCCCTTTCTCTGTCTCCTGTTAGTACTTTACCATCTTCTCCATTCAGCGGCCCTACCATTTCTTTGTTCTTCCTTTTGCTACAGACATAGGAGATATCTGTGATGTACTCAGAACACAAACTCAGGGTTCTTCAATAAAACTCTTTATTGGAAGAGTAGCTTGTGTAAGGAACCATTGCAAAGCTGCTACTGAAGTAAATGTAAACTATCCAGAGATAATAAGGCATCAAGCGTGAGAACAGACACGGGGGAGCAAAAGTAGCTGGGGAGCGTGGCCTTGAGTTCCCGGTAGGACTTGCGTTACCATGCCAACCAGGAGGCCTGGCTCACTTCTCAGGCATTCCAAAATCCTGAGAAAATACTACCTACATGTCAGGGCCTCCATGAATTCCACTCCAATGCCCAGAATTCAGGGATGAGCCTGACATACTGCCCCCCTGAAGACCAACCCTCCCCCTTTCTCAGCCCGGCTTATCGGGAAAGCGGGCATGAAACTTTCGCAATAAGCGGTTGGCATTGACATGCTCAGAAGCAACCCACTCTGCATGGCCCAAAGGCAGGTGTTTCCACTTTACCAAATACTGTAACCCTCCCCGGTGAAGTCTAGAGTCCAGAATCTCAGAAATTTCAAAATGTTGGTCTTGATCCACCAGGATCGGCTGAGGGGCAGGTTCTGGAGCCGGGTGGTGTTTGTCCGGAGGGCTCACGGGCTTGAGCAGGCTGGAATGAAACACAGGATGTACATGACGGTACAACTTAGGCAAAGACAGTTCAAAAGCCACAGGATTTATCATCCTAACAACACGAAAAGGTCCGATGTATTTGGCTCCCAACTTTTTTGAGGGTTGGGGACACTTAAGGAATTTGGTGGACAAATAAACCATATCTCCCACTGCATATCTGGGGGAAGGGTCCCGTTTCTGATCAGCATAATGTTTGTAGCGTGCTTTGGCAAAGTCCAAGGCCGAGATTACATGAGGCCACGCATCCCTGACCTTTTGACTCCACTGGGAGACCGAAACGGGGTCAGAGTTGGGAGACCCCTCCAACAAGGGGAGGGGACCGAAATCATGCCCAGACACAACCTTGAACGGCGAGAGCCCAGTGCTCTGGTGAGTGGCATTATTGTAGGCCACTTCAGCAAACGGTAGAAGATCAACCCAATCAGATTGTTGGAAATTCACATAGCACCTTAGGTATTGTTCCAGAGTCTGGTTCGTTCGTTCCGATTGTCCATCCGATTGGGGATGATGGGAGCTGCTGAGACCAAGCTCCACCCCTAGAAGGTTTGTGAAAGCCTTCCAAAACTGCGAAGTAAATTGTGCCCCCCGATCCGACACAATCTTGGCCGGAATGCCATGAATCCGATAAATATGCTGAACGAACAATTTGGCTAGTTGGGAGGCTGTGGGGAGCTTCTTACAGGCCACAAAATGCGCTTGCTTGGAAAACAAATCAGTCACAACCCAAATAACCGTCTTTTTCCTACTCTCTGGCAAATCCACAATAAAATCCATGCTAATGACCTCCCAGGGCTTGTTTGGGGTAGGTAGAGGGTGGAGCAAACCTTTGGGCTTCCCTGACCCCCCTTTTGACACTGCACAAGTGGTACACCCCTTTACATAATCCTCCACCTCCTTCCTCATGCGGGGCCACCAAAATTGTCTGCGGGCCAAATGTAAAGTTTTGAGATACCCAAAATGTCCCGCACCCTTGACATCATGGCACTGTTTGAGAATACTCGCTCTCAAGACCTCAGGAACATACAGGCGATCCCCTTTCCAGGCCACCCCCTCCTTCACAGTTACCTCATTGGGGTGAGCCAGGAACCACTGGTCCCGGGGCAGTTCCGAGGCCAATTGAGCATGCCACCCTCCTTCCTCCCCTTGAGAAACAGTGGGCGTGGCAGAGCCATCTGCCGTAGGGGTCACCACCTGGGTCCCCGGATCGGGGGAAGGCGGGTCGGGGTTCAAGGGCTGTGGCACCGGTCCCTGCGCCAAGGGTGAATCACCGCCACCTTCAGTAGGACCCGGCACCTGAGCAGGGCTATCAGTGGATTTCGGTTCTTTGGCTTTGCTCCGAGTGAGGACGGCTAGTCCCAAGTGGGAAGGAGAAAAAACGGTATCAATGACCTCCTTGCGCTTACTCTCATGCTGTGGTAGCCTGGACAAAGCGTCAGCCAGAAAATTCCTTTTCCCCGGGATAAATTTCAAGGTGAAATTAAATCGGTAAAAGAAACTGGCCCACCTGACCTGCTTGGGGCTCAAACGCCTAGGGGTAGCCAATACTTCCAAATTTTTATGATCAGTCCAAACTTCAAACGGTTTGGGTGAGCCCTCCAGTAGGTGGCGCCATGTCTCTAGTGCCAACCTGATAGCACCTGCCTCTTTCTCCCACACTGGCCAATTTCGTTCCGTGTCATTGAACTTTCTGGATAAATAGGCACATGGCCTCAAATCCCCGTCCTCCCCCTTTTGCAACAACACCCCACCCATAGCCACATCAGATGCGTCCACTTGGACCACGAAAGGTTGGGAGGGGTCGGGGTGTTTGAGAATAGGTTCAGAAGTGAAAAGGGATTTCAATTTGTCAAATGCTTGTTGGCACTGTGGTGACCACACAATTTTTTGGGGAGGTTTGTTCCCTTTACCGTGCTTGGAACCTTTGGTTTTCCCTTCTTTGGTTTTTAACAAATCTGTCAGGGGGAGGGCTACCGACGCAAAGTCAGGGATGAAGGACCGATAAAAATTAGCAAACCCCAGGAAGCTCTGCAACTGTTTCCTGGTTCTAGGAGCACCTCCCGTATCTCACCCATTTGCTGTTTCAGTTGAAGAACCTCGGTTCCAACTTCTGCCAAGGAAAACTTCGCTTCTGGCTCTCTAGGCCCCTCACCCTGGGGTCTGTCCCACCGGGACCGGCGGTCTTCTCGGCGTCCGGCCCCTGCCCATGGCCAGGCAGGGCCTAAAACCTCTCGCACTGGAGTGCCGAAGCTTGGCAGGCTGCCCCTCCCTGGAGCCAGCTCCATCCCCAGCTCCCAGGGCTCAGTGGAGGGTCGAAATACTGCAGCCCTCCGGCGGTCTCGGTCCCGGCTGGTGCCTTCAGCTGCGGCAGCTACAGCACCCCCCTCTGCCCCGGCCTCCTGCTTCGAGGCCTCGGCTTCTCTGGCGCTGGCTGCAATCAGATCTTGGTCCGTCTGTG
Organism: Gambelia wislizenii; assembly: GCA_030847615.1. Lineage (NCBI taxonomy): Eukaryota > Metazoa > Chordata > Lepidosauria > Squamata > Crotaphytidae > Gambelia > Gambelia wislizenii. The sequence goes on along the minus strand of JAUMIR010000001.1, from coordinate 18,278,158 downwards.
TGCCAGTCTCTGCGTCGTCAGACATTGCAGGCAAAGGCTCCACAGTTTCAGGACAGAGGAAAAAAAATAAAAGTAAAGAGTAGCAGCTTTCTCCTGGTGGTTGCCCATCCTCATGTGCATGGGACCAGTTATGCGCCGGGCGGGGCCCCCCTTCATCATCCCCCCATCCATCTGACCAACACCCCTTTGTACAAAAATTCACGTAACACATCATTAATCAAGTTCTGAAAAATGCCAGGGGCCCCTTTGAGGCCGAAAGGCATGACGAGGAACTCAAAAGCCCCTAGGGGGCAATTAAATGCAGTCTTCCACTCGTCCCCCTCCCGAATCCGTACTCTGTAGTAGGCCTCTCGTAGATCCAGCTTCGTGAAAATCTTCCCTTTGGAGAGATGGGCTAATATGTCCTTCATCAAGGGCAGGGGGTACTGGTTGGAGACACTAATCGCGTTTAGCCCTCTGTAATCCTGAATCAAACGAAGCCCGCCATCAGCCTTGCGCCTAAACATCACCGGGGCCCCCACAGGCGAGGTTGAGGGCCTAATGAACCCTCGGGCTAAGTTCTTATCTATGAATACTATGTCTGTTCTCACGCTTGATGCCTTATTATCTCTGGATAGTTTACATTTACTTCAGTAGCAGCTTTCTGTGATGTACTCAGAACACAAACTCAGGGTTCTTCAATAAAACTCTTTATTGGAAGAGTAGCTTGTGTAAGGAACCATTGCAAAGCTGCTACTGAAGTAAATGTAAACTATCCAGAGATAATAAGGCATCAAGCGTGAGAACAGACACGGGGGAGCAAAAGTAGCTGGGGAGCGTGGCCTTGAGTTCCCGGTAGGACTTGCGTTACCATGCCAACCAGGAGGCCTGGCTCACTTCTCAGGCATTCCAAAATCCTGAGAAAATACTACCTACATGTCAGGGCCTCCATGAATTCCACTCCAATGCCCAGAATTCAGGGATGAGCCTGACAATATCAGACGCAGCAAATATGGCATGATCACAACACCAGCAGAAAGCAAAAGGACGAGAATATCTGATGACATCCTTTTGTGTTCCGCTGGCATTATGCTAAAGTTTCTTTATAATGATGGCTGAAGCCATCAACAGATCTCCTGTGCTGCTTTTGGGCTGGCATTACCGGTGTGCGAAACCTTGGGCCATTTAAATCTTGTCACTGCAACAGGAATGGCCAGTCTGGCGCGAATACTTGTGGGTCAGATCAGGGCAGCCAGGTAAGTTTTGCTCTTTTTATGACCTTCCCTGGGTTACTTGGGACCTTTAAAGTGTGTTTAGGTGCCTTGTGCAACTTTAACTGTCTTTATTTTGTTTTTATTTTTACATTTTCTTATTTATTTATTTTTATTTTTAGTTATTTATACCCCGCTCTTCAACCACAAGGCTATCAGGGCAGCTTACAAATTGTTTTTTAAGCATTAGCTATTTACACATCTACACTGCATTAAACAGTTTCCAATGTGTGTTAGCTAATTGCCCCCCACAAGCTGGGTACTCAATTTACCAACCTACGAAAGGATGGAAGGCTGAGTGAACCTTGGAGCCCGCTGGAATCGAACTTGCAACGAGGTAGCTTGCAGTACTGGCATTTAACCACTGCACCACCAATAAAGACTATGAAGTCTTTATTGACGGGGAGCCTTTACCAGGAGAGGAAGGCAAGTGTAGGGGGAGCGTTCTTTTGCTGGCATAGAAATGGTTTATTTTATGCTGGCAAAATAACTTTTTAAAATGGGTCGTCTGATAATCTTCATAACCAAAAAAGCTCTTCTTACTTGTTTTGAACCTCTCTAGCAAGCCTGAGCTCATTCTGTGTTTTAGCTTTTCTGATTTTCTCCTTACATGTGCTGGCTATTCATTTGAATTTAACTTTTGTACTAGTTGTACAGGCATACCTCAGTTAACAAATCTTCTGACAAAGAAGTTCCTTTTTTGCAAAGTCTTTTCACACCCATTCAGTCCCTCTTTTTTCCCTTGCTTCCTGTGTAGCTTCAGTTGTTTTAGCAGTATCAACACTCAGGGCCGGTTTAACCATTACTGCCAAATCTGCATTGGCGGGGGCCCCCAGACACAGAGGGGGGCCCCATACACAGCGGGGGGGCCAGCCCAGCAGGCCTTGCCCACCCACAGAGTTGGCCCTCCAGCCCCACAGCCCTCCAGCCTTCCCTGCCGCTGCCTCCGGACAGGGCTCCTCCCTGCATGGCGTAGCGACCACTGCCTCCCCCTCCTCGTCCTTTGCAGCAGCCGCAGCAGCGCCCTGGAGCGGCCAGCCAGCCAGGCGGAGGTGGAGGCGCCAGGGAGGCCCGCCAAGGGGGACCCGGCCATGATAAGTTGCTGCACCTGGGAAGTGGCACTGGTTCCGGGTCCGCAGAAGGAGGGATGCCACCAGTTCCTGAGTCTCCCGTCCTGCCCTGGCCCTTCCCTCCAGTTTGGGACCCGGGCAGCCCCCTCCCCCGCTCTCCCTTCGACAACGCCGAGAGAGGCTCCCCTCTGCCGGAGGGTACGGGGCAGCCCCTCCTGCCAGTGCCTTGCCCGCCCCCCTGCCGCTGCTGGTGGCGGTGGCCCTGGTGGCCGTAGGGCCGCTGCCTGTGCCTCCCTCCCTCCCTCCCTCCACCGCCTGTGCCCACCCGGTCAGGGCCGGTTTAAGAGCCCCGCAGCCCCTGCAAACCGCAGGAGGGCCCATCATTGGGGGGGGGCTTTGTAACCCTCCTCCTGCGAAAACATTATTTGTAATAATCTGAATATCCCGTACTGTCAATAGGTTAGGTTAGGTTAGGTTAGACTGACCAGAGATAAACATATGGGGCCCACAAAATAAGGTGTTGCGGGGGAGGCCCAAATTCCTTAAACCGGCCCTGTCAACACTGGGAGTATGGCAAAGTCGAGCACGAGAAACACAGACTTTCAGTGTCAGGAAGCAGCTGTAATAATGTAACAAGGCTTGAGCTCGTAAAGAGTGGGATTCTACTTCAGTCAATTCTACCTCAGCAGAAAGTGTCTGCCTACAACAGGCTAGGTAAACAGCAACTGCCCCCCAAATCCTTTCTAGTGCGCATGACTAGCAAAACAGAGAGAAAGGGAGATAACAGATGAGCCTGCCTCACCAGCTACCCCCAGCATGTTAAAAACAGCATACAGTAGTTTGGCCACAAAATGAAAATTGTAAGAAAAGTGGAAGCTAGTTAAAGAAAAATCATCCCTGGATGCATTTTGTAAGAAGCTTTCATGTGGTCTCTAGAAGGTTCAACATGTTTTTATTTACTTATGCAAGATTTACCTGACATGGTTGGTTCATTTCACATGTGCATATTGTTAATTTTGGATAAAAAATATTGCTGATACTGCTCTTCTTGTTTGTGGTGTAGGAAGCTATCCCTATTCTTTCCATCTTGTTCCTACTTCTGGTAACACATTTTTGTTAAAGAAGTAATGCCCAGGAACTTTGTTAACTGAGATATACCTCTATTGTGTTTTTAAAAGGTTGTGCGCCATCTTGAATCCCATGCTGAGAGAAAGCTGGGATATTAAATAAATACATACATTCATACATATATACATAAATACATAAATAAATAACTGGATGTGTGAAGCTGATTTATATTAGGTCAGGCATATAACTGATCTATCAAGTATGGCTCCGTCCACTCTTGGAAGAGATGTTCCAAGGTTCCAGTCTAAAAAGACATTTCCCCCAGGGCTTTGATCTTTTTTGGGAGGAAAATGAACTTGGGAATGAATGGATACCAAGCAGGTGCTAAACCATTGTGCTGTACATTCGTCTGCACGTTTTCTGCCTGATAAAGGCACATTAAAAAAACAATTCTGAAAATGCAACATCTGGTCCTTGTCTTGATGACTTGATGACACACAACTTATTACGGCTCTTGTCAGAAGAAAAAGAGGTCTGAACAAAGAGTACAACTCTCTCAAGTACAGCTGGCAAATGCCCTGAAATCTGTAGAGATGAGGCATCTATAAACAGTTCCTTGATGGAGACAGGAGCCTTCTGGGAGGAAAATGTCACTTAGTAACGAGGGTGATTCATAAAAGTTCCCTACAGGTGAGGTGGAAGCCTAGTCAACAACTTTCCCGTCTCCATCAGCTCACAAGCACTCCACCCCACTAAGGAAGCAGAATATGGCTTCTAACGTAATTATTACAATTGATCATCAATTTGTTTTTGTTTTTTACATGATATTTCTGACCTACTTGGGGCAGCTCCCCATATGTTAAATGGGACCACTTTTTTTTTAAGTTTTTCTTGCCCAACTTTTCTGATTTACAAAACTGGCCACAATCTCTCTGGCTTTTCTTCGCAAACAAAGATTCAGGAAGGACTCATCCCGCGTTTTCTGCAAGCGCGCTGATGACTAAAAAGGCCAATCCGAGATAGACAAGTCCGGTTGCAAAAAGCACAGCAGAAGGTCTCCTTGGGTGATGTTTTTGGGTTGTGATTCTTTCTGCGTTGTCGTTTCTCTTCAAGACTTGTTCGTCGTGAGTTCTCAAATAAGGCTGCAGCATTGTGGATAGTGCGTCTCCATGCCTCCCGATGTGAGGCCAGGGCGGACCACTGTTGGTAATCAATTTGGCCGAGCCTGAGATGTTGTTTCAGGGAGTCTTTGTATCACTGTTTTGGAGCGCCTCTCTTACACTGACCCGTGGCGAGTTCACCGTAGAGTAGTATTTTTGGGAAGCGATGGTCCTCCATCCTAGAAACGTGCCCTGCCCAGCGCAGCTGTGTTCTCAATATCATGGCCTCAATGCTGGTGATCCCTGCTTGCTCAAGGACAGCAACATTCGTCACATAGTCAGTCCAGTGTATATTTAGGACTGTGCGTAGACAGCGCTGATGAAAGCGCTCGAGGAGTCGTAGGTGGTGGCGATAGGTGACCCATGTTTCAGATCCATAAAGGAGGATAGACAGTACGATGGCTCTATACACACTGATTTTTGTGCTTTGCCTCAGGTGTTTATTGCTCCAGACTCTTTTGTGAAGTCTTCCAAATGCACTATATGCCTTTGCTAATCTGTGATCGATCTCTTTGTCAATCTTGGCATCTGAGGAGATGATGCTTCCCAGGTAGGTGAACTGCTGAACGGACTTGAGCACAGATTTGCCGACGGCAATGTGGGGATGGTGCTGTTCGTCCTGTGGTGCAGGCTGGTAAAGAACTTCTGTTTTCTTCAGGTTGACTTCTAGCCCAAACAGCTCTGCAGCTGTTGCAAAGCAGGATGTTAGGCGCTGCAGAGCTGCTTCTGTGTGGGCAACAAGGGCAGCAGCATCGGCGAAGAGCAGCTCACGGACTAGATAGTTTAGAGTCTTAGTGTGAGCCCTCAGACGGCTTAAGTTAAACAAGCTACCATCAGTACGGTAGCGTATATAGATGCCGTCGTCTTCTTCAAGCTCTGCCATAGCCCTTTGGAGCATCGTGCTAAAGAAGATTGTAAATAAAGTTGGTGCAAGAACACAACCTTGCTTCACTCCATTAGTTATTAGAAAGGGCTCTGAAAGAGCATCGCCATATCTGACTTGACCACGCTGTCCCTCGTGTAGCAAGATAATCATTTTAAGGAATTTGGGGGGACATCCTAGTCTTTCCAGGATCTGCCACAGACCTTTTCTACTTACAATGTCAAAGGCTTTGGTGAGGTCGACAAATGTTACATAGAGACCCTTGTTCTGCTCCCTACATTTTTCTTGCAGTTGCCTAAGGGCAAATACCATGTCTGTAGTACTCCTATTGGCTCTGAAGCCACATTGGCTTTCAGGGAGAAGTTCTTCTGCAATAGCAGGAACTAATCTGTTCAGGAGTATCCTTGCAAGGATTTTTCCAGCAATAGAGAGCAGTGTTATGCCTCGATAGTTTGAGCAATCGGATTTTGCTCCTTTTTTCTTGTACAGGGTGATGATGACTGCATCTCGGAGGTCTGATGGCAGTTCCCCTTTTTCCCAGCAATTCACAAGGAATTCGTGGAATTTTTCGTGGAGTGCATGACCTCCGTGTTTCCAAACTTCAGGTGGGATTGCATCAACCCCAGCTGCCTTGCCGTTTTTCATCTGCTGTATGGCCTTAAGGGTCTCTTCCAAAGTGAGAGCTATGTCCAATTCATTTTTCATTGGTTTTTGTATCATATGTTGGATAGCTGAGGCTTGGACTACTTGGTTGGCGCTAAAGAGACTTTGAAAATGTTCAGCCCAACGATTTAGGATGGAAGCTTTATCAGTAATTAATGTTTGACCATCTGTACTGTATAAGGAGCTTTGGACCTGATAAGTAGGTCCAAACACTGCTTTAAGAGCTTCATAAAATCCTCTATGATCACCCAGATCTGCACAGTGTTGTGTCTTTTTTGCTATATTGATCCACCACTTGTTCTGCATGTCTCGGAGTTTTTGTTGTAGTTTGCTACATGTGAGGCGGAAAGCTGCTTTTCTTACATGACAGGTTGGCTGGGCGAGGTATGCCTGGTGAGCAGCTCTCTTCCTTGCCAACAGCTCCTGGATCTCTTGGTTGTTTTCATCAAACCAGTCTTGATTTTTCTTGTGGGAGAACCCGAGGGATTCTTCTGCAGACTGGAGGATACTGTTTTTGATATGTTGCCAAAGCACTGTAGGAGAAGGATCTGTAGGATGGTCTTCAAGTTTCGTTTGTAGGTTTGCCTGGAAGTTGTCTCTCATGGTAGCTTGTTGAAGATTGTTGACTTGGAGCCTCTTCTTTAAGATGCCACCCCTCTTAGGTTTGAACTTAAGATGAAGATTTAGTTTACATCTGACGAGGCGATGATCTGTTTGGCATTCTGCACTGGGCATCATTCGGGTATGACGGACATCACGAATGTCTCTCTGACGGACTAGAACGTAGTCAATGAGGTGCCAATGTTTGGATCGGGATGCATCCAGGTTGTCTTCAAGCTATCTTTCTGCTGAAAGATTGTGTTTGTAATAGTCAGCTGTTGTTCTGCACAGAACTCTAGCAGGAGGCGTCTGTTATCATTGCAATTTCCAACATCATGCTTGCCTAAGACACCTTTCCAGGCTTCCTAGTTCTTTCCTACTCTGGCATTGAAGTCACCAAGTATAATAATTTTATCTTCTACAGGGACTTTTTGTATGAGTTGGCGTAGGTCTGTGTAGAATTTGTCTTTCTCTACAGGGTCGGCTTGCATAGTTGGGGCATATATACTAAAGAGAACAACATGTGGGAGGCGTAAGGAAATAATGCGATCAGAGTGTCCTGTTGGCAAGGTTTCGAGTTTTGAGGCAATGGAGTTTTTAATCATAAAGCCTACTCCTGAAAGATGTTTTTCGGTTTTGGGTTTGCCAAACCAGTAAAGTGTGTAGCCGGCGCCATGTTCTTTAAGGCTGCCTTCCTCATGGAAGCGAACTTCACTAAGAGCAGCGATGTCAATATTAAGCCGTGATAGTTCAAGGGCTATTAGGGCAGAACGACGCTCAGGCCGTCCACTATCTTCAGAGTCTTGCATGGTTCTGATGTTCCAGCATGCAAGTGTCAGTTTATTTACACCTTTGGAGGCCAGTGTGTGCCTTTGTTTCTTTGCCTTGGTTTGACCGCATCAGAAGATTCCCGTTGGCCGCGGCTAGCCAACCAGGTAGTTGGGGATGAGCTTTCTTTAGGCCACCTTTTCTAGGCCCCTCTCCATATGGAGCAAGCAGTGCTCTCCTTAAAAAAGACTGCTTGGTCGTTCAGGATGCTGCCGAACAAGACTGTCATCTCCCAGGTCAGCCTCGAGCGACCAATGTCCTGAACCGCCTGCATGCAGGGTTGGGGCTGCGGCTTCCAGTGCATCTTTACACCTGCCGGTTTCGTCCCTCGCCAGTCGCTACAGGGCTTTTTTGGAAATGGATTTGTCCTTCGAGCCTGTGCAATGGATTTTTCTGGTGGAGCGCAGCGTGCACAGAACTGGCCTCACCCTTTAAACCAGAGATTTGTCTGCCGTGGCCTTGCAAGCATGGACGTGGCAGCGAGGTCCTCGGGCCGTAGGTTTGATTAGAGTTTCCTTCTCTTAGATGGTTGACCTTACAGGGTTGGATGAGCACCATCTGCCTGGGTTTGGGATTAGAGTTTTCCTTCTCCTAGGACGGTTGCCACAAGGCTAGAGAGCCCATCCTGCCCTTTGACGCTCTTTGTCAGACCCTTCGGTTTTGACCTGTCTGGCATGGGAGACCCTACCAGTGGCTATTATGCCACCGCCAGCATAGCTCAAAACATCATTAGGGTACGCAAGCCTCTCTCCCACGACAAGGGGGCGTCAATGGAGAGGTACAAAACTGGCCACAATACATAAACACAAAACACTGAAAACAGCAATAAAAAAAGTTGGGACAGGGACATGGCCAAAAAAGAAGGCCCTCTGCCTCCATCTAAACACAAATGAGGGTCTAACCAGATGTTAAGGGGAATGTGTATTCCCTGTGACTACCCTTTTTTCCTTCCACCATATTTCCTCAGAGATACCCAACTCAGCAAACAGGCTTGCAAAGCAAACCTGTGTTTACTTTCCAAAGACTAATCACAAAACAAAGCACTTTAAATACAAGATATGTAGGTGAAAAAATAATGTGCTGTGACAGATGTCACACTTGACAGAGCACCGCTTCTAAACTGTGATAATTGTATCATATAGTTTGCCCCTTAGATGATAGAGGGATGCAAAGCAGAGCTACTGTAGATGATCATAGACAAAGGACATTGTAGAAGAACATGTACTATTCAATAGGAACTGCTGCAAACACCCTTCTGCAAACAGCTATAGAAACTAGACCTCAGAAGTGTGTGGCATCACCAGGAGGATCCCTCCAGATGATGTTCAGGCTCAAATTATTCTACAAGGGAGAAAACTATTTCTCAGGTAGCCAGGTCTCAAGTTGTTTACAGCTTGATAAACAATCAACAAAACTTTAAATCTGATGTGAAAGGCAGACAGTGCAATTCTTTCAGAATAGATGTTTTGTGCTGCTGGTAGATTGCCGCACTCAGATATCTAGTCAAACCATTCTACACCAGCTGTACCTTCCAGACAAAGCTTAAGGCCAGATCTACAAAGACTGTAGTGCTATAGACCAGGTTTGAGATTACCAGTGCCTGGACCACTGTAGCCAATCCACCTACAGTATGTCCAAGAATGGGTGCAATTTGTGTAGCAGTCAAACCTGATAAAAAAGCTCTCTGAGTCCCTTCATATTCACTGGGGTTTGGTTCCAGGACCACCCATGGATACCAAAATCAGTGAATACTCAAGTCCCATTATATGCAATGGCATAGCAAAATCGTGTCTCTTATATAAAATGGCAAAATCAAGGTTTGCTTTTTGGATTATTATTTTTTTAAGAATATCTTCAAGCCATGAATACTTAAATTCGTAGGTACCAAATCCATGAATATGGAGCGACAACTGTATAGTGTCACCAACTGTCAACCCACTGAACTGATCTAGAACAAATCCAGAACAGACCTGGCTGCTTTCATTTTGAAATTCAGCAGCAATTGTGGCAACTCTTTGTGATGTGGGAAGGTGCCAGAACATCCTCCCGCACCATAGAGCTCTGCAGTATGGCAAAACAAAGTGTCACCTTCCCTTCCAAGAAGGGCTGACTTGAGGCATGTGGGATCTGTTTTTCTTTTACTAAACCCATGCTCAAGAGTGGGCAATATGGCCCCCTGCTCTGTGTTTTTGAGGCCTTTGCCATACCTATTTGCCATAAGGGGTGAGTAAAAAATATGGAGTTTTTTTTTCTTTTTGAATGTTCTAGTTAGTTTTGTTGCAATTAACATATATGGAAAAAGTTAACTTGATGTATTGGTATGGTTCTGCCAGTAACAAGAGAGTGCCATCCCCACGAAAACATGCAGTCAGTATGTTGATCACCCATAATTTTGGGGTCCTGGTAGAAAACAGAATAAATTCCAAAAGCAGTAGAGGCTGATGGCTTCCATGTCAATGGGAAGCAAATCTGTTCTGGGTTTTAGTTCAAACTGTAAAGGAGCAAGCTAAGGTACTGAGCCCTTTCTTCCAGGAAAAAACCTGGAACTCTACATGGAAGCCACGAGTCACTGCTGCCCACAAACCTGAAATACGGGTGCTCTGATCTACAAAACAATCTGCTATATATTTGTGAAGTCGAAGGCTTTCATGACCAGCATCCATAGATTTTCCTTGGGGTTTTTCCAGGCTGTGAGGCCGTGTTCTGGAATAGTTTCTTTCTGACGTTTCACCTACATCTGTGGCTGGCATCTTCAGAGAATGGTTGGATAGGAGTGTGTGTGGAGTTTATATATTGTGAACCCCTGCCAAACGTCAGAAAGAAACTATTCCAGAACACGGCCTCACAGCCCGGAAAAAAACCCAAGGAAAATCTATGCTGTATATTTACTCAGAAGGGATTTACAATATACAGTTGGTCCTCCACATTCACAGGGATCAGGGGAGCAGGGCCCCTGCAAAAATGGAAAAAAACACAAAGATCTCTACCCCCACCCAAAACCATTAGCTTGTCTATACGCTGAAAATACTCCTCATAGAATTTGAGGAGAATACGTTTTGTCCCAATGGGATCCCACATCATTTCACTGTATTCAAAAGGGGGGGGGGGCAAAAATTCCAAATATTCCACAGGGAAAGCCTTCGTGGCTTTTCCCAACTTTTATTATTTTTAAAAACTCAAGGAAATGTGCATCCCCGCTCATTGGGACAAACAATTTACTTTGCTGTGCTTTCCTGATAAGAGTGGAAAGCTGACTGGTTGGACATGCGCAGGGGGCGGAGCTAGCTGGCAAGGCAGCACCCATAACCACCATGTTGGATTTTCGCTGTAGCAATTGTGTGCTGAGGTGATGAAACAGACTTTCTTTTTTCCTGTTTATTTAAGTAGAAGATCGCACTTCTGCACCTTGGATTTGCTTTCTTTTTTTTTTAAATACTCTTTGGTGGCAGCAACTGGTAAGAATAAAAACATGAGTAATTTACTTGTGCCTGCCATCTGGATTCACAGGAATACCCATCTGAACATCAAACACGTATGGCTTCGCATGCCTGTGATCTTGAAAAAAAACTGTGGAGACAAATGAAAGCTGCTGCAAATTTCCATTACTGTGCTTCAATCTACATTTTATTGCCTCGTATAGACAAGCCCCATATTTAACACACACAAAAAGTACAATCCACAGATTCAACCCACCAGGGATGCTTTCAAGGTGGTGGGGTCCCTTCGCAAGGCAGAAGCGTGCAGTAGGTGGGGCTTGCTACTGCCTTTGATGCTGCCCTATGCGAGACTTATAAATCTACTGCATGTTCACAGTCTTTCTCAATCTTGCGAGGCTTGCAGTCATTATTAAAAATGGCATAGGGCAGCAGTGGAGGTGGCAGCAAATAATCCTAAAATCCACAAATCCGCAAAAGTTAAGCCCACAAATGTGGAGGGCCGACTGTATTCAGCCAAGCCTAGAACTAGGGACATAGGAAGCTACCGTATATCAAGTTTATTTTTCCTATCAAGCTTGTTATTATCTACACTGACTGGCAGCTGCTCTCTGTCACTCAGAATAGATTCACTGCCATCTCCTACTTAAAAGGGATTTTGTTTTTTTAAAAGATGTGTCCAGGGACAGAAACTGGAAACTTTTGTTTGCAAAGCATAAGACTTCAGCTGCATCTGCACTGCAGAAATAATCCAGCTTGACACTAATTTAACTGCCATAGCTCAGTGCTGTGGAATTCTGGGATTTGTAGTTTTGTGAGATATTTAACCTTCTCTGTCAGAGAGCTCTGGTGCCACAACAAACTACAACTCCCAGGATTCTATAGCATTGAGCCATGGGAGTTAAAGCTGCATCAAACTTGATTATTTCTGCAGTACAGATGCAACCTCCCTCTGAGTTATGGAACCTCTCCACTGGCAGTCTTTCAGAGAACAGGGATGTTTGTATTCTGGCAAAACCTGTTTTTTGGGTTTTTTTTTTAAAGACAGCAACAGAAAGCACAAGCAGGAACATACTCCTTGCTAGCTTCCTGATGGAACTAACCCTCTGTCAGAAGGCTCATCTACACCAGGCAGGATATGCCGGCTTTCTGCCAGTGTATCTTGAATCTGGATCTGGCCTGTTTCCCCCATTAACAAGAGAAAACAGGATGGCGTCCAAAGAGGACACCAATCCATCCACCTAAACATTAGGAAGAACCTCCTGACAGTAAGAGCTGTTCAGAAGTGGAATGCACTGCCTCGTAGTGTGGTGGAGTCTCCTTCTTTGGAGGTTTTTAAACAGAGGCTGGATTGCTTTGATTGAGTATTCCTGCAGGGCAGGGGGTTTCCTAGATGGCCCTTAGTGGTCTCTTCCAACTTTATGATTCTATGATGCTATGAAGCCCCCACCACCATTTTCACTACTAACACGTAAGCCAGACAGGGGTTCTACAACATGTGACTGCAGACCCCCTGCATGTGACCAGCCTCGGTCACATGTTGAAGGATCCCTGCCTGGCTTCCAGAAGAGCTAGGGAGCTGGCAGTGGCAGGGAAGAGCAGCATTTCCTGTGGACATGCAGGGTCTGATCCAATTTTTGCTAGGTAAACTGGAGTAAACCAGGTATTTTCCTGGAAAGGGTTTTCTGGCCCTATCCCAGCTTATCCCCGTTCCAGCCCCATATCTGCCCCTGAGATGGTGATGACTGCCCAGGGGCAGATTGGGGTTAATGCCCTGAATCATTTAGGCTGCCAAGCTCTGGAACAGGGGTAAGCTAGGGTAAATCACCCATGTAGATGAGCCCAGAGAAGAATCTTCATACATGATCTGTATGGTCTCATAGTTTTAAAGGCAGCATGTGTAAAGCAGTAGCCCATAAATGGGGAATATTTTGTGGGACTCCAGATGTTTCTGGACTTTAGCTTTCATAATTGCTCATTGTTACAGTGGCTAGAGATGATGGGAGCTGCAGTCCAACAACATTTGAAGTAGGTTTTCCTTGGGTTTTTTCCTGGGCTGTGAGGTCTCACAGCCTGGGAAAAAACCCAAGGAATATCTATGGATGCCGGCCGTGAAAGCCTTTGACTTAACATTTGAAGTGCCATATGTTCTCCAACTCTGCAGAAATGTGTTGAAGATGAACTCAAAATGTGTTGTATTGGTACCAGAGCTTGGAAGTATTACTGGTAGAACCTGGCAGCTATATGCCCAAAAAATAATGCTTCTAAGCTCTGGCTGCAAGAAGAAGCATGCCATGGAGGTGGTGGGGATAGAGCCTGCAACATAAAAGGTGTTAAGTCATAAAGGGATGGAACCTGCTGGAGTTTGGTAATGCAGATATTAAACATGCTAGTCCATCCTTCCAGTATATAATAACTAAGCTATTTCATGTGACTCTGTGGTTATACTTGCTTTATATCCTTCAGTGCCTGTCTGAACTTCGGATAACCCTGGCATTGTTAATTGATAGATAGCAGGTAGTGCGTTAGAGCAGATGGCTTTTGACCATTATTTCTGTTGGAGTTGAGCCAAAACTACAACTCACTGTTGCCTAATGATCCACATGAATCCACTCGGAGATGAACTAAAACCAGCACTTGTTGTGACTCATCTGTTCTGCTCAGATGAACAGTGTACACTGGAGATACCCAATTTGTTTCAGTGAGGTTTGCACAGGATTTTTATGCTATTATTTCAAGATCCAAACTACATCTTATGTTGGCACTCCAAGCACCTTTTGGGTGACACCCAGGGCTATACTGTATTTTTGTGTAAGAGGTCACAACTCTCCCACACATATACATTTTTAGGTTGGAGCTGTGGTTGTGTGTGTGCAGCAGACTACCTCCCCTCCACTTTGCTATGGTTCCAATCTGAATGAACCTCTCTGCATGCTGAAATTGTTAAGTCAAGCTCCCATCTGAGCAGTGGTGGCACTAAGGGTGTGTGGAGAGGCCAAACTACATAGGTGACACCGTTGGGAGGGAGGGGTGACACCAGCCTTAGTGATGCCAAGGTATCTGAGCATCTAGGATAAGGCAGATAATGACTGGAGGACCTTTTCTGTGGTGGCATCCTAGCTGTGGAATTTTCTCTTCAAAGATGCCACCTCCCCCTTGCACATACAGTATGACCCCCGTGTCTGCGGAACCAATATCTGTGGTTTCACGTATCCACATCTGAAAAAATATGTCCACTCTAGGTAGTTTAGGTGCTCTAGTGTGATCCTGTGGTATGGTTGGGGTGGAAGTCGTTCATTTTAATAGGGTTCACTATTATCCACATTTTCCGGTATCCACAATAAGTCAGGGAATGTTGATTTATGGTGAACCCATGAATTTAACAGGATTTTCCTAGGCAAGGAATACTCAGAGATGGTTTTGTCAGTTCCTTCCTCTGAAATGTAGCCTACGGCACCTGGTAGTCATTGGTGGTCTCCCATCCAAGTACTAACCAGGGATGACCTTGCTTAGCAGCCAAGATCTGGTGCCTTTAAGGTATTTAGGCCCTTCCATACAGAGGTAGTGATGATTATTTTACTCGGAGCCACATTCCCACTAAAGATGACTGCATCTTTTTTTTTTAAACCAGGACAGTTTGTTTACCCTGCCAGCAAGCCAGAGGTTCTCCAGCCTGCAGCAGCCTTTCACCCCATTCCACCGGGCCAGGAGGCTGTAGTGGGGCCCTGAGGACTTCTGGGCAGCGAGGCAGCAGCGGGAGGGGGCGTGGCCAGGAGTGGCTGGCATCTTAAGCCACTCCCACACCCCTCAGGAACACCAGTCAGCAAGCCAGAAAGACTCTAAGCCTACAATTGGAGTCAGCTGAGGCCGGAATGGAGTGGGGGCGGAAATTGGAGTTGTGCTGGGGAAAGGGAGGTATGGTCAGAACAGAGTGAACATATGTTACGAAAGAAGGCGGGATCGCTGTTTGTTAGCTATCCCACCTTCAATTCACCCTGTTTCCCGGAATGGATTGGAGAGTGTACCAACCATTCCACAGAACCTTACTTTGCTTCTCTGCAATGCCAGTTTTAATAATAAAACTCATATTATTTATGACCTTCTCTTGGATGAGGATGCCGACCTGGCTTGCTTCACAGAAACCTGGCTGGGAGAGGATAGCACTGTCACCTGAGCACAGGCCCTCCCAGCCGGGTATTCTGTCAATGAGCAGGTGAGAGGAAGTGGGTGGGGCGGAGTGGCTCTGGTTTATAAGAACAATCTGACCTTGACCAGGATACCTATCCGAAACACAGTCCACTTTGAGTGTATGTACCTTAGTCTGAGGACCAGGGATAGTCTGGGGATTCTGCTAGTATACCAATCACCCCGTTGTCTAGCAGACTCCCTAACCAAGCTGACACAGCTGGTCTCAGAGCTGCTGTTGGAGTCACCCAGACTTTAGTTTTGGGTGACTTCATCATCCCACTTGAGACCAGCTTGACAAATCTGACTGGTGCGGCTCGGGAGTTCATGGAAACCATGACAAACATGGGCCTATCCCAAATGGTTGTCAGGTCCATACATTGTGCGGGTCATACCCTCGATGCGGTCTTTAGTACAGAGCAGGAATATCCGTGGGCGGAGGTTATAAAAACCACCGCATTGTCATGGACGGATCATTTCCTGGTCAAGACTGAACTAAGAGTCTCTTCCCACCCCACCGGGGGTGGTGGACCCATTAAAATGGTCCGCCCTTGAAGGCTAATGGAACCAAGAGGATTCCAGAAAGCCTTGGAGGGTTTAATGGTTGGTAACGCCAGTGACCCTGTCGAAGCTTTGGTTAATACCTGGAACACCGATCTTACCAAGGCTATCGACACGATCGCTCCTAAGTGTCCTTTCCAACCCGCTCCAAACCGTAAGTCATGGTATACAACAGAGCTTAGGAAAATGAAGTGGGTTGGACAACGACTAGAGCACAACTGGTGGCAAACTCGACTCTTATCCGACAGGACTCGTCATAAGAAATTTCTTTGGTCCTATTGAGAGGCAATACTTGCAGCGCAGAGATCCTTCTCCTCTGCACGTATTGCGTCTGGAGAGTCCCGTCCAGCAGAGCTGTTTAGGGTGGTAAGGGAGATGATGCAGGTTATTCCTGTGCAGAACCCGTTGCTTAACCCAACTACAGCCTGCTGTGATGCGTTTAACAACTTCTTTGCGGATAAAATCTCTTGGATAAGAGCCGACTTAGATGCCAGTAATTTGGCAGAAACAATTGACGAGGTGTCCAGCAACTCCGTTGATGTAAGTTTACTGGATCAATTTCAATCCGTGAGTACCGAGGATGTGGACAAGCTACTTGGTAGTGTGAAGAAGACGACCTGCCCTCTCGATCCTTGCCCTTCATGGCTGGCCATCCAGGGGGGGACTGCCTTGATGGTGTTCCTTAAGGACATCATCAATGCATCCCTCAGAGAAGGGTGTGTTCCATCTTGTTTAAAGGAAGCAGCCGTTAGGCCGCTCCTGAAAAAATCTTCCCTTGACCCCCTGGACATGAACAACTATAGGCCAGTTTCTATGTTACCATTCTTCAGCAAAGTGATTGAGAGGGCAGTTGCGCTTCAACTCCAAGTGGTCTTGGATGAAACCAATTATCTAGACCCATTTCAAACTGGCTTTAGGATGGGATTTGGAGTTGAGACTGCCATGGTTGCCTTAACCGACAACCTGCGTTTAAGCATCGACAGGGGTAGTGTGACCCTGTTGGTGCTTTTAGACATCTCAGAGGCTTTCGATACGATAGATCATAGCATCCTCTTGGAGCGCCTGAGAGGGTTAGGAATCGGAGGCACTGCGCTCCAGTGGTTCCGGTCTTTCCTCTCGGGCAGGTCCCAGAGGGTGTTGCTCGGGGACAGCTGCTCCAGCAGAAAGGAGCTTACTTGTGGTGTTCCGCAGGGTGCCATCCTGTCCCCAATGCTGTTTAACATCTATATGAAGCCGCTGGGTGAGATTATTCGGAGTTATGGGGCTGGGTGTTATCAGTATGCTGATGACACCCAGATCTATTTCTCCTTGTCCCGATTGTCGGCCTTGAATTCCGATGGCATCTCTCCTCTTAATGACTGTCTTAAAGCAGTAATGGGCTGGATGAGGAAAAACAGATTGAGATTAAATCCAGACAAAACGGAGGTGCTCACGGTAGCAGCCCCAAAACCAGGAGTTGGGTTGCAACCTCCAGTCCTGGACGGGGTCACGCTCTCCGTTAAGAACTGTGTTTGCAGTCTGGGGGTGCTCCTTGATTCATCGCTTCAGATGACTAGTCAGGTGAATGCGACAGTCAGGAGCGCTTGTTATCAGCTTCGGCTGATACGCCAGCTGCGCCATTTCCTGGAAGTAAAGGACCTCGAGACTGTGGTGCACGCGCTGGTAACCTCTCGTCTAGATTTCTGCAATGCGCTCTACATGGGGCTACCCTCGTGCTTGGTCCGGAAACTTCAGTTGGTACAAAATATGGCAGCCAGAGTGGTCTTGGGAACATCTCGGAGAGACCATATAACTCCAGTATTAAGATCTCTCCACTGGCTGCCTATCAGTTTCCGGGCCCAGTATAAGGTGTTGGTTATTACCTTTAAAGCCCTAAATGGCTTGGGTCCAACTTATCTCTGGAACCGCCTCTTCCCATACAATCCTCCCCACACACTCTGGTCCTCTGGGAGGAATTTGCTTCAGCCACAAAAATCTAGGCTGTCTGCAACCTCCCATATGGCCTTTTTGGTAATCGCCCCCAAATTGTGGAATGACCTGCCGAACGAGATCCATCAGATGACAAGCCTGAGTAGCTTTTAAAAAGCACTAAAGATGGATCTCTTTCGGCAGGCCTTTCCTAATTAGATCCTGGCCTCAGGGGATCCTGGCCTCTTTTAGTCCGCTGGCTATTTATTGTATTTATTGTTTTTAAAGGTGATTTTAGACAGTTGCTTTTAATTTATATATGTTTAATATTTTTTTATGGGAGAGGGTGGGGGTGGGGGGTGTTTAGGGATTTTTATATGTATTGTATTTTAATTTTTGTAAGCCGCCCCGATTGTTTTAACAGAGGGGTGGGGTATAAATAAATATTATTATTATTATTATTATTATTATCATTATTACCCAGAAAAGGAAAAGGTGCAGTTTAAATGTGATTTCAAATGGAAAAGCCCCCTGTGAGGAAAAACATTTGCTCCTCCCCTTCCTGCACAACACAAGCTTTTTTTTGGACGTATATTGCAACCTCTGTGGCAGCAGTCTGGGAACCAGCCAACTAGAGGTTGATGGGAAACTTAGGGCTTGTCTACACCAGCCAAATACCTCAGCTTATCCCCGTTCCAGAGTCCTGCAATCCAGATGATGCACAGATTTTACCTCATTCTGCCCCCAGACAGTCCTCACCACCCTGGGGCAGACACGGGGCTCAGACGGGGTGGTGGGAAAGGGCCCTTTACCACGTTTTTTTTAAAAAATACCCGGTTTAATGCATTCCTGCTGGGACGGATCAGGCACAAATTCCTGCAGGAGCCCCTCCTGGCAGGCCAGCCCTCACTGCTGCTGCTGGTCACTCTTGCAGGGTCCAGGCAGCAGGTCTGCAGCATGTGACCAAGGCTGCTCACATTCAGGGGGGCTTGTCACATGGTGCAGCCGGCTACCCAAACCCAGCAGAGCAGGGGAAATGGCAACTGTGGCTGCAGAAATGGGCCAACGTGTCTATGTAGACTCTGGTCTGTTTTCTTCAGATGGCAAAACGGGACACCTCCACAGCCAGGATATGCTGGTGGGGAGCTAATGTATCCTGGGTAATGTAGATGAGCCCTTAGCCTCTTTTGGAGATTGGCCCTCATTAAACCAGTCAATTTGTGCCCCAGGCTATTTATTTATTTAAGGTATTTGTTTATCTCCTCCCAGCCCACAAGGGCTCCCAAGATGATCCGCAGCAACTAAAAATGATTAAAATAGTACAAAGATAATTCTTTAAAAAACACATTAAAATACTATATTATACCACTTCAGTCCACACATTTGGAGCTTCCATAACTGAATGCTTCTTTGTACCACAATAAATATGCAAATAATACTTACAGCTAAAAACTTAACATTAGTTATTTAATACCCTCTCCTTTCTCCCAATACAAGGCTTGATTATTTTTTTTAAAAGATACAACTGAAAACACAATAAGGGTGTATCTCAGTCGCTACTCCCAGCCTATGGAACTCTCAACCATATGAGAGCAGGCTGGCCTCCTCTCTGCTCTCCTTTTGCCAATTGGCAAAAGAGCTTTTTATCGAGACTATTTTTTGACGATTAACTGATTACTATGGAAGGGTCATTTAATGGGTGAAGTGTACTTTTATTCTCATTGTTATGTTTTAAATGCTTTCAAATTGTTTTAAACTAAAAAGCCATTTTTAAGGGGATAGTTTAGTTTTTCTAAAAAGATTTAATTATATTCCTAGTGATGTATCAACATTTTGTTTTCAACTGTACAATCAGCTGCCTTAGGTCTCATGTTGGAGAAAGGGCAAGATATGGAATAAATAAGTTCTAATATTAACATGAATCTAAATTTTCATATTAAAACAGCCAATGGTTTTTTTTAGGAAGTGGTTAGAAATACATCCATAAAGAAAACAAAATACAGCACTCATCCACTCCTACCCATTTAAAGATGCTTCCTCAGCAATCAGTCACCTGTCAGAAGCCTTATTATCTTGTTATCAAGTTGACTTTGACCTATGCTGACCCTATGAGTGACAGACCTCTAGGATATCCTTTTATTAACTACCCAACTCAGGCCTTGCAAATTCAGGGTTGTGGCTTCCTGCAGTGTGGCCTTCCTCGTTTCCTACTGCTTTCCACTTTTCCCAGCATTATCAACTTTTTCAGTGTATGATGTCTCATGATATGTCCAAAGTACGGACTTTTTCGGATGTCTAAAATGTAACGGAAGCAGCCTCACCACGTTGCGAGGTTGCTGCACTACAGGACGTCCCTTTCGCATGACGCCCGTCCCTGCCGGTAATGTTGCGGTACCGCAGGGACATTTGAGTGTTATATTTCAGCGATTTTTACTCATGATCAACTTTCATGAGTAAAAATTGCTGAAATATAACACTCAAATGTCCCTGCGGTACCGCAACAGTACCGGCAGGGACGGGCATCATGTGAAAGGGACACCCTGCAGTGCAGCAGCCTCGCAACATGGCGAGGCTGCTTCCGTTACATTTTAGACTGTCCGAAAAAGTCCAACAATAGCACCAGTTTAGTCATTTCAACTTCTAGTGAGAGTTTAGGCTTGATTTAGTCTTGAATCCATTTGTGTGTCTTCTTGGTGGTCCATGGTATTCCTAAGTCCCTCTTCTAGCATCACATGTCAAATTAGTTAATTTTCTTCCTGTCAGCTTCTTCATGGTCCAGCTTTCATAATCATACACAGACATTGCATGGGTGAGTCTGACTCTGATATTTAATGATACATATATATTTAATGATATACAATTCTATCTATATATCTATAATATAACAATATATATTTTTAATGACATATCTTTAGGATCTTAACTAGCTTCTTCATAGGGCTTGACTACACTGGTGGGAAACCACCCACCTACCTCCTAGCTGCAGGGAATGTTTTTGATGCGCAATGGACCCATAAATGCCACACTTACCAGGCTTCTCCAATTGTAGATCGGAGTATTCCACCACACTGTAATCCATGTTGGAGTAAAAGGGCAGTCCTATGCTGATCACGTGTCCTATACATCATACTATTTCTGGCCACATGGCCAAGGCTGCTCCAGGTGTTTTTTCCTGTTCGCTGGTACGTGCAAATATGTGAATATAAATTGTCCCAGAGTACCATATTACTAAGTAAGTGGAGATAAGCACCAGAATGGAGTCCCACCCACTGGAAGTCCTGCTGCTAGCTTCACACTGAACCCAATCTGCAGACACCACATGACCAACACTCCAGGTTTCCCCCTCAAAAGTGGAACAAACCATGAATCTTCCAGATCCAGAGTTTCCTGCAGAACCCCCAGTGAAAATGCAAATAATTTAAAACATAATGTGGCAACCGTGCCATGGATATGGGGTGAATACTGCTTTTGTTTGTTTGTTGTTTGTTTGTTTGTTTTGGCCTGTGTAAAGCCCATAGCTGTCTTTCCAATTCCTAGTCTTCTTCTGATTTCTGGACTACAGTCTTCATTTTGATATATGGGTGAGCCAAAATATAGAAGATCTTTAACTATTTTGACATCTCCATCATCTTCTTTTAAGTTGTGTAAATCATCTATACCCATTATCTTGGTTTTCTTAACAAAACAGAAGCCTGCTTAAATAAAAAAGTTTTCACCTGCCCAGTTCTAACATGGGGTTGGATAAAGTGCAGCCTTGGAGCTGACTGTGCTGACCAAGGCTCTTTTTGCAGTATTTGACCCTTGCCACTCTCAAAACCTTTTTTTTAGATCCAAAAGAAAGGTGGAAGCACCTTTCCCAGAAGTCTCCAAAAGTGGAAATTAGAATCATAGAACCATAGAATTGTAGAGTGTGGACGAGGGCCATCCAGTCCAACCCCCTGCCAGGCAAGAAATCACGATCAAAGCATCCCCGACAGCTGGCAATCCAGCCTCTGTTTAAAGACCTCCAAGGAAGGAGACCCCACCACGCTCCGAGGCAGTGTGTTCCACTGCCGAACAGCTCTTACTGTCAAAAAGTTCCTCCTAATGTTGAGGTGGAATCTCTGTTCCTGGAGCTTGCATCCATTGCTCTGTGTTCCAGTCTCTGGAGCAGCAGAAAACAAGCCTGCTCCATCCTCAACATGACACCCCTTCAAATACTTAAACAGGGCTATCATATCGCCTCTTAACCATCTTTTTTCCAGGCTAAACATACCCAGCTCCCTAAGTCTCTCCTCATAAGGCATGGTTTCCAGACCTTTCACCATTTTAGTTGCCCTTCTCTGGACATGCTCCAGACTTTTCAAAAGGTTGCAAGGGCTTCTTGCAGTCTTAAAACAAAATAGTCATTTTTCAAAACCAGAAGTGGACTTCTGGCCTCTTTCAGTTTTCTGCTTTTTGAGGGGGAGAGCAATTTTTGGCAGCCTGTGCAACCCCTGTAAGGGCCCAGGACCGAATACTGTCCCTCAGCCCCCACCCCCGCCACTCACCCACCCTTACTCTATCATGTAATGGGGGGGGGGTTCTCAAGTCCAGCCTTTCTGATATGCAGGCAAGGAAGGGAGATTCTTTCTTTTTGTTATGAAGAACTACTGTCACATTAACCTCCCTTCCTACCTAGACTACTGCACTGCACTCAGTATAGGGCTGCTCTTGAAGAGTGGTTGGAAACTGTTTCCTGACTTTTTTCCCCCTGTACGAACGTGAAGACAAAACTTTTTGAGGAAGGAAGGAATGGACAGAGGGAGGGTTGTTTGTAATTTTACTGAACTTTGGTTACTGAGGGATTTTGTTTTTCTTATATTAAAAAAAAACTTTCTGTACAGTATGTTGTTACTTGGGTTTTTTTCCCTCTTAAGTAATGGTGCATAGTAAACCTTATTTTAGAGTAAGCAGGTGGGAGTGGGTGGTGGAATGGGAGAGTGTGGCTGGTTACCAGGACAACAGGATGTCATGCTGCAAATGGAGGGAGTTGGATGGGTTGAGGTGAGCAATTACAGCAGAGAAGCTGCTGGGAAGTTTAGGAACTATGTGAACTGCAGCATCAATTCTATTTTAAGTCTGTAAGTTGTTTATGTTTGTGTCATTCTGCATTCTTTATATCTTCAGCAAAATATTTGAATCTGTTTCTTGTAAAATAAACCGTATTCTTTTTTAGAGAAAAACCTGGGTGTGCTTTAGAGAAAAACATGGGTGCATTTTCAAGTCAGAACCTACACTGAAAGGGTTTGAACACCCATGTAATATATATTTTTTAATGTTAAGGACGTTTTTGTACCTTCTTGTACTTTGATTATATTGTTCATCTGCATTGCTATCCCTGTCTACCAGCTGCATCTGATAAAGTAGACTGGATCTATGAAAAGATATGCAACAAACTTCTTTCTCTCTGGGCCTGTGTGGGTAAAAATGGGGATGAGATTTAGACTACTTTGGCCTGGAACTGTGACAGATGAAATTTGGGCTACTGTAGCCCAGATTTAAACACTGCACCTACCAAAGCCTGAATTTGCATTCAGATTTTAAGTTGGGCTTCCATTCAAAGTTGCTGCTTACACTTGACTCTTGAGCTCCAGGGAAAGCAAAATGCCAGCAGTAGTCGTCCCTGGCCCTTTGCTTTTCCCGGAGCACAGAGCAATGACAGGGCTCGCTGAGGATTCTGACCTCAGAAACAGCTACTACTGCTGGGGCTCTGCCTTGGAATGAGAAATGGTGCTGAAGAGGAGGGAAATGACAGTGCCTCAGGCAGCACTTGTCCTTCCTCTCATCCCCACCCCACCTCCAAGTCTGGTGTGGATGGCTTTTTTACATGGCAGTTTTCTCTGGAGTTTCTAGTAAACTCCGGAGAAAACTGTGCATTTTCTAAAACCCAGATTAAAGGAGTATTCCCCGAGTCTGGAAAGAATAGGGCCCTACAGTGTGTGCCACTATCACATCAAATTTGGGATTTTTTTTTTTTAGGGATTTTTTTTATTGGAGTAAGACCATTCTACTAAAAAATACACCGGACCGCAAAAGGCCATAACAATAATACAAAAACAATACTAATTATTTTCCTCTTTTCTTACTAATACAAAAGTAAATCTACCCTAACACTAATGTATTTTTCCCTTTAATCTAAACACACTATAATCACATTATATTTACACATTATAATTATACCTACTTAGAAATGGAAAAAACCCAATAAAATATTAATTAAAAATAATAATACAAAATAATACAAAATTAATAAAATATTTATTTAAAATATCATTTTATGTTATTGCTGGGGTCGTCTCACTAAACCACGGCCAAAACTTTTTCCAACGATAGCTTGGCAATTTCTCTTTTTCACTAAGAGCTAAATTTTCAATTACATTCTTCACATAATAGGCAGTGCCTTTTACATCCTGCAGATTTTGACTTTTCACCTCCTTTTGTCTCTGGAAAACTAACCCTAACATCACATAGAGGTTTACCAAGCGCACCGTGGACCAGGGCACTTTCCAAAACCTCTCAGCCATGGCGGAACCAGGCTCCTTCCTCTTCCTCTTTTGGCCCACTGACTTTCTGGGTCCCCTGACACCCTCTGGAGGTTCAGTCCCTGAAAGCACTGTCTCCCAAGCCTGCTGTGCCAAATCTGGCCAATCCAGGACCCGGGCCACCTCCTCCCATGTTTCCCGGGCACTTGGGCAGTCCTGGACAAAATGTCTGATCGTCTCCTTTTGTGCCACGCCACTCAAAATCTCAGCCTTTTTACATTTCAGACGCGGACAGGTCTGCTCATCCTCTGCGGTCCATGGTCTCTTTCCCCTCAGATTAAGAACCTGATGATAGAGCCTCCACCTCAAGTCCCACAACTTTTTGGGGACCCTTTTGTCCATGAAATACTCAATTGGGTTAGTCTGGTGATGTAGGTATTCTGATAACTCTAGTTTGGCCTGACGCTTTTGCAAAAACGGGTTAACATAAATCTCCTCCACTATTTTCCTGTACAAACTCCTCTTGATGCTGTGACCTGGTCTGTCTTCCCCCTTCAACTCCTCAGCATGAATTTTATATTTCTTTATGTAAAAAACAAAGTCTTTCAAATAATCTGGTGCTTTCAATTTTTCAGGTAAAGAAAACCTAAAACTTAATGAGCCTTCCTCCCACCAAGTCTTTCCCCATCTAGTCCCTATCCAGCACTCACAAAACAAAACTAGCCAAGCCTGAGGTTGAATCTGACCCTTTTGTAACAGAGAAACTTTCCCAAAGTTTTGAGCAGAAAAGATGGCGATGAACTTAGGTCCCAGGGCTGGGAAGTCTAGGCCCCCTTGTTCTACCTGCCCATAAGCCACTGCCCTTGCCAGGGGGAATGTGGCCATTCCCCAAAGAAACTTGAAGAGAACCCGATCAGCTTCTTTAATCACTGAATCTGGAGGTGGGAAAACAGCCACCAAGTTGGCTGCCACCGGAAGCAGGTAAGTATTTACAAAAGCGGCTCTCTGGTAAATGGTCAGCTTCCATCTCTGCCAGAGGGCCACCCTCTCTTTCACTTTTTCCAACCAGCGATACCAATTTTCTTTCCATCCCTCTGGAGCCAACGCAAAATTCAGCCCCAGGATCTTCACCCTATCCATCTTTGCCTCTTGCTCTGCTTGCCACCTTTCCTTTTCTCCAACTACGTCCTTTAGAGGAATAGCTGCCATCTTGTCCTCTGCAGCTAAAATCCTGATCAAAAAACTCTTTTCCATGTTAAGTCGAGCACCAGAAACTCGACCGTAGGCCTCAAAAGCATCTTTAATCTTTCTAACTTCCATCCTGTCCTTAACCAAGAAGGACACATCATCAGCATGGGCAACAAATTTAACAGATTCATATCGAACCAACCATGAACTGTCCAACGGACGCGGAATTTGGATCCCCAAGATGCTCTTGTCCAAACTAATCTTACACAGAATAGCATCCAAAGCAATAACATACAAAAGAGGGCTTAGGGGACAACCTTGCCTCACCCCAGAATTTAACTTAATCCTCTTTCCTCTATGAGCATTGACTTGCAAAACTACCTCTGCATCCCTATAAAACAATTTAACTATATTGGACCAGAACTGAGGGGAATTCAGGGTTTGTAACCAGTGTACTTAAGCCCTCAGTCACAAAGGTACTACAAGACCTTTTTGTCTACTATCTACGGCACAATGCCCATTACAAAACATTAGTAGTAATAATAATAATAACAAGATGATGATGATGATGATGATGACGACTGTGACTGAGAAAAATAAAGCTTGGATTATAGATGTGGCAATCCCAGGGGAAAGCAGAATCAAAGACAAAGACAGGGAAAATATGAAATGTCGAGGACTATAAACTGATAGATAGGTAATTTTATTTGTCTATGGTACAACGCCCATTACAAAACATTAGTAATAATAATAATAATAATAAGATTAAGCCGTCTGAGGGCTCGCACTAAGACTCTAAACCGGTGGTGGCGAACCTATGACATGCGTGTCACCACTGACACACGTAGCCATCTGTGGTGACACACAGCTAGGCCGCCTCCCCCCTTCTCCCCCGCAACTTCACCACCCGACCTAAAGTGGCAGGCAGGGCTTCGAAGTGCCGATCACCACTTTAGGCGGGGTGGGAGGGGCGAAGAAAGTGGCGGGCGGGGCTACGAAGCCCCGATCACTGCCACCACCCCTGAGGCCTGCCTGCTTCACCAGAGCCGCCTTGGAAAGGCTGGGGAAGGCAGCAGGCGGGCGGGAGGGTGCCAGGCCTCTCCCCGGCCTTCCTGAGGGGGCTCCGGGGCTTTGAAGCCCTGGAGCCGCCTTGGAAAGGTTGGGGAAGGTGGCGGGCGGGAGGGAGGGAGGGAGTCTGCCTGGCCTCTTCCTGGCCTTCTCGAGGGGGCTCCAGGCTTCAAAGCCCTGGAGCCGACTTGGAAAGGCTGGGGAAGGTGGCGGGAGGGAGGGAGGGACTCTGCCTGGCCTCCACGGCCTTCCAAAGGGGGCTCTGGGGCTTCAAAGCCTGGAGCCACCTTAGAAAGGATGGGGAAGGCAGCGGGCTGGCGGGAGGGTGGGTGGGAGTCTGCCTGGCCTCTCCCTGGCCTTCTCAAGGGGGCTCCAGGCTTCAAAGCCCTGGAGCCGACTTGGAAAGGCTGCAGAAGGCGGCAGGCGGGAGGGAGGGACTCTGCCTGGCCTCCATGGCCTTCCAAAGGGGGCTCTGGGGCTTCAAAGCCTGGAGCCACCTTAGAAAGGATGGAGAAGGCAGCGGCTAGCGGGAGGGTGGGTGGGAGTCTACCTGGCTTCTCCCTGGCCTTCCCGAGGGGGCACCGGGGTTTCGAAGCCCTGGAGCCGCCTTGGAAAGCCCGGGGGAAGGGGGCGGGCGGGAGGGAGGGCCTCTCCACTTGGAAAGGCTGGGGAAGGCGGCGGGCGGACTGCTGGGCGGGAGGGAGGGAGGGAGTCTGCCCGGCCTCTCCCTGGCCTTCCCGAGGGGGCTCTGGGGCTTCAAAACCCCGGAGCTGCCTCGGAAAGGCCAGGGAAGGCAGTGGGCGGGAGCCTTGGAAGCCCATCGGTGCCTTGGGAAAGCAGGGGGGAAAGCGTACAGGTGGGAGGCTTTCCACCCTCCCCTTGCCAAGGAAGCGACAGGCTTCATGAGAAGCCCGTCGGTGCCTTGGGAAGGGATGGGTGGAGAGCGTGGGGGTGGGAGGCTTTCCACTTCCCCCAGGCTGCGATGGGCTTCATGAGAAGCTGTCGGTGCCTTGGGAAGGGAGGGGGAAAACATGCAGGTTGGAGGATTTCCGCAAATATGTGGAGGGGCAACTGTATACATTTATGTTATTTAAACAGTAAATATCGCGAAATAATGTTTTTTCCTCTTAGTGACACACCACCCAACTTATGCTCAGTTTTTTGGCAAAGTTTGACACACCAAGCTCAAAAGGTTGCCCATCACTGCTCTAAACTATCTAGTCCGTGAGCTGCTCTTTGCTGATGCTGCTGCCCTTGTTGCCCACACAGAAGCAGCTCTGCAGCGCCTAACGTCCTGCTTCCCAACAGCTGCAGAGCTGTTTGGGCTGGAAGTCAACCTGAAGAAAACAGAAGTTCTTTACCAGCCTGCACCATAGGACGAACACCACCATCCCCACATTGCTGTCCGCAACTCTGTGCTTAAGTCCGTTCAGCAGTTCACCTACCTGGGAAGCATCATCTCCTCAGATGCCAAGATTGACAAAGAGATCGATCACAGATTAGCAAAGGCACATAGCGCATTTGGAAGACTTTACAAAAAAGTTTGGAGTAATAAACACCTGAGGCAAAACACAAAAATCAGTGTGTATAGAGCCATTGTACTGTCTGTTCTCCTTTATGGGTCTGAAACATGGGTCACCTATCGCCACCACTTACGACTCCTCAAACGCTTCCATCAGCGCTGTTTACGCACAATCCTAAATATACACTGGACTGACTATGTGACGAATGTTGCTGTCCTTGAGCAAGCAGGGATCACCAGCATTGAGGCCATGATATTGAGAACACAGCTGCGCTGGGCAGGGCATGTTTCTAGGATGGAGGACCATCGCCTCCCCAAAATAGTATTCTACGGTGAACTCGCCACGGGTCACCATAAGAGGGGCGCTCCAAAAAAGCGAGACAAGGACTCCCTGAAACAACACCTCAGGCTCAGCCAAATTGATCACCAAGAATGGTCCGCCCTGGCCAAACATCGGGAGGCATGGAGATGCACTATCCACAATGCTGCAGCCTTATTTGAGATATCACGCCGAACAAGTATTGAAGAGAAACGACAACACAGAAAAAATCACAACCCGGAAACATCACCCAAGGAAACCTTCTGCTGTGCTTTCTGCAACTGGATTTGTCTATCTCAGATTGGCCTTTTTAGTCATCAGCGTGCTTGCAGAAAGCACGGGATGAGTCCTTCCTGAATCTTCGTTTGCGAAGAGAAGCCAGAGAGAGAATAATAAGATGATGATGATGATGATGACTGTGACTGAGAAAAATAAAGCTTGGATTATAGATGTGGCAATCCCAGGGGACACCAGAATCAAAGACAAAGACAGGGAAAATATGAAATGTTGAGGACTATAACAACTGTGGTCCTAGTACTGACAGGTGGTCTGAGAGCAGTTCCAGGTGGGCTGACAAAACATCTGAAAGGAATTGCTATGGACAGGGATCACAGTAGAAGAAATTAAAAGCATGACTCTGCTTGGAACGTGTCATGTTATCCAATGATACCTCACTGATCCCTAGGTTTTTGGACAGAATCCATATCACTGATGGTAAATAATAATAATAATAATAATAATCTGTCAGTGTAATCTGGGTCCCTGCGAAATAGTAGTAACAACAACAAGAATATCTGCATTCTGTGGAGATACAAAGCCCTGGTACCACCACAGCCTTGGCACAAGGTCGCTACTCAGCATGTCTGCCCATGACTAGATACCTTCTAGCTCTGGGAACAATGGCTTCTCTTCCCACAAGGTTTTGACCTATAAAGCCCTATATGGCATGGGTTCAGGTTATTTGAAGGACCACATCTCCCTCTATGAGCGCAGAAGAGCTTTAAGATCATCTGGAGAAGCCCTTCTCTCTGTCCCACCATCTTCTCGGGCATGTTTGGTGGGAACAAGGGAGAGGGCCTTCTTGGTGGCTGCTCCCAGACTTTAGATCTCTCTCCCTAGAGAGGCCAGGATGGCTTCATCATTGCTTTCCTTCCAGTAGCAGGTTAAGACATTTTTATACCACCAGGTTTTTATGAACCAACAAAGGCTGGGCTAAAGTGATCCTGTGTTGTATGGTTTTCAAAAAAAATTTTTTTTTTAAACGTATTTTAATTTTTGCTGTAATGCTTTTAACTTGCAAATTGTTTAATTCTTTTTAAAATTTTGTATTTATAATGTGATTTCAACTTTGTACTGTTTTTAGCTTGTATTGTTTTTATAATGATGTTGTGAGCCGCCTGGAGTCCCACTGGTGGGAGAAAGGTGGGATAGAAATTAATAAAATATAATAATAATAATAATAATAATAGTAGTAGTCCCATCCATGCTGCCTCCATAACAAGCCTGGCTGCTACTTAGTGACATTTAACCCACCACAAAAGCGCACCTAAGGGGAGTCCTGAGTAGAGATGTGAAGCCCCCCCAAAAAACCTGGAAAAATCCAGAAAAAAACATTTCCCCCCATTTTTTTCCTGAAGCCTTTTTTTTTGTTTTTGTTTCCCGCAAAAATGAAAATCGGGAGAAAAATCAATGAGGGAACGTTTTATTTTTGCATGACGAATAAAATCTTTTCAGACAATACAATCTTTTAAGATATCCATTGTGACCATTTCATGCCAAATCAAATCCTACATTGTCATAGTTTATGTCCCTAAAGTCTGAGAGTGAAATTGTAAAGAGTGCTAATGTTGCTTTTTTTTTTTTTTTTAGTTCAGTTTTTCTGAAATTTTTCCAATTTTCCTCCCCTTATGGCTTCAAAAATTTCGGGACATGTTACATCTCTAGTTCCAGAGGCCTTCCCTCAGAGCTCCCCTCAAGGAGAGAGGGGAAGCCAGAGAAGGCCAGGCTGTTCTTTCTTTGCCCGCCAGTGGCGCCAAGGCGCATCTGAGAGGACGCGCAGGGCGAGGCCGGGCGCGCAAAGCTATCCTTGGCCCTATAGGTTTCCTTTGGGGTTTTTTCGGGCTGTGAGGCCGTGTTCTGGAAGTTTACTTCTGACGTTTCGCCTTAGGCGAAACGTCAGAAGTAAACTCTTCCAGAACACGGCCTCACAGCCCGAAAAACCCCCAAGGGAAACCTATGGATGCCAGCCATGAAAGCCTTCGACCTCACATTGTCCTTGGCTCGTGTGAGGGAGCCCTTGCTCGGCTGTGTGTGTGTGTGTGTGTGTGTGTGTCCCTCAGCGGCTGTCATGTTTTGGCGCGCAAAGGCGGAATAGGGGTGTTTATATTTGTGCGTGTGAAGAGGCTCTTCCACACAGCCAGACACAAGGAAGGGAAAACGAGAGACGCTGGTTTTGGCGCCTTCGCCTCTTTCTCCCGACTCTACTTCGTAGGGCCTTTCTGGAGGCGCGTCAGGGCGCCGACGCCTGTGTGTGTTTGTGTGTGTACAGGAGCCTTCCTTCTCTTTCTCTCTCCGCCCCCATTTTTATCCCCCCCCCCTCCTTGGCTCCACTCTCGTCCCTCAATCCGTGCAGCTGTTGCTGTGCTGGCGGGCATCGGAGGGGGGCAGGCCGCCTGGGCGACTGGCTGCTGCCGGGTTGCGGATTCCTGGAGTCCACTCCCTTTCGCCTCCTCCTCTTCCTCACGCCCTCCCTCCTTCATTCCCATCCATTGCTCTGCTCGCCGCCTCCGCCGCGGAGCTGCTCCGCTTCCCCCCCCCCTTTCTCTTTTCTCACCAAAATCTCTCTCGCCTTCCCTTCTCCCGCTTTCCAACCCCCTCCCCAATCTCTCTCCGGCATCTTCGCCTTGCCAGCCCCAGCTCTCTTGCTGCATCATCCTCATCATCCTCCCACCCGTCCTCCTCCTCGCTGCCACTGCTGAGAAAGGGAGTGCACCGCATTGCATACAAGGGCGAAGGAGACCGGATCACCCCACCCCACCGCCAGGCGAGGTAAGCGAGGTCTCCCCACACTCCCCCCCCACCCCAACGTGCCTTGCCAAGGACATGGTTGCCCACCGGGACGGGAGGGGGGAAGAAAGAAAGAGGGTCTGTATTGGGGGTGGGGGGTGGGAAAGACTGCAGTCTGGAGGGAGTGGGAAGAAGGGGTGCTTGGGGGAGGGGAGGCTACCTCCCCAAGGAGATCGGAGGAGGGCTGGGGGGGGTGTGTTTGCGCCTGCTCTGCGTCTTGAGAGACAGGGGGAAGGACCTGAATGGGGCCCCCGCAGTTTCTAGGGCTGAGCCTCCTCCCCTGCAAGGGCGTAGAGAGGGGGATCGGGACCCTTCGCCCTGTCTGGGGGTGTTGTCAGTGTCCCTAGATCGCGGCTGGTGGGGGGAGTAAGGAGGAGGTTGAGAAAAAACAAGAGATGGAGGGAGGGAGGTGTAAGTCTTCTGCGGGGAAGCGGTCTCCTCTCAATGTCTCCGGGGGGGGGTTACACACGCGCGCCGCCCGTCATTGAACCTGAAGATGCTCCTCCGGGTCCCGGGAGGAGGGGAGCTGGCTTTGAAGGGGAGGTGGGGCTTTTGGGGGGGCGATCAGGAAGCTGGGGAGCAGCGGAGGACTTGCCAGGAGAAGCCGGAGGCGCCACCTGATCGCCCCATAGAGAACCACAGAGAACCCAGGGCGAGTGGTGGTGGTGCTCCTGATGGTGCGGGTGGCGGCAAAACCAGGCGTGGCCGGTGGCTCGCTGGCATCTCTCACCCCCTCCTCTCTCCCCCCCCACAACGCCTCCCCCCCTCCTTTTTTGTTGTTGTTGCCCTCCCTCTCTTTGCACCGAGCGGTTTGGAGGAGAGACTGGACAATCTCTCTCTCTCTCTTTCCAGCCTCGCTCCTCTTAATACATCAACAGGTTTGTGCAAATGGATGCACTTGGGAAAGGCGAGGGGGGGGAGCGGTGGAGGGAGGGGAGAGATTAGTGCTTTGCAGTCCTGTGCGTGTGTGTGTGTTGTTTCCCTCCGCCACTGATAATAACAATAACATCTATTCAAAGAATCGCTTTTCCTATACTCTCTCTCTCATGTACTAATCGGATTTGTTGATTTTGACATGGCCATATTAGATATAGGGATGCATTTTTCCCTTTTTTTCCTTACCTAGCTCCCCCCTCCCTTTATTCTGTCATCTTTTCCCTTAGGAAGCTGTTTATTATTCTCAGAAGCCTGCATCTGTCAGGGTCTCAAGGGTGGGGGAGGGAGAATAGGTATGGGAAAATCAGATTTATTTCATTTCCTCACCCCCCCCCACCGCCCCATGTCGTTTTTTCCTCCCATCTCTCTGCCTCTTTCTTTGCCTGGGGAGAAATGATGCAGCACAATGCAGCAGCTCTTTCACAACCTTCCTCCTTTTGCTTTCTGGCACATATTTTGCATGAATCTATGTCCCCTGGTGCGTTATCACAGCCCCACCCTGCAAATCTGGTCCACATCCCCCCCCTTAACCAGCAGGGACATGATCCCTGCTGCTTTACAAAGGAAGCCTTTTCTAGTCTCTCCCCCCCCCCAATCCTTTAGTTGTCATCATTAGGATGCAGATATCTCTATTGGGACTGTTGGAATCCTTTACTGATGCAGCCCCCAGCTTTTTCTCTCCCTCCCCACCCCTTTCCTCGTTGCTCTTAGTCTCTGTAATGATTGCAGCCCTGCAGCTCTAATGCGGTCAGATGAGAGTCCAGCCTTGCAGCTGTGAAACATTAATCTGATACTACAAAAGTAGCAGCATTAGGGAGGGGTTGCATTATGGGAGAGAAGGTTGTTGTGTGGAGACGGGGCTATGCATTACCATTGCGTTAGGGCAGTTCTCTGCAGCCCAAACGAAGGAGCAAAATTAAAAGCAGTTTGCTTGTGGGAGAAAGTGCCCTTCCATATTGGACAGGGGGAGAGAGCAGCCTTTTGCTGAAAAGGAGACTGTCATTTCATTGCTGTCCCTCAAAAATAAAGGCTTCAGAACTCTGGATGACTTTACAATTTTATTTTCAAATGGCATTGTGCCATTTATGTTTAAATGGCAATACCAATATACTCACCTGTCTTCTTTTATTCATATGTACAGCAGTAATATATATAACTATTATTAATATAGAATGATAATATATCTTTAAAAGAAATCTACAGTGAGATTTTACTTACAGTCTGATTATGTCTCATCACTGCACCTTGTGTGGAAAAGAACATATGCAGAAAACATTTGGAAGTCACATTTCTGCATGTAAAAGAGCCATTGCCAGATGGGTGAATTTGTTTATCGTTGGAGAGTTATTTTGTTCTGTTTCTCAGCTGTTTTTTGTTCACCATTTTATGGAGTAGGGGGTGATGGAAATTAAAATGATTGTTAATTTATTCATCATGATAAAAGACACTGGGTTTGCTGCATTTTATTTAAATGAAGACTTTATAATATTATGTTCAAAAAATGACATAGATGTGAAAAGCAGTCTCTGAAAAAACAAGTGTTCCTAACTGTTAACAATCTGATTTTGTGGCTTGGACAAACTGCAACCCTTACATGTAAACCTAAAAGGTGCTTTTGCTGTTGTCATTATTAGCTTTGTAATATTTAATAAGGGGAGTATCTGTATGGATCTCTTAAATTTCCAAAGTGCTTCAGATATCCTATCTGCTTTGTAATCAATGGAGTGGGAATCACACAGCCCTCAAGATGTTGTTGGACTGCAATTCCCAGCAACCCTAGTCAGCATAGACATCATCATCACCACCACCACCACCACCACTGCATTTATATTTTGCCTTTCTCTCAGGGCTGCTTACAAAAGGCAGAAAATTATGATGAAAGGACATATAGTTAAAAACACACACAAGTAGAGATTATAACAACTAACAGCAAAATTAAAACTAACTTTAAAGCAAAGATTAAAAAAATGCAGCACCATAAAAACCCTTCTCTTGTTAGCAATTGCTGTTCAAAAGCTTGCTGGAGTAAAAAAGTCTTCACTTTATGCTCAATAGACAGTAAGGAAGGAGTCATCTTAGCTTTCTTAGGGAGGGAGTTACAAAGTGTAGGTGCAGCGGTAAAGATTTCTTCCCACATTCTGCCAAATACGCCTGTGAAAGTGGTGGGGTAGAGGAAGGTGCCTCCCTTGATGATCTTTGTGCTCAGGCGGGCTCGTACGGGAAGATAAAGGCGTTCAAATAGTCTGGACCTGAGCCATATAGGGCTTTATAGGTCATAACCAGCACTTTGAATTGTGCCTTGGAAATAGACCAGCAGGTAGTGGAGCTGTTCAACATGGCCGCCAACGGAGTGGACTGTTTGGCGCTGGAGCCCACATCATGCAGTTCATAATTCCCAATCCTGCTTAACAAAACTCAGTCAGACAAGCCAGCATTCTCTCTCATATTAGAAGATGTAAGAACTAAGGCTGGGGAAGAACATGAGTTGCCTAAGACCACCTAGTGAGGCCGTGGCAGAGGAGAAGTTCAAACTTAGCCATTTTGCTCTTCTAGTTCTTTGCATATTCCAAGTACATATGTATACTTGGACATATAATAAAGGTATGCATTGGCTTTTTTGGTCCCTAATAATACAGGTGCTAAAAAACAAAAAACCCTTGGATTTTTGTTGTTTACATGGCTTTAAAATGAAAGTGTGATCTTGTATATATTTATACTATAGATGGGCTTCCATGGTTTTCTTGTAAGATTACTCAGCATCATAAATATTGAATAAACAGACAAGAGGCTTCAGGAAATGGAAAAAGAGAAAGCAGCCTCTCATGGTGATTTGAAACATTTAGGTGTAATAAAGGAGATTTTTTTTTAAAGGATTAGAATATTTAATGAATGTCATTAGCTGTTTATCATGTTAGTTGGAACTGAAGGCTCCAAGCTCCTGGGCAGTATATCTTTGATGATCAGACACTAAGTTTAGACACCAGGAGGAGACTCATCTTTGTTACATTTTTTTTACCTGTCAGCTTTGTTGGACCCTGTAGCTGGCTGCTTTTGGAGACAGAATACTATGGCTGTAGATCTCTTCTCTGACTCATATTTTTATATGTGTTGTCATGGTTCTTCTATTGGACATTGTTTAGTATACGGCATTGTTTTTCTTTCCAGGTTGTTCGTTGCAGTTAGAAATAACTTTTCATACAATCTTATACTATGCTTCAGTTAAACAATACAAAAGAATGATCATGTTACTATAACTATATCTGTCTATCTGTCTATCTATCTATCTATATGTATGTGTATATAATATTCACTTTAAAATCAAAATCAACCTCCCTAATCTGTTGTTATCCAGATTAGTTGAACTACAAAGCTTTTGCTGACTGGGGATGTTGGTTGTTGTGATCCTTCACATTGGAGGATACTAGGTCTAGGTCAGGAAAAGCACATAATTAGGATTATTTTCCTGCAGTCAGGATTGACTGCAAGAAAACCCTTCTGTAAAATCATATACTGTTCTTTTTTTTTTTAATGGGAAGTGATGGCAGTATAGATTCCAAGATGGCTTAAGCCATAGATTGTTCATGGTTTTATTTTAGGAAACAGCATCACCAGTATGACAGTGTTGCAGGGTATATTAGCATCTTGATTAAGAAACCAGGTGCAAATTCTTACTGAAAAAAATACTTGCGTGCACTGTAATGATCTCTTGAGTAAAAGAAACAAGCCTATGGTATCAGTCATCAGAACCAGGCAAAAAAGGAATCTCAGTGCTTCCTTTCTTTTTCTTTTTAATGAAAAGTGTATATTTTAACATGCAGAACCATATGGCAAATCTTATTCAGGACTGGATCCCTTTAGCTGTTGAGAGTGGGTTTGCATGTATGGAAAAAAATCCCAATAACAGAATGATTAGAAAAGTAGCATGGCAGAAGAAAAGCTGGATAGAAGTTTTCTCTGATACACTGGTTTTCTACATGCAAGGAATGTAGGGGTGAGGGTTATAGAAGGGCTTGCACATAAAACTCATCAGCTGTTGCCTGAAATGGTATGGTCCAGAAGAATTCTGTGTGACTTGATTTGGCTGCACATGTAATTAGGCCTAAGAAAAAATGAGCATTCACAAGGCAACAGGACTGGATCTGCCTGTGTTGCAGACACAGTCCACGTGACAACAGTGTGTGACTCAGTGAATGTGTGAACTAGTGGCTTTGGTGAACATATTACAAAGAGAACTTTGATGTCATAACACACCTTTGAATTGTGCATGACACACATTTGAATTGAGTGTCACAATGCTGAATGGCATTTTTTAAAAAAGCCTTCTCATTTCACAGCATAAATCTGGATGGTATAGTAATAACTCTTCATGTTTGGTGAAGCAATCTGTTAAAGGTGTGTATAATTTAGATGGATGCATATTTGTTCAGGACATATTAATAGCACTTTAGATATGTTCTCCATTCAGTAGTCCTCTATGGTTCACTGGTTTGCAGATGCAGAGAGCTAGTCACAGTTATAGACATGGGGGAAAGCAATATCACTCCACCCACAACGTCTTGGGTCTCTTCCCCAGTGGTTTTACTAGTGGTCTTACTAGTGGAAGTGGTAGCAGCAACTCCATACCACCTGCCATTTTAGTTACTCAAAAGGCCCAAAGAAAACATTGCTCTAGGGCATTGTGGGAAATTTAAAGTGACAGGAGCCTTAGCTTGATACATGCACCCAGGTCTGGGGAAATAGGTAGGTCGAAAGCCTCAGGCAGGGCATCAGCACCCATAGGTCCTTCCAGCTTCAGAAGCGGCTGAGGATGAAGAGTGCTAACGCTGGTCCTGGCAGTTAATGTTAAGGGATGCTGACACATTGCAGAAATAATGCAGTTTGGCACAATTTTAATTGCAGTGGCTCAGTGCTATGGAATTCTGGGATTTGTAGTTTTGTGAGATATTTATTTTGTGAGATATTTATCTGTCAGAGAGGTTTGGCACCAAAACAAACTACAAATTCCAGGATTCCATAGGATGGAGCTGTGATAATTAAAGTGGTGTCAAACTGTGTTGTTTCTTCTGTGTGTCAGCAGCCAGGGACAAAACTTTTAATAGGGAATAACCTTATCTGCTACTTGTACCAATATGTATGTATGGTGAGAATATTCATATGAAGTGTTTCCACTGATTCCCATTATTCATTTCTTGGAACTGGCAGCCTTAAGGATATTTCAGTTTCTTTTCCTCTCTTTTTCCTAGCATATTGGCAGCTATATTCAAAGTGAAGAAGAAAAAAGGGTTGAGATATATTATTTAGGGCATTTCCCTCCCCAGTCTGATGCCTCCAGATGTTTTGGACTGTAGTTCCCATCTTTTCCATCTGTTGGGTCCAAATTGAGGACAGCTGATTTCATGGAAGTCAGTATTGGTTGTATGTGGTTCTAGCATCCACAACAAATTGCTGTTTGTTTTCTATTTTAAAAAATCCATGCCAGTAAAACTGAATTTTTCTGTGATGTGGAGGTCATAGTCTGATTTTCAGGATCAGAAAAATTTCAAGATGAGGTTATTGCAGGATGTTGATTTGTGGGAACTGTTCTAGACAGTCACTTTCTTCTGCCGATGTGTTCGGAAAAATGGCTGTGTGAGGTGATGGAAAATTCAACGGAAGTCCAATGAGTGACTGGACATGTGTACATGCACACACACACACAAGGATACACACACATGTTCTTTCTTTTCCTCTCACAAACACACAGATACACAGAGGGAGAATCAGGACTTAGAACCCCTACATTCAGTTTAAAATAAAAGGCCCAGCAGTTTCAGCAGGGAGAAAGACTTATAATGATTCCTTCCACAGTCAAATTCTACACTCTGAGTATTTAAGAAAGATATGTTTAATGTGACAGAGCAAAAGCTTTTCCTGTCTGAAAAAAATGGCAGCCTTCTGTCAATCAGATCCCTTTCAGATGCACTGGGATATAACTATCATCTGCAAGCATACTGGCAACTGGCATTATGGGAGTTGTAGTCCAAAATATCTGGAGGGCAGCAGGCTGATGAAGGCTGGTTCAAAATCAGAAAAACCATTAATGCAATATCCTTCTATTTCTATCAATTTATCTCTTAATCTACTTTAATGTTATTTATTAGCGCCTCCTTGGAAGTCCTCATTGTTGAAAGCTGGAGTGTACTTTATTATAGAATCATAGAGTTGGAAGAGACCGTAATTGTACTAGTTAAGATAATGAATAACACTAGAATTGAGGAATGATTCATTTTCATATCCCAAATTTCTCCTTCCTTCCTCTTTGTTATTACTGTATACAGAATGTTCTTAACAATCCTTTCCCCCATCTTTACAACTAGGGAATGAGTACTAGAGGAGGGGTATGTTGAATAGAGCTTTACATCTAGATTGGAATGTGAAATTTGCCCTGCACTGTTTTTATGATCCCTGTCACATGATATGATGATGGATGTCTACCTTAAATGACTTTTAAAAAAGGATTAGATGGATAAAGTCATAGAGAATAGCTAAATGTACTGCTGTTAGCAACAGAACTTGGAAGAGTTTCCCTTGGGACCACACTTCCCATAATCCCCCACCCAGCATGGCTATATTGGGTGGGAGTTGTGGCAACTGTAGTAAAAAAGGATATTTTTTTCACAAACTCTGATTAGCAGTAGTAACTTTGTGTAACCTCCAGGTTAAAATGTAGCCCAGTTTTTAGTACCAGCCAGTTAAGAGAAACAAATGATATTTCTCAACCTTAGCTAGTATTAGAGAGCCAGTGTGGTGTACTGGTTTGAGTGTTGGACTAGGATACTGGGAGACCAGGGTTCAAATCCCCACTTGGCCATGTAAACCCACTGGGTGACCTTGGGCAAGTCATACACTCTCAGCCTCAGAGGAAAGCAAAGGCAAACCCCTTCTGAACAAACTTTGCCAAGAAAACCTTGTGATAGGTTCACCTTAGGGTTGCCATAGTCAGAAATGACTTGAGGGCACACAACAACAACAACTGCTAGTATTATCTCTAACAGCCTCCCCAAATCTGGTGATCTGCAGCATGGTTCAGGATGATAGGGATTGTAGCCCAATACTTCTGGAAGACACTATGTTGGGGAAGGCTGGTCTACTACTTTCTTATCAAATAGAAATGCTTGAAATCATAGCCCTAACTTTCTATTTAAAATTAACCTACTAGAATCCCAAAGTATCTATTGACATAATGCCTTGTAAAATACTTGATTAATCATAATGAGGATACAACATGGTGGCAGTTCAGATAGTTGTAAATTTGCACTTGGGAGTACTGTCTGCTCAGTGTTGTTCTACAATGTATCTTATAACTTAGGTTATAATACAGAACAATACAAAATAGATACAAAGTATCCCTCAAGATTGCCTCTGTCTCATTGCCAAACAATATTCCCCAGCTCTGTTTCTCCTGAGAACATTCCACGGATGCAGGTCCCAATCCTTAGCTTCCATCCCACTCTTGCTAAAAAAAAATATCCAAAGGAAATGAACTGTTGCTTCAGAACTGTTAAAACAGCATGGGGTTTTCTCATCTGGAGATTTTATGTACTGGTAGGTTAGGAATAGCAGAGGCAAATGAGAGATCTGGCTAGCAGAGCAGTTTGATTTGCCCTTTCCTGTGATGGCTGTACCAAATTTTAAAGGGCTTTAACGCAAATTTGCAGCAGGTTCATTTGTGTCTCCCATCCTTTGGCAAAATCGCTGGTATGTGAAACTACCCATGTTTGAAGTTCTCACACAGCCATGCCTACAAATAAAGATGGTGGCCGAGAGTGAGTTTCCCACATTATTATTCCCCACAGGTTGTCACTGCTGCACAGTGTTTTTTGTTTTTTTAAAAACTGTAAATCAAAGGTGCACAAGTGTGGCCATCTACTTAAAAAAGCTATTTGGTCATCTCACTGCAGCAAAAAAGTGCACAATAGGCAATGCAAAACTCCAAAATGGTGCTTTTGGCTGCTTCATTGCTGGCAAGCCCGCCCTCGTGCACATCTGACCAATCAGCTTTAATAGCAAATAGCAAATAATGGAAGCTTTCTACTTTCTCCCTTGCTGAGAATGCACTGCAATGTGAATGATTGTCCAAACGAACGGTAATGCACATTTCCATGCATTATTTTAAAAAACTCGGGGAAAATCATGAAGGCTTCCTCCCACAGTTTTGGAGTTTTGGCCCCCGCCCCTGAATAAGGCAAATCACTGCAGGATCTCTCTGGGACAAAACATATTCTCTATGAATTCTGTTAGGATAATTTTCAATGTCTAGACAACCCTAGGCCTCTGGGAGACCAGGGTTCAACTCCCCACTTGGCAATAGCAACCCACTGGGTGACCCTGGACAAGTCATACTCTGTCTCAGCCTTAGAGGAAGGCAAAGGCAAACCCCCTCTGAACAGATCTTGCCAAGAAAGCCCTGTGTCAAGATCATCAGTTGGGAACAACTTAAAGGCACATAAAAACAACAAATATTTTTGAAAGACAGCTAAAAGTAAAGATGGAACCATAGTTTCTGAGGGTGTTTAGCCTAATTTGCTTTATCCCATGACCACTAAATATCATGCAGGATTCTGTAACCCACCTTTAACAACAACAACAACAACAAAGAAGTCCTACCATTCTAGAAGAGCTGTGATTCTCAATCTCCAGATGTTTTGGATCTCAGTTCCTAGAATTTTCGGCCATTGGCAATGCTGTCTGGGACTTCTGGGAGGTGAGGACAAAATGCTAATAACCACTTTCCTGGAGTAAAGATAGGAGTCATGTGGTTCTCCAGATGTTGGATTGCAACTCCCTACATTGTCTATGCTGACAATGGGAGCTGAAGGCCAATAACATCTGGAGCCTTCCATGATTCTCATCCTTGGCCATATTATTCTTGTAGCCCTTCTTTAAAATTTGTACAGCCATCACAGGAAAGGGCAACCATGAGTCAAAAATATGAGTGAAACTAGTACTATTGGTTCTTCCCCACCACCATCTATAGTTCTGAAAATAACACACCACCTGTTTTCAGTTTCATTTTCATATTTCTCTCTCTCTCTCTCTGTTTGTGTGTGTGTGCGTGCGCTAGAATAAGGGGAGAGAAACCAAGTTTTCAGTTATATGGATAAATAAGGTAACAATTGCTATGCATTCTGCACATTAAGAACAATTATAATGAAGCAAAATAACAACAACGTAAATCAAATACAATGCTGTTTTGTAAACACTTGAACTTATGTTCAAGAATTATTTTATAAACACTTGAACTTATGTTCCCTTCTGCCAACAGAGTCTGCAAAGTAGCTCTCTCTTGTCCTATCAGGTTGGCACTACCTTCTGGGTAGATTTTTACTTAGCTCTAGTGAATTGTCTCAGGTCACTGCATATTGGAATGCTTTCCAGTTCTTGGAGATCAAGACAACAGATTTTTGTTTTGTTTTTTAAAAAGAAACTGAGAAACAGAATGCAATTGCTCTAT
This sequence comes from Gambelia wislizenii, assembly GCA_030847615.1. Lineage (NCBI taxonomy): Eukaryota > Metazoa > Chordata > Lepidosauria > Squamata > Crotaphytidae > Gambelia > Gambelia wislizenii. Next base: position 18,236,453 of record JAUMIR010000001.1, on the reverse strand, counting down.
AGAAACCAAATCAGTGAGATTGGCACACTAAACCTGTTGGTTTCAGTGGGACTTAAAGGTGTGTTGGTTTTCTGGTCTGTTTTTTCATGTGCATGCATGTGCTCAGATCCTAAAATATCCACATGCATTAGCTTTTGGAAGTCAAAGCATGACTTTCAATGGAAAGCTTTTACAAAATAGAAGGACTGTACCATGGAAGCAGGAAAATATACACGTTGATCATTGTGGAGGGAGAAATTTCTCCCAGTGCTGTTAAGAGGAGCTTGTGACTTGTTATGTTTGCCTAGTTTTGATGTCATGCTATAATTGAGGGCTCACGACACATCTGTTTTTAAAAGTACAAGGGCAGTTCATTGCGCTTGGGATTATTCCTTGCAAGCGTCTCCAAGAGAAGAGTTGACTGCATAATGTCACACAGGTGTAGCCATGTACTTGCTGCTATGACAATCTATGCCCAAGGCAACAATTTCCTCTCTTTCTCTTATTACATATATGGTTTCTATTTTGTTTTGTTTTGTTTTCCTCTTTAATATGAGCTGTTTTGAATGTTGCTTTCATCCCCTCCCCACCAATAAATGTGTGTACAGGAATAAAGATTTGGGAGTGAGGGATCATAGTGTTGGCTTCATATGTTAAATGGCCCAGTTTGTATTTCTACCGTCTTTACTTAACATATATTTAGGTAGCAAAGTCTGTGTGTATGTTGTGGGGGGGATGTATGTATGTATTAGCTTCATCACAGTTTCCTTGCAGTGAACTCCAGACAGTGTAGCTGGCTGTTCTCTCTGCATTGTTCTCAAACCCTGTAAGGTAGGCCAAGCTGAAAGAGTGGCTGTCACAAGAATCATAGAGTTGGAAGGGATGACAAGGGCCATCTTGTCCAGTCTCATGCCATGCAGGAATACACAACTAAAGCACTCCCAAAAGATGCCCATCTAACCTCTGTTTAAAGACCTCCAAAGAAGAAGAGTCCACCACCTTCTGAGGCAGTCTGTTCCTCTGTCAAACAGCTCTTACAGTCAAGATGTTCCTCCTAATGTTTAAGTGGAATCTCCTTTCTTATAATTGAAGCCATTGGTTCTTATTCTAGACTCTGGAGCAGCAGGAAACAAGCTCATTCCATCTTCTACCTGACATCTGGCTATCATATCACGTTTTAATCCTCTCTTCTTCAAACGAAACATATCCAGCTCCCTAAGCCATTCCTCATAGGGCTTGGTTTCCAGACCTTTGACCATCTTGGTCGCCCTCCTCTGAACACATTCCAGCATCTCAATATCCTTCTTGCACTGTGGTGCCCAGAACTAGACACACTGTTCCAGGTGAGGTTTGACCAAAGCAAAATAGAGTGTCGCTACTACCTCCCTCTGTCTTGACACTATACTCCTGTTGAAGCAGCCTAGAATTGCATTGAGTTTTTTGGCCACTGCATCACATTGTTGACTCATCCTATGAGTTTCAAAGCTCACTCAAATCTGGATCTCCCAAGTCTTCAGCTTAATAGATTTTCCTTGGTTTTTTTCCGAGCTGTGAGGCCATGTCCTGGAATAGTTACTTTCTGACGTTTCGCCTGCATCTGTGGCTGGCCACAGATGCAGGCGAAACGTCAGAAAGAAACTATTCCAGAACACGACCTCACAGCTCGGAAAAAAACCAAGGAAAATCTATGGATGCCAGCCGTGAAAGCCTTCGACTTCGCATCTTCAGTTTAACATACTAAGCACTCCCGCACACCGATGCTCTAAAAAGAAGCCTTTCCAAGGCATAAGAGAGTCACTGCCAGTCAGAAGATGGACCATTGGTTTGGTCTATTGCAGGTTGGGTCTCCGGGGTTGTTTAAACGGTGAAAATACCTCTCACGGAATGCTAGGGGAAGATGACTAGTCTTAACGGGATCCTGCAATGTGTTGAGGTATTGTGAAGGAGGGGGGTAAAAAAGGGCAAAAAACACGGGTAAAAAAGCCTTTGCAGCTTTTCCTGACTTTTTTAAAAAAAACACCGACAGGGGTGCACATTTCTGCTTGTTAGGATAACAACTTGATCAGAATCGCTATCCCATCCTTACGGCAGCGTGACCCTGATTGGCTGGAGAAGCGTGGGGGTGGGGCTTGCTGATAGGGCAAGCACCCACAGCTGCTGTTCCCCCCCCCAGCCATAGGGGATGGGGAAGCAAGATGGGTGGCTGTCATTGCCACCCCAGCTGCCGCTGCCATCACCGTCATGGGGATCAGGGAAGGTAGGAAGGTGGCTGCCATCCTCTCCCCCTTCCCTGGTTCCCTGTCTCCCTCCCCCACTGGTGCTGTCCTGCCGGCGCCCGTACTGCCCCCACAGGGACCAAGGAAGTGGGGAGGTCTTTCTCACCCTCTCACCCTTCCTCAGTTCCCTTCCCATCGCCATCACCATCCCATCGCCACCACTGTGCCCACAAGGACCCAGGAAGGGGGGCAATGCTCTCCCCCACCATTGCTGTGCCACTACCCCCTCACCTGTCATCTTTGGCTGTGAAGCTTATGGGGGCTGCTGGGAGAAAAAGACCATTAAGATAAGTTGCAGCTGCTGCGGCTTGCTCTTACTGCAGGGCACTGCTTTTTGGGGGCTTGTGTAGATGAGCCTTCCCTTAGCCAGAAAATCCAAAATATTCCAAATTTCAGCCTGTCCGCATGGGTGGCTGAGATAGTGACACGTTTGATTTCTGATAGTTCAATATAAAGAAATTTTGTTTCATGTACAAAAATATTTAAAAAAATATAGTGTATAAAATTACCTTCAGACTATGTTATAAGGTGTATATGACACATAAATGATTCTTGTTTTTAGACTTGGGTCCCATCTCTAAGATAGCTCATGATATCTATGCATGTATTCCAAAATCCAAAATACCTCTGGTCCCAAGAATTTTGGGTAAGGGAAGCTCAGCCTGTGTTATGTTCATAAAGAGTTGCATTTGGACTGTGTCAAAGAGACAGACAAGTCCCATTGTCTGGCAACCAAAGCCAGGTATGGAGGTATTCTCATCTAACCAGGCACCAGATTATGTGAATGTTTAGGACAGTTCTGTGATCATGTTGGTCTAGGAATCTTCCACAATTTTTACATGCATTTATAAAATGCAAGGTTGACTTTGGTGAGATGCAGGGGTTTTGTAGTGGTAGCTCTAGAACACAGCCTCATAGAAGAAGGTTGCCGGAGGACAAATGTAAGACCTAACCTTTCAGCAAAGCCTTTGTGGGGCTGTTAATCAAAAAGGGTGTGTTCAGGAAAGGGCTACTTCTCTTCCAGCAGTTTATTTGTCCTAGTGGTTGGGGTTTTTTAAAGCAATGTTGTTTGGTGTTTTCTAAGGAGTCTCTTCCAGACCTGCAGAGTCAGGATGCAAGTAGGAATCACGTGGCCCTCCAGATGTAATTGCAACACACAGCATTCCTCACCTTTGGCTATGCTGACTATGGCTGCTGGGTGTTGCAGTCCAACAACATCTGGAGGGTGGCATTATTCTCACCCCACTTTATATAATTAAAGAAATAAATAAATGTCTGTAGTGTGTAAGGGAATGTAAACAGTTGTATAGAGAGTGATTTATGTATAGGCTTTTAATGGTGGGAATGGAAAATAGTTTGACAGCCACCTGTAAGCATGGCACGCAGAGTCAGTAATCACATTCTTCTTCTCAAGGGCAAATTAAGGTTGGAGAGTTGAAATATGCTCTCTATACCACACACGTAAGGGTCTAAATACCCTAAAGGCACCAGATCCTATCTGAGCTTGGAAGCTAAGCAGGGTTGGCCTTGGTTAGTACTTGGACGGAAGACCACCGACAAATACTAGGTGCTGTAGGCTATATCTCAGAGAAAGAAACTGGCAAAACCACCTCTGAGTATTCCCTGCATAAGAAAACTCTGAAATTCATGGAGTTGCCGTTGCTCAACAGGCAGCTTGAAGGTACGTACACACACACATCTTGGCTTGGGTATAACTAGTTGGGGCCTGAGAATATTTCTCCTGGATTAAATTAAAGATCCATTTAGGCCAATACTCTGTGAGCTCTTTCACATTACATGATTACATAACTGCTGGGAGACCACAGGGTAAAGGGCTCTTGCCTTCATGCCCCATTTTGGAGCTTCTCAGAGACATCTGGTCAGCCATTGGGAGACACAGGGCCCTTTCCCTCTACACAGTTGTAGCACTATGATTCTACTTTAACTGCCATGGCTACATCCTATGAAGTTGGAAAATATTTATTGCTTAGTCCAAAGACCATTGCAAAGAAATGGAATTTTGGGGTTTGTGGTTTGGTGAAGCACTAGAGCTCTCAGGCTGAGAAGTCTAAATACCACTACCTAAACTGCAACTCCCAGGATTCCATAGGCTGGAACCATGGTGGGGAAAGTGGAATCACAGTACTATAGCTGTGTAGAGGAAAAGGGCCCTGTGTCTCCTAACAGTCAACCAGTTGCCCCTGAGGAGCTCCAAAATGGGGCATGAAGGCCTTTTCACCTTGTGGCTTCCCACCAGCAGTTACTTTAGACCAGTGGTGCACAAGCTGCAGCCCTCCAGGTGTTTTGACCTCCAACTCTCAGAAGCCTGAGCCAGCTGGTCCAATGATGGGGAATTCTGGGGAGCTGGAGGCCAAAACATCTGCTTTAGACCTTTACTTCCTCTAATTCTGGGCAGTAGCAGATTATCTGCTAGCTACAAAGGAGGATTCAAACATACATTTCTGAAAACAAACCAGTAAATTCAAGGAGAAATGGTTTTGTGAAATGGTCTCACCTCAGCCATAGTTTCTCTGAATCACTTCATGGATTTCTTTCCCCAGCAGGTTTACATGGGAGTAAATCCCATTGAAATCAACAGAGCATTCCTCTGATTGGATGAGTTCTGTTAATATCTTCTCCTCCCCTCCAAAAGCATGAGACACTTTAAAAAATGTTGGATCTACTTTGAAAAAGAAATAATATTTTATGATTGTCTGTTTTTTGCAAGATATTCTTGTAGGTTAGCCACATAAAAAAGATTACCAAGTTTTAAAAATTATTATTTTTAAAAATTGAAGAAGCAATTTTAGAATGTGCAGCTTTTCATACAGGGATACTTGTTCATGTTGCTATCCTCTATTTTATTTTTTAAAACAAACAAAATCTTGGTGGTTAAGGGTTAAAAATGCATAGAATGGCATGCCACGATTTTGTAGTTTTAATAAATCTGCTTCAACTATTGCTCTTTCTTCTGAGAGATATAAAACACTGTACCTCACAGATAAATTTAACTGTTGTAGGACCCATCTTCCCACTCTGAAAAAAGCATTCTTCCCTTTGGAAAAGATATTCAGCTGCTCTGAGCATAATGACAGATCATTTTGAGTGGCAAAGGAAGATGTCAATTTTTATGGAGGCAGCCATTTTGAATTTCTCTAAATTTAAAAATATCCTTAGGACAGGACCTCTGCAGGGACAAAATAAAATGGTGAACAGTCTGATTCATCCTGAAAGAATTTCATCTCATCCCCAAAATCTATTTAGTACAACATTGCCAGTCTCAGAGTGGATAAAATAAAAATGGTTCTTATTTCTTTGTCACAGTCCTGCAGACCACTAAAAGCCTTAACCTTAATTAATTTGCCTTGTTTGTTGTTGCTGTTATTTGCCATCAAGTCATCTTCAACTTATGGTGATTCTGTGAAAGATAGACCTCAAAGTCTCCATATTATTAACAATGTTGCTCAGGTCTTGCAAACTCAGGACTGTGGGTTTCTTGACTGAGGACCTGTCTAGACTGCAGATATAGACTGCAGTTTGACACTACTTTATCCACCATAGTTCTATCCTATGAAATCCTGGTATTTGTAGTTTGGGGAGGCACCAGAGTTCTCTGACAGAAAAGGCTAAATACCTCACAAAACTACAAATACCAGGATTCCATAGGATAGAACTAGGGTGGATAAAGTGGTATCAGACTGCTGCATTTCTACAGTCTAGATAAGGTAGTGAGTCTAGCCACCTGTAATGAGGTCTTCCTCTTTTATTTTGCCTTCCACCTTATCAATAATTATTGTTCCTTTTAAGGAATCATGTCTTCTCACGATATGTTCAAAATACCATAGTCCCAGTTTAGTTATTTTGGCTTCTAGGGAGAATTCAGGCTTGATTGCTCTTGAACCCATTTATTTGTCTTTTTGATAGTACATGGTATCTGTAGAACTCTCCTCTAGCACTACATTTGGCTTATCCCCCGATGAAACAAAGGGGCAAGGCAAAGCTGGAACAGTTTCAGAATTCACTTTTTTGGACTGCAACTCCCAGAATTCCCCTGCAAGCATTAGTCATGGCAGCTAATTTCCCCCAACTGTGGTTTTCCTGGATGTATGGTATTTTCATTTTGAGAAGGTCTTCTTGAATGGTGGAACATTTGATCATGTAAGCCTCAACATAGGTCTGAACTCTCTCTCTCTCTCTGACTTTTCTTTGCAAACAAAGATTCAGGAAGGACTCATCCTGCACTTTCTGTAAGCGCGCTGATGACTAAAAAGGCCAATCTGAGATAAACAAGTCTGATTGCAGAAAGCACAGCAGAAGGTCACCTTGGGTGATGTTTCCAGGTTGTGATTCTTTCTGCATTGTAATTTCTCTTCAAGACTTGTTCGGCATGAGTTCTCAAATAAGGCTGCAGCATTGTGGATAGTACGTCTCCATGCCTCCCAATATGGGGCCATGGCAGACCATTCTTGGTGATCAATTTGGCTGAGCCTGATGTTTTTTCAGGGAGCCCTTGTATCGCTTTTTTGGAGCGCCCCTCTTACACTGAGTTCACCCTAGAGTACTATTTTGGGGAGGCGATGGTCCTCCATCCTAGAAACATGCCCTGCCCAGCGCAGCAGTGTTCTCAATATCATGGCCTCAAAGCTGGTGATCCCTGCTTGCTCAAGGACAGCAACATTCGTCACATAGTCAGTCCAGTGTATATTTAGGATTGTGTGTATACAGCGCTGATGAAAGCGTTCGAGGAGTCGTAAGTGGTGGTGATATGGTTGAGAACCAGGCATCTTTCTGTTCATGCAGCTGTTGAGCATGCCTTGCCATCACCTGTTTGCTTCCTAAGTAACAGCTGGATTTTTAATCAGTGCACTTAAGTTTTCTAAGCAAGAGGAATGCTGTGGTCATTCCAGCTGACATAATTTGTTCCAGATATCCTTGGGGAAAAACTTGAGTTTATTAAAGAGAAAACAATGCAGTGAAGATAAAACAGAAATACTGAAGCAGCATTACATTTGAACTCGTACATCAGTTATCCACTGAGTAACATCTTAACTTTTGTTGTTGTTGTGAGCTTTCAAGGAGACTCTTATGAACTTACAGAGACTCTAAGATGAACCTATCACAGGATTTTCTTCACAAGATTTGTTCAGAGGGGGTTTGTCTGTCTTTGCCTTCCTCTGAGGTTGAAAGTGTGTGATTTACCAAGCTCACCCAATGAGTTTACATGGCCGAATGTGAATTTGAACCCTGGTCTCCAGGGTCATAGTTCAATGCTCAAACCACTACACCATCCTGGCTCTAACAGTTTACTTTGGAGTAAAAGACAGTAGAATCTGAACCCACGTTCCTGCAAGGTACTCCATTACTAAGAGCATGAAAAAGTTTTTTTTTAACTATATCTCCCCAAATCTTCCAGCAAGCACGTCCACCAAAACAGTAACTTTTCCCAAACTGTGTTCCTACTAGAGTTCCATGACAATGATCATAATTTGGGATGGTTGTTGTATATTGCAGGAATGTTCACCTTTTAAAGCCGTAGTTGGAAAGCAAGTTTTAGTCATATTGTGCTATTTCTGAAAAGAAAACTGGTAATGTTCTTAAATTGCAGGAATGTGGATTTAAATTAGATATTAGGCAGAAGAACCAAGAAACAGAATGAGTTGCTTGAGGCGGTAATAGAATCTTCTATGGAGGTTTTTAATGTGTGCATATAGGGTACCAGCAAAATCTGTAGAAAACCACTGGTGTACAATTATTCTGCAGAGCATCTATATAAATCAGCTATAATTTTGGATGACTAATCTTCTCAGTATGTTATATTCCCATTTAAATGGAAAGCCAGTTCTACTAATATAATAGGTAGATTCAAGAGCTGTCAACTAATTAAACTTTTTAAAGACCGAACTTTTAAAATTGGTTAGGCTTTTGCCTTTTAACCAATTGGTGGATCCGTTCCAGGCCACAATCCTGTGTATTTATTCATTTTATTTATTTATTAAAATGTCTATATCCTATCCTTTATCATGGGATTTAAGGGCAGCTTATAGATAAAGCAATAAACAATTTCAAGCAATTCCAGATTTAAACAATGAAAGAATTTTAAACAGAGTAAAAAGATACTAAACACAACAAGATAAAACAGCTTAAAAGGCTATACACTAAAAAGCCACATACATTACTTTTTAAAAAGTAAATTAAGAACTTATCGACATGGGCTAAATACTCTGACTTGCCCCCATCTCAGAGCCCTGCAGTCCAAACAATGCAGGGCATTTGCTCCATTCTGCCCCCAGGCAGTTCTCACCATCCCCAGGACAGATACAGGGCTAAGATTGGTGCAAGCCAGAGTAGGGCCTGATAAAGCATTATAGTAGAATACCCATTTAAATCCATTACCACTGACCAAAACCTGGATCAGGCCCCAAGTGTCCGCAGGAGCCCACCCAGCACACTGGCCCTCATTGCCACCGCCAGCTCCCTGGCTCTTTCAGAAGCCAGGCAGGGGTCCTGCAGCATGTGATCAAGGCTGGTGACATACAGGGAGCATCCAGTCACATGGGATCTCGAAACCAGGGACCTCAAAACTGTGGTACATGCACTGGTAACCTCCCGTCTGGATTTCTGTAATGTGGTCTACATGGGACTACCCTTGTGCTTGACTCGGAAACTTCAACTAGTTCAGAACATGGCAGCCAGGTTGATTTCTGGTGTTTCCAGAAGAGAGCATATAACACCTGTGCTAAAAGCTCTCCACTGGCTGCCTATTAGTTTCCGGGCACAGTACAAGGTGTTGGTTATAACCTTTAAAGCCCTACATGGCTTGGGTCCAACGTATCTCCGGGACCGCCTCCTTCCGTACGACCCTCCCCGCGCACTTCGGTCCTCTGGGAGGAATCTGCTACACTCTATGAAAACAAGGCTGTCGGTGACCTCCCAGAGGGCCTTCTCTGCTGCCGCTCCCAGATTATGGAATGGCCTGCCAGATGAGATCTGTCTTATTACCACCTAAAAGCTGTCCTGAATAACTATCCCGGCCAAAGACTCGGCTGTCCTTCTGAGCTGCAATTAGACTTTTTAACTATTGTATGTTTTAATTTTTTTCTTTCTAATTTATATATTTTAATTACTGTATGTTTTTAATCTTTTATAATTTAATATTATTTTAAGGGGTGGGTGGGCTAGGGTACTGTATCTATGGAGTTTTATATTGCGTTGCAGAGGGGCGGGATAGAAATAAAATTTATTATTATTATTATTATTATTATTACATGTTGCAGGCCCCCTTCCTGGCTTCAAGTCAGCAGAGAAAATATTGGTAGCTGTAGAGATGGGCCGGCATTCCTGTGTGGGATCTGGCCTGTTTCCTCCAGGTAATGGGGGCAGAACAGGCCGCCTCCACAGCCAGGATATTTTGGCAGGGAGCTGGCATAGCCTGGATGGTGTAGATAAGCCATAAGTCCAAAGGCTTTAAGACAAGCAATTTCTTTACTTGGCACCAAAAAGAAACCAATGTTAGTGTGAATCAGGCCTCTAAAGAGGACATTCCACAAGTGGGGTGCAACAGCTGAGAAGGTCCTTTTCCATGTCCTGCCTCCTCATATCGCCCCTACTGGTGGGACACAGAAGAGGGCCCCTCCTGCAGACCTCATTCCTTGGGTAGGTAACTCATACAGGGGAAGGTACTCCTTTAAGTATCCAAGTCCCATAGGCGTGACTGCAAAAGTGCCGTCTTACTCAAGTTCTCCACCACCTGATTTTCAGAGACATATTAAAGCTGGCTTGTTGTTGTTATTTGCTATCAAGTTGACTTTGACATATGGTGACCCTATGAATGAAAAACCTCCAAGATCTCCAACTGCTCTGCTCAGGTCTTGCAAACACAGAGCCATGGCTTCTTTGGTTGAATCAATCCACTTGTAGTGCAGTCTCCCTCTTTTCCTGCTGCCTCCCACTTTACCAAGCATTACTGTCTTTTCCAATGAGTACTGTCATCTCATATGTCCAAAGTAGGCCAGCCTCAGTTTAATCATCTTTACTTTTACTGAGAGTTTAGGCTTGATTTGCTCCAAGACCCATTACATTTGTCTTTTTAGTGCTCCACGGTATCTCTAGAACTTTCCTCCAGCACCATACTTCAATTGAGTTGATTTTCTTCCTATCAGCTTTCTTCACTGTCCAGCTTGCACAACAATACATAGAAATCAGAAATGCTATGGTCTGATACTGATACCAGTGGTAACATATAGTTGTTGGACCTAGCAGCCTTTGGTAGCTTCCTACTCTATAACTTTGTTTAATTCCTCTTTAAAGCTATCCCACGTTGGCAGCCATCACTGCATTGTGTGAAAGCAAATCCCAGTGTGCACAAATTCTTCCTTTCGTCTGTCTGCTTCTGTAGCAGCCTGCTTGAGATGTTTGCTCAACCTCTGAGGCCCTCCTTCTTGTTCTTCCTCTTTTTCAGAAACTTGGTCCCAGAGCTTAGAAAAAATTTTTGGCCCATGAGCCCCAGAATTCCCCCTAGTCAGGATGGGTGTTTTCACTTGGAAGACAATGGCATGGATTAAATATTGTTGGCTTTCTTGCACCAGTTCTGTCTGGCAGGAATCTTCAACCATCTCAGACTACTGAAGCTGCTTGGTTATAGTGCTTCAACTAGTTGTAAGGTTGTAATGTAGACATGCCCTGTGTGGCAGCCTACTGAGAAGAAAGCCCCATTGACTTCATTGGCACTTACTCCCAGGTAAGTGGGTAGAAGATTGTAATGTAGTTTTCACAGCACAAATTGCTAGCATGTTCTCCCCTTCCCCACAAATACAGATCTGGATCCTAGCAGTATGGGCAAATTATGTTGTTATCGTTATCCTGATTGAGTCCCTAAACTTATATTTGTATTTACAAAAAAGTAAAGGTCTCTTTGTTTCAAGAATCTAAATGTGGACTGAATGGCAAACAACTTCAGGGCCACCACTGTGGAAGCTGGAAATCTCCTACCCCTTTCAGGTCTTCTTGCTAGTGGAAAAACCCATTGAAGTTAAGGGGATGTCAGTTACTTTTTCCTCTTTGTAGTATGGAAGGAAGAGACATGGGTCTAGCTGGGACATGGGTTTACTTTTGTTTTAAATCTGCATTCAAAGTCAGTTATCTCAGATTGGCCTTTTTAGTCATCAGCACGCTTGCAGAAAGCATGGGATGAGTCCTTCCTGAATCTTTGTTTGTGAAGAAAAGCCAGAGAGAGGGGGGCATTCAAAGTTCTGATAAAGATCTCATATGGGGTAATAGTCAGAACACTGTAACAGGACTGGCACAGTCCAGGTTCAAATCCTCACTTACCCAACATGCACACTGGTTCCTCTTGAGGTGATCATACTGCCTTAGCCTGACCAACGTCAGAGGGTTGTTGTAAGGCCAACATGGAGAAGGGGTGGGGAGCATTTATGCTGCCTTTAGCTCCCTGGCAGAGGCATGGACTATAAATGTAGGAAATATATAGACATAAATAAGGACACTGGAGATTTTCAGACCACGTTTTAGAGTGCCTAGAGCGGGAGGAGCTTTCGGGAGAGGGACGGCGATCTTGCGCAGCAGGGGGGCGTTTTCGGACGCCGTTGTCCCTCTCCCGAAACCATCCGTGTCACTTCCGTGAAGCTTTGGAAGCCGCAGAGCCATATTTTAATCACGGAGGTTGCCCGTGATTAAAATATGGTGCTGAGGCTTCCAAAGCTTCACGGAAGTGATACGGATAGTTTCGGGAGAGGGACAACGGCGTCCGAAAACGCCCCCCTGCTGCGCAAGATCGCCGTCCCTCTCCCGAAAGCTCCTCCCGCCCTAGGCACTCTAAAACGCGGTCCGAAAATCTCCACTGACTTGTGTTGGTGGCCAACCATTAATGTAGAGTGAAAAACAATGGTTTCATAAGTGTTCATTCTTTCCAGCTATGAAATGCTGTTTTGTTAGCACACAGCCACACATTGTCAAAATTTTATCACTAGTTAAAGTCTCTTCCCCTCTGCCTCCTTTTTTTGCATTAAAGAAAATAGCTGCCTTGCTTATTGTTAAAGATGTAGTACTGGTAAACATAGAGGCCTGAATCATTGACAGTTTAGCCCTGTCTCTCTCATGCTACTCAATTACAGCACACTTTGATACCATTTTAACTTCCATGGCTCCATCCTGTGGAATTCTGGGATTATAGTTGCATGAGGTATTTCGAATTTGCTGTCAGGGAGCTTTTGTGCCTCATCAAACTAGAAACCCCACAGTTCTATAGGAAGGAACTATGATTGCTAAAACAGTATCCTAGAGCTATACTGTGTAGTATGAAGGAGATCAAACAATCAGGTGACACCTTTAAGGGATCGCTACCCGCAGTTTCACTAACCTGCAATTGGGCAGGTGGAAGGTCTCACTAGCCATCTGGAGGACCACAGAGTTGCACTGCAGGTGGTCTCTCTAGGCATTGGTATGCCCTGCCGCAAAACTCTATGGTCACCTTCTGGTAGAAGTTGACCATAGAGTTGCACCAGATGCCTAGAGAGGCATCCTCTCTAGGCATTTTCTGGGTCCTCTGGTGCAAATCTATGGTATAATATGGTGGTTGGCTATTATGCGCAGTTTTGTGTATCTGCAGTAATCCGGGAATGTAGCCCCCATATAAGAGGTGTGTGACCTCTATTTGTTATGGGAAAGCCCGCTGCAGTGAGTTAATATGTCTTCATATTCTCATTTAACACCCTCCCCCCATCCTGCAGCACTTTTTCTGACTTTTCTTTCAATACACAAATATCTCATTAACATATTTCAAGATGGTCTGTCACCATTCTTGGCAGGAGAAAAACTGTGCAGCCCTGTGTAGCGTGGAGATCAAGCATTCTAATTAAGCATTGCATTTATAGCACCAATGGAATGCAGCAGAAGGGCTGGTTGCTTTTAGAAGAAGCTAGGGTTGTGCCCTTGAAATCTAATGATCATAATGACTTTTGAAGGGCATTTTTATACTGCTTTCACTCCTGGGAAAGTCAGTGAGTATTTTCAGTGAGGAAAAACAATGAAGAGTCCTGTGGTAGCTAACAAATGTATGATAAAGTGAGTTTTTATGGACTGTAGAACTCATCATCACCATCCTTTATACCTATGCACTCATGCATCACTTTGTTTATACCTCATCTTCTTTGTAGACAAGGGCTCAAGGCAGCTTACAGATTCTAATAAAACAGAAAAATATAAAACAATCCAATATAACACATACAGTTGAAAAACATATCAGAACTGGGGATTAGAAAAGTACTAAAATAGTATTAAACGAACAGAATTGAAACCCTTTAAGATATTACTTTAGAACAAAGCCTAAAAGTAATACAACAATAAAAAGCCCTTTTCTTGTCAACAGGTTCCAAAGGCTTGCTGAAATAGAAAGGTTTTCACCAGCCATCTAAAAGACAGCAAAGAAGGAGCCATCCTAACTTCCCTAGGGAAGGCGTTCCAAAGTCTGGGAGCAGCCACAGAGAAAGCCCTCTCCTATATTACCACCAATCATGCCTCCTTTCCCCCCAGACCAGGATTCAAGGTTAATTACACATGAAAACAAATATAATGTGGTTAAAACCTAGAAAAGGTCAAGATTAAACTAGAACTGAACTATCAACAAGATTAAAAACAGTTTAAAACATATAATTAAAAATAACGAAAAGCAGTTTGAAAGTTTAAAAACATACAATTAAAAGAGTGCAACACCCTCTTTAAAGCATTTTGTTTTAAAATATCCAGTTCTCAAAAGCCCATTGGAGTAAGAAAGTCTTTGCTTGCTAAGTGAAGGACAGCAAGGAGAAAGCCTCCCTAGGAAGGGTATTCTGGAATCTAGGGGCAGCCACTAAGAAGACCCCCAGCAACTATACCTGTGAAAGGGCTAGAAGTTAGATACGGGCTTCTCCTGAGGATCTCTTGGCCTAGGCAGATTCATTAACTGCATGGAGTACAATCCAGAATTTCAGGTATATGATACAGTACCAATGTGGTGTAATGGTTTGAGCATTGGACTATAACTCTGGAGACCAGGGTTCAAATCCTCAGTTGGCCATGGAAACCCACAGGGTGATCTTGGGCAAGTCACACTGTCTCAGAGGAAAACAGAGGCAAACCCCTTCTGAACAAATCTTGCCAAGAAAACCCTGTGATAGACCCTAGGATCACCATAAGTCAGAAATGATTTACATACGTGCAACAGCACTTACATTTCTATACTGCTTTATAGTGCTAAGCACTCTCTAAGCGGTTTACAATGTGTTAGCTAATTGCCCCCGACAAGCTGGATTTTATCAGTCTGTGGAAGGATGGAAGGCAGAGTCAACCTGGAGCCCTGCAGGATTGAACTCACAATGTTGTGGCTTGCAGTACTGACATTTGACCACTGCACCACCAGGACTCCAGGGCTTGAAGGCATATAGCAACAAAATATAGTACATGTGGTTGGGGCCAGGTTTCTGGATGGTGAGGTGAAAGGGAAACTGAATTCAGAGAGTACTGACACAGTGGCACTCATGCTGCGATCGCTGGTGATTTACCAAACCAGTGGCCATGCTGACTGGAAAATTCTGGGAGCTATAGTCCAAAATAATGACTTTTCCAGCCTCTGATTAGTAGCAATCTCAGCTCTTCAAGTGCTGGTCTTTATGTAGTTAAAATGGCATATCTCATCGAGAATACACATCTTTCAGAATAAATTGTTAATTGACAATTGTTCACTGGAAGCAAGGTTCATTTGTGCCCAGCTGAGAAACCAGCCTCCAATTTTCTCCTTGGAGCTAGTAAGGAATTTTGTACATGTGTGTGTGTTGGATAGAAACTTGTTTAATTGCTCTCTTTGTGACCTGGACTCTTGGAGAAGCCTAGTTCCAAATGTTTTTCTCATTTTCAGGCAGAGATTTGTACAAATGTGACCTCATCATGCTAGGAAAGGGTGGGGTTGCCTTGCAATGTGGGAAACTCAGGGTCTCAAAGATCTGTGTGACCAAATCCCAAGGGAAGTTTTGTGTTAAAGGCTAACTGGAATGTGTTGGATTTCAGCCAAGAGGTTGTGAGACAAGGCAGTTCTGCAAACCCTAATAGAGTCCATGCTGTACCTTAAAATAGGAGCAGGTCTGGTTGACCGAAAAACTGGAGAGTTGTCACTTACCTCATTCCAGCAAAATTCCTTCTCTCCACAATGGATTAGATGCCTTGAGGCTATTACCCCCCACCCTGGTTTGCAGGTGGCTGCTCAGGCATTTGTTCAAGTGACATTAAAGAGCTGCTTTTAGCCTTTCTCCCAGCATTTCTGAATGACTGGTGTTGCTTGCTAAATATGACACACACTCTCTTTTGAGAGCTTGAGGAATCTATTTGCCATTTATGGCTCAGCAGCTTGTTTTGATCACCAGAATAAACAGACCTGGTTTAAACCAGTACATTTTGGCTGTCACCTAATAACAAAATTATGGTTGAGGGAATTAAAAACAGGGAAATGCTACCATAAGTGCAGGTGTTTGCAACATTAGCTGGGAGATATGTGAAATTTAAGCACCAATTTCTGAACTGGCCATGAATATGTCCTAGCGTGTACAGGTGTGTGGAACTCACCTCCCCACGTTTTAATGTCAGAACTTCAGAAGGCTGTGTGAAATCTGGGCTGTGTGAAAGCTGGGCTAGGAGGGCTTCTCTAGCCCAGCATTCTCTTCTCCCAAGGGTCAACCAAATGCTCCCATGGGAAGCACGATGTGAATGCACATGTGTTCTCCAGCAACTGGTAATGAAATTGGCATCCCATTCTGATAACATCAACAATTTGTGATATACAGATGACACCTTGTTACTAGCAGAAAATAACAAAAGGCTTGGAACAACTGGTGAGGAAAGTTTAGGAAGAAAGTGCAAAAGGATATTAAGAAAACAAAAATAGTGACCACAGATGATTGACACTATTTAAAAGTAGATGAAGTTTTCAAAACAGTTAAAGATGTTCTGTATCTTAGCTCAGCCATAAGTAAAAAAAAATCAAGACTGTAGTTTAAAAAAAAAGAAGACCAAAACTTGGACAGACAGCTTTGAAGGACCTAGATAAGATCCTCAAGCATAAAGATATAGCATTAATACCAAAGTCAAGGATTATTCGTACCTTAGTATTTTGGATTTCTCTGTATGGATGTAAAAGCTAGACAATGAAGAAACCTGAAAGGAAAATATAAACTCACTTGAAACGTATCATGAAATGTTCTACAGACACCATGGACTGTGAAAAAGACTAAGAAATGGATCTGAGAACAAATCAAGTCTGATCTCTACCTAAAAGTCATAATGACTAAGCTGAGGCTATCATACTTTGGATGTATCACGGGATGATGTGACTCATTCCCTACAGCCATACCACTCTGACCACACCTGACATCATCTGATGTGACTCATTGGAAAGGACAATAATGCTCAGTAAAGTGAAAGGCAGTAGAAAAAGAGGAAAACCACATTACAGGTGGATTGACTCAGTCAAGGAAGCCACAACTCTGAGTAGGGCTGTTAATGTCCAGCTCTCTTGGAGGTTTCTCATTTATAGGGTCTCCATAATTCCAAGCTGACTTGATTGTATGTAACAACAACAAATACTGGAGGTAGAGTTACAGGAACAGAACAGAAGTTGATTGGGGAAACGGGATGCAGTAGCACGGTTGGGACCAGAAAAAGTCCTCTGAAATCAGGGGTTGGCAGGATCATGAAGATCCTCTGAGGGCTGCACAGACTTCCAAAAATGCCCACCCAAAGGGGAAAAAATACAAAGCCAGAAGGACCAGAAACCTAGTTTTTAAAAATGCACTGCACACACGGACACACCCATATAACCAAATGCAACAACCATCATCAGCTGCCTCAGTAACAAAGCACATGACTAGAGGCTGGAAAAGTTGCTTTTTGGACTACAACTCCTACTATTCTCTAGACACCATTTTGTTCCCCCCCCACACACAAAAGGGTAACGAACATTTCCTATCTGTGGTCATGGCATGTAGATATCTGAGTTCAACTATAGTTGATGAAAACACCTTTTGTGAATCCCACAAAAGCCACTGCCAGACATATTTTCCATGGTACTTTTGTTAGGATATAAGGTTTTTCACAATCTTTATTATCATATTCATAGACAGACTGCAAAGCTTCTAGGCACTTCAATACACAGAAGCTGAATACCAAAACCTTTGACAGGCATTCACTGTATGGATTTTTTAAAACACACATTTCAGACTGCAGGGTCTGGAATCTTGTTTTTTGTTGAAAGAGGAAACCATGTGTGCATTCATGGAATTACAACAGAGGAATTGTTCTGCCTGAACCTTCCTTGGTTTTGGTTTCAAAAACCACACTGTGGATGAAATATCAAAGATGTCTCTCCTGTCCTTTTCCTGGCTTTGAGCCATTTTTGCATTGCCATAAAGAGTATTTGTAGGGCTTGCTGTCACAAAGGGGTTGCCTAAATGGTGAAAATACCCCGAATTCAAGGAGAATACCTTTTGTCCCAATGAGATCTCACATCATTTTGCTGTATTTGGAAGGAGGGGAGCCTGAAATGCCATATACACAAAGTAAAACAAAAACAAAAACAGTGTGGGAAATGCGCATTCCTGCTCATTGGGACAAGCAATATGAATTCATGCGCTTTCCCAATATGAATGGAAGCGGGAAGATGATTGGTTGGACGTATGTGGGGGGTAGAGCTTACCAGCGTGGCAAGGATCCAGAACTACCATTTTGGATTTTCATTGTAGTGATCATGCGCTATGGCGAGAAAATAGCCTTTTTTTGTTTGCTTTTTTGTTAAAGTGGAAGGTCATACTTTTGCACCTTGGATATAGTTTTTTAAAAAGCTGTTTGGTGGCAGCAACTCAAGGTAACTAAAAATCTGTGTAATTCACTTGTGCCCACCATTTTGATTCACATGCATGCCTGTTTGAACAGCAAAAGTGAATAGCTTCGCATGCCTGCAATCTTTAAAAAAACATGGAGACAAATAAAAGATGCTGTGAATTGGCATTGGCGATTTGCTGCAGTTTACTGTACACCAATCCACATTTATTATCTTGTATGGACAAGTCCAAAGATTCCCTGCATTCTTTGGCCAATTCATGTATCAATTGACTTAGAACAACTGCCATACAGAATTCCCTCCCCCCCCTGCTCTCCTGGTGGTGGGCTTTAACATGAGAATTGGCAACGTGTGGGAGAAATATGGATTAAAGAGATTTAAGCTTTTCTTAAAATAATTAACTGAATGTGTATGGTCCCAGCTTCCTCGATTGGTTATGTTGAGCCTTGTGCCATCTTATGGGCTATATGGGGAAAAGTGCAGTTGTGTTTTTTTCTTTGTTCCACAGTAGTCATAATTGAGCAGCTGTTTTCATTTTTTTTCTTTAACCTTCTGGATGTCATGAAGGATGGCAGTAGGCCAGGGAGCCAGTGATGGAATTTGGGACACAAATTAGTCTTAGCCAAATGTGCTAACAGAGTTGTGCCTGTTAGAAGTGATAAATGTTTGCAATCTTTTTGAAAATTACTCAGATGGAGAATTAATTTTGTTGCTTACCATTGGGGAATGCAGCTATATTAACAGTCAAATGTTATTGACTGTATGCAGTTGGTAGAGATGACAGATTCAAGTTGTCATCCACTAGGGCTGTTCACAGGTGGTCATACTGCTGTAGTGGCAAGGCACACTTTGACTAAAAAGACTACCGGTAGCTTGCCTTTTTGTACTGTGAATGGCTACAGTGGAAATTTCAGAGAAACCTGGAGCTCTAAGTACTGAGCATTGTTCTTCACAAATTTAAAATAAGTTATTCACCAATTTTTTTAAAAAAATAACCCAACAGACTACTCTCAGTGCTCAAATATTAAATATTAGCAAAGAAGATGGTACCCACATTATATTTTAGATTTAGGGCTTGTCTAGATGGGTAATATGTCTAGATATGCCCCATGGGCAATATGCCCCATCTTGCCCCCATCTTAGAGCTCTGCAGTCCATATAACACAGGCTGTTTGCCCCGTTCTGGCCCTGGGTAGTCCTCACCATTCTTGGGGCATATACAGGGTTGAGATGAGGGGGAAAGGTATAGTATTCTAAAAAAACGTTTTAGAATAATATCCGTTTTACTCCATTTCTGCCAGGAGGAAACTCATCAGGCCCCACGTGTCTGCAGAAGCCCGTCCTAGCAGGCCAGCCCTTTCTGCCACCACCATCTCCTTTGCTCTCCTGGAAGGCAGAAAGAAGTCCCACAGCATGTGACCAAGGCTGGTCACATGCAAGGGGCCTTCAGTCACAGGTTGCGGGCCCCCTTTCTGCCTTTCAAGACAGCACAGGAAATGGAAGTGGTGGTGGCTACAGGGACAGGCCAGTGTGCCTGTTAGGACTACCTCCCTTTCCTTGGAGGGTGTTTTGCCCAGGCGTGCCAGCTGAAATTACGTCAACATTCAGCCTGGATGCCTCATCACTTTTGCTGCCACCATGTTGTGACACAGGAGATTTCAGTTCCCACTGCTGCTGCCACAGAACAAAAAACCTGCAGTTCCACAATTAGATGAACAGTACCTGTACTTGGTGTGGGTGTGAGTGTTTATAGGGTTTGTGGGCTAATTAAATGTCAGTAAGAAAAAATAACTAATGAACAGACTGACTATAATAACCAAACATAAAGAATGATTTATTGTTGAACAAAAATAATATAACTGGTTTGAATTTTATTTTCAATCCACCCCTATTATTCTTATCATTTTTTCTCCCTGCACATTAATTCTTTCCAGCTTCCTTCAAAGCCATACACCTTTTTCAGCCTCTCCTTAACACGTCACATATTTCAACTGTTGACTCCCTTCTAACTGTCATTCTCCCTTAACTGCCCTTCTCTCAACTGTCATTCAAACTTAAAAGAATCCCCACCCCTTTCTACTTTCTCCCAGAGGATTGGCTCCTGAACCACAGTGCTTTCATTCGCACATATAGCTGTCCATCACAGAGGGAATTGGGGAACAACGGGCCTGATCCATGGCCAGGATATGCCAGCAGGGAGCTGGCATATCCTGGCTCTTGTAAATGAGCCCTCATTTTAGTGTTACTTGAGAAAACAATTGAAATCGTGGAATCTCAGTCCCTTGCATTTTACTGTGTGCTCTTAAAACAAGCTGAAATCTATTTTTTTTTTAAAAAATTGAGTTATAATAGTTCAACCGAGGCTTGTTGCTTGTCTCACCACCTAAATTTTTAAGTACCTGACGCAGGACTTTCTCTATAGCAGCACCTTAATTGTAGGGCACTCTCCCAGAAAAGGTCAGGCTGGCTCTATCCCTCTTGAGTCCATTGGGTAGCCAAGACGACATTGTTTCATACAGCCGCTGTTACCTATAAACAGGGTGTTTTTTCCAGTTGTTTTCATTGTATGTGTTTTCAAAACTGCTTTTGAAAACTATTTTGCTCTGTTTTAAAGAATGTTATCTTTTTTCATTTGTTATACATCACCTTGGGAGCCCTGGCAAGCTAAGAGGTAATGAACAAATATGAAAATAAAAAATAAGATTCAAAAAGCAGTACATTTTTGGAAGAACCACAGTTTTGAAAACCATTTCCAGTAGGATGGAACGGAGGTTCTAGTTGCTTTAATGATCTGTGAGTGATTGTGGTGTAGCGGATAGAGTTAGGACTGGAAGAGGCCTCAAATCACCACTTGGGCATGAAGTGTACTGGCTGACTGTGTGCCAATAATTCTCTCTCAGGAGATTTTCAGACTACACTGTTATAGTGTTACTATTCCACTTTAACTGCTCTGGCTTCCTCCTGTGGAACTCTGGGGTTTGTAGTTTAGTGAGGCTAAGACCTCTCTGGCTGAGAGTTGTAAATGCCCCTCCCTAAACTGCAAATCCCAGGATTCAAGAGGAGGCAGCCATAGCAAATAAAGTGGAATAGTAACACTATAACAGTGTTGTCTGAAAATCTCCTATGTCTAACCACCTTTAAAGAGGTGTTGTGAGGATAAAAATGGGGGAAATGACCTTGAGCTCCTCCGAGAAGATCCCAGAATATAAATGTCTGGAGAGGCCTCAGAGTTACTAGAATGCAGATATATCTACTTCTTCACCGCTGGCAAAAGCCCTCTCTCTACTGGCCCTCAATGTACCGTAGGTAGGATTTCTGCAGCCAGTCTTTGAGATTTCTTTGGGCTTTCATCTCATTAGTATCATAACAAAACTTGCAGCCTGGCTTCCTGGGAGAGGCACAATGAATTTTAATAAGAATATTTTTGCATGGATCTTTGTTGAACTGACAAAAAAGCATGAAGTGTTGTGATTGTAAATATCCAGTATGTTTAAAAACCCTTCTTGCATGGAAATATGCAAACATCCTTGACTCTTTCTGAGCATGGGGAGGAGGAGTGTGTGCTTTTGGAATGAAGGCTAGGAGGCTTTGGTGAGATATCCACAGGAAGGAGGACAGAGCAAATGATATGGCTATAGACAGAAGTGGAGAAAACAATCCAGTGTTAGTGTTTTGCCTATTTTTTAAGCACCAGAAGCTGGTTCCATTGTTTTTCTTCAATTTATTTGACTTACATGCGTAGATGTATGAGAGTGTGATCAGGTATTCTGAATTTTTTTTAAGTGGAAGGACTCCAAGACTTTTTTCTTTTTCTTTTTTTGCATATCTATATAGTATCCTAAGCTAATTGGTTGGAACAGGCGGGATCACAGCAAACCTTTGCAGTGCAAACACATCTCTTAACAGGAATACTCCTGTTGAGGGTGCCATCTAGCCCGTTCTCCTCCAGTAAGCCATTCCATTCCATTTTGTTCATACATACATTTCCCTGTTTTCTTTTTTGCAGTTGGTACTCAACATTTTATGATTACTGAGTTTGCTCAGTTTTCATTAGATTGCTTGGGGAAGATCGACTGTAGGATGCTTCTTAAAAGGCTTTGGGCTTGTCTACATGGGTGAAATACCCAGTCTTGTCCAATGCAGTCCATACAATGCAATCCATACAATGCAGGGCATTTACTGATTCAGTAAGTGCAGGATCATTGGAGTGAAGGATCAGAACTGGGAAAAGGTACTTTGTTGGACTACAATCCTACCAGTTCCCCAACCAGCATGGTCACTGGAGATTCTGGCAGTTGTTGGTCAAGTAGTAACATTTCCAAGTTCTGCTTTGAATTGGTTCTTAGGAGCATCAGGAAAATGCCTTGTACTCCGTCTTGTACTGCTATTTAATAGAATCATAGAATCATAGAGTTGGAAGAGACCACAAGGGCCATCCAGTCCAACCCCCTGGCATGCAGGAATACACAATCAAAGCATTCCTGCCAGATGGCCATCCAGCCTCTGTTTAAAAACCTCCAAAGAAGAAGACTCCACCAAACTCCGAGGTAGTGCACTCCACTGCCGAACAGCTCTTACTGTCAGAAAGTTCTTCCTAATGTTTAGGTGGAATCTCTTTTCCTGTAGTTTGAACCCATTGCTCCATGGCCTAGTCTCTGGAGCAGCAGAAAACAACCCTGCTCCATCCTCAGTATGACATCCCTTCAAATATTTAAACATGGCTATCATGTCCCCTTTCAACCTTCTCTTCTCCAGACTAAGCATGCCCAGCTCCCTAAACCACTCGTCACAGGACATGGCTTCCAGACCTCCCACCATCCTCTGGACACATTCCAGCTTCTCAATACCCTTCCTGAATTGTGGTGCCCAGAACTGGACACAGTATTCCAGGTGAGGCCTGACCAAAGCAGAATAGAGTGGCACCATTACTTCCCATGATCTAGAGACTATACTCCTATTAATGCAGCCTAGAATCACATTGGCTTTTTTAGCTGCTGCATCACACTGCTGACTCATGTTCAGCTTGTGGTCCACTAAGATGCCTAGATCCCTTTCGCATGTACTGTCATCAAGCCAGGTGTCACCCATTCTGTATCTGTGCATTTCATTTTTACTGCCCAAGTGTAGTATCCTACATTTTTCCCTGTTGAAATTCATTTTGTTAGTTTTGGCCCAGCTTTCTAATCTGTTCAGGTCATTTTGGATTCTGACCCTGTCCTCTGGGGTATTAGCTACTCCTCCTAATTTGCTGTCATCTGCAAACTGGATAAGTATGCCCTCTATTCCCTCATCCAAGTCACTTCAACTTCACATTGATAAAGATGTTGAAAAGCACTGGGCCCAGGACAGAACCCTGTGGTACCCCCATTAGTCATTTATCTCCAGGATGAAGAGGAGCCATTGATGGCTACCCTTTGGGTTTGGTCAGTCAACCAATGACAAATCCACCTAACAGTTGCACTGTCTAGCCCACAGGTTACTAATGTTTTTGCAAGAATATCATGGGGGACCTTGTCAAAAGCCTTACTGAAATCAAGATACACTACATCCACAGCATTCCCTTCATCTATCAAGTATATAACTCTGTCAAAAAAAGAGATAAGATTAGTCTGGCACAATTTGTTTTTGAGAAATCCATGTTGACTTTTAGTGATCATGGCATTCCTTTCTAAGTGGTTACAGACTGTCTGTTTAACGATCTGCTCTAGAATCTTTCTTAGTATTGATGTCAGGCTGACTGGGCAGTAATTATTTGGGTCTTCCCCCCCCTTTTTTTTTTTTAAAGATGGGGACAATATTTGCCCTCTTTCAGTCTGCTAGGACTTCTCCAGGAGTTCTCAAAGATTATTGCTAGTTGTTTTGAGATTACTTCTGCCAGTACTTTTAATACCCTTGGATGAAGTTCATCAGGCCGTAGAGACTTGAATTCATTTATACTGGCCTGGTATTCCTGAACTACCTCTTTACCAATTCTGTGCTGTATCATCTGTTCCAGTTCTCCCAGTTAAGCGCTGTTCCCCCTTTGGGAGAAGACTGAAGCAAAGAAGGTGTTAAGTAGTTCTGCCTTTTCTTTGTCCTATGTTAGCCTTTCACCGTCTTCTCCACGCAGCAGCCCTATCATTTCTTTATTCTTCTTTTTGCTACAGACATAACCAAAAAAGCCCTTTTTATTGTTTTTAACCTCTCTAGCAAACCTGAGCTCCATCTGTACTTTAGCTTTTCTGACTTTCCCCCTACATGAGCTGACTATTTGTTTGAATTCTTCTTTGGTAATTTCCCTCTCTTTCCATTTTTTATTCATGTCCTTTTAATAATAATAATAATAATAATAATAATAATATAATAAAATTTTATTTCTATCCCGCCCCTCTGCAACGCAATCGGGGTGGCTTACAATATAAAAACTCCATAGACACAGTACCCTAGCCCACCCACCCCTTAAAATAATATTAAATTATAAAAGATTAAAACATACAGTAATTAAAAATATATAAATTAGAAAGAAAAAAAATAAAACATACAATAGTTAAAAAGTTTTAAAGTTTTGGCTCAGTTGAGAGTTCTTTCGACTTCCTTCCTGGTTTCTTTATACACCTCCCTTTTTTCCTCCTCACTGGAACTGTTTGAAGTTGTGCCTTCAATAACTCACTTTTAAGAAACTCCCATCCATTATGAACTCCTTTATCTTTTAGTATTCCTGACCATGGGATCACCCCCAGTAATTCCCTACGTTTTCTGAAATCAGCTTTCTTAAAGTCTAGAATGCAGCTTCTCCTTTCTTCTGTATAACAAACTCCAGTAGAACATGGTCACTCCCCCCTAAGGATCCCACCACTTCCACAACATTAACCAGGTCATCCCTATTGGTTAGGGTCAGATCTAAAACAGCTGATTTCCTTGTTGCCTCTTCCACCTTCTGGACAATGAAATTGTCTACAAGGCAAGTGAGGAATTTGTTGGACCTTAAATTCTTGGCAGAGTTCCAACAAATATTGGGATAGCTGAAATCCCCCATTATACTACATCTCTCCTTTCTGAATGTGCAGTCATCTGTTCCAGGAAGGCATCATCGAAGTCCTCGGTTTGGCTTGGAGGTCTGTAGTAGATCCCCACAACAACATCCCTGCTGTTTCTCTCCCTCTTAATTTTTACCCAGATACTCTCAACCTGGCTCCCAGGATTTAAGTCATGGATCTGTTCACAGTGTACACATCCTTAATGTATAATGCTATTCCACCACCCTTCCTGTTTCGTCTATTTTTCTGAAATAGATTCTATCCCTCTATTAGTACATTCTAATCACGAGGCTCATCCCACCAGGTTTTAGTGATGCCTATTATATCATTGTTGTTTTGTTCTGCTAAGAGTTCAAGCTCATCCTGTTTATTTCCCATGCTCTGTGCATAAGTATAGGGACATCTAAGACCATGGGCCATTTCCCCTATCTGCCTTTTAGGGTTTATTCCTCCCATTGTTGGGTTGTAGTGTTATTTGCCTTGTTCTCTGTATAACATTTGGGCTATTATCTGTAGCACTTGATGAACTTCTGCCTTCAAGAGTACTGTCTCCCTCCCTCATACAACTCAGTTTAAAGTCCTCCTGATAAGATCTTTCAGACTCTTAGGAAAAACATTCCTGCCAGCTGCTGTGAGGTGCAACCCATTCCTTGCCAGAAGTCCAACTCCCTGAAACTGCACCCCATGATCCAGGAAGCCAAATAGTTCGTTGGCAACATCTACATAGCCAGTTATTCACCTCTACTATTCTTCTCTCCCTTCCTGGGCCATGCCCTTCCACTGGAAGGACAGACGAAATGACTATCTGTATTCAGGTTCTTCAGCTTCCTGCCCAAAGCCTCATAATCCTTTGTGATCATCTGGAGGCTATGCCTGGCAGTATCATTGGTTCCCACGTGGACCAAAAAGAAGGGATAAGGGTCAGAGGGTTTGATTAGTCTTATCAGCCTCTCTGTTACATCTTGAATTTTTGCCCCAGGGAGACAGCATATCTCCCAAGACATTTTGTCAGGCGTGAAGATTACTGCTTCTGTTTCTCACCACCCTCCTTCTTCAAGTCTTGCCAGAGGCCACTTCATTTATTTAAATCTTTCCTCCAATTCTAGAAAAAAAAGATTAAGCCTAAATTGTTATGGTAAAGACTTGTGTAGGAAAAGATCCCTCCAAAGTTCCAAATGATTTCATGTACATACATACATATTAGTTGCTATTGCGGGAAAAGGGAACTGAAAGATGTTTATCCTTTAGGTATGAAATTGACTAGGTCAGCAACCTGGTCTTGTCCATTCCTCTCCCTTTTGACTTAAGTAGGATCCAAATGTGTAGAAAAGTGGGGCCTCCAAGAGATGTGAAAAACCTTGCAGTTGACCCTCAGTATCCATGGATTCTATATTTATGGATTCCACCATCCACGGCTTGAAAGTATTCCAAAAAAGGGGGGAAAAATCCAGAAAGAAAAACTTGGTTCCACCATTTTATATAAGGGGTACCATTTTACTATGCTATTGTATATAATGGAACTTGAGCATCCATGGGTTTTGGTATCCACAGGGGGTCCTGGAACCAAACACTAGCAGATACCAAGGGCCCACTGTACACATTTGGACTACAGATTTTAGGCCAGACTGATCTAAGACTTCCTTCTTCTTTCACATGCCTTACCTCCAGTACAGGCAGTGTTAGTAATATAGAGATGCAATTCTCTACTCCTTTTCTCCTTGAAGGAAGCAGTGAGTAATCTTAGTAACTTTCTTCCTGATGTGAGAAAATCTTCAAAAATGGTGCATTTGTCAAAGACTATTTGCAATTCAGGACTTATTCTGTGCAAAAATTTGCATTTGGTTGTTTTGCATAGGAAACAGCATTGTCTATGTATAAAATAATATTTATGCACAGTAATATTATTTTCTGTGCAGAAAATGCATCTTTCTGTGAAAGAACCATATGCAAATTTTGCACAAAATAAGTCCCAAACAATGCTTGAGAAACATTTTCTTTTCTAACCATTTCCCAAATATTTTAAAATATTCTTTCCATACCTACTTAAGTAGGTAGGACTTAGCAGGAGGGGCTAAAATCAGAAATTAAGAAAACAATCCAAATAGCAGAGCTTGAAAATGTTTTCGCAGGTCCCAGAATCTTCCAGGCAACATGGACCACTATGGTTGAAATGTAACTTTTCCAACTTCAGCCAATGGCGTTACCCTGCCACTTGCTATGTTTTTGATATGAAGCTGGCAAGATTACATCAGGGCAGGTGCCATGGTAGCAGTAAAGTGGAAATGCCAGCATTAGTCCAGAGAAATAGCCTTTCTGTACATGATATGTACAGAAGATGGTGGTTTTCCCCAGCATGCTGATACTGAATGCAACAGGCTTGTGGAATTACTGTACTTCATTTTCTCTTTGCTGAAAAAACATATGTGTCCAGGTACTTTACCTTGAAAAGTCCCTTATAAAGCTCAAGAGTCTAACATATAAAAGTGTTAAAAGACTGTCATTTATTGTCTAGTAGTTCCAGCTAGCAATGCAAAACCTGCTTATCTCATTGGCAGCCTAAACAATTAGATAGAGAAGTTCTGGAGACAAAAGAAGATCCACAGAGATGTGGGGAATAAAGGGAGAAAGGATCACGTTACATCTTTTAAGCATTTTGCAAATGGATAAAATGGTCCCAAACAAAAATAAAACACATTCACAAGGGTCACTGAGAATTTAAGGATTATAAAATTAAATGAGGTCTTTGCTTTGAGGAGGATATCAACTCAGTGAAGTTATACATTTAACAAAAAGCAGCTAGTGTTTTTAAAAAATTGATATGCAGGCTTTTGAATTACACAGAATTTTCCCTCAGGCTAGATGTAAAAGAGAAAAATAGATATTTCTGGTCGTTTGCATAATAGAAAGCCTAGTTTATCTTTGTCTGCCAGCTTCTGTGGCAATCTCTATTCTATTTAGTCTACAACCGCTATGTAGAAATCTGTGAGATGACTCCACAGTATGATTTGTTTGAGTGTTGAAAGGCCATGCTGCTAGATAATAAGAATAATGAGCATTTATATTGCTCTTTTGAGTGTTCAAAGGGGTAGGTATACTACCTCATTAATTCTTATAACAACCCTGTAAGGTAGATTACTGTTGGAGAGAGATTACAGCCAAAAAGCCTATTAACAGTCCATTTAGTTGGTGCATTGCAGCCTTGTTTGAAAGTAGTGGGAACCAATATATAACATCTGGCCTGTGGAGCACAGTTTTGGATGTTTTTTCCCCCCCTAGAGGTCCTTTTTTGGAGCAAAGGATAGCAAGGAAGAGAGTTTCTAAACAGAGAAGAGGCTGAATTGGGCAATTAAAGAAGTGAAAACATACTCATCTTGATCTGTACCAATTACATTTGCTACCAGTTAGCTTCAAGTGGAAGTGTGAAAGCTCAGGGAGAAAAACATGGAATTTTTTTTCAGGGGAAAGAGATTTCTATTTTTTTTCCCCCAAGGACAGATTTGCATAAAAATTTGAAAATGGTGGTGGGGGGAACATAGAATAAAACTCTGATTATTATTTTTTTCTTTTGGAACTAGGAAAGAAAAAAATTAAGGTAAGGTTTTGCTTATTCAAAGTTCCAGGAACTTTTTGTATGTAGGTTTGTATGTAAGACAGTCTAAAGAAGATAGGACACACATATTATGATTGTAACTTTCTAAATAATATACTTATACATGTTAATAATATATTTATATATTTATTTTATTACAATGTTTGTAGTATTTGTTTTCCTTTTCCCTCCTACATCTCAGATGGATAAAACCCTCAAGATGATTTGTGCTTTCATATGACAAGCTGCAGCAGTTTACAACTCTATCTTTAGTATAAACTAAGAATGTTACTATATTTTTAAATTTTAGAAATATGCCTAATAATCCAATAGGACCATTTCCCCCATACTGGGACTTGAGACAGCTTACAAAATATTAAAAATATGGAAACAACAATAACAATCGACTTAGTTTCAGCCTACCTTTTCCCCAAAACTAGGACTCAAGGCAGCTTACAATTAATATAGTTAGTAATATACAAAAGGCAACATTAAAATAGAATTAAACTATGCCCCAAAAGGATAGCATGCAGTTTAAAAACAGTTCAATAGAAGAATATTGCCAACCTGGAATGTGTCTAGAGGAGGGTGACCAAAATGGTAAAAGGTCTGGAAGCCATTCCCTATGAGGGGCAGTTTAGGAAGTTGGGTATGTTTAGCCTGGAGAAGAGAAAGTTAAGAGGAGACATGATAGCCATGTTTAAATATTTGAAGGGATGTCATATTGAGAAAGGAGCAGGCTTGTTTTCTGCTGCTCCAGAGACCAGGACACAGAGCAGTGGATTCAAACTACAGGAAAAGAGATTCCACCTAAACATGAGGAAGAACTTATTTATGTAAAAGCTGTTCCACAGTGAAATACACTGCCTCAGAGTATGGTGGAGTCTCCTCCTTTGGAGGTTTTTAAACAGAGGCTGGATGACCATCGGTCAGGAGTGCTTTGATTGTGTATTCCTGCATGGCAGGGGGTTGGACTGGATGGCTCTTGTAGTCTCCCCCATCTCTGTGATTCTATGAAAAACAGTACAGTACCCTCAAGAGACCTTTCTTTGAAAACATATTGTTCCATTGTTTGTATTTTATATTTTTATATGCTATTCAGGGAGCCCATGTTATAGTTGCAGTAAATAAACAAGGAAATGAATTCTGAGGCTAAATACAAGTTCCTGGACTGAACATAGATAGTCTCAGACACCTTGCTCCTAATTGTTAAGTGTATGTTCTCTCTTCAACAAGCTACCATGAGAGACAACTTCCAGGCAAATCTACAAACGAAACTTTAAGACCATCCTACAGCTCCTTCTCCTACAGTGCTTTGGCAACATATAAAAAACAGTATCCTCCAGTCTGCAGAAGAATCCCTCAGGTTCTCCCACAAGAAAAATCAAGACTGGTTTGATGAAAACAACCAAGAGATCCAGGAGCTGTTGGCAAGGAAGAGAGCTGCTCACCAGGCATACCTCGCCCAGCCAACCTGTCATGTAAGAAAAGCAGCTTTCCGCCTCACATGTAGCAAACTACAACAAAAACTCCGAGACATGCAGAACAAGTGGTGGATCAATATAGCAGAAAAGACACAACGCTGTGCAGATCTGGGTGATCATAGAGGATTTTATGAAGCTCTTAAAGCAGTGTTTGGACCTACTTATCAGGTCCAAAGCTCCTTATACAGTACAGATGGTCAAACATTAATTACTGATAAAGCCTCCATCCTGAATCGTTGGGCTGAACATTTTCAAAGTCTCTTTAGCGCCAACCGAGTAGTCCAAGCCTCAGCTATCCAACATATGATACAAAAACTGATGAAAAATGAATTGGACATAGCTCCCACTTTGGAAGAGACCCTTAAGGCCATACAGCAGATGAAAAAACGGCAAGGCAGCTGGGATTGATGGAATCCCACCTGAAGTTTGGAAACACGGAGGTCATGCACTCCACGAAAAATTCCACGAATTCCTTGTGAATTGCTGGGAAAAAGGGGAACTGCCATCAGACCTCCGAGATGCAGTCATCATCACCCTGTACAAGAAAAAAGGAGCAAAATCCGACTGCTCAAACTATCGAGGCATAACACTGCTCTCTATTGCTGGAAAAATCCTTGCAAGGATACTCCTGAACAGATTAGTTCCTGCTATTGCAGAAGAACTTCTCCCTGAAAGCCAATGTGGCTTGAGAGCCAATAGGAGTACTACAGACATGGTATTTGCCCTTAGGCAACTGCAAGAAAAATGTAGGGAGCAGAACAAGGGTCTCTATGTAACATTTGTTGACCTCACCAAAGCCTTTGACACTGTAAGTAGAAAAGGTCTGTGGCAGATCCTGGAAAGACTAGGATGTCCCCCCCAAATTCCTTAAAATGATTATCTTGCTACACGAGGGACAGCGTGGTCAAGTCAGATATGGCGATGCTCTTTCAGAGCCCTTTCTAATAACTAATGGAGTGAAGCAAGGTTGTGTTCTTGCACCAACTTTATTTACAATCTTCTTTAGCACGATGCTCCAAAGGGCTATGGCAGAGCTTGAAGAAGACGACGGCATCTATATACGCTACCGTACTGATGGTAGCTTGTTTAACTTAAGCCGTCTGAGGGCTCACACTAAGACTTTAAACTATCTAGTCCGTGAGCTGCTCTTCGCCGATGCTGCTGCCCTTGTTGCCCACACAGAAGCAGCTCTGCAGCGCCTAACATCCTACTTTGCAACAGCTGCAGAGCTGTTTGGGTTAGAAGTCAACCTGAAGAAAACAGAAGTTCTTTACCAGCCTGCACCACAGGACGAACACCAGCATCCCCACATTGCCGTCGGCAAATCTGTGCTCAAGTCCGTTCAGCAGTTCACCTAACCTGGGAAGCATCATCTCCTCAGATGCCAAGATTGACAAAGAGACCGATCACAGATTAGCAAAGGCATATAGTGCATTTGGAAGACTTCACAAAAGAGTCTGGAGCAATAAACACCTGAGGCAAAGCACAAAAATCAGTGTGTATAGAGCCATCGTACTGTCTATCCTCCTTTATGGATCTGAAACATGGGTCACCTATCGCCACCACCTACGACTCCTCGAGCGCTTTCATCAGCGCTGTCTACGCAGAATCCTAAATATACACTGGACTGACTATGTGACGAATGTTGCTGTCCTTGAGCAAGCAGGGATCACCAGCATTGAGGCCATGATATTGAGAACACAGCTGCGCTGGGCAGGGCACGTTTCTAGGATGGAGGACCATTGCATCCCAAAAATACTACTCTACGGTGAACTCGCCACGGGTCAGCGTAAGAGGGGCGCTCCAAAAAAGCGATACAAAGACTCCCTGAAACAACATCTCAGGCTTGGCCAAATTGATCACCAATAGTGGTCCGCCCTGGCCTCACATCGGGAGGCATGGAGAAGCACTATCCACAATGCTGCAGCCTTATTTGAGAACTCACAACAAACAAGTCTTGAAGAGAAACGACAACGCAGAAAGAATCACAACCCAAAAACATCACCCAAGGAGACCTTCTGCTGTGCTTTTTGCAACCGGACTTGTTTATCTCGGATTGGCCTTTTTAGTCATCAGCTCGCTTGCAGGAAGCGTGGGATGAGTCCTTCCTGAATCTTCGTTTGCGAAGAAAAGCCAGAGAGAGATGTTCTCTCTTCTTCTGCCCTGCCTCATCCCACATCCCACTGTTTTGTTACAGGTTATGGACTTTGGTGTTCTGGTAAAAACAAAACAAAACAAAACACCAAACCTCATAATATATCCCACAAGAATGAAGTCATTATCTTTCAATTCAAGCCCTTTAATGATTAAGTTGTTCAACTAGCTACTTTGAATTGTAGATTGGTTTGAATTGCAATTGTAGTATAGAATTTTCTAGCCACCTTTTCTACACCTATGTTTTTAAAAAAGGAACTGGAGGATAACATATGGTTCCTGTTTTGATGGGAAGAATGTTACATGCAACAACCCAACACTGACACCACTTCTGAGTCCTTCCTGGGATGACAGCATGCAGTACAGATAGATTTGGAGTGGCTACAGGGGGCACTCCAGAGACACACAGATACTCTTACAAGTCCGTTCTCCAAGGGACAGAGATGAAAGCTTGTCTCTTCAGTGCTGATGTTCTTGACAAATACCTCTCAATGACATCTGCTGTAGCTAAAAAAGTGCTAGGAGTTTGCTGGTCAAACTAGAAGGGATGACAACAAAACATTTTTTAAAAAATCTGTACAGTGAACATGAAGTGGCCTCCTTTTTACATCAAAATAGATTTGCATGTGAAGAGAGCTAAACTCTCCCCTACTCAAAGCATGGAAATTTTATGTTCTGGGACTACCACTCCCAGAATCCCCCAGTTAGCTATAGTGATAATTTTTGCAAGCTCTGTCCCTTCTGGGATTTTCCCCTTGGATTGGCTCACTCTGGTGCCAAGCTAATAGAAATAGTTATCTAATTATTCATTTAATGCTTCACTTTTTTCCTCAGTAGGGGACCCAGGGCTGAATGATAGGCTCATAGGCTGAAATCCTGTTGAACAGAGTAAAAAGTATTTCCAGAATAATACTGTGGAATGTTACACATGGTGATGACCACTGGGAAAACATGAATTCCACTTGACCAAGGAAGTCTTTGGATGCCTCATTGTGCAAGTGGCAGAAATGTCAGAATCTCTCATGCTGTGACGTGTGTAGTTTGATACAATAGGACCCCATACCCTCCAGTGCTTCCCAGATGAAAAATGGGGCACGTGTGACCAGAGTGTGGTCAATAGGGCAAAAGTTATTAATGAGGAAGGACACACAAGCTAGGAAAAGCAGCAGCAGTTTGCTTTTGCCTGAGTCTACTGAGAAGAGCAAAATCCTACCTGCTGAGTTAAAGTAATTGAGTGCAAACTACTTTTGCACAGTGGACTTAGTTTGCAGCAATGGACAAAGGAGGAAAATGGGAGGAAGAGAGAGAAACTAGGACATTTTAAAAGCAACTGGAAGAGTGAGTGGGCCAGCAGAGAACTAAATGGGACTGTCCCTGCCAAATCAGGACTGTTGGTGGGTATGGGGTCCTGACCATAGTGACTACTTGTGGAGTGGTAAGGTGAAGAGAGGGAAAGAGTTCAATTCCTCTCATTTGGTCTCTCCTTTTGATATAAAAACAAGGCACCCTTCACTATGAATTGGGGAAGCTGTGTGAAAAACTAACATGGCTGCCCTGCTGACATCAAGTGGGAGTCATTACTAAGGCATTTGATATTCATGTAGTGAACTTGTTTTGGCATAGTTATCTTTTTTTGGATTTAGAGTCTTTCTTGCATGTTTTGAGTGAAACTATAAAATCCCAATGCAGAAATGTCCCAAGTCACTGAACCAAGAGGCCTCTCAGTTCTGTCATAAGGCTAAAATAAAAGTAAAGATAAAAATCATAGACTTGGTCAACTCCTGTTTTCCTTTGATGCTCAAAAACATTCATTTGACCTTTTGAAAAACTCTAGTTTCCAGGAGTATTAGTCTGTTGTGGCAAAAAAACCCAAAAAGTCTTGGGGCACTTAAAAAAAACATACAGTATTTTATTGGGCATAAACTTTCATGCTCTTCTGTCTACTCCATGAGATCCATAACAAAACCCCAGTGTCCCATGGATTCTACCACAATATGCCTCCAAGATAAATGATGTTGATGAGTGAATGAAATCATCATTAGAATCCATCCCAACTGACAGTGTTTGGGAAGGAAGGGAAGGAGAAAAACACTATTTCCCATTCTGGCAGAGGAGTCAAGACGGAGCTCTTTCTTTGCTTTGAGAAACTTGAGGCTTTAACTTTGGTGGAGCTTAAATATTGGTCATGAATTTCTCAGGGCTTTCTTTGGAACAAAGGGAAAATGAATTAAAAGATGTGGTTTTTGTCACCCACTCCCCACTTGTTTTTGTGATTTGGGGTTGTAGACTTTGAGGGGAGGGGTATGTCTCTCACAATCTCAGTTTCCGTTATCCAGCTTGTTGGACTTGGTAGAGATTTATGCCTTTGCTTGGCTGCTTTCCTTTGAGAAGGAATTGTTGCACATATTTCAGCTGCAAAGTAATTTCCTCCAACTTCTGGATCTCCTTGGCTTTTTGTAACACACACCCTACTTCACTTGTCTGTTCTGGATTCAGCCAGCCAGACGCCAAAACGCTTTCATGATCAACATTACTCTACAAGAACATGCTGTGCTTCTGAGTAGCTGAGATCCACCCCACTAGGAGGGGCAGGTTGTGCCTAATACCACTGCCATGGCATATAATGAAACCTTGGGCTTGTCTACACAACGGGAAAAACCCATTACCCCCTCTCCACGCATCTGGTGCAATAAGGCCACATGACACATAGCTCTATCTGCAACTAACTCAGGTATACAACCTTAACCCGGGTTTTAAACTCACAGTTTTCTCTGGAGTTTGCAGGAAATTCCAGTGTTATCCTGTAGTGTGAACAGTGGATCCACCCTGGATTCAGGGAGTGTGTGTGTGGGGAGAAGCAGGACAGATCACTGCTTGGCAGGACATTGTGGTAAATGGCAGTGCCTGCCAGGCAGCGATCTGATGGAGGAAAGGCAGTGGCGGCAGACCAAAGCAACATCCTAATGAAGGGACACATGTAGACATCTACCCGATATCCCTGCAGAGAAACAGGTAGCAGGATTGCTCCAGGATGGGTCCGGGGCAGGACAGTCAGGGAGTCCATTCAAAAGCCCACGAAAAAGTCAATTCAGACTTTTGCTCCTAGTGTAGACAAGCCCCATGGGGCCCTCTTTCAGGAGGAAAGAGGTTGCTTAACCCTTCCCCCTCCTGTGACTTTTCCTCTGAAACATCCTTTCAGCTGCTGTTTTTTATTGTAGCCAGAGAGTTAGATATATACACATGGGCTTAGGAGTTTGAGGAAGAAAAGCCACTGAAGATGTTGGAGGTTTCAGAGGAAAGCAACTTCAAGGAGGAGGATTAAGAACACCCCTCTCTTCTAGAGTTTAAGTTCACAGAATCGTAGCGTGGGAAGGAATCTCAACATATATAAGTATATAGTCCAACTATATATATCTACATAGTCCAACATTCTGTTCACACAGTAGCTCATTAGTTGCCTGTGGAAAAACCACCAGCAGAACATAAGTACAGCTGTACCATCCATCTTGCACTCTAACACAAAAGCTAACCATTGCTACTGGAGGTGGCATATAGCCATCCTGGCTAGTAACCATTGATGGGCTCAATCCTCCATGAATTTGTCTTGTCCTCTTTTGAAACCAACTAAGCTGACAACTATCTGCAATGAATTCCACACTTTACTTTGCTCTGTGTGCTTAGGATCACAGACTCATGAGCTGCTTGACACACTGCAGAAATAATGCAGTTTGACACTGCTTTAACTCTCATGGCTCCATCCTGTGGAATTCTGGGATTAGTGGTTTGTTGTGGCACCAGAACTCTCTGACAGAGAAGGCTAAATATCTCACAAAACTACAAATCCCACAATTCTATAGCATGGAGCCATGGCAGTTAAAGCAGTGTCAAACTGCATTATTTTTGCAGTGTGTCAGCAGCCGTAGACTCATTGAGTCGAAAGCGACCACATGCAGGAATATACAACTAAAGCACTCCAAAACATGGCCATCCAACCACTAATTCACTCTTTTTAAAGTCCTTCAAAAAAAGGAGAATCCAAGGCAGTCTATTCCACTGTCAAACAGCTCTTATAGTCAGTAAGTTCTTCCTAGTGTTTAGGTGGAACCTCTTTTCTTGTGATTTGAATCCCTTGGTTTGCCTTCTGTTTCTGAAGCAGCAGAAAATAAGCTTGTTGCTTCAAATAGTTAAAGATGGCTATCATGTCACCTTTCCATCTTTTCTTCTCCAAGCTAAACATAGCTGAGTCCCTCAAGTTAACCCTTTTTAGAGGGGTAATTTGCAAAGGAGAAAAAGCCAGTGAGCCTTGATTGTTGATGCCTATGGTAGAACGTTAGTGGGATTTTCTGAGCAGGAAGGATTGGCCCACTTTGTTCAACAGGTTACTTTAATGATTATCAAATATGTATTTGTGATAAAGGCCTGATTTCAATTAAAACTGTGTTTAATGAAGGGCGGGAAGGGGTTGAAAGGCCAGTGACTTGTATTTGTATTGGTTCCCAGAAATGATATAAGGGTTGAATCTATTCCAACTGCATGATCCTGATTGTCTGAGTTTTCTCCTTCTTTTGGAATACTTTTGCAATAAACATTTTCATCTTGGTCCACACACATATCAAGATCCTGTGGGAATATGGAGTGCTCTAGTACTTCAAATTACAGGTAGGGCCTGTATGAATGGTCCTCAATGTAACTTTCTTTCTTTCTTTCTTTTTTTATACCAAAAAATCTTTGCCAGAAGAAGTCTAGTATATCAAGGAGAGTTGTTCTGAACAGTTCTATTCTTTAGTGTTCTTAGTCTTCTACATGCAAGTACCTGGTTATTGTTGTTTTAATAATGTAAGAGAAAGTATTTCTAAAAATGATGCCCTTTACTAACAATCTGAAGTAGTAGACTTTGCTCCATAATCTCAGAATCCTATCACTGTTTTTTGGTTTGTTTGGTTTTTGCCATATTTACAGACCTGGGGCCCTTTCACCCTACACAATTTTAGCAGTTTGGTACCACTTTAATTGCCATGGGTGAATCTAAGGAATCCTGGGGCTTGTAGTTTAGTGAGGCCCTAGAGCTCTCAGGTAGAGAATTCTAAGTACTTCCCCCTAAACTGCAAATTCCAGGATTCCATAGGATGCAGCTTTGGCAGTTAAAGTGGAATCATAGTGCTATAATTGGGTAGCATGGATGTTTTGGAAATATTGTGACTCCCAGTAGGATTCTAGAAAAATTTAAAAGCAGTTGGGACACAAACAAGCATGACATGAAGACTATTTTGTGACTGTTTCCTTTTGTCACTTGTTTCAGGTCTGTCAGCAACACTCAATAAAGCAAGGGCTCTATTATAATGTATATTTAGCCAAGCTATAATCTAGCTTTCTTTGCCCTTCCTGTTTGGTGACAACAAATTTCCAGTCTGATGGAAACCAAGGTAGGGTACAGTCCACCCACATGCCCTGTTTGAGTGACAAGGCTTCATCAAAGCCAAGCCAACAGGGAATATCAAGCATTCTCCCTTTACCCACCCATTCCTTCCGGAGTGCCTATTTCTCCAACTATAACAGTTAGATTTTACTTAATTTGTTCTGCTACTTGTTTTTAATTGTGAGTTGATTTATTATTGTTCCATCATTTCATTGTACTCCACCTTGGTATTTTTACTGAGAAGGTGACCTATGCATCACTTGAACAGCAGCAAAAATATTAACAGCTATGCCCCCCCCCACTTGTTCCTTTAGCATCATTACTAATGTCATGTTTCAGCACAGCAAGGGGCGTTGACACTGGGGAAGGAACAAAGAGGCATGAGTTCATGGTCCTATGACTCAGTCCCATTTGTTTAACCATGGTTAAGAAGTCGCAAGAAGAAAGTGTCTTCCTGTTCTGTTGACATCTTCATTGTATTGCAGTGCCAAGCACTTGACTCAGGCCTGTCTCTCACCAGTCGGCCAAATAAGTCTTCTGCATTGTTCCATAGCAGTTGCCAGCTTTAGCTTTAAATAGAGTAGAGTGTATGACTGGATGGGCCCTGTGTAACAGTTCATCCGGAGGACCTAGCACACTTTACTTGCAAATAGTAACATTTATGCATTTTTTGAATAAATAAATACATTTGGAAGTATACAAAGACTGTTTGTGAGGAACAAAATTTGAGGGGTGGGAATAACCTTTTTGAACCAAAGCTTCCAGAATGCCCCTGCTAGTATAATCTTGGCTATATTGGATTGGGTAATCTGGGAGCTGTAGTCCAAAAAGGTAATGTTTCCATTCTTGGGGGCAGGGGGGGTGCGCTCTCCATTAAAAAGCAGGACCACTTCCTGTCCTGGGCCCAATGATGTATGCAAGTCTTTTATTCAATGTCTCAAGTCTGGGAGCCAACTTTATGTAATAGGGGAAAAAAAGGAGGTGGTGGTGAGGTGTGTGTGTGTGTGACAATTTCAATAACTAGAAAATCAAGAAGATATGCACAAAGTTAGGTAAAAAAAATTATCAGCAAACACATTAGCCAATGGGCTTGAGGAAGGGCTTGGCAGCCTGTCCCTGCTGCACATTGGAGGAGCCTTCTAAAGCTTTTGAAAAGCTTTAGAAGGATTCTTCAGCCTCAAGCATGTTGCCTAACGCATTTGCTGTAACCACTCCTTCATGTGACTGGTAGGCAAGAAGCAGTGAGATCATGGAAGCGTTGTTCAAAGGAGGAAAACTTTTCTCCATTCCATAATGTTTCTGGATCAACGTGTTATGTTACAGGACCAAGGCCAACAAGTTGGCTGCTAAAAATATACAAGTCCCGAGTCAAGTCAGTGTGCCATTTATTGTTGAGTCCAAGTCAAGTCATTGAAGTTACTTGAGTCTGACTTGAGTCCAAGACTGATGTAGACTCAAGTCTACATCACTATCTGGGCCAACCCATACAATTCAGCACAGAGAGCAGTGCTATTGTACTGAATGTGGTCTGGACCAGCTAAACAGTCCACCTTCCTTCAGAGAATAACCTAAACTCTGTCTGTTCCAGAATGGAAGAATCATCCTGTTAGAAATCAGTGTCCAGTGTGATTTCACAGAACACTCCTTCCTGATTAAAGCAGTGGCAGCCAGTTCATGGATTAGATCACTACAGGACAAGAGTACAGAAATCAGAACTACTTGAATATTTTTGTTATTTCAAGATGGCCGCACTGCAAATGTAACCAAGTACATGCATTTTTATTGCAATTTATTCCCTTGCATTTTATTTGTAACAGATTCTCTGCTCGCCCTCTGTTTGTACCCAGAATATGCTTTCTTTCTTCACCACTGCTGTTATCTTGGAACTTCCCTTTCCTCTACTTTTTGTTCTGTCTTCAATCTATACTTTCCCTCTGTTTCTGTCTGTGCTGTCCTTTTGCTTCTTCTACAACAGCCTTATCATTATTATTCTTGCAGTTACAGCACACCATGCTTTCACTCTTCCAGCAGCTCACACTGGTGAAGGGACTTGCAGATATAGTGGCAAGCTGGAAGAGTTGGTTCCAGTTCCTTGCTGTGCCATGAATCTAGCAGAAAGGCATGCAGCTGGAGTGTCGGAGTTAATTTCCCATCCCTGCTTCCAGTTTTGATGGGCCCTAAATGTTTTTCGAGAGATGAGAGAAAGAGCTATATGTTGCATTGGTCATCTGACACAGAGCTAGGGAAAATATTTTTGGACTGCAACTCCCAGATCATCCAGCAAGCATGGCCAATGACCATGTTAGTTGGAGAATTCTGGAATTTGCAGTGTAAAAACAAAACTTCCCCAAGCTATGCATCATTTGGAATTACCCAGTGAGGCTGCAAATAGGCTCGCCAGTTTGAAAGTCCCCATATGAAGTCACACAAATTATATAGGGATGTAAACCAGCAGTGGGCAACAGGCAGGATTTGGATAACTGCATTGTCCCCCCATATGGTACTTTGGAGGAATGCACCCACTGCTATGCTTGTTCCACCCTCTTGGTTTTTGTGGGTTTGGGGTTTTTCTGCTTTTAAAAGTTTCTTTAAATCAAAGAGATAGAGATAGAATCAGAGAGCCAGCATAATGTAGTGGCTTAGTGTTGGACTAGGAT
This sequence comes from Gambelia wislizenii, assembly GCA_030847615.1. Taxonomy (NCBI): domain Eukaryota; kingdom Metazoa; phylum Chordata; class Lepidosauria; order Squamata; family Crotaphytidae; genus Gambelia; species Gambelia wislizenii. The sequence continues at coordinate 18,196,005 of JAUMIR010000001.1, read as the reverse complement.
GCTGGGAGACCAGGATTTAAATCCCTGCTTAAGCCATGGAAACCCACTGGATGGATCTTGGAGAGGTCACTTTCTCCCAGCCTCAGAAGAAGGGAATGCCTATCCCCCTCTCTGAATAAATCTGTACACATACATTTGAAAAATAAATTAGGCCCCAAAATCTTTAATAGAAACCCATGTTTTGTCTTGGCACTGGGAAGAGAACAATGTTAGCGCCAATTGGACTGCCAAGGGGAGGGCACTCCACAAATTGGGTGCCTCAGCAGAGAAGGCCATCTCCTGGGTACTCCCATATTATATTGCTTCCACAAGTGGGGCACAGAAAATAGGCCCTTCCAATAGCTCTCAGACCTTTGGCAGGCATATATAGGGAAAGGCTCTCCTTCAGGTGTTCTGGCCCTGAGCTGCGTAGGGCTTTAAATGCCATCACCGCCATCTTGAATTCAGTGTAGACGTGGACAGGCAGCAAGTGCATCTCCTTTAAATCCCATGTTATATGTTGTCTATATGTTATGCTGGCCAACAGTCTCACTGTGGTATTGTGCACTAATTGTAGCTTCTGAGTCACGTTCAGTTTTTTTAAAGGTGTTCTTCATAAATGTAACAGCTAACTTTGTCCTGAAGTTTGTGATGTCATTTGTTCCCACACCTGTTTCCGAGGCTAAATTATTCTTCCTACGCATATGAGAATACAGCCAAGAATAAATAAACAACTCCACAAACAAATGGCAGCTTCATTGTTCAGAACAGGGGTGGGCAGCTGTGCCAGGGGGGGCTAAATCCCCCCCAGCACCATTAGGGCTGCACAGCTGCTTCAAACCGAAACTGGAAGCGATCATAGCATCATAGAGTTGGAAGAGACCATAAGAGACCAACCCTCTGCCATGCAGGAATACACAATCAAATTGTTCCCGACAGATGGCCATCCAGCCTCTGTTTAAAAACCTCCAAAGAAGGAGACTCCACCACACTCCAAGGCAGTGCATTCCACTGCTGAACTCCTCTTACTGTCAGGAAGTTCTTCCCAATGTACCTTCCAGTTTTATTGTTGCTATTGCTTTTTGGGGGTGGGCAAAGTGCATCTGTGGGGCTGCATGCAGGCCCCAAGGCTGTTATTACACACATACAGACACACTAGGAACCCCTGGACTGCCCTTTTTTTGGGTGGTGGGGGCAAAAAGGGCAAATTGCCTCTCCTGGAAACCTTTTCAAGTAAGGAGCCCCTTACATTGTTGGTACACATTTTTCTAAACCCAAAGTTGACCTCTGGCCACTTCTAGGTTTGCATTTCCCCCACTTTATTTTGGCTTTTTTTGGCAATCTGTGCAGCCCACAGTAGATTCTGCTGAATTTGCTCACTACTTTCTAGCCCCAACCAGCTGCCATTCCCTGTAATCCCTCCAGCATTTTTGTTTTGTGTTGTCAACTTGACTTTAAGTTACAGCACCTAGAAATGAGAAACTTCCAAGAGCCCCAGACCTAATCCACACTACACAAATAATCCAGTTTGAGATTGGTCTTTTTGCCATGACTCTCTCCTACAGAATCCTGGGATTTGTAGGTTAGTGAGGCACCAGCTCTCTTTGGCAGGGAAGGTTAAAGACTTTATAAGACTACAAATCCCAAGACTCAGTAGGAAGGAGTCATGGCAAATAATCCAGTTTCAAACTGGATTATTTGTGTAGTGTGGATTTGGCCCCTGTCATCGACAGCCCTGCTCTGGTCTTGCAAACTTGGGGTCCTGGCTGCCTTGATCAAGTCAATCCATCTGTTATGGTGTCTTCCTCTTTTCAAGCTGTCTTCCAGTTTACTGAGCATTGCTATATTTTCCATGAGTTATGTCATCTCATGGTGTGTCCAAAGAACAATAGCTGCAGTTAAGACATAGTGGCTTCTGAGAAGAGCTCAGGCTTGATTTGATTCCCATCATAGTGCAGCAGTTTTCAAAGAGATAGCTGTATTAGTCTGTTCCAGCAAAACAATAATTTTACAGCACCTTTTAGACTAACACATGCATCTGCAGCCCACAAGAGGTCACATTGTAATCCACAAAAATTTGCGCTAAGCGAGTCTATTAATCTTAAAGGTGATCATCTTCTGATAGTCAAACTAATGAGTAGGTTATAATACTTTCTTTCCTCCTGTCCTCCTCTCTCGTGCTTCTCCACTTCTATGGAAAATGCAGCTCTCTTTCTATCAAACACCTTCTTCCAAAACGCTATTATTTCTCCATGGATGAAAATCACCTCCTATAGTATACTCCAGTGCCTCCACAATTTCTCCTCTTGTCCTGAAATTACTGGTTAGCTTTGCCTCTGAACGACCTTGTGTATGTAGAAGTCAGACAGGCAAAACTTTTGGATTATTTCTTCATTCTGAACGCCTCCAGGAACATGTGGCGACGCGACGCTGTGGTTCACTGGGATGATCTGCTTTGCACCGTCTTATATAAATCAGCTGCAAGAACTCCTTGCCAGCGAAGCATCTGTGTAACATCCATAGATCATCTTTGGAATATTGTTTATTTCCTATCATTTTTCTGTCTTGGCACATTTCTTTGGGTGGATCAAGCTCCATGTTTTCATCAGACCTGATTTCTCTCCTGCTCCTTGTCAGAAACTTGACTAGCATATCCATCCCTCTTGTTGGACGGACACATCAAAATGGGAATGACCTGTCTTTTGTTCTCATTAGCTAGGCTGCCTTCCCACCCACTACACCTTTGTACGGCTACATGGTTTATGTTATTTGAAACATGTCAGTGGATGGAGGGATGAGTCTGCCAGCAACTGGGAAAGAATAAGTTTCAAACGCGTTGTATTAAATCCACTTATTGCCTGAAGCTTCTTTTCTGTTGTTCTTTCCCTAACCTGTAAATCCTCTCTTCTCTGCCTGGGATTTCTGTCAATTGTGGAAACCTGTTGAAAGGATATTTTGTCTTTGGCTTTCACTAGTCTCTTTCAATTGTAAATACAGTTGTCCCTCCATATTCACGGATTTGACATTCACAAATTTAAGTATTCACGGATTTAAGTATTCATGGCTTGAAAATATTCTTAAAAAAGTAATAATCCAAAAAGCAAACCTTGATTTTGCCATCTTATATAAGGGACACTGTTTTGCTTTGCCATTGCATATAATGGGACTTGAGTATTCTTAGATTTGGGTATTCACGGGGGTCCTGGAACCAAACCTCAGCGAATGTGAAGGGACAACTGTATTCTTTCCTGAATGTTGGTGGAACTTCAAGGGATCATAGAATCATGCAAGACAAGCTTGCTCCATCTTCCACATGACATCCCTGCAGATATTGATACATGGCCATCATATTACCTCCAGTCTTTTCCAAGCTAAACATATATAGCTCCCTCATAAGCCATCCATCATAAGGCTTGTTTTCCAGACATTTTACCATCTTGTTTGCCCTCCTCTGAACATTTTCCAACTTGCCAATATCCTTCTTGATCTGTGGTGCCCAGAATTGGACACAGTATTCCAGGTGAGGTCTTACCAAAACAGATTAGAATGATGCCATGATTTGGACAGTATACTCATGCTGCCTAGAATTGTATTGGCTTTTTGGGCTTCCACATCACACTTTTTGACTCATGTTTAGTTTGTGGTCTATTAAGGCTGCTAAATCTTTTTAAAAATGTACTGTTGTCAAGCCAGGTGTCACCCATCCTATATTTGTGCTTTTCATTTTCCTGCCTCAATTTATTTATTTATTTATTTATTGCATTTGTATGCCACCTTTCTCTCAGAATGAGACTCAAGGTGGCTCCCAGAGACAATCACTCTAAAAAACATTCACAATAAAATGAAAAATAGTAAAAACACACATAAAGCACTATAAAAGACATTTTTAAAAAACAAATACAAGTTTAGAAAGATAAGGTTTTTTTGTTTGTTTATTTGTTTGTTTGTTTTGGCCCAGTTCTCCAATTTTGTATTCTGATCCTATCCTCTGAGGTATTAGCTACCTCTCCTAATTTGGTGTCTGCAAATTTGATAAGTATGCTCTGTATTCCATCATGGAAGTCATTTATAAAGTGCTGAGCAACACTGAGCCCAGGACAGAATCCTGTGACACCCGACTAGTCACTTCTGTCCATGTTGAAGAGGAGCCATTGATAAACATTCTTTGAGTTTGTTCAGTCAATCAGTTATAAATCCACCCAACAGTAGCACTGCTTAGCCCACATTTTGCCAGTTTGTCTCCAAGAATATTGTGGGGTACCTTGTCAAAAGCCATACTGAAGTCAAGATATAATACATGGACAGCATTCCCCTAATCTACCAACCTAGTAACACACACATACACACACTTTCTTTCTCTGTGGTGTGGGTGTGAGAGAGGAATTGATTAATTTGGCATGACTTGTTTTTGAGACCAAAAAAATAAAATTAAATAAATTTGTTGATATTTGCATTTTTTTCAACTTTCGCAGGGGTTTATTGGCCTAACCCCCATGAATGTGGAGGGTCCACTGTACAGGAAAAGAGATTCCACCTAAATATTAGGAAGAATTTGCTGATGGTAAGACTTGTTCAACAGGGGAATATACTGCCTTGGAGTGTGGTGGAGTCTCCTTCTTTGGAGGTTTTTAAACAGAGCCTGGATGCCCATTTGTCAGGAGTGCTTGTGTATTCCTGCATGACAGGGGATTGGTCTAGATGACCCTTCTGGTCTCTTCCAACTCTATGATTCTATGAGGCCATAATACCCAATGCAGACATTGGGCTGTAAGATTGTAGCCATTAATTGTATTCCTGAATTAGTGAACACACTCCCACTGGGCCCTGCATTTTGTCAGGTCCTGGTCATATGATTGCATCTACACATTCAGAAGAATTAAGTAGTATAGCCCTGCTGGGTCTATGTCACTTTGGGATGTGAGAAGGAATCATATGCTTGAATACTCTGTCAGATGTTCCCTGATTGTGCAAATCCAGTTGTCAACAAGAAGGGACAGCTGAACCTTGTCTCTGGTATATTAGTTTTCTTTGCAGAAAAGGGGGTGTTTTCACAGGTGGGCATTTTCAGTCTCTGAAGCCCACATGTGAAGTATGAAATGGCATAGTGCCAAGAGGGCTATATCATGTGAGTCTTCGAAATGTGTAGCTCAGCACTGAATTATTCCATTATTTGTTGTTTGACAACATTGCTGAATTGCTGGTCAAATCAGGACATTTCCTCTGCTTTAGCAGCCAGTGCAAGTACAGTGGATTGAGAGTTGAATTCAGATAAGGTAGAAAACCAATTGCTTTTCATCCACCAAGAAACTTGTGAAGTAGCCTCTGATAAGTTAATCTTTCTCAGTTTAACCATCCTAGCTTGCTATAAGAATAATTGCAGACATTCTGGAAGAAGCAGATAACTTGATACAAATGAGATTAGGCAGTCGGTAGGTTCTGACTAGAATTTTTCCAGTAGAACAACCTTCATTGCCTGGTAAGCGTTGCTTTAGTTTCCAGTGACCGTGTTTAAAATGGATTTTGTGGCTTCCATTCAAATATTGATTGAAACACATAAAGGGTGGATTCTTTTGAGTGCCTGCCCATTTGTTGGACCTGATTTTTAGAAGCTGTAGGCAGATTTGCTTCCCAGTAGAGATATAAATCTTTGCCTGAAAATTTTCACAATTTTCCCCCTACTGAGTGAGATTGCAAGAAACAGTATGGATTTTTTTTTATTTTCCTCCCCCACTCCCACTGCTGCTGGGACTTTTTGTGAAAATATTGTTTATGCAAACAAACAAAAAAAAACCCTTTGAATTTTGTGCAAAAAAGATTTTGAGTATGAAAACTTATTTGCATTAAAGGAAAAGGTTTTGCACAAAAATGGTTTTTTGCATAATTCCCCCTCCTCCCCAAAAAAGCAATGTTTTCTGTGCAAAAATGGGAAAAAAATACTGGTCTTTTTTTCTCTATGAGGTGTCCAAATCAAAGATAAGAGAAACGTGTAAATATTCCTTACATTCCTATTCCTGGTACTTTTTGCAATCTAAAGGAAGATACATACACATTGCAACCTCCTCCATGCATACATACATATGAATCTCTCTCAACAGTCGTGGTTCTTCGGTGTGGTCTCTGTGATTCGCAGACATGGTTTGTTCTGCAACTGCAGAGCAATGTTTAGGACCATCTAGAACAGTGATCCCTCTCTAACAATGGTGGCTATCACTTTCACCATTGTAACTGACAAAGGAGGATATTCCTTCTCATAAAGGTAAATAGGAACCATTTACTCATGCAGGAGAAACCAAACATACATGGGAACTCTGCTGTCATGGAGGGTAAAGATACCTGGTATGTAGGTATAGATAATAGGAAAGGCTGTACTCTTCCATGTGGATCTGTTTGTGTTTTGAAATCTTCCAGGTAGGTCCTTCTCTCTATCGCAACATGCGCACAGGTACATTTGGTAGGAATACAGGAGAGGGGCTTCTCAGTGGCTGCCCCCAGACTCTGGAACTCCCTGCCAGAGAGGCTAGACTTTTTTTTTTATTTTTCCAGCAGGCCTTTGGTATTTTTTTTAAAAAGAGAAACAGGTCTTGTATAATATGGTGGACTTTTGTTTGCTGTTGTTGTTTTAATGTTTATTTTTAAAAACTTAACTTTATGATAGTTTAATTTCATTTTAACTTTTGTGACCTGTGCATTTTTAACTATGTGTATTTTTAATTGCTGTAAGCAACCTTGAGTCCAATACTGGGGAAAATGTGGGGGGATGATGATGATATAGCAACATCCCTCTCCCCAACATTATTACTGATTTTAGCCCATTTTGTTGCATATAATTCATGGCAATCATTAGTAACAAAGTTTGCTCTTGTCTTCATTGTCTTAGTTCAGTCAACCTATTACTTTTTAAAATTCATTTATATCCCTTCTTTCTCCCAATAATGGGTCTTAAGGTGGATAACTTCTTTTCTTTTTTTTTTTGTTTAGTTATTTATACCACACTTTTCAGCCACAAGGCTATCAGAGCGGCTTACAAATTGTTTTAAGCAGTAGCTATTTACACATCTACACTGCATTAAACAGTTTCCAATGTGTGTTGGCTAATTGTCCCCACAAGCTGGGTATTCATTGTACCAGGCTCATCCTTGAATTCTGGGTTTGAGAGTGGAATTCATGGAGGACCCTGAAATGAGGCTGCCTCTGGCCTGGTTCCCTTGCCTAGGCCCCTGGAATTTTAGAGATGGGCCAGCTCGCCTTGTTGGCCAGGGAACGCTGCTCTCCACCGCGGCTCAAGGTCAATTCTCCAGGTGCAGGCGGGCTATTCCTCTCCTCCCCCCCTACACACCATTCTCATGCTGTGGGGGTTCATCTGGAGGTTTGTGCTGGCTGTGTTCAGTCTCGGCTTTGTTTCATGTTCCTGACACATGTTTCCTTACCAATAAATAATTCCTATTGAGTGAATGAGAATGTGTGTTCTCAGTACATCACCGTAAGCCGAAACTCCTCTTTACTATCTAACCTTCTGAGGGGTTCTTCCCGCAATGTCGGACGACGCAGAGACTGGAACCCAAACGGAGAAGGACCTGGCCACAGGCAGCGACCAGGGGGGCGGAGCACCAAGGGATGGTGCCGGCGTGTCGGGGAATGCGGCAGGAGTGCCTGAGGAAGACTGGAGCTGGCCCGCCGGAGGGCTGGAAGGTTTACACATCCCTTCGACCTGATGGAGCAGGGAGCCAGGCAAGCCCTGGGGAGGGCTGGCCTGCCATTCTCCGACACCCCAGTGCGGGGAGCTGGACTGGCCATGGGAGCCAGCTGGCCCTGGCCAGACGACCGAAGCTGGGAAGAACGCAGGTCCCGTCGATGGGACAGACCCCTAGCCGAGGGGCACCGAGAGCTGGGGATGAGGTTTTTGCTTGCAGAAGTAGGAGCTTAGGTCCAGCGGTTAAAGCAGCAAATGGAGGTGGTGCAAGCAAGGCTCCTGGAGATCCTGCAGAGACTACCCCAGCCGCCAGCTGCCCCAGGTGGGGTCCAGCCTCCCCAAGCTCAACCTGCGCCAGCCCCGGTACCCAGGGCTGGGGATCCTGCCATGCCTGCTGGGGGCCCTGGCCTGCCGGCTCCTGGACCAGCACCCCCTAGGGGAGCTGGACCGGTCGAGCCGTGGGAAAGGCCACGGGGCCTGAAGCATCGAGACCTAAAGGCGACTTTTGACAGAGATGCGACGAAGCTGCCCTACTTCCTGACCCAGGTGATGGGGTTTATGTCTCAGTGGGATGATGAGTTCCAGATGGAGGCCGAGAAGGTGCAGTATGTGTCAAACCAACTGGAGGGAGAGGCAGCGCAGTGGTTGGTGGGGCTTTATGACATGGGGCCCCCAGAATTAGGGAACTTCCGTGAGTTCATGGTGGCCCTTCAGGCTCAATTTGAAGACCCCCTGAGGGTGAGATGGGCCCACACGGGCCTCCGGCAACTGAAGCAAGGTTCGAAGTCCATGTCTGAGTACGCCACTGAATTTCGCTGCCTGGCCAGCCAGGTCTCCGACTGGACGGAAGCCATCAAGGTACAGTTCTTCCAGGATGGGCTGAACGCCGACATCCTCGAATGGGCATTGTTCCAGGGGAACCCCGAAACCCTCCTGGGATGGGTGCGGCTAGCTGGAGAAGTGGAGACACTGAGGCGGAGCATCAAGCTGGCTCGGCGTCAACAGGGATCCGAGGGGAAGAGTACGGGGTCCACCGGGAAGAAAACCAAGGCGGCCCGCCCAGGCAGAACCACATTGGGGGAATCGGAGAGTGAGCGAAGAATGCGGAAAGGCTTGTGCTTACACTGCGGAAAAGGGGGCCACCGCATAGCCAAATGTCCAGAGAGGAGCCCACGTCGTGGCAGCCGAGAAGACCCAGAGGAGTGAGGGGAAGCCGATGGCCCCGAAGACCCCATCCAAGCCCAAACCCAAAGCAGCGGTGCATGCCTTGGTACCAGGCCACGTGGCAGGGGAGTCTTTGGATGAACCAGATGACAGCGGATCTTCCTTCTCTGATGCGGAGCTGGCAGGAAACGGCTCCAGCCCGCCCTATTAAGTGCCCGAGGGCGGGCTAACCCTGAAGGGCCCCCAAGTGCTGTGGTGAGTGGGGTGAAAGGCCCCTTCTTTATAAAAGCCAAGTTGGGGGTTGGCAAAGGGGGGTCCCCCAAAAAGTAATGTTAATGGTTGACTGTGGATGTACCCAAGTACTAATTCACCCCTCCCTGATCAGTGAGCTTGATATTAGCACTATCAAGCTGGACAAGCCAGTGTGTCTGTCTCAAATGGATGGCAGAATGATGAAGGGGGGTCCTGCAAGGCGAATGACTGGTCCAGTACACATGAGAATGGGGAATCATCAGGAGGAGCTTCAATTTGTGATAGCCCCAGGTTTAGTTCCCGCTGCAGTGGTGGGGTTAAACTGGCTGAAGTTTCACAACCCCATCATAGACTAGGTGAAAGAGACATGACTTTTGCAGATCCGGTGTGTGTGCAGGAGCATGGAGTGGGGGAAGCTTCCCAAAGGGGGGTCCCTCTAGAGGGCAATGCGTGGAACTGCACAACTGCTTTAGTCCAAGGGGAGCTGAAAGGATTACCGGTGGAATATAAACCATGGCAATTTGTATTTGAGGAGAGGGAGTGCGACATTTTGCCACCCCACTGACCCTTTGACTGTGCCATTGAGATACTGTCTGAGACTGAGCTACCCAAACCAAGGATTTATTCCATGGCGCCGGCTGAGATGGATGCCCTCCGGGAGTTCATAGACAAAAACTTGCCTCGGGGCTTCATCAGGCCCTCAACCTCGTCTTTGGGGGGCCCTGTTTTGTTCCGGCGTAAGGCAGATTGGACCCTTCGTCTCGGCCAGGATTACAGGGGCCTAAACATGATCAGCATTTCCAATCAATACCTCCTCCCATTGATGAAGGACATACTGGCCCATTTGGCCAAGGGGAAGATATTTACCAAACTGGACTTAAGGGAGGCCTGTTACAGGGTGCGGATCAAGGAAGGGGATGAATGGAAAACTGCTTTCAATTGCCTCCTGGGGGCTTTCAAATTTCTAGTCATGCCTTTTGGATTAAGCGGAGCCCCAGGAATTTTTCAGAACTTAATTAATGATGTACTTAGAGAATTTTTGTACAAGGGGGTCTTGGTGTATTTAGATGATGTACTGATTTATTCTGAGGACTACACGTCCCATGTGAAACTGGTGAAAAAAGTGCTTACTAAGTTGGGGGAGAACCATCTGTATGCAAAAATGTCAAAGTGTGAATTCAACCAAAGCCGTTTAGATTATTTGGGATACTGCATATCAAACAAGGGGATAGAAATGGACCCGGAAAAAGTAAAGGGGGTGCTGGCATGGGAGGCCCCTAGGACCAGGAAGCAGCTGCAGAGCTTCCTAGGGTTTGCTAACTTTTACCAGTCCTTCATCCCTGACTTTGCTACGGTAGCCCTTCCACTGACTGACCTGCTGAAAACCAAAGGGGTGGGTGAAAAGAAACGAAAGGGAACAGGGAAGGCAGAGAAGCCTCCCCAAAAGATTGTGTGGTCTGACAATTGCCAAGAGGCCTTTGATAAGCTGAAGAGACTTTTCACCTCTGAACCAATTCTTAAGCACCCCGACCCCTCCCAACCTTTTGTTGTCCAAGTTGATGCTTCAGATGTAGCAATGGGAGGGGTGCTGTTACAATGGGGGGAGGAAGGGGGGCTTAGGCCTTGTGTGTACCTATCCAAGAAATTCAATGAGACTGAGCGAAATTGGCCTGTGTGGGAAAAGGAGGCGGGTGCAATCAAATTGGCCTTAGAGACGTGGCGCCACCTGTTGGAGGGATCTTCCAAACCTTTTGAGGTTTGGACAGATCATAAGAATTTGGAAGCTTTGAGAACCCTGAGACGTTTGAACCCCGAACATGTTCGGTGGGCCAGTTTCTTCTACCAGTTCAATTTCACCCTGAAGTTTATCCCAGGAAAAAAGAATTTCCTAGCTAATGCTTTGTCCAGACTTCCCCAACATGACAGCAAATAGAAGGAGGTGGTTGACGCTGTCTTCTCCCCCTCCCATTTGGGGTTGGCTGTTCTGACGCTCAGCAAAGCCAAGCTTCAGGAGGCCCCAGCCAGCCCCTCTTTGGCACCGAGGTTAGACCCCAAGGCAACTGGAAATGCCGTCCCACCAGCAGGCAGATCAGGTTCCAGCAGGGTCCTGGACATACCTGTGTTGTCACCCTCTTCCTCCCCTTCAAGGGACGATGGGGGTGGGTGGCGCACCCAAATGGCGACGGCCCTCCCCAGGGACCCATGGTTTTTGGCTCACCCAGGGGAGGTGACCCTCCGGGAGGCTCTGGCTTGGAAGGGGGAGCGCCTCTATGTCCCTGAGGCCATGCAGTCTGCCATTCTCAAGAAATGTCATGATGTTAAGAGTGCTGGACATTTTGGATATGTGAAGACTTTGCATTTGGCCCGGAGGCAGTTTTGGTGGCCGAAAATGAGAAGGGAGTGGAGGAGTATGTCAAAGGGTGTTCCATGTGTGCAATGGCGAAAGGGGGGGGGGTGGGAAAGCCAAAAGGCTTGCTGCTGCCTTTACCTACCCCGTCCAAGCCTTGGGAGATCATTGGTATGGATTTTATAGTAGAGCTACCTGAGAGTAGGAAAAAGACGGTCATTTGGGTAGTGACTGACATGTTCTCAAAACAAGCGCATTTTGTGGCCTGCAAGAAACTCCCAACTCCCCCCCCCCAATTGGCCAGGTTGTTCCTACAACACATTTACAGGCTGCATGGAATTCCTGCTAAGATAGTGTCTGACCGGGGGGCTCAGTTCACTTCCCAGTTTTGGAAGGCATTCACAAAACTTCTGGGAGTCCAGTTGGGGCTTAGCAGTTCCCATCATCCACAGAGTGACGGGCAGAGCGAACGTACGAATCAGATCCTGGAACAATATTTAAAATGCTATGTCAACTTCCAACAATCTGACTGGGTAGACCTCTTGCCTTTTGCAGAGGTCGCATATAACAACGCCACTCACCAGAGTACTGGCCTCTCCCCTTTTAAGGTTGTTTCCGGGCAGGACTTTAATCCCCTACCTTTGGGGGAAGGGACTTCAAAGGACCCGGTCTCGGTGACCCAATGGAGTCAAAAGATTAAAGACGCTTGGCCGAACGTTGTCTTGGCTTTGAACTTTGCAAAAGCGCGCTACAAACATCATGCTTACCAAAACCGGGACCCTGCCCCAGGGTACTCGGTAGGGGACTTGGTGTTTTTGTCCACTAAGTTCCTTAAGAGCCCTCACCCATCGAAGAAGTTGGGGCCTAAGTATATTGGTCCTTTCCCCATTGTTAGTATGATAAACCCTGTGGCTTTTGAACTCTCATTGCCTAAATTGTACCGTCATGTCCACCCTGTGTTTCATTCTAGCTTGCTCAAGCCGGTGTGCCCGCAGGATCGCCATCATCCAGACCCAGGACCTGCACCCCGCCCTATCCTGGTCGACAAAGATCAACATTTTGAGATATCTGACGTATTGGACTCTTGGGTGCATGGGGGGGGGGGTTACAGTATTTGGTGAAATGGAAACACTTGTCCTTGGGCCATGCTGAATGGGTCAATGTCGAACATGTGAATGCTCCGCGCTTATTATGAAAGTTCCATGCTCACTTTCCTAATAAGGCGGGCTGAAGGGGCGGGGGTCCTTCAGGGGGTGGTATGTCAGGCTCATCCTTGAATTCTGGGTTTGAAGTGGAATTCATGGAGGACCCTGACATGAGGCTGCCGCTGGCCTGGTTCCCTTGCCTAGGCCCCTGGAATTTTGGAGATGGGCCAGCCCGCCTTGTTGGCCTGGCAACGCTGCTCTCCACCACAGCTCAAGGTCAATTCTCCAGGTGCAGGCGGGCTGTTCCTCTCCTCCCCCCCCCCTACACACCATTCTCACGCTGTGGGGGTTTATCTGGAGGTTTGTGCTGGCTGTGTTCAGTCTCGGCTTTGTTTCATGTTCCTGACACATGTTTCCTTACCAATAAATAATTCCTATTGAGTGAATGAGAACGTGTGTTCTCAGGACATCCCATAAATGGACATACCGTACTTTCACTTTGAGTGATTGGAGGTGCATAGCAGTGTTCAGTACTTCCATACGAGAGGGGGAAATGCTTGCATATAGAAAACTAGCTTATCAAGAACACCCGTCTTTCTGGAACATTCTTTTTCTGTGTTTGTTGTTGTTGTGTGTCTTCAAGTCGTTTCTGACTCAAGACGACCCCATCACAGGGTTTTCTTGGCAAGATTTGTTTGTTCAGTGGAGGTTTGCCATTGCCTGCCTCTAAGGGTGAGAGAATGTGACATGACCAAGGTCACCCAGAGGGTTTCCATGGCTGAACAGGGATTTGGACCTTGGTCTCCAGAGTTGTAGTCCAACACTCAAACCACTACACCATACTGGCTCTCTGTGTACTGAGTATTTAATTGATTGGAGAAGCACTTTAATCATGGAACAGCTTAAACAAACATACACAGTACCTGCATAGTAACACCAAGAAACAGCTTTCCCTTAGCTGTTGTTTGTCTGAATTTAATCTTGCTCACAACTAGACTGTCACCACTTGGGAGCTGCCTTTTATATAAAGATAAATGGTAAAAGGCTGATTCTGATCAGCCAACCAGCCAGCTGTTTTCCCAGGGCTGAGTCTTCCTGGCATTGAAATAGGGCAAAGGTCTGTTGAATTTTGGCTCAGTGAGGAAGGGCTGACATAGTGAGATCTACCTTATTATCTATATGTTGGCTTCTGAATCTTTCTGTGACTGCAGGCAGCGGAAGGAACTTGGTACATGACTCAGGGAGGCATAGGGCCCTTCAGTCCAGATCCTGATCTGGCTCTAGTGGCTTGTAATTCAATATTTCCATGCTCTTTTGTAGGGAGATGGAAGAGTTCCCCCCATCCCACCCCTTATTCAGGAAACACTAAAATAAAGATAAAAAATTGAAAAGACTGCCAATAGAACTTCCGTCCCCCAGAGGTTCCTCTTCATCCTAGGCAGATTTCAGGGAGTGGCATTGTGTGGGAGGAAGGGAGATGCTAGAAATGTAAAAGGACAGCAAAGTTGATCAGCATCTACTGGAAAACAGTTCACAGTTGTACCTTCCAAAGTCTTGAGATAATTCTAGAGTGGACCCTGGCCATCATGTAGTCTAAACTGCATCCTTCCTGATTTGGCAAAGGGAGAAATCCTGGGTGGATTGTCCCCTTGATCAGTTTTTCTGAAACATGATAAGCACCTATGTTTCTGCCAATACAATTCCCACAAGTGATCACAAAAGTGCAAGGGGAACTTTTGGTTTTACAGTGCAGGAAACTAGAACTGTCCTGTCTGATCATCACTTCCAAGACAAACAGGAGGACAGTGAAAGCATTTTCCCACATGCCATGAAATGCAGAATGTAGAGTAGGGTGGGGAAAATGTGCTCCCCATGACTGTTTTTATGGGATCAGGGTCCCACATGTTTTCCTCCAGAATACTCCCATGCTCCACCAGAGTGTGTGGGGTCATTTTGCCACATTTCTGCCCCTCCCCAGGGCCATTTTAGGCTGAGTAGAGGACTTTTTTCAATAGGAAATGACCCAGTAGTCAACATCAGCTTACTTCCTGTTGGGAAACTGGCCTCTTCTGTGGCTTACTAAGAGGGCCATAAATGTGACAAATTGCCCGCATGCTCCCTGGGGGGCATTGGGAGCAATAAAAAAATCACACTTCTGCAGCTGGGGATTTGGTCACCTGGGGGCAGTGTGGCACCCTAACTTCTAATAGTTGCTGACCTCTGCTGTAGACCAAGACAAAGACTAGGAACCAAATTAGATAAGATGATATTTCACAATTGTTTGAATGACTTTTAAATAGCATGAATGGAATCCTACAACCAGGATTGAAACTTGGCATGTGAGATGGGTAGAGGACTTTAATTCTGCTGCCATATGTGGTCCCAAGCTGGATTAGGATCTTCATGTTTTGCACATTTAAGGCTTGTGTGCCAACTGTGCCCATTTCTTGAGACACTGGATCTGGCCACAGTGTTACCTGCCTTAGTTACAACTCACTTGGAGCCAGCATGGTGCAGTGGTTTGAGCGTTGGACTATGACTCTGGAGACCAGGGTTTGAATCCCTGCTTGGCCATGAAAACCCACTGGGTGATCTTGGGCAAGTCACACATTCTCAGCCTCAGAGGAGGGCAATGGAAAAAACCCTCTGAACACATCTTGCCAAGAAAACCCTGTGATAGGTTTGCCTTAGGATTGCCATAAGTTGGAAATGACTTGAAGGCACACAGCAATAACAAAAACACACCATATGGGCTGCCTTTGAAGAGTGTTTTGAGACTTCAGCTAGTACAAAGAGCTGTAGCCAGAGTGTCAACCAGGGCAGTTTAGAGGACCATACTACACCCCTATTGAAATAGCTCCACTGGCTGCCAGTTTGTTTCTGGGCAGAAGTTTGAAGTGTTGATTATGACCTATAAAGCCCTTTATGGCTTAGGTCCAGGCTATCTGGCAGACCACACCTCCCTATATGAGCCTGCCTGGGTTCTGAGATCATCAAGAGAGGCCCTTCTCTCAGTCCCAGCACTATCGCAAGCACGGTTGGTGGACATGTAAGAGAGGGCCTTCTCGGTTGCTGCCTCTAGACTCTGGAAATCTCTTCCCAGGGAGATCAAAATCGCCCCTTCCCTGCTGTCCTTCGGTTGCCAGGCAAAGACCTTTTTATTCTGGCTGGCTTTTAAAACAGAACATTTTAAAAGAACGGGCTGGGGGTGCTGTTTTAGACAGTATTGTTTTAATTACTTATTATCTTTTAATGATATTTTATCTTTTTAAATGTAGTTTTAAATCGTGTTAATATTGTCAATAGTTTAATCCTATTTTAATGTTTACTTTTTTTGTATGTTTTTAGCCATTTTATGCTTTTTAAATTGTAAACCACCTTAAGTCCCAATTTTGGGAGAAAGCATTGGAATGGTCTATTTGCTATTTGCATTTGATGAGAATCATAGACTCATAGAAGCCCATAGAGTTGGAAAAGGCCACAAGGGCCATCCAGTCAGTTTGTACTAGTGTGAGAGCTCCCCCCATGCCCCCGGACACTTTATAATTGGAAAGGACTGTCCCCTGAATTACCAACATGCCTGTCCTGACCTGTTTAGGTTGGCCCTTAGTTAAGCCACTATACTTCAGCTCCCCATTGTCAATATTATAATGCTGGCTCACCTTACCTAATTGTTGTAAAAATATGTGGATTCAGGATTCAAAATTAGGATTGGGAAACTTTCAGCTCTCCAGGTATTTTGGACTGCAGCTCCTACTATCTGTGACCATTAGTCATGCTGGTACTGGTTGATATGATTTGTAGGCAAAAACATCAGGAGGGCCAAAGTTTCCCCAACAATAACTGCTAACTGGCATTGTGATTTTAAAAGGTGCATTCCTCTTTGCAGGTAGGAATGTTCGAACCACTGTGGGGATTAGGATTCCAGAAATCCCCTGCCCATTCCTTTTCCACACCAGTATATACCAGCTGCACAGGTGTAATGGTTCTGGGGGTGGTTCTGCCTCTTCTCCCTGCCTCCTCTGCTGCTGCTACATGATTGTTTTCTTCCGCAATAGCTAGAAAAACATCTGAAATGTGGAGGTGGCTGGTGAACTGATCTACTAATAAGCTGAAACATAGAAAGAGAGATGGTGTGTGAATAAAGGGGTAAGTGTTGGACTTGGAAATTAAATAAAGGGACTGGCTTTATTCCACCACCAAACTAAAACATGGCTTTTTATTAATGCCTTTAAGGCTTCATTTACTTTTTCCAAATGTACACATAGATGTGAAGTCAAAGGCTTTCACACCAGCATTGAAATACAATACAATCAAAACTCAACCCTTCAAAAGAATTCCACCCAGGGACAGGAGGATTCCCAGCAGATAATGGCCCATCAACCAACCATTAGCCAGACACTAACGAGCCTTGCATTTCTATACAGAAACTAACCATTCAATTACGCAAATTTACATATACTCCCCAACAGGGGTTCATAGCATATAAACTACACACATACACCTACCCAACCTTTCTCTGAGGATGCCAGCCACAGATGCAGGTGAAACGTCAGAGAGAAACTATTCTAGAACACGGCCTCACAGCTGGAAAAACCCCCAGAGAAAATCTATACACATAGATGGTTTTAAATTGTGGTTACCTTTTCACCTGTTTTAACTAGTTAAATTGTTTAATATGCTTTTAATCTCTGTCGATTATTTTTTGTTGTTTTAGATTTTACACTGTTTTAAACTGTTCAAACTGATTGCACGTGTACTCTGAGAACTGATGATAAAAGGATGGGATATTAATATTCAAATAAATAATTAGTAAATAAATAGCAGCACAATGCAGATACCTTTTACATGAAATCAAAGGCCAGCCCTATTGGTAACCAGAGTAGCGACACTCCCCAGTTCTAGCAATATGGTATGACTTTAGCTATTATGGCTTCATCCTACAGAGTCCTGGGATTTGTAATTTGGTGAGTTACTTAGAACTCTCTGTTACAGAGTTCTGCCACTATTGTTAAGAGGATTTAAAACTCTCTAGTTAGGAAGTCTTAAGTACCTTAGAAACTACAAATCCCAAGATACTGTAGGGTTTCACTGTGGCAGTTGAAATGGCATCAGACTTCAACAGCTGCACAAGGTCAGTTTACCTAGAATGAAATGGTCACCTCAGACAGCAGATGTTTGGTCGTGTGGGCATTTGGCCATTTCCCTCCATTTCCCCATTCCCTATAAAGAAGTAAGATTCAGCTGCCAGTCTAGTCAGCTTTTATATGTGGAATGGGAGCGATGTTCAATTTAAGCAGGGTATTTATGTGATGCCTGAACTTTCCTGGAACATTTCTGTTGTGTGCCTTTAAGTGATTTCCAACTCATGATGATCATAAGGCAAACCTATCATAGGGTTTTCTTGGCAAGATTTGTTCAAAGGGAGTTTGCCCTTGCTTTTTTCTGAGGCTGGGAGAGTGTGACTTGCCCAGGGTCAGCCAGTGAACTTCCATGGCTGAACAGTGATTCAGACCCTGGTCTCCAGAGTTGTAGTCCAATGCTGAAACCACTACGCCATGCTGTTCACATTGTTGAAGGAGACTCTACATCTAAGTTTTGAATCCTGAAGTCTTGATGCAGAGATCAGTCCTGTTATGGGGTTGGGGAGGGAGAGATCAGAAATCAAAATTGGTTTCTTTATTTATTGAATGTGATGATCTAGAATATTCTCTGAGCATAGCTGGCATAGCTAACTTATTTAAAAAATAAGGTTCTAAATGCAAACAGGTGATTGAAATGACACCCTGGCTGATGGATAAAGCTTCAGAATCTGAAACATATGTCCCCAATTATGGAACTTCAATGGATGTATTTTTCTTCTTAGCTCACATTTCTCACTACAAACTAATAGTACATAATAATAAAATCTTGGATCTTAGCCAGCACAAATAGACATTTTGGCTTTCTCCTAGTGTGCTTTTGGAAGACAAAAAGCAATGCAGCTGTTGAACTGGGCATGCTTTGAAGGATAATTTTTTTGATGAAACTAGTTTTCCCTTTGACTCCCAAAGACCCTCCTCTAAAATAATGAGTTATTTTACCTCTCCGAAGCATATGTGACCTTTTCAATTTCATCCAAAATTTATTGGTATTATTTGGAATCATATGTGATTTTTGTTATACAGTATTCCTTTTTAAAACAAAACTCGATAGAAAGAACAAGACAGAAAAACCATAGGTTTTATTTAATGTAAATCTACAACAGGCATTTATTTTTTCAGATAAATTATCCTTGTCAGGATAGGGGGGTGTTTAAGATTTCTTTGGTTGCAATGAGTGTTCTGTTTGTATGTGTGTGTATTAAAAGGCTTAAATCTTATAAAATAATTAAAATGAGTGCTGCCTATGAAGATGTCACATTAATCCTTTTGTCTCGTAATCTGCCCAGTCCTCCACAAATAAGCTTGATAATCCACCGTCTCTTTATGGAGCAAAGAAGACCATATTTGGGAAGCAGAGATCTATTTCTGTGTAGACAATGACTGTTTATGCTTAAACACCCAGGAAATTATCAAAGAAACCAGTCGCTAGTGGTTTCTAAAGGAATCTGATCTTTCGTCTTTGTTTCCATCCATTTGTTTGAGGTGCTAAGATTGGACTGAAGAAGGCAATTTGACAGACAGACAAGTTATGGGTGAAACCCAGTCTAAAGTCTTAACAAATTTGGCTTTGCGAAATTTATGGACATGACCATTGTTCTAATGTATACCACTACTGTCAGGAGCATATGTGCAAATCTAACACTACTGCAGCTTTCTACAAAGTTTGCAACTGCAGTGATGAATGTGAAGCTGTTACAGGAGTCCCAGATGTTACAACCAGATCTCAAAAAGTGTTTTGTGATGCTTCATGAGAATTTTAAAAGAGCTTTCAGACCAAGGTCAAGTTAGTTTATCACTCAACTCCCTAATAGTGACCAAACAGAAGTTTATGAAATTTCAGAAACAGGATGTGATGGTGATAATGGGCTTGTCAACAGAGGGGGAAAAATGGATTACCTCACATTATTATCAAGTTGGCTGTCTTAATGGTTTTATGGCCCCCATAAACTTTGCATGCCTGTAGCCAAGATAGTGGCTGTGAGTGGATTATTTGTGTTTTTAAATCTGCTGCTGCCGAACTTTTAAAAAAACCTAAACTATTTCTATGGTGCACACAAGTGATATTTCACCTTTCTGAAAAGAGAGAGAGAGAAAATTAATACAAATCCCCTGCTTTATTGCCTCAGTGATCACTTGTTAAGGTGAAATCCAACATGGTGGCAGCAGGCACTTGCCCCGTAACCCAGCCCTGCCCCCTGCGCTCATCCGGCCAATCAGGTTTGTGCTTCCTCTCACTTGGGCAAGCGAATCAGATTGATTTGCTTGTCCTAACAAGTGGAAATGCACACCCTTACATTGGTTTTTTTTTTAAAAAGACAGGAAAAGACACAAAGGCTTTTCTGGCAAGGTTTTTGCTGGGTTTGGCCCCCCTCCTTCACAATAAGGCAAAATCAGGTGGAATGCCATTAAGACAGGTAGGATTCTCCTCGCATTCTGTGAGGAGTTGTTTTCACTGTTTGAACAACCCCAATGATTATATCTGGAGCCCTTTCACACTATATAATTCTAGCATTACATTTTTCTGAAGATGCCAGCCACAGATGCAGGTGAAATGTCAGAAAGAAACTATTGCAGAACACGCCCTCGCAGCCCGGAAAAAAAAACCCAAGGAAAATGTAGCATTATAATTCCATTTTAGCTGCACAGCTAATCCTAAGGAAGTGGTTTGTACGTGAAGTCGAAGGCTTTCACAGCCGGCATCCATAGATTTTCCTTGGTTTTTTTCTGGGCTGTGAGGCCATGTTCTGGAATAGTTCCTTTCTGACGAAATGTCAGAAAGAAACTATTTCAGAACACGGCCTCACAGCCCAGAAAAAAAAAACGAAGGAAAATCTATGAAGTGGTTTATAGTTTGGAAAGGTACTAGAGCTCTTTCACTGGGAATTCTAAACACCTTTCCCTAAACTGTAAACCTAAGGATTCTATAGAATCATAGAATTGTAGAGTTGGAAGAGACCAGGAGGGTCATCCAGTCCAACCCCCTGCCATGCAGGAAATTACGATTAAAGCATCCCCGACAGATAGACAACCCTTATATAAAAGGAAGAGCTTTCCAGCTCTCAAATAGGGGACACCCCTTATAAGAAGGGACACCGGGCAACCTTACAGTTTGGAAGAGTTTGAGGCAATTTTTCACTGAAAAGTAATTTGGCACATACTCTAGGGTTTTGGGGTACTCAGGAGTATGTGGCCATGGATCACACTGTTCACACCCTTAATGTAATGGGCAACAGCTTCTTGTTACCCTTCAAAGCTACCTTTTAAAGGGACGTATTGAGAACCAGTTTTGTACAAGGACTTTTCAGGTTTTATGCCATTCTCTTATCAGTTGAGTTCTCTTTTCTTTAAAAAGTAGCAAAAAAAGTAATGGATCAGTAACAAATAATACAATGAATAACATGTCAAGTTGTTTTTTTATAAAAACTGTAATAAGTACAGTATTGGTAAGTGTCGAGGTGCTCACGAGCAATTTTTTACACTTAAACCAGATCTTGGAAAAATTACTTTTTTGGATTACAGTCCCCAGAATTCCTCACCAGCACAGCCACTGAAGACATTGAAATGAACATTATATATCCCTTGGCTCAGTTACTAATCAAAACAGAGGCTCTAATTAAGAAATCAGAAGAAGACCAAGACTTGGAAGGGCAGCTATGAATGAACTAGATGGGACCCTTAAGCATAAAGATATATCAGTAGATAACAAAGTCAGAATAATTCGTGCCATAATATTTCCAGTTTCTATGTACAGGTGTGAAAGCTGGAGAGTAAAGAAACCTGACAGGAAGAAAATCAGTGTGTTTCAGATGTGGTGCTGGAGAAGTGTGTGAATACCACAGCCATCCCAAAAGACAAATGGATGACTCCTAAAACAAATCATGCCAGAACTCTCACTGGAAGCCAAAATGATTAAACTGAGGCTTCAGTACTTTGGGCATATCATGAGACAACATGACTTGTTGGAAAAGATGATAATGCTCAGCAAAGTAGAAAGCAATAGGAAAAAAGGGAAGCTGCAGGGTTGTTTAGACGACGAAAAAAATCCTCAAAGAATATGGGCAGAATACCTTTTGTGCAGATGAGCTCCTGCCAGGATTCGCCATATTGGGAAGGAGGGGGGCTGAAAACTCCAAGTAGTTCACAATAACAGCTTTCGCTGTTTCTCGTGATCTTTTTAAAAAAGTACATAAAAATGTGCCTAATCGCATAATCTGAACAACCAATCTGAATTGGGACACATACAGGAAGTCAAAACATAATTGATGGGATGTCCGTATGGGCGGGCTTGCCGGCAACAGCCGCCGGAGCTGCCATTGTTGTTTTTGGGGACATGATTGAGTGCTATTTTCAAGCAGCAGAGCAAGAAAAAAATGTTTGTAAGCAGAAGATCACTCTTCCACATCTGTCATTTAACGGCAAAAAAAGGGGAGGGGGAATAGAGGGAGCTTTTCGGGAGATAATAAGGCAAGTAATTCACTTGCAGCCACCATCTTTTCTCATGGGCATTCTCCGTGTGAACTGCAAACCCGGATAGTTTTCCATGCCAGCGATCTTGCAAATGATTCATGGGGACAAATGAATACTGCAAAAAACAACAATGGCCACTGGTCATTGTGACTAGGAGATTCTTGGAGTTGTAGTCCATGCCTTCAAACCAATTGCTAATTCCAACTAGCATAGACCCACTGAATCAATGGAATTTACATATCAAGTTTATTCAATTGATTTACTCTAGGTGAGACTAACAACTGAATTATCCCTCTCCCAATAATTTTTCAAAATTATGGAAGTGTGCAGTACACACCAAGCCATAACAAGCATGTTTGTTTTTAAAAATCTCACTTTTTAAATAACTGAGAAATAGAAACCCGTGGAGATCTGCTGCAAATCACGCAGAAATCTATGGCCATGCATATAACCAGAAAGATGACAGTGTTCTATACATCTATTTTCTATTTCTTTATGTGATAACACCTGTTTTATTATTATTATTTTTATCTGATTGTGCCTGCTTTAGTAACTCTGAGTCAGACGGAAGCTAGAAGGTGGACAGAGGTTTCTGACAACATTGCTGGGAGTTGTCTGGAAAGAAATGTGAGGCATGCAGTGTGGAATGGTGGCAGCTGGTCTCCATTAAGTGCTGGAGGATGGGCAGAGCGAGCCATCAGGTTCCATTTTCACCTGACCTCCACCACTTTTTAAAAGAATGATTTTGTGTTAGAACATGAAAGGCTACATCTGCAACTTCTTTCCTACTTAGCTTCAGAATATGGGGAACCCCTCCCCTGCTGTTTTTAAGGAGAAGAGGAATTGTAGCTGAACTGAGTCATAGTCCCCATGTATTTGTTTGCAGAGCTTGGAAAGAGTTGCCTTTTCGACTGCAACTTCCACAGTCCCCTAGGCCACACAACCACTGGCAATACTGACTGGGGGGATTCTGGGAACTGAAGTCCATAAAGGCCGCTAAAAGGGGGAAAAAACCACAATAAATTAACAGTTACACTAAAAGCACAGAACACTGACACTGACTAGACCACAAGGGGATTCAATTCTGAGTAAATACCCTAAAGCACCAGATCCCATCTGATATTGGAGCTAAGCAGGGTTAGCCCTAGAGACTGGATGAGAGACTGCCAAGGAATACCAGGTGCTGTAGGCTATATTTCAGAGGAAGGAGCTGCCAAAACCGCCTCTGAGTGTCCCTTGCCTAAGAAAACCTGTGAAATTCATGGGGTCATCATAAAGTCAACAGGCAACTTGAAGGTACATACACACTTGATAGGATTTCAGTGTAACCCATGTGCACCTGCTAGTTGGTAACATAGGAAGTGTCACACAAGTTACCAAATACATTTTATCCCTTTGGGAGAAACGTGCCCTCCAGCATTTCACAAATTAAACCCTGGACACATATAAGCAAGGAACATCAGGGTGTGGTCAAGATGAGGAAAGTTATTAATCAGGAAGAACACAAAAGCTAGGAGAGGCTGCAGCAGTTTGAACTTTTGCCTGAGCCTACTGGGAAGGATTAGATTCCGTCTCCTCTCCTTTCCCCTTTGCTGAATAAACTGAATGCAAACTACTTTTGCATTTTGAACTTAGTTTGCAGAAACTGAAATAAGGTGAGGACAAAGAAAGAATGTGGAAGAGGGAGAAAAAGTGAGATTTCAAAAGCAGCTGAAAAAAAGTGAAATGGCAGAGGATTAACTGGGAATGTCTCTGCTAGACTGGGACATTTGGAGGTCTCTCTCTGGCTTTTCTTCCCAAACAAAGATTCAGGAAGGACTAATCCCGCGCTTTCTGCAAGCACGCTAATGACTAAAAAGGCCAATCTGAGATAAACAAGTCTGGTTGCAGAAAGCACAGCAGAAGGTCTCCTTGGGTGATGTTTCCAGGTTGTGATTCTTTCTGCGTTGTTGTTTCTCTTCAAGACTTGTTCGGTGTGAGTTCTCAAATAAGGCTGCAGCATTGTGGATAGTGCGTCTCCATGCCTCCCAATGTGAGGCCAGGGCGGACCATTGTTGGTGATCAATTTGGCCGAGCCTGAGATGTTGTTTCAGGGAGTCCTTGTATCGCTTTTTTGGAGTGTCCCTCTTACACTGATCCATGGTAAGTTCACCGTAGAGTACTATATTTTTGGGAGGCAATGGTCCTCCATCCTTGAAATGTGTTCTGCCCAGCGCAGCTGTGTTCTCAATATCATGGCTTCAATGCTGGTGGGGCTGGAAAAACAAGAGTTTTGGTGCTGCATTTCAGCAGCATATCTGCAGTAAACATTGCAATAAAGCTTGAGCTGTGAATGAATGAGATTCTACACTAGCTGGTCCTGCTGTAGTTGTGTGCCTGCCGAGGCAAACAGCAGCTGCCTCCAGAATTCCTTATTGAGCATATATGAACAACAAAACAGAGATAAAAGGGGAAAGCAGATAAGCTTCCCACACAAGCTCCCCCTAGCATGTTCAAGAAGCATAGATCTTTAAGTCTAGCCACCAAAATGAGAATCAGATAAAAAGTGGAATCTGGTGAAGAAAAAGTCGTATCTGGATGCATTTTAGAAGAAACTCTCACGTGATCTCTAGAAAGTTCAAAATGTGTTTATTTATGCAAAGCTTACTTGACCTGGTTGTTTCATTTCCCATGTGCATGTTGTTCGTTTGGGATAAAAAGTTTGTTGAAACTTATTGAACTGCCCTTCTTTTTTGTGGTATGGGAACCTATCCCTGTTCTTTTCATGTTACTTTTACCTCTGGTACCAAATTTTCTGTTAGAGAATTAACATCCAGGAACACATCTACTTAATTAACTGAGGTATACCTGTATGAGTAAATAAAGCATTTCTTAAAAATGCACATAGTCTACCCCTTGATAAATAGTGTACTGGTGAATGTGAGTGATCAGTTCTTATTTGAAATAAAGCATGAAGGAATTAATGGAGAAAAAAAGGAGTCTAGCAGCACTTTAAGACTAATGGATTTATTTAGTTTAGCACTAGATTTCATGGATTAAAATCCACATAATCAGATGTATTGATAGCATAGCATTTAGCAATAGCATTTATATTTCTATACCGCTTATCAGTGTAAAGCACTCCCTAAGCAGTTTACAGTGTGTTAGCTAATTGCCCCCAACGAGCTGGATACTCATTTTAATTATCTTCGGACGGATTGAAGGCTGAGTCAACCTTGGAGCTCTGTAGGATCAAACTTACAATGTTGTGGCTACAGTACCAACATTTAACCACTGCTCCACCAGGGCTCCCAAATAGAGTAAAGTGTTCAGATTCCATTCCTATCTATTTATTCATTTATTTCATATTTCTCACATCCTTTCTCTAAGGGCAGTGCACGCGATTCTCCAGTCTTTAGGTGGGCCATTAGTCTGATCCTGCAGGCTTTTTGGCAAGAAAAAAAGGTACTTTTTTCACTACATTTCTCAGAAACCTCCTAGCCAGCATTGGAATTTCTCTGATTCCTGGAGCTGGGTGGTAGGTAGCTTTCATGTTTTCCATGAAGAGATCCATGGTTCAACTGTCCAGCTAAGAAGACTCCACGTAGCAGTAGAACTATGGATAAGACTCTATTGGACAGTCTGCCCAATCTCAGTTGATCATGGCCAAATCCACACTACACAAATAATCCAGTTTGAAACTGCATTATTTGCCACGGCACCCTCCTGTGGGATCCTGGGATTTGTCGTTTGGTGTGGCACCAGCACTCTTTGGCAGAGACAGCTAAAACTAAAAATTCCAGGATCCAGTAGGAAGAAGCTATGACAAATAATCCAGTTTGAAATAGGATTATTTGTATAGTGTGGATTTGACCCGCAGTGTTGGACTAAACTGACAAATGGTCTAGCTAGCTCTGTGTAATAATAATGTTGTAATAATAATATTCGCAGCTTTTCCTGGAGTTTTTAAAAAAAGCTCCGTAGGGAATGCACATTCTTACTCATTGGGACAACTGATTTGCTTTGGTGCGCATTCCTGATAAGAGCGGAAGTAGAAAACTGAATCGATGTGCGCAGGGGGCGGAGCCTGCTAACAAGACAAGCGCCCAAAACCGCCATGTTAGATTTTCACTGTAGCGATCATGCGCTCCGGTGATGAAAAAAAAAAAGGCTGGAAAAAACAGCCTTTCTTTCTATTTATTTAAGGGGAATATCACACTTCTGCACCTTAAATATGCTTTTAAAAAACTGTTTGGCTGCCCTTGTGAAAATTAAAATATGAGTAATTCACTCGCACCTGCCATCTTGATTCGTAGGCGTGCTCATTTGAACAACAAATGCAGATAGCTTCACATGCCTGTGATCTTGCCAAAAAATCATTAAGACAAATGAAAGCTGCTGTGAGTTGGCATTAATGCACGTCAATCCATGTTTTATTGCCTCATATAGACAAGCCCATTGTAAATAAAATAAAATAAAATAAAGTAAAGTAAAACAAATAAGGCTACCAATGACAGCTTCCCCTCTCCATCCCCAGTATTCCACTATGAAGGATAAAAGATACAGCAGTCAAAATGCTTCCACTTATGTCTACTTCCAAAGGGTTGTTCTAACACAGAATAGGTCTGGCAACCCTGTGAAGATCTGGTTAAATGTACCTTAAGGATTGCATTATTCTAGCAAGAAGCTACTGGTTGTTCAGATCTTCTTTGGGGGCTGCATGCTAGGGGCTAAACTCCCTAATGATTTCTCTTGACTTGACTTCTGACTGCAATACGGAGAGCTTCCTTGTTCCACGAGCCCATTTTGTTCTCACAATTAATTTAGCCCCACAGCTGGCTGTCCATTTCAGTAACCATCAAAGGCAAAGTTGGAGGGTGAAAAACCTCCTAACAAGATCAGGATGGAAAGAGGGTGAGAATTCAGGAGGGAGAGTAGGATTTGCCAAGAGTACAGAAATTCTTTGCCTGTTTGTTTGGCAGTGTCCCTACGGGAAGGAGGTAATAGCAGATCAAAAATTCCTAGGAATTTGACCAGACTGCAGGGAATGAAACTTGTGGCTTTAAATCAATTAATCCCTTGTTTGGAAATCTTTTTTCCTCCCTTTTATATCCCAGGGCTTTCTTCAGACAGACTCCCCTTGTTGTATCCCCTCCCTCTATTAAATAGCTGCTTCTCTTTTAGTAGAGATGTTGATAAATATAGATTCAGAGTTTGGAGCTCCAGGGAGGAGAGGAGAATAAAGTTCTGTTGTATTGATACTGGAGCACCAGTATGACATTGGAAGTTGGCCATGAACTTTAAAAAATGAAAGCACCTTCTTTAAGTGGAGTGCTAAAAGAGTACTGCTCAGAGAACTTCGCTGGGGAACAGTATATATGTTAAATGAAATGAAAGGGCTAACAATTTTAAAACTAGACAAACCGTCAGACTTCTGTTCTTTTTCCCCGTTTCAGGACTGTTTAAAAATAAAACTGCAAGATTCCTATCTTTTTCCTTCACGGGCCACATTCATCCTGAGTTTGGCCCAAGTTCATAAACGTTTATTGAATAATCTGGGCTTTCCCTGGTCCTCCTGGGAAATTGCTGTACAAAAGAGGCTCTTCTGAAGAAACACTAATGACTGAAACTGGCATAATAAAAGCATTATTATTGAAGGGCAAAGTCAGTACCATGGAGCCAGGCAGATCAGCAACTCAAGAGAAAGCTAGAGGAGAAAGACAGGCATGAAAGCAAAGAGCAAATAAAACACTAATAGAGTTGTTTTGAAGCAAACCTTAAGAGAGAATGTTTCTAAGGGCTCATCTACATGGGCCAGAATATGGTGGCTCCCTGTTGGTGTATTCTGCCTGCGGATCTGGACCGTTTCTCCTCCATTACTGGCACGAAGTGGGACAGAGTCCAGATGAGCACACTGGCCTTACAGCCACCATCACTTGTACCAGGAAGCAGACCTACAGCATGTGAGCAAGGCCACCTGCATGTGACCAGCCTTGGTCATATGCTGCAGGTCCCCTTCCTAGCTTCGGAAGAGCAAGGCAGAGAGCAGCTGCAGCAACGGGCCAGCGGGCAGAACAGGCTTCTGTGGTCATGCGGGGCCCAATCTGTTTTTTGCTGGCTGGAATGGATTTTACTGGGTGTTTTTAAAAAATGCTGTAATGGGCCTTATCCTGCCCCCTCCTTTGCACCGGGGGTTGTGAAGACTGCCCAGGGGCACAAGAAGGCAAAAGCCCTGTGTACTCAGGACTGCAGGGGCCCAAAACAGAGGCAAGACAGGGTAAATTGCCCATGTAGACAAGCCCTAAGACAGTCCTATCAGGCTACTTACAGCTTCTCTTTGAGAGGGCAGGCAAAAACCTTTTTTTAAAAAGAACAAAACAAAATTAAGGAGTCCTTTGGCTAGGAACTGCTTGTGGTAGAAGGGTCTTTTCTGTAGATGTGTACAGTTGTCCCTCCATATCCATGGATTTGGTATCCACAGATTTAAGTATTCACAGCTTGAAAATAGTCTTTTTTTTAAAAACCCAAAAAGCAGACCTTGATTTTGCCATCTTATATAAGGGACACAATTTTGCTATGACATTGGATATAATGGGACTTGAGTATTCATGGATTTTGGTATCCGCGGGGTCCTGGAACCAAACTCCAGTGAATATGAAGGGACTATATTTTTATTCTGCATGCTATTTGGAATGCCTTTAAACAGTTTTAAATTACAACTGGTTTAACAGGATAGCTAACTTAAGGGTTATGCTCTTCTTGCTATGTGCTTTCAAGTTGACCCTAAGGTGAATCCTAATGCAAGATGACCCTAAGGTGAACCGGTCACAGGGTTTTTTTGGCAAGATTTGTTCAGAGGAAGTTTGCCATTGCCTTCCTCTGAGGCAGAGAGAGTTTGACTTGCCCAAGGTGACCCAGTGGGTTTCCATGGCTGAGTGGGGATTTGAACCATGATACCCCAGAGTCCTGATCCAACAGTCAAGCCACAACACCTCAGTGGCTCTCTAGGACATCCTCACTGCACAATTATCACAGTTTGAATCTACTTCAACTGCCACATCTCCATCTTATGGAATCGTAGCATTTGTTGTTTTGTTTACCCCACCCCGATTCTGAGGAGAGAGGCGGGTAATAAATAACTAAGTATTATTATTATTATTCATGAGGCACTTAGATGAGGCACTTTCATGAGGCACTGCGCCCTGGTGGCGCAGTGGTTAAATGCCAGTACTGCAAGCCACCACGTTGCAAGTTCTATTCCAGCGGGCTCCAAGGTTCACTCAGCCTTCCATCCTTTCATAGGTCTGTAAATTGAGTACCCAGCTTGTGGGGGCAATTAGTTAACACATATTGGAAACTGTTTAATGCAATGTAGATGTGTAAATAGCTATTGCTTAAAACAATTTGTAAGCCTCTCTGATAGCCTTGTGGCTGAAGAGCGGGGTATAAATAACTAAATAAATAAAAAAAATAAAAGAATCCTCTACTGCCACAGCAACTATAGTTCTCTCACAGGAAATTTTATAATCTCACAAAACTACAAATCCCAGGATTCCTGGATAGAACTGTTAAATTTCGATGAAACTGCTATAATTGCACAGAGTGGATGCACCTTTAATTGTTGTAAAAATGCTTTTATTGTGATTGCTTCTTAAAGATGTATTTTATTTTAATCTATGTGAGCTGTCTCCAAGCAGGATTTTTTTAAAAAAGCAACATGGAATTCCATAGGTACCTCAAAACTTCATAGTGAATAACCACTATGGTGTATATTTAATATCTGCATGATCTGGTCTGCTGGGAAGAGACAAAAGAAGATATAGAACACACTGAAGCTCTGGACCATTTATTTTTAAATTATCTATTAGTTGCATTTGTATCCCACCTGTCCTCCAAGGAGATCAACGTGACATACATGGTCCTCTTCCCCATTTTTATCCTGAAAACAACCCTGTGAGGTATCTCTGTGATGAGGTCTCCCCAATTCTAGTCCAGCATTTAACTATTGCAACACACTGGATCTTAACACCAGAGCGACAGGGGTAAATCCTACCCAGCATCTCCTCAAGGTTCTCTGGTTTCACCAGGTGTTCATCTACATGCTTTCAGGAATTTTGACCTTTAGGGATAGAAATGTACTTTTAAAAAAAATCAAAGTCCTTGAGTAGGAAGGGACCGCAGGGGTGCAATCTCCACCTCTCATGCGACCCTACCGCTCCTATTAATTCCAGTTCCCAAGTTGCTTTGCGCAGAACTGTAAAGCAGCACAGAAATCTTATGTGCCATTGATACTTTCTGTCCTCTAAACTGGTGGTTCTCAACCAAGATATGTGTGCCACCACTGGGACAGAGAAATAGGTGTTTTGGTCACTGTAGTAAAAATCATTTCCAATAACACTACTACAGATTTGAGTCATTTTGTGTCATGTCTGCAAAAGAGCTCTGTATATGAACTGTGGCTGGACAAGTAAAAACAACAAACCAACCTTTCACATGAGCCTTTGCCAGTTAAACCAGAACATAGCTACACTGGATTACTGGACCAGTGGTCAAATTTAGTATAAGGCAGCTTGACACACACACACACACACACACACACACTGTGTGTCTCTGTCTCTCTGTCTGTCACACATACACACACTAAAAATAAGTAGGGTAATACCCATCTTTCTTGAAATCCAACAATCATATAAATTCCAAGTTTCTTTGTGTAATATGAAAAGCAACACAGAAATCTTACATGACATTGGCCCTGTCTGTCCGCTAAACTGGTGATTCTTAATCAAGGTATATGCACCACAAATAGGACAGAGAAATAGCTTAATTACAGTAAAAATGTATTTCCAATAATACTACCAAAGCAGTAAAATTTATGCCCAAGAGTATTATGAGATATTTTCTACTACTACTGTAATAGCATTATTATTTTTGTTTGTTGGTGTGTACTCCTGCCAACACTACTACATTTCTGTGTTTAAACATACTCTCTCTGGCTTTTCTTCGCAAATGAAGATTCAGGAAGAACTCATCCCGCGCTTACTGCAAGTGCACTGATGACTAAAAAGGCCAATCTGAGATAAACAAGTCCGTTTGCAGAAAGCACAGCAGAAGGTCTCTTTGGGTGATGTTTCCGGGTTGTGATTCTTTCTGCGTTGTTGTTTCTCTTCAAGACTTGTTCGGCGTGAGTTCTCAAATAAGGCTGCAGCATTGTGGATAGTGCGTCTCCATGCCTCCCGATGTGAGGCCAGGGCAGACCATTGTTGGTGATCAATTTGGCCGAGCCTGGGATGTTGTTTCAGGGAGTCCTTGTATCACTTTTTTGGAGCGCCCCTCTTACGCTGACCCGTGGCGAGTTCACCTTAGAGTACTGTTTTTGGGAGGCGATGGTACTCCATCCTAGAAACGTACCCTGCCCAGCGCAGCTGTGCTCTCAATACCATGGCCTCAATGCTGGTGCTCCCTGCTTGCTCAAGGACAGCAACATTCATCACATAGTCAGTCCAGTGTATATTTAGGATTGTGCATATACAGCGCTGATGAAAGCGTTTGAGGAGTCGTAGGTGGTGGCGATAGGTGACCCATGTTTCAGACCCATAAAGGAGATTAGACAGTACAATGGCTCTATACACACTTATTTTTGTGCTTCGCCTCAGGTGTTTACTACTCCAGATTCTTTTGTAAAGTCTTCCAAATGCGCTATGTGGCTTTGCTAATCTGTGATCGATCTCTTTGTCAATCTTGGCATCTGAGGAGATGATGCTTCCCAGATAGGTGAACTGCTGAACGGACTTAAGCACAGAGTTGCCAATGGCAATGTGGGGATGATGGTGTTCGTCCTGTGGTGCAGCCTGGTAAAGAACTTCTGTTTTGTTCAAGTTGACTTCCAGCCCAAACAGCTCTGCAGCTGTTGCAAAGCTGGTTATTAGGGGCTGTAGAGCTGCTTCTGTGTGAGCAACAAGGGCAGCATCATCAGCGAAGAGCAGTTCACGGACTAGATAGCTTAGAGTCTTGGTGCGAGCCCTCAGCTGGCTTAAACATACTAGAAATGATAGATATAATAACAGAGTGCTGGTAAACACAGAATCAACAAGCTGGATGGAACTACAAGAGTCATTTAGTCCAATCCTCCTGATATGGAAGAATAGAAAGCTAAAGCACTCCTGATCCATCCAACCTATTTTTTTTAATTTTTTTTATTTATGTATTTATTTATACCCCGCTCTTCAGCCACAAGGCTATCAGAACGGCTTACAAATTGTTTTAAGCAATAGCTATTTACACATCTAACTGCATTAAACAGTTTCCAATGTGTGTTAGCTCCAGTTTCCAATGTGTGTAAACCTCTGTTTAAAGACCTCCAATGAAGGAGAGTACAGCCTTCCTCCCAGGTAGTCTATTCCAAAGTCAAACAGCTCTTATTATCAGGAGCCTAATGTTTGGGTAGAAGTGAAAAGCAGGATTCTATGCTATACTGTACTACTATATTTTCTTTTACTCTCTCTCTCTCTCTCTCTCTCTGTGTGTGTGTGTGTGTGTGCACGCAGGTAGGGATATGTTCTCTGTGTGTGCATGCACCTCCACACTGACATATAGACAGTTGTGGACACAAGTGATTGATTGTCAAAAATCATCCTCCATGTACATAAAGGACATGCTCAGGAAATTGTCTAGGAAAGTGGCAGTTCATTGGTATCCTTCTGCAGCTCAGTTACTTTTTCATTTGTTCAGTATCCAACCTGATGATTTCAGCAAGTGCTTTGTAGCCGCTAAGCTGCTTTGATCAACTACAGAGTCAGCATAAAGCAGGAAACAGTGGCATTGTGTGTCATCTGCTTACAACTGCACTTTCCAGTCGTGTGGAGAGAACCTGATTTTATATTGATTTAAATTTGTTTCGTTAGCAACTTCGGAATCATTCCCAAAATTTGGGGGGCAGGGGGCAGGGAGGAGGAGATGGAGATGACATTTCACTGTACCTTGCCCAAGCTGTTGATACTGCGCACCCCCCCGCCCACTGTTATTTCTTTATTTTATTTAATTAATTTGTACCCTGCCTTTCTCCCAGCAAGGTGATAGAATTCAAAGACATAGCCATGTTAGTCTGGATCAGCATGTAGAAGGATCTTGTAGTACCTACTAGTCTCATGTGGTCTCAAACTAACTGAGAGAAAGAAATTGGTAGCATAAGCTTTCGTATCTGATGAAGTAGTCTGTGGAGATTATCATACCAGCCTCGTGTCTTGCTTCAATTACATTAGTAAGGGGAATGGGAACATACCAGTCCTACAAAGTCCATGATCACACCTCTCTTCCATTTGCATGACTGTGTCCGTTTTGCAACCCCTGCTGCTGCCGCTGGTGCAATAGTCTTTGGTTCAATTGTGGAATGAGTGCAGTCACATGGCATGAGGGATCCTTATTCTCCTCTTCTCTCCACGCTCCCATTGCAGAGTCAGCCTGCTTTGGAATAGCCAGCAGGAGGGGGAGAGGAGAACATCAGGCCCCTTCATGCCATGTGATTGTACTTATCCCAGAACTGAATGGGAAGAGAACTATTGCACTGGAACAGCAACGGATCAATAGCAAAATTGGCAGCCATTGATGGGATTTCCCCATCAATGAAAACGTGTGCTCCAGTGATGAGTTGAATACAAGCTGGCAACAGATGTAAACGATGTCATGCGATAAGGTATGGCAATAGATGTTGTTATACAGTCGCAATCACATTGCACAACCATCATGTGATAATGTCCTATGAAAGCTTATGCTACCAACTTCTTTCTCTTAGTGACTCTCAATGGTGCTACAAGATCCCTTTACATAACTTTCTACCAGCAAGGGAATCAAAGCAGCTAACAAAAATTTGAAACAAAGTCCAGCTGAAATCTTATTTTACAAAAGTTAAAAAATAAACAATTCTCTTTTAAAAAGCATAGTTAAAACAGTTTGAAACACATTTAAAACATAAATTAACAGAACACTCATCGGCCGCATAATTTAAGCCCCAGTGTCTAAATAAAAAGGTCTTTGCCTGCCAGCAGAAAGAGAACAAGCAGAGGCCCAACTGAATCTCCTGTGGAAGGGAGTTCCACAGCCTGGGAGCAGCCACTGAGAAGGCTCTCTCCTGTGTTGCCACCACATGCTCTAGAACTGGGGTGGGCAACTGTGGAAGACTAGGAGGCCACATGACTTCCCTAGAAGATTTGGAGGTCTGTACCTGCTTTTACAAAATAAATAAATAAATAAATAAATAATAAAGTAAAATAAAAAAATTAAAAACTCAAATTTCTTCCCCCCACCCCTGCAATATTCCTCTAAGGTGTATTTTCACCATGGTTTAGGTTTCAAAAAAGGCCTCTCCTGTGCTTAAATTGGCCCATGGCCCCCACATAATTTAATTGAATTTAACACAGCATTAAAGACTAGCATTAAAACAGCATTAAAAACCCTTCTGGCAGTCCTGTCCAGATGATTTTTAAACTATGCATTTAAACTGTTTTAATATGTAGTGGTTTTACTCTTTTAATTGATATTATGTGTTTTAATGGGTTTATGCATTTTTAACCAATATGTATTTTAATTGATATTAGCTGTTGGTATAAATCTGTTGTTGCCAGTTTCGATCCATGGGGAGAGGTGGGTAAGAAATAAATATGATGATGATGATGATGATGATGATGATGTGGAAATGTATCTCACGCCCCCTAGTATACTTTTTGGAACACTGGGGACAACAAAAAATTTTTTGAAAAATTTTGCAAAATTATTTTTGCAAAATTGTTTTTGACCCCTGGGTGACCCAGGAGGAGCTGGAAATCTGTTTTTGGGGGCATTCTGGAGCAAAAACAACTTTTTAAAAACTTTTTTTTTTTACCTCTGGTGGGTTTTGGGGGCTACACTTTGCCCACCCCTGCTCTAGAACCTTACCCAACAAAAGGATATTGGAGATTGGCTGCTACTTCTATGGTACAGTAGGATTCAGGGAGGACTTTTTCAGTAACGGCCTCAATGGTCAACCAGCTCAGTTCAGTTGGTTGCCTCTGATCTAACCAGTGTCATTCAAAACCGTACACTGCAGGATATTTGGTAACGTTAACTGGGCAGAGTGCATGAGAAATCCATTTTTGAACCTATAGACTTCAAAGCACATTTTGAATATTAAAAGGGTCTCCTTTTTCTTGGCTTCCTCTTCAAAACGGAACAGGAGAAAGAGGGTAAATAGTTCATAAGGAGCAATCAAAAGCAGCAATTTTGCTTTCACATGGCTTTCAAAGGCAATTTCCAAAGGGCAGGACATGTGTATTTACTTCCATAAATAAACCGGATTTTAGTGCGTTTATCTGATAAGAACAAAATAAGCAATTTGATCTAAACCATCTGAGAAAGATTTTTTTATTCATAAAAAAAAGAAGAGAGAAACAAAAAAAATCTGCACCCTCATTGGTTAACTCAGGCGAATGGAATGGCTGGTGTTTAAATAGGAAAAGGTTGTAGTTGCTGTAATCCTGTCTCAGCCACATCTGGATTTACTTCGCAGTGCTCATGCTATCTTGACAGAATAATATTTACTTTAAGGAGTTATTATTCCTTTGTAAAATATCCTCTCGTCAGTTTCAGGTTACTGGTAAAGCCGAGGATTATCAAGGGGTTGAAGGAGTCTGTGTGGCAGCCAACTCACAGCTAAGTGAGAATCCCAGTGGGCCCCCATTCTATTCAAATGATCTGTTCGCTCACTAATTTGCTGCTCAGCTAATTGCAAACAAATATGCTGCTAGATTGCAGGGATCAGAGGGACTCCCATCTAGCTCATCACGTAGCTAGATGGGAGGAAGGGGAATGGTGATTCTGTGGGACTCTATATTACATCTTCCCCAGCCAATGTGGCCAGTAGTAAGGGATGATGGAGCAGCAGTCCACCAACATCTGGAGGACTGTGAATGTTCACCGATCCTGGACCAAAAGTAAGCTTTTGTTGTGTGCCTTCAAGTAAGTTTCATGTATGGGGACCCTAAGGCAAACATATCACATGGGGTTGTTCTTGGACAGGTTTGTTCAGAAGTGGTTCGCCATTGCCTTCTTCTGAGGCTGAGAGAGCCTCACCCAGGGGATTTCCATGGTTGAACAGGAACTCAAACTCTGGTGTCCTGGAGTCCTAGTGCAGTACTCAAATCACTATGTCACATTGGCTTGCAAAGTAAGCATAGCTAAGGGTATTTGTGATCCAAATTAAGAACAAAAGATACCAAGTGCTGGGTCACAACATCACCACCTTTTCTTTCTTTCTTTCTTTCTTTCTTTCTTTCTTTCTTTCTTTCTTTCTTTTGAAATTCAGGGAAATGGAAATTGGCCAAAGGAAGTCAGGGTAATTGGTGAAAAGTCAGGTAAGCTGTGATTTATGGCTTGTCTAGA
Source organism: Gambelia wislizenii (assembly GCA_030847615.1). NCBI lineage: Eukaryota > Metazoa > Chordata > Lepidosauria > Squamata > Crotaphytidae > Gambelia > Gambelia wislizenii. The sequence goes on along the minus strand of JAUMIR010000001.1, from coordinate 18,159,429 downwards.
CAAGACATTTACCCTGGCTTCCCCCCAGCTTGGAGTCCTGCAGTCCAAACAATGCAGAGGTCTTGCCCCATTTCGCCTCTGGGCAGTCCTGCCAAATGCCTGAGGCAAAGCCATGGGGAAGCCAGGGTAAACTCACTTGAAACATTTTAAATAAACATCTGGGAAAACCCACTTCATGCCTGAAAACCCAGATTGGGATGGCCCAGGAATGCAGGGTCCCTACCTGCACACCGGGCTGCATCACCGGCCGCTGCCATTGGAATCACTCTGCAGCCAGAAAAGAGACCCCCAGCATGTGATCAAGGCCCCCTGCATGTAACCAGCCTTGATCACATGCTGAGGGCCTCCTTCCTGGCTTCAGAAGGAGCGATGTGTGACAGTGGAGGAGGAGCCTGCCGATACCGGCTGGCATGTCCATACAGACTTCAGCCCATTTCGTTTAGGTAAGGTTGGGTGGGGGTAGAAACAGGCCAGCTCAAGACCAGAATATGTCCTAAAATATACTGTTGAGATGCTACTGCGAAAAGGCAGTCTGCACTTGTGGCAGTTGGAATAGAGAAGCAGCAGAATTGTCAGGATCAGGTTGTAAAGCAACCTTTTCCTGCCATTAATTCTGTGTGCTGTGTGATAGTTTGATGTTTTGCATTCCTTTGAGGTGGTAACAGGTTGATGGGTTAGGGATAGCCAAGGGAGGAGGGGGTTCTGGTGGAACAAATGGTTGGGAGGAAACTGCAACTGCAAAGATGGCGAGAAAAACAATAGGTGGAATTAATGCTGGGTGAGAAGGGATATGTGTGGATATTTGGATAACCAATGAATGAGTTGCCTGCCAGATTTGGCTGATTGTAAATACAGTTGTCCCTCCACATTCACGGATTTGACATTCACGGATTTGAGTATTCACGGCTTGAAAAATATTCTTTAAAAAATAACAATCCTAATAGCAAACCTTGATTTTGCCATCTTATATAAGGGACACCATTTTGCTCTGCCATTGCATATAATGGGACTTGAGTATTCACGGATTTGGGTATTCACGGGGGGTCCTGGAACCAAACCCCAGCGAATGTGAAGGGACAACTGTACTTTTTATTATACTGCTTTTCCTTTGAGCTTCATTTGAAAAAACAATGTTGTATACTTTTGCTCTTTAGTTTCTTCTGTGACAATAAAGCTTACTGTTTAACCCTGAAGATACTGTCCACTGATGTTGATGACATGGTTACATGACAAAAATATATATGTAACATAATAGTGGGAACACAGGAGAGGCTCTTCTCAGTGGCTGCTCCCAGGCTCTGGAACGCCTTTTGTACTGAAGTTAGATTGGCTTCCTTCTTGTTGTTCTTCCATCAGCAGGTCAAGACTTCTTAATTCCTCCAGGCTTTTGATAACTGAGCATTAGAAGGAAAGAGCTTTCAATAGTGCACAATACAGTTTTTATTTCTTCCCTTTTAAATGGTTGTGTTCAATGCTTTTAATTCCACAGATATTTTCGTTACATTTTAACAATAATTTTTGTACATTTTTACTTGTACGTGACACTATTGGTACTATATTTGTTTTGATTTTTGTATGCTGCCTTGAGTCCCCGTTCTGGGGAAAAGGTGGGATCTCAATCATTATCCCCATCATCTTCATCGTGCATTATTCTTAAAAAGTTTATTGACTCATGGTTGTTAACAGTAAAACAGACTAAAATAAACCTGCATGTGAAAGGATTTTTTTTAAAATAATGAAGAAGCTGACACATTTCTTGCAACAAGATAATTTGTGGATTTAATGAGCAATCAATTTCATCTATTTGAAGATGTCAGTATTTTGACAGGGATGAGCAAATTGTGGCTGAGTGGAGTTAGTAGCCAGATATTATTCCTTCCAGCCAGCTATAAAGTCCAGTCTTGCAACAGCACTGAAAGAGCTGGGGGTTTTGTTTTTGAAACAAGTGTAGCAGGAGCCAAAATGGACAGACTCACCCATCCAGTCAGAAGGCCTTTGAATGCTCAAAAGTCTTTTTAAAAGTCTGGAATTCTGTCCCTGTATGATTGCTGTAGCAAATTAGGGTTACTGTTGTTATTTGCCATCAAGTCAATTTTGACTTATGGCGAACCTGTAGTACTATAACAGTGTACTGTAGTGTGCAATCTCCAAGAGACTGCCAAGAACCTAGTCATTCATTGTTCTCCCCAGGCCTTGCAAACTCAGGGCTTTGGCTTCCATGATTTAATCAACCCACTTGTAATGCAGTCTTTGTCTTTTTCTACTGCCTTTCACTTTGCTGAGCATTATCATATTTTCCACTGAGTCACATCATTGTGTCATGATGTGTCCAAAATATGACAGGCTCATTTTAGTCATCTTGGCTTCTAGTGAGAGCTAAGGCCTGATTTGCTCTAGAAACCATTCATTTGTCTTTTTAGCAGTCCATGGTATCTGTAGAACTCTCCTCCGGCACCACGTTTCAAGTACTGTACATTGATTTTCTTCTGTCAGTTTTCTTCACTGTCCAGCTTTCACATCTGCACATAAATAAAGTCATAAATACTATGAATACTATAAATACTATGGAACTGATGAATTATTGTACTCCCTACAATAAAAATCAGATTGGTTTAGAAATCAGACCTTATGAGCAAAACTATGTTAACAAAATGAAAGCCATTTAAAAATACTACCGTATATATATTTTTAAACACAGAGGCTGAGATGCATTATTTTGTACGGTTTAACATAGACACATCTATTCTCTACTTCTTCAAAAGGAAGTAACATCATTTTTGACCTGGAACAAATACTTGTACTGACATTTCCATCATGGTGTAATTTTTTCATGCAATTTCAAAACAGATGTGTTTCTTCAATTAACAGGCAATGTTTAGAGGAGTTTCTGTCTGAACCAAAAATCGTTCAGATTTTTTAAACCATTTAATAAACATATTATATCATGTAGTATAGCCTATGAATGTTTTATTGCGGTTAGTTCTTGAATTGTGGTCAACGAAATTGACAAAAGTTGGTCAGGGAAAATCGGGGGAAATTCAGTGGCAACTATACATCATCACCAACCAGAAATCCATCTTCTAGCAAAGATAGCAAGTACCATCGTAAATGAGGCATCCCTCCCTCCTTTCCTTCCCACATAAAGACTGTTTCCAAAACATGTATACATGTATGTAAATAGAATAGAAGTACTTTCTGGTCCACTTTCACATTTGTCTGGGGTGGAGTTGGGGGTTTTGGCATTGTGGAGGCCCTGTGTCCTATTTCTAGCCTAAACTGCTATTTCTGGAACATGCAAGAATGAAGAGGAAGGAATTAAACTAGAGGTGGAATCACTCTGTAGGGCAGCAGGGGAGGGCCAAATGCAGTTGTGTGTACTTCACCCACATCTGGCACAGAAAACACAACCATTGAGTCATGAGGATATGGACAGGTTGCTCGTGGATGGACCAGTCAAAACCCTGTCTCTTCACAACATGGTCTCTTTCTGCTTTGCCTCTCTCAGATGCACTTTTTGAAAAATCAGTTATGCAGCAGCAAATTCTTTGACAAATATCTCATCTAGTTTGCCCCTGAATAACCCACGAAGCCTCTGGAACAATGGGAAGCCATAATGAATACAGTTCTGTCCTAAGAGAGAAAACCAAGGCTGGTGTGTTCAGAAGAACAACCTGAGCAGTGCAGCTCAACATGATTCAAAGCTGAAGTTACTAAGAGCAACACAGAACCCATCGAATGCAGAGCTTAAAGAAGTTACTTTTTGGGGACTATAACACTCAGAATCCCCCAGCCAGCATGGCCATGGAATTTTTGGCATCATATTCCTTTTGTCAGGCGTAAAGGCTACTGCAGTAGAATAACCCTACTTTAGAACATTGAGAGATGTAAATTGTAATTTGTTAACCTGGAGGAGTATCTATTCATGTGAAATGAATAAAGATCTGTCCCTTACACTGAAAAGGCACAATTAATGCCGCTGTTTGTGTAGATTGCATCCGGTGCATTCCAGCTTGGTTTCTAGCCAATGAAACTGCCCTGCCCATCAGGCTGTGCAGTCAAAGGAAGCCTCTCCCCCCCCCCCACTCATCAATCCGCTTTGCACCAGCCTCTGAAAGCAAAATGCTCATGAAATCTCTGGCAGCAGTTGCTCTGGCAACTTGTTCTTATCAGGTAGCTTAATCACAGTTGCATAAACCTCTCCCATTGTTTCCTCCTATTTATCAGCCCAATAATAGGAAAGAGGCAGAAGAGATAGAAAAAGTTACTTCCTGGGAAAACTTCAATAGAAGAGTGTAAAGTGAATATAAAAATCCCCAAACATGTTTCTAAGAACACTAGGAATCATAGAATTGTAGAGTTGGAAGAGACCACGAGGGCCATCCAGTTCAACTCCCTGCCACGCAGGAAATCTTGATCAAAGCATCCCCGACAGATGGCCATCCAGCCTCTGTTTAAAGACCTCCAAGGAAGGAGACCCCACCACGCTCCAAGGGAGTGTGTTCCACTGCCGAACAGCTCTTACTGTCAAAAAGTTCCTCCTAGTGTTGAGGTGGAATCTCTGTTCCTAGAGCTTGCATCCATTGCTCCGTGTTCCAGTCTCTGGAGCAGCAGAAAACAAGCCTGCTCTATCCTCAGCGTGACACCCCTTCAAATACTTAAACAGGGCTATCATATCGCCTCTTAACCATCTTTTTTCCAGGCTAAACATACCCAGCTCCCTAAGTCTCTCCTCATAAGGCATAGTTTCCAGACCTTTCACCATTTTAGTTGCCCTTCTCTGGACATGCTCCAATTTGTCAATATCCTTTTTGAATTGTGGTGCCCAGAACTGGACACAGTATTCCAGGGGAGCTTCATCTTAGTTTCTCATAAACAGATTTTCCAGGTCAGATGAGCTACAAGTTCCTAAATACATTTGTTCATATCATAAGGTTCAGTTATCTTTCCGAGAAAGAGTTGGGTCCAGGATCGGCCTCCTGGATTTAACTCTGCCCTTCTAACGTGTTTCTGGCATTCAGCCATCTTCCCCAACCCTGTGTGTCACATGGGGTAGGGGGCGGAATCTCCTTCCATGAACCCAGTGGCTCATGCCTGTACTTGATCTGACCCTAAGTAGAGTAGGACTCCTGTATCTATTGGGGATTGGTTCTGGGAGGCCCCGTGGATACTGAAAACCATGCATAATAGTGAGCACCATTGAAAATAATGGGACCTCCAGTTCAAAATACCATGCAGTTGCCTTGGAGGACCTAGAAAATGGCTAGGGAGGACACATTTTCTAGGAAGACTGTGGTAGGTATGCTGTTTTGTGTTCTGTGGATAATCGAATCACTGGATAATGAAAGAATGGCAAACTTTCACTGAATAAATCTTACCAGGAAAGCCATAGGATAGGAACACTGTAAGCTGGAATTTGGTTGAATTTGGTCCAAATAATGTTGAACCAGTGTGGTGTAGTGGTTTGAATTAAGACTCAAACCACTACACCACACTCAGGACTAAGACTCATGGAGACCAGGATTCAAATCTCTGCTGAGCCATGGAAATCCACTGGGTTACCTTAGCCAAGTCATACTCTCTCATCCTAAAAGGAAGACAATGGCAAACCTCCTCTGAATAAACCATGCTAAGAAAAAGGTATGATTGGGTTGCCATAAGTCAGAGTTGGCTTGAAGGTGCATAACAACAAGAAATGTACATGAACATCTGAATGAACAAAGTTTTATCAATGTATCTTATTTTTGGAAAAGGGCACGTTTCTAGGATGGAGGACCATCGCCTCCCAAAAATAGTACTCTATGGTGAACTCGCCACAGGTCAGCGTAAGAGGGGTGCTCCAAAAAAGTGATACAAGGACTCCCTGAAACAACATCTCAGGCTCGGCCAAATTGATCACCAACAATGGTCCGCCCTGGCCTCACATCGGGAGGCTTGGAGACGCACTATCCACAATGCTGCAGCCTTATTTGAGAACTCACGCCGAACAAGTCTTGAAGAGAAACGACAACACAGAAAGAATAACAACCCAGAAACATCACCCAAGGAGACCTTCTGCTGTGCTTTCTGCAACTGAACTTGTTTATCTCGGATTGGCCTTTTTAGCCATCAGTGCGCTTGCAGAAAGCGCGAGATGAGTCCTTGAATCTTCGTTTGCGAAGAAAAGCCAGAGAGAGAAAGAAAAGAACAAAGGTTAAAATATTTCTGCAGAGGTTGTTGTTGTTTTTAAAATAGTACTTGAGGCATCTCTAGGTTTGAAGCACACATTTAACCAAATTGCAGCTCACTAGAAAGTACCATACATAATGTGTTTCATAAGCTGCATTCCAGCCTGGCAGGGAAATGAAACATGCTTTGCTATGGTTGTCATGAAAATGGCATCCAATTTCATTTGTCAGTAGGTGGCATCAGTTAGCTAAAGCAAATGAGTGAGAAAGGTTGAGAGAGGGAGAGAGAGAGAATGTTTTGTGTGCTTCAATTTGCCAGCTTGCAAATACCAGCATTCAGGACAAATCTCTGAACATTTTGAACCAATGGGATAATCATAGGGACAGGCTGCAGAACAGAGGGATGCTACAATAAAAGACAGAGGGTTCTGTCAACACTGTTTGCTTTTTCACTTTGATTTGTTGAAAGTGCCTATCTGCTGCTCTTTGGCCAAAGCACTCAGAGCATCTCACTATACAGTAAAACAATCAAAACACAATAAAGCAAAGAATAGGAGAGTAGCATAAAGTAAATGTAATGCTGGCATGCTAGCATAAGAAAAAGGGCACTGGTGTGGATGGAAAACACTGGGATGTACGCACAGAAACTGGGCAATATCTCCCAGTAATGTGGAATGTCAATTGTCATTCTGCTTCTGCATTGCAGTAGAATAGCAATGGTTTATTAGTGCTAAACTCTGTCATATTTGAAACAGAGGTGGGAAAACTATAATCCAAGGGCTACACTTCACCCCTCAGTTCCACTTTTATGGGCTCCTAATGCACTGGAGGAGAGTACATTTTGGCCTGAAAATTAGTCAAAACATACCTAAGCAACTCACAGAATGATTTGTTATATTCCCCCCCCCCAGCCACTCTAGAAACAACCATAACTGCCTGAAATGGGATCTGGCAATGCACTGCCAACATGCTAGTTTGGCTCATAGATAAGGTTGCCAGAATTCTCTTCCACAAAACCGGGGACAAAAGTATACAAGACTGGATAGAGCAGATTATTTGCAACACCCCCGCCCCCAACAAACCAGATTTTGACATTTAATATTGTTTTATCGCATAGTTCAGTAGAAGTAGTAGTTATCATCATCATTGTCATCATTTATTTATTTATTTAGCACCATCAATTTACATGGCACTTTACAAATACAACAATCAAAAACAGTGGGTCCTAGAGATACAGTGGGTCCTGGTGTTACAGAGCAGGTGTTGCTTGTTCCCTGCCAATGTAAGCCTCTGGAAGTTTAGAAAGATGGCACAAAACCAATGTCTCTCCTTTTGTTTGGCCAGAGCATAGAAAAACTATTTGTTTCAACTGCAATTTCCAAAATCCTCCCAACCAGCATGACTGTGATGGGCCTAACTCTTGCCAACGAGAGTGACAGCTGCCTTCAAATAGTGCACATTCTGGCTCCAAACACAGAGTTGGGACCCCTGCTTTAAAAACAAAAACTTGAACATGGCTTTAAAAAAAAAACTTGAACTTATTGCTGGCATACACAAAACCTTTCTCCCTCACTCCACACCTTGATTTGTGCAGTGCTTAAAAAAACTATTTTTGCAGAGATAACAGCAGAAAAGCTAGGGGCAGGTTTTCTGCCCACAGAAAATTAGAGATGCCTGGTTGAAATCTGGAGAAAGTTCCAACACTTTCAATGGTTGTGCAGAAGAGGGAATTCCAGCAGGTGTTGCTTGTTCCCTGATTGTAAGAAAAGAAAAGCCTGCTAAAATTCCCTCTTCTACATAACCATTAAAAGTGCTGGAAATCTCTCGGTCTGTGCTCCAACTAAGGAGGAATCCAGGATCTGATGCTTCAACTGGCCCAGCCAGCCAGGACATTTTTTAGTCCCTTCAAATCTGGGATTTTCCTGGTTTTCCGAGACATATGGCAACCCTGCTCATGGAGGTGCATGTTGTCGAAAATTGGCCTATGTACAGTCGACCACAACTAGTTTAGAAAGTTGGATGCAGGCTCTGAAAGAACCAGCAATGTTCTAGAACCAGCAGTGTACCAGAACAGGTAGTCTTTATATCCCATGAGAGCTCATAGGCAGTCTGCTTCATTCCTGCACCAGGAAATATTTTACCACTTCCCAGCAGGACTGGGGAAAGTTCCATGGCCATTAGCCATGCTGGTTAGGAGGTTTAGGCACTGTAGTCCCAAAGAGGAACTTCTTCAAGCTCTTCCAAGGAGATATTCCTAACTACAGCCCTGATGGCTTTATCCTGCAGGGCATTTGACCAGAGTGATAAGTTCCTAGTTTTAGTCCTGGCAGCTCCTCATATAGCATCAGGTGACCAGTGTCCTTGGTCCAGACCCATCCTACAATTAGGTGGAGAGTAGATGATGTTGGGAGAAGGTGGCAAGATGGCCCTCGTGGTCTCTTCCAACTCTGCAATTCTATGAAATTCTATATCGTGATTTCCTGCATGGCAGGGGGTTGGACTGGATGGCCCTCGTGGTCTCTTCCAACTCTGCAATTCTATGAAATTCTATGAAATTCTGTGAAATTCTATGTTGAAGGAGAGAGCTGGATGTCCCCTAAGCTAGGCTGCTGTCCTCAGGTGTAGTGGAGAGGATTGTCCCTTTGCCAATGCTGAAGAAAGATGCAGCTTTCCAGGTCAGTTTTCCTATGCATTATACGGTAGTGTGGAAGGGTGACTTCATCTGGCCTTCTGTCTAAGGCAGCAAAATGTCTTCGATTGGCCCTGTCTTGGTCTTTGATTGAAACAACACACACACACACACACCAGCTATGAAATGTACTGTGGCACACTTGTTCCATGCTTTTGCTTTGTTTGCCATTTGTGTTTTATTTTTGCTTTTTTAAAGCAGAGGGGAGAGACAGGGAGGACATTAGAAAGAAAGAAAGGAGATGGAGCATGAAGGAGGTAGAAGAAAAAAAGCAGGGAAGCAGAAAGGCACAGAGATGCTGTAAACATTAAAAGTGGATCCTGTGTAGCAGAAAAGAGATTATAAGTAGGTTGTTGCAAGCCTGATCAGACAAAAAAATAGTGATGTATGTAAGATATGCTAAAAATGCAGGGAAAACACTGTGTAAACCCAAAGGCTGGGCTTTTTCATTGGTCTTTAACATGTAGCAGTTGGAATCCTGTGTGCATCTTACATATGCATAAGTTGCCCTATTAAGCAGTTGGATATTTTTGTCTGATGCAGAAAGTCTTCATACAGCACAGGGTTTTCAAAACGAAGATGCAGGTGCAATGCCATTGTGAGTCCAGTTACACATTGATGCACGTGTGCATTTTGGTCATGCATTCAGTTGCATATGTGGTGCCGTGGTCCAGTTGTGCAATATTGCCATTCAACACAAAGGCATGGCACAGTCAATACATACCATAACTCAGCAGGCAGAGATTTAGGCTACACCTGTGCCTCTCATGCTATCTGATGTGGCCCCCCCCCAATGCATCAGGGACCAACACCATATTTTTGCCCATTGGCTACAATTCTTTCTTTCTAGGAAACACCAGAGATGGGCAATCAATGGCTAAGGGACCAGCATCAGTCCACTTTAATTACCACTTTGAGTAGCACTGTGCTACACAACCTCAGTGTCGAATATTGGCCTCTATTATTCTGTTCATTTTTGTATTCTTGTATGTGTCTTTATTTGAAAACTTTCAGGTGATCGATAATCATTTTCTCTTTCTTTTCCTCTGTTCCTTACAGAAGGAGCTTTCTAAGGAGAAGCTGATGCCGAGGTTGGCTTAAGAAAATTCAAGATGACGACGACTGTAGCGACAGACTATGACAATATTGAAATCCAACAGCAATATAGTGATGTCAACAACCGGTGGGACGTTGATGACTGGGACAATGAGAACAGTTCTGCACGATTGTTTGAGAGGTCTCGTATTAAAGCCTTAGCAGGTAGGACTCTCACTACCTCTCCCAGTGCCACAGAGCCTTGATTATCCGGTTGTGTTGTACAGCTGAATGTTGGTGCAATGTAGATATTATGTTTAATACTGTTCATTCTAAATCCTGGGATGACTTTCAGGAAGCAGTGCTAGTGTTCTCTTATTAGAAGGGTTCTTTTAAAAAGAAGACCCATATAGCAATAATGACACCTGTTGTGTGTTGGAAAAATAAACACACTGTGGGCTGGTTCAGTCATAGTAACCATAGTTTGGGCATATTGTGATCTGGTGTTACATGCAAATAAACAAGCTATGATGCTGCAGCTCGATGCACTTCAGTCATTCCTTTATCTACTTTTAAACAAGGTTTATACATTTGATACTTATTTTTAAAAAATTAATTATTGGTGGTGTCATTCATTTCATTCTATATCAGGAAGATACAATACTGCTTGGATCATGATGCATGTTTAAATGTTTGTAAATGATAGAATGTTCTAGAAAATAATGAATATATACTTCTTATTGATCCCACTTCAGAAAGAATGATGAGTGTTAGTGTCTCCAGAAAATTAATTCACTGCTGTGACTGTATCTTCTCTGGGTTGGTTAGAGGAGAAATCCAGGAGTCCATTACATTTGGGTTACTTCCTTTCATCACCCAGAGAGAGGTAGGAAGAAGAAGACAAAGTCTCACAATAGCTGACAGGGATACTTGCTCCTTCCCCGCAGCTCTCCATGAGGCCAGTTCTTCCCGCCTTTGCCCAGAGCAGAGCTCCCTTTGTTCTTTCTGATCTGTTCTTTCCCCCCAAGTCTTTGTTCCTTCTTCATTATCTCCTATGCTCCTTTGAGCTTCCTAGTCTTCTTAACTTTCCAGCCCCCTTCCTCCTGCATATCTCTTTAAAAAACAAAAACAAAACAGTATCCAAAATAAGATTTAACTGATATATCTCAAGAGATGAGCCCTGTTTCCACCATCCATTCTATGTTCATTGAATGTGCAATGGGGGAGCAGAGTTATTCACCCAGGCCCTACATCTTTGGCCTGCAAAGGGTTGCCAGTATCATGGAAGAGTTTGTGTGTGTACATGCAACAGCTTTAAGTGGATAACTTACTGTCGGCATCGGCTGTTAGCTACACCCCTTCCTAGACCTGGAGGATCTAAAGATGGTAGTGCACACATTGGTTACCTCAAGGCTGGACTACTGCAATTTTGCTGTACACTGGGTTACCGCCATACCAAGTATGGAGACTTCAGTTAGTTCAAAACATGGCAGCCAGATTGACTACTGGCACATCTAGGCGTGAGCATATTATACCAACATTAACATCACTCTACTGGCTGCCAAATAGTTTCTAGGCAAGTACAAAGTGTTTGTTAAAGCCCAACATGATTTGGATCCAGATTGCCTACAGAATCACCTTCTCCCATATAATCCATCCCATATACTCAGATCCTCTGGGGGAACATTTGCTTCAGTCACGCAGAACTAGGCTGGTAATTGTCACCCAGAGGACTTTTTGTTCAGCCACCCCCGGACTGTGGAATGACCTGCTGGAGCAGAGTCATCCGCTGAATACTGTCTGAATTTAAAACAGCAATAAAGACTGGTCTCTTCTGGCAGGCCTACCCAGATGCTTTCTAAAGTATAAATTTTAAAACATGAATCAACTGTTTTTAGTGTGTATTGCTTTTATATATTCTTTTAACAGGTATTATGTTTTTAAATGGCTGTTATGTGTTTTTAACTGATATTACATGTCTAATCTGTTGATGTACAGTATTTTAATCTGTTGTTGAACCCCACCTTGATTCCTAGGGAGAGGTGGGTAAGAATTAAGAATAAGCAGTAGTAGCAGGTATATTTCATATTTTCTGGTGATTACATGGGGCTGGATTACAGTGTGTGATTTTGCTCTGCTTTTATACAGTTAATGGATGTGATACTGAAAGGCTAAACTAAAATGTTATTTCAACTATAAAATGTTACTCTGTTTAGCTTGGGGATGGGAATTGTGTTTCTCTCCAGTTGATGGTGAAGTTCAGTTCCCAGCAGTCCTCACAATTGGTGGGAGCTACCATTCAACAATATCTGGAGTCTAGCTGGCAGTGCAATGAAATGAGTTTCCCTTTAGGATAAACCAGAGGGTTTGTTTGTTTGTGTGCCAGCCACAGATGCAGGCGAAACACCAGAAAGAAACTACCGTATATTCCGGCGTATAAGACGACTGGGCACATAAGACGACCCCCCAATTTTAAAGTTAAAATATAGAGTTTGCCACCCCTCCCCCCCAGCCAGCCAGCCAGCTGGCTGGAAAGCCTGTTCCCCACCAGCCAGCCAGCTCAGTGGCTGTAGATGATGGAATAGTCTGTGAAATTAAAGGACTGAGAACAGCTAAAAAAGCATGGGATACTTTGAAAAATCTCTGTGGTGTTCAATCTTTGGAAAGCAAGGTTGCATTAATACTGTAAGTTGGTTAATATGAAGCTATCAAATCCCAAATTTTTGAATGAGCACATTAATGAATGAGCACATTAATGGTTTTAGAGCCACATTGGCAGATAAGAGAATTTCACCATAGACAAAACTCGATGCAAATGAGAAGTTGAATCCAGAAATTCTAATTTTAGGCTAACTTGTCCTGAAAAGAAACATCATTTTGACTCTCCTGAGCGAAATGGAGGGCCATTTAACTCTTCAAATGCAAAGCAGTCATTCTCACAGCAGGAGGAAGGATCTGCTGGGAAAACTGCCCAGGCCATTTTACACTCCAGTCATTCTCACAGCAGGGGAAAAGGTCTACTGGGGTATAAGACCACCACCCCACTTTTGAGGAGATTTTCAAGTGTTAAAAAGTAGTCTTGTATGCAGGAATATACGTATTCCAGAACACGGCCTCACAGCCCGGAAAAAAACCCAAGGGAAATCTATTTTTGTTTGTTTGTTTGTTGAGTACAGATCTCCAATGGCCATGCTGGCTGAGGTATCCTGGGAATGGTAGTTCAAAACTGTAAAAATTTCAAGCTCTTGGATAAGAAAATGTTTGCTGAATATTGTCTTGTTTTAGGTGTATCTGTCTCTATCTTTGGTACTTGTTATCACTCTTTAAGCTGTGCTCTGACTGTTTATCATTGTCACTATTAACATAATAGGGCTACTACAATAGTAATTTTATGATGTCAGTTAAAAGTGATGATTGTTTTATACAAGAGCTAGTGTTTATCACTCCAGAAGCAAATATAGTTCTCAATAGCTGATTTTGACATGATAAATTTGCACTGGGTTGTATATAAATGTTTTAATGGCCTAAGGAAGTAATGGTGGTGCATGTAGCCATGTTGAACCAGCATGGTATAGTGCGGTCATGGGCAAAGTGTAGCCCCTCAGGGCCATTTTGTGGCCCTAAGGGAGGAAAAAAAGGTATTGAAGTGTGAAAAGTTGCCCCCCAAAAAATGCTGAGTCTCACCTGAGTTTTCTCCTAGGAAAGAGAAAACTTTAGAATTAATAAACAAAGATTTACACCCCTGTTGATGACTACTTGAGACCCATACCTAAAATTGTAGAAATCAGTACTTAGTAAGATTCGATGACAGTTTCCAAACATCGTGAAAGCACCTGTGGTTGCAGACGTGCAAAAACATATATTGAATAGTACTTTTACTCATTACTTGGGAAATTTACTTTCTTGGACTGCAACTCCCCCAGCATGCTGGTTGGGGAATTTTCTGTGATGTAATCCAAGAAAATAACTTTTCTCAAGCTCCTCTTGTACCTACTTGAGTTATGATTTATCACAGGACCAGAAGCCCCCTAGCATATGGGTGCAAACCCTTCTCTCAACTTCCGACATCTGATCAAAGTAATGCTTTGATTTCTACAGATGTACCATGGAGGGGGGAACCCCAATTTCAGATGCATAAATCAGCTGTGGATTAACAGAGTTTATAAACCCCTGTCTGCAGTGTCCTGTCACTTTATATCATTTGGATGCAGCTCTTTGCTTACAATGCCAACAGCATTCATTTCAGCATCTTAGCGGAGCTAGAGGGCAATGTATTTCTTTTTCCTCCTTTTGCTTCATAATAATCTCTTACCTTGGCAGTTGTTACTCAGTTCTCAAAAGAAAAAGTAAAAGAAAGCATCAAAGCTTGTTCTGTTCACAGTCAAAAAGGTTACCCTGCTCTCAGCTGATCATCACCATGCAAATTGTCCACCTTGATTTATTAGGTTGTTTCATTCCTTCCTGCAACAAGATCCATGTGAGCTGAGTATATTTGTGCAGCAGGAACCGTGCCAGTGAAAGTTTCCCTTTTGGGGGGACTACAGCTCCCAGAATCCTCTAGCCAGCTGTAGAGGCTCTCATGTCTCATTCCTGCTGGCTTTGCTGCCTAGGGGATTCTGGGAGCTGATGTCCAAAAAAGAGACTTTCCCAAAGCTCCGTGCAGGAACATTTATATCTGTATCTTAAACAAAGTTCTTTCTGCGTCTTTGGGGGCAATGCCCTATGGAGTTGTTTCACTGCACTCTGTAAATGATTTCCCAAATCTCATGGTAGCATACCAACATTCCTGACCTCTGAACAAAATGCCTCAGCAGCCAGAGACAAGAGATGAGGTGGAGCAACGCCTGTTACGGAAGGTAACTGGAGTTCCCCCTGCATGTTTGCAAAAGGAGATGGTGGATGACATGACACAGCTACTAACACACACACACACACACACACATCCAAACATGCACACACACACACACACACACAAACACACACTTGGTTCCCTGAAGCCAGCTCACATCCTTTGTTCATGTGTAAATGGCTTTACTTTTGGCGAATAAGCATTGACACAACTGAAACATAGGCCATAGAAGGAATGGTAGTAAAACCTGGGACAAATGCACACTATACCAATAATCCGGTTTGAAACTGGATTATTTGCCATGGTTTCTTCCTTGGATTTGTAGTTTTTTATAAGGTCTTTAGCCTTCTCTGCCAAAGAGTGCTGGTGCCTCACCAAACTACAAATCCCAGATTCCATAGGAAGGAGGAGCCATGGCAAATAATCCAGTTTCAAACTGGATTTTTTTGTGTAGTGCGGATTTGGCCCTGGATTCTGTGGGAGTTTGTATTTAAGGTGAAGTCTCAAGAGCTTAAGAGTTACTTCCTTGTACCCAGGAGGGAAATGCAGTGATTTTGTACAACTGACACAGAGGGTAGCAATAATCCCATCAAAATCAAATGGAAGGCTCCATTGAGTTTGGATGCTTGTTTCATACCCTGGGTGAGCGATAAATAATACACATGAAACAATCACTTAAGAGATACGTAATACAGTGTGGGTGGTTCAATTATTTATCTGGTCTAAAAAAGGCACCCATTTTAGTGCTTTGAGAAGCTGGTGATAGATTTGATACATTGCTAAATTTAGAACTGTGCCTGACTCCCTCCATGAAAATTACTGCTTTTTTTTTGGTATGGGTAGTCATAGTTGTGGAGGTGTGTTTGTGTGGTGTGTAGAGAAGTGATAGGTGTGTGCCAAGGGTCAGAGGACCAGTTTCAGTACCTCCTGACCCTCAGTAGGACACATTGACAGGATCAGCAGAGAACAGAAGTGACATTTCAGGCAATTGGTTGTTTTGGTATACATTTATGGGGTGGGATTCTCAAATAGCATTTACAGGCCAAAATGCAGCCCATAGAGTAGAGGTGGGGAAAGTGTCCTCCCTAAGGCTGTTTTTGTGGCCCTCAGAACCCCTCAAGGGGTCAACATTTTTTTAAAAAATAAAAACCTTTTAAAAATGGTTTCCCCTGTAAATGTCCTCTAGGGGGGGCATGGGAGCATTTTTGCCATGTTTTGGACTCTGGACCATTTTAAGCCCAGGAAAAGCTTTTTTTTAAAAAAAACAGGAAGTGATTTCTGGATCACTTCCTGTTGGAAGAATGATTCTCCTTGGGTGTCCAAAAATGTGGTGAAAAGGCCCCCATGTGCCTCAGCTGGTGTTGTGGGGGGGCATTTGGGAACCAAAAATTATTTTTTGAGGTGGGGTTTGATGTACAGGTTTGTGTGTGGCCCTTCCTGAACTCCAGAGGGAGGTGTTATGTGGCTCGTAGGCTCCAGTAGTTTCCCACCCCTGGCATAGAGGCTATTTTTAGCAAAAAAAGAAAAAAAAAGAAAAAAAAGAAAAAAAAAGCTTTCCAGCAGATTTAAAAAATAAAATATAGGACCCCTGCGGTAAGGGGACTACACAAGACCCCCCCCCCCAGTCTGCATAAATCCAGCAGGCTGCACAGTTCCCATCTATGCTGTAGGGTTTTCAACCTTTCACAACTTACATTCTGTTCATTGCTCTGTCAAAGTCCTTGTGTCCCACCAGGATAGAAATAAAAAACCCATTTTCTTGGTAAGGACTGTGTACAGTTCTGGGCACCACAGCTCAAGAAGAAACTGGAAGATGTGCAGAGGAGAGCAATCAAGATGGTCAAAGTTCTGGAAAACAAGTTCTATGAGGAATGATGTATAGGGAGTTGGATATGTTTAGCTTGGAGGAATCAAGATTGAGAGGTGATACGATAGCCATCTTTAAACATCTGAAGGGTGGAGCAAGCTTGTTTTCTGCTCCTTAAGAGATTAGGAGACAAACCAGTGGATTCCAACGTCAAGAAAAGTGATTCCATCTAAACATTAGGAAAAACTTCCTGATGTTAAGAGGTGTTTGACAGTGGAATAGATTGCTGTGGGGTGGGGTGGGGTGGACTCTACTTCATTGGGGGTCTTTAAACAGAGGTTGGATGGGCATTTCTCAGGAGTGCTTTAGCTGTCTGTTCCTGTATGGCAGGGGGCTGGACTACATGGTCTTTCTTGTCCCTTCCACCTCTTTGATTCTGTGTTTACAGCCATTTTGTTATTATATCTATTATCTATGGTATTTTTAAGGACATAAAACATTCAGTAGTGTTGGTGGAAGTACACATGAACAAGCAAAAATAATAATTCCATTAGTAGTAGAAAATATGTTACAATACTGTTGGGCATAAATTTTACTGCTGTGGTAACTGGAAGACACAAATAATATAAATTTTAAAAATTGCAGTGGTGTTATTGGAAATAAGTTTTATTGCAATGGCTAAAACATCTGTGTCCTTCCTAGGCAATTTCTCTGTCCTACTGGTGATGCATGTACCTTTGGTTGAGAACCACCTGTTTTGAGAACAGAGAAGGCCAGTGTCACATAGGATTTCTGCTCTGCTTTTCAGTTCTACACAAAGTAACTTGGAAACTGGAATTTATAGGAGTGTTGGATCTCAAGAGATATTGTTTTTATATACGTGTGTGTGTGTGTGTGTCAAGCTGCCTTATACTGAATTTGACCACTGGTCCAGCTAGTCCAGTGCAGCTGTCTTCTGGCTTAACTAGCAAAGGCCACTGTGGAAGAAGGTTTGTTTATTGTTGCTGTTTTTACATGCCTAGCAGTCTGAGATTCTTTGGCTTGAGCATGAATCTCAAATATTCTGCATACAAAGCCAGAGTTCATATACAGAGCACTTTTTATATACATAAAATAAAATTACTGCAAAATTCAGTTAAGGTTTACTTTACAAAACAAAACAAAATTAAAAGCATTTACAGACAATAGAGATGTCCAGAGGTTGAGTGTAAGAAGGACGTCTGAAGGATTTGCTCAGTGTTAGGAGGAAACTTAACACCCAAAGCACCTGGTTTGCAGGTTTCTCTTGTTCTTTTGTATATTTAGTCAGCTGGAATCCTCTGGGCTGCTTAAACAGTAATGGCATATTTGATCCCAAGGTGAATCTGTCTGCAATTGCAGCTATTTTAATCAGGGCTGCTGCAACTCTCAGAGAGATGTCAGGCAGCAGAGCTGAGGCTTGTAACTGAATCCAGCATTGAACCACCATGGAAATTTCAGCACAGAAAAAGTGTTGAGTTTTTCACGCTTTACAATTCCCATAGCGTCTCTGCTACTGTTGCCTGGTGCACCCATCTGTCAACTAGTTCCCTTTCTTCTTGTTGTGTGCCTTCAAGTTGTTCCCAACTTATGGCAATCCTAGGGTGAACTTATCATAGGGTTTTCTTGGCAAGATTTGTTTAGAGGAGGTTTGCTGTGACTTGCCCAAGGTCACCCACTGGGTTTCCATGGCTAAGTGGGGATTCGAACCTTGGTCTCCAGAGTCATAGTCAACACCCAAGCCACTACACCAGGCTAGCTCCCTTTTTTACATCATTGTATATCTGGACTCAGGGTCCTAAATATGTAAAAGTACCAGGTCATGGCTGATCTTGGGAGCTAAGCAAGGTCAGCCCTGGTAAGTATTTGGATGGGAGACTGCCAATTAATATCAGGGTCTGTAGGTTATATTTCAGACAAAGGAACTGGCAAAACTACCTCTGAGTATTCCTTGCCTATGAAAACCCTATGAAATTCATGTAGTCACTGTAAGTCAACTGGCAATTGAAAGACACACACGCATACACACGCAAACAGTGAAGCTTTGATAAATGGAATTGGGAGAGTAGACTTTGACCTCATTAAAGCATGTTGCAAGTGGAATAAAACATAAGAGCATAACTGGCTCCTAACTCTGGAAATTTTGAAGAATGTGTCTGGTTTTTCTTTTGTTAATGTCTTAGCTTGCATAAATCCATTGGAAAGTGCGTATATGTATTGTGAGAGGTGCATCCAGAAGAATCTGGGAAAGGTCACCAGGGACAACAGCATAATTTAAACTGGATAAAACACATGTATTTATTAGTCTCAAGTCTCCTGAAAAATACACTGGCTTAACCTAAATCCAGTTGTTAATTCCAACTAGTGTAACCTCATTGAACGAATAGGAACTTGGCATACATTTCACAGATGAAAACTGGGAGACATGTGGACAAGCAACATCACAGTATAGTCAAGATGGCAAATGTTAATAATGAAGAAGAACAGACAAAGTAGGAATGGCTGCAGCAGTTTGCATTTGCTTGAGTCTATTGGGAAGGACAAGATTCTACCCCTTCTTCACCCCCTCTCTCCTGATGAGTTAATTGAATGCAAACTACTTTAGCACTTTTAACTCAGTTTGCAACCATGGAAGTGGACAAAGGGGGAAGTGAGAGAAGGAGAGAGAAACTGGAGCAAAAATGATTATTTTTATTTTTATTTGATCTGTTTTGCTGTAGGTATGCAAACACTGCAAAGATTTTCTTTTAGAAAACGACAGGCATGGGAGTTAGCCTGCTTTGGAATAGTGAGTGGAAGGAGGACAGGGCAGTAGAGGAGGACATTAAGGCCCCCAGTGGACTGGCTACTGTAATGCCAGAATTGAAGCAAAGAGACTTACCACACGGGTGTGTGTGTGTTTCAAAGCAGCACAGTTGCATGAAAGAAGAGATGTGTGATAATAAATGTTTTCAAAGTGGCATGTTCCTGGTTCCTTTCATAACGCGATTGCCCCGAGATACTAGCCTCATGTGATAATCTCCTGAAAGAAAAGTTCATCAGGAGCAGAATTCTTATATGGGGGCGGCAGTGCCCCCCACCACACACACATAGCTATACCTCTGGAGCAAACAATTTTGCTACTTTCAGAGAAAATCTCCTTCTCTTACTACGATTTTAAAAAGAGATCTTGCCCCACTTCGCTGCACTGCTGCCACTGAGCACATTTTACAAAAGCTGTTGTCATACGTATGCCATTTACAATAGAAGCATTTGCACAAGGAGCATAGTTCAAGAAGAGAATGTTCTGCCATCTTTGTTTCCAAAATGTTCACCTAGCAAAGGCTCTTGCTTTTTATTGAGAAAAAATGGTTCTTTGAATTCCATTCCTTCTTGCTTGTTGCTTGGATACCATATCAAAGTATGGCAATTGCTAGCTGGGTCTACTCCAAACTAAAATCAGAAGAGACTGTCTTTTTGTTAATCTCAGATTCTTAAGAGATTAATTATTGTAGCATTAATGACTAGGAAATGGAGCTGTGAATCAAGGATTTAATGAACTTTGTGTATTTATGGCTTGTTCCCAGTTCCAATAACCAATGTTTATTGGATTAGGAATGGTTAGGGCTGTGTTGTTTCTTTAAGACAAGGTGGGTCAATTATGGTCTTTAAAATGTTGTCGAACAACAAGTCCCACCAACCTTCATCATTAGCTTTACTATCTAGACTGATGAAAGTTACATTTACCTGGAAAAGAGCTTGGGAGTAATGAGTTAGAAGTAATACAGTTTGAGTCTCCCTTATCTGAAATACTCCAAAATTGTTCACACAGGTGGCTGAGATAGTGACACCTTTGCTCTCTGATGTACACAAACTTTGTTTCATGCACAAAATTATTAAAAACATTGTATATAAAATTACCTCCAGGCTATGTGTATAAAGTGTATATAAAACATAAATGAATTTCGTGTGTAAGACCCATCTCCAAGATATCTCATTATGTATGTGCAAATATTCCAAAATACCTCTGGCCCCAAGCATTTTGGATAAGGGAGACTTAACCTGTATGGCTACTGGTAACAAGTTATTATTTCTTGGCAATGAAATTCTAATTATGGTACATTTCAAAAGTAATGAAATTAATAGGCATAAAGTAACTATATTGGGGAAACAAGCATTGTTTTCTAGTTACTTTTTAAAAGTGACTTTGTACAAATTTAAGTATTTTGAACATAGTCAGGGTTTTAGCTATTGGAGGGGGTGAAACGAGAGCATTGCACCTCCCAAATAAGAATTCTGCCGCTGCCACTACCACCACCACACCAATGTGCATATCTTGAAGGTAGCTGTAAGAGTGATGACTAATTATTAGGGGATGGAATGTAAAATTGGGTATGAGTAGGGAATGGAATGGAGTATCATAGAGGAGGGTGTGGCTGGCAGACTGGAACATTCCATACTGCAACATTCTGTTGGTGTACAACAAAAAAAGTCCTTGGATGTACAAAAGCATATCTATATGAGTATAGCTATGGGGGGAGGGGGGAAAGGAGATTGCCTCAAATAAGAATTCTTCCCATGACTTAGCACGGATTTGAACCCTGGTCTCCAGAATCAAAGTCTAGCATTCAAACCACTATACCATGCTTGGCTCTCTCATGGGGGTGGGGGGTGGGGGCAGAATTCCTATTTGGGTTGACAATGTTCTCATTTTTGCTCACCCTGTAGCTATTGTTGTTGTGTGCCTTCAAGTCATTCCCAAATTATGGCAACCCTGTCATGAGGTTTTCTGAGGCTGAGAGTATATGACTTGCCCAGTCAGTTTTCATGGCTGAGTTGGGATTCAAACCCTGGTCTCCAGAGTAGTCTAACACTCAAACCCTTGGACATATTTAAGCATTTTGGGAGGTATTTGAGCAAGAATATATATATATATATATATATATATATATAATACTCTTATCAATTCTGATTTTTTTTAAAGTAGTGAAAAAGAAACTGCAAGACAACAAGCAATACAAGTTACCTTTTTTATCATTGTAACAAGGCATGACAGAAAATCACACTCCCACCCATGTAATATGTATTGGGATTAAACTTGGTTTAAAAAGGAAAACATAGAAAGTTTGTTTTCTGCTGCTCCTAAGAGTAGAACTTGAACCAGTAGATTCAAATTATAAGGAGATTTTGACTAAATATTTGGAGAAACTTACTGACAGTAGGAGCTGACAGCAGAACAGACTACCTCAGAAGGTGGTGGACATTTGTTTGATGGATGTTTCAAAACATGGCCTGGATGGTCATCCAGGGCCTGGATGATTTTAAATTGTGAATTTTAAACTGTGTATTGGTTGTTTTAAAATGTCTTAGTCGTACCTGTTTTTTTTAAATTTGATATATGTTTTTAACTGATATGCTTATATCTTTATATGTTAATTTGTTATTCCCGCCTCGATGCATATGGAGAGGTGAGCAAGAAAGAATTATTATTATTATTATTATTATTTGTCAAAAATGGTTTATTTGTGGCTTTCCTGTATGCAGAAGTGGCTGGACTAAGACAAGTGCTGCTCAAAATGATGGCTCATGAAGCAGTGGTAGTCTGTAACCCATTGGCTGACATTTCGCAGTGAGTTTCCAGGAAAGAAAGAAACATTTCTAGCTAATGGCCACAATGTGGTACAGGTACCTGACACATTAGTAGGGGGAAATTGCTGATCTTCCACATCAGATGGCCTGAGAAACAGTAGATTAGAAGACTTTAGTACAGCTTTCCAACTCTGTAGTACTGATTCCTTGATTCTGAGATGGAGAATTGCTTGTTCAAGCTCTGGGACCCTTTCACACTACACAGTTATAGTGCTCTGATTCCACTTTAACTGTGATAGTTCTTACAGAATCCTGGGATTTGCAGTTTAAGAAGAGGTGTTTAGAATTCTCTACCTGAGAGCTCTAGTGACTCATAAAACTACAAACTCCAGGATTCCATAGGATGGAATCATGGCAGTTAAAATGGAATCATAGTGTTATAACAATGTCATGTGGAAAGGCCTCTGGTCAGGAGGGGTCACAGGGTGCTTATAAGCAGGTTACATGTGTTACCAGAGTTTACTGAATGCAAAAGGCACTGTAAAAATATTTCAGATTTATAGGAAACATAGTATTTCTTTAAAAACAGTGACCATCATCTTACATGCTGATGATATATAGGAATGTGTATGCAGGAAGGATAGGATGTTGAAACACTTAGATTCCTGGCCAACCAGGTGCCTGGAATTTATCCAGCCTTTCAATCTTCAAAACGTGTGTGCTGCATCTTGCCAGGCTCCTTGCAGTATTGTACTTAGAAGCAATTCCCAAACCACAAATATAAGAAAAAGTGTGGGCGGATGGGAGTGTTTAGGAAATGTATATTTCATTTGTTTTGGCATTACGAGCAAATTTGGAAGGGAGGGTTTTGCTATTGGGATTAGAAACATTTGACCAAATTAGTTTACTCTTTTGCTTAATGGGTCCCTTTTCCCCAATATTTCAAGGACCATTAAAGTGCCATGTCATTGCAGACATATGATGTAACTTCCAGCCAGAGTTTCACTGCTAATGGCATGATCGAGCATAAACAGTGTAAACAGGGTTCTGGATTTCTGAAGTCAGCCAGAGTGCTTAGGCCTTAAGGGTTGCCCAAGGCAACAATAGAATTCTCTTTGGAAGATCAAAAGGCCCTTGACTTAGAAAAGGGTTTGCTGAAAGACCAGTTCATTGGAATCCTTGACTAAGGCCTCCTGTGGACTGTGACTGAGATTTCCACAAATGATATTTACATATTTTCAATTATTTCTCCAAAACTTTTAGAGATAATACCTGCTATTTTTTTTAATGGGAAACATTCTCAGGAATCCAAATATGGTCTGACAAGGTTGCAATTTTATACTGCCGTATAGAGTTGCGAGATTGAAAACTGGAGATGGTACCTTTAGTGATTGTGTAGAAGAGGGAATTTCAGCAGGTGTTGCTTGTCATCTGGTTGTATGACAAACAACACTTGCTCCCTTGTCTGTGTATGTGCCTTCCAGTCACCTGTTGACTTATAGTGACCCCATGAATTTCATAACGTTTTCTCAGGCAAGGAATAGTCAGAGGTGGTTTTGCCAGTTCCTTCCTCTGAAATATAGCCTACAGCACCTGGTATTCATTGGCGGTCACCCATCCAAGTACTAACCAGGACTTCCAAGATCATACAGGATCTACACAACCATTAAAGCTATGAGGCTGTCTCCAGTTTTCACTCTGGCGATACTACTGCCTATCTTATGGTAGGGATTTGACCAGAAGGCTTCATTGGTTTATTCCCCTTTTGTAGCCACCTCAACAAATGTCTTTCTGCTTTATTTCCATAATGTGGAGCACAGGTAATATCAGTAAATTCATTCTTTTGTACACTGGAAATGTTCCTATAGATAAACTGAGACCAGGTGCAGTTGCACAGATACCATCAGAACTGTAATTATCTGGTCTGATTTGTCAAAAGATTCTCAGCTTTTTAATATAATTCCCACTCCCCTTTTCTGCCCTTGAAACTGTATAAATCAAATAGACTCCCTTGAAGGTTTATGCATTCTTTTGAAATTGACATTGTTTCCCAGGGCAGATTGCAACACTAGTGTGTATGTGTCTATGCTATGAAAGCAGAACTCTTGTTGATGGCCTATTGTGAGTCCCCAACTAGAGTAGACCCATTAAATCAATGGGATTTAGCTATGTGTTGGCTCCCCATTTAACAGTCAGTTCAGTTGGTCTACTGTAGTTGAAACTAACCAAGAGGATTCAGGTCAAGGATTTATTGAATGTCCTTCTGCTCTGTCATAGAAGCCTGGATTTCCACCCATATTTCACTTCCAAGATTCATTTTTTAATTTGAATTGTTAAAACCCACTACAGTATCTTCAAGTCAATTTAATGAGACTTTTAAAAATGTCTTAACCACACTTTTTCAGGTAAGGATAGCCATTGTGTGATTAAAGTATTGTGGCATTGTATTAAACACACTGCAACACACTCATAAATAGTATTTTGGACTTATCTTGCATTTATCAGTGTGTTTTACTAAGTATGTTAATTCTGTACAAATGGATTGACAAAATAGTGACAAGCCTCCGATTTAGCAATATATTCAAGAAGTCACCCTGAAGACTAGAAAATTATCTACTTCAAAGTTATACATCAAAGACCTTATGGTACAGAAGAATTATGTAATTATTTGTATTATTTATAGAATTATTTATGAGCCTTTTTTTAGCCCAAACAAGGACCCCCAAGTGATATGCAGTTTAATATTTAAACATTTAAACATGGCAATAGTTTTAATTATCCCTAAGTGTTCTTCAGTCATGCTAACACACACTATATAAGGGAAGTTGTGTGGTTACCTTTATCCAAAATGCTTGGGATCAGAGGTATTTTGGATTTTGGAATATTTCAGATTTTGGAATACTTGCACATACCTAATGAGATATCTTGGGGATGGGACCCAAATCATAATGTGTCATTTTGTTAATATGTGAATGTGGGGAAAATGTTGAGAAAAAGAGGGTCATGTCAAAAGAGCTACACAACTCCCAAAGAATGTAGTATCAGCAAATCTCTTCTTGCATTGCACTGTCCCGCTCATATGGTCCTTTCACACTAAATAAAGGCTTATCACATGCCAAAGTAAAGCAGCAGGGCAGCTGGAAGGTTCCGCTTTCCATACTGCCTTGCTGCATGATGTTATCGTTCTTCCAGTGTTCTGCTCTTCCAGTCCTGTGAGAGACAGAGGTACAACTCCATCTTTTTTTACTAACTGGAAAAATATGTTAGTAAGAAGATGCAGTTTTACCTCCATCTCCCATGGGTCCGGAACAGCAGAACACCAGAAGAACAATGATGTCATGTGGTAAGGCAACACAGAAAGCGGAATCTTCCAGATGCCCTGCCACATTACTTCAGCGTGCGATAAGCCTCATGGTTATAGTGCTATGATTCCACTTCCATGGCACTATCCAGTGGAATCTTAGGATTGGCAGTTTAGGGAAGGAAATTTTGAGTTCTCAGCCAGAGAGCTATAGAGTCATCAAACAGCAAACCCCAGTATTCTGCTGTATGCAACCATGACAGTTAAAAGGGAATCATAGTGCTATAATTGTGCACAGTGAAAGGGTCCATTGTCTCTTCAGGTACTGTAGTGGTGTGGCATAGAGTGAGGGAATACATATGATGTCAACGTAGCACTTGTAATACTGTATAGGAAATTAATGATTAAAGGGATAATTGAAATCTGTGTTCTGTCTCCAGCCCATCTTTTTAATGCATTCTTGAATGCCTAATGGAACCAGGGCAACTCTGTGTGAGTACATGTGCATTCCATATGAGAATCTGTATCAATTGTCAAAAAGTCTCTCACAAAGGTATTTGACATGTAGTAAATCAAGATATTTCACTCTGTCAATGCAGAATTGATAATTTTTGTACATTGAAATCCATAGAACTCTTATGTCATCCTAAAGCTGCAGTCCTACACAGCTCAGGGTAGTGTAGTAGTTCCAAATACAGACCTATGCTAGTCATATACTACTGCTCCCAGGCTTACCGCACAGCTTATGAAGGACCACCAGCCATTCTGTGCCTTGTTGGGAGCAAGTAGGATCAGGAAAGCATCTGGCTGTGTCCCCATAGCCAGACACGAAATGATTACATCAGCACAGTGATCTTTCAGAGTCCTCCAAAGGTTTCACCACTGCTCTAATCATTTCACATCTGGCTATGGGAACATAGATACTTCTCTGATCCTGCCTGCTGCTCCTGAGGCATGGAATGGCTGTGGAGGAGGCTTCAGAAGAAGTACACTAAGTTGTGGGGGGGGGGCCTTTGGCCGCTGCGAAGGGAGGAAAGGAATTGAGCAGATAATTAAACAGAGAGTCTGTGAACATTTAGAAGGCAATGCCATAATCACAAAAAGTCAACATGGGTTTCAGAGAAACAAGTCATGCCAGACTCCGATCTCTTTTTTTGATAAAGTTACCAGCTTGGTAGATGAAGGGAACACTGTGGATATCGTATACCTTGATTTCAGTAAGGCCTTTGACAAGGTTCCCCATGACGTTCTTGCAAACAAGCTTGTAAAATGTGGGCTAGACAAGTTAACTGTTCAATGGATTTGTAATTGGTTGACCAGCCAAACCTAAAGGGTGCTCAGCAGTGGCTCCTCTTCATCCTGGAGAGAAGTGACCAGCAGGGTGCCACAGGGTCTGTCCTGGGCCCAGTGCTATTCAACATCTTAATCAATGACTTGGATGAGGGAATTAGGGGCATACTTATCAAATTTGCAGATGACACCAAATTAGGAGGAATAGCTAATACCCTAGAGGACAGGATCAAAATTCAAAATGACCTGGATAGACTAGAGAGCTGGGCGAAAGTTAACAAAATGAAATTCAATACGGAGAAATGTAAAGTACTGCACTTAGGGCAGAAAAACGAAATGCATAGATACAGGATGGGGGAGACCTGGCTGAACAAGACTATGTTTGAAAAGGATCTAGGAGTCCTAGTAGACCACAAGTTGAACATGAGTCAACAGTGTGATGTGGCAGCTGAAAAGGCCAATGTGATTTTGGGCTGCATCAATAGAAGTATAGGGTCTAGATCAAGGGAAGTAATAGTGCCACTCTATTCTGCCTAGGCCTCACCTAGAATACTGTGTCCAGTTCTGGGCACCACAGTTCAAAAAGGATATTGACCAATTGGAGCGTGTCCAGAGGAGGGCGACTAAAATGGTGAAAGGTCTGGAAACCATGCCTTATGAGGAGAGACTTAGGGAGCTGGGTATGTTTAGCCTGGAAAAAAGACGGTTAAGAGGCGATATGATAGCCCTGTTTACGTATTTGAAGGGTGTCACATTGAGGATGGAGTAGGCTTGTTTTCTGCTGCTCCAGAGACTAGAACACGGAGCAATGGATACAAGCTCCAGGAACAGAGATTCCACCTCAACATTAGGAGGAACTTTCTGACAGTAAGAGCTGTTCAGCAATGGAACACCCTCTCTCGGAGCGTGGTGGGGTCTCCTTCGTTGGAGGTCGGATGGCCATCTGTTGGGATGCTTTAATCGTGATTTCCTGCGTGGCAGGGGGTTGGATTGGATGGCCCTTGTGGTATCTTCCAACTCTACAATTCTATGATTCTATTATTCTATGAATACCAAACTGTGCAGTGCCCCAAAAATGACATACACAGGCATAAGGTAAATTTAGGCATATGTATGCCATGAACAGGATGCCAGACTAGTTCTGTTGGTCTGTCAAATAGGTGCTGCAAGACATGACTATCATCTGGAAATACAGTACGTCCTTTCCATATCCGCAGAGGATACGTTCATGGACTTACCACAGATAATAGGGAACCCTATGGAAATGAATGATTTCCAGCCCAAGCATAAAGTCACACTGGAGGACCTAGAGATTCCTAGAGATAACACCTCTCTAGGCATTTTCTAGGTCCTACCACACGACTATGGCCCACTTCTGGCTGAAGCATACCATAGAATCACACGGGAGCATCTAGAACATGCCTAAAGAAAAGATTTTTTTCTGCATGCAGGTAAGTGAAACCATGGGTACCAGTCCTGCAAATTTAGGGGTCATACCATAGTCTACTCTGCTGGAATATCATGTAGTGGTCAGAGTTACATGCCTGTCCAACTAGGCAGATAACTGGGTGTAACTTTTGTCAGCTTAATTGGCCTCAGAATTGTTCTTAGGATAAAGTGAGGGCAACCCCATTTACATCACTCCATGTGGGTCACAAATGTGCTACTGCCACATAAAGAATGGCTTTGTGCTTTGAGAGTTGGCTTAACAACCGTAGAAGTTCTAAAGCTCATTCCATGGACATTATTTGACATGATTATTCAACAAAAACAAAAACTGATGTGAAGTTTAAAAGTCCAGAAGCCAGAAATGAGGACCACATGAGTGTCTCATGACCATATCAACACACTGCTGAATACTAAGAAAGTAAACAAATCTAAGCTTTGAAGCAATTCTGAACTGAATGAACTGTGCTACAAAATTGTTTCAACACCACCACCACGTCTGCCTCCACTTCCAGCTGCAACATCACAAAGGTCTGTCTGGAAATTAAGCTCTGTTTCAGAGATTTCCCCTCATTTTGCACAGTTCCTAGTTTTTGCCATGTTCTCAATGGTGGCTAGTGCTTACCGTCAGAAGGGTAGCATATCCAATCTGGGTGATATTTCAAACTTATAGAAGCTATTCCAGATGCTGAACTTATTTTGGAGATAGGGTTCACACTTTGGATAGAGTCTAAAACCTAGAGTAGATTTGGCAGCTCACTGACATGGGAGGCACCAGTGCCACTATAGGCAGCTCACTTATGATGAAGCATTTGCATAGATTTCTATAGGGCAGTGGTGCAGAAACAAAACAAAATCAGGGACGCATCTGGAAGAGAAAAGCTTGTCATATTTTCAGTTATCCTCACACCAACTGAATAAATGCATATTCTGCTATGACAAAGGGGTGAATTTCTGAGTCTCTCTCTGTCTCTCTCTCTCTGGATTTCCTTCGCAAACGAAGATTCAGGAAGGACTCATCCTGCGCTTTCTGCAAGCGCGCTGATGACTGAAAAGGTCAATCCGAGATAAACAAGTCCGATTGCAGAAAGCACAGCAGAAGGTCTCCTTGGGTGATGTTTCTGGGTTGTGGTTCTTTCTGCGTTGTCGTTTCTCTTCAAGACTTGTTCAGCGTGAGTTCTCAAATAAGGCTGCAGCATTGTGGATAGTGCGTCTCCATGCCTCCTATGTGAGGCCAGGGCGGACCACTGTTGGTGATCAATTTGGCCGAGTCTGAGATGTTATTTCAGGGAGTCCTTGTATTGGTTTTTTGGAGCGCCCCTCTTACACTGACCTATGGCGAGTTCACCGTAGAGTACTATTTTGGGGAGGCAATGGTCCTCCATCCTAGAAACATGCCCTGCCCAGCGCAGCGGTGTTCTCAATATCATGGCCTCAATGCTGGTGATCCCAGCTTGCTCAAGGACAGCAACATTCCTCACATAGTCAGTCTAGTCTATAGTTAGGATTGTGCGTATACAGTGCTGATGAAAGCATTCGAGGAGTCGTAGGTGGTGGCGATAGGTGACCCATGTTTCAGATCCATAAAGGAGGATAGACAGTACAATGGCTCTATACACACTGATTTTTTTGCTTCACCTCAGGTGTTTATTACTCCAGACTCTTTTGTGAAGTCTTCCAAATGCACTATGTGCCTTTGCTAATCTGTGATCGATCTCTTTGTCAATCTTGGCATCTGAGGAGATGATGCTTCCCAGGTAGGTGAACTGCTGAACAGACTTGAGCACAGATTTGCTGACGGCAAGGTGGGGATGGTGGTGTTCGTCCTGTGGTGCCGTCCCGCGGGGGGCGACCAAAATTGTGGGAGGTCTGGAAGCCATTATGCCCTGTGAGGAATGGCTTAGGGAGCTGGATATGTTTAGCCTGGGGATCAGAAGGTTAAGAGTTGACACGACAGCCATGTTTAAATATTTGAAGGGATGTCATACTGAGGATGGAGCAAGTTTGTTTTCTGTGGCTCCAGAGAAAAGGACACAGAACAATGGACTCAAAAACTACAAGAAAAGAGATTCCACCTAAACATTATGAAGAACTTCCTGACAGTAACAGCTTTTCAGCAGTGGAATGCACTGCCTCCGAACGTGGTTCTTTGGAGGCTTTTAAACAGAGGCTGGATGGTCATCTGTTGGGAATGCTTTGATTATTTATTCCTGCATGACGGGGGGGGTTGGGGTTCGACCGGATGGCCCTTGTGGTCTCTTCCAACTCTATGATTCTATAGTTAATATGGCAGTCATGAGTGAATTAATTGCTTTTTAAAATCACGGCTGAATTACTGTTTTTAAAAAAGCTTTTCCCATGGTGCACACAAGCAATATTTCACATTTACAAAAAGAGAGAGAGAGAGAGGGATAATAAAAATCACCATTTTATCACCTTAGTGATTGCTCACAAAGGCAAAAAAAACCCAATATAGTGGCAGTGGGTGCTTGCCCTGTTAGCAAGCCCTGCCCCCCGGTGCTCATCTGGCCAATCAGATTTGTGCTTCCTCTCATATGGGAAAGCAATTCAAATTGAATTGCTTGTCCCAATGAGTGGGAATGCACATTCCTCACAAAACCCCAGGAAAAACTATTAAAAACTCCAGGAAAAACTACGAAGGCTCTCTGGGCATAGTTTTTGGAGTTTTTTGCTGCCCCCCTTCCAAATACGATGCATGGATGCAGGTTGCCATTAAGACAGATCATATTCCCAGCAAATTCCATTAGGATTATTTTGACCATTTTGACAAGACCAGAGAGAGAGAGTGGTGATGTAACTTGTGGAATGGAAATCTTCTCCATGCAAAAAACATTCTCTACTCCAAGGAATGGCCCTTCTTTTCTCTTTTAAACTGTAAATCAGCTTGGTTTTAAATAAGGTGTTGGCAAAACCACGTCTGAGCATTCCTTGCCTAAGAAAACCCTATGAAATTCATGGGGCCTCCATAAGTTGACAGGTGACTTGAAGGCACGTGCACACACATATTCCTTTTTTAAAGTTTTAAGTATCTGGCCAGTGCCAGTATTATGTTTTTGGGTTTTTTTAAAAAAAAGATGGCTGGAATCTTTGTTTTCATTCATAACGGAGTTCCTTTTTCTGCCTTTTCACCTGTACTTCGGTGTGATGCAGCATTTATATTTGCATAGCAACACTTGTTTGCCAAGGGTGGGGCACTGCCAGTTTGAATGGATATGCCTAGAGGTGTTGTGTACTGCTGGCTTACGTAGAGCTGTTGATTCAGCGCGGCATAAATGAAATGTAACAATGGCCACAATTAAGAACATAGAATCATAGAATCATAGAATTGTAGAGTTGGAAGAGACCACGAGGGCCATCCAGTCCAACCCCCCTGCCATGCAGGAAATCTTGATCAAAGCATCCCCGACAGATGGCCATCTTGCCTCTGTTTAAAGACCTCCAAGGAAGGAGACCCCACCACGCTCCGAGGGAGTGTGTTCCACTGCCGAACAGCTCTTACTGTCAAACTGTCTTACTGTCAAAACATGGAGGAATCTAGCATAGATCCAGAAAGACTTAGCAAAAAAGCCAATAATTTTTACTGGAATTTTAAATTCAAATAAAATAAGTACCATCATATGTCTTGACTGCTGGATTTCTCAGCAATTTAGTTCTGAATCCTCATGTACCAGGTACAATCAAATATATACAGATAGTGGGGACATGACAGAGGCTTATTGGAATGACATGCAGACAACAAGGAAGCAGGTAACTGTTTCCCCTCTTAGCTAGAATGAAATTGATCGGCAACAAGTTCAGAACACAGAAAAGGGAATACAGTTGGCCCTCAACTTTCATGGGGGTTAGAGGTGCAGGACCCCTGCAAAAATGCAAAAACCACAAATATCTCTAAGGACGCCAAAATATTTAACACACACACACAAGTACACTCTGCAGATTAACCACTGCAGGATACCTTCAAGGTGGCAGAGTTCTTTCGCAAGGCAGAAGCGGGTGGCTGGTGGAGCTTGCTGCTACCTCCACTGCTGCTGTACACCATTTTTAATAGGGATTTAAAAGCCTACCTGCACATTTGCAGTCTCTTGCAGTCTTGCAAGGCTTGCAGAGAGTTCAAATGCCAGGCAAGACTTAAGCCCCTATTAAAAATAGTATAGGGCAACAGCAGAGGCAGCAGCAAAAAATCTATGAATAATCAAATCTGTGAAATGTAAACTAGCTAATGTGGAGGACCAACTGTACTTCTTCACACTACACATAATTAGTCTGTGGAGTTCAGTGCCACCAGATAAGTTGATGGCCACTAATTTAGATAACTTTAAAAGGGGATATTCAATTTAATGGAGGCTAGGTTTGTTCCTATAAATGGGTGGAAATCATGGAGCCTTCCAGATGTTGTTGGACTGCAAGTCCCAGCATTCCTCACCATTGGCTAGTCTGGCAAGAAATTGCAGTCCAATAGCATCTGTGCTATAAAAGAAGAAACATACCTTGCTTTGGTCACAAAAGGAAAAAAAATAGAAGTTATCATTTCTGGGAGGTCCCTCCTGCCCAGAAAGGGCTCTGCAGGGTGGAAAATGGCCCCTAGACCCCCTGCGGTTGTCTACCTTTGTGCTAAACTAAGATGGCATCCTTTTCTCTGCCAGCATAGACATGAGGAGGGATTCAGGTGCATTCTTTCCCAATTTAGTTTAGCTGCAGTTTGATGCATCTTCTAAGCTCAACAAACTTGGTTTATATTAATTGTGGTTTGTTTGAAACAAACAGGCTTCAGGACTGGCATTATGAAGCTGGCTTGTTTAAATGAATCCTAGAGATTCGAGGGGCATCTCATAACTGTGGCTAATAGAAATACTTTTTGCTGCAATTTCAGAAGAGAGGAAGGGAGAGCATAATCTTCAGGCTTACTGCAAACCATTTGCATCATGCTAAACTACAGCTTAGTGCAGAGATGGGAAGCTGTTCTGGTCTCAGAGACCAGATTTACCTCCAAGTCACTTCCTAGTACTCAGGTGACACTATAAACTGAGTTTCCACATCCTAATGCCACACCCCTTTCTGCAAAGCCCTCTTTCTGTGCAGAGAGAGGTATAGGATGTTCCTTTTGTACCTGTCTATTTCCATGAAGAAAGGACATTCTCTCCTAGTGCTGGAGAAGGGCAGTGCTAGAGAGTGAACATGGACTAGGAAGAAACCTCTGCAGGCTGGGTGGAGCAGATCCAGCCCACATGGAAGACCTTTCCCGTCTTTTGTGTGATGTCCAAACACAGCTGATATGGAGCT
This sequence comes from Gambelia wislizenii, assembly GCA_030847615.1. Lineage (NCBI taxonomy): Eukaryota > Metazoa > Chordata > Lepidosauria > Squamata > Crotaphytidae > Gambelia > Gambelia wislizenii. The sequence goes on along the minus strand of JAUMIR010000001.1, from coordinate 18,125,961 downwards.
AAATATCATTTAAGATAGTACTGCTGTCTTCAGATCCCAGCTGTGGGTTTTCTGGCAGCTTTATGCTGGACTACTGTTGAAAAACAACAACATTGAACAAGATAGATCGTTGATGAACCAACAGGCCTCCATATGCTCTTAATTGGGGCCACAGGAGGGGATGCAGATGAAAAATTTCTGTAGTGGCCATTAAAAAAAAAATCCTGTCCCTCCTACACTGGATTCTTACCTCTTGACTATTTTTGTATGGGAGAGCTGAGTGTTGCTTTTTAATGGACTGATGCGATACTGTTGCAGCATTTTTTCTCTGTTTCAGAGACAGCTGGCTCGGCAAAGATTATCAGGAAAGGGCTTTAGAGAAAACACAGGGATTTGCTCTGCTGCAATCAGAACGTGGTTCCACAAATGCACTATCTTTCCTTCAGCAGAGGCATGTGTACATAGCTGTGTGTTTTAGAAGGAATTGTAACAATCCATTAGTGCTGGAGCATGCAGACCTGCACAAAAATGATGTAATAGTAAAGTAAAATGGGAGATGATTAGCAGCTCATTTGTGCATGCGAAGAGTTTTGTAAAACATGTGGCCATGTTTTCACTCCACTGTCACACTAGAAAGGATTTCTTATCAAACTCAGAGGGATTTACATCTGAGTAAACAGGCTCAAGATTGTATTGCATAGGATTGTGTTTTGTTTACTTCATGGCTGAGAAACACATGGCTCTCCAGGTGTTGCTGGACTGCAACTCCCATAGTCCCCCACTACTGGTGGTGCTGGCTAGGAGTGATGGACATTTTCACAGAATTATAGAATCTTAGAGCTGGTAGGGACTACAGTGGCCATCTAGCCCAACCACCTACCATGCAGGCATACAAAACTAAAGCACTCCTGAAAGATGCCCATCCAACTGCTGTTTAAAGACCTCCAAAGAAGGAGAATCTACCACCCTCCGATGCAGTTTGTTCCACTGTCAAACAATTGTTACTGTCAGAAAAGTCTTCCTAAAGTTTAAGTGGAATTTCCTTTCTTGTACACTAGGGCTCCCATATCCATGGGGAATTGGTTCCAGTGGCCCCTGTAAATACTGAAAACTGCGGATAACAGCGAACATCATTGAAAATAATGGGACTTCTGGTTTAAAATACCATAGAGTTTGCCTTGGAGGACCTAGAAAATGTCTAGAGTGGATGCTACTCTAGGCATTTTCTAGGAAGACTGTATGGTAGGTGTGCTGTTTTGTGTCCCACGGATGACTGAATCAGTGGATAATGAATCAGCGGATACAGGGGTCCTATTGTAATTTGAATCCAATGGTGGTTCAACAGTGTTTGGAGGGCCACACATATTCCCACTCCTGCTTTAATGTATCTCAAAGCTTAAGCAAAACTGGAATCTTGTTTTTGGAATCTAATTTTAATCTCTCAGCAGTGAGCAGTCAAAGTGCAGCTTTACTTTTGATGCAATTAATCAGTATTTCTAAACTGAAAATAATTAAGGAATGCCCCAAATTGACTGAAATGACATTTCTAAAACCCACAAAGAAGCAGTCTCCCTGTTACATTTAATAGGACATCTTCTGATGAGGATTTCCCATATTTGGGATAAATTCACACATCCTACAAAAAACAGCTTACTTGGCAAATGGTCCTTTTCTCTTGTTTCAAAGTGAGTGGGCATGCATGACTCGAAGCAATCAGCGTTATATGCCATGTTGTTGCTCCTACAAAAATTAGTTTCGCATTTGCTGCCTGACTTTTTAAAAATGGTAAAAGTACAGAATCCAAACAAAGACAACATTTTGCAGCTGCTAAAGGGGGAGGAAGGAAGAGGAGGAAGAAGAGGAGGCAGGCACTCTTACTCATCTGAAAGGAATTTTGGTATACAAGGAATAATGCTGGTGCAAACAGAATCTGCAACTTCCTTTGAAGACAATCATGCAGTAGTGGGTGAAACAGGAAGTGATCTCTGTTGAACAGGCATGGGCAACTTTTGCCTTTCCAGATGTTGTTGGACTCCATCTCCTCCCATCACTCTTCACCATTGGCTATGCTGGCTAGGACTGATGGGAGTTTCAGTCCAGGGACATTTGGAAGAACACAAGTTACCCATCCTTGCTGTAGGATAAGATATCCACTATGTGTGTATGTGCCTTCAAATCTCTTTGAACCACATCCTGGACACATAATTTGAAACACTTTGGATTTTAGTCCATATTTTAATCTGTCAGGAATGCTTTGATCGTGATTTCCTGCATGGCAGGGGTTTGGACTAGATGGCCCTCGTGGTCTCTTCCAACTCTACAATTCTGTGACTCTACTTTGGAGATAGGGTTCAGCACCGTGGATAGCTCTTTTAAAGTGCAAACTAAAACCTGGAATGTATTCACTGCCCCATTGACATGGCAGCCACCAGCCACCATTGAAAGCTTGTCATAGAATCATAGAGTTGGAAGAGACCACAAGGGCCATCTAGTCCAACCCCCTGCCCTGCAGGAATACACAATCAAAGCATTCCCGACAAAGCTGTTCAGCAGTGGAATGTCGTGCCTTGGAGTATGGTGGACTCTCCTTCTTTGGAAGTTTTCAAATAGAGGCTGGATGGCCATTTGTCGTGAATGCTTTGATTGTGTATTCTTGCATGGCAGGGGGCTGGACTAGATGGCCCTTGTGGTCTCTTCCAACTCTATGATTCTATAACTAACGCTTTGAAGTCTGCCTGGAAATGGACTAGTAGCCAGTAAAGCTGTTGCAGCAGGGGCATTAATTACATGTTCCCTATGGCCAGCTCCAGTCAACAGTCTGGCCTCAGCATTTTGAATCTGCTGCAATTTCTGAACAGTCTCCAAAGGCATTACAGCATTCAATACTCATCATAGTTTGGTGGTTGGTGGCTTCCTTGTCAATGAATCTGTTCTGGGTTTTAGTCTGAACTTGAAAGAAGTTGTCTAAAATGCTGAACCTATGCTGAGAATAGACAAACTCAGAGTAGAACTTGCTAGTTGCCACTACATGCCTGTATGCATAGACAGGATTTTTGTATTGCTCCCACAGTGCTTTTCACTGGAGTCACATTTCTCTCTTTTGGCTGTGAGTCATTAAATGCTAATTAATTAAGAGATGTACAGTTGCAGCAGCTAAAAAGGCCAATGCGATTTTCAGCTGCATCAATAGAAGTGTACTGTAGTGTCTAGATCAAGGGAAGTAATAGTGCCACTCTATTCTGCCTTGGTCAGGCTTCACCTAGAATACTGTGTCCAGTTCTGGGCACCACAATTCAAAAAGGATATTGACAAATTGGAGCGTGTCCAGAGGAGGGCTACTAAAATGGTGAAAGGTCTGGAAACCATGCCTTATGAAGAAAGACTTAGGGAGCTGGGTATGTTTAGCCTGGAAAAAAGACAGTTAAGGGGCGATATGATAGCCCTGTTTAAGTATTTGAAGGGTGTCACATTGAGGATGGAGCAAGCTTGTTTTCTGCTGCTTCAGAGACTAGAACACGGAGCAATGGATGCAAGCTCCAGGAACATTAGGAGAAACTTTCTGACAGTAAGAGCTGTTTGGCAGTGGAACACACTCCCTCAGAATGTGATGGGATCTCCTTCTTTGGAGGTTTTAAACAGAGGCTGGGTGGCCATCTGTCAGGGATGCTTTGATCGTGATTTCCTGCATGGCAGGGGGTTGGACTAGATGGCCCTTGTGGTCTCTTCCAGCTCTACAATTCTATGATTCTATGCCTTGGCACTTGTTGCTTCTGTAAACTTAATACAGCTTTACTGATGGGCTCCCTGGTCTTCCTCCAGCATTGGACAATATAACAGTTCTGGTGTTTCCCTTAGCTTTGGACATTTGGATATGCTTCTGATCTGATGCCTGTAGAAGAGAATGTTTTGAAGGTGTGGCTCCCCCATTTCTGTACCCACTGTTATCCAACCATGTGCATGATGCATTGTGCATGAAGTCTGTCATTTATATACAGTAAATCCCTTTCAAGTACATGCCTCATGTAAGGGTCTAGTGTGCCTATGTACTAAAATGCTTCATTTAGATTCAAAGCCTTTATAAATGAAGGAAATACCCTCATTTTAAAACTGAAAAATGCACATGTAATAATACTGCTATTATGTTCCTGAGTGTCATCCCTGCAAAGACAGTGCTATCAAGAGCCAGAAAGCAAGAACAGTAATTATGTAAAGAGATCCACACACCCCTTTTTTTTCAATATGTCAAAATATTTAGCATCCCCAATTAACATGAAACAACCCAAATTGCTGGGTGAAGAACTTCCACCTGCTCTGTATGGTCTAATTTAGCCTTGTAAAGCACACATGTCTAGAGATGATGATGATGATGATGATTGTTATTATCATTATCATTATTATTATTAGGCCTGATGCTAAATCCTGAATGAGTGTTCCTTCTCCCTGGCGAGTTAGCTACTTTCTTTCTTCCTTGCTTCCTCCCTCATCTTCAAAGTGTGCATTATTGAAGATCCAGGAAGGAAGGTGCCCTCTTTTTCAGGCGATAGTAATCGGAGACTTTTCCGTTACATGAAGACTCTTATTAACAAAAGAGTCTACTGTATACAGAGTGTAATTTCACCAGTTTGGGGTTAGGAAGGTACCATTGTTTTTCTGCTGTGTGGCTCTGTGTGTGTGTGTAGGGGGGGTGTTTCACAGGTGGTGTCTTGCCTTCCATTTAGAAACGGAGAAAGCATACTGGTTCCGGTCTCACGGATGATGGGCTGGCAGCCCTTGGCCGCGGATGGTGGGATTCCCAGCAGTGCCTGGGATGTTCATTCAGCCAAGTTTCTGCCTTGGTCTCCCGTCACCCCTCCCAGCCTCCTTGCTTTGGTACAGTCTTGGTTCCCTTTACAATGCTTTATGCTAATGGCAGTGACATCATCCCTAAATACACAGTGAGTGGCTGCAGAGGCTGTTCCAAGCCCAGCCTGGAAGGGCTGAGGTGTACCAGAGGTGCTGGGAGCAGCTTTGGCAAAGGAGGGAAGGAAGGAAGGAAGGAAAGAAGGAAAGAAGGAAAGAAGGAAAGAAAGAGAAGGAGAGGAGGCAGCCTGTGGCTCCATGCTGCTCTTGCATTGGCTTTGACTCTGCAATCCGATGGTGCTTTTCTTTGCTTTTTTAATTGCATTAAGTTGAGCCTGGCAAGCCAAGTTCCACTGCTGAGGATTGCAACTGGAAAGTCGCACCACGCTGGTTTTTAAAGTTTGCAGGCATTACTGGAACCGTCCTGGCTGGCTGGCTGCTGGATTTGCTTTTTTCTTTCTTTCTTTCCCCTTGGTCGAATCTGGTCTTCAAAGTGGAACAGAGGAAATAGATCCTTTTTGTTTCCTTATTTTATTTTTTTTAAAAAGGAATCCTAGGAAATGGTCTGAGGGGTGCCACATACCCGAGGAAATTTGGGATCCGCTGGGATTTGGATGTTGGAGGCAACCGGTGGCGTTGTGCTGTCGTGTTTTGTTGGTTTTTTTTTTTTAATTTTGAGCGAAAGAATTAAAAAGAAGCCCCCGCTGCTTGTTTTGTATGCAGGATTTAGCCCCAAACCGCCTCCCTCCTAAATGGAATTACAAAACTCTTCTAGTGTGCCCGTGCCCTTGTCCCCTGGTTACACTTCTTCAGTGCCATATAATTATAATCAATTAGAAGGAAGATTCAAGCAGTTGCAAGGTAAGCTAGACCTTTTTTTTTTTTTTAACAGGCAGAAAAAGAAGGGGGTGTTGCTACGAGATCAAGCTCATAAACACATGGGGTGGTTGTGATGTCCCTTTATGTGGTGCTACAGAAAGGCGATCGGTTTTCAACATGATAGATGTACTGTATTGTGTTCTCCAGGTCTGAGGTGAAGGGTTTCCCCCCCCCCCCTACACACACACATCTTTTCCCTAGGTTTGGGGCACTAACCTTTTTGAGGTTCAGCCTTAAGAGGTGAGAAAGGTCTCCTTTCTGACCCTGCCATTTAGAACAATAAGACAAGGAAATGGTGGGGTTGGAGAGAGGGAGAGAAGGGAGTGGTCTTTTTGTCTAAAATCCCCTCTGGCGGTTTATAGTCTTCAGGTGCTGAACAGCAGATTTGCTTCTGATCCCTTCCATGCACCCCTATAGGTACACACATTTTAAAACAGTCGCTTCCCTCCCAAATCATACAGAGCCCCCAGTGTGTATCTCTAAGCCATCTAGAAGAGGACTCTCACCTAGCTGGGTCAGTTCCAGTCCTTGCATTCCATTGATCATGGCTTTTATCTTTGGCAATGGAGAGGGTGGGGGGTGGTGATTGAGCTTTCTCAATGGTTCTTAGTAAGGTTTGAGGACAAGCCTTGCTTTTCTGGGAGGAATGAATGACACAAAGACATACAGTATTGTTCTTCAGCAGCGATGTTTAAATTGATGGATCAGATTATTCTCTGCAATTTCCGAACCAGCCTCAGATCATATTATAAGGTATAGATTTTGATGCTTATCTTATGTATGTGACCTCTGACCTGAATGATTCAAAGTTCTCGTTGGAAATCTTAATTTAATGCAGGATTTTGTGTCGGTACAAATAAAAAATAAAGCCATCACATATGTATGTACATTTTTCTGGAACTGCATATCTACACAAAGCAGTCAAAAGTTCAAACCATACTCTCTCTTTTTCTCTCTCTCCTTTCTGCTGCCCCTCAGACATAGTACTGTGGTTCCTGTCAAAAATGCAGTAGGAACCAAAAGAATGTCATCTTTTGGTTTGGTCACCTTCCAAGTGTACAGTTTTATGATTTCGTATTAGCTTTTCTCTCACTTCTTTTTCTTTTTTCATTCATTTTTCCCCTTGATCTTTCTGGAAGGGCAAACAGGAATGATCCCACATGAGATACAAATAGATAAAACTATCCAAAAATGTAACCGCTGATAAATAAACTGGACAGTGGCTTGAGCCAGGTGCAGAGAATTTAGGTATTAATTCTGTGCAGAAGAAAATAATAAGGGAAGCACAAGTAAGGGCTTGAAACAAAACATTGCAATATTCTGTGCTCCAGTTCAGGATTCAAGTTAGCCAGCCATGCCCTTTTCTGAGGGATGCCATTCCAGTCCCCTCTTCCCTCTGTTTTTTTGGGAGGGGGTCTTTTCTTTCCTGTTTTCCCCCTCGTTTCTTTCATTCTAAAGCCTGTCAGTGCTCAGTTCATTTGCCTGTTTTTTCAGGGTGTGTGTGTTGATTTCCTTGCAGGAATAAACAATCAAAGGATGTCCAACCGATGGCCATCCAGCCTCTGTTTAAAAACCTCCAAAGGAGACTCCACCAAACTCCGAGGCAGTGCACGCCACTGCCAAACAGCTCTTTTTCTTGCATATAATCGGTAGTATTTTGGCTTCATAAAGATCCACTCCTGGGAATATTTTCACTTTCCCTTCAGAGATATGGGCCAGAATTCAGTGAGCTACTGTAGCGACTCTAAGGTTTGGGGTATGCTCAAGAGTGGGTAGGTATAACTATAATGTGTAAATATAATGTGATTATAGTGTGTTTAGATTAAAGGGGAAAATACATTAGTGTTAGGATAGATTTACTTTTGTATTAGTAAGAAAAGAGGAAAATAATTAGTATTATTTTTGTATTATTGTTATGGCCTTTTGCGGTCGGGTGTATTTTTTAGTAGAATGGTCTTACTCCAATAAAAAACTCCCCCCCCCAAAAAAAACTCCCATGCAGGGTTATGGATAGGTAGAGCAATGTTTACCTAACCCATCAGCATCTTTCCTAACCAGTAGGGCAATGTAAGATGTACAGTTGTCCCTCCACATTCACAGATTTGGCACTCATGGTTTTAAGTATTCACGGCTTGAAAATATTCTTTAAAAAATAATAATCCAAAAAGCAAACCTTGATTTTGCCATCTTATATAAGGGACACCATTTTGCTATGCCGTTGCATAGAATGGGACTTGAGTATTCACGGATTTGGGTAGTCACGGGGGGGCGGGTCTTGGAACCAAGCCCAAGCAAATGTGAAGGGACAACTGTACTTGTGCATGTGTGTTTTCAGGTCACCTGTTGATTTACGACAACCTCATAGATTTCATAGAATTTTCTCAAGCAAGGATCACTGTGTGGTGGTTTTGCCAGTTCCTTCCTTTGCAATAGAGTCTACAGCACTTGGTATTCGTTGGTGGTCCAATCCAAGTACTAACCAGAGCTGACCCTTCTTAGCTTTCAAGATCAGATAGAATCTGGTGCCTGTAGGGTACATAGATCCAAGGATGGTATGCTTAGCCAGGGTGTAAATACAAGAAGGGGTGGGGAATAAAGGCATTGCTCCCCAAATAAGAATTTGTCCTCCAATTAAATTTCCCTTCGGCCTCAAAATTCATAGAAGTACAAGAAAACAGAAAGAAAGCTGTCTCCTCTCTCCCACAAAGGACCAATGAGGAACGTGCATATCTCAGTGGCCATGAGAATGATGGCTAACTGTTATAGGAGGGAATATAAAACTGGATGTTGGTGGAGAATGGAATGGAGTATAATGGAAGAGGGCATGGCACTGGAACACTCCATGCTGCAACATTTTCTTGCAGCAATAAAAATCCTCGAATAGTGACTCATGGGGAAAATCATACCTGCAGGGGGATAGCTACCAGGTGGGACATAATGAGGTCATTGCCCCTCCATAAGAATTCTGTCCCCCAATGAAGTTTTCCTTCAGCGCCCACATTTCTAGCATTACAATAACTTTAAACATCAGTTAAGCGTTTAGAAATACAGTTTAGGCATCCAAAGGACAGGGGCAGATGAAGTTACCAAGGAAATGTGAACACAGCCAATGTAGGTATTTACAGTGATCAATGTCTCACTCTCTACAAGGCTAGAAATTTGGGGACTGAATTCAAAATGACCTTAACAGATTGAAAAACAGATCGAAAAGGCCAAAACTAATAAAATGCATTTCAACAGGGAGAAATGTAGGATATTACACTTGGGCAGTAAAAATGAAAAGGACAGATATAGGATGGGTGACACCTGGCTTGAATGTGAAAGAGATCTAGGAGTCTTAGTGGACCACAAACTGAACATGAGTCAGCAGTGTGACGCAGCAGCTAAAAAAAGCCAATGCTATTTAGGCTGCATCAATAGGAATATAGTGCCTAGATCAAGTGAAGTAATAGCACCACTCTATTCTGCTTTGGTCAGACCGCACCTGGAATACTATGTACAGTTCTGGGCACCACAATTCCAGAAGGATATGGACAAGCTGGAATATGTCCAGAGGAGGGTGACCAAAATGGCGGGAGGTCTGGAAGCCATGTGCTATGAGGACCGGCTTAGGGGAGCTAGGTATGTTTAGCCTGGGGAAGAGAAGATTAAGAGGGGACATGATAGCCATGTTTAAATATTTGAAGGGATGTCATATTGAGGATGGAGCAAGCTTGTTTTCTGCTGTTCCAGAGACAAGGACACCGAGCAATGGACTCAAATTACAGGAAAGGAGATTCCACCTAAACATTAGGAATAACTTCCTGACAGTAAGAGCTGTTTAACAGTGGAATGCACTGCCTTGGAGTGTGGTGGAGTCTCCTTCTTTGGAGGTTTTTAAACAGAGGCTGTTTAAAATCTGTTGGGAGTTCTTTGATTGTTTATTCCTGCATGGCAGGGTGTTGGACTAGATGATCCTTGTGGTCTCTTCCAATTCTATGATTCTATTAAATTTCATTGGGGGAATTCTTATTTTGGGGGCAGTGCCTTGATTTTGCACACACACATAGCCCTGTTAACCATAGTACAGCCTGACTTTGGTTTTTCAAGGGAGAAAACTGGGTAACCAAAGACATCCTGTTGGCTTCCCCTCTCATGACCCTTTGACTCCACTTTTTGTGACCTCACCCTCTGGCTCTCTTATGCCAGTGGGCATCAGCTGCCATTGCCCCCTACCTCCTTTTGAACAGAAGGCCTCTGTGCCAGACCACAACCCCTCCCTTTTTTGGGGAAAAAGTCTCTCCAGTTTGAAAAGTGGGTTTCCATGTGACATTGGGAGGGTGGGTAAAATCCAAAGGTTGAAAAATCTCTTGAGCAGACATGAAGAAGTTGTAAAGTTCCTTCTAATCCTGGTAGGGCTTCTAAGGTTGCCACTGCAAGAAAACAGAGAAGTTATGGCTTTAAAAAGGTATGAGAATAAATTTTCCAAACTTTAGTGGGAAATTAGCCCCTTTCCCCACTAACATTAGACACAACCCTTAAAGAACAGATTTCAAACTTTTTTTTTTTTAATTTCACTGATTCAGGAATTGATTTGTGGCCTATTTTATAAACAGCCAAGTTGACTGCATGGGATTATATTTTCCATTGAACCAACTGAAAATAGCAAAATAAATTAAATCCCACATCCTCAGTGCAGCTGACCTTACAAAGATTGCTGAGTGTAATTTAATTTGAAAAAGCAAAGGAATTCCAAGAAAAATGAGGAGGGGGTGTTGCAGCAGCAGAACTGTCTATCACAAAGGCTTCTTTCTTCATCACACAGTGAAGGATGCTGCACTTAAGAAAAATCCTGTTGAAAGATGTTATTTGGGGTGGGATTTAAGTACAGGAAATATCCTAAAGAGTGCACAAAATGCCACTTAAAATAAACTCACAAAGCTGGCTACTGTGTTGCCTTCCTAGATCTTTAAATGTCCCATTGTTTGAGATTTATTTATCTTGGTTTATTGCTCAAGATGGGGAACACTTCCTTATCCATTTTCTGAACCTATGGGAAAAGCGACTGTTATTCTGCAGCTAAAAAATAAATAAATAGTAATACTGTATAGCTTAGCCCACCACGTTATTCACTCATGAATAAGGTGGCATTTGAATATACTGTAAGTCCTAATTCTAGTTTTAGAGCTCTGGCTATTAAATCACATAGTTTTTGTTTTAAAACTATTTACATGTTTATTATACTAATATCACGCCAAACAAGTCTTGAAGAGAAATGACAATGCAGAAAGAATCACAACCTGGAAACATCACCCAAGGAGACCTTCTGCTGTGCTTTCTGTGACTGGACTTGTTTATCTCGGATTGGCCTTTTTAGTCATCAGCGCGCTTGCAGAAAGCGCAGGATGAGTCCTTCCTGAATCTTTGTTTGCGAGAAAAAAAGCCAGAGAGATCTCTATTCTTGGAGCCCATGGGTGATGTGCATAGTTTCTTTCACAAACATTAAGGCAGTGCGAGGTATGTGTGTCTTATTGAGTTAACATCATTCAGTGAGTTTGATTCATGACCCTGTAGGGATTTGAACCTTCCTCTCTCTGATCCTAGTTCAACACTCCCTAATGACCACACCACTCTGTGGCAGAGTAGATTCAGACAAGCAAGACTTACAAGGTAGCCTTTCAACAGCTTACCTCGTGGTGCCTCTGATAGATCAGGTGGAGGTTTTCTCATTTGTCATTGTTAATTGTGGTCAAGTCAACCCTATGAATGTGAGGCCTCCATGTCACCCTATCATCAACAGCCCTGCTCAGGTCTTGCCAGCTCAGGGTTGTTGCTTTTTCGATTGAGTCTATCCAGTTGTTATGTGGTCATCTTTTCCAACTGCCTTCTACCTTAACGAGCATTATTATCTTTTCTAATGAGTCCTATCTTCTCATGATATGTCCAAAGTATGACAGTCTCAGTTTAGTTATCTTGGCTTCTAGGGAGAGTTCAGGCCTGATTTGCTCAAAGACCAATTTATTTGTCTTTTTGGCAGTTCATGATATCTATAGAGCTCTGCTCTAGCACCATATTTCAAATTACAGTAGCACCTCCATATCTGTGGGGGATTGGGTCCAGGTCCCCCCCCCCGTGGATGGCAAATTCAGCTGATAATAGCGAATGTCATCTCATGGGGCCATCCTGGGGGAAAAGGGGGGTGAGTTTGTTCCTCCGCCCCTTCCCCTTCACTCCCGCCATGGCCCTGCCGCCCCCTTTAACCATTTCTCCGAGCGAGTAACCATGAAAAAAAGGGGAGACATACACTGTGCATAACTGCACTTTGTGGGGGCCTGCAAAAGCCTGGGGCTGCGGCAGAGGGGAAGTGTGCACGAGCCGCATCACACACAGCTCCCCCATCCTGTCCCTTCATCAAATAGGCAGAGCCCAGAAAGGCCTTTTTGGTTCCCAGTCATCTGCGCTAAGGTCCTATGTGGTGAAAATATCAGTGCAAGTCAATTGTCATGCCCTCATTTCCCACCAATAATTTAAACCAGGGTTGGGAAAACGTGCAGTCCACTACCCCTTTTTTCGCTGTCCCCCAAGTTCTACCTGAGACCTGTATTCTACCCCCAAAGTTTGAAAAAGATCACCCCCCAAACATATCAAAACATAGTCTGCATTAAAACATACTCCATAATCCTGTGAACTTCCTCCCACATACTTTATTTGCCAAAAGCCAGCCAATAAACCTAGAAGCACAAATAAGAAGTATAGCAGTACTGTATTTTGCTCACTTCCAGAACTTTATATTTTCAGTGCTATTGTGGGCTGGCATAGGGAGGCAGGCATTGGTCCTGTTGTAGTTGCCCAACATTGATTTAAATTGTGAGGGGGCATTCTCAGCTTTTGAAGGAACCTTGTTTTGGAGAGAAGGACTGCCTCCAGATGATATGCCTTTTGAGAGTGTAGGCCTCCTGAGCCCAATTCCTCTTACCACCACCCCACCCTCCACACACACATTTTCTTATCCCTAGGAGCCACATAGAAGACTTTCAACCTCCTTGGTTGTGTGAATCCACTCTGACTGACAGGTGGTAACCCACACTGGGAACCTCTTTTAAAGGTCCAGGCAGCAATAAATGGTAGCAGAGTAAATGTTCCTCCAGGCATCTGAACAAAGGCAAAGACACAGGCTTATGTCTAAAATCTTCTTGTTCTTTACTTGAACATAATAAAGACTATTTACAATATATTACAGCATCCACAGAAGAAAAACCATCTTCACACTTCAAGTTTCAAACCAGAACTACTCAGTTAAATAAAACTGTTCAGTTCAACTCCATATGATAAACTAAACAACCCAGCTCTGCAGAGGTCCTAGCACCTCCCCCCGGTGAGCTCTGCACCACTCAGAGTTCATCAACATTGATACATTTGCAACTGTCGGCTAGCTCTGCAGATCTGTGCAGACTATTTGCTACATCAGAGCTCTTCACAGAATAAATCTTATCTATAGTAATGTATGTCCCAGTATCCTGACACTAACTCCATACAACAGACTATCTCAACTATCTATTCTTCCTTGAGCTGTGAGGACCCACATGGTAGGGGATTAGCCTTGAGGCCAGGTGCCCTGTCTTTTCTCCTTCAAGGGAACCTTTGAAAGCAGATTCATCAGAGAGATAGCTGAGTTATTCTGTTTCAGTAAAAAAAGCAGGGGGCAACCGTAATCTTGTGGTACCTTTAGGGCCTTTTCATGCTATACAATTACAGTTGTCCCTTCACATTCGCTGGGGTTTGGTTCCAGGGTCCCCCGTGAATACCCAAATCCATGAATACTCAAGTCCCATTATATGCAATGGCATAGCAAAATGGTGTCCCTTATATAAGATGGCAAAATCAAGGTTTGCTTTTTGGATTATTATTATTTTAAGAATATTTTCAAGCCGTGAATGCCAAATCTGTGAATGTGGAGGGACAACTGTATAGCACAGTGATTCTACTTCGGCTGCCTTAGCTGCCTCCTATGGAATCCTGGGGTATGTAGTTTGGGAGGGCACTAGCGCTCCCTGGCTGAGAATTCTGCATATCCTTCCCTAAACTTCCAGTCCCGTGATTCCATATGATGAAACCATTGTGGTTAAAGTGGAATCATAGCACTATAATGGTGTGGTGTGAACGAGTCCTAAGATTAACCAGTTTAGTTCAGCCTAAGGTTTTGCAGACTACAGCCTGCTTCTTCTAATACATGACAAATGCTGTGATCCATGAAAGTTAAAGCGGAAATAAATTACACTAACATCAATATGCTTCTGAATTCCTGTTTTTATCCTCTCACTAGGTCCCCATTCACACCACACAATTATAGCACTATTACTCCACTTTAACTATCATATCTGCATCCTGTGGAATCCTGGAGTTTGCAGTTTTGTGATACATTGAAGCTCTTTGGCTGAGAATTTCTAAATGCCACTCCCTAAATGACAAATCCCAGGATTCCATAGGATGAGACTACGGTAGTTAAAATAAAATCGTACTGATATAATTGTGTAATAAGAGTCTTAGACTTGTGGGGTAGTTTAAAAATAACCTAAAGTTACCCAATAGATTACCTGCCTGAGTAGGGGTTTTCACCCAGGACTGTGATACAACCTCCCAACACTGTCTGCTACTGCATACATAATTTTAAAATTCTGTTTTTGAAATATTTTGTTCCTCCTTTCTCTCCAGATTTCATAGTTTCTGCACGCTTCAGTTTCTTTAAGTGCAGGAATGCTGGTCCATTCAGTTCATTTGAAGTTACATAGTGCTGAGGAAAGGAAAAACCATATTGAGTAATTGTAATACAAGTCTTGTGCTGCTAGCTGTTTCCTTAGCAACTCCAGTGCTAGAGGCACGAGGACCTCAATTAAAGCAAACAAACTTGCCAGCCTTTACTGTGAAGTGAAACTGCCTTAATATAAAATAGCAAAAATATCCAGAGTTTGAAAACATGTGCCTTTGCTTTTCCTTTTTGAATATTGATTATGCTTTATATATTTCTGGGTGCGGAGCTGCAGTGGGCTAAGAGGCCAGGTATTTTGCTCCTGTGGATTGTCAACCACACACACACACACACCAGAAGTGGCTGGAAGTCCACTTTTGGTTTTGAAAAATGGGTGGTGGTTTTTTTATGTTAAATGGTGCAGAGGACCCCTGCAGCTTATTTGAAAGGTGAATTGCCACTACTGAGAGCTTCATGGACAGGCAAGCTATCCTCTTTTTAAAAGTGTGGTATTGGGATTCTGAAGGGGGCTAAATAACCTAAAGGCACCAGATTCTGTCTGATCTTGGAAGCTAAGTAGGGTCAGCCCTAGTTAGTTCTTAAATGGGAGACTGCCAACAAATAACAGGTGCTGAAGGCTAGATTTCAGAGGAAGGAACTGGCAAAACCACCTCTGAGTATTCCTTGCAAAAGGAAGCCCTATGAAATTTTTGCGGTCGCCATAAGTCCACAGGTGACTTGAAGGCACATAGACACATGGGGAGTTTGAAGGGGTTGCAGAAGTAGCCTTGTGGGGGTACGCTTTGCCCATCTCTGTGTATGTGAACAAACTTTCTTTT
Organism: Gambelia wislizenii; assembly: GCA_030847615.1. Lineage (NCBI taxonomy): Eukaryota > Metazoa > Chordata > Lepidosauria > Squamata > Crotaphytidae > Gambelia > Gambelia wislizenii. The sequence goes on along the minus strand of JAUMIR010000001.1, from coordinate 18,110,700 downwards.
TTAAAAGAGACAATTTTTACATTCGTATTGGCCTTTGCAACATCATTGTGCAGCATGACAGCTTGAGTTAGGGCACACCTTATTCCAAGAAAACATTTGCTGATATCCTACATTGGGATTGTATAGTTTAAATCTCTGTGTGCAGTTATGCGTTAACTGTGCTACAACAAATCTTCTGTTGAGTGGCAGCATTGTGCAACTAAACCAAGACACAAAAATAGGCTGCCAATGGCACAAGCAAACATGTGGCAGGGTGTCCTACATGGCAGCAAGTGGGACTGGATAGCCTTTGTGGTTTCTTCCAACTCTATGATCCTATGTGTTCACTTCCATGCACAGTACACATCCATATGCAATTTGTACTGCATGGGTTTGCAGAATACACAGTGCATGTCCATATGCGGTATGCTTCCATATACAATAAGCATCTCCATGCACAGTGGCACTCATGTACAACTCTAATTCTGAAAACTTGAACCAAATGTGGACATTCTGCACCAGAATGTTGAATTACAGTATTTCTATCTGAGTCTGGCTATCTTCTCATGATATCCTTTTAGCCATGTGCAAGAGGGAGGGCATCCTGTGTTCCCAGAAAGATTTTAAATGGTTTGTTGGCCTTGTTGTGAAACACAATTCTATTCCAAAATATTCAGTATTTTGAACATACTAGGGTTATTCCATTGCCTTTCTTCAGACTAGTAGCCTTGCACTCTTCGCTGGCCTTGTTCTCTTTGTTTTCCTGATTGCAAAAGGTTCACTTTTTAAGCCAATGCCTCCCCCCACCTTATGCAACCCCCAATATGTATTTATAACTCATGTATTGTTCTCTGGCTTTTTCCTGGAGAAAAGCACTTGGGGTCTGCCTGAGAAGCCAGTTCCCATGAACCCGCCTTCTAGTAAAAGGCAGAACCTAGTGTGAGTTTGTTGGATCCTTCAGAAATTCCACCAAAAAAATCAAGCACACATGGATTACTGTTTACGATAACTGAGAATGAAGATATTGTTTGCTTTAAAAAAAAGAGAGAGAAGAATTTTGCTTGTATGCCAAGGCTTTAGAGTCAGCTGACAACATTGATGCTCTTGACATGAGATACTAATATAGTGGTGAGAAATACTTTGAAGAAGTTTCCTGTCTCTCTTTGCACAGTGATGTAGCATATTAGATAATAAAATGGGCAGATGTGATCAGAACTAAACATTTTAACATTAACCTAAATAACATTACTTTTCCGAATTTGTAGCAGAGCTTGTTATCAGTTTATGCAACATATAATTATAGTGTTTCTTTCAAAAGGGTGGATTGCACAAAGGGTGTAGAATTGGCGGCTGTCATTATTATAGCTTTGAATAATTGGGGTGTGTCCACTTGGTTTTGTTGAGCAGATGGTTGTTCAGATAGTTGTATGTATGCATGTTTGTGTTTTTGTGGGAAAGATGTTCCTGATTCCAAGAGAAATCCATCAAAATGCTGGATTTGACAGTAACCCTTAACAGTTTTGTCAGATAAGAAATTTAGGACTGAAATTGTAAGCAAGCAAAAAAGTTGCATGTTTGGGTGAAAAGTCATGTGTGACCAAACACTGACAAAATTTTGAGGAAAGTTTCAGTCTTTCTTACTGAACAAACCCAGTTGATTCAAGTGAATTTATCTATGCAGCATGACTGAAATCCAGGTTTGGTTGGTATTCTCACCATCCCACTCGGCCAAAAGTTTTCTAAAATACCTAGATGTGGTTTACTTGGTCTCCTCTTTCTCTCCTGTTACCTGTCTGAAGATTTGCCTTCTCCCACAAATGAACCTTTGTGATTTGTAAAATCATCATCTAAGGCTCTTTGCCGGGTGCCCCTTCTTTTAGGATTAGTTAGGTACTGATTGGGAACAGGGTCTACTCTATGTTGGCTCCCCAATTGTGAAACATCTTCCTGGGGGAGGAACCTGATTTGATCCTTCTGTGTTTTAGATTCCATATCAAAATGGACCTTTCCGGCTATTGCTCCCAGATTATGGAATGGCCTGCCGGATGAGATCCATCATTACCACCTTAAATAGCTTTTAAAAAGCTCTTAAGACGGATCTCTTCCAGCAGGCCTTTCCTGAATAGATACCCGGCCATCAGAGAGAAAAAATCTTATTAGTCCAATCCTATCCAGCTTTTTATTGTGTTGTTTTTAGTATTTTTAGTATTTATTAAATATGTTTTAAATGTTTAATTATTTTATTGTATTTAAAGGGGTGGGTGGGATGGAGGGGTTTGTATGTAGATTTTAATGTTGTAAGCCACCCTGATTGCATTTTGTAGAAGGGCGGGATACAAATAGATGTTGTTGTTGTTGTTGTTACTAAAATATTTTTATTTTCTACAGCAGGGGAGTGGGTGTCTTTGATCAACCTCTGATTTTAAATTACTGTATTTTTCAACCCAGCTGTGCATCTTGCTTTAGTGGAGATGTATCACTCTTAGATGCTTCCAAAAATGCCTGCTCTCCCCCTGCCCTCTGTCAGCAAAACAGATAGTTTCTTTCTAGCAGTGGAAGGTAGGTGGGTCCATAGTCCATAAAAACCAAAGGGAGGGGACACTTGAGGTCTATGACCCTTCCTGTTCTCTTGTCCTCTTCTTGAGCATTCTTCAGATGATTCTTTTCCCACTCAGAGAATCATAGAATCTTAGAGTTGGAAGGGATCACCAGGGACATCTAGTCCAACCCCTTGACGTGTGTCATCTTTCAGCCTTCTCTTCTCCAAGCTTAACATACCTAGCTCCCAAACTCATTCCTCATAAAGCTTTGCTCATCTTGGTCACCCTTCTCTGAAAATATTCCAGATTGGGATTCTCTGAATTTAGTACCGTGCAACCCCCGTACCCATCGGTGATATATTCCCAGACTTAGTACAGATAGTGAAAATCACAGATAGTAGTGAAGCCTATATTTCCAACAGAAGCATACTAGAATCGTGCTGGAGGACCACCAAATGCCTAGACAGATGTTCCTAGGCGTCTAGGGAGGACACCTCTCTAGGCACTTGGAGGTCCTCCAGTGCAACTCTTTGGTCGACTTCTGCCAGAAGTTGACCATAGAATTATGCTGGAGGACCTAGAAAGTGCCTAGAGATAACATATTTTTTCAGACACAGGTAAATGAAACCATGGGTACCAGTACAGTGGATACAGGAGTCATCTGTACTTTTATCTCTTTTCTGTATTATGTGGTTTTGTTGTTGTGTGCCTTCAAGTCATTTCCAACTTACGGTGACCCTAAGACGACCCTCTCACAGTGTTTTCTGAGGCTAAGAGTGTGTGACTTGCCCGAGGCCACCTAGTCGGTTTTCACAGCCAAGTGGGGATTTGAACCCTGGTCTCCACAGAGTTGTAGTCCAACACTCAGACGACTACACTATGCTGTTGCCTGCATTATGTGGTCACGTAGTTTTATTTTTATATGGTTTTTATTGTGAACTTTTATTCTGGTCTGGCAAGCTTTCCTGAAGGCTTGAGATGGAAAGGTAGGAAGCTATTAATCTTTTACAACAAATAAAAATAAATAGTTATTGTAAACCTTCAAGTTGTTTCCAGCTTAGGGCCATGGCTTACTTTATGGAGTCAACACATCTGTAGTGTGGGCTCCCTCTTTTCTTTCTGTCTAGCAAATATTATATAATTTTTTCCCAGCAAGTTTTGTGTCCAAAGTACAACAGCCTCAATTAACAGCAATAGCAATAGTATTTATATTTCTATACCACTTTACAGTGCTAAGCACTCTCTAAGCGAGTTACAGTGTGTTAGCCGATTGCCCCCAACAAGCTGGGTACTCATTTTACCAACCTATAGAAGGATGGAAGGCTGAATCAACCTGTAGGATTGAACTCACAACATTGTGGCTTGCAGTATCAGCATTTAACTATTGCACCACCAGGGCTCCTTCATTGAGTCATCTTGATTTGTTCTAGGGCAAATGTATTTGTCTTCTACACACTAACTCAGGTTTGTTTGTTTGGTTTTTTTAAAAAAGTTCATTCAAAACATTGAACAGGAAAGTCCAGAGCTTGGAAAAATTATCTCAGTTACAGTGTCCAAGTCCCTGCTAGAATTTGGGGAGTTGTAACTTTTTTCTCCAAGTTCTTGGGTGTGTGTGTGTGGAGGCAGTAGGAAGGTGCTTTATACTGCTTAGTATTGTTAAATGTGACCGAAATTCTACAGAGTATCAGGTTCGAAAAGCCTTTAACAAAAATTTACTTGCTGGGGGGTCGAAGGCTTTCATGGTCGGCATTCATAGATTTTCCTTGGTTTTTTTCCAGGCTGTGAGGCCAGAACACGGCCTCACAGCCCGGAAAAAAACCAAGGAAAACCTGGGGGCTTTTGTGTGCAAAGATCAGGCTCTACTACTGAGTTATGGCTTCTTCCTTCTTTCAGTGTTTCTCTCTTTCTTCTGTGCCAGGAATGTTCAACTGGCAGATGGAGTTAGGCAGCATTACAATGTAATGTTGGCACAGAATGGTGGGGGGAGGGAAAGAGAGATCCGGAGGGCATTCACACTGCAGAATTATAGCACTATTATTCCACTTTAGCTGCCATGGTTCCATCCTATGGAGTCCTGGGATTGGCAGTTTTAGGAGAGGTATTTAGAATTCTCATTCAGAAAGCTCCAGTGCCTCACTGATCTATAAACCCCAGGATTCCATAGGATGGAATCATGGCGGTTAAAGTACAATCACTGTGCTATACAGTTGTCCCTCCACACTGACGGATTTGGCATTCACGGTTTTAAGTATTCACGGCATGAAAATATTCTTTAAAAAATAATAATCCAAAAAGCAAACCTTGATTTTGCCATCTTGTATAAGGGAAACCATTCTGCTATTCCATTGCATATAATGGGACTTGAGTATTCATGGATTTGGGTATTCACGGGGGTTCCTGGAACCAAACCCCAGTGAATGTGAAAGGACAACTGTAATTGTGTAGTGTGAATGGCCCCTGGTGAAAATAAGTCCTGACACACAAGCTGTATAAGCATAAAAAGGGTCCCTTTCACAATACATAATTAGAGCACTATGATTCCACTTTCACCACCATGGCAACATCCTGGGATTTAAAATTTAGGGAGCAGTATTTAGAATTTTCAGCGACAGATCTAATGTCTCACCGCATCCACTCTGGGTTTTTGTCTGAATTTTAAAAGAGCAACCCAAGGTGCTGTACAAGTGCTCAGCCCCTTGTACAGTTCCTTTAAAATTCACACTAAAACCTAGAGCTGATTCATTGCCCACTAAGCTGGAAGCCCTCAGCCACCACTCCTCCTAGCTGGGGACTATCACATAAGGCTAGAAAAGTGGAATTAAAGCAGAATAGTAGCATTTATGGATGAACCTTATCACACAACCCCGTGATTGTCCTATAGGTGGCGTGTATTCAAACCATTACTGTGGTATCCCTTTTAATTGAGGGGGAAAGCCTGTCAATAACTCTAACTGTTGCTATTATTTCACTGCTGGCCCTGGTATGATAGGTCCCTTCCCTTCAATTACAGCAGTCAGTGTCATGAGAGGGACTTAATCTCCTCCTCTCTTCCCCTGCCACTTGCTATCACAAAGCAGGCTGACTCTGTGCCTCTTGAGTGTCTTTTAATTTTTATCTTTGCTGTATTTGCATAATTATGTCAACATTGATTAAAATTATTTTTATTTGCTCCTTTTGCTCTAAGTACACAAACACAGCAGAGATAAAAATAAAGCAAAACCCAACAGGCATGGAGCTAGTCTGCTTTGGAATAGCAGGTGGGAGGGGGACAGGGCAGGAAGGGAGGAGATTACGGCTCCCTCATGGACTGATTGCTGTAAATGCTGGAACTGCAGCAAAAAGATTTATCACACTGGGGGAGGGTGTTTCAAAGCAGCGCAGTCACGCAAGAGAGAGAGGATAAGAAATTTTTTCAAAGTGGTATGTTCCTGGTTCCTTTCATAATGCAATTGCCTCAAGATAGATAGTATCCTCGTGTGATAATCTCCTATATTAAATCAGTTTTGATGTAGCCAATAATCAGAAATCCCTGTCCAACAAACACAAACTTTGATAACAGTTGTAAACTAAAAATAAATGAAGCAGCCTCACTGATTACTTTTTACTTTCTATGCAGCTCCATTCCTCTCTTCCTAGTGAAGAGAACATTGCCAAAAATCATGTGGTATTAAAAACAAAGCCAAAGAATAGTTTGATGAAAACCATCTTCCCAGTGTCCAAGACTTGAAAGTTGTTACTAGCTGGTTTGGCCATTTCCCCCTCTGATGCTGCTGTAAGAATGGTATATTCACAGCTCTGAAGAAATATACTTATTTCTCTCTCTCTGGCTTTTCTTCATAAACGAAAATTCAGGAAGGACTCATCCTGCGCTTTCTGCAAGCGCGCTGATGACTAAAAAGGCCAATCTGAGATAAACAAGTCCGGTTGCAGAAAGCACAGCAGAAGGTCTCCTTGGGTGATGTGTCCGGGTTGTGATTCTTTCTGTGTTGTCGTTTCTCTTCAAGACTTGTTTGGCGTGAGTTCTCAAATAAGGCTGCAGCATTGTGGATAGTGCGTCTCCATGCCTCCCTATGTGAGGCCAGGGCGGACCATTGTTGGTGATCAATTTGGCCGAGTCTGAGATGTTGTTTTAGGGAGTCCTTGTATCACTTTTTTGGAGCGCCCCTCTTACGCTGAACACAACCTTGCTTCACTCCATTAGTTATTAGAAAGGGCTCTGAAAGAGCATCACCATATCTGACTTGACCATGCTGGCCCTAGTGTAGCAAGATAATCATTTTAAGGAATTTGGGTGGACATCCTAGTCTTTCCAGGATCTGCCACAGATCTTTTCTACTCACAGTGTCGAAGGCTTTGGTGAGGTCAACAAATGTTACATAGAGACCCTTGTTCTGCTCTCTACATTTCTTCTGCAGTATGAATAAATTGTGCAAATTATATATATTCCTGTGAGCGTTCTTGTTCCAAAAAGAGCCAGTGTGGTACAATGGTTTGAGTGTTGGACTAAGACTCTGGAAAACTAAGGTTCAAATCTCCACTCAGCCATTGAAACCCACTGGGTGAGATGGGGCAAGTCACACTCTCTCAGCCTAAGAGGAAGGCAGTGGCACGCCTTTGAATAAATTTAAGAGAGTTGCCATAAGACAAAATTGACTTGGAGGCACATAACAACAAATTCTTGTTCTGGTACTCCTAGCTATGGGAAGAAGTTACAGAAGGCACTGAAGTCATTGGATCATAGCTATCTACTTCTCTGTTCTTAGAGGCTATACTAGGAATGCAAACACACTTCCAGGTACAGAGTCATAAGTGTCAGACATTTTTTTTTTTAAAGGTGAAAGGTTTGAAAGGTTGATTCTGTATTCAGTATAATGTACGGTACTCTGCTTTTTCTCTCCTTCTGCAGAAATGTAGCATAGATATAACAGTGGTGTCATTTCATTGGGTTCATGCCACCTAAAACAAGAGTGTACCACTGTGATCTTTCCAGTGTTTTTGCCTGCAGTTCCCATCAGCCCTTAGGCAGCATAGCTAGTAGTGGGAGGTCATGGGAGATGCAGTTGAAAGACACAGGACATAGTCGTTCACTCCTGGTTTAGGGTGTATGTTGCCATCTTCTGCTTTAGACTTCTGATTTCATCCATCTGCATCTTAATAATTCAGTATCTGGATTATTTAATCAAAAGTCTCAGTGTTTAGAGAGCTTCTCAAGCTAGAATCCTGAATTTTGGCAATGCAGAAAAAGTACAGCTGTGTTTTTGTAAGCAGGTCATGACACAGAAGCAGTTGCTCACACTTCCATCATTCCCAAAGCCTATTCTAGACAACATAGTTGTGTAGGACTTGTGTTCCATGTCATGACGGGTGTTTTAACCTTGCTTAGGGGAATATTTCCCAAAATCTGCCTCAGCTGTGGGGTTGTGAATCTTGAGACCATGAACCATCAACATTGTAAAGTGTTGTGTGATTGTTTTGGAAGCAAACAGAAGAACAGGCCATGCTAATCTAAAGAAAGCAGAGCTTGGAAAAAACTCTCTTCTGGACGACAGTTCACCAGTGGCCATGCTGGCTCTGGATCCTGTGAACAGTTGTCCAAAAAAAGAAAGAAAGAAAGTAAATTTCCTAAGCTTTGAAAAGGAGGTGTGGAACTTTAGTTCAGAGTTGGAGTATATCTGTGTTGTGAAGATTTCAGGATGATTTTAAGTACTATAGTCCAGAAGAAGCCAAGTTTGGAGATTATTTTGATAGACTTAAACTTCTGATTTAAGGTTCTGTGGCCCATATGAGGTTTGGCTCAGAGTTCAGTTGGAAGACCAAATATTGCTTTGATGAATTGTAGCTGTGTTGCAATGGGCTTTTATGGCCCATGTTAATGTTGAGAGATAGAATAAAGGGCCTATATCATGCTTCCCCTTAAAGGATATCATCTCCAGGGTAACAGCTACTGTCCTTAGGACCAAAGCATTTCCAGAATAGTTCCAACAGGAGTTTATGGTCCGTCTCAAGGGAAATAGTATCACCCTTCTATTCTGCTTTGGGAAGACCTCACCTGGAATACTGTGTCCAGTTCTGGGCACTATAGTTGAAGCAGTATGTTGACAAATTGAAACATGTTCAGAGGAAGGCAACCAAGAACAGAAATGTCTGAAAACTAAGCCCTGTAAGGAACAGCTTAGAGAGCTGAGTGTGTTAAACTTGGCAAAGAGACGACCTGACATTTTAAAATATTTGAAGGGATATTATGTAGAAGATAAGACAAGCTTCTTTTCTGCTGCTCTAGAGACTAGAACACAAACCAATGGATTAAGATTACAAGAAAAGAAATTCCACCTAAAGATTAGAAAAAAACTTTCTGATGGCTGTACTTCCTTCAGAGCAGCAAGGACCAGTTCTTCTGTTTGCTTAAATTGGGATATACAGGATGGCGGAGTCTCCTTTTTTGGTGATCTTTACACAGAGGTTGGATGGGCATCTCTCAGGAGTGCTCTATTTGTGTATTCCTACATGGTAAAGAGTTGGACTAGATGGCCCTTGTGGCCCCTTTTCTTTGGTTCTATGATTCAATGATTTTAGCCCTTTGTATTTGGTTATAAGGTTGACACTGTGGCTAATTATAATTAGTGCCTTTTAGTGTTGCACATACCCTAAAGGCACCAGATCACATCTGATCATGGAAGCTAAGCAGGGGCAGCCCTGGTTAGTACTTGGATGGGAGACAGCCAATGAATACCAACTGCTGTAGGTCTTATTTCAGAGGAAGAAACTGGCAAAATCACCTCTGAGTTCCTTGCCTAAGAAAACCCTATGAAATTCATGGAATTGCCAAAAGCTGACAGGCAACTTGAAGACACACACACACACACACACACACGTTGAATACTTTAATGAAGAAATTATGTTAAAATCCATGATGGTTTCCTCTTGGGCTACCTATAATTTGAATTCAGTACGGTAAAGAGATTCCTTGTTGCCTTTCTGTGAGTGTCCATACCAGATACATGGGTCAGTTCAGACCATATTTTATTTGTGAACTGGCTAAAAACCAGAGTACTTGGACTTTCTAAACTAGTAGTTGTTGGAGTCTAAAAAGTCTTGTGTTGTTACATTTGCAAGCTTCGTTAATGCAATCTATGCATGGTCCTTTTTTGCTTCTCGTAGTGGTCTGAGTGTTGGATTACAACTCTGGAAAGCAGAGCTCAAATCCCTGTTTGGCCATGAAAACTCATTGAATAACCTTGGACAAGTCACACACTCTCAGCCTTAGAAAACACCACAATAGGGTCACCTTAGGGTCTCCATGAGTCGGAAATGACTTGAAGGCACATAACAACAACAACAATAAGAGTTGCACTGAAAGAACTATGTAAGTAAAGAAACATCCTAATGGGGTTCAGCAGCACTTTTACTGTGCTTTGCACACATTCCACTGAACTTGGTTGACTTATTAGCCTTGAGTTTTTATCACACAAGAATCCTGTTGCTTGTCTTTCTGTAAAGGAAAATGGTCCGGTCAGCATATTAAAAACATTGAGATGGTTTGGAGTAACAGCTGGAATTTATATTTTTTAAAAATGAGGAATCAACTGGGGTGGGGAGGAGGAATATCTTCCCAGTAACCCTTGGGAGAATCCCAGATACCTGAAACTATCTCAGTTCTTGATACAGCCAAATTGGAATTCCTTTCCTCCGCCCCTGTTCTTTTTAAAGATTATATCCAGATGCAGACTTCATGGCTTAAATGTCAGCCATTCACACACAATCTCCCATTCTTCTTAACCTCTTGCCTGATGAAGAGATATGGAGAACTGGAAAACTTGCAAAAATATTTTATGATCTTTCAGTTGGCTCAACAGAAAGTGTTACCCTAATAAGGATTTTGAAATGTTTCTTTTGGCAACATGGCTACCTTTCTTCTTCCCTGCCCCCACCAACATTTGAGCATGTGGCTCCCATATTCTATAAGCTTTGTCCCTTTTATTGAGTAAAGATGCTGGAAATTAAGTACTGTTTGAAAGTATGTCACCAGCTTGGATGTGATTGTAAAATACTGATGTGACTAAATCTTGAAAGAAGAGGCATTCTAAGGGGGAAAACAGTAGCTTAGAGAGTCTAATTTGGAGATTTAGTTCAGAGGAAATCATGTTGTATCACCATCTTAATTACACTTTGCTTTAATAGCAGAACACCTGCTGGGACTTGTTGTTGGCTCCTAGTATATTTATTTTAAATGTGCGAAAGAATCAGAAGCTGTTTTGGCATCCTCAGTTCGGCTCTTATTGGGTTGAAAGCAAGGTGCAATCCTCAACTGATAAGGGGAAAAGCAAAGGTGAAAGATGGACAGTCTTTGAAGCTGGTACTATTTTACAGGAACTGTGCTTCATATATATTTGCTTCGGGCCAGTGGAACACAGGCAGTAATTCTCAATCTTTGGTCCTTCCTATGTCTTGGACTTCTGCACTCAGTATCCCTACTTATTGGCTATGCTGGTTGGGGCTTCTGCGAGTTAATATCCAAAACTTCTATAGGACCAAAAATTAAGAACCATTATTTTGGGATGTGCCTTCTCCCAGATCACTGACCTTAGCCATTGAGGTCTCTGGGGGAAACTTGGCTTTCGGAGGCTTCGAAATGAGAGGCATAACTTGGTGTTTAGATAGAGCAAAGCATGCTTGGTGTTGGGACCATGTCTTTGACCCTCGGGGGAGGGTCTCTTGGTCTAGTCCCTTTTGAGTTTTCCTTTCTTCCAAGCAATTTTGAAAGGCCTGATATTTGTCTAATTTGAGATTCTGTATCAATGGACTGCTAAATTATGCTCCATTTAATTCTTGCTTATTTTTTATGTTTTATTCATTTTTAAAGTTGATATGGCATATATATTTTCATTGATGAATTGTGAGCCATCTTAAACGCCTACTGGCAAAAGAGAGCACAGAAACAGCAGCAGTAGTAGCAGCAACATGGAACCTGCAACTACATGCTGCAGTGTGGAACACTTGGGGCTTATCTACACGGGCCAAATACCCCAGCTTGCCCCCATTCCAGAGCCCTACAGTCCAGATGATGCAGGGTATTTACCACAGTCTGCCCCCGGCAGTCCTCACCCCCCCAGGGCTGGAAGGGGGAAAGCCAGGATAGGGCCCAGTAAATCATTCTAAGATAGTACCCAGTTTAATCCAGTACCACCAGATAGGGCCCCATGTATCCATGAGAACCTGTCCCAGCATGCCATCCCTTGCTGTTGTCACCAGCTCCCTGGCTTTCCTGGAAGCCAGGCAAGGGTCCCTCAGCATATGACAAAGGTCCCCTTCCTGGCTTCCACAGCAGCTTGGAAAATGGTGGCGGCTGCAGCAGTGGGCCAGAGATCTGTTTGGACGCCCGTCCGTTTTCTCCAGGTAATGGGGCAAAGCAGGCCGGATCCGGAGCCAGGGTACACCAGCGGGGAGCCGGCATATCTTGACTTAACTACTGTAAATAAGCCCTACATTTCAACATTCCAGACTCTCCATTCTGTTCCCACTCCAGTCCCTATGGTTTCCATTTTTTATCTGACAACACTGAAAATGTTCTAGGTGTGAACAATTTTCAATGTCTCACTTGTACTTGCATGCAAGTGGAGATTAACAGGACACCTTGTGGGGTTTGCATCTCATTTTTGGGGATGGGTTTTTGTCATTAACTGTGCTTTGGCTCTCAACATTATCCCTCTGCTGCTATTAAAATACATCCTAATTTAAGGAACTGGAGGAGTACTGGGGAAGAGAAAATTACAGTGTGTGCAGCATGATTCACAGAAGATGTTTCCTGCATCAAACTGCCTAATTTCTGCTTTCCCCACTTCCACCCTCCAGCACTGAGCAGTCTGTTGTATGTATTGCTGTTTCTTGCCCAGATGTTCCTGGCCTGCATTTCAGGTACTATATCAGTGGCACACCTTTGTCCTGCTTCTGTTCCCCTGCCAAGTCTGAACAAGGTTATGGCATTGGTATTTAATTACTGTACTTCCTTCAAAAGGGGTTTTGTCTCCTTCCTTGCTACCCTTATTTCCCATTTAAAATTGAATTGAAAAGGATTAAATGTCTGTTATTCAGTTACAGCATAGGATGTTAGCACAGTTCTGCCTACATAAAAGAGCACGGTCATCTAATATTGTTGGAATAAAAAGAGTAAGAGATTGCCTCCTTTTCTCTGTTTCCATTCTTCTCTAAGCATAAAGAATAATTTACACTGATATTGTACAGGTGCAAGAACAGTTGCTAAGACTAGTTACTAGCCTAGGCAAGTTCCAAATGGTTTCTGATAACACTTGTTTTTTAAAAAAATCTGAAAAATTCCAGCAAGTGCTGCCTGAACCATTTCGGAACTTAGCTCACTTAATATTGCAGAAGGAAAGGGTGGTAGAGCATAGGTTTTGCATGCAAAAATCTCAGCTTCATTCCCTCTTCTGAGTAGGAGTGAGAAAAAACAGTGTACAAAACCCTGGAGGACTATTGCCAGGCAATTGTTGACCAGGACTCAACTTTCTATTGCAAAAAGTCTATTGCAAAGTTGCCCAGAAAGGGTGAAGAAACATGGCTAAATTGTTAGGGCGTTTGGGGCCAAAAAACAACAACGACAAAACCCAACATGGGAGTGCAGCAAGGAGTTACAATCCCGCCAAGGAACTCTGGATGGCCTTGACAATTGTCCACCCTCATAAAGTGTCACCAGGAGTAATAGGCAGAGGGAAAAAGCCAATAAACAGGCCACTGCCCTGATGAGTTTAAAATCTGAATTTTTTTGCTGTGGTCGCAATAACAAAGTGAAGGAAAAAGCTATGTTTATATTAAAGTACTTTAAAAAGTAATATGGTGCATTCTTTTCTGGCAGTGAAAACATTGCATTCCCAAATATGTTCTGCCATGTTGGGAGGTAGATAGATAGGTAAATAGATAGTTCTCTAGTTAAGACATGGTCATGAACTTAGCCCGTTGTGAGCAACCTGCTGTTTGGGAAAGAAGCTAGCAGCCATTTTTTCAAGCAGAAAGCAAAGAACTCTGTCCAAAGGCTTCCCTTGTTTCTAAACAGCACACAGCATCATGTCAGACAGTATTAATCTGTAAATGAAGCTTTACGGCTTAACCATTTAACTGAGACTTTGCTGATTTCAATAAGACTTTGGCACCTAACTTACTTGGATTGTTGTGCCTGAGATAATTTTATTGGTCTCAGTACCAATATACTGAGAGCCAGTATGGTGTAGTGGTTTGAGGACTGGACTAGGACTATGAGAGACCAGGGTTTAAATCCTTGCTTGGCCATGGAAACCCACTGGGTGACATTGGGCAAGTCAGAGGCAGGCAGAGACAAACTTCCTCTGAACAAATCTTGCCAAGAAAAATCCATGATAGGGTCGCCATAAGTCAGAAATGACTTGAAGATGCACAAAAAAAATGAAAACAAAAGAATCTAGTCACATCATAAAGACTGATTACGGTAATTTTTCTGGCATAATCCTTTGTCACATAATATGCAGATATCAAGTGTAGTCCTCAACTGGCAGATATTTAGCTCTATATCTACCTATGTGGATACAAACTATCCAGAATCAGAGAGAAATAGATATAATGAAGCCAGGAGGCTTAACAGTGTAAGATAGAGAAATATTTTATTTATTCATTAATTTAGTTTAATTTAATTTAAGTCCTGCAAGCATGGGATAGTAAATGAAAGTATTGCTATTGAAAGATTAGAAAAATAACATCCTGTCTGTGACCTGCTCTCGACTGGTAATGAATTGACAAAGCAGGATGAATAATGTGGAAAATAAAAACATTTTTAACATAGATAAACATGGTGTATCTAGCAGCCTTCCCTAGCTGGTGTTTTCTAGGTGTGTTGACTCCAATTCCCATCAACCCCACACAGCATGGTTATGATAGGAGTTGTATTCAAACACACTTAGAGGGCACCAAGTTGTGGGAGGTTGCTATATTAATTTTCCAAGCATGAACCTTGTAATCAAAAGGGCCTTTAACCCCATCCTTCAAAACAGGCATCATCTGCACACAGCATCAGTAGGCTTGAATGTTTGTGGGCATACAAAAGATATTTTTAAGGGGAAAACCAAGAACAGCCCAGTGAAGGCTAAGCATGCTCAGCAGGCACACTATGCTTTGCTGACTGTTTGAAGAAGAAGGAGGAAGAGAGCAGGAAGAATGAAATGGAGTGTCCTAGAGGAGATTGTGGCTTGTTGGCCCTAAACCATGCTGCAGCATTTTGCTGGAGTTGCCACTTGTTACGTTCTGTAGTGAACAAGCCACACCCAGGCTATTGAGCCCAAGAGTCACATCTATAAATGACTTTCAGCACTGATAACAAGCCTTGTAACGCATAGCCCTTTCTGCCAACTGTACAAAATGTCCTCATCTAATTGAATAAAAGTGATTTTGTGTGTGCGTGTGTGTGCGTGAGAGGGAGTGGGGGCAGGAGGAAATATGAATGAGAGTTCTTCAGAATGAAGATAAGGCATGAAGAGAAACGGCAACAAGGTATTCTTTAAGTCAGGAAACACACTGAAACAGTGTGGTGAGGCAGACTAAAAATCCATGCCACAGGATCAGTGTTTACTCTATCTGGTTTATTGGCATCTAGAGGCAATGTTATTAAACGAGTCTGGGGAAGAAAAAAAGAGTTGTCCTCCTACCCTGGAAGATTGAGAGTCATTTCAAGGATGGGGTTAAAGGCCCTTAGCAAATAGAATTAAAAACTTGTAGATTATAGTGCATTACAGCACTAATCCCTCATTGTTAAGGAGCCCAAAATTCAGGAAGCAGAAGTAAAAATAAGAAATGGTATGGTATGTGATCACATATACTTAAATCCTTTTTCTTTACCATCTCAGCCTAATTCATAAAAATTGGGGTAAATCAGGTGTTAGGAAGCTGAAGGTAGCCTCTCCCTGGGCTTATTTTTCACCACTGGTGGAGGTTTTAGGGTTCTAGACATAATTTGCTTCCATATTTTTCATTAAACACAATGTGCCATGTCATTCGAACCTGGACAAACTGTGGTTAATCTTAACAACAGTGTTTATTAAGCTGGTTTGTTTCAACTAGCCATCATTAAGATGAACGATTGATATATGACAAGTCTGGTTTACAGTGCAATTGTGTGGGTATCTATTTTAAATTGTGTCTCACTGAGTTCAGTGTAGGGATGGAAAGAATATTAGTAATTATTCATTCCCATATTGAAAAATGGGTTTCCTTATAGTTGGGAAATCTCATAGGGAACATTAATAGACTGGTGAAAATTTTGCACTGTTTGCTTCTGGTATTGGATGTCCCAAAGTGCTGCACAGGAATTATTCTATGGAGGAAAAAAAATGTGTTTTTTTTTTTTTGGCACAAAAATTGTTTATTGTGCACAAAATGGTCTTTCTACACAGAAAACAGTTTGCTGCACGTGCACGTGCACACACAAAAATCTACTGTTTCCTGCAGAGAGAAAAGGTGGGGGTTGGGTTTTTTGTCCAAAAACCATGTTTTTTTTCTTTGCACGCAAAAAATTGTTATGCAGCACTTTGGATAGTTGAGTACAGGGAAGAATATTCATTTTTCCCCCGCAGGGAAGAAAACTACTGTAATTGTTCATTCTCACTTATAAGGATGAAATAGTTGAGGATGTACATATCTAGTTAAGTGCAATTTACTCCTGGGTAAATATGTGTAGCAGAGGTAGGAAACCATTTTCTGGATCCATTCCCCCTCCCTTCTGTATTTTTCTCTGTGTCTCTCCTTCCCTCCCCATTGATAGGTATGGGGTGGACCAGATCCATAAGTCATACCCATATATCTACATTTGAGCAGATTTTCTGATGAAACAAATTTTCAGTGAATTCTGCATATTTAGAAAGATTTTGGCTTAAAATGTGTATGGCTTATGAGGCCTAGCAACAGAATGTATCAAAACTACACAGTTACAGCAGTTTAATATGACTTCGTATGCCATGGCTTTGTACTATGGGATCCTGAGATTTGTATTTTGGTGAGGTACTTGGAACTCTGTTAGAAAACCCTAGAGCAGGTACCGGTATTCTAAACCCCTGCCAATGTCTTAGACTTCAACTCCCAGAATTTTTAAGCTTTGGCCATGTTGTCAGAGTCTTCTGGGATTTGGAGAACAAAAACATCCGAAGGACCAAAGTTTGAGAACTATTGTATCCCTGAACTACAGTCGTGAATTCTAAATGCCTCGCCCAAATATAAATCCCAGGATTGCATAGGATGAAGCCATAGCAATTAAAGTGGTATCATACCACTGTGGTAGTGTAGTGGAAATATCTCTCTCTCTCTCTCTCTCTCTCTCTCTCTCTCTGGCTTTTCCTTGCAAACGAAGATTCAGGAAGGACTCATCCCACACTTTCTGCAAGCACGCTATCTCTCTCTCTCTCTCCCTCTCTCTCTCTCTCTGGCTTTTCTTCACAAACAAAGATTCAGGAAGGACTCATCCCGCGCTTTCTGCAAGTGCACTGATGACTAAAAAGGCCAATCCAAGGTAAACAAGTCCAGTTGCAGAAAGCACAGCAGAAGGTCTCCTTGGGGGATGTTTCCGGGTTGTGATTCTTCTGCGTTGTCATTTCTCTTCAAGACTTGTTCAGCGTGAGCTCTCAAATAAGGCTGTAGCATTGTGGATAGTGCATCTCCATGCCTCCCACTGTGAGGCCAGGGCAGACCATTGTTGGTGTTCAATTTGGCCGAGCCTGAGATGTTGTTTCAGGGAGTCCTTGTATCGCTTTTTTGGAGCGTCCCTCTTACGCTGACCCATGGTGAGTTCACCGTAGAGTACTATTTTGGGGAGGCGATGGTCCTCCATCCTCGAAACATGCCCTTCCCAGCGCATCTGTATTCTCAATATCATGATCTCAGTGCTGGTGATCCCTGCCTGCTCAAGGACAGCAACATTTGTCACATAGTCAGTCCAGTGTATATTTAGGACTGTGTGTATACAGCGCTGATGAAAGCGTTTGTGGAGTTGTAAGTGGTGGCGATAGGTGACCCATGTTTCAGACCCGTAAAGGAGAAATAGAATTTTCCTTCTGCTTGACAGGCAAATCCTTTCCCCCTTTTTTCCTATGAGTGTATTTTCACTACAATACAGTGCGCTTCGCAAAAGCTGCACAGCTGTTTGGGCTGGAAGTCAACCTGAAGAAAACGGAAGTTCTTTACCAGCCTGCACCACAGCCTGCACCATCATCCCCACATTGCCATTGGCAAATCTGTGCATAAGTCCGTTCAGCAGTTCACCTATCTGGGAAGCATCATCTCCTCAGATGCCAAGATTGACAAAGAGATCAATCACAGATTATCAAAGGCACATAGCGCATTTGGAAGACTTTACAAAAGAGTCAGGAGTAATAAACACCTGAGGCGAAGCACAAAAATCAATGTGTATAGCGCCATTGTACTATCTATTTTCAGACCTTTATTTATGTCCCAGACAGCTTTCCATAACCTAGTACCTTCAATGTGTGTCAGTCTACAATGTCCATCATTACCAGCCAGCATTCAACCCTTGTATATTTTGAGGGTACCAGGTTATAGAAGGCTATCTAGTATTTTTATTCGTAATTTTTTTACTCTCTCCCCCCCAACAAATTTTGCAAACTGCCTTCAACAGGTAGGGTGTGAACTAGGTTAAAATGTTAGATAAACAATATCATGCCTGCTCTCTATACCTACTCCTTAGAATAAACTCTGGAAATATTTTTGGCTTATAATATTCAGTCTTGCAATGTTCATACTGTTACCATTGCGACCACCTATAGTGATAGTGACCTTATAAAGAAACACATCCTTGAACCTGATTAATGTAATGTAAACTGTGGGCTGGCTTCCAAGCCTTGCTAATAGCCCCGTTTTACAAATGGAAGAACAGAAGGTGAGAGGAAGCCATTTGTCCAAAAGGCAACTGTGTCTTTACATGGTTTGGGGTTTGAAGTCCAGTGCCTTTCTGTTGCTGAGGAGGAAGAATGAAACTTTTTCATTTACTGTCCTCGAGTTCGCCTTTATTTATCACATATTTGTTACATTATATTTCTGTGATAAGACCTCATTAGGGTCATCAGATTCAGGAAAAAGACAAAAGGGAAAAGCTGTAGCCATTTTGTTGATTTCCACTGAGAAACATAGAATCATAGAATTGTATTTATTTATTTATTTATTTATACCCCGCTCTTCAGCCACAAGGCTATCAGAGCGGCTTACAGATTGGTTTTAAGCAATAGCTATTTACACATCTACACTGCATTAAACAGTTTCCAATGTGTGTTAAGCTAATTGCCCCCACAAGCTGGGTACCGACCTACGAAAGGATGGAAGGCTGAGTGAACCTTGGAGCCCGCTGGAATAGAACTTGCAATGTGGTGACTTGCAGTACTGGCATTTAACCACTGCGCCACCAGGGCTCCTTGTAGAGTTGGAAGAGACCACAAGGGCCATCTAGTCCAACCCCCTGCCATGCAGGAAATCACGATCAAAGCATCCCTGACAGATGGCCATCCAGCCTCTGTTTAAAGACCTCCAAGGAAGGAGACCCCACCATGCTCCGAGGGAGTGTGTTCCATTGCCGAACAGCTCTTACTGTCAAAAAGTTCCTCCTAATGTTGAAGTGGAATCTCTGTTCCTGGAGCTTGCATCCATTGCTCCGTGTTCCAGTCTCTGGAGCAGCAGAAAACAAGCCTGTTCCATCCTCAATGTGGCACCCCTTCAAATACTTAAACAGGGCTATCATATCGCCCCTTAACCGTCTTTTTTCCAGGCTAAACGATCTGGATTTTCCAGTCAAAATTTAGATTTGGGCTTGAGTTGAATCAGGCATTCTCAGACTTGCTCCAAGCTGAATCAGACTATTCCTGAATCAGGATCCAAACTGAATCTTACCAGATTTATTATATAAATGGGCCATTGTTATCACTCCATAATAAGAACAGACTTTTCCTAAAAGCCCAATGCAACTGTAAGCTTAAAAAAAAGTTTTTTTTCACTGCTGCTGAAAAGGAGGATGCAAGAGGCCTCTTGTTTCTCTCTGCCAGAAGCATGCTAGATGGATGATGATTGCTCATACTTGTGACTTTTGATGTAGACGCTAAGGTCGTAATGGCAGGGGGAGGGGGAGTCCACTCTAGCACAAACACTAGTACAGTCCTTGCTGGAACTGGGCAGTCCTGAGCTGAGAGCATCCTTTGTAAAGAAAAACTACTGTAGCCAAACTAATATTAACCAGTCTGCGTGCAGAGTCTGAATGCCCCACTGTTCTTCCCCCGCCCCCCCAACTCTGCTTAGGAAAAAAGAAAGAAAGAAAGCTGAATTAAACTGTATTTTAGTCTCTGAGTGGGGGTAATTTTGTACAAACGTGCATATAATAATTATGGTGTAGGTGAAAGATCCAGTGAACTTTGTTGCTTTAGTGCCTTTTAAAAAAAAAGTAAATGTTGCAATTAGGGTCCAATAGGATTCCACCCAAAACTTTGTTTTTATTTATCAGTGATCTAAAGGAAGTCAGTTGCCATAATCTAGATTTGGCCCCACAGATGAAGACGCTAAAGTTGCACACTTAACCTTCCAGGAGAGCTGTCTGTTCTAGCAAAAATAGTGGAAAACATTATGACACCTTTAAAGTGTTATTTATTTATTTATTTATTTATTTGGTGGCACAGGTTTCCACAGAATTTTCCTGACAGTAAGAGCTGTTCAGAAGTGGAATACACAGCCTTGGAGTGTGGTGGAGTCTCCTTCTTTGGAGGTTTTTAAACAGAGGTTGGATGGCCATCTGTCGGGAATGATTTGAATGTGTATTCCTGCGTGCAGGGGGTTGGACTGGATAGCCCTTGAGGTCTCTTCCAACTCTGTGATTATATGAATTCCATCAGATGCACTGAGTGTTATACAGAATCTCAGGTATATGTGTACAGTATACACAATTTGGACTTGGGGATTGTGAACAGTGTGAAGTCACAGGGGAATTAACTACAAAATGAACTGTTACATACAATCACATTACTGACCATTCACAAAACCATAGGTGCTGATAACATAAACATCCTGGCACTGGGTAAGCCAGTTAGCAGATGTAGGTCAGAATCCTAGTGACGCATTATATTAGCAATTGCACTTTTGCAAGGATTGCACAGCAATGGTGATGAAAGGCAGAGAAAACCTACTGGCCTTTTGATTTCTGCTGCCATCACCATTTTGGGAGAAAGGTGGGATATTAATACAATCAATCAATCAATCAATCAATAGTGCATCTACAAGATCTTGACCCTAATGTGATAAGAAGCGTTCATCTTTATTCAAGTTTTTGGTGATGGACTGAAAACCTCTGATGAAACATAACTGAGGACAGAAAAAATGTAATTAAACTCAACAAAAGTTAGCATTCTCTCATACTTATGGAAACTTGTGGTGAGAAAAAGTATAATCCATCTTCACCCTTCTATTTGCAAGACTTATAGAGATTTTCCAAGAAATAAAGTATGCATACAAAACATTCACTTAAAAAGGTAAATGTCTAAAGTGCACAAAATTAAAAAAAATACACAACAAAATATATAAAGTTGCTTCAAACATGAATGCTGCAAGTGAGGTGTAAAACAACAAAAGCAATAAAAGACCTTTTTTCCAGTCCTGGTGTCTCTGTAAAGCCAAAATGGGTAAACTGCTCAAATAAATGCACAAATTAGGGGGAAAAGCAATAAAATTCTTCAGTGTCAGTATGGGAAGAAGCAGAAAATGAAAAATTTCACAACCTGATATGAAGCAAGGACACAAAGAATATGCATGTAGGACCCAAAGAAATGCAGTGATATTAAGACAGAGATAATTTTCAAATGGATATAATTCACATTGGACTTGGTCTTGATTGTAACGCTGCAAGTGTATCCTGGATTATTTTTAAACACAGGTGAGGAAACATAGATGGATTCCTGCATGGCAGGGGTTCAGACTGGATGGGCCTTGTGGTATCTTCCAACTCTATGATTTTATGAAAATTCTTAACTCTCAGAAAGCAAAGGAGCAGTATTAAGAAAATTCTAAGCAGATGGGGGGAAGAAGCTCTGTTCTAGAAAGTGTTATTGACCCCTAGCCATCAATCCTTATATACCAGGGCTGGGAAACTTGAGCAGGGCTGGGACCCAAATTTTCACAAACACCCCAGTACCCACTGTGGGCTGCACCAGGCCCAAAAGTGGTGAAGACATTAAAAATATTTTTAAAAGCAAAATGGGAAGTGACAGATTTGTCCACATCTATCTAGTCTTTTTAGAGTTGAGAGGCACCTTGTTTGTGTAAGATGAAAGACACTGCTCTTGGAGGCCTCCAGGATTTTGTTGTTGTGGGCCTTCAAGTCATTTCTGACTTGTGGTGGCCCTAAGGTGTTTTCTTGTCCATATTTGTTCAGAGGGGGTTTGCCTTTGCCTTCTTCTGAGGGTGAGATGGTGTGACTTGCCCAAAATCACCCAGTGGATTTCCATAGCTGAGCAGGAACTTGAATCCTGGTTTCCAGAATCATAGTCCAATGCTCAAACCACTAAGCCACGCAGGCTCTCCCTCCAGGAATAGTGAGTCACAATTTTTGCTGGGGGTTATTTGGGGCAGTGTGAGGGTTATGTTTTAATAATAATAATAATAATGATAATGATAATAATATCTTTTTACCCCGCCCCTCTGTTAAAAACAATCGGGGCGGCTTACAACAATTAAAATACAACAATGCTGACTAAAATCCCTAAGCACCACCCACCCCACCCTCCCCATAAACAAATATTAAACTAGTATAAAATTAAAAACCACCTAAACTAAAATCACATTAAAAAAAATACAAAAATCAATAGCCAGCAAGACTAAAAGAGGCCAGGAGACGCAGCTCCTGAGGCCGGGATCTAATCAGGAAAGACCTGCCGAAAGAGATCCGTCTTTAGTGCTTTTTAAAAGCTACTAAAGCTCGTCATCTGACGGATCTCGTTCGGCAGGCCATTCCATAATTTGGGGCGATTACCAAAAAGCCCTTCTGGTAGGTTGCAGACAACCTAGATTTTTGTGGCTGAAGCAAATTCCTCCCAGAGGACTGGAGTGCATGGGGAAGATTGTATGGGAGGAGGCGGTTCCAAAGATAAGTTGGACCCAAGCCATTTAGGGCTTAAAAGGTAATAACCAACACCTTATATTGGGCCCAGAAACTGAGAGGCAGCCAGTGGAGAGATTCTAATATTGGAGTTATATGGTCTCTCTGAGTTGTTCCCGAGACCACTCTGGCTGCCATATTTTGTATCAACTGAAGTTTCTGGACCAAGCACGAGAGTAGCACCATGTAGAGCACATTGTAGAAATCTAGACAAGAGGTTACCAGTGCGTGCACCACAGTCTCAAGGTCCCTTACTTCCAGGAAAGGGCACAGCTGGCGTATCAGCCGAAGCTGATAACAGGCGCTCCTGACCGTCGCATTCACCTGACTAGTCATCTGAAGCGATGAATCAAGGAGCACCACCAGACTGCAAACAGAGTCCTTAACGGAGAGCATGACCCCGTCCAGGGCTGGAGGTTGCAACCCAACTCCTGGTTTCGGGGCTGCTACCGTGAGCACCTCCGTTTTGTCCAGATTTAATCTCAATCTGTTTTTCCTCATCCAGCCCATTACTGCTTTAAGACAGTCATTAAAAGGAGAGACGCCATTGGAATTCGAGGCCGACGATCGGGACAAGGAGAAATAGATTTGGGTGTCATCAGCATACTGATAACATCCAGCCCCATAACTCCGAATAATCTCACCCAGCAGCTTCATATAGAGGTTAAACAGCATCAGGGACAGGATGGCGACTTGCAGAATGCCACAAATAAGCTCCTTTTTACTGGAGCAGCTGTCCCCAAGCAGCACCCTCTGGGACTTGCCCAAGAGGAAGGACCTGAACCACTGGAGTGCAGTACCTCTGATTCCTAACCCACTCGGGTGATCCAAGAGGATGCTATAATCTATCGTATCAAAAGCCGCTGAGAGGTCTAGAAGCACCAACAGGGTCACACTACCCCTGTCGCTGCTTAGACGCAGGTCGTTGGTCAAGGCAACCATGGCAGTCTCAACTCCAAATCCCATCCTAAACCCAGTTTGAAATGGGTCTAGATAATCGGTTTCATCCAAGACCACTTGGAGTTGAAGAGCACCTGCCCTCTCAATCACTTTGCTCAAGAATGGTAACATAACAACTGGCCTATAATTGTTCATGTCCATGGGGTCCAGGGAAGGTTTTTTCAGGAGCGGCCTAACTGCCACTTCCTTTAAACAGGATGGGACACACCCTTCCCTGAGGGATGCATTGATGATGTCCTTAAGGAACACCATCAAGGCACCACCACCCCTGGACGGCCAGCTATGAAGGGCAAGGATCAAGAGGGCAGGTCATCTTCCTCACTCTGCCAAGTAGCTTGTCCACATCCTCAGTACTCACGGATAGAAATTGATCCAGTAAACTTACATCAACGGAGTTGCTGCACACCTCGTCAATTGTTTCTGTCAAAATACTGGCATCTAAGTCGGCTCTTATCTGAGAGATTTTATCTGCAAAGGAGTTGTTAAACGCATCACAGCAGGCCGTTGTTGGTTTAAGCAATGGGTTCTGCACAGGTATAACCTGCATCATCTCCCTTACCACCCTAAACAGCTCTGCTGGACGTGACTCTGCAGACACAATACGTGTAGAGGAGAAGGATCTCTGTGCTGCATGTATTGCCTCTCAGTAGGACCAAAGAAAGTTCCTATGACAAGTCCTGTCGGATAAGAGTCGAGTTTTCCGCCAGTTGCACTCTAGTCGTTGTCCAACCTGCTTCATTTTCCAAGCTCTGATGTATGCCATGGCTTACGGTTAGGAGCGGGTTCAAAAGGACACTTGGGAGCGATCGTGTCGATAGCCTTGGTAAGGTCGGTGTTCCAGGTATTAACCAAAGCTTTGACAGGTCACCGGTGTTACCAACCATTAAATCCTCCAAGGCTTTCTGGAATCCTATTGGTTCCATTAGCCTTTGGGGGGGTCCACCACCCCCAGTGGGCAGGAAGAGACTTTTAGTTCAGTCTTGACCAGGAAATGATCCGTCCATGACAATGTGGTGGTTTTAATAACCTCCGCCCACGGATATTCCTGTTCCGTACTGAAGACCGCATCGAGGGTATGACCCACACAATGTGTGGGCCCGACGACCAATTTGGATAAGGCCCATGTTTGTCATGGATTCCATGAACTCCCGAGCCGCACCAATCAGAATTATCAAACTGGTCTCGAGTGGAATGTTGAAGTCGTCCAAAACTAAAAGTCTGGGTGACTCCAACAGCAACTCTGAGACCAGCTGTGTCAGCTCGGTTCGGGAGTCTGCTAGACAACAGGGTGGTCAGTATACTAGCAGAATCCCCGAACTATCCCTGGTCCTCAGGCTAAGGTACATACACTCGAAGTGGATTGTGTTTTATGTTTATAGAATGTTTTATGTTTATAGAATATTTAACCTAATTTATTCCTCTCGACAAGCAAACTGTTTTAATCTTAATTCAGAGAGGTGGAAAGATCACATAAGTAATTTTACATTTAGGGTTTCATTCAGATTTATTCAGGCGAAGGCTCAAGAGTTTCCTCCACCACGAATCCTTTCACACTACACAATTATAATGCTACGATTTCACTTTAACTGCCATGTTTCTATCCTGTGAAATTGTAAGATTTACATTCTGGACAAGGATGTTTTGAATTCTCAGCCACACAGCTGTACTGCTTCACCAAATCACAAGCCCCAGGATTCCATAGGAGGGCAACTAGTGTACGTAGTTAAAGTGGAATCATAGTGCTTTAATTGTATGATGTAAAAGGGCTGCACAAATGGAGGGTATTGGCTGTGGATAGGAGTGAGTACATACCCTCCAACTGTCCTGATTTGGCAAGAACAGCCCCAATTGATCTACTGTTGTCCCAGTTTTTCAGCTGCTCTTAAAATGTCCCAGTTTCTCTCTCATCCTACCACTTCCCCTCCTTATTCTCAGATTACTTCAGTGCTACTAACTGAGTCCAAAGTGCAAAAGCACTTTGCACTCAGTTAACTCAGCAGGAGGGAGAGGAGAGGAGGGGATGGAGTTTTGCCCTTCTCTGTAGACTCAGGCAAAAGCAAACTGCTGCAGCCTCTCTTATCATAGAATCATAGAATTGCAGAGTTGGAAGAGACCACGAGGGCCATCCAGTCCAACCCCCTGCCACGCAGGGGGTTGTGTGTTCTTAGTTTGTGTGTTCTTCCTCTTAATAACTCCTCCCATCTTGACCACACTCTGGTGTTGCTTGGCCTTTTGGTTTTCATGTGTGAAATGTTGGTACATATGTGAATAATTTATGCTGAATCAAACGAAGAGCACCCACCAGCCTTGATGTTCCAGTGGAAACAAACCCCCAAAGATAAATTTTCCATTCTGCTGCCAGTCTGCAAGAAATGAATGCCAACTGTGGGAAAGTACAAAGTTTATCAACTGTAAAACTACAATCAAGAGGCACTGCTGTGCGCAGGAAAGCTTAAAAGCAGGACGTAAAAAATGGCATTGCTGGGTTATACAGAGATTAAACGTTTTATTTGCTGGCTACCAGCCAAAAAACATGCTATCTCTCCCAGTATTTTTTTTCCAAATTACTCAAGACATATAACATATTCAGGGGTAGCTGGGTTAGCCATGCAACAAAATATAACAAAATCCAAAACCTGCAAAAGAGTGGTACGTTTACTGGCCAACCAGAATACAGAAAATGCATCATGCAAGCTTTCAAAGCTTCTCTGGCTTCTTCATCAAGCAAGGATGTTAAAAATCATCCAGGAGGAAAAAAGGTGACAATATTAGAGTCATAGGCTTACATTTTTCAGATGTTACTTCTGTTGTCAGTTACGATGGTCTAGACTCTAGATCAGTAGCTCTTAAACCTTTCTTTACAAGGGACATCCTTTAAATATATTTTGTTGCCGGAACCCCCAAGATTTAAAACCCTAATAATTTCACCATCCATTAACCCTTCTCTCAGAAGTTCCGGAAGGGAGCTTTTCTCCTGCTTCTTCCTGAAGGTTTGTAGCTGGAACAAATTGAACAGCAATGCACAGGCCCAGCCAGCTGGCCTTTGCCTTGGCTCCTGTCTCTCCACTGCGGGAAGGAGGTGGACTGAGCAGCCTTCAAGCCTTTGTGGACACCCTGTGAGGACACTGTGGCCCCCTGGGGTTCCACAGACCATAGGTTAAGAACCACTGGTCTAGACTCTAGAGTGGCCTGTGGCCCTCCAGGTGTTTTGGACTCCAACTCCCAGAAGCCTAAGCCAGCTGGTCCAATGGTCAGGAATTCTTGGAGCTGTAGTCCAAAACACCTGGAGGGCCACAGGGTGGACAGCACTGCTCTAGAGGAATATCAGTGCAGGCAGAGATCTCTCCCCTTCTTGGCCATGTGGAGGCCGGGAACAAAGGGCAATTAAAGACAGGTAACAAAATTTCAAGTTCATTAGCAACAGAAAACTTCCCTTGAGGTCCAGGTGCAAACATAACTGCCCCTTTCTTAGACAGAGAATGTTGAATTTCTCAAGAAGTCCCTGTACAGTTACATCTGGAAAAAAATTTAGGTGCTGTACTACATGCCAACTGTAGTCCAAATGAAAGAGCTTTACCTTCATTGGAAGTAAAAGCCTCAACGAATGAAGTTCCAGTTCATTAACTAGCTTCCTCTTGTTAAAGTCTCCCCTGTTTGGTATCTTCAAATCCAAGAAACATATTCAGGGGTAGCCGTGTTGGCCATGCAGCAAAATCCAAAAAAATCCAAGACGTATAGTGAATCTGACTAAAGCCCCAAATTACTTCAAAACTGAATGCTACAGTTGAGGTGTAAAACAAAGCAATAAAAGTCTGGGGGTCATTTATATGAGGGGGAGAAATGTAGATTGATGCGTACTCATGCAAATTTGAAGCAGGATTGACCTGTGTTAATGGTGGTTTGGCAAAATTACGGGCATGTGAGGCTATCCACTTTTGCTATCCCAATGGGCATGCATGTGATTCAATATGGCAGCTGCGATTTGCGTTTTTATTTTCACCAGTTGCTGCTACTGAACAGGGTTTTGTTTTTTAAAAAAGAAGGTATATCTAAGGTGCGAAAGTGTGATAGTGCTCTATTCCACCTAAATAAACATAAAAAATAAAAGAAAAAGGCTGTTTTGTCACCTCAGCATATGATCGCTAAGGCAAAAATCCAAGATGGCTGTTCTGAGGCGCTTCCCTTCTTAGCAAAGCTCCACCCCCTGCTCCCGTCTGGCCAATCAGCTTTCTACTTCTGCTTTTCCGGGACTATGCAAATAAATGCAATCACCTGTCCTAATGATCAACAATGCACATTCTCCACAGTGTTTTGTTTTGTTTTTTAATTCAGGGGAAGCCCTGGAGGAGTTTTGGCTGGATTTGGCCCCCTCCTTCCAAATATGGCAGAATTATGTAGGATCCCATTAAGACAGGTCACATTCTCCTCGAATTCTATGAGGAGTATTTTCACCGTTTAGACAGGCCCTGGGTTGTTTTTAGTCTCAGTGTCCCTGTTCAGCAACTCCACGTTGATATACAGGTGTACGTCAGTTGATGAAGTAGATATGTTCCTGTAAATTAATTCTTTAACAGAAAATTTGGTAGCAGAGGTAGAAATAACATGAATAGAATAACAGTACCATAAAAAAGAGCAGTTCAACATGTTTCAGCAAACATTTTATCAGAGCTAACAACATGCACATGTGAAATGTAAGAACAAGACCAGGTAAGCCTTGTACAAATAAACAGAAAGGTCTTGAATCTTCTAGAGATCACTTGAAAGTTTCTTCCAAAATGCATTATGACTTTTTCTTTCACCACCCTACACATTTCTTAGGATTTCCGTTTTGGTGGTCAAAGCTGGTGAGGCAGTTTAATCTGCTTTTCTTGTTCTCTCTGTTTTGTTCTTCAGGCATGCTCAGTAAGCGATTCTGGAGGCAACTGCTGTTTATCTTGCCTGTTGTAGGCAGGCATGCACAGCTGCAGTAGGATTGGCTGGAGTAGAATCCGGCTCTTTCCCAGATCAAACTTTTTTTTATTGTTTCCTGCAGATACACTGCTGCAACCCAACACCGAAGTCTGTTTCTCTAGCCCTCCTTCACTTTCCTTCCAATGCTAATAAAAATCTTCCAGCTAGACAGAGGAAAAAGAATAAAAGGGAGCGCTAGGGGTCTTAAAATCTTGGTAAAAAGGAGCTTCTTTGTCAGAGGGTTTGTTAATTCAGGTATGCCCGTATTCCTAATATCTTGCAGATTATTTTCAGGTGGATATTTTAAAGCAAACAGCTTCATATTACATGCAGTCAACTCCATCTGCTCTGCCATTTTCAAGGTAGAGTAGTCTTTTTACAGTTAACGGGGCATTTCAGTGTTAACTCCTGGAGAGCCATGATGTTCCACTGATGGATAAATAATTGTTAGACAAGGTGTGTCCATTAAAAATAAAGATTAATATAACTAATGTAACTTCCTTATTAGCAGAGGATGTGATTGCCCTTTGCCTGCAATTAAGCTTGAGTAATGAATGGCTCATTTGGGTAGGTGGATTCAAACCTAACCATGAGTAAATAGAACGGGCCATGTCCTACCTGCACATTGAACTTCTGACCTCTCAGCCTGTAGTAATCATATCCTTGATTGCTGCAAAAAGAAATCTGATTTCATCCAGAAGGCTGATTCTAATGTCTTTCTAGTGTTTTTGAAAGTCTTGTGGCATAATCATTAGGAAATGAGCTGTGAATTTAAAAAAATTCTCCTGTCAAACCCTATCTCTGCCATTTAATGTGTGTGGTCCTTGAGACCCACCTCCCTCCCTCCCTCCCTCCCTCCCTCTCTCTCTCTCTCTCACACACACACACACACACCCACACACACCACAGTTTGTAGTGTAAGACTAAGAACACTAAACTACCTTCTAGGTGTGTTGTGAAAATCCCTCACAATATGTAGTGGTCTGAGATCTCAATATGTAATAAATGAATTAATGAATGTGTCATCACTATTAATTGTTTATAGTCAAAAGTAATCATAATTAATATTTTATCTTTGGTGATTTGAGAGACAGGGCAGATAAAAATGTTAATTTTAATGTGACGTGGATATTTAAGATATTCAGTAGAATAAGTTCTGGTAGGTTAGTTTCATGCCCATATTTAACTTTTGAGAGAGCCTTTCAACTGGAAAACAGTGCCCTGCTTCCTAATTGCTTCAGTCTGCACTGCAGTGGATCTCCATCCTACCATTCTGGAATCTCACTAGTGCACAGCTACTGGTTTTTCATATGAACTGGAATCTTGAATTCTCGTAGTGCACTTTTCAAAATCAAAAGACACTGCACAATTTTTTCTTTGTACACACCTGCCATTTGTATCCCACTACACATCAGGAGAGGGCAAAGTGTGGTTTGCAGGCCATGTGAGTCAAAGGGGAGGGGTGAGTCAAAAATAAATTTGCTTCACAGTGTGGCCAAAGTGATGATGATGATGATGATGGTGATGGTGATGATCAAGGTGGGAAACAGCAACAGATTAAAATACAACACATAGCATCATTTAAAACACACAAACCAGTTAAAACACATATCAAAGATAACATATAAGTCCAATACATATTAAAACAATCCACAGTTTAAAATTCACAATTTAAAAAATCATCTGGATAGGCCTGCTGGAAGAGACTTGTCTTTAATGCTGTTTTAGATTCAGACAGTGTATTCAGCTGTCGAATCCCGTCTGACAGGTCATTCCATAGTCTGAGGGCAGCTGAAGAAAAAGTCCTCTGGGTAACAGTTGCTAACCTAGCCCTGGCCGACTGACCTAAATGTCACCTGAGTGTATGGGGTGGATTATACAGGAGGAGGCGATCCCATAGGTAACCTGGATTGAAATCACGTAGGGATTTAAAGGTAATAGCCAACACTTTCACTTTGCCCGGAAACTAATTAGCAGCCAGTGGAGTGACTTTAATATTGATGTAATATGATCACTCCTAGATGTTCCAGTAACCTGGGCCCTCCAGGGGTCAAACAATTTTTTTCCAAAAATTAAAAAAAAATTGCCCCAAAATTCTCTCTGTGGGTGGGCGCATTTCCACCTTGTTTGGGGCCCAACCTGGACCAATTTAGGTCCAAGAAAGGCTATTTTTGAAACAGGAAGTGATTTCTACTCATTTCCTGTTATTTAAAAAAAAGGGCCAGGAAGCCCCCAGAATATGGTAAAGTGCCTCCCTTATCCCCCAGTGGGCACTTGGAGGCCAATAATTGGTTCTTCTTTTTGCAGGAGTAGGTGTGGCATTAGGTGCTGCCGTCCAAGGTCTTCTGGAGGGAGGAAGCCCCCTGTCCTTCTAATGTTGCCCACCTACCTCTGCACTACATGAACAAAGAAGGACTGATCTACTGTTCAGCAGAGGGCAAAGAGCAAAGAAGAAATAATCCACTATATATATATATAGTACTAGAGTTTAGATACATACAAAAGTATGATATCTTTCTGGGATGAATCCTAAGTTTTCAGGGCATAGAAAGGAACTGAGAGGCAGGTAAAAACCCTAACTGAACAAGGTCAACCATCCTCAAACTTTGGCCATTCTTGAAATTTAGCAGAACTGTCTGACACATTGAAAGGTCTTCTTTCGCTGGGATCAAGACAACTAGAATCTTGGTTTTGGCTTTAAATCCAGTGTTCTGAAAGTATGGAGTCACCTTCCCTGAGAAGTTCTATGAAGTTGCTGAGGGAGACACTGACAGAGAAAAAATTAAAGGGGAAGACCAGAAAAGAAAGAAGTACGCTATAATTATCACCACACTATTTTGCTTTCATGTCTCCGTGCAACTGTAACAGAAAAGGAGATGGACTTCCATGGTGTAGTTTTCTGTCATAAAAAACAAAAACAAATGCAGACTCTAAGGGCTTGTCTCTACAAGGCTATAAAATGTGGATTGATGTGCGCTAATGCCAGTTGCTCAGCAGCTTTCATTTGTCTTAACAATTTTTGGGTAAGATTGCAGGCATGCAAAGCTATCTGCCTTTGTTGTTCAAACAGGCATGCCTGTGAATCAAGATGGAGCCCTGGTGGCGCAGTGGTTAAATGCCAGTACTGCAAGTCACCATGTTGCAAGTTCGATTCCAGCGAGCTCCAAGGTTCACTCAGCCTTCCATCCTTTCATAGGTCGGTAAAATGAGTACCCGGCTTGTGGGGGCAATTAGCTAACACACATTGGAAACTGTTTAATGCAGTGTAGATGTGTAAATTGCTATTGCTCAAAAACAATTTGTAAGCCGCTCTGATAGCCTTGTGGCTGAAGAGCGGGGTATAAATAAATAAATAAAAGATGGCGGGCATGAACGAATTACTTGCATTTTTATTGTCACTAGTTGCCATCGCTGAACAGTATTTTTTTAAAAAGCATACCCAAGGTGCGGAAGTGTGATATTCCCTCTAAAATAAAGAGGCAAAAATGTGCATTCCCCACTGCAAAGGCTTTTCCTGTGAAGTTTTTGCCCCCCCCCTCTTGAATATGGCAGATTGATGCAGGATTGCATTAAGACAAATCATATTCTCCTCAGATTCTATGGGAAGTATTTTCTATGAGTATTTTCTCTGTATATTGTACTAGAGATTCTTTTAAATAGGTTGATGAGCCTACATCTGCCTGGGTCAAGTTATATAAGTGAACTTTATACCGTATATATGTGAACTTCATACCACAGAATAATTTTGTCTGGTGGCCATGCGGGCTGGGTATAATAGGAATCATAGTCTGTACATCCAGAGGGCACAAAGTTGAGGAAAGAAGCTCTGTTCATAACATGGGGAAAATCCTTTTTTAAAATGCTTCTCTGTTCATATCGGCATTAAATCTCATTACGTATCATTAGTTTTCTTTAATCCCTCCCCCTCCCCTCACTTTTTGTGCCAACAGCTTAATGTATAAAGCACTCAAATTGCTCCAGTAAGTATAAAGTATTTTTTTTGCTGCAACCCATGGAACAATTTGCCATGCTTTCGAATTGGGAGATTTCGAAGTGAGCTAATCTCTGCTGGAGTGGACAAATTTCTGCAGAGCTCTGACTGTGTTGCATTGAGTAGCTCCAAATCTAGCTTTTAGCCCCTAATTACCAAATGCAAATTACTCTTCCTTTCTGTTTCCATGGGAACAAACAGCACCACTGTTACTAGTCTAATTTGTGAGAATAGAAAAATTATTAATATCTTGGCAACTGAGTGGTTATGCATATACTTTTTCTATTTTTTAACAAAAAATCTGGTTAACTGTAAAAAAACAACTCTACCACATAGATATTTTTAGGTGCAGTGGAAAAGCCAAATGCTACTTTACTGCTAATCTTGGAGGCCAAATAACATAATGGCATCAGACCCCCCAGTGTCAGGACTGTTCCCACCAGAAGCCTGAAAAGCAGCTTAAAATAACAGCATGGGCTAGTAGGAGGAGAAACAGAATTTTTCCTTGCCTTTAATTTTGGCTATTTTTATTTTTTGTTGTCCCATTCCCAAATTAGATGGAAATGCATCTTGTTTTCTGTCATAGCTATAGATATCAATCCAGAGCGACCCAAGAACTGTAGAACCTACCTACAGTCAGGATCAAGCAATTAACCAAGAGGCAAGGTCAAGGAGCAACTCTGAATTAAAGAGTAGCAGATGAGGCAAGAACACACAAAAACCCAAGAAGAGCCTTGGGTGTTGTCTATAGGAGGGGGGAAATGTGGATTGATGTGCACTAATGCCAATTCAAAGCAGCTTTGGTTTGTCTTAATGGGTTTTTTTGGCAAAATCTCAGGCATGCGAAGCTATCCACTTTTGCTGTCCCAACAGGCATGCCTGCGAATCAAGATAGCAGGTGTGAGTGAATTACTCATGTTTTTATTCTCACCAGTTGCTGCCACCAAACATTTTTTTAAAAAGCATATCTAAGGTGCAAAAGTGCAATATTCTACCTAAATAAATTTAAAAGAAAAAAAGACTGTTTTGTCGCCTCGGCAAATGATTGCTACACCAAAAATCCAACATGGCGGTTCCGAGCGCTTGCCTTGTTAGCAAGCTCCACCCCCTGTGCATCTGGAGCAGATTGAAGAGCAATGCACATGCCAAGCCAGCCAGCCTTTGCCTTGGCTCCTGTCACATGGGCTGAGCAGCTTTCAAGCCTTCACAGACCCCCTGTGAGGACACCTCGCCCCCCTGACCTAGAGAGAGGGTACAATCACTTTCTCTGGACACCTTTGAAAAGAAGCTGGACAGCTATGTGGTAGCAATGCTGTAGCTGGAGTTCCTTCATTGAACAGGTCGTTGGAGTGGATGGCCTATGGTGCCCTTTCCAACTCTATAATTCCAGTGTAAAAGGGCCCCAAGTCTCAGACTCTAGCAGTTCGATAAATGGCTTACATCAGTGGTTCGCAAACTTTTTACCTCTGTGACTCTTTCATATCTACATGTAGACTGGACTTCACACACCCCGGAGGGGCAACAGAGGTAAGCCCCGGGCACCAGGTGCACATTCTTCCTGCTCCACTGTGTCCATGGAGCATACCAGCCACCACGGAAAGAGCATAAGTACCACAGCAGAAGCAGGAAGAATGCATGCCTGGTGCCTGAGCCTTGCTGCTGCCCTACACCATAGGGACTCATGTCTCTCTCCTCTGGAGAGCACACCAGCCACCTGCTTCACAAGCCCAAGAATGCATGCCTGGTGCCTGGAGCTTTTTACATTACATTTTGCATTACATTTTACATTGCGTTACACATTACGTTTTTGCACTGCAACTCTCCAGATATCTCCCACACACCCAGCATGACAAAAGCCTGCCTCGGAATAGGCAGCTCCTGTTTGTGGCTCTTGTGAAAGCAGCAAAATTCTGCCCCCTGCCTCCCCCCCGCCACACACACTATGGTTACAGTGTGTTCTTAGTGTGCTTAAAAACAATGTTTTTCCTTTTAAGGCAGTGGCTGCTGCTGATGTCTATCATTCAGACAGTTTGTGGCCATCAATTAATCATCTGTTAATTGTGTAATTGTGTAACATGTGATGGGATGTCTAACCAGGCTGAAAATGTAATATTGCTCATTTTTTAAAGGGACTCAGTATTGTTTTAACTGGTTTTTATTCGTTCATTGCCTTAAGAGCCCTTAGGTGCTAGGAGGCAACATAGAAATACAATCAATCAATCAATCACAATACTATACATAACGCACAGAAGTCTGCTTCAGACTAATCATAGCAGTCTAGCTTCTGGTAGTTGCAGTCCAAAAAGCAAAGGTGTAAAGTCATCTTTGGAAAGTAGAAACGTGCAAAATTGATCAACACATTGGTTACACTAACTTTAGCAACATCTGCAGTAGTGTCCACCATGAAATTCTGTGTGTTGAGTCTTCCTTCCCTAGCAATGGAGTGTGTGGGGGGGGTTGCAAACATTAATATGTGAGAGGGGAAGGCAAAGAGAGGATCTGTGTGGAGAAAAATGGTTTCTGTTGCTTAAAATTAAGAAAGCATCTGGAAAAGAGTTTATTCTCCCCAAACAATGCCTATAAAGCTTCTATGAGAGAACAATACAAATGACCGAGGTCAACCTGGTGGGGTAAACAGACATTCTTCCTCACGTAGGTAGAGACATTTCCGCTAAAAATATTGGAAAGAGACTGAAGCAACATTTTTGAGATAATACACTCGTCATTGTGATCTGAAGCTAATCTCCACTCCTAGAAGCTAAGCTTTATTGAGAACATAGAATTGGAAGCAACCCAAGAGCCATCTAATTCAACCCTGTGCCAGTGCAGGAATCCACCTTATCCAAAAGAGATGAAGCAAGGGAGTGGGGCAACATAGCCTATATGGCCATTGTTAACTCATATTGACATGAGTGAAAAAATTACAGGTATGTGTAGATTACAACCTAAATGGTTTGTAACTTAAAACCAGTGGCTCTACCCAGTACAATAAGACTTAGAGCCTTACTACGCTCTGAAGAAAAGCGGCAAAGCAGCAGAAATGTTCCGTCTTTCCTGCTGCCTTACTACATGACGTTGGCATTCTTCTGGCATTTATTAGTTCCGGTCCCATGGGGAACCAAGATAAAACCATGTCTTTTTGCAAACAGATTTTTCTGGTTAGCAAAAAGATGCGATTTTACCTCACCACCCCCAGGACTGGAATGAAAGAGTGTTGACGTCATGCAATAAGGCACCAGGAAAGACGGAACGTTCCTGTTGCTTTGCTGCTTTTCTTTGGAGTGAGGTAAGGCTCTTACTTATCAATGAGCATATATTTGTGTGGTTAGGCAGTAATCCTTCAACACCATACCCCGCCCCCCCCCCACCGTTCTGCAGATGAAAACAGGGACCCATGTGGGACCAAATAACATCAAAGTGTGATCAAGATGGCATGAAGTATTGGTAAGGAAGAACAGACAAGCTAGGAGAGGTTGCAGCAGTTTGCTTTTGCCTGAGTCTCCTAAGAAGAGCAAGATTCTGCCCCTTCTCTCCTCTCTCCCATAGTATTGTTATTGATTGATTGATTGTATTTCTGTGTTGCCTCCTAGCACCTAAGGGCTCTTAAGGCAATGAACAAATAAAAAACAGCTTTTGCACTTGGAACTCAATTTACAGCAGTTGAAGTAAGCTGAGGATGAAGGACAAAAGTGGGAAGAGGAGAGAAGAACTGGGACATTTTAAAAGGAACTGAAAACATGGGACAGCAGAGCACTGTCACATTGGAAGATATGATACACACGTGGGAAAGAGCTCCATTGAATCCATTGAGACTTACTTCAAAGTACACTCACATAGGATTATTACTGCAGACTTCTGAATGCTTAACAACAACACATTTTCATTGTTTTTATAAATCTGTTGTGCTGAAACCCTGAGTGTTTGGCCACTTTAAATAAAGAATACTGGCCAAGATTTTCTTTTGACCTGATGCAGTGCAACTCTTGTTCTTAGGTTCTCATGGCCATGATGACTACTAGCCATTGGGAGCTTTATCCTCCCTGGATTTGTCTAATCCCTTTTTAAAGCTGTCCAAATTGGCAATCATCGCTACACCTTGTGGAAAGAAATTCTGCTTTATAAACACAGCAGATAAGCATTTATCTTTATCTCGCTAGAGTCTCCCATCATCCATTTTCACTGAATGATCTCAGTTTCTCAGATTATGAGATCTTGCTAACTCTCAGCCTTTCTGCATAACAGGTGATGTGATAGTGGGGCCAACGTACATCCTGCAAGGGCATTCTTCTAATATTGGCATGAATGTGATGGCTGTGGGGAAACGGCACATGCCTTTTTCAGATACCACATGTTTCTGCTTGTTTGAAAGTCCAACACTGAGAATTCTAAAAGTAGCCAGGCCATCCAGAGACTAGGATATGGAGCAATGGACTCAAACTATAAGAAAAGAGATTCCACCTAACCATTAGGATAAACTTCCTGGCAGTAAGAGCTGTTCAACAGTGGAATACACTGCTTCAGAGTGTGGTAGAGTCTCCTTCTTTGGAAGTTTTTAAACAGAGGCTGGATGGTCATCTATCGGGAAAGCTTTCATCGTGTATTCCTGTGTGGCAGGGGGTTGGACCTTGTGGTCTCTTCCAACTTTATGATTCTGTGATTCTCCATCTTCTGCTTCCAGTTATGTAATCTATTTGATTTCTGTATTGGCCATCAGGTGACATGTGCTCTTAAGTAATAGTGATAAAATTTAATTATTTGTTTAGTTAATGATTCAAGGCATTACATTTTAAAACACTTTTTAAAAAATCACTAAAATGACTAGTAATGAATTAAGCAGCAAGAAAAATTAATCATGACTCAAAAATAACATCATCTGCTTTTCATTATTAAAATAATTAATGTAGCTTAAATCCAGTTGTTAGTCCGAATGAGAATAGACCCATGGAATCAGTGGCATTTATGTACTGACTTCCCAAGTTTCCATTGATTCACTAGATCTATTTCATTTGGGATTGACAATTGGATTTAGGCTTTTGAAATTAAAATTATTGTTGAAAAGTTTAATGCAGTCGGTTATGCATCAATAATTTTAATGCATCAATATTAATTTTTGGTTAATTATTTCTAAGTTTGGTTCAGACCCTACCTCAGCACTGAGCGTTCCTAAGCACTGGTGAATAAGCTGAAATGATTTGGCCATTGCTTCTGAAAAGGGGTTAAAAATTGAAGTGTTAATATAATGTACAATTCACTGTTACAATTTTTTATCCATTTTGGCAAAGGCTGTTTGGTTTGTACTCCACTATGGGTGATGCATAGTACTGTAAAAGAGTTTAGCATTTTGGTAATATGATTGAACAATTTAATGTAGGAACGGTCTCTCAAAGTTCACTGTATGTTTCTCTACAACTGCAGCTTAGAAATGTGATTTATTTCCTTGTTTAGAATAAAAATAGGTGCAATATTTTTATCTGTCACTTTCAAAGCGATAACCTCGGATGACTTTTTCCTTGATTGTATTGGTATGTGAGGCCTCCGTGCTTTTTCTCAGATGACTGCTTTTCTCATGCCCTTTTGCTATATCAGGGCATCAAACAACCATCAAACTTGAGTGGAAGAGAAAAGCCTACCCTGCTTGTTTGGTTGTTGTTGGTTAATTAAACAAAAGTTCTGAAGCAGCTACTGCTAATTCAGTAGACAGTTTTCAAATTCTTTTTATGTAGCTCATTTTTTTCATCTCTCTGAGGGCCCGTCTAAACGGTGAAAATACCCCTCGTGGAATTTGCTGGAATCCTACCTGTCTAAATAGGATCCAGCGGCAATCCACACTATTCAGAAGGAGGGGGGCCCAAAATGACAAAAACAACAGGATTAAAGCCTTCACAGCCCCATACTTTTTCACAAACGGTGAGGCGGGTGCACATTTTTGCTCATTTGGACTATAGAACAATAAAAAACTTGAAGAGAAGCACAAAGCTGATTGGCCAGGTGAGAGCGGGGGCAGGCCTTGCTAGGAGGGCAAGCGCCTGCTGCCGCCATGTTGGATTTTCACCTTAGTGAGTGATTGCCGAGGCAATAAGAAGGATCAATATTTTCTGCTTTGATTCCTTTTAAAATTGGAGAATCATTCTATCACACCAGTGCACCTTGGGTTGACTTTAAAAAACACACAGTGGCGGTGAAGAACTAACGTGAGTAAATTACTCGCGGCTGCCATCAGGAATGTGAGGCTTATAGGGGCTTCCGAGGCCAAAAAAAACATTTAATTTTTTAAAATTAGGTATTTATACCCTGCTCTTTAGCCACAAAGGCTATCAGAGTGGCTTAAAATTGTTAAGCAATAGCAATTTACACGTCTACATTGCATCAAGCGGTTTCCAATGTGTATTAGCTAATTTAGACATGTTGCTGCTGCTGTGAAATGCCAATACTATGAGGTATTTTAGATTTCTCCCCCTCATGTAGATGGGCCCTGAGGTTTAAGTGGAATCAAAGGGGAAGGAATGGAATTGTTTTTGCCACTGACTAAATTCTAAACCTCCCATTGCTTTCCTCCTTTTAGTTCAAAGGCCCTGGTTGGTCAGGGCTTGGAGATGAGTGTGTTAATCCTGACTCTGTTGTTGCTTTTACTAAACAGGATCTGGGAAACAACTCTTCGCTCAGCCTCAGTTCCCAGTTGATAAAATAAGTCTCATCTATATAGGCTGAAAAACAACAACAACGGATTGCTCCACAGTAAAAAGAATTCACAAACAGCTACAGCTTGTCTTAAAAGTTTTACAGCTCCAATAAACTTCACATGCCCTCTAGCCAAGATGGCAGCCGTGAGTGAATTACGTTTTTAAATCTGCCACCGCCAATTTTTTTTTAAAAAAAAACTATTTCCATGATGCACACGAGTGATATTTCACGTTTACAAAAAGAGACA
The DNA here is from genome assembly GCA_030847615.1 of Gambelia wislizenii. Taxonomy (NCBI): domain Eukaryota; kingdom Metazoa; phylum Chordata; class Lepidosauria; order Squamata; family Crotaphytidae; genus Gambelia; species Gambelia wislizenii. The sequence continues at coordinate 18,071,188 of JAUMIR010000001.1, read as the reverse complement.
GAGAAAGATAATACAAATCCCTGTTTTATTGCCTTTGTAATCACTTGCTAAGGCAAACGTTTTTATTCTCACCAGTTGCCACCGTTGAACAGGTTTTTTAAAAGCATATCTAAGGTGTGAACGTGTGATATTCTACCTAAATAAATAAATAAATAAAAGAAAACAGACTTTTGTCACCTCAGCACATGGTCAGTATGCCGAAAATCCAACATGGTGGCAGCGGGTGCTTACCCTGTTAGCAAGCCCCGTCCCCTGCACTCATCTGACCAATCAGGTTTGCACTTCCTCCTGTATGGGAAAATGATTAAAATCAAATTGCTTGTCCCAACAAGTGGGAATGCACATTCCCCACTGAGCTTTTTAAAAACTCTGGGAAAAGCCACAAAGGCTCTCCCGGAGTAGTTTTTGAAGTTTTTGCTACTCCCCTTCAGAATACGGTGTATTGATGCAGGTTTACATTAAGACAGATCGTTTTCCCATTAAATCTCATTAGGATTATTTTAACCCTTAACTATGTATATTGTGTGGATCAGCAATTGCATAGGGCAAGAACCAATTTAAGCCCAGGAGAGGCCTTTTTCTGAAACAGGAAGTAAACAGGAAGTGACTTCTATTTCCTACAGTTAAAAAGGGACTCTCCATGGCAAAATGTCCCCTTGGAGGGCATTTGTGTGAGGGGCTGTTGCAGGGTGCAGCTCTCCAAGGTCTCCCAAGGGGGTAATGTGGCTCCCTAACCTTCCTCAATTGCCAACCACCAATTTCAGGAAAGTACAGTAGGAACCCTGCATCTGTGGAGGATTGGTCCTGGGACCCACCACGGATGGTGAAATCCGTGGATAATAGTGAAAATTGCCACTATTGTGATGGAACCCTCCTCCCACCTGTTGTGCTGGAACCCCCCCCCCATGAAGTCACTTCCTCCCTCCCCCGCCCACTGTGCCAGAACCTTCCTCCTGCCCACCTGAACCCTCTAACTGCCCACCTGCTGCACCAGAACCCACCCGCAAGGTCTCCTTCTCCCTCCCAGAACCCTCCTCTCCCCTGCCCAAACCCTTCACCTGGCCACCACTTGCCTCCTCCCACCCTCCCCTGCCCGCCAGCTTCACCGCACCGCACCCCCCCCCAGCAAGGTCTCCTTCTCCCTCCTTCGCCCACCGCAACCCCCCTGCAAGGTTGCCTTCTCCCTCCTGGAACCCTCCTCCTGCCCGCCGCACTGCAACCCACCCACCCCCACAGAGAAGGGAGGGGGAGGCAAGCTCACCTCCTCCCACCCTCCCCTGCCCACCATGCTGCACCCCCCCATGAGCTCACCTCCTGCCCACCCATCCCACCATCACCATCCATGGATAATTGAATCCGCGGATGGCGAATCAGCGGATGTGGGGGTGCTACTGTATTAAAACTGGTAGCGGTAGCAGAAGCTGGTAGAGTGAGAAACTTGCCTTCATATATAGGAGCAAACCTCTAGCCCCCGAGACATTAATGGACAGGAGATGCTTTCCTAGTGAAAACCACAGATGACAAAGGATTTTGCAGGATCAATGTGTAGGGGTGTCGATAAATTGGACAGTTTTCTTGACTTGCTTAATGTCAAGCAGAAATTCACATCTGCTGTCTTTTTTAGCATATGAGCATAGAGATAGGCATAAGCTTTAGTTAATTAATTTAATTTAATTTAATCTATATATCACCTTTCTTCTAATATGAGACCCAAGCCAGTGTACAACATAGGTTTTAAAAAACAGCTAAAGCAATTTATAATATAAAGGTGCTTTTTTTAATTAAATAAGCTTTCATAATTTTAAAAAAGCCACAAATTTAAAACAGATTAAAAACATTCAAAACATAGTAATGAAGATAAAAGAAAAGCCCCCTTTGCCCCAACCAGTTAACAGCTAAAGGCTTCTCTAAATAAAAACATCTTTGCATACTGGCAGAAAGAGAACATAGGGTGGGCCAACCAAAGCCTTCCATGGGAGGGAATTCCACAACCACTGAGAAAGGCTATCACATACCTGTGATGGTGGTAAGACTGAGGGCTTGTCTATATGGCGAAAATACTCCTCATAGAATTCACAGAGAATACAATTTGTCTTAATAAGATCCCACATCAATCTGCTATATTCAGAAGGAGGGGGACCCAAAACACCAAAAGCTTCGCAGGAAAAGCCTTTGTGGCATTCCCCATATTTTCTAGAAAACTCCACGGGGAATGTGCATTCCTGCCCATTGGGACAACCAATCTGCTTTGGTGAGCCTTCCTGATAAGAGCAGAAGTGGAAAGCTGATTGGTTGTATATGCACAGGGGGTGGAGCTTGCTAACAAGGCAAGTGCCCCAAACCACCGTATTGGATTTTCACCGTAGTGATTGTGCAGTCAACTGATGTGACAGCCTCCCCCACCCTATTTATTTAAGTGGAATATCACACCTTTAAAAAAAAAAACTGTTCAGCAGGAGCAACTTGGGGAGAATAAAGACAGAAAAAAGAAATAATTCACTCGATCTTGATTCACAGGCATGCCCGTTTGAACAATGAACACAGATAGCTTCACATACCTGTGATCTTGCTGAAAAACCATTAAGAAAAAAGCTGAGAATTGGCATTAGTGCACATCAATCCACATTTTATTGCTTCATATAGACAAGCCCTGAGAGAAAGCCTACTTCTGAGGGTCTTAAGATATGGACAGGCTCATATAAGGAGATAGAGTCTTTCCATCAGTCCAAAATAAATGTTATTTATAGTTTGCCCTCCACATTCGCTGGGGTTCGGGGCACAGAACCCTGGTGAAAGTGGAAAAACCATGAATATCTTTAGCCCCTCCCCTCCCCAAAACCATATTTAACACACAAAAAAGGTACAATTTGCAGATTCAACCCACTGTGGATGCCTTTGAGGAGGGTAGGTTTCCTTTGCAAGGCACAAGTGAGCAGCGGGCAGGGCTTGCCACTGCCTCTGCTGCTGCCCTATGCAATTTTTATTAGGGTGTTACAAGCCTCGCTGCACATTTATAGTCTCCCTTAGTTTCACGAGGCTTTATTAAACATGGCATAGGGCAGCAGTGGAGGTGGCAGCAAATATTCAAATGCATAAAAGTTAAACCAATAAACATGTAGGGCCAACTGTATATAGCACATTGTATATGATTTTTGATGGGTGAGAATCACTTTGAGGGGAAAACAATTGCCTGAAAAATGAGATGACTATACTATTATTATAAAATAAACAAAACACATGCAAACTTTGCATAATGTGTAAATGTTCCATAGTTTGGGTTACTTTAGACAATGGTCTGGAATGATATATACCCATTATTAGCTGGGATGAACATGATACAGTTTCTGAGATAATCTCAGTAGCTGCCTTACATCAGGGGAATTTCTTTCTGCCGGACACATCCAGCACTAAACAGCTTGCTGGAACAATTACATCTTCTTTTTATTCTGATTTTTAAATCTGACTGTATTTGAAAATGTTTACCTGGGTTGGGAGAATGTCTTATGTTTCTATAAAGGTACAGGTTGAGTCTCCCTTATCTGGAATTCCAAAATCTGAAATATTCCAAAATCTCCACTTGAGTTGCAGAGACATTGGCACCTTTTCTTTCTGATGGTTTAATGTACACAAATTTGTTTCATGCACAAAATTATTAAAAATATTGTGTATAAAATGACCTCCAGGCTAAAGTCTGTTCCTAGCCAACTGTTGACTCTATGCATTTGAAGAAGTAGACCAAGTTTACGAAAGCTTAAGCTATAACGTCTTTCTCTCAGTCTCAAAGGTGTTACAAGATCCCCTTGTTCATTGATATTCCAGACTAACACAGCTATGTCTTTGAATTCTTCAGGCTATGTGTATAAGGTATATATGAAATATAAATGAATTTCATGTTTAGACTTGCGTCACTTCTCCAAGATATCTTATTATGTATATGCAAGTATTCCAAAATCCAAAATATTCCAAAATACCTCTGGCCCCAAGCATTTTTGGATAAGGGAGAATCAACCTGTATTATAGGCTGCAGTCCTCAAACCTCTGATGCAAGTCATAGTATACCTAAGGGAGCACCATTCATAAGAAGGCTGACCTTGTAATTACCTTAATAATTAATATTCAAGCAGCTATATCCATTACTCTTTGTGTAAACATTCTGTGTATTTCTCTGGATTCCTTTACTGTACACAAAGCTTGAGGCTGGTTAGTGTAAAAAGCAGAAATTACATAAATTACCATATAAACCTTAAAAAAACCCAAAAAACTCAGCCCTGGTTGACTTGTGAGTGTACCTAAGTATCCTACTTCCTTTTGAAACTCTACCCTATAATATAGTGATTCCCAAATTGTAGTCTGTGGGCAAAATATTGCCTGTTTTTCCTCTCATGTGGCTTAAAGGCTGAAGTTTTCCATCTGAGCTGCATTTTTAAACAAACAAATCAGGCAGCTTCCCCCATCGTACCCCCAAGTATACAATATGGGTGGCATTGATGTACATATCTTATGGGGATTGCACCAGGAAGGATATGGTGTTCCTCTTACTATAAATACTCGAATTGCTAGTTGTTAGTTGTTCAGTTGTCAAAGATTCTGTGGAACTTTGGATTCTCTTTTGTTTTCCCTTCCAAGGGGTAGTTACTAAGAGACATTTCATATCTAGAGAAAACCAGAGCTCAGGAAAGTTGCTTTTGGACTATAACTTCCAGGACCCATTCACACTACAGAATCATAGTGCTGTTATTTCACTTTAACTGCCATAGTTCTATCCTTTGAAATCCTGGGTTTTGTAGTTTGATGAGGCACTGGAGCTGTCCAGCTGAGATCCTAAATACCCTACACAGCCAAGCCCAGGATACCATAGGCTGAGATTATGGCAGTTAAAATGGAATGATAGTGCTATAATTCTGTAGTGTGAATGGGCCCCAGGAATCCCTCAGTTAATATGTAGCACCAAAAAGGTCATTTTCCTTGGCTCCCAAGCTCTTTGGGAAAAATCAAGTGATAAAATTACCCCTGGACCAAAGCACTTCAGACTACAAATGGGTGTCTGTATGATATTTGAATACCGTACTTCTTGAATAGAATCATAGAATTGTACAGTTGGAAGAGACCGCTAGGGCCAGCCAGTCCAACCTCCTGCCATGCAAGAAATCACGATCAAAGCATCCCTGACATATGGCCATCTAGCCTCTATTTAAAGACCTCCAAGGCAGGAGACCTTACGATGCTCTGAGGGAGTGTATTCCACTGCCGTTCAGCCCTTACTGTCAGTAAGTTCCTCCTAATGTTGAGGTGGAATCTCTGTTCCTGGAGCTTGCATCCATTGTTCCGTGTTCCAGTCTGTGGAGCATCAGAAAACAAGCTTGCTCCAGCCTCAATGTGACACCCCTTCAAAGACTTAAACAGGGCTATCATATCGCCCCTTAACTGTCTTTTTTCCAGGCTAAACATACCCAGCTCCCTAAATCTTTTCTCATAAGGCATGGTTTCCAGACCTTTCACCATTTTAGTCGCCCTCCTCTGGACACGCTCCAATTTGTCAATATCCTTTTTGAACTGTGGTGCCCAGAACTGGACACAGTATTCTAGGTGAGGCCTGACCAAGGCATGACACTCTTCACAGAAGTAAAAAAAGGAGAAGGGCTATACCTAATTTTTCAAGCACATGTTTTTCCTGGTTATACTCCCTGGCATCATCCCATTTTACAAGAAACTTTTACAAGAAACCCTACATAACTACTGCCAACCAGTATAGACTAGGGCACTCAACTTTCCATAGTTGGTGTGTGTATCCACAAATGCATGAATACTTGCATTTGTTGGACATGTTGGAGGTTACACTGCTTATTGGGTCACACAGTACCAATGGGTCTCTGGCTGGCACCACCACCAGAATGTGGCAGGTAGCAGTAGCAGTAGCTCTCTGTGGATACAAAAGTATCTTCCTGCTACCTTCCTCTGAGATGACAGAGTGTCTTCGAGAGCTGTGGAGTCAGTAGGCCTAACCTGTAACTCCAACTCTGACTCCGACACCTCTGTTTTTTTACTGTCTAACTCCAGTTCCTTCATATGTGGCAAATGTATGCTTAGAATCATAGAATCATAGTTGGAAGAGACCACAAGGGCCATCCAGTCCAACCCCCTGCCATGCAGGAATACACAATCAAATCACTCCTGACAGATGGCCATCCAGACTCTGTTTAAAAACCTCCAAAGGAGACCTCACCACACTATGAGGCAGTGTATTTTGAGTAACAATGAATTTACTGTAGTAAAATGATAGCACAAGGCATTTTATCATCACTGCATGAATCATTGGGGTACTTCGACTGAAAGAAAATAACAGTTGGCCCTCCAAATTTGTGGATTTAACTTTTGTGCATTTTATAATTCACAGATTATTTGCTGCTGCCATTGCTGCTACCCTATGCCATTTTAATAGGGACTGCAAGCCTCGTAAAACTGTGAACTTGCAACGAGGCTTGTAAGTCCCTAATGAAAATGGCGTAGGACAGCATTGGAGTCAGTGGCAAGTCTTGCCAGCTGCCCGCTTCTGCCTTGTGAAGGGACCTCACTGGCTCAAAGGCATGCTCTCTACCACCACCACCCAAAAAAACATATTTAACACACAGATGATACTTTGTGTGTGTGTTAAATATGTTTTTTTGGGTGGTGGTGGTAGAGATTTGTGTTCTTTACACTTTTGCAGGTGTCCTGTGCCCCTAACCCCAGAGAATGTGGAAGGCCAACTGTATATTTGATTAAAATTTCTGAACAAGAAAACTTCCTTAGATTTCTATGGAAGTAAATATTTTACATTTCATTCCAAAGCTGTGATGACTTTTTCTCTTCCTGAACTGACAGGAAGAGAAAAGATGCTAGGATGTTGGTTGTGTGGATTGTGGCTACAATTAGTACCTTCAGCTCTACCATGACAGGAGTCAGTGGGAACCATAGGGACTGTAAAAACTGGGATGCAGGAACTTCTTGTAGGTCATGCATTGCCCACCTCTGGCTTAGATAATGCTGAGCTAAATGGATCCAAAGTTTGTCTCAATATACTGTGTTCCTAAGGATGAAATAAAAAGTTCAACTTTGGGTCATTCTGGTTTTTTAATTGGCCAACCCATTTGCTATCAAAAACTATTCCCTAGCCAGCACTTAATCTGCTTTTGTTTCACAGATTTTCTATTGAGTAATTGTTTCCCAGCTGTTTGAAGAGGAGCAACAGAAGCTGTTGATCCTTGGAAGGCAGCATATTCTCAAGGGCATCATCCTCCTGAAAAGGAAAAGCCTTTAGGAATTGCAGGAATTTGTGGAACTGTGTGTGGGATTCAAAGGCACATTTCCCCATCTTGCTTCTTGTGAAAACATGAAGCCCCAATTGATATCCTGCATCCTGAAAGGTCTTTGACAGCAGTGTGACTTTTGCCCTGTGTTCCTCTTTTCCCCTGTATATTTTTTTTATTGTACTCTAGGGGTGAATCTGTGGCTACATTGTGTGTGTGCAGCCCCATTTGCTTATATATTCCTGGTGAAGAGCTGATTTGTATGTGTTAGGATTTTAGAATTTAATTCTGAGATCCAACAGAAAGAAATAAGAGGCAGAGACTCAGTTCAGGCAACCACGTCTCAACGTATTCAACTAAAATATAGATTATCTCTTTGCCCACCCATGTAACCTGCACTGTCTTTCCTTCAGATGCACCTGGATACAATCCAGATATCTTTAATTGTTCATAGTTTTTTCTTTTGTTTGGAATTTGAAAATATTGGCTGAGATCCTGCATCAGACATGTAGCCATGATTTTGTGCCTATATTCTGTCTCCCGATTCAACTCCATAACCCATCTAAAAATCCAGCCAGGTATACTGAACAAAGGATTTCTGCATCCCTGGCAAGGGGGCTATGACATGTCCAGGAGGGATGACATGTCCAGCTCCCCCTCCACACCTGCCAGTGAATAATAGTATGCCAAGCAGAAGCAGGGACCCTTGTGGGGTCCTGTTGAAACTCTTGGCACACCACTGCTAGATGGGAGGAAGAGGCTGGACACACCATCCCTCAGTGCCCTGCTCACCTGGACTGCAAAACTGTCAGGAGTTAGAGACTGAACTCCATTATAAAATGGCCGAACAACTGCAGAACCATGTTGAGTCATAATGGCTGACTGCATGAACTATAAAGTCATGCCTAGTCAGGCCACTAGAAGGCAATGCCCTGTAGATGTATATATAAGAGAGCTCAGAACAGACCTCACTTCCTCCTCTTTTCTTTTCCTGTGAATGCTGAGGCCTGGTGAAGCAGTTTCCTTCAATTGTAAATATTTGTATATATTGCAACTGTTTGACTTTGAAGATAAAAGTGCCTCCTGCTTATTTGGATGTCAAACACTCTGTGTGTGAGTATTCTTGGGAACGAGTTGCTACTGAGTCTGCTGAGATAGTTTTTTGGCTTCTGCTGGGGATTGAGTGTCCTATCATCCCCTGGCAAAAACCCCTTTGCTCAGTACATCTGGCTAGATGTTAAGGTGCATTACATGGGGGCGTTTGCAATCATTACAATTGCACCATGATTGTAAATGTGAATAGGGAACAGTTACAAGGTCATAAGTCTAATGAAGACATTGTAACTGATTAACAGGTTGCCAACCATGTTTGCTAGGTTTGGAACAAACTAGGATCTTAAATAAGCTTCTAACCATGGTTTAAAATCAGGCTAGGTAACAATACACCAGGATCAAAAAGAGTTGTTCTGCTAGTTGAGCTGCTTCCAGCAGTGGGACCACTAAGGGAGTGGTCTTATGCAAACACACACATGCTGTGCATTTAAAAAAACATGTTTTACAAGTAAGGAATGATTGGGGGCCAGCATCAAGGCTTATAGGCAAGCTGGACATGTAGTCATGTTGCACTAGCAGATGGCTTCTAGTATGACGGGCTTTAATCCATAGTTTCCTGGTTTGGACAAAATGGGAAACTGTGGCTGATTGAAGACTTCTATGTTTAATTACAGTGTGCTCAAAAGGGGTTGTGTGCATAGACACAAGTTTCATCCATATTTTCCCTTACTGTGCAACAGTGGTTCCATATCACTTCCAATTCATTCTTGTTCCTTGTTAACACGGTTTGGAAAGTAGACTATTGCTGTTAAATTTTTTTGGTAAAAATTGATAAGGTCATTAGTTACATTAGTTTTTGTGTGCTGTTAATTTTTCTGTAACTTTGCTTTTTCTTTTCCCGCTGAAGAAATAAAAACCTTTGTGTTAATAAGAAAATGGCATGGCATTTGAAAAAACCCATGTCAGAATGTCTTTAAAAATTCCCTGAAAGAGTAACTTTTGGAAAGTGACTTGGTCACACTCCTTTTGCCCCCCCCCAAGTACAGTAGCAAGTTACAGGTAACTGTTTACTTGTAAGTCATTACTTTCCACTTCTGTATAGATGAGATCAGATTGTCTGAATGTGTCCAGAATAACAGATTAGGATTCATCCTCAACTGCCCCATCACCAGCAAGAACAGTAGGTAGCTCTGAGCAAATGAGTTTAGCTTCACTCTTAGTTTCCAAAATTGACCTCCAGTCTCCCATGGTTGTGGGAAGGTGAGTGAGAAAAAGGGTTGTAAAACTTTTTGCTGAGTAAATGTGCAGTATAAATGTTGAATGGTGATTACAGATGGGGAAGATCATTGTCTTAGTAATGACCATTGTCTTAGTAAAGATAATTGTATTGTAAAGATCATTGTCTTAGTAAACATCTAGGTCAGTCATTTTATCTTCTGCACCACTAAACTCATTTTGGCTCAAATCGGATTGAAGTATAAAACCTCTCCATGGTGGCATCAAGGAAATGACCTCATGCTAAATAAATAAAATGTGACTAAAATCTACCAGACAGCCAATGTGCTGTAGTGGTTTGAGTGTTGGATTAGGACACTGGAAGACCAGGGTTTGAATCCCTGTTCAGCAATGAAAACCCACTGGGTGGCCTTGGGCACGTCATACGCTCTCAGCCATAGAAGAAGGGAAGGACAAATCCCCTCTGAACAAGTTTTGCCATAAGGTCTTAGGGTTGCCTTACATAAACCAGGAATTACTTGAAGACACACAACAATAAAGCCAACCAACTGATGAATGTAGAAGACTACAGAATTTGGTTTGTGCTTTTAAAAAAAAACTTCTATATCTTTCAAAAACCAACAAATACTTAATACACTTCATACTTCATGCGGGGGAGGGCTTTCTCTCAGTCCCACCCCTATCACAGGCATGTCTGGTAAGGACCTAGGAGAGGACCTTCTTGGTGGCTGCTCCTAGGCTATGGGACACTTTCCCATGGGAGGCTAGGCTGGTCCTTTCTCCTTCTGCCAGCAGGCAAAGAGATTTTTATTTAGAGTGGCTTTTTGGAGTCAACTGGGTCTTTTAACAAGGTGTGTGCTCTGTGCTTTTATTTCAGCAGTACAGTAATCTGTGCTGTGGACTGCTTTGTGTCCCATATGGAAAGGAAGTGGGGATATTAATTACACAAATAAATAAGGAAAAAATACAGAGTGACAAAGGGATGACCTTTGTTTGGCTCTGACAGCCTCAATTGGTGGCTAGGAAAGAGGTATTGAGGGTTCCTTTTAAAAGTACCCAGCTGTATGTACCCCATAGTGCCCACTCACTCCTTTAGTACTCTGCTGTTTGGAAGAAAATAACAATCACCACCATCACCATTATGACCTCCTCCTCCTCCTCCTCCTCCTCCTCCTCCTTCTGTGCCCTGCCTTTCCCCAAAAACTAGCATTCAAGAATACTTTGTTGCTGCTGTGTGCCTTTTGAAGTCATTTTTCTGACTTATGGCAACCCTAAGGAGACCCTATTATAGGGGGATTTCTTGGCAAGATTTGTTCAGAGGGAGTTCACCATTGCCTTCCTTCTGAGACCGAGAGAGTGTGACTTGCCCAAGTTGACCCAGTGGATTTCCATGGCGACTGATCTCCAGGAGTCCTAGCTCTACACTCCAACCACTACACCATGCTGTCTTCAAAGGAAACCTGTTTAATAAAGCCTGTTGAAGTAAATTGGAGCCAACTGTTAAGACCAGAAAAGCCATGCAATATTCCTAAATCTGAAATGTCCATTTAAGGCATTTTGAAATAGAATTTCAATTTTGAAATGGCATTTAGGAAATGGACATTTCAGATTTAGGAATATTGAATGGCTTTTCCATGTCCAGGAAGAGTGTTTTGATTTTTTCATAACAAAAGGATACCTATTTACTTAGGTCAGATAGATTGGGTAACTTGAACAGTCGCCTCACTGTTTTAACCCTTGAAAACTTTCTGTGCCTCCTTGTTTTCACACCAAGCTGAGCAGGCTGTTGTTTTTATATCAGTCTTATGGAACCTGAGAGAAAGCGAAGGAGGGGGAGGGAAAATTGCCTGTGGCCATATGAAAAATCTTTGCAGAGACAGAAATTTTAAGCAGTTAAACCCAAGACTTCCAAGGCCGCCAGGTCATTCATTATCCCACTGATCTAGACTTTGGGAGTAGCAGACTTTGGGCTTAGTGCTTATAGGATTTATTTTGTTTTTCTTCACTAGGACCCTGAGAGCCGCTAAGCAGAGCCAGGTGTAAAGTGGGATGGGGTGGAGTGAGGTCGAATACACCAGCCACAAAATAAAACATGCATTACTGTACATCAGATTTTCCAGGACAGAACTCTGGAAGTGAGCAATGGAGCTGCATCAGGATTGGTCAGAGGCAATAAATGTATGCAGGTATACCTTGTTTAACAAGGCAGACATTTTCCTGGGCATTATTTCTTCAACGGGAAATTTGGAACCAGAAGCAGAAATAACATAGAAAGCACAGGGAGCGATTCATACAACACACAAAAAAGAAGATCTGTTCAAAAAAATTTAGCAAACTTTTTATTCAAAACTAACAATATACACATGTGAAATGAAGAAGCCAGGTCAGAAAAGCCTCACTTAAGTGGGGGAAAAGACACATTTCAAATCTTCCAGAGACTGCTTGAAACCTTCTTCCCAAATGCATTCAGGGATAACTCCCCACCCCACACCAGCTTCCACTTTTCTTAGGATTTCTGTTTTGTTCCCAAGACTTCTAGATCTCTGCTATTTTTAACATACTAAGTGTAGCTGTTGAGGTAAGATTATCTGCGCTCCCCTTTATCTTTGTTTTGCTGTTCATGCATGCTCAGTTAAGGTGCTGTTTACCAGCTGCTATTTACTTTGCTCTTGTCTATACAGTACAAGGCTATAAAATGTGGATTGATGCACACTAACGCCAATTTGCAGCAGCTTTCATTTGTCTCCACGTGTTTTTTTCACTGTTTACTGTAAACATTCTGCTGGGATCTGACACTGAGGGGGCATCCACACTAGAGAAGTAATCAGCTTGAAACTGGATTATTTCCATGGCCTCTTCCTATGGAATCCTGGGATTTGTAGTTTGGGGAGGCACCAGCACTCTTTGTCAGAGAAGGCTAAAGACCTTGTAAAACTACAAACCCCAGGATTCCATAGGAAGGAGCCATGCAAATAATCCAGTTTCAAACTGGATTATTTGTGTCATGTGGATTCTCCCTGAAAGTCTGTATTCTCCAGCCCTACTTTGCCATCCTCCCAATATCAATGCTGCTAAAAAATCAACATCCTTCCATCTAGACAGATGATAAGAAAGAAAAAGTGGGGGGCTGGGAGGATGGTAAAAATTTTTGTTAAAAAGAAGCTTCGCTATCAGAGGCTTTGTTGATTGAGGTATACATGTACAGTTGTCCTTCTGTATCCACGGATTTGGTATCCACAGATTTAAATATTCACGGCTTGAAAATATTCTTTAAAAAATAATAACCCAAAATGCAAACCTTGATTTTGCCATCTTCTATAAGGGATACCATTTTGCTATGCCATTGCATATAATGGGACTTGAGTATTCACGGATTTGGGTATCCACGGGGGTCCTGGAACCAAACCCCAGTGAATATGAAGGGACAACTGTACTTGCATTTTTACAGGTGAGGGACCCCAGGGCTAAAGCATAAGCAATTAGCACAACTTCCACCATGGCAGAAGTGATTTAATTTTTTTTTAATCACTTGCTTTTTATTAATTTGTTGAAAGAAAGTAATTGTTGCCAATCTGTTGCCATTAACTCCCAAGATCTGTCAATGGCTTCTGACTTTCCACGTTTCTATCCCTAGTCTACACCACACTTTGGTTTTCTGTTGGTTTATATGAGGCATGTTAATTTACCAATCAACTGTAGAAACTGTCAGATCTTCACCAGGATTCCCAAGTCCCCAGCACTTTATCTGTAGGACATTGTGTCCTTTGGGGTTTCCGTCCAGCGGAAATAGCTGTCCTCAGTGTAGCCTGGAGATAAGTCTGACTTTCTGTGTTATCAATGCAAACTCTTCGAGAGCAACTTCCCTTTTCCTGCTGGTTATGCTTTGCATGATACTCACATTGTCTGCCTCCTCCTTCTTTCCCCCTCCACCAATTGACACACACCCCAGGGGAACAAATATTATTGTAAGCTACCAGCCATTCACTGCTCCACCCATATCCTCTGGCTTTAATTAGAAATCTTCAGAAACTCTCAGAGGGATCTTCTACACACACACACACACACCTGTACAGTATTTGCAAAGTTTTATCCATCCTTGCAACCCTTTTAGATTATCATAGCTTTCAATGTCATGTCTGGCTGGCTGCCATGGTGAGAATTATCAGTAGCAAATAACAATTATTATTTAATTAATGGATGGAAACATTTTTACCTTAATCTTCAGCCTGAAAAGCCTCAAGCATGGGTGCTGCTTATATAAGATTTTTTTTTTTAAAAATACAGACCTGTAGTGTAATAAATCATTGTATTGTATTTACTTTACTCTGTCTTTTCCCCAAAGTTGGAACATTTAGTTTACACTTATAAGTTGTAACTTATAAGTTTGAGAGTGACAAGAGAACCACGACCTAGTAAGAGACCTTGGTTGGTTGTGAAACTCCAAGCGGGAACTGCCTGCTGGTGTTTTCTCTACACAGCAAGCTGATGCAACCTTCCTGAAATTCTCCCTGCAAAGATATGTCCACAGAAGGCCCCGATGGTTCCTACAGTTGTCAGTTACATATGCAGGCTTGTGAATTTTGGAATAACTCAGGGCTCATCTACACAAGCCAGAATATACCAGCTCCTCACCAATGTATCCTGGCTGTGGATCAGGCCCATTGTTCCCCCCATTACTGTTTTCAAATGGGAAGAAGTCCGGACAGGCACAGTAGTCTGTTGCTGCAGCTGCTGCTGCTACCACTGCCCACAGGAAACTGACCGCAACGTGTGACCAAGGCCTCAAGCATGTGACCAGCCTTAGTCACATGCTGCAGGACTCCTTCCTGCTTCGGTGAGAGCAAGGCAGACTGGCAGTTGCAGTGACAGGCCAGCCTGCAGGGACAGGCTCCTGCAGTCTCAGTGGGAATGGATTAAAGCAGCTATTTTAATATAATACAGTAGCATCTCTGTATCCATGGGGGATTGGTTCCAGGGGTCCCCGCAGATACCATGGATAGTAGTGAACACCCACCTCTCCCTTTCCCTTCTCCATTCACCCCCCCCAACATCATACCGCCATCGCGGGTGGTGGTGGTGGAAAAATCATGGGCAGAGGGAGTCAAGCAAGGTTGAGGAGGAGGATATGGAGGAAAGGCTGTCGTTTGGCTCCTTCTTGGCAGCCAGCTTGGAGAATTTTCTTTCTCTCTTCTCATCTTCAACCACCCACCCTGAGGTGGCAGCAGCTTCGGCTTCTTCTTCTTTGGCCGCTGCCACCAGAACCTCCCACATGGAAGGGGGACGGGAAGCTAACTTTCCTCCTCCCTCCCTCCCCCCCCCATTTCTGCCGCTGCCACCAGAACCCCCCACAGGGAAGGGAGAAGAGAAGTGAGCTCTCCTCCCTCCCCCTCCCCCATCCACATACTCCCTGCCAGCTCTGCTGCCACCACTGGACCACCACCCCAGGAAAGGGAGCAGGGAGGCGAGCTCTCCACCCCCTGCCATCGCCAACCGCAGATAACTGAATCAGCAGATGGCAAATCAGTGGATACAGGGGTGTTACTGTAGTGTATCGGTCCCTACCCTGCCTTCCCACCATGTTAGCCCCACCTCTGCCCTGGGAGTCATGAGGACTGCCCAGGGGCAGAATGGGGCAAAAGTCCTGCATCGTCAGGACTGTAGGGCTCCAAGACAGGGGCAAGACAAGGTAAATTGCTCATGTAGACATGTCCTCGCTGTGTGAAGCATAGTCTGGAGGGAAAAACCAATTTGCTTGCTGAACCAGAGAGCCACCTTGTATTTACAGCTGGGAATCCCTGGACAAAGCATGGGATGGTTTCCTTCAGGAAAGCCTCTGCAGAAACTCTCTGAGCAGACTGGAGTTAGTTTGCTCTCTGGCCTGAAACCTGAAATCAAAATCAGGAAGTGGAAGAAATAAAAGAATGTGGAGATGACAAGAGCTAAAATTCTGTGCATTTGATATTTTGCAGAGGGAGTACGAAAAATAAACAATATAGTTGAGGTACTATTTATTTAACCAGTGGATTCGGATTGAGAGCCCCAGGGTACATGCAAGAAGGACAGTTTTTTCATGACATACACATGCTCTTCTTAGTGGGAATACTCAGAAGAGGGATGGAGAAAGAGGTTCCCCCCAAACTCCAATTTTGTAGCCCTCCAATCCCCCTGGTGACCTGCAAAAAACCCACCCCCATAAAAGCTTGTTTAAAATAAAAACTTGATTTTGCAGTGACTTTCACCTGAAAACTTGTCAAAATGGCTCCAAACAGCACATAAATGCAGTGGCTTGAGTTATCCATCCACTAAAAGCCCAAATCCCCTGCAAAGAAAAGTGGTGGTGGGGGAGTAGAAAATCTCCCTGAATAGCTCCTGGAAGTTTCCTTCTCTGTGATAGCATCCCCGTTGTGGAATTCCCTCCCGCTGGTAGCCCGGTTGGCACCAACATTGGAATAATTTTGGTGCCAAATTAAAACCCGGCTTTTTATTAAAGCCTTTAGGCCACACTGATTTTATCCAGGCTACACATGTTTTAGGGTTATATTATTCAAGGTTATTTTAACTGGTTTTAAACTGTCTGTTTTTAAATTGACCGATATATTTTTAATCTTTTTAAACCTTGGTAATTATTTGTTTTTTTAAAGTTTATTTTATTGTAAGCCACCTTGAGATCTTCATAGAATCATAGAATCATAGAATTGCAGAGTTGGAAGAGACCACGAGGGCCATCCAGTCCAACCCCCCTGCCATGCAGGAAATCACAATCAAAGCATCCCCGACAGATGGCAATCCAGCCTCTGTTTAATATAAATAAGCAAGCAAGCAAGCAAGCAAATAAATAAATAAATAATGTGATGGACGTGCACTTGAACATGATGGTGTAGCCTGCAGTGTGTGGGGTGTGTGTGGAAATTGGCTACCTTTCCCCATGCAATTGCTCACCTCTGATCCCAGAGAACCTTGTTAAGTTATGAGTCATCTTCTCATGGGTGGTGGAGGAGGCCAATGGTTACATAATACAGCCACATTGCTGAAGCTGAACAGGTTTGTGTCTGACCAAAACTGTTGGGGACCACACAGGGGTCCCACCTTGACTTCTATGATGGAAGAAAGGTGGAATATTAAATGCAGACTTGAAAATGGAATACTTTTGGATGTTCTTGTAGATTAGGGAAATACTGAGTGACAAACAGTGTTGGCTCCGATGCCAGGAGAGCAGAGAATTCTGAATTTTAGTCTGAACTTTAAAGGAGCTATCCAGACTTCTAAGCCTTCTCCCCAAAATAGATTCAGTATCTTGGACAGCATCTTCAAAGTTGAAAGTAATTTACTGCCCCACTGACATGGAATCCAACAGACCATCTCATTACAAGTAACATTGTTACCTATAATTATTCACCTCCTGTCCCCTTTTGCTGTGAGGGCATGACATAGTTACATTTTAAAGGTAATGCAGGTAATGGGAACAAAGTCAATTTATCGGTGTAGCAAATAATGTTTTCTAGCTATTTAAAAAAAAAAACAGTTTTGTATAAAGCAGGGGAAGTGCACCTGGAGCAGGGGGCCTAAAGTTATTTCATGTGGTGGACCAGCAGGGTTTCTTTTCCCAGAGTGCCAGGGACCAGTGCCATATTTGTGGCTGTGGGCTACAAATGTTTCTTTCTTTGCTGGAAACCTGCCACAGAGCAGCAGCTAATGGCTCATGGACCAGCATCATTCCACAGACTGCCACTTTGAGTAGCACTGGCGTAAAAGATAATTTGTGGTGTTTTGAGGAAGATTTTTGAGGTGCTATGCCATTCCCCTTTCAGTCTCAAGCTTTTCTCTTATCTCATCTTTAATTGTAAAGGTTATAGTGTCCTTATTAATGAAATGGCAGCAGTAGAGGTGGTGCCAGGCCCCAGTTGGCAGCCACACTGCGAGGTAAGCATTCTTCAGCTTCCTTCAGCTTCAGTAACACAGTACTGTAGGTGAATGCAGAAACAGTAAATTAAAAAAAATACTGCACTGTACCTGAGACCTAGTGCAGCCAGGCCAAGAAGTGGTTCCAAGGCAGAACAGAACAATCTTGCTCCATCCTCAGTATGACCCCCCTTCAAATATTTGAACATGGCTATCATGTCACCTCTTAACCTTCTCTTCAGGGGGCAGGATGGCAGCGGCAAGCTCCCCACGAGGCAAGCATTCTTCATGATCCCCCACTCCCACCTTGCATACCAGGATTGAGTTACAGAATTGACTTCCATGTGCACTAGTCCCTGCATTTTCAGTTGGCGGTTGGTTAAATCCATGGATCCCAAGCCCACGAATACCGAGGGCCCACTGTATTTAAAGATGATTATCATGTCACCACTCAGTCTTCTGTTTGGTTTGGTTTCCAGATCTTTTACCAACTTAATCAGTTAGGCAAAATATTATTTTATATAGGTGAATGAGGAAACTCCCCCCGACCATCCAACTTCCAGCCATAAATGTTGCAGACCATGGATCTGTGCCATACCCACACCAGCCCCCTCCCCCTGTTCCCACACCTAGTTGTTCAGATGACACTGGGTTTTGGTCCCGATTCTAGTTTGAACTGTTTGGATGACATCCAGGCAGTTTCAACTAGAAACTGGGCCAAAACCGCCTTAAAACAGCTTTTAAAAATAGCTAGAATAACCTGATCTTGCAGGAAAAACCAGAGTGTTCCAGGGCAGGAAGAGGCAGCTGTTTGCATGCACATACTGTGCAGTATCATCAGGTGCCCTTGCTGCTGGTGTCATGCATCCCAATCTCTAAGGTCACAATGAGGCCTTCAGCATGTGATCAAGGCTGGGGGTCTCATTTCCAGCCTCAGAGAACCTGACTGTATTACACCAGCAGTGTGTTTGTTAAGACAGCTGCCCATTCCTGCCATGGAACATAAGGTAATGGGGGGAATCCTGGACAGCTCTGGTGCCAGAATACTCCAGCAAGAACATGGAGTATTCTAGCCTGTGCAGACAAGACCCCCAGAACAATTCAAATTTCGGGATTCCACTCCTTCACGTGTAGTTGTTTTACAACATTGAACCGCTGACATGAGGCTTATGCTTTCTAAGGAACTGGTTACTTCCCCCACTTATGTGGCTTAATGGTTTAACTCTCAGCCGTTTCACCTTGGATTTTCTTCTTCTTTTTTTAAATACTGATGTTGCAATAGAAGTTGGATGAATGGTGTAATTATGAGGCAATGTTAAAACAGAAGCAAAAAAGAAAGGCCTTTTTAAAAATAGAAACTGACACCACAGAGCAAAGGTCTGTGGGATGTTGTGTGTTGTTTGCTAGGGAGCAAGAGACAAGAAAATTCTTGTCACACCCTGGACCCTCTCAAAGGGGGAGAGAAACACCTGTAAGATTTACTCAAGGGTGGGGTAGAAGGTAGGGAGAGAGGCAAAGTCTAAATTGATCCTGGAAAAGAATGAAGTGATGGTGTTAACTTGCCCAACTCTTTTTTTTTTTTAAATGAAAAACTCTTTATGGTCCTTGCAGATTAATAACACATGAGGTCTGTCTATTAAATAATGAGACTGATACAATAACCCATCTTTATTTATATGTATTACAATTATAATGCTTGTCCCCTTCAGTATACTCCCCATTTACACTCACACATTGATGCAGTCTTGTTTTCCACTGGTTGGAGACATGGAGCAGATCAGTTTCTGTCAGCTGTGTCAGCACATCTGCCGTTTTCTTCATCCTGCATCAGTTGACTCAAAACATGTTCTTTTAAGTGCCAATTTCACTTTAGGAGAAAGAAAAAAGTTGCATGGTGCCAAATCCGGCAAATATGGAGGATGTTCATGTGTAGTAATGCATTTATTGCCCAAAAACTGCTTCACAGAAAGTGCTGTGTGAGCAGGCAAATTGGCTTGATGAAAAATGAACCCATTTTCCCACCGTTCTGGCCTTTTTTCCTGACTTTTTTTCTCAGCTTTGTCAAAACTTCCTTATAATAATGCTGGTTCACTGTTCTGCCTTCTGAACTCATTCTGCCAAAATTACGCCCTTGATGTCAAAAAACCCAATGAGCATGACTTTGAATGTGGACTTATTTTGACGTGTTTTTTTCATTCTTGGTGATGATGGTGTTTTCCAGTGCATTGACTGACATTTTCTCTCAGGATCGTACTGGAAGATCCACATTTAATCACAAGTGGTGATTTTTTGAAAAAGGTTTGGGTCCGCCTCAAGTTGCTACAGAATGTCACTGCTCGACTTTTAAACTTAGCATTTTTCCAGCACACAACAAACAATACAGCTGCTTTAAATGATGACTGACCTTTTGCTGAACAGCCGAAAGTGTTGATGCTTGTCATGCAGTTTTGACATGTTCAAGGTTGCCACTCAAGCATTCACAATCAGTTCTCCCTGATTTGTCTGAAAGGTAGAAACACAGTCTCGATATTTAATAGACAGACCTCACATAAAAGAGAAGCATTAAAATGAATATCAAAAGTTGAAATGAGTCATTAATGCCACAGTTCTGTGCATGACTTAAGTAGAGCTTATTCCCAGATAATTATCTAGGATTGCACCTGGACAGCAAGATCTTATGAGGAAATATAAAGGAATCCTGTAACATATTTGAGACTAACTGAGAAAAAGAATTTTTTAACATCAGCTTGCATAGACTCCATGAGATGCAACCCTATGTGTGTTTACTCAGAAGTAAGTTCCACTGATTTCCCTGGAGCTTACTCTTATGTAAGTGGGTATAGCAGGGATGGGAAACATTTGGCCCTCCAGATGTTGCTGGACTGCAGCTCCCAGCTAACCACTGAGGAAGAATGCTGGGAAGTCTGGAAGCCATGACCTATGAGGAGCGGCTTAGGAAGCTGGGCATGTTTAGTCTGGAGGAGAGAATGTTCAAAGGGGACATGATAGCCATGTTTAAATATTTGAAGGGATGTCATACTGGGCATGGAGCAGGCTTGTTTTCTGCTGCTCTAGACACTAGGACACGGAGCAATGGGTTCAAACTACAGGAAAAGAGATTCATAGAATCATAGAATTGTAGAGTTGGAAGAGACCACGAGGGTCATCCAATCCAACCCCCTGCCATGCAGGAATACACAATCAAAGCATCCCTGACAGATGGCCATCCAGCCTCTGTTTAAAGACCTCCAAGGAAGGAGACCCCATCATGCTCCGAGGGAGTGTGTTCCACTGCCGAACAGCTCTTACTGTCAAAAAGTTCCTCCTAATGTTGAGATGGAATCTCTGTTCCTGGAGCTTGCATCCATTGTTCCGTGTTCTAGTCTCCGAAGCAGCAGAAAACAAGCCTGCTCCATCCTCAATGTGACACCCCTTCAGATACTTAAACAGGGCTATCATATCGCCCCTCAACCATCTTTTTTCCAGGCTAAACATACCCAGCTCCCTAAGTCTTTCCTCATAAGGCATGGTTTCCAAACCTTTCACCATTTTAGTTGCCCTTCTCTGGACACGCTCCAATTTGTCAATATCCTTTTTGAATTGTGGTGCCCAGAACTGGACACAGTATTCTAGGTGAGGCCTGACCAAGGCAGAATAGAGTGGCACTATTACTTCCTTTGATCTAGATACTATACTTCTATTGATGCAGCCCAAAATCACGTTGGCCTTTTTAGCTGCTGCATCACACTGTTGACTCATGTTCAACTTGTGGTCTAACTGTTGACTCATGTTCAACTTCTGGTTTAGATTCCACCTAAACATTACGAAGAACTTCCTGACAGTAAGAGCTGTTCAGAAGTGGAATACACTGCCTCGTAGTGTGGTGGAGTCTCCTTCTTTGGAGGTTTTTAAACAGAGGCTGGATGGCCATCTGTCTGGAATGATTTGATTGTGCATTCCTGCATGGTAGGGGGTTGGACTGGATGGCCCTTGAGGTCTCTTCTAACTATGATTCTATGATTCTATAATTGTAGTCCAAGAGCATTGAAGGCCACAATATTCCGTCTACTGCCATGCAATCTAGAGATACGACAACAGATGAGGGATATATTTTATTATGTTTTTCCTTTTCCTTTTAAATTATAATACTGCAGTTACAGAGAACCAACATTGTATAGTGATTTGAGTGTTAGAGTAGAACTCTGGGACACCAGGGTTCAAATCCCCACTTGGCTATGGAAACCCCCTTGGGTGACCATGGGGAAGTCAAACTCTTTCGTGGTAACCCTAAGGCCAATCTATCTCAGGACTTTCTTGGCAAGATTTGTTCAGGGGGAGGGTGTTGCCATTGCTTTCCTCTGAGGCCGAGAGTGTCTGACTTGCCCAAGGTCACCCTGTTAATTTCCATGGCAGAGCCATGGGTTGAGACCCTAGTCTCAAAGGGTCTTAGTCCATTGAACCATGCTGGCTCTCATTAAAAATGCAGAACCAGTAAACAAAATGCCGTGCCAGTAAACAATTAACAGTATATCTTTATTACTCTAAAACAAGTAGTATTCTTGATTTTATAATAACAAGTATACGGACATACCTCCGTTAACAAAGCCTGTGACAACAAAGCTCCTTTTTTACAAAACCTTTTTATGTCTACCCAGCCCCCATTTTTTCCTCCTTAGCCTCTATCTATCTAGATTTTGTTAAAGTAGGATTGGCACTGGGAGGATGCCAGAACTGTGGTGCTGGGCTGCAACAGCCTGACTGCAGCAAACAATGTAATAAACCTGAAGTTGGGAAAGAAAGGGATTCTACTCTTATCGGATCCTACAGTACTGTGTGTGCCTGCCTACAACAGGCAAGGTAAACTGAAAATCCCCCAAGAATCCGTTTCTAAATGTGTGTGAACAGCAAAACAGAGAGAAAGGGGGAAAGCAGATGACTCTGCTTCAGCACCTACCCTCTGTATGTTAAAAAGCATAGATATATGTTGCACTGCTCTTCTTTTCAGTGGTATAGGACCCTATCTCTATTCTTTCCATGTTGTTTCTGCCTCAGGTACCAAATTTTCTGTTAAAGAAAAGGAACACATGTACTTTGTTGATTAAAGTATACCTGTACTGTTAAAATATTAATTAGGTAGAAGCTTTCATGGACTGCAACCCATTTCATTAGGTGCAACACAATAGTAATATGTACACTGAAGAGAGTAAAAATTACAGAGACATCAATCAGTTATACAGCACCAAGGCCTATAATATTGGTTTAATGTATTTTTTTTTTAATTTATACCCCGCTCTTCAGCCACAAGGCTATCAGAGCGGCTTACAAATTGTTTTTAAGCAATAGCTATTTACACATCTAACTGCATTAAACGGCTTCCAATATGTGTTAGCTAATTGCCCCCACAAGCTGGGTACTCATTTTACCGACCTACGAAAGGATGGAAGGCTGAATGAACCTTGGAGCCCGCTGGAATCGAACTTGCAACTTCATGTAGGCTGCATGAACTGGGTGTACTTTTTAAAAAAAAAGTTATTTATTTATTAATTTTAAGACAGACAGTATAATTCACAACCAAACTAGGAAGCAAAATAAAGCAAAGGGAAAGGGGAGAAGTTAAAAGGTAAGCATATAAAAAGATACATGCATGCATATATAATTAAGAATAAAACTAACACTCAAACACAATACTAAAACACTAAACTAAATTAAAACAATAAACACTAACTGCAATACTAAATACTAACTAAAACACAAAGCTCTGACACACACACCCATTCAAACTGTAATGTAAGGGGGGAAGCCGTAGGAAAAAATAAATTATTTTACCGTTACAGATCCAACTACAAATTACTAGTAACCATGGCCACAAATTATTATATCATTAGATTTCTTATTACTAAAAATAATAATAATCCATAAACTGTTTCCTGTCTTTCAAAAAATGTTCAATTGCTTTCCCCTTTAAAAACCCATGTTAGCTTGGCAATTTGAGCAACCTGAACAATCCCATTATTTTGTCAGTGCGAACTGGGTGTACTTTGGATGTGTTTGGTTACAACTCCCCTCACTACCAGACAGGATGATGAGAGCTGTAGTCCAACATCTGAGGCACACTCCCAATTTGAACAGGCTGAATAGTGTGTATTCCACATCAGAAGTTAGACACCTCATTATTTGATCCTGCTTTTCATATTAATTTTCAGTGTTTAAATTCTTTATATGTTATTAATATAAATTCCTCCTAGGAATATATTTTTCTGATTTGTGTTACTGAAATACGATGGGCAATTTCCACATAGGAATAAATCATTATGGCCTGAGGCCTTGCTTCTCCTTGTTTGTTTAATTCTCTAATCTTGCTTCCTTCTCCCCCTCCCCACCCTTGAGTTAACAGTGGTACCCTATACATCTCTGCTCAGAAGTAAAATTCAGGCCTTCAAGCAAGAACATGGATCAAAATATCTGTAGATATACAGCATATATTGCTGTAGTATAGCATAAAGCATTGCTTCTCAGGCTGTCTGATGTGAGGGGCCAGAAATTATCTTTTTTCCAATGTGCCAGCACACAGCAGCAACTGGGTTTGAGACAGGCACTGGTTCAAGGACCACCACTTGAGTAGCTTTGGCATAAAGCATGGAAGTGTAAAGTACAGCTTGTGAACCCATGTGGCTCCCAAGGCCATTTTTGCAGTCCAATCTGAGTGCTTCTCTGTCCCCTTCCCCCACAATCAGTGAGAACATGATTTTTGCCTTTCCTGGAGGCTTCCAGGAACAGCATTTTTTTTTTATTACAGCAGGACTCTGGGCCCCACAATCTTTGCATTTTTTTTTTAAAAAAAGGAAACTAGAATGGACTTCCACCCAAGGTTGCCAAAATGAAAACTGGAGAGGGACCCTGTACCTTTAATGGTTTTGTAGACCAGGGAGTTTAAGTGAGTATTGCTTGTCACACAGCCAGGTAGCAAGCAACACCTGCTGAAACTCCTGCTTCTACCTACAATTAAAGGTACTGGAGTTTTCACTCTGACAACCTTGCTTCCACCCACTTCTGATATAGTTTTCTTTTTAATTATTATTTTTTAACATTTCCAGATGTGGTGCAATCTACAGTGGCTCGTGAGGGATAAAAATGACCCCACTTCCCTGTTTGAACTTGCCTGTCCCTGGTATTCAGAAAATCTTTTTTTTAATGAGGAATGCAGTAGTCTCTGGGGTTGTCTTAATGGTCAGAATAATCCTCATAGAATTCGCTTGGAATCCTACTTGTCCTAATGGCATTCCGCATCAGATCACAGTATTCAGAAGGAGGAGCGGGGCTAAATCCACTGTAAACTCAGCTGGGAAAGCCTTTGCAGCTTTTCCTGTATTTTTTAAAAAGCTCCGTAGAAAATGTCCATTTCCACTCATTTGGACAATCAGATTCACATTCATTCACAGTTGCGATAAAAACATAAGTGGAAACTGATTGGTCGGACATGGGCAGGAGGCAAAGTGTGCTAACAAGGCAAGCACCCAAAACCACCATCTTGGATTTTTGCTTTAGCGGGCGAGTGATCATGAGACAAAACAGCCTTTTTCTTTTCTTTTTAAAATTTATTTAGGCAAAACATCACACTTTCCCACCTTAGATATACTTTTAAAAAAATATTGTTCAGTGGCAGCAACTGGCAACAATAAAAGTGCAAGTAATTCACTCACGCCCACCCTCTTGATTCAAAGGCATGCCTGTTGGCTGCGATTTTTCCTGAAAACCATTAAGACGAATAGAAGCTGCTTTGAATTCATGCTAGTGTGCATCAATCCACATCCCCCCCATATAGACAGGCCCCCAGATTTGTCCTAGCTCTAGAATCCCCCTTACGTACAAGGTGTGCTCTGCTTTTAGTAGCATATCTAATCTGCAAGGCCCAGGATGGTTATAGCAGCATTTTTAATCCATGAGGCCTAGTTACTGCTACAGTGAATGTCCTGTGCCAAAATAATTACTGCATTTGGCAGGAGGGGGACACAGTTCCCTAAGCAGAAGAGAAAGAACAGGATAAAAGCAGAAGACGTCAGAATTTTATGCTTTTAGCCAGTGGCTAGAGTTGGAAGCAAACCAATATTGAAGTAAAACTTTTGACAGAGGCATTCTCTCTATCTGTCATATAAATGTGTATTCTAATAGCACATGTCTGTATTTCCAACCATTTCACACATGGGTATACACGTATGTTCTTTATTTGTAGTTGAGTTGGCAGTAGCATGTGTCATGTGAATGCCGACTTACTAATACAAACACACAAACACCACAATGCTTCAAAAAAATTTATCCCTGCATAAGAGGATCGGGGACGTGATTGGTATTCTTAAGAAGGTGCAAGGCCAGCCCTATTATTAGGCAGACTGAGGCAGTTTCTCAGCTGCAGGAGTTTACCGTATACCATGCAGCTGTGGACAAGTTTACATAGCGACCACTAAATGCACTGTACAAACATGAATCAAGGAACATGAGAGACACTGCAGACTGGGCCAGCCAGAAAAATCAGCAGTAGCAGAACATGTTATAAACCAACCTAGACACAAAATGTTATTTAAAAACACAGAAATTCTGGACCAGGCCAACAACTATCATGTCAGAATGCACAGAGAAGCTATTGAAATCCACAAACACCTGGACAACTTCAACAGGAAAGAAGAAACCCTAAAAGTAAACAAAATCTGGCTTCCAGTTTTGAAAAACAATACTGTAGAATCAAACCTCAACACTTACAAAGGAATTTCACCCAGGGACAAGGGGATTTCCAGCAGATAATGAATGGGCCATCAACCATCCATTAGCCAAACAGACACTAATCATCCTTGCATTTCTATACCCAGAAACTAACCATTCAGTTACACAAATTTACATATACCATACTCCCCAACAGGGGTTCACAATATATAAACTCCACACACACTCCTACCCAACCATTCTCTGAAGATGCCAGCCACAGATGCAGGCAAAATGTCAGAAAGAAGCTCTTCCAGAACAAGGCCTCAAAGCCCAGAAAAAAACCAAGGAAAATCTTTGAGGCGGTTTCCTCAAGCAGATGGTTTAGAGTACCATGAAAAGGCAATGTGCTAGTTTGGTTACTGCTTGCGTGTGTGTCTGTACATGTGTCTGCATCTGTACACACAGGCATGCCATTTAATCTTAACTACATCCAAGATCAGTTTGGGCCTTAATGTCTTGCTTTGCACTAAGTTGGACTACTCTTTGCTCTCACAGGCATTTGCTTGCTGTTGTTGTGTGCCTTCGAGTTGTTTCTGAATTATGGCAACCCTAAGATGAACCTATCACAGGGTTTCCTTTGCAAGATTTGTTCAGAGGAGGTTTGCCATTGCCTTTCTCCCAGGTGGAGAGAGTCTCACTTGCCCAAGGTCACCTAGTGGCTACCACAGTCTTAATTCATCACCCATTCTCAGGGTATTCTTTTAAAATGCATATACCATGGATTAAAACCTCGGATCATCTGCATGCAGAGAGATGTTCTGATTTTCAGTCGTTATGACTTCAGCCTACAACTAGCCTAGTGTGTGTGTGTGTGTGTGTGTGTTTAAAGGTCATTGGATGGTCAGCCTGCAGTCTGTCTGGAATGGTATCTAATGTGCAACAGTAAACCAACATTGTGTTGGGCAACAGTTGGCTGCACAAACAGTTGTGAAAGTGTACTTGGGGATTAAGCCAAAAAGCATCTGTTTGCCTGTGGCTTTTTGTAAAGCTAGATTAATCTCAAGCCTGATAGTACTTTACAATAATTCATATACATTATATGATTCCACCCTTTGCCCCTCCATGCCTTAATCATCCAATCAGAAAGGCTTAATCAGTAAACAAACAAATAAACAAACAATGGGCAATCACTCCTTTGCAAATGTAGTTTCATTTGCACAACCTGTTCCTTTGTTCTAAAAGTTGTACATTAGTGAAGTTTGAAGTACCGTATGTGATGTACAGGTTTTCTTTTGAAAGGTGTGAACAATATTGCTTTAAATGTTGTAAATTAAGTTACTGTTTCTACCTTCCAACTGTCTCGATTTGGTAGGGGCAGCCCTGTTTAATCTTCTGCTGTCCCCTTTTTAAAGCTGTCTTTAAAATGTCCCATTTCTCTCTCCTTTTCTCACTTTCCCCCTTCATCTTCAGCTTATTTCAATTGCTGCTGAGTTTAAAGTACAAAAATACTTTGCACTCAGTTAACTCAGCAAGAGGGAGAGGTGATCTTACCCTTCTTGAACTCAATACATAAATTCTGTGGCTTTTCTGCTTAAAGTAATAGTTTTCTGTGTTCTTCATTATTATTAACCGATACCTCTTATTTCCTGGCCACACCTTTTTGACTACACTATGAATGTAACTTAGCCACATATGTCCCAGCTTTCATCTGTGAAATGTTGGCAGGTATGCTGTTTGGATCAAATGGCACACAGGGTTTCTTTTGAAGGTATTTCTCTGGTTGCAATACAATAGGACCCCTGTATCTGCTGATTTATTATCCACTGATTCAAATCCGCTGGACACAAAACAGCACAGCTACCATAGAGTCTTCCTAGAAAATGTCTAGAGATGCATCCTCTCTAGACATTTTCTAGATCCTCCAAGGCAATTTAAAACCAGTCCTTATTAGTCCAGGACAACAGAAAATACCTTTTGGATATTATTTTTAAAAACTGAAAACTAAAGCAACAAATAATGTAGACTCTCAACACATTTACCCCATCCAAAAGTGCCCTAAGTATCATATGGAACAAATTCTAAATAGCACTTAATGTACTTAATGAAGTGGGCTCATGCTGTGATCATATTTGTGAGTCTTTAAGATACCAACAAGTCTCTATTATTTATTTATTTATCATAATAAAAGTCATTCTGGAAAAATTAATCCTGATCCTTCCTGTTGCCAAATAGTCGTTCCTGGTTCAGGGTAAAAGAACACTTTTAGCGCTGAAATTACATTCCAATTTGGGAAGAATTTATGTTCCAGCAGCAGTTGGGGCTGAGACCATGAGATTGGGCTGGATGTAATGGTTACCAGTTTGATTTAGGTGCTTCATTATAGTAGTTAAGAGGAAGCCAAATGAAGCTCAAGCTACAGGTACATAGCCAATACTGGGGTGTAATCCTTTGAATTATCTACCTGCTAATTCATTTTAAGTATTATAATGCTAGTAGATACCATGATTCTGTGAAATGAGGCAGGATAAGATTACTGATTGGCAAGGTGCATGCTTTGCGGGTGGATACCAATTCTTGGTATCTTTAGTTGAGAAAATCTTAGGTACTCGAACCAGGAAAGACTCCTGGAGAGTGAAAACAGACAAGATTGGGCTAGATGAACCAACAGTGTAAATCCATGTAAGCCAGGAGAACATTTGGCCTTCCAGATACTGTTGAGCTACACCTCCCAGCATGCCTCACAACTGACTAGGGTTTGCAGAAACTTGTAGGAACTGGAATCCCAACAATATCTGGAGAGTCATAGGGTGTATCTTCACTGCACAATTACAACTGTTTGATACCACTTTAACATCCATGACTCCACCCTGTGAAATCCTGGGGTTGGTGTTTTCATAAGGTGTGCTCAGAATTATTTGCCAGTAAGCTCTAGTGGTAGGAAGTGCTGCTGCTGCTGTTGTGTGCCTTCAAGTCATTTCTAGTTTATGGTAACTCTACATTGAATCTATCATGGGGGTTTCTTGGACAGATTAGAGGAAGTTTGGCATTGCCTTCCTAAACCTAACTCAAACCACTTCCCCACACCAGTTCTTTGGGCAGGGGGAGAGTACCTCACCAAATTTTACAAATTGCAGGGATTCCATAGGATGCACCCATGGCAGTTAAAGTGGTATCAAAATATTAAAATTTTGCAGTGTGGATGCACCCATAGGATACCCTGCCCTGCTAAAAGGATATATCACATGTTGAAACAGCATCCTTCTTGTACTGGGACACTATTGGGTTTGGTTTCTATGTCATATTTCTTATTGCTAAACCCAGCTGGATTTTTTGTTTCCTCCACCAGATGAACGAGAGGCAGTCCAGAAGAAGACATTCACAAAGTGGGTTAACTCTCACTTGGCACGTGTGTCCTGTAGAATCACAGACTTGTACACTGATCTTCGTGATGGACGGATGTTGATCAAACTGCTGGAAGTTCTTTCAGGAGAGAGACTTGTAAGTTCCTGTCCAAATATCCCTATGTTGTTCCAGTTTTAAGAGACCTAACCTGATTATTTCTTTTCTTTATTTATGATTTTTTTAAAAAACAAACCAATGGAGCAATTAATAGCATTAATAAAATATGCAGATTGTCCTTAATTTGTATATTTTTTCTGCTGCGGTATTAACTTCATTTGAGTAAAAAGTACAGGAGACAAGAGCTATGCCTATGAACTCCTATGAGGCCAAAGTTTGGAAATATTGTGTTACAAGTAACATTGCTACCATGTAATGTGTTGTTCGGAGGATAGCTTGAGGAACAATGTTATTTTTCTTTTGTTTAGAATGCTAACATTAGCACATCATATTTTATGGACAACCAGCAGTATTTATTCTTAATGTTATACATTATTTCATAAATTACTGTGACTCAGGAGAAAAGGGGGTAGCCATTTTCTATTTTATTTTTTAAAGGACCAAAGCTTTTAATTGATTCTGTATTATTTTAAAGTATGTATGTTTGGCCCGCACAAAGCTGTCCTCATACTTGATTTAATTTTTAAAAACTTTTTATTAATTTTTTTCTTTGTGTACCTTGTTTTGATTCATGTTGTGACCTGCCTTGAGTCCCATTTGGGAGAAAGACAGTATATACAGGTTGACCCCCCCCCCCATCCATGGATTCAGTATCTACAGTTTCACTTATTCACGTAAAAAAAAAAAATGTTCTCTCTAGGCATTTCTAGGCCAAAGAAATGCCTCCAGTGTGATTCTGTAGTCAACCTCTGGTGTTCATCTCATTGAAAATAATAAGGTTCCCTATTATCCACGGTTTAAGGTATCCACATGTGTGTGTGTGTGTTGGAACGTATCCCCTGCGGATACAGGTGGTGGTGGTGTCAACCTGTATGTAAAAGAAACTATTGAAAATATGTGGTAGTAATACACTGCCCCCAACCCAGTTCTAATATTAAGATGTTATATGAGTTAAAGGACTAAGTAAATGGATAATTGAAAAACAGAGGCAGGGGGAGTTACACATGTAAGATATAGATGTATTCTTTCTCAAGCTTGCTACCACTTTCTGTGTAACAACTATCACTGTATTGGTTTAAAAACCTACTACTGAATTCTAGTAGGTATTTGGAAGGGTAGATTAACCTTTGTATAAACCATAGTGTTTCTTAGTCTTTGCTTCTGGATCAGCCAAAAATGTTGTTTTAAAAGTGGACTATAATAATAATTTTTAAAAAAGGAATGGCTAAGTGCTTCATAAAAGTGTGGCGAGGGAAAAGTAGTAAAATAATTCCTTTCATAAATTAGTCATGGAAAAACCACATTTGTTCTTCCCCCACATTTCATCATTATCACCCGCGGGGGGGTGGGATACTATAACACAGGGCCTTGCTGGCATACTCTTTAAAACAAACATCAGCCTTTTAGTATATTTCCCCAGTGTTCCAGCAAACGCTCCCCTCCCACCCCGTTTTGGTGTCAAACTACATTTTGCTTTGTCCCATAAAACTTCATTTAAAAAAAGTACCAAATTATTTCAGAGATCATTTTCATGTGCACCAAGTTGTCAGCTCTGATGTTTATCATGTCACCACATAAAATAGGTCACAAGCTAGACACTGTTGGAGGCAAGACAGTAGGCTAAAGAAATCTTTGGTCTGTGCCAAAAGAGTTCCTTTTGTGTCCTTATGTGTACTAGAAACCTATTCACACAATGAAAGTCATCTACTTTCATTTTGAGAGGAGAAGTAGTGGGTTACAGACATGTATACCTTAAGCTCTTTTCCTCATTTAAATTTAATGTCTGTTTCCAGTGCTGTCCTGGCTGTACCAGTAATAGGAATCAAAAGCCTGTAAGTGTTCTATGAACAGCCAGGCCACCATGTAGACCAGGAGTGGGCAAAGTCTAGCCTGTGGGTTGTAAGTGCATCCCTGCTCAGTTAAACAAAATTATATTTTCCCCAAATTATCCTGCCCCCACCATCTATGGGCATTTGCACCATGTTTTTGGGTTAAACCTGGAAGTAAACTTTTTTCAAAAGGCCTATCCAGGGACTAAAATAACCCTGGAGCCCTAAAGACATGGAGAAAACACATCCCCTCACAGCAACTAGAAGGGATGGGTGGGGTTGCAGTAGAGTGTTTGGTTATGGGGTACAGTCCCCCAAGGTCTCCTAGGAGGCTTATGCATCCCCCTAGCTTCCCACAATTGCCCATCCCTGTGCAGGTTTCCAATTACACCCTATAGTGTAGGACAGAAAGAAGAGAAGGGTTGTCCCAGAGAATGGGAGATACTTTTCTGTCCCAAGACAGAAAGCCAGACAGTCCACATTTACCCCATATTCATCCTAGCCTATTCTGTGGGCTCAAGAACTCCACAATTTGGCCACTGGGGTAGAAACTGTGGCCCTGCTACCTTAGAGATTCTGGGAGGTGTTATTCCAAGCTGTACATGGGAAGCATCAAAACAGTTCAAACTAGTCTTTGAGCTGAGTTTATTTCACCAAAGTTTACTTAATATAAAATAGCATTGCCCATATTTGTTTACTAAGTGTGTTTGGCTGTCCTGAGCAACCTACATGTGGGAAACTCCTAGAGTCATCATAATTTATATATAACAGACATTTCTTAACTTTGTTGCCTCAACTTTAGAATGAACAGTGCTTTTAGCAATCTGTATTTAAAGAGCACATCCTAGCATGCATTCCACCGCAAACAAGCATCTAGATAAGGTGGTTTGTGAAAACCTTGAGATAATTACAAGCATTCCACAGTGTGTTAGCCAGATTAGCTCTTAAATCCTGTTTACTGAGGCTCTTCTACTTGTGTTTTTTCCCCT
Organism: Gambelia wislizenii; assembly: GCA_030847615.1. Classification (NCBI taxonomy): domain Eukaryota; kingdom Metazoa; phylum Chordata; class Lepidosauria; order Squamata; family Crotaphytidae; genus Gambelia; species Gambelia wislizenii. The sequence goes on along the minus strand of JAUMIR010000001.1, from coordinate 18,038,680 downwards.
CTTTGCACATGCTAATATTTATTTTGAATTAAGCACATGGTTGGAGAAATGAGTGTTTTATCATGTCTAAAGTCAAGGATGTTCTCCTGGATTGTACAATCCAGAATTTGGAAAAAGTGTCTCTAAAGGCTATTTCCAACATTCCAGAACATGGAACATGGATTTTTTTGGACCACAATTCCCAGAATCCCCTAATCAGCAGACATGCTGGCTAGGAGATTCTGGGAGTTTTGTTCCAAATGGTAAATTTTGGAAGCCCTGCACTGTTATCTTTCAGTTCACATTTGAAAAGAGTCTTGAGAAGCAGCTTCAAAAGCACTTGTGTCCTGCTACATAGCTGGAAAAGGTCCAGAGTCACCCTTGCATTTCACAACTCTGCTGTTTCATCTTCATCTTCATGAAATCAGAACTGCAGCAATGGGATGTAAAAGTGCTCCTGTTTGACCATTTTCTGGCTTTCTCTGTTTATGTTTTCAAAATAGAAGTGGAATTTGTTACAGAAAAACCCCTCCAAAGAATCTTGGGATATGCCAGAGACATATAAAATATTGTGGTGTTAATTTTTGTAGCAAGTTTATACAGGACGGACGGACGGACACACACACACACACACTGTATGTGCGGGACCAGTATCTGTGGTTTCAATTATCTATTGTCAGAAAAATATTATCTCTCTAGGCATTTCCTAGGTCCTCCAGCACAAGACTGACAACTTCCGCTGAAAGTTACCACAGAGTTGTGCTGGAGATGCCTAGAGAGGCGGCCTCTCTAGGCATTTCCTAGGTCCTCCAGCATGATTCTATGGGGTTTGCTATTACCCGCGGTTTCAAGTATTTGCGGTAAGTCTGGGAACATATCTCCCACACATACAGGGGGTGATCTGTATTTCATTAGATGTATGAAAGGAAATAACAGTAATTGTTATGTGCTTTCAAGTTGACTCTGACTTATCATGACCCTGTCATAGGGCTTTCTTCATAGAATTTATTCAGAGATGATTTGTCATTGCCCTCCTCTGAAGCTGAGAGAGGGACCTGCCTGAGGTCACCCACTGGATGTCCATGGCTGAGTGGGGATTCAGTTCCTAGTATCCTAAGTCCTAGTCCAGCACTAGAAACCAGTACAGCACACTGGTTCTCAAGTACATTGTTATAGGTGCCTTAAATGTGGCTGCTTACAATAATTATTGTTGAGGGGAATGTATAGGAACAGAGATTCCACCTGAACATTAGGAGGAACTTTTTGACAGTAAGAGCTGTTTGGCAGTGGAACACACTCCCTCGGAGCGTGGTGGGGTCTCCTTTCTTGGAGGTCTTTAAACAGAGGCTGGATGGCCATCTGTCAGGGATGCTTTGATTGTGATTTCCTGCATGGCAGAGGGTTGGACTGGATGGCCCTTGTGGTCTCTTCCAACTCTATGATTCTATAGATTCCTGAAGGAAGCATTCACCTGATTAACAGATTCATTCAGGCTGATCTGTATTAGTCCTAGAACGCATTTCTTAACATAAATTTGTTGCTACTTGTTGTATATATAAGCCCCTGAATATTTGGAAAAATCAGAGAAAAATGACAGGTAACACTTTTACTCTACAAAGTTATTAGGGAATGGACTGATTTTAACCCAAGAGGCTAGCCTATAAAGCAAAGATGGGTTCACGTTGCTGTCAATATGCTCTTGAATGGCAACTCCCAGCATCCATAGCTAGCATAACCAATGGCAAGAAAGAGAGAGAGATCCTGGGACTTGCAGTTCAGCAACATTTGGAGGGCCGTAGTTTCCTAGCCACCCCCTCTTATGAAGGTCACTTGAACAGGTAATTTTAAAAACACAACATACTACTTTCCTGCTTGCAAAGTGGGAGTGAATCCAATCCGATCAGCATGAGAATTCAGTTAGCTACACAATTTGGGACTTCTTTCACTCCTGAATAGAAACCTGTGCATGTGTACACACGTACACACACACACACACAGACAGACACACGAGAAAAAGAGAGGGGAGGGAATGAGAGAAAGATGCAGACTCTGTTACATAATAGCGCTATTTGGACCTTTAACAATAATTTCTTTATAATTTCTGAAAAGCCCAAAGGTCACTTCATATAAACAAATCCTCACTGCTGAATTTTGCCCTTTATTGCACTAAGAGGGAGAAGATTAGAAGGAATTAAAAGCGCCTTGCTTATGTGTGCCTTGCACATAACTGAAATTCTTAAGCAAACATAAACACAGTGAGCAGGAAAGCCAGTTTGCATTCCTCTGTGTCCAGCCTCCTCGTCCCAGTTTTACAGTTTAGTAGTCTCATTTGAAAGGTTTTAAGTGGAGGAAATGTGTTTATTATTATTTACATCATGGAGTATGTCTCTGTAAGCCTGTGGAGTAGGTCAGCATTAATCCAATAACAGAGCAAGGAACTCAAAGACATAGCCTTGTCAGTCTGGAATATCAGTAATCAAGGGGTCTTGTAGCACCTTTGGGACTAACAGAAAGAAGTTGTAGTATAACCTTTTGTAGACTTGGTCTACTTCCATAGATGCTGGAATGAACTGGTGCCCAGGAGCAAACCTTATAAGCAGGCTGTTGAATAGCCATAGAAATACAAAAGAAATGCAAAACTAGTGGATGTGGTGACAGGGGACTAGTTAGTTTAAGGATGGTCATTAAGGGACAAAGGCAAGAGGAAAGATGTAGCCTAAGGCCAGGGTGGGTGGATGACCATATAAATGGTGGAGAATAAGGAACCGAATCTTAACCTTCTAATTACTGTCTTTCTGTCAACCACAGTAGATCTTGAGCTTCAAAAGCAGTCAATTCTGTTCTGTGTGAATGTATGTTCTTTCCAAAATCAAGTTCTTTTGGTGAACACTTTTACTTCACTTCCAGTGGCTAATATCTAAGGCTGACACTAAGTATAGTCAGTAGTGAGCAGACAGTGTGGAGAATAAGATATCTGCTAATATGGCCTTGTAGACAAGACCACAGGGATTATTCAATTTTTAAAAAATCTGAATGAGAAAGCAATCACCTGTATTTCTGTGCTGCTGCAGAGAAAGAAAAGCTTCTTCTTCCATGGACAGTACAGAAACACAATGAGCTAGCTTAGTAAGAATAAAGCATCCTACTCTTTCCCCGTTAAACCTGCTTGCTCACCTGCATAGAATTTCCAGTCACCTGAGGTGACCAGATGAGTTTTTGACTAAGGCAGTGTAAAGAGTTGTGTATACAGTAATAATAATGTCTGATGAGTGTTATAACTTTAGGTAATTTTTTCAATATCTATGACTCCACAGTGCACATGCATCAAGGGTGGAAATATGTTAAGGATGGACTAAAAATGACTTCTTAAAACATACCTAATACCCTGCTGTGTCTGTCCAGTGCAAAAGAGAGACTGTTAGAGGTGGTCATGAATGACTTGTCATGATGTCCTTGTTGAGGAAGCCCTGATAAATTTCTAAGGACTTTATCAGAGGAGGCAGGTAAATCTCAATTACATCAGGATACTACTGCCTTCCGTTGGGGATTATCACATGGCACCGTCCCTCTCCTGTTGTTCTTCTTTGGGAGACCATTTGAAAAATGTTTCTTTTTATTAACAAAAAAATCAGTTGATGACCTTTCCCACTTCTGTTGTGCTATGATTTCCTGTGCAAAAGTCCACTTGTGCTTTTATGCCAATTTGGGGCAGTCATTGGGTGTGCGTCAGTCCACCTCGAATGATCAGGGAAGGAGGAGAAGGGGTGGAAGTTTCAATTTGATTTCCTTTCAATTGGCAAAGTAACTGAGCAAGTTGTTAAATCCCCCCCATATTAAAAAAATCCATTGCCAAATGACCGCTTTCCCCCCTACACACAACTGGGGCTTGTCAGAGATGCCAAAACTTTGTTCACTGCCCCCACCCCACCTCCTTTTCCAGCCTGTTCTGGAGTCCCTACATCCCTCCCCCCCCCTCTCTCTCACACATACACACGCCTGGAAATGTAAGAAGAAAAGAGTCTTAGAGTTTTAAAAATCATATACAGTATTTTATTAACCCATTAATTCTTGCTTTCTTCTAGCTTCAGACTTAACTAATCGCTGGCAGATGAAAGCCAGCATCGGGAATAGATCAGACAGATATACAGTATCAGTAGCTGCTGGCTTTCATCTGCCAGTAATTAGTTAAGTCTGAAGCTAGAAGTCTGGTCTATTCCAATCAAGAATCCCCCTCCTACATATCCAACCAGAAAAAAGGCCCTTTTAAACTTAGGACTATTTTCATTCATATTTCTGTGGGGAGGACATGTGTGTGTGTGTGCACATGTGGTTGCATGCACCAAACTAGAGAACGGGGCAGAGATAATACCTTGGAGGAGGTAGTGTGTGGGCTGCCCCAAATGCTATGTGTGATAAGCTTTTAGCGCAAATGAATGCTATAATCTTGAATGGTTCAGAAGGTGTGAAAGAAAAGAGAGCAGTCCCGATTGAATAGCGTTTTTAGAAACAACACTATTGTAGTGGGAGAAAAGCCTGGTGGGATAAAGCTCTAAGAAATACATGTCATAAATCCCAGGCAGAGATAATGGAATTTGGAATTTGGGCAGATAATTTTCAGTGTCACAGCACTTCAAGTCACATTATGCTCTTCACAAATTTCTTATGCTCAACTTTTGAAGGTACAGGAAACCTGTCCTCGATCACACATGGTTATTCTAGGTGTCAGAGGTATCTTTCGTACAGGCACTGATAGACAGAATGAGAAAATATTCCACAAGTTAGTTTCGACCCACATTTCCAGAGATACGTACATATAGTCAGCCCTGAATATCCATGGATGGTGCCTCCATGGATTCTACCATGCATGGCTTGAAAATTCTCCACCACCAAAAAAAAAAAAATATATTAAAAAATCCAAACAGCAAACCTTGATTTTGCTATTTTATGTAAGTGGCACCATTTTACTATGTCATTGTATATAATGGGACTTGAGCATCCACAGATTTTGGTATCCATGGGGGATCCTGGAACCAAACCCCAGTGGATACTGAGGGCCCACTATATCTTAGGGAGCAGAAAGTAAAGATTAGGGCTCTTGATTAACATGATCCTTTTAATTAAAAAAACTAGGGCTTTAATCATTAAGCCCATAAAACGCTGTTTTTCTGATTTCCAAGGTTCTAGATGTGCACAACTAATCTTGACAAGTATTCTTATTTCTTTTTTAAAAGATAACAAAAATAATGTTACACAGTAGTGCTCCTGAATCTTCATGTTCTTCTGGTGGAGGTAGTAAATTGAGTAGCACATGACCATACTGGAGAGCAAAGTTATTACTGTTCTTCTTACCACAAATCAGCTAAGGATTTCTACAGCCCACAGGTCTTAATTACTATTCTGTGTATTCCAGCAGTGATAATTAAGACTATTCAGGCAGATAGGTTGTTTTCTAGGCTACCTAAAAAATACCTTGTCTATGGCATTCATTTCTTCTCCACACCAGATTTCCTCTCTCAAGCCTGTTTCTCATGGAGAGGTTTGGTTGAGTCAGGAATTTTGCTTGCCTGTTCCTCTTATTTTTAGTTCAGACATCACAACAAACCATGGTTTGACCAAATCATAGCTTATAAGGCGTATTCAGAAAAGCTTTCATGTATCAAGAACTGGAGGAAGTAGGGGAAGATGATAACAATAATGATAATTAGTAGTAGTACCAAAGTTGTGGGGTTAATGGAAATGGTTTCATCCAACTGTCTAACTGGAAGTTTTTATCAACATCTGCATTGGAAGGATGGAGGAGGAGGGCTGGAGAAACACAGGCTTTCGGTGTCAGGTTACAGCAGCACATCTTCAGTAAACGACAAAGCTTGAGTTAGGAAAGTGTGATTCTGCTGTAGCTATGTGTGTCTGCCTACAACAGGGAAAGTAAATGGCAGCTGCCTTCAGAATCTGTTATTGAACATGCATAAATGAGCAAAACATAGTGGAAAGGGGAAAGAAGATATGCCTGAGTCAACAGCTATCTCCAGCATGTTAAAAAAAGAAGCATAGATTTCTGAGTCTGATCACCAATGTGGATATCACAGGAAAAGCACTTGCAGAGCTTGGTAATATTACTTTTTTGGACTACAGCTCCCAGAATCCTCTTCCTCCTCCCCCGCCCCACCCTGCCCAAGTTAATACAACCATGTTTTCTTGCAGGTCTAATTCCTTTATGATTTTTTGAATCTTCAAGACTGTTGAAGAAACAGGAAAGTTTCTGGGTCTGGTTTTTAATATCCAGTAAGATTAATGGAGAGCCAGCATGGTGTAGTGGTTTGCGAGTTGGACTGTGACTCTAAAGAGCAGGGTTCAAATCACAGAAAACCCCATGATAGATTTTCCTTAATGTCACCGTAAGTAAAAAATAACTTGAAGGCACATAACAACCAGACTAATGAGTCCTCTTGTATAAATGCTGTTGCTCAGATTTGATTCCTGCTATTCTGCCTCCTGAGTGAGAATCTAGAGCAACAGCAAACTGCTTATTTCTGAGTCACTGATGTCACAGATTGGTGACACAAGCAAAATATTAACATTTATGCCATATGTTGACACTAACTTGCCATAGGCTATGTAAATGCAGCTTTACTAAAGTTTGGTTTTGCTACAGCTGCTTCACTGGTGAGTTAAGTTACATTTACTGAATGGAACAAAACCCTGCCTTAAAAGTTTGGAGTGAATACCCCTGTTGCCTAGTTGAGAAGGAAGGATGTTTCCTAGTAGTGGAATGTCCTATCCAGAAAAGCCCAGCAGGCGCCTACATTAATGTCTTTTCAGCACCAAGCAAAGAAGTTTTTATTTTCCCAGTGTTTTCAAAGTCTTTTAAACTTAAAAAAAAGAAGAAAAAGAAGAATGATGTGCTGTATATTTAGTATGGTTAATTTAACTCTGGAACGTACGCCTTTGACTATCTGTAACAACCAATTATTGTTGTGTGTCTTTATTTTTTTAGATCTCTACTTCAGAACAGTTTTAGGTAGAGGGAGTTTAGGAAGACACAGCTGTATTAGTTTGATCCTCACTCATATATTTGTTCTTTTTCTTGGTTACCCCATACTTGTATAAGTGTTGACTCGCCATTCAACAGCTTCATCAAGTTTATTTGTCTGTGGCACAATGTCCATTACAAAATATTACAAAAACACACCAGAAAAGTATCTACAAAATACAAGGAAAATACAGGAATAAAATCAATTAAAATTACAGGGGAAAATGCTGGGGCAACAATAGGGCTACAACCACTGGTCCCCTTTGCAGTCCACTGCTGATGTTTTTAGAAATTTGCAATGGATTTTTTGGGGTGCTACTGTGAAGGTGGACACCTTAAGTGTAATAAATTTGGAATGGTCTGCCAACAGGTTACAAATAATATCATTCAACAACTGATTGAATGGATAGACTCTAGTTGAAACTGTCAATAAGGTTCAGGACAGATTAACAGTATAGAGGACTTTGATAATGTTTGCATATTGTAGTTTATATCTATACATTTAAAAAAAATGAGAAATGACCATAATTTAATTAGAAATACAATGCATCTCACTATAGTGGAGAAGACTGTGACTAGGTGACACATGACCCATTCTACACTATGTTATCATAGCAGTATTGTTCCACTTTAACTGCCATAGTTCCATCCTGTAGAATTCTGGGAGTTGCAGTTTAGGGAGGGGCATTTAGAGTTTTCAGCTAGGGTGTCCTCAGAAAACTACAAACACCAGGATTCCATAGGATGCAGCCACGACAGTTGAAGTGGAATAATAGGATGGTGATTGCATAACGTGGATGGGCCACAGGTGATTTGCTTAGTTTGCTGCCCTGGTCCTCATTGTTGCTGAGCAGCTTCAAACCAACCAGTCTTTCTTCTTTGGATTCTTCTGTCTTTAATCTGCTCTTGGACTGGGCAGCAAGCCTTTGAACAGATGTCTGTCCTCTGACAGGCTTTCAGGTACAGGACCATTCTCTGTCAGTGAGAGAAGGCTCACTTCTTTCCCTGCAAGGTTATCCTCTGGCAGAGAGCTGGGATTGCAATGTGAAGGGAGTGGTGCATAGCTGGTAGAGGTGGGACCTGGTGGGGTGGAATAGACCGCTGGGTGGGAATAAATGGGAGCAGAACATGGAGCCTATTAGACATGGTGCACAGCAGAAGTTCTCAAGCCATGGACAAAAGCACCCTCTCTTTGGTTTTGGATACTGACACTGAGATTTTACCCCTTTCCCTAAAGACACTTAGAAAGAAACGAAAACCTTGACATTTAGTGTCAGACCCTGAGTCCTGCTGGCCCTCCTGAGGCAAGTGCACCTTTATGTACTAGAAATTTTAATCTTGGGTAGGCCTTAGGAAACAGTGGACCACTGTGTTTGGGAAGAGCAGTTCTCATAACATATTTGGCTTTTCTGAGGTAATGACCTGAAGCAAGCTGAATGGCTGTTTTGCTCCTGATGAGTGCTTTCCCATGGGCTCAGCTAGACAGGAGAATTAATTGCATTAATTCACCATTGCAGCAGCATTCATTTGTCTCCACGCTGCATTTGCAAGATCACTGCCACAGGAAGCTATCCATGTTTGATGTTCACACAGAACATGCCCACAAGTAAAGATGGTGGCCACAAGTGAATTACCTGAGCTATTATTTCCCCAAAGCTCCCTCCCTTTTGTAAACCCTGCTTGTTAAATCAGAGATGCAGAAGACCGATCTGCTTAATTTTTTTTTTCTCAGCCACTTGAAAAAAGCACATGATCACTTCCATGAAAATCAATAATTGTGGCTCCAGCCAGTTTGTCGCTGGAAAGCCTACCCCCACACATGTCTGACCAATCACATTTTGACATCCGGGATATGTCCCAATTCAGATAGGTTATTCAAATGGACTGGATTGTGCATTTCCACATATTTTTAAAAAAGCTTTGTGATAAACAGTGAAGAAGATTTTTTTCACCATCTAGATAACACCCACGTGTACTATATGTGGAGAAGGACGTCGCCACAAACTTTCCAGAAGTGTTTGTTTATTATTTGGTTTATATCCAACCTTTCTCCCAGGGTTTGGGCGTCAGGCAGCTTCTATCATAAGTAAAGAGTCTCTCTACTTCCCCAAATTATACATATGTAAATGTGAAGATCAGGCCAGTTCTCACAACAGTCAGTTTATGAGGTAATGGCCTGAAGCAAACTGCATGGCTGTTTTGCTCATGACAAGTGCTTTTCCATAACTACAGTTGTCCCTTCACATTCTCTGGGGTTTGGTTCCAGTACCCCCATGAATACCCAAATCCGTGAATACTCAAGTCCCATTATATGCAATGGCATAGCAAAATGGTGTCCCTTATATAAGATGACAAAATCAAGATTTGTTTTTTTGAATTATTATTTTTTAAAGAATATTTTCAAGCTGTGAATACTTAAATCCATGAATGCCAAATCCATGAATGTGGAGGGACAACTACCATGTATGGACCAGTACATTATTACAAATCTTCCCAAAGGGTCTGAGTGTATTTAATCTATTTGATTTAGGCTTCTTCTTCCAGGGTTGGAAGCCAAGGCCTCTTCCAACATAATTAAAATGGTTCCAGTAAAACACACAAAATGTTGTTATTGTGTGTCTCATTTGGACCTAAGACAAGTTTATCATGGAGTTTTCTTGACCAGATGACCCTTACAATCCAGTGAGTTTCCATGGTTGAAATGTGGCTTTGAACCCTAGTTTACCAGAGTCCTAGTCCAACACTCAAACTGCTATACTATGCTAGGTCTTCATTTAATCATAGTTGGGTAAAGGGCACTAGTTCTAGGGACAGTTGTGTCTCAGCCCCCCTCCTTCTTTTTATGAGCTAGATTAAGTCTCTGAGTGTAGGCTTTTTACCTGGCTGGATGAGGCTTAAACTACATCTGTATCCACAGATTTTGCATCCATGGATTCAACCTTCCACAGCTTGAAAATACTGTATTTAAAAAAAAATCCAAAAAGCAAACTTTGATTTTACCATTTTATATAAGCAACACCATTTGTATATAATGGGATGTGAACATCTATGGATTTTGGTATCCACGGAGGGTCCTGGAACCAAACCCCAGTGGTATTTAGCGTGTATCATTGCATCTGACCTAACTCTACTTTGTTTAAATTATGAGTTCTTTAACAAGTCATAGTTTAATATCTTGGCTTGTTTCAGAAAACCATAGTTTGCACTAACCAGGTTTCCTCCGGTTCATACGTAATGCTAATCTATGTTTAGCTTTAAAGAAGAAGTCACTGTTTCTAGTCTCATCCTTCAGTTGTACCTGACAAGGAAGGGGGATTACATGAGCCCAAAGTTCACTTTGCTTTCATTGTTAAAACCTTTTTAATACAACAACTTGACAAATGATCTTAATGTTTTTGGGGTTTTGTTTGTTTGTTTTTTCTACAGTTTGCATTTTTGTCTGCAATGTTTCACTCTAGCATTGCTGAGTGACTTCCTCCTTTCTTGTTCTTTTAGAAAAGCTGACTGGAACAAAATTCTTCTTCCTCACAATCTATCTGATTTTTCAAAAGAACTTCCCAAGCCATTCTAAAGTCCTCATCTCCCGAGGTCTCCTCAATCAGTCCTGGCTGCAACTCTGACTGGCCCTTTGAAAAAAGGCTTTACATGTTTGGCAGACAAGTGTTCCCTGGACACTTACCAGTTCTCATTACTGCATGCATGCAAAGCTTTATTTGCTTGTTTAGCACTTTCCCACCACTGCAAGGAATGTGAGTTGCAAAAAGACAAGAATTGAGTGTTTCAGTTAAATTTAACTAGCACTATGTAGACACCATATTTTAAAATCTAACTTTGGGCAAGCCAAGGAGGAAAATCTTTGGCTAGGCTTGTCCCCATAGAACGTAGCTAGCAAAATGTGTAGAGTGTGAGGGTGAGATAGACACTGTGTTTGCAAAAGTTACTTTTTTTGGAGTACACATGGCAGAATCCCCAGTCAGCATCGTCAATGCTGGGAGTCAGCCTCTAAAAAGTAATTTTTTCCCCAGTCTTAGTCCAGGGGGCTGTCTAAACAGTGAAATGACTCCTCGTTGAATTTGAGAAGTCTACTTGTCTTAATAGACAAGTTCGGAAGGAGGGGGCCCAAAACGGCAAACAATCCAAGGGAAAAACCTTCACAGCTTTCCCCAGAGTTTTTTGAAAAACAGCGAGGGGTGTGCGCACACACACACACACACACACACACCCGTTAGGACAGCAGTTTGATAGGAAATGTTGTCCAAGAGTACAGGAAGCATGAGACTGATTGGCTGGACAAGTGCAGGGTCAGGGCTTGCTGATAAGACAAACACCCACAGCTGCCATTTTTTTTCACCTTTAGCAAGCAGTAGGGGAACCCTGCTGCCACCGCAGGGACTGAGGAAGGGTGGAGGGGTCTTTTGTCTCAGCTGTCATGTTGGATGCGAAGCTTATGGGGGCTGCTGGGGCAAAACACCATTAAGACATGTCACAGCTGCTGCGACTTGCTATTACTGTGGGGCACTGTTTTTCCCCCCTGTCGTATAGTTGGGACCCAGATCTCCATCAAATAACCAGCTTGATACTTTATGCAAACTACTACAGTTGTCCCTTCATATTCACTGGGGTTTGGTTTCAGGACCCACCCACCCCCGTGGATACCAAAATCCGTGAATACTCAAGCCCCATTTTATGCAATGGCATAGCAAAATGGTGTCCCTTATATAAGATGGCAAAATCAAGGTTTGCTTTTTGGATTATTACTTTTTAAAGAATATTTTCAAGCCGTGAATACTTAAATTCGTGGATACCAAATCTGTGGACATGGAGGGACAACTGTATATGTTTTAAGGAGTCTGTGTGGTCTAGTGGTTTGAATGTTGGACTGTGACTCTCGGAGACCAGGATTTGAATGCCAGCTTGGCTGTGGAAACCCACTGGGTGACCTTGGGCAAGTCACATTCTCTCTGAGGAAGGCAGTGGCAAACCTCCTGTGAACAGATCTTGCCAAGAAAACCCCACAATTGGTTTGCCCAAGTTAGAAATGACTTGAAGGCACACAACAACAAATAATTACCCTTTTGGTTCAATTATGATTTTGTGTATCATTGTGAGAAGAGTTGGGGAATTAAAGGAAGAGGTGTTAACAGAATAATCCAAGTTTAGAGGCATAGAGGAAAGGTATAAGGAGGAGGAGAGAACTATGTACTGTATGCTGGATGCCTCATGCCTTTGTCAAAATTTTGATCATATTAGAGGCTTGGATGAAGTAATAGATACTGTCCTGGATTATGCTAGCAAGATCTGAGTACGAATTCCTTCTCAGCTTGGTTAGGCACTATATTCACTAGTCTTGCCCTATTGCCTTTTAACAGAGTCTGATAGAAATAAATTAAACAGCAAAAATATTTCACCACTTATTTCTAGGTCAGAAAAAAAAACACCATTATAAAGACAGTATTTATTTTCTAATGTAATGATAAAGCCCTAGAGGTCTTTGCATGCTGTAAGCAATGCCCTAAGCTATTTTGGATAGCATAATGGAATTACTGCAGAAATTGCTAAAAGGAACAACAATGAGTGATGGAGTAGGAGCTTGAAAGATGTAGCGTTTTATTTATTATTATGTTGAAAGATATGTGCCCTTGCAAAACTGGCCTCATTTTGCTTCACAGCCACACCTAATCAATATTACATGAAATACATTGCCTGGAGCTTCAAGTCCCTGCCGCCAACTAAGAGCTCTGATGGGAACAAGAGCTTTGATAAACTTGTAAAAATACTGACCTTCAAAGGTTTCCCAGCACACTTCAGTGGACTGGTATGCAAGAGAGGCACTCTCATGTGTACCAATTGATGTGAATGGGGAAACCTGCATATACAGGAGCCTTAGTCTGGTCTTGGAATCCAAGCAGGATCAGGCCCAGGTTAGTACTTGGATGGGAGTCCACTAAGGAATACAAGGTGCTACAGGCAACATTTCAGAGGAAGGCAATGGCAAACCAGATCTGAGTACTCCTTACTTAAGAAAACTCTATGAAATGAATGAGGTTGCTACAAGTTGATGGGTGACTTGAAGACTATATAGGCACACATAGCTATGCATCATAACATGCCTTTAGACATGGAATGGAACATCAAGTCTGAAGACCACAAATGAGCCAGTTAATTTGGAATAAAGAACCCTTTTTGGCTACTTTTTCAGTAAAGTTTTCCTTTTTCTTTTCTTTTTTTAAACAAACGTTCTATGTAGCCCAAGCCAACAAAGGGAAGAATGCGCATCCACTGTTTGGAAAATGTTGACAAAGCCCTCCAGTTTCTGAAAGAACAGCGAGTGCATCTTGAAAACATGGGATCCCATGATATTGTGGATGGGAATCACAGACTAACTCTTGGCCTTATTTGGACTATTATATTGAGGTTCCAGGTAAATAACAAATCCTTGTTGTCCCATGCTTATCTCCAGTTGATTTTGTTTTCCCCCAGCCCTCTGTACACATGCACATACCTTTGGTGAGTCAGCTTTATGCAAAGATTTGAAAGATATTTTCCCTTCTCCTTTACAGAATTTTTCATAACTTTCTTCTGCGTATTGGATAGGATCAGGAACAGTATATTCTTTGTGCTTAATTCCAGAATTATGTGAGCTGGAGCTATTCAGGCCTAAAATGGAGGCCTTAAATCTCAGGGTTTATAGACACAACCCAAACAACACTTCAGACTTTAAAGTCACATTGAGCTTACATTAAAATCAGATGGGTTAGGGTGCTTAATCTTGCCTGGATCACTGCCAGTCTTTTGTGAAACTTTGGCTTCATTTGCTAACTCATGGTTCATTTGGCAGGAATGAGCATTACCTCTCCCTGGGCTCATACGTACAGACTGACCCCCACATATACTTCTCCTTTTGCATAGCTGCAAGGAGTTCCAAAATTTCTGCTTCCCGTCCCCCCCCCCCATAAATCATGGCTTGTTCTGTCATTCAACAGAATGACATTCAGTGTAAAGTATGGTTAATCTTAACTGCAGCTTGTTTGAAGCAAGCTAAATGAACCATAGGTTTGCAAAACTAGCTTGTTTCAACAAACCCTGTTTAACATTAAACACAGTTTGGAGTTCAGGTGACATACTCAACTGTAGTTAATCTGAAATGGAAGTGGAATCTCCCAATATCTTTGACCTGCACAGGAAGAGAGAGAATAGAGAGCACATGTTCTTAATCAAATTAATAGTACGGATTGTTGTTGTTTTAGAATTTTATACACACTCACGTGAAACCTTTTCTTCTTTTGGCTGATTAATTGTTTCTTTGCTGTTCTTTCAGTAACATTGCTCTCTCAGAAGTATGAAAGACCAGTATGAAATAAATAGGCTAGAGTCTGACAAATGAATTGCTACTCACATTTTTGTGTGGCATTACAGATTCAGGACATCAGTGTTGAAACTGAAGACAACAAAGAGAAGAAGTCTGCTAAAGATGCGCTACTGCTGTGGTGCCAGATGAAGACAGCTGGGTGAGTTTGAATCAAATGGTAATTGAGGCCAGATTCTCCAAAATTCATGTGTTCCAGGGTAGGTTGTATTACAATTCCCATCATTTCCCACCCAGATGGAAGCTGGCCATAAGACAATGTGTGTTGTAGTCCAGCACATCTGAAGAACACCAGGCTGGGAAATGGTGATCTTCCAACTCTCTGTAGCATGTTGCCATTTTTAATAGGGATTGCAAACCTCAGAAGACTGAGAGGGACTGCAAATGCATGGCAAGACTTGCAAGTCCTATTAAAAACAGTGTACAGTACCAGCAGAGGTGACAGTAAGACCTGCCAGCTACCTGCTTCTGCCTTGCATAGAAACCCTACTGCCTCAAAGGCATGCACGGTGGGTTGAATCCTCAGATAGTAATTTTTGTGTGTGTTAAGTATGGTTGGGTGGGGGCTAGAGATACTTGCAGTTTTCCCATTTCTGTGAGGGTCCTGCATCCCTAATGTGGAGGGCCAACTGTATTAGGTAATTGCAAGGCCTACACTTTTTATATAAGCAGTCTTTAACTGTTGTCTTCTCTGAAATGGAACATGTTGTTGGTTCTTCTGCACCCTCTTGCAGTTTTGCATCCTTGGGACGAGACCTTTTATACAGGTCCTGTATTCTGTTTATGAGGTTGACTCTCTTATGTATGGCCTGGGCAATAGCAGTGGATCTTTGAGGGCCAATTTTCTGCCACTGGGCTATCTGTTTAAAAAAACACCACAGGAAGTGATGATAAGCCCATTTCCTGTTTGGAGGAATGGCGTGGTTTTTAAAATGTTAAATAATGCAAAATTTGAATTATTGCTCTTGGAGGCTTCTAGGATGTCAATTCACCTTTTGGGGGACCTGTAAGAAATGGCAGACCAGAAGGTTAGAATCTGAGGAGTGCAAAACCAGTCTTGGAAGGCTGCATGCAGCTCTAGGCTGTACTATGCCCATCCCTGCTTTAAGAGATGAGACCAGTCACCTCTGCTCTATCCTTCTCTAAAGAAGGAACCAAACCTTTGCCACCAAATGATCTCTACATGAGTAATTCTAACAGGGAGTGATTTCTCTTATTGAAGGAAGAGAAACCACTTGTGGTCCATTTCCCTTGATGTCAGGTTCTGGAACATGCCTGGGGTCAACCCCTGCTCTCTGGGGTCCCCTTCTGGCCCTTGGGAACTCCCCAGATTATCATACCCCCTCCCCAATGGCACTTTGATGGTTTCCCAGCATTTATACATATAGTGGAGACCCCGTATCCACTGAGTCATCATTCACTGATTCAGTTATCCACAGGAGACAAAACGGCACACCTACCATAAAGTCTTCCTAGAAAATGCCCAGAGAGGCATCCTCTCTAGACGTTTTCTAGGTCCTCCAAGGTAACTCTATGGTATTTTAAACTGGAAGTCCCATTATTGTCAATGGTGTTTGCTGTTATCTACTGTATTCCCCATCACCACCATTTTAAAAGGTTGAAATGCCTCTTCCAAAGGTGAGTTAATGGCAGTAAGAGCTTTGAACTAAAATAAACTGCAGTCCCATCCACTGCTGGGATGCAGCTGCAGGCCTTAACTTCAGAATTTATCTGAAATTAAATTTGACCCTCGGGCCAAAAGACTTCCTTCTCCCATTCCCTTGCTTCCCAGTTTCGGCTGGCTGGACATTTGGCTGGGCTATGCAAAGGGGGGTGGGGCATCCCACCTCAGACTTTTGAATTTTGGTCCCACCATCCGCTTGCATCCTCAGCTGGCCTTATGGGTTCCCCTTTCTTGCCTGCTCATTCCCAGCTCCTGGCTTCCTATAGTAATCCCATGCATATTCTCCTTTTAATATCCATCTGTGCACTGTTGGGGCTTTGAAGGATTTTCATGTTAAGGACAGTTCCATTTTCCCAGTGGTCCAGATGTTTGTTTCCAATTCCATATCTGAATCTTCCCCATCTTTTCATTATTTTCCCGTAAGACAGCCTTTCCCAACCTGGAACCCTCCAAACAGTGGTTGCTCTGATGTCATTAGACCAGTGCATCTGCCCCAGCTTTTAGTCCAAAATTTAAAGAAACTATCCAAGTGATGAAACTATTTTGGGCATATACTTCAACACCTTTGATAGCTCCGTTAAGGTCTGGACTGCAATATAAAGCAGGTTTGCCACACTGACATCAAAGACACCAACCACCACTGCTATGACCTCCCAGAATCTTAGAGGTGCTTGCTGTGGGGTTATGGGAGTTGTAGTCTAAAACAGTAGTTCTTGACTGTTGTCCCTCTGATGTTTTGGATTCCAGCTGCTTTTGAGCATGCCCCTGGCTCTATAGGGGGGTTGAAATCCCAAGCATCTGGAAGATAAAAGTTAAGAACCACTTGGTTAACACATCTGGAGGACGATAGATCAGGGCAGAGGTCTCTAAGTGGAGTTGTCAGAAAATGATGTGACAGGCCATAGCCTGTTTTGCTACCAGTAATTCAAAGACTGCTTAAGCACATCCAGTTGAGCGGCTGGTTGATGCTGTTCATTTTTCATGTCTCTGAACATTAATCCTATATTGACTGAGTTTTCTTTTTTCCCTCCCTCCTTTTGATTCTGTTGTTGTGTCAGCTATCCCAACGTCAACATTCACAACTTCACCACCAGCTGGAGGGACGGCATGGCTTTCAACGCACTAATCCACAAACACAGGTGGGCACTTGTTAGAAGGTTGATGAGTTTTTTTAAAACAGGTGCTGGACCGAAGGATGTAGAATTACAACTCGGTCATGATAACAGACTCCAGCCTCCCTTCCATAACACCTATGTTGTATCCCTTCTGTCTGCCTCTACAAACTCCAGCTCAAAACCCAATTCTTCTGTGAATGACTTTGGCTTAACTCTGCAGGCCTCTTCCCAAAATATTTACAGGCCAGCCCTATGTAGTGCACTTGGAAGTAAATCCTATGTTTGATGGGATGTACTCCCATGAAAATTGGCTATAGAGTTTTATTCTAAGTATCATTACCTTTGCTCAGATTTATCTCGCCTCCTTTCCTTCTTCTGTTCTCCTGTCTAACCATGAAGCAGTTGTATTTTGCTCATGTTACTCTATAAAGCACCATGTAACACGGATGATGCTACATTAATAGTAATAATTTATCATTTTAAAACTGTAATAATAACTCAGGTTTGAAAGTAACTTGAGCCTGCTTAGAGAAGAATTCACATCCAGTTGGGACTTCATTTGTCCTTCCCCGTAACAGTTTCCACTGCTGAAATAATACCAAAAGCTGTTTCATTTATAGAGTGGCTTGTTTTTTCAGCAGTACAAACAATTCTCTGGAAAACAGTGAAGAAATCTCTTGCTTTGTGCAGAATTTTTCTATTGTTCTTTGAATTTTGGCCTTCATGTAGTAATAGTAGTAGTAGTACTATCTAGTAGTAATAGGTAACAGTAATGATAGAAACAATAATATTCAAATGAAACTAGGTATCTTTAGCCAACAATTTGTGGAAAATTCCAGTATATACAAAGTTTTTAATTCCAGCCACCATAGTAATAATATG
Organism: Gambelia wislizenii; assembly: GCA_030847615.1. Classification (NCBI taxonomy): domain Eukaryota; kingdom Metazoa; phylum Chordata; class Lepidosauria; order Squamata; family Crotaphytidae; genus Gambelia; species Gambelia wislizenii. The sequence goes on along the minus strand of JAUMIR010000001.1, from coordinate 18,020,624 downwards.
ATCATAAGGAAAATCTCTAGTCCTCACTGTTGTCTCCTCCATCCCCCTCCAACTAGTGTCCCTGATGTTCTCTGTTATCCTTCCCTTGCATGCAGCCGTCTCCCTCTCTCGCTCGCTCTTCTCTCCCACACTGCTGTATCCTACCCTTCCATTCCTGAAATTATATGTCTTCTCCACTGATACATTTGCTCATGATGAATCTTCAGTGCCTCAAAGATGATACAGTACAAATAAGTTTGCCTCTGTCCTAAAAAGTTGACAGTTACATGCCATAACTCTGTGTAGCTTCAATCAATGTGTACTCACTCCTTGCTGACATGACTTTCTCCTTCTGTTGCTTATACTCCTGACTCCATTTTAATCCATTCAAATGGTATGAGAATGGGCTTTTTGTAGTTAAGAAACTTAAGATAACGTTTTGCTGTTGTTACCCAATTCCTTCCTTAGGCCTGATCTAATTGATTTTGATAAGCTGAAGAAATCAAATGCACACTACAATCTACAGAATGCTTTTAACCTTGCAGAGCAACACCTTGGCCTTACTAAACTACTGGACCCAGAGGGTAAGAACTTCTGCCACTGAAACAGATGTCTCCTCTTCTTTCAGCCTCCCATTACTGTACCTCATTCTCAGCCAACCCGAGCTGTTTTGCTCTCCTTGTTAGCACTACAAATCCATGTACCATCAAGCCGTGAAGGAGTTGGGGAGGGAGATGGTGTTGGGAACAAATAGCAAACCCATTCTACAGGAACATCCACTGAGTTTCTGAGATAATCTAGGTCAGAGGCGGGCCATTTCTAAAGATCAGAGGACCACACAATACTCCTCATTCCCCCACAATTGATTCAGTTCCACATTTTTTTTTAAATAGAGGCACTTTGTTTGTGAGGAGCAATGAGGGGGTTTGTGAGGAGCAACAACCTTGAGCTGTTTTGGGCCCATGAGTTGTGCTTCATTTAAAAGCTGATGTGACTAGAAATCATAGAAATCACTTTTGGGTTTTCGAAGCAGTCCCCATGGGTCTAAAAGATGTTTTGGGATACAGAAACATAGCAAAATTTCTTACTACAGCCCCTAGATGCTTGAGGGGGTTACAATTGTTCATTTTTTGACAAAAGGTTTGCTGGTTTTGTTGCAAACACATGGGGAGTGGAGGTTGCAAGGGGACGCAATTTCATTTTATCATTCCTGATCTAGGCTGACATTTCTCAGCATTCATAGCTGTGTTAATCTGGAATATCAGTATGTCAAGGGATCTTGTAACACCTTTGAAACTATAAGATCCCTATGCATACTGATTTCTCAGCATGTTGATGAGAGAGTCTGATAGTTTGCTTTGTTCTTTTTCTGTTGGTTAGTATAAGACATAGGCAAAAATAAACAAGTGGTTTTATAGAAAAGCCATACCGTCTATTGTGGGGTAGATCTTAGGCTGGGTGAATGACACTACATATATTTCTACTTTGGGGATATAGCTTAATTTAACTTTAAATCTTTAACTCGAGAGTTTTGACAAAGACAGCAGCTTTAGAATTAGCTCATTCCTTACCACCACCACCCCACTCTGATACCTGTAAGAATGTGTTTTGTATAACTGCTATTATCACATCGGTCTGTACTTTACTGTTTCGGATCAGCTGGAATCAATTATACAGAGTGGGCCTGGGAAACTCATTTGAGAAATGGTGCAAGTAGAGGTTAGGTTGTTGCAATGGGACAAGGAAGTCCTAGGTTCAAATTCCCACTGAAGTAATCAAGCTCACTGTGTCAGTCATTCTCTTTCTCAAACCTACCTTAAAAGTGTGAAGTCGAAGGCTTTCACAGCCAGCATCCATAGATTTCCTTTGGGGTTTTTCTGGGCTGCGAGGCCATGTTCTGGAATAGTTTCTTTCTGACGTTTTTCCTGCATCTGTGGCTGGCATCTTCAGAGAATGGTTGGGTAGGAGTGTATGTGGAGTTTATATGCTGTGAACCCCTGTTGGAGAGGATATGTAAATTTGTGTATTTGAATGGCTAGTTTCTGGGTATAGAAATGCAAGGAGGATTAGTGTCTGTTTGGCTAATAGTTGGTTAATGGGCCATTATCTCCTGGAACTCCCCCTGTCCGTGGGTGGAATTCCTTTGTAAGTGTTGAGTTTTGATTCTATTGTTCTTTAAAACTGGAAGCCAGATTTTGTTTACTTTTAAGGTTTCTTCTTTCCTGTTGAAGTTCTCCAGGTGTTTGTGGATTTCAATAGCTTCTCTGTGCATTCTGACATGATAGTTGTTGGCCTGGTCCAGAATTTCGGTGTTTTTAAATAGCATTTTGTGTCCAGATTGGTTTATAACAGGTTCTGCTACTGCTGATTTTTCTGCCTGGCCCAGTCTGCAGTGTCTCTCCTGTTCCTTGATTCATGTTTGCACACTGCGTTTAGTGGTTCCTATGTAAACCTGTCTACAGCTGCATGGTATGCAGTAAAGGAGTTTGAATAAGTAAATTTCTAGCATGATGGTATAGACTGTTTTAAAGTCATAGACAAGCCAACTCTGTACCAAAGAAACTCTTGTTTGTTTTTCAGATATCAGTGTTGACCATCCTGATGAAAAGTCCATTATCACCTATGTAGTGACATATTACCACTACTTCTCTAAGATGAAAGCTTTAGCTGTTGAAGGAAAACGTATTGGAAAGGTTTGTAAGCAAAGTTTTATATACCACGCAGCTGACTTAAATCTTATTTTCTGCTGACTTTTAGAGGCCTATAAAATGCAGACTTTAATTTCCTACTTTAATCACACATTTTGCTTCCCACTGTGGATTTTGCTAGAGTTATTAACTGTGAATTCATTCAGAGGGGTATTGACTTTCTTTTAAATACCCTTAATTAAGCTGGTGTGTGTGTGTGTGTGTGTGTGTGTGTGTATATATACACACACACACACACACACACCGTATATTCCGGCGTATAAGACGACCTGGCGTATAAGACGACCCCCCAATTTTTAAGGTAAAATGCAGAGTTTGTGATATATTCGCCCTATAAGACGACCCCCCTCTTCCAACGCATAGCCCCCGCATGCCCCTCCTGCGCTCCCTTACTGGAGGGAGCGCAGGAGGCGGATGCGGAGGCTGTGCGCCCAAAAGGGGCATGTTCGCCCCTTCTCCCCACCTTCCAGGAAGGTGGGGAGAAGGGGCGAATCGCGGGTTTGGCCGCATAGCCTCCGGATCCCCCTCCTGCGCTCCATTCCAGGAGGGAGCGTAGGAGGGGGATCCGGAGGCTGTGCGGCCAAACGGGGCACGTTCGCCCCTTCTCCCCACCTTCCAGGAAGGTGGGGAGAAGGGGCGAATCGCGGGTTTGGCCGCGCAGCCTCTGCATGCCCTCCTGCGCTCCCTTCCAGGAGAGAGCGCAGGAGGGGAATCCGGAGGCTGTACGGCCAAACGGGGCACGTTCGCCCCTTCTCCCCACCTTCCAGGAAAGTGGGGAGAAGGGACGAATCGCGGGTTTGGCCGCGCAGCCTCTGCATGCCCCTCCTGCGCTCCCTTCCAGGAGAGAGCGCAGGAGGGGAATCCGGAGGCTGTGCGGCCAAACGGGGCACGTTCGCCCCTTCTCCCCACCTTCCAGGAAAGTGGGGAGAAGGGGCGAATCGCGGGTTTGGCCGCGCAGCCTCCGCATGCCCCTCCTGCGCTCCCTTCCAGGAGGGAGTGCAGGAGGGGGATCCGCAGGCTGTGCGGCCAAACGGGGCACGTTCGCCCCTTCTCCCCACCTTCCAGGAAAGTGGGGAGAAGGGGCGAATCGCGGGTTTGGCCGCGCAGCCTCTGCATGCCCCTCCTGCGCTCCCTTCCAGGAGAGAGCGCAGGAGGGGAATCCGGAGGCTGTACGGCCAAACGGAGCACGTTCGCCCCTTCTCCCCACCTTCCAGGAAGGTGGGGAGAAGGGGCAAATCGCGGGTTTGGCTGCGCAGCCTCTGCATGCCCCTCCTGCGCTCCCTTCCAGGAGAGACCGCAGGAGGGGAATCCGGAGGCTGTGCGGCCAAACGGGGCATGTTCGCCCCTTCTCCCCACCTTCCAGGAAGGTGGGAAGAAGGGGCGAATCGCGGGTTTGGCCGCGCAGCCTCCGCCTGCCCCTCCTGCGCTCCCTTCCAGGAGGGAGTGCAGGAGGGGGATCCGCAGGCTGTGCGGCCAAACGGGGCACGTTCGCCCCTTCTCCCCACCTTCCAGGAAAGTGGGGAGAAGGGGCGAATCGCGGGTTTGGCCGTGCAGCCTCTGCATGCCCCTCCTGCGCTCCCTTCCAGGAGAGAGCGCAGGAGGGGAATCCGGAGGCTGTACGACCAAACAGGGCATGTTCGCCCCTTCTCCCCACCTTCCAGGAAGGTGGGAAGAAGGGGCGAATCGCGGGTTTGGCCGCGCAGCCTCTGCATGCCCCTCCTGCGCTCCCTTCCAGGAGAGAGCGCAGGAGGGGGATCCGGAGGCTGTGCGGCCAAATGGGGCACGTTCGCCCCTTCTCCCCGCCTTCCAGGAAAGTGGGGAGAGGGGGCGAATCGCGGGTTTGCCTCGGCCGCTGCAGAAGTGATCCAGCGGCGGCTGCGGCAAACCGCAATGTTTGCCCCCCTCCTCTCTCTTCCGTTGCTCCCCAAAGGGGGAGAAGGCAGAGGACGGGGGCGAATGATCTTCAAAACACTTTGCTTCACCCCCCTGCCCCATCTCCTGCCTCTTCGCTCCGTTTGCGAAGAGGCAGGAGATAGGTAGGTGGGCGAAGCAAAGTGTATCCGGCGTATAGGACGACTGTCAATTTTGGAGGGCACTTTTGAGTGCTCAAAAGTCGTCTTATACGCCGGAATATACGATACACGAGATATATATATATATATATATATATATATATATATATAGTCTGTTATATATATTACTATCATAGCTCTCAATTTTCCCCTTCTCTCACTTTCCATTTCTTGTTTTTGTCCTCCAAAGAGTTGGTGTTTAATTGAAATAAAATATTGACGTGTGTGTGTGTGTGTGTGTGGTGTGTATGTATTGGTGCACATGACAATGCAAAATCTGCCTAATGCCAAAGTTGATTTTTCTTTAGAAATGAGATTTTTAACCCATTCAGAATCTAGTGCAGTGTGTGATGTCAGTTAATAATAATCTAGTACAGTGACTCTTAACCTTTTCCTTACCAGGCCGCCTTTAAACATCTTTTGTTGCCATGGACTCTTAAGACTTAACTCAAGATTTTAAACCCTTATAATGATGATGATGATGATGATGATGATAATAATAATAGTAATTCAATTACACCATCCATTAAACCTTCCCTCAGAGGTACTGGAGGGGGAAGGGAAGACCTTTCTCTTGCTTCTTCCTGCAAGTTTGTGGCTGGAGCAGATTGATGGCAATGTGCAGGCCAAGCCAGCCAGCCAGGCTTTACCTGTGGCCACTCCACTGCAGGGAGGAGGTGGGCTAAGCAACCTTCAAGCCTTTGTGGACCCCCTGTGAAGACATCACGGACCTCTGAGGGTCCCTGGACCACAGATTGAGAGCCACTGGTCTAGAAGATGAATTAAAATATCAACATCTACAGAAACAAAAATACAGTAGTCCCTCCACATTCACGGGGCTTAGAGTCTCGAGACACGAATGTGAAAAAAACATGAATTAAAAAAAGGCCTCCGCCTGCCCACCTGCAACCCCCCCCCCGCCGCCCTTCCAAAGGCCTCCACCTGCCTGGCCTCCACCCCCCGCCACTTGCCGTGCTTCCTGAAGCAGCTATGGGGCTCTCGAGCCCCATACCTGCTTCGGGAAGGTTGGTGTGGCTGTGGATGGGAGGCTGGCTGGCCTCTCCCCAGCCTTCCCGAGGAGCTCCGGGGCTTTGAAGCCCCAGAACTGTCTGGGGAAGGCTGAGGAAGGCGGTGGGTGGGAGGGAGGCTGGTCAGCCTCTCCCCAGCCTTCCCAAGGCTGCTCCGGCACTTTGAAGCCCCGGTGCCACCTGGGGAAGGCCAGGGAAGGCAGTGGGCAGGTGGGAGGCTGGTCGGCCTCTCCCTGGCCTTCCCGAGGCAGCTCCGGTGCTTTGAAGCCCCAGAGTCGCCTGGGGAAGGCTGGGGAAGGTGGCGGGCGGGCAGGAGGGAAGCTGAATGGCCTCTCCTCGGCCTTCGCGAGGGGGCTCCGGGGATTGAGAGCCCCATAGCCTCTTCAGGAATGCCGGGAGGGGTAAAGGGAGTGAGGTGGAGAGGCTTTTTAGCCACCCCTTACCCTTCCAAAGCCGCGACAAGGCTTGGAAAGCTCAATCACGGCTTTGGGAAGGATGGGGGGGGGCTAAAAAGCACCTTTCCCACCAACTCCCTGCTCTCCCGAGGCTTGGATCTCCACCCCAAATGGAGCCAAGCCCCAGGAGAGTGGGGAGTTGATCATCAGCAAGCACTCCCTTTAAATCAGATCCTCTCCCTTGTGTGCGAGGGAGAGAAGCTGATTTAAATGCAGGGGCAACTGTAAACTGAACAGTAATCCTCCCAACACAGATTCCCCTGCTTAATTTGAGTACTTTCCTTGGCTGTATCTCCCTTCTGTAAAATCGAAATACAAGTAACCTATCTTACACATTTGTAGTAAGGATGAATGTCAAATTGTATGCTTTGCAAATTAAGCCCTGTTTTGCCAAGAAGTCTGGAAATATGCCAGGAAGCTTTTTCTTGACTGTAATAGTCCAGGAGAGGAGCACCCTCCCTGCTCCTCTCAGAAGGAAGACAAGACAGAAGCCAGGGATCTGCATATGCTGAGAGCTAGTTTTGTTTTCTCTTTGTCATGCATGGAAGAAGAATGGGGAGCAAAGCACAGACAGCCAGTGCTTCAGGATCTGGCTAAACCCCAACTTCAGGACTCAAGTTGGCTCTCAAAGCACCTGTTGAATGCTTCTGTCTTCCCTGTGAGAGTGAAGTTGTTCTTTGAAAGAAGCATCATTTAGAAAAGGTCTAGCCAGGGACATTAGGAGGCATGTTCACATCTCCTGACATCATCTGGCCTGTGAGAAGGGACTCGGTGGTAGGGGATGTCTGCTAACTCAGGGAAGGGGAATGAAACTGGTTTCCTACTCATGGGTTGGTGGGTCTGTGAGCTGCTACAGGCACCAGTGAAGAATCTGCTTCCAGTCCTTTCTGAATGTTGAGCACCTATTCAGTTACTCTCCCAGTGTCCTCCGCTGGCATTGTCTTAGACTCTAAGAGCAGCCATTTCTTTCTTGCAAGCCTGGACACTGCCAGAGAAAAACACACTGGTGGGAGGATTGGATGGGAGCTTTTATCAGGAGACCGTGGCAGCTGATGCTGTTGCTTTCTTGAGCTCCTGTGAGAACATGAGCTGAAAAATACTTCAGATACAGTATTAGCAGTAATGTCTCTAAACCCTGCAGTTCTCAACATTCTGAGATTTCTTGGAATGTGGCTTAAACATGGAATTGAGATGTTTGGAATTGGGGGATTTTAAAATATAGAAAGGTAGAGAGAATACTCTTCCATTAGCAAATAATTCATCTCTTTATTTAATCGCATGCTGTGTTTTTGTAAATCAGCTGCACTCAGATGATCAAGAGAACAAAGTCTGGAAAAATTAAAATTGTAGTCTTAAAAACTAGGTTCTGCAGAAGAGAGGCTTTTTCTCAAGGCTTGAGAAACTCTTCATCATATGCACTGTAAGTAACCTGGGATCCTGAAAAGGCTCATTCTAGGTCAATACTTCAGTTCTCCTCCTCTTGTTTTACTGCTTTATGTTCTCAGAAGTCAGCAGGTGTCCTTCATAAGCTTCTTTTCCAGCTCTTGTCTCCCTTTCACAGGTGTAGTTCACATTTCTGGCAGCCTGGCCTTGCCACTCAGCTTGTTCTGAACTGCTTTTCATAGGTGCTTGACAATGCAATTGAAACAGAGAAGATGATCGAAAAGTACGAGTCCCTGGCTTCTGATCTCCTCGAGTGGATTGAGCAAACCATCATCATCTTGAACAACCGCAAATTTGCTAACTCGCTGGTTGGAGTGCAGCAGCAGCTACAGGCATTCAACACCTACCGCACGGTGGAAAAGCCACCCAAGTAGGATTCGTCCACTGTGTTCCTTTCTCCCCCCCCCTTTAGAGGCAATTAATCCTAGTTTACTAAAAGAGATGGGAATCCTCTAGGCAGTTTATATCTTGTAATCATGGACAATTAGAGGCTAGTTATGCTGTGCCTTTTACTCATAGTTAGATAGCATCTGACATTTGTTGAGCAGGTTCATGACACTTGTCTGGGTTGCATCTGTGTATTGCTTAATTCTGTGGTCTCTCTCCATCAAACTGCTGTTACAGCAAACAGGACAACAAGGCTGTAAAGTGGTTTGAGCCACAAACATCATAACATGGTAAGGATGGTGGCAGTTATGTAGATGGTAATGTAATCATGCCATAAATGTTTACACCAGAGCTTAGCAGATGTGTGCATCCATAAAGGGAGAAAAGGAGTTTAAATTGTAGGGGCTAGCCATTTATTGCAACCGATTAAAAATTTTCCTTGTGCCAAGCCCAAGATAATGTTCACATAAATCTTCTATTGAACAACTACCCATTATATCTTTCAGTATTGACTAGTAAAGGTACCTGCTGTTACATTTTATCTTTCGGAAAACTTACAATGTTTTACAAGGACAGAGCTATTATTTTCAATTCAGGAACTCTGTGCATCTTGAAAGCTTGCTACTTTTCCAGCCTCATTAATATAAATCATGGGGGTGGGGGACCTGTGGCTTTCCACATGTTTTAGACTACAATAACTCCCTGCAGCCCCAGCCAGCATAGGCAATAGTTGAGATAATGGAAGTCGTAGTCCGACAAGATGTATAAATATATAGAGGACAAGTGCTTCCCCAGCCATGTTCTGAATCACACACTACAATATGAATTATTTTGTAGTCTGACTGTCTTTAGGACCAATCCAGCAATTATGCTTGTTATACAAAACAGCTGCTGTTAGGCTGGAATATTATCCTGCTCTCTCCCCAGAAGCAAAGCCATACAATTTTCTTGAGCAGCGTACTTCCATCTATATTAATATGCAGGTTTTTGTACACCACAGTATAATTTGTCTAGAACCTAAAGTTGAACTCTGTGATGCTTGAAGCCTTTTGTACCATTAGTAAGGGAAAGAGGTCCAACAAATGCTATCATCTTGTACAGTTTAAAAATCAGATCTGAACACTTTCAATAGAACATTGCTTATTATTTTTTAATTTCCTGCTCTTATTGGCTCACTACACATTGCCCTTTTTCATATAGGCACATACTTTTATTATATCAAACCTGTGATTTTGAAAATGCCATGAAATCGCATGCTTGTATTACTAAGTACCATTGTTGGTATCAACTAAAGTAAACCCATTGAATCAATGGGAACTTGAATCAATTGAATCAATGGGAATCAAGGGGAGCCTTGGTGGCACAGTGGTTAAATGCCAGTACTGCAAGTCACCACGTTGCACGTTCGATCTCAGAGAGTTCCAAGGTTCACTCAGCCTTCCATCCTTTCGTAGGTCGGTAAAATGAGTACCTGGCTTCTGGGGGCAATTAGCTAACACACATTGGAAGCTGCTTATTGCAGTGTAGATGTGTAAACTGCTATTGCTTAAAACAATTTGTAAGCCGCTCTGATAGCCTTGTGGCTGAAGAGCGGGGTATAAATAAATAAATAATAAAAGAACTTGGTAACTCAACAGTTATGTAGATTGCATTGATTCAGTGGGTCTACTCTGGGTGGGAATAGTAATCCCACTTAGGATATAGATGGTCTTTGACAACTTTGTATACATTTGGGGGTTTCATCCCACACCTACCATCTATTAGTTCCTGTGCACGCAGATTCTCTAATGTATTAGGAGTGGCTCCTTCCTTCTGTTCACTGTCAGGAAATGCTCAGTGCCTTTATATCCATTGTGTGTAGGAAAGATTTCCTGCTGCCAAATCAATAGAGGCAGCCCTTTTTCATAAAAAAAGTGCCATGCACCTATCAGAATACTGGGAAATATCTGTCCCTTGTCTTATAGTAGCAACTGTATGGTGTAAGCTTAAATCTATGAAGCACAGAGCAATAAACCAAAAACTATGTTAAATCAACCCTGATTTGTCAGTTTCAGATTGTATAAATTGTGTAGCAATGTATTGCGTAGCAATAACCCAACCTTTGCAAATGTTCAAAGGCCCCAATTCTGCCATGGAAAGCTAATTTGGGTGTTTGCATTCATTTCACTCATATTACCTACTTGCTCCAAATTTGCCATTCAGCAAGATCAGAGAAAGCAGACAATTTAAGATTTTTTTTAAAGAAATCACTCTGATTCTTTCATATGCAGGGAGTTAAATGCAACATGTCCAGTTGGCTGTCCCTGTCCAGACTGTGACATATGAATTAGCTGAACTGGGAAGTTGTTGGTGCTTTAAAAAAAATGCTGGTCATGTTAAATATGCAGATTTCTGGGTGGTAATGCCCTTGTTGTTTTAGTGAAATGGTAATTTTTCCCTCTGTGTTTCCCCTTTTCTCTGTAGATTCACAGAAAAAGGAAACCTGGAAGTCCTGCTTTTCACTATTCAGAGCAAAATGAGGGCTAACAATCAGAAAGTGTACATGCCCAGGGAAGGGAAACTCATCTCAGATATCAACAAGGTAAATACAGTGCATTTTTAAATGTATTCCTCAACCCCACTGTCAGCGCTGGCAGAGCACAGTTGGGCAAGATCAGGCTGTTGGAGGCTCCTGAAGTCATAAGTGGATCAGGGGTCAGATTCATAGCATACTCCAGTGCCAAGATCTTGAGAGTACAGAGGCAGGAGTTGAAGAACAGTTAGAGATTGAAGAAGCACCGTGCAAAAGCAGTCTAGGAGGAGCAGTTCAAACCCATGAGCAAGTCAGTGTCAAAAGGGTCTGTCTAAACCAGGGGTGTGAATCTTGCCACCCTGCAGAGGCTACTGTACAGCAAGTTCCACTTCAGCATTAGCTGTGCTAGCTAAGGCTGATGGAACTTGCAGACTAGGGGGTTGTCTTAACGCTCAAAATAATCATCACATAATTCGCTTGGGATCCTACCTGTCCTAATGGATGCGGATCACAGTAGTCATAAGGAGTGGGGGCAAATCCACCATAAACTCCACCGGGAAAGCCTTCTCAGCTTTTCCCGGATTTTTTTAAAAGTACACTGTCACTTGTTTGGACAATCGGATTTGCATTCATTTGCATTTGCAAAAGAACAGAAGTAGAAGCTGATTGGTCAGACATGGGCAGGGGGCAGAGCTTCCTAAGAAGACAAATTCCCGGAACCACCATCTTGGATTTTAGCTTTAGCGATTGTGCACTCAGCCAACAAAACAGCCTTTTTCTTTGATTTTTTTTTTTATTTAGGTGCAATATCACACTTTCGCACCTTAGGTATGCTTTAAAAAAAAAAAAAAGTTTGGTGGTGACCACTGGCGACAATAAAAATGAGAGTAATTCACTCACACCTGCCATCTTGATTTGCAGGCATGCCCGTTGGGACAGCAAAAGCGAATAGCTTCATGCACCTGCGATTTTGCCAGAAAACCATTACGACAAATAGAAGCTGCTTCGAATTTGTGTTAGTGCACATCAATCCACATTTCCCCCCCTCGTATAAACAACAGGCCCTTTCAGTATGATTCCCACCCCTTCTGTAAGCCAAAATGTGGCCAGTAGTATTGGTAGGCAAATGGATACAATAAAGCAAGGATAGAGATTGGAAAAGTAGCTGTTCTGGACTACAATTACTAGAATCCCCTAGTATCTAGGGAGATTGCAGGAACGAAAGGGGAGCGAGATTGCTTCTCCGCCCCCTTCACCCCCACCATGGTCCCATTTTGGCAGCGATCGCAGGGGCAAAGGGGTGTGATCACTGCCACAGCTACAGGAGCCCTCCCAGGGGAAGGGACAGATCAATCTTGCACCCCTTCCCCCTTTTCCCCTGCAATCGCTGCCACGGTGGGGCAAAGGGGGAAGGGAGGGGGAGGAGCAAACTCAACCCCCTTTCCCCCGATGACCCCCGGGATAGCGTTTGCTGTTATCCACAGAATTCACAATCCGCAGGTGGCCCCGAACCAATCACCCATGGATACGGGGGTGCTACTTAGTCCAAAAAGTAATTCTCACAAGCTCTGAGCAGAATGAGGATACCTTTGGCCCATGAGCCAAATGCAGACTTCCAGATCTTTCTGCCTAGACCTCCAGGTTCACATCAGACCATGGCTTCTCTGACTTCTCTCACAAGTCTCTCTCACATGCACCAGGCCACACTTTTCACTAGCCCTGTTCCAGGTTACTGATACAATTTGTCCTGTTCTGCTTCATAACAATGAAGTTGATAGATGAAACTTGTGCATTACTTCAGTCTGTGACATGACATGATAGCTATCTTTAAATATTTGAAGGGAGATTTGAATGGATGTTATGAAGATGGAGCAAGCTTGTGTTCTGCTGTTCCAGAAACTAGAACAAGAACCAGTGGATTCAAGTGGTGAGAAGACAAGAGTCCACTTTAACGTTAGGAAGAACTTCATAGTAGGAGTTGTTTGAGAGTGGGGTAGACTGTCTTGGATTGATGGATTCTCCTTCTTTGGAGGTATTTAAACATAGGTTAGATGGGCTTCTTTCAGGAGTGTCTTAGTTGTGTATTCCTGCATGACAGGAGGTTGGACTAGATGGCCGTAGTAGTCCCTTCCATCGCTAAGATTCTCTGATTCAGAGGTACCACTTAAATCCCACTTTATTAGTGTTCATGTACAGTAAGCTCCATAAAAGCAAACTCAAATGTACCGTATATTCCGGCGTATAAGACGACTTTTGAGCACTCAAAAGTGCCCTCCAAAATTGACAGTCGTCTTATACGCCGGATACACTTTGCTTCACCTGCCTGCCTTTCTCCTGCCTCTTCGCAAACGGAGCGAAGAGGCAGGAGATCGGGCAGGGGGTGAAGCAAAGTGCTCCTCCCTCCTTCCTCCCGCCCACCCCCCGCGCTTCCACCCCCCTCCCGAAAGTCGCGGAACTGCGGCTTTGGGGGGGTGGCTAGGAAGCCCCCTCCTCCCTTCCCCCCGCCCACTCCCCGTGCATCCACCCCCCTCCCTGAAAGCAGCGGAACCGCGGCTTTCAGGGAGGGGGGTGGCGGAGAAGCCCCCTCCTCCCTTCCCCCCGCCCACCCCCCCGGCATCCACCCCCCTCCCTGAAAGCAGCGGAACCGCTGCTTTCAGGGAGGGGGGGCGGAGAAGCCCCCTCCTCCCTTCCCCCCGCCCACCCCCCCGCTCATCCACCCCCCTCCCTGAAAGCAGCGGAACCGCTGCTTTCAGGGAGGGGGGGTGGCGGAGAAGCCCCCTCCTCCCTTCCCCCCGCCCACCACCCTCCGGCATCCACCCCCCTCCCTGAAAGGAGCGGAACCGCTGCTTTCAGGGAGGGGGGGGCGGAGAAGCCCCCTCCTCCCTTCCCCCCACCCACCCCCCCGCTCATCCACCCCCCTCCCTGAAAGCAGCGGAACCGCTGCTTTCAGGGAGGGGGGGTGGCGGAGAAGCCCCCTCCTCCCTTCCCCCCGCCCTCCACCCCCGGCATCCACTCCCCTCCCTGAAAGCAGCGGAACCGCTGCTTTCAGGGAGGGGGGGTGGCGGAGAAGCCCCCTCCTCCCTTCCCCCCGCCCACCCCCCCGCTCATCCACCCCCCTCCCTGAAAGCAGCGGAACCGCTGCTTTCAGGGAGGGGGGGCAGAGAAGCCCCCTCCTCCCTTCCCCCCGCCCCCCCCCGCTCATCCACCCCCCTCCCTGAAAGCAGCGGAACCGCTGCTTTCAGGGAGGGGGGGTGGCGGAGAAGCCCCCTCCTCCCTTCCCCCCGCCCACCCCCCCGGCATCCACCCCCCTCCCTGAAAGCAGCGGAACCGCTGCTTTCAGGGAGGGGGGGCGGAGAAGCCCCCTCCTCCCTTCCCCCCGCCCACCCCCCCGCTCATCCACCCCCCTCCCTGAAAGCAGCGGAACCGCTGCTTTCAGGGAGGGGGGGTGGCGGAGAAGCCCCCTCCTCCCTTCCCCCCGCCCACCACCCTCCGGCATCCACCCCCCTCCCTGAAAGGAGCGGAACCGCTGCTTTCAGGGAGGGGGGGCGGAGAAGCCCCCTCCTCCCTTCCCCCCACCCACCCCCCCGCTCATCCACCCCCCTCCCTGAAAGCAGCGGAACCGCTGCTTTCAGGGAGGGGGGGCGGAGAAGCCCCCTCCTCCCTTCCCCCCGCCCCCCCCCGCTCATCCACCCCCCTCCCTGAAAGCAGCGGAACCGCTGCTTTCAGGGAGGGGGGGTGGCGGAGAAGCCCCCTCCTCCCTTCCCCCCGCCCACCCACCCCCGGCATCCACCCCCCTCCCTGAAAGCAGCGGAACCGCTGCTTTCAGGGAGGGGGGGCGGAGAAGCCCCCTCCTCCCTTCCCCCCGCCCACCCCCCCGCTCATCCACCCCCCTCCCTGAAAGCAGCGGAACCGCTGCTTTCAGGGAGGGGGGGGTGGCGGAGAAGCCCCCTCCTCCCTTCCCCCCGCCCCCCCGGAATCCACCCCCCTCCCTGAAAGCAGCGGAACCGCTGCTTTCAGGGAGGGGGGGGCGGAGAAGCCCCCTCCTCCCTTCCCCCGCCCACCCCCCCGCTCATCCACCCCCTCCCTGAAAGCAGCGGATCTGCTGCTTTCAGGGAGCGGGTGCGGAGAAGCCCCCTCCTCCCTTCCCCCCGCCCACCCCCCGCTCATCCACCCCCCTCCCTGAAAGCAGCGGAACCGCTGCTTTCAGGGAGGGGGGGTGGCGTAGAAGCCCCCTCCTCCCTTCCCCCTGCCCACTCCCCATGCATCCACCCCCCCTCCCTGAAAGCTGCAGAAACGTGCTTTCAGGGAGGGGGGGGTGGCGTAGAAGCCCCCTCCTCCCTTCCCCCTGCCCACTCCCCATGCATCCACCCCCCCTCCCTGAAAGCTGCAGAAACGTGCTTTCAGGGAGGGGGGGTGGCGGAGAAGCCCCCTCCTCCCTTCCCCCTGCCCATTCCCCATGCATCCACCCCCCCTCCCTGAAAGCTGCAGAAATGCGCTTTCAGGGAGGGGGGGTGGCGGAGAAGCCCCCTCCTCCCTTCCCCCTGCCCACTCCCCATGCATCCACCCCCACTCCCTGAAAGCTGCAGAAATGCGCTTTCAGGGAGGGGGGTGGCGGAGAAGCCCCCTCCTCCCTTCCCCCTGCCCACTCCCCATTCATCCAGCCCCCTCCCTGAAAGCCGCGGAAACGCGCTTTCAGGGAGGGGGGGGTGGCGGAGAAGCCCCCTCCTCCCTTCCCCCTGCCCACTCCCCATGCATCCACCCCCCCTCCCTGAAAGCCGCAGAAACGCGCTTTCAGGGAGGGGGGGTGGCGGAGAAGCCCCCTCCTCCCTTCCCCCTACCCACCCCCCGCGCATCCACCCCCCCTCCCGAAAGGGAGGGGGGCTGGGAAGCCCCCTACTCCCTGCCACCCTCCCACCCTCCGCCCAGCCACCCCCCTTCCCCAAAGGCTCGCTTTGGAGAGGGGGGTGGCTGCGAAGCCCCCTCCCCCCTGCCACCCTCCGCCCAGCCTCCCCCCTTCTCCAAAGCCCCGTTTGGGTGCACAGCCTGCGGATCCCCCTCCTGCGCTCCCTCCTGGAAGGGATCGCAGGAGGGGCATGCAGAGGCTGCGCGGCCAAACCACGATTCGCCCCTTCTCCCCACCTTCCTGGAAGGTGGGGAGAAGGGGCGAACGTGCTTCTTTTGGGCGCACAGCCTCCGCATCCTCCTCCTGCGCTCCCTCCTGGAAGGGAGCGCAGGACGGGCATGCGGGGGCTATGCGTTGGAAGAGGGGGTCGTCTTATAGGGCGAATATATCACAAACTCTGCATTTTACCTTAAAATTGGGGGGGTCGTCTTATACTCCGGGTCGTCTTATACGCCGGAATATACGGTACTTGTGATCCATTATCTGCTTCAAAACAGAACTATACCTTGTCTCCTTCTGCGGAGCAGAGGACACACACACTCTTGAATCCTACTGGTAGAATAGAACAGACCATTTGAATCAATGGGGTTTACATAAATGTTGACTCCCCATTGAATAATTTACGCAATAGGTTTATTCTAGTTGGGACTAACCAACATGGTTCAGGCCATTGTTTGCTAATGAATAGGATAAATGTAATCTTCTGTTGATCCCATTCACTCCCATGGAACTTGACCAGAAGAACTTCTCACTGGCATGTACATAGAGTTACCTTTCTGGGATGGACAAGGAAGAAGATGCTAGTACAGGATGAGGGAGGGAAGGTTGTGAAAAATCTGATTGGAATGCAGCCAGGATAATTGGAAAGAAGACAACCTGCTGCAATGCTGGTCTAACCGGATAAACAGCAACCAGTTTCACAAGATCTGTTGGGGATAACAAAATACTTTAAATCAAGATAAAAGCATTCCTCATTTGCTTTTCATTTCTGCCTGGAATTCCCAAGAGAGCTGGTACTTGCATCCACAATTAGAGTGATAAACACTACGTCTTGCCTTATGTGTGTGTGTGTTAAGCATTTTCTACATGCTTTTGCCTGTAAGGTCCTAAAAATGCTTGGGTTCTAAGCTGCAAGACATTTATGAAGAACCCTGAATGCCATTCAAAGAGGTATCTGTATTACTCTGTTTTAGCCAAAAACTGAAAAAAGAGGGGAAAAGACATAAAGGAATCCAGTAGCACCTTTGAGATTAACTGGGGTAAAGGAGTTTGAGCATTATCACACAACAATGTTTTAGTGCTCTACAGGTTTATTTATTTATTTATTTTATTGGTTATTTATACCCCACTCTTCAGCCACAAGGCTATCAGAGCAGCTTACAAATTGTTTTTTAAGCAATAGCAATTTACACATCTACTGCATTAAGCAGTTTCCAATGTGTGTTAGTGTACCTCCCACTTTTATGTGAGATAGGTACCTGTGGTTTCATTTACCCACAATCAGGATCAGTCCTTCTAGGCATCTGTAGGACCATGGAGTTGTGCTATAGGTGGTCTCTCTAGGCATCCAGAGATTCTCCAACATGACTGTATGGTCAGCTTCTGTGTGAAGTTGACCATAGAGTTGTGCCAGATGCTTAAAGAAGGGTCCTCTCTATGCATTTCCTAGGTCCTCCAGCACGATTCTATGACAGTTCGCTAATATATGCGGTTTCACCTGTCTGCGGTAAGTCCAGGAACATATCCTCCACATAAACAGCGGGCGACCTGTATTCCACTTTAAGGAGATTTTCACACTACACTGTTATAGTGTTACTATTTCACTTTAACTGCTCTGGCTTCCTCCTGGTGGAATTCTGGGGTTTGTAGTTTAGTGAGGCCGAAGAGCCCTCTGGCTGAGAGTGCTAAATGCCCCTCTCTAAACTGCAAATCCCAGGATTCCACAGGAGGTAGCCAGAGCAAATAAAGTGGAATAGTAACACTATAACAGTGTAACAGTGTAGTGTGAAAATCTCTAAGTGCCATGGCAACATCCTCTGGAATCCTGGGATTTGCATTTTGTTGTTGTGTGCCTTCAACTTATTTCTGACTTATGGCAACTCTAAGGCAAACCTACCATGGGTTTTCTTGGCAGATACTTTTTCAGAGAAGGTTTGCCATTGTCTTCCTCTGAGGCTGAGAGAATGTGACTTGCCCAAGGTCATGCAGTAGGTTTCTGTGGCTGAGCAGGGATTCGAACCCTGGTCTCACAGTGTCCTAGTCCAACACTTGAACCACTACACTGTGCTGGCTCTGTATTTGCAATTTAGGGAGAGGCATTTAGAATTCTCAGCGAGAGCTCTTGAGCATCATTCAAGATCCAGAATTCCACAGGATGTTGCTATGGCTGTTAAAGTGGAATATAGCACTATAACAATGTAGTGTGATAAGTCTAGTTAGTGCTACTGGATTCCTCTGTGTATTTTTATCCTGAACAACATGTCATTAATTGTGGAACTGTTTGCTTAATAAACTGAATGGCTTGATTGTTATTATTCTGCTGAAACACACAAGTCATTATTTATGGCCCTCCTTCAAACTTGGTAACTGATCAAGTGATTTGGACTTGGGAGATCCTTAAGGTGCTTTAAGGTGCTGGAGATTTGTCTTGTCTGTGGTACATGAGAGTTATTATCTTCCTGGTTCTATTATGGCTTTATTGTAAGGTTTGAGACATATTTGGTCTCTCTGGTTTCAGATCTCATATACGTTGCAAAGCAAAACCCAATACACAACCACCCCCAGGAAGTCTCATCTGACCCACACCCATTCTCATTTCTTTCTGTCTTCTTAGCAATACTTTCAGATTTTTCAGTACAGTTAGTAGATCCTGAAACAAAGCAAAAGCAATTCTTAGGATCCTGAAGCAGCTACCAGATTCTCTGATTCAGTATATATTTAGCTCTAGCAGATAAGTAAAGTTCTTCAAACAAACTGCAAAAAAAGCACAGCACAGATAAGAATCAGGTTTTAAGCCTGTTTTATAGCAGTGTAAACTGCCAAAGGCAAAACGGGAACAACTGCAGTGCTTTGACCAACCCCAAATCTCAAGCCCAGGCATTGTGTTTTTCATTCCTTAATTAAGACAAGCAATCCAGGTATTATTTCCTTAGTACTAATGTTGTGCAATATTGATTTAGTGCTACAGCAGACTTTGAAGATCTCTCATGGTTTTTCTTTTGTTTATGTAAATTACATTTTTAAAATTAATCCCCCCCCCACTCCCATTACCCAGGCCTGGGAAAGACTGGAAAAAGCTGAACATGAAAGAGAACTGGCACTGCGTAATGAGCTCATCCGACAGGAGAAACTGGAACAACTTGCCCGCAGATTTGACCGCAAGGCAGCTATGAGGGAGACGTGGCTGAGTGAAAACCAGCGTCTGGTTTCTCAGGTGAAGCTTTTTTAAAAAAATAGAATTGTTTGGATGACTAAAGCTGCAATTTTATGTCCATTAGCCTGGGAGTAAGCCCCACTGAAAGCAATGGGATTTTCTTCTGAATAGACTTGTATAGGATTACACTGCAGACCCTTCTACACTGAGCTTCTGAGAACTGAGGAACACTTTGTTATGATCCAGAGAAAATTAACACATGCTCTCAGAGCTTGATGGCAGTTCCCAGAATCCCCCCAACTAGTGTTGCTATGTTTTCAAAATAAGGAACCATTGAAATTCAGGACATGCAGGATTGACAATTAACAAGTAGCTGTTAACAAGTTCTACCTAAATACCAAATGAAGGTATTGATTTCATTTAACCTAGGCATTTGTTCCTCTGTAAAATTAACATATTGTCTGCTTTCATCAATTATACGATTCACACAGTTCTATCTTTATGAAGGGCCCATATCCCAAAATACAGGGGGGGGGTGGGTTTTTTTTTTTTTTTTTTTTTGCTACAGTGCACCCCCTGTCCTTGCGGGACCCATATCTGTGGTTTCACTTACCCGCATTTGAAAAAATACGTCCTCTCTAGGTGCTTTCTAGTTCCTCCAGCACAATTCTATGGTATACTTCCTCTGGAAGCTGGCCATAGAATTGTGCTCGAGGATTTAGAAGATGCCTAGAGAGGTGTTCTCTAGGTATTTTCTAGGTCCTCCAGCACGACTCTATGGTATGCTTGGGCCAGGAGTAATTCATTTTATTAGGGCTCACTATTATCCATGGTAAGTCCTGGAACATATCCCCAGCGGATTTGGGGGGGGGCATACTGTATAGAAAAAGAAAAGCTTTCCAACCTTCAAATAGACAACATCCCTTATAATAAGAAATGCCTACCAGCCCTATAAGGAGCAAGCTTTCTGGCCCCCAAATAAGGGACATCCTTTCTAATAAGAGACATTTGCCAACCCTACCCCACACTATTGATCATGCTACTTGAGAGAGTTCTGGATGTTTTAATCTGCCTCACCCCCCACCACCCAAATTTTCAAAGCTATGCGTTTGCTTAGTTATGCTCTAAGAGATTTTTTAAAAAAATCTCTAAGGTGGAACTAGAGGTGCATCCACACTGCACAGTTACAGGAGTTTGACACCACTTTAACTTACATGGTTCCGTCCTATAGAATCCTGAGATCTGTAGTCTGGTAAAGTGAGGTACTAAGAATTCTCTACTATGGAGTGATAGTGCTGTAAGGTGGAGTGAACTGGAGCTCTTCAGCAGATAGAATGGTAAGTTGCTCAGCAAAACAGCAAATCCCAGAATTCCATAGGATGGAACCATGGAAGTTAAAAGGGTATCAAACCTTTGTAGTATGTGCAGTATGGATGCACCCTAGATGTGTCATGTGTCACAGAAATGACACCAGGAGCCCTGGTGGCACAGTGGTTAAATGCCAGTACTGCAAACCACCATGTTGCAAGTTCGATTCCAGTGGGCTCCAAGGTTCACTCAGCCTTCCATCCTTTCGTAGCTCGGTAAAATGAGTACCCAGCTTGTGGGGGCAATTAGCTAACACACATTGGAAGCTGCTTAATGCAGTGTAGATGTGTAAATTGCTATTGCTTAAAACAGTTTGTAAGCCACTCTGATAGCCTTGTGGCTGAAGAGCAGGTTATAAATAAATAAATACATAAATATGAATATCCCAGATTGGTTGGGTTTGCCAAAAGTGATACCTATTTGTTGAGTTTTGTCTTCTTTCCCTGGAATATTCAGGCCGAAGGTAGGGAATGTGTTATTATCTATATGTTTTGGCCTACAATTGCCATAATCCCATCCTGGGAGAAAGGTGGGCAGTATATAAATTAAATAAATAAATAAATAGTCCTTGTCCATTGACCTTGCTGGCAGGGTTTGAGGGGCACTCACATGCACAGGAGAACATAAGACTATCTCAAAACCATTAGGTTTCCTCTTGATTTGCAAAAGAAAAGCCTGTGCATTGTTTCCCTGCTATACCATCTCTTCAGCATCAAACTAGTCAGTCTTATTCCATCCTTTGTCACATCTTGCATTCTCTCCAGGAGGAAGTAGCAGGAAATCCCAAAACTGGAAAATGAGTTTGTCAGTAGAGCACTGTTAAGAATTGCTAAACTGATAGACCTTGTGTTCATAACAATAGATGCCAACTTCATTGCTGATGCAGTTGCATGCATGCTATAGAAGTGCCCTCTGGGTAGATCTGTCACACTGATGATAATGATAAAAAGATGGCATGTTAGGTTTTCTGTGGGTTTTTTCCGGGCATGTTAGCTTTGTGCTCCTTTACCTCTAGGCCAAAAAAAAAAGTCCCTACAAAGGCAGCCAAGAAGTTTGAAAATAACAGATTGGTTGTGGCATAAGTTTTCATGGACCAGGAATCAGTTCATCATGAAATGTTTGTTTGTTTGTTTAATATCTCTCTTTTTTCCTGAATGGGATTCAAATGTAAGAGGCAAATGAATACAATGCAAGAACAGAATACCCATGCACACAACAGCACTTGTAGGTGATAATTATAATTTCTGATTTAATGCCTGCCATTGGAAAGAAATCCAGAATTCCAGTTAAGACCAATTGAATAGAATGAAATTTGTTAACAAATTCTAGCTCACCTATCTAGTTGTTCTTCCTCCCTGTTGGTGTTTTTGCTGCAACAAACCAAGAATGCAATCTTATACATTTCTGCTCAAAACTAAGAATATCTTCCTAGAAGAAATTTCTTCTAAGAAGTGGGGATAGGATTGCTGTCTTAAAAATCTACTTCCATCAGACAGTATATTTGACAGGTACATCACCAGATGAGAAGCTAAATTATAAGACTTCCAGGACTAACCTCTCGATACTGAGCAAGTACCATCAGGGGCAGGGGGGGTGTCAGTTGCCTTGGTGAGGAGCTAAACTGGGGTGTGGGGCACACTTTCCACACCCAAGTCCTTCAACAGGCCAAATAATACTGAAGGAGATGGTTTCTGGATAGCCGGACTATACTCTCTGCAGGCTAGAACAGGCCCATGGAGTGGAAGTTTCTTCTTGCCTGTTATATTCCTTGCCTTATGAGACTATCAGGAAACCATCTGTAACAAAGAACGCTGACCATCAAAGGTGCCACCATTAGCACCATGTGCTGATGTTGCATATTTAAATTATGAAGTACATAAGGAATGGCATTCTGCAACATTTGGCCAAGATTATTTTGAGAACTCTCCAGTTCCAGACTCCCAGGGTATGAAGAAAAGAAACAAGCTCTTTGAGGGCAGGACGGGATTCACTAAAAGACCATCTCTTCAGTGAACATGCAACTTAACATTCTGTAATGAAAGTAAGGCATCTATAAGCCAGGCTCAGCTGGACTGTGTTTACAGTTTCACTAGTCTTCAAAAGCCAGTAAAGGCTGCTTATTTCAACTACTAAACCCTTTACACTAGTTCCTGGATATATTCCATTCCTTACCCAGCTGCTATTCAAGCCCATAGTCTGATAGCATCTGAATTCTTCATTGCAAGCCCTGTAGCTTAAGTAGTAAACACTGTCTGTACCAGAGCTTGGCAAAGTTCCTCTTTTTGGACTACATCTCCCAGAATCCCCCATCAGCATGGCCAATAACCATGATGGCTGGCTGTTTCTGGGTAATGCAGTCCAAAAAAAGAGGGACTTTTTCCAATCTATGTTTCCCAGTACTATAGTATAGTCATCCCTTCACATTCGCAGGGGTTAGGTTCCCCAGACCCCCGCGAATGTGAAAAATCCGCGAATAACAATTGCCCTCCCCCTCCCCCACCAAAGCAACCACAGGGCCTCCGGAGGCCCTATAGTCGCTTTCCCCTGCCTCCCCCTCCCTCCCCAGGCCTTCATGGGGCCTCCGGAGCGTCTCCGGAGGCCCCGTGAAGGCCTCCCCAGCCCTCCCCAGCCCTTCCCCAGGCCTTCATGGGGCTTCCGGAATGTCTCCGGAGGCCCCGTGAAGGCCTCCCCAGCCCTCCCCACTCCTTCTCCAGGCCTTCATGGGGCCTCCGGAATGTCTCCGGAGGCCCTGTGAAGGCCTCCCCGGCCCTCCCCACTCCTTCTCCAGGCCTTCATGGGGCCTCTGGAGCATCTCTGGGGGCTTTCCCCTGCCTCCCCCTCCTTCTCCAGGCCTTCATGGGGCCTCCGGAATGTCTCCGGAGGCCCTGTGATCGCCTCCCCAGCCCTCCCCACCCCTTCCCCATTCCTTCATGGGGCCTCTGGAGCATCTCTGGGGGCCCCGTGAAGGCCTCCCCGGCCCTCCCTGCTCCCTCCCAGGGCTTTCACGGGGCTCCGGAGGCCCCCTGTCACGGTTTGGGGGGGCGGGGGGGCCCTCCCAAAACCGCAAATAATCAAAACTGCGAATGTCAAGTTTGCGAATGTGGAGGGGCAACTGTACTCTTAAACAGAACCTGTTATGTTTACAGGATAACTTTGGATTTGACCTCCCGGCAGTGGAGGCTGCCACGAAAAAGCACGAAGCTATTGAGACAGACATTGCGGCCTATGAGGAAAGAGTCCAAGCAGTGGTTGCTGTTGCCAGGGAGCTTGAGGCTGAGAATTACCATGATATCAAGCGCATCACCGCAAGGAAAGATAACGTGATCCGCCTGTGGGAGTACCTCCTGGAACTGCTCAGGGCACGCAGGCAACGGCTGGAAATGAACCTTGGTCTGCAGAAGATCTTCCAGGAAATGCTGTATATTATGGACTGGATGGATGAGATGAAGGTGAGTGGCCAAAGTGGAAGATAATCAAGTTTGGAAAAGGTTTCGAAGGTTCAGAGTGAGGCCTTTCACAGTGCAATTGTTAGCTGATCACTCAGGTTCTGTACGTGCACTAAGGATCATAGAATCAGAGAGTTGGAAGAGACCATGAGGGCCATCCAGTCCAACCCTCTGTCGTGCAGGAATACACAATCAAAACATTCCCAACAGATGACCATCCAGCCTCTGTTTAAAGACATCCAAGGAAGGAGACTTCAGCACACTCCAAGGATGTTTTTTTAAAAAAATAACAACAGTTGTTGTTGTTGTATTCATTTATATTCCACCTGTTTTCCATTAATAGGACTCAAGGTGATTAAGAAATTATTAGGACCAGTGCGATTTAAAACGTGCAGATTGCAAAACATCAGTAATAAATATATGTGTGTTATTTAAGAACAATTAAACGATGTCCAGATCAGCTTTTCTCAACCTTTTTATCCTGGAGGAACCCTTGAAATAATTTTTAGGTCTCAGGGAACCCCTGCATAAACATTATTTCATATACTACTATTACTTTCCCCCACAATCACAATCTCGTGAGGAACCCCTAGCAACCTCTTGGGGAACCCTAGGGTTCCACGGAACCCTGGTTGAAGAATGCTGGTTTAGAGTTTAAACCATTAAAATTCATTAAGAGACAATATAAAAAGACAGGATTTGTGCCTCCTGTGTTCATACTTAATTTTGTGTCTGTCAAAACAAACACAATACTGAATTTTCTTTATTCCAATAACAGAGTTAATTTTTATAATTTGTGCAGTTACCAGGGAAATAGATAAGAAGAAAGGCAGCACAGGCTAATAGTAGTACCTTTTACATTGATCAGCAACTAGCTTAAGTGAGGAACTGCTTTGAAGTTGGTGGGCCAGTGTATGTCCATTTCTTGAAGTGCATTTCCAGAATTTTTTATTGCCACAGCCACTTTCCGTGCATCTCCATGAAACTAGGGGGGCAGTCAGTATTCTTCCACAGGAGGGCAGATTTGGCTTAAGAGTCTCCAGTTGCTGATCCCTACACTATCAGTCTCCCTATATAAACACATAAGAACACTGCCATCTTGGGTTTTGCATTGGTACCAGTGGATGCTCAGTACAGTGGTAGTGTTGGTGCCTGGCTCCCTTTTCATACTGGAGTACAAAATACATGTGTACTTTATTGAGTGTGAAAGTTATGTGGAATCATGCAGGTGTAATAAATGCATTGAATTCTACATTTGCACAACTTTCATATTCAATGGGAATTTTTTTCTTGTATTTTTTTTCTCATGTGTACACACCCAAGAATGAAAAAAGTCTGGAATGTGAGAAGTGAAATAGGCTTTTATGAAATAGGCTCTGGTGAAAAACTAGCCATGAAAACTTAACTTTTTAAAACAAGTTGTGTTTTGGTGCACTGATTGGCTGGTTTTGTGTGTACAGGTGTTGCTGCTGTCTCAAGACTATGGCAAACATCTCCTGGGGGTAGAAGACTTATTACAGAAACATGCACTTGTTGAGGCTGACATTTCCATTCAGGCTGAGAGAGTGAGGGGAGTCAATGCATCTGCTCAGAAATTTGCCACAGATGGAGAGGGTAAGACTCTTACTATTTACATGACTTTGGAGGCATGCCTGTTGTGACCAGATGTTTATTGGATGTTAGAGCCAGAAGATACTAGTCTTTAAATGTGTAGCATTGGACACAGTTAAGGACAAGAATCATAACCAATTCCTTTCATCATGCCTCTTCCATCTTACATTGAGGCACTGGGCATGATATTTAAAGTAGGCTTTTGTGTATCATCGAGTAGATTAATGATATTGAAGGTATTCACAATGTCATCATAGGATATCATTTGATTAAACTCAGTAGCATTGTACAATTGCCCGTGCACATTCACTGGGGTTGGGGTAGAGATGTAAAATTTCCAGAAATTTTGAAGCCATTGAAAAAAACTGGGTTTTTTTGGGGGGGGAGGGTTAAAAAAATGGAAGTTTTCAGAAAAACTGAAAAAATGCAACATTAGCACTTTTTACAGATTGAAAGTCACTCTGTTACTTTAGGAACATAAAATATGACTATGTACAATTTGATTTGGCATAAAATTAATTACCACAATTGGTTTATTAAAAATGCAGTGTATTCAAACAGTTATTACAAACGGACTTTACTTTAAAAAAAAAAAAATAACAAGTGGAGCAACAATCTCTTCAACTGTTCAGTTTGTAACCTAGGTCTTGCTTGTCCTCAGTGCACAGAAATTAGAATAATCTGATACTGTACATAGTTTTTTAGAAATGATTTGGGGAATATATGAACACCTTGTCTTAAAGATTTTATGCAGCATGCTAAAATAAAACATTCCATACTCGATTTTCTTCCTTTTTTCAATTTTTTCAATTGTTCAGAATTTTTTTTAAAAAAAGGCTTCAGGGAAAAAACCAGTGGGGGGAGGGTTTTTCTGATTTTTTCCCAGTTTTTTGCCAGGCCTTCATGTCTCTAGTTAGGGGGCACAGGTACCCCTGGGAAAGTGGAAAAACTGCAAATTTCCCTAGGCCACCCAAACTGTATTTAACACAAAAAAAAGTATGACCCATGGATTCAACCCACCATGGATGCCTTCAAGGCAGTGGGGTTCCTTTACATGGCAGAAGCTGTCCTATGCCATTTTTATTAGGGACAAGCCTCACTGCATATTTGCAGTCTCTCTCAGTCTCATGAGGCTTGCAGCCTCTATTAAAAATGGCATAGGGCAGGAGCAAAGGTGGTAGCAAATAATCTGTGAATAATCCAATCCGCAAAAGTTAAACCCACAAATATGGAGGGCCGAGTGTATATACATTGTTTCTTTAGCCATAGCTATGCCTAGCTTAAGCCGTCTGAGGGCTCGCACTAAGACTCTAAACTATCTAGTCCGTGAGCTGCTCTTCGCTGATGATGCTGCCCTTGTTGCCCACACAGAAGCAGCTCTGCAGCCCCTAACATCCTGTTTCACAACAGCTGCAGAGCTGTTTGGGCTGGAAGTCAAACTTAAGAAAACAAAAGTTCTTTACCAGCCTGCACCACAGGACGAGCACCACCATCCCCACATTGCCGTCGGCAAATCTGTGCTCAAGTCCGTTCAGCAGTTCACCTACCTGGGAAGCATTATCTCCTCAGATGCCAAGATTGACAAAGAGATCGATCACAGATTAGTGCATTTGGAAGACTTTACAAAAGAGTCTGGAGTAACAAACACCTGAGGTGAAGCACAAAAATCAGTGTGTATAGAGCCATTGTACTGTCTATTCTCCTTTACGGGTCTGAAACATGGGTTACCTATTGCCACCACTTATGACTCCTTGAACGCTTTCATCAGCACTGTCTACGCACAATCCTAACTATACACTAGACTATGTGACGAATGTTGCTGTCCTTGAGCAAGCAGGGATCACCAGCATTGAGGCCATGATTTTGAGAACACAGCTGTGCTGGGCAGGGCATGTTTCTAGGATGGAGGACCATCGCCTCCCAAAAATAGTACTCTACGGTGAACTCGCCACGGGTCAGCGTAAGAGGGGCGCTGCAAAAAAGTGATACAAGGACTCCCTTAAACAACATCTCAGGTTCTGCCAAATTGATCACCAACAATGGTCCGCCCTGGCCTCACACCAGGGGGCATGGAGACACACTATCCACAATGCTGCAGCCTTATTTGAGAACTCATGCCGAACAAGTCTTGAAGAGAAACGACAACACAGAAAGAATCACAACCCGGAAACATCACCCAAGGAGACCTTCTGCTGTGCTTTCTGCAGCCGGACTTGTCTATCTCGGATTGGTCTTTTTAGTCATCAGCACACTTGCAGAAAGCGCGGGATGAGTCCTTCCTGAATCTTCGTTTGTGAAGAAAAGCCAGAGAGAGCTATGCCTATTAGTATAGAATCTATACTGTGCTATAGACCAATGTACCCTTAACTTTTTGGATTCCTCATATCAAAAGAGTTTATGTCTACACAGCAGCAATATCCAGCATGACCCAGTCTGAGAGCCAATATGGTTTGAGCGTTGGACTAGAACTCTGGAGACCATGGTTTGAATCTCCACTTGGCCATGGAAACCTGATGGGTGACCTTGGGCAAGTCACACCCTCTCAGCCTCACAGGAAGACAAAGCAACCCCCCTCTGAACAAATCTTGCCAAGAAATCCCTGTGATGGGTTTGCCTTAGGGCCTCCACGAGTCAGAAACGACTTGAAGTCACACAACAATAGTGACCCTAAATGTTTTCCTCTAGTGATCAAGAGCCATAGAGCAGAATCCCACTGGTACATTACAGTGATGTAACTGTGCCAATGTAGGTGGTGACAGCAAGATAAAAAAAGTTACAGATGTAGCAGCCATGAAGGAAGGAGGATATTGGAGAAATGCACCGCTCTGAGCAGGCAGATTTGTCCACCTTCCTCACCACTGTTGGAAAAAGTATAACCACAACATAATGCATCAGCAGAATACTGTCCATGATCTGCAACACTTGCCATTTTCCCACTTACCCATTTCTTCTTTTTCTTGTCTGGCTTAGCCACCATGCCAAGTGTAATATAACATAATGCACCACCTAAATTGGGCACACACTATCAAAGAGGTTCCTGTCACAGCTGATGCATGTAGTGTCATATTCATGTGGTGTCATGTTTATGCAGTCTGCTCATGGTTCCTTCACAGTTCCCTGCAGCTTACAGCCTTTCTCTTACTACAGTATTGATGCAGGGGAGCAAGCATGTTGAAATCTTAAAGTACCTGTCTGTTGAGCAGAATAATATTGCTCTAAGTTTGAAAAGTGATTTCTGATGCACTCTACTGTGTCAGAACCTGTTTGGGTGCACCTGTGAAAGTGTTTGCAAGAGAACGACAAGGGGGGTCTCGGAACATGTTCTAGCAAAGGGCTAGCCCCAACATGCCGTGGGAGGGCATCTCAGAAGAATGCATATGCTAAATTGAGGTTGATTTGATTTGATGAATCTGTGAGCAAGTGCAAAGGAACTAGAATCCAGTTAACTTTGTCTGCTAGGTGTAATTTGCTCTGCTCTACAATGAATTAATTGTTCATACCTCTGCCCCACCCCTTTCTCTGTCTCTTCATGTTGATAGGTTACAAACCATGTGACCCACAAGTTATCAGAGACCGTGTGGCTCACATGGAGTTTTGTTACAAGGAGTTATGTCAGTTATCGGCTGAACGCCGAGCTCGTTTGGAAGAATCCCGGCGCTTATGGAAGTTCTTCTGGGAAATGGCTGAAGAGGAGGGATGGATAAGGGAAAAGGAGCAGATCTTGTCATCGGATGACTATGGAAAAGACTTAACCAGCATCGTCCGGCTTCTCAGCAAACATAAGGCGTTTGAAGACGAGATGAGTGGCCGCAGCAGTCACTTCCAACAGGCAATCAAGGAAGGGGAAGATATGATCGCTGAGGATCACTTTGGGTCAGAGAAGATCAGAGAGAGGATTGCGGACATCCAGAATCAATGGGCTAACCTGGAACAGCTGTCCGCCTTCCGAAAGAAGCGCCTGGAAGAAGCATCCCTCCTTCACCAATTCCAAGCTGATGCTGATGACATTGACACGTGGATGTTGGATATCCTCAAAATTGTCTCCAGCAGTGATGTTGGCCATGATGAATATTCCACTCAGTCCTTGGTTAAGAAACACAAAGATGTTGCTGAAGAGATTGCGAGCTACAGGTCGATCATTGATTCTCTTCACGAACAAGCCAGAGCCTTGCCACAGGAACATGCAGAGTCGACAGATGTGCAGAGCAGGTTGGCAGGAATAGAAGAGAGGTACAAAGAGGTTGCTGAACTCACACGGCTTCGTAAGCAGGCCCTGCAGGACACTTTGGCTCTATACAAGATGTTCAGTGAGGCAGATGCTTGCGAGCTTTGGATTGATGAGAAGGAACAATGGCTAAACAACATGGAGATCCCTGAGAAACTAGAAGACCTGGAAGTGATCCAGCACAGGTGAGAGAAAGTGGTGAGATGGTTTCATCATATATATTTTTTTCAGTTTCATGCTTAATGCTATTTCACAGCTGGCTGTCCATTCACATTTCTTCTTATGCAACTCTAGATTTGAAAGTTTAGAACCAGAAATGAACAATCAAGCCTCACGTGTTGCTGTGGTTAACCAGATTGCTAGACAACTGATACACAATGGACATCCAAATGAAAAGGAGATCAAGGCACAGCAAGATAAGCTGAATACAAGGTGAGGAATATTGACTCTTACCTGACCTTTGTACCCTTAAGTGCATCTTTACCCTCTGTGTGGGTGTTATTAGGTCTAGGTCCTCATAAATAGAAAGTCGCTTGTACTGTGTGTGCCATTTTGTTTGCTCAGTTAATTTTGCTAAATATACAGTATGGGTTTGCTCATGCAGAATAAGACAAGCAATTGGCATCAAATTGTTCAGAATTAATGCTTTTCAAGTTGAGGAACAGTGTGCCAAAAACAACAAGGAACCAAAAAACAAGTTTCTCCTGTTTTCATTATCCAAAGATTTTACCATTTGTATCAAGCCATCATTCTTAATAAGAATCTTACTTACAGTGCAGCCTTCAGTAACTCCTGCCATTTGTCTTCAGATCATTCACATGATATGGTAAAATGTGTTGCGTTCTATTTGTGTTTGACTACAACTCCCTCAGTCCCTTACTGTTGACCACAGAGGCTGATGCTGCCAGGAATTGATGTCCAAACATCTGGCAAGTGAATGGTTCCCCAGCCCAACAGTAGAAGCACTGATATTATATCCACTGTTTACAGTGGAGAGAGCAAAGGAAGCATATAACTAAAGCGGAATGTTTAGTACATTTGATGGGTTTATTTATTTATTTAGGTTTGGAAGTGGGGCAATAAATTAATTTGGTTTCTTCATTTCCCTACTTCTGTGGTTCTTTTTTCTAGGTGGAGCCAGTTCAGAGAACTGGTGGACATAAAGAAGGATGCTCTCCTCTCAGCTCTCAGTATCCAGAACTATCATCTCGAATGTAATGAAACCAAATCTTGGATCAGGGAGAAGACTAAAGTGATTGAATCCACCCAAGAGCTTGGCAATGACCTGGCTGGAGTTATTGCTCTTCAGAGGAAGCTGACCGGGATGGAACGTGACTTGGTTGCTATTGAAGCCAAGCTAAGTGACCTCCAGAAAGAGGCTGAGAAGTTAGAGTCAGAGCACCCTGACCAAGCTCAAGCCATACTGTCCAGGCTTGCTGAAATCAATGATGTTTGGGAAGAGATGAAAACAACCCTGAAGAACCGCGAAGAGTCCCTTGGAGAGGCCAGCAAGCTGCAGCAGTTCTTGCGTGACCTGGATGACTTCCAGTCCTGGCTCTCCCGGACCCAGACTGCCATTGCCTCGGAAGACATGCCAAACACGCTGACAGAGGCGGAGAAACTGCTCACACAGCATGAGAA
Source organism: Gambelia wislizenii (assembly GCA_030847615.1). Classification (NCBI taxonomy): domain Eukaryota; kingdom Metazoa; phylum Chordata; class Lepidosauria; order Squamata; family Crotaphytidae; genus Gambelia; species Gambelia wislizenii. Next base: position 17,989,473 of record JAUMIR010000001.1, on the reverse strand, counting down.
TATCAAGAATGAAATCAACAATTATGAGGAAGACTATCAGAAAATGAGGGACATGGGTGAGATGGTCACACAAGGGCAGACGGATGCTCAGTACATGTTCTTGCACCAGCGCCTACAAGCCCTGGACACTGGATGGAATGAGCTGCACAAAATGTGGGAGAATCGGCAGAATCTTCTCTCACAGTCCCATGCCTACCAGCTGTTCCTCAGAGACACAAGGCAAGCAGAAGCCTTCCTTAACAACCAGGTAAGGAGAGGTGGGCAACACTTCCCTCACAGGTTGCATGCAGCCCTTGCACCCTTGTTTCATGTCCCTGTTACCCCCAACTGCTTCTGAATTGATGTTGCCTATCACCATCCACTCTACTGAACCTGCAGACTGTCTCCCTAGTCTTCCCTCTCAGTTGCTTTAGGAAGGAAGTAGACTTTCTGCCCTGCGGTCTTGTTGATTTTTCTATGGTGAAGCAGGACAGGCTGGCATCCCCCCCCCCTTTTTTTTTTAAATCATAGAGAGCCACTGGTGAGGTTCAGCCACATATTCGATGGCTGCTTCTGAATTTCATCCATGGCAGTAGCAGATTAGATGGTCATATGGCCCTTGGTGAGTTCCAGGGGGTTCCCATTCAACCCCAGGAAAGATGCCATTTTTGCTGTATATATCATACATCCCTCTCACATCCTGGATTATATGACTGAAGCTCAGATTCACTATGTCACTAGAGGCAGCACACATGTTTTTGTCCTTGCAAAAAAACCAGTTTCTTCACAGAACCATTGTTAGCAAGAGGCCATGAAGAGGTCATCTAAATTGACCTCTTGGCTAAAATCAGACACTGCATTCTCCATCATCTCCAGTATGGTTTGTAAAATCAAGTATGAATGACTAGGTCATTATTTCCCCTCTTCCCTTCATAGAATAGAATCATAGAGTTGGAAGAGACCACGAGGGCCATCCAATTCCACCCTCTGCCATGCAGGAATACACAGTCAAAGCATTCCTGCCAGATGGCCAGCCTCTGTTTAGAAACCTCCAAAGAAGGAGACTCCACCACACTCCGAGGCAGTGCATTCCAGTGTCAAACTGCTCTTACTATCAGGAAATTCTTCCTAATGTTTAGGTGGAATTTCTTTTCCTGTAGTTTTAATCCATTGCTCCCCTTACTCATTTTCCATGAAATCTAAACTGTCAAACTATGGTTGGAGTTAACAGTCCAAAACAGGATTGCTAAATACAGTTTGATTCTAGCTTCCAGTCATGGTTTGGAGGGGTTTCTGAGTCCCTCCAAACCATTACTGGTTCTGTTGGTTTGGAATTTAGGGCAAAATTAGGAAGTATTCTAATTATGAGAGGGAGAGGGAGATGTAGTCATTTTGAGTTCATTCATTCTCAGTCCTCCAGACTAAAGTTTGGAAGACTCTAGAGTGTGATTTGGGGGACTGGGAATATAAAATCTGAGTATTAGCATTGATGTGTCTTGTGAATGCTTGAACATATAGCTACATGAACATCCCCCCTTGCCGCTGCTGAAATAACACAGTTTTTAAAAGTTTTCCAAGAGTTGGTTTGCTGCTGTGTTGACATATGATGAAAGCATGTCTGCGAATTCACAGAAAATATCTTTGTGCAAACTTGAGTCCACTTGAAATGGCTTTGCCATGTCATGACAGTGTAAGAAGAGTTATGTAAATTGGTCTGTGGCAATGACTAAAAATAATGTATCCCTTCATGTAGTATTGGTTTTGTGATAATTGGTGAGCAATAAATTATCAGAGAGCTTTATGTTTCTCTTTTCTTTCTCTGTCTTGTTCTTTAAAATGATAGGAATATGTTTTGGCACATACTGAAATGCCCACTACTTTGGAAGGAGCAGAAGCTGCTATCAAAAAACAGGAGGATTTCATGACCACAATGGATGCCAATGAGGAGAAGATCAACGCTGTTGTAGAGACCGGAAGAAGACTAGTCAGTGATGGCAACATCAACTCTGACAAGATCCAAGAGAAAGTGGATTCCATTGACGACAGGTACAATTTTCAAAGATCATTTAGGGAGTGTTGTAGGCCGTTAGAATGACAATCTCACATTAATTTGTTTCCCAGATGTACATACCATGGTCTGCAACACAATACAGTCAGAAGAAAGCAAGTAGAACTGGTTAGATTTTTTTTAAGAGCAAATATTTATTTATTTTAAAATTTAAAAAAAATTAAAACCACTATTGGCAACTACAAAAAAATCAACAAAAGGTAGCAGTTCTTAACCAACCATAATACAAAACTAAAACAGGTGACCAAAAGCTCTTCTACTCCAGCCTTTTGGGGAATTCCAGTCCTCCATGTGATTAAACATCAAGGGTGGCCCCACTAGCTCTGTCCCCATTGTTGCTTCCCTCTGTATGTTGGGGGTGTCTGCAAGGAGGAGCATGCTATCCTCAGAGCTTGGGTAGGGGGCTTATTTGGAGTACAACTCCCAGAATCTATTGCAGGGGTGGGAATCATGCGTTCCCAGGTGTTATAGGACTGCAGTGCTCAGCATTCTTCACCATTGACTGTGCTGGCTAAGGCTGCTAGGAGTTGTAGTCCAACAGTATATAGAGGGCCACATGATTCTCACTCTTGGTTTACAGAATTAGAGCATGATAATTCTGGTAAAGTGGAAGGCACTAGGAAAAGAGGAAAATATCTTTACAGATGGATTGATTCAATTAAGGAAGCCATGGTCTTGAGTTTGCAGGACCTGAGCAGGTCAGCTGCTGACTAAGGCTCTTGGATGTCTTTCATTCATAGGGTCCAGTTCCAAGTTAACTTGTTTATTTATTTATTTAGGTATTTATACTCCTCTCTTCAGCCACAAAGGCTCTCAGAGCAGCTTACAAATTGTTAAGTGATAGCACTTTACACATCTACACCACTTTATAGTGTGCTAGGCAGTGTGTGATAGATAATTGCCCCCACAAGCTGGGTACTCATTTTACTGACCTAAGAAAGGGTGGAAGGCTGAGTGAACCTTGGTCTCCTTGAGATTGAACTCGCAACATTGTGGCAGCAGTACCGGCATTTAACCACTGCACCACTGTTACTGTGAAACAGCAACAACAAATATTGTAGATGTGTACAACATTCAGATCCAATAGGCATTTTTGCACCTACAGGGTGCTGTCATCCTCAAAAAAATATACAGGGACAGGGTTCATTGCCAGTGATCATAGTACACTAGTAAAGAGTTCACTGTTTTCATTGTTGAATTAAAATTTACATTCAAACATGCTCCTAGCCTAGTCCTTAAGACTGTGACTTTATGAAACTGTTTCTGTCCAAACTGTTTGGTTTATTTTTTCATTCTGCCTCACCCATTTTCAAATGGCAAAACCCACCGTGCATATGCCTAGATAACACAGGGTGCAACAGTTTCTAATTCTGTCATTATTATAGGTATATTTAGAGTTTTGTTCCTCCAGGCTGCCAGATAGTTCAATAAATACTGAGGTATTCTTTTGGGGGATTTGTCACATTTTGATGCCTTGTAACAGTTGTTTCTGCTCCCATATCCAGTTGTGCTTTAAATGTACTGGGGTTTTGTCCCTTTTTGGTTGCTAGTTGTAGCAGATTCTAGTACTTCATGTGATCTGCATATTATGCCCATCTGAAATATTGTCTGTGGGCTGCCCAAAAATATAATAGGAGGAACTGAGATAATGGATAAAGAAGTGTGATATTTATCTCATGAGATGCGGGGGTGGGGGGCTCACTTCCTGCAGTGGGAATAAAAGCTTGCAGCTAGTACTGTGATTTAGCTAGAGAGAGAAGTGGACAGAAAGAATGCTGCATGGTAAAATAACAACACCAACAACCAGTAAGTATAGCTACAACTCCCACCAAACCCTGAGGCTTTTAGACAGTATGGAGGAGGCCTAAGTATTTTGAAAATTTTATAAAATGTCATTATTATGTATTTCTGTCCCCCCCTAAATTTTTTTCTCCCTGTGGCTTCAAAATTTCCAGGCATTTTAAGTCTCTAGGAACAATACTGCAACAGGGCCATTTTAAGAATGCTTGAAATACAAGTCTGGCAAAAGGCTCAGGGCAGGGGTTAGTTAGTCTCTGTCTGGGTCCTGAGGCCCCTGGCAGTTGCCCAAGTTTGCCAGTTGCTGATGTCCACTCTTTCCAAATGCTTCCTGTACAAGTATTTTCTTGGGTTGTTCCAGAAAACCTTGGCAGCAAGACTGGTAACTAAGTACTTCAGGGTTCTCAAATCACACCATGATCAGCAGACCTTCCCAACCCCTAGGCAGCTACAGCATTGTTTATAGTGAGAAAAGGTGGTGACAGTTACTATCAACACCACCTCATAAATGTAGCCAACACACCTCCTGCACTGACTTCCTTGCCAAATCTGTCTAGACTTAAGCAGTTAGCCATGAGAAGTTTTGTACTCACCTATCCAGCTGCTTCGGCACAACAGGATGAAGAATTTGCATTATCCCTCTGCAAAAGCCAATACGTAGTGTGGCTTTTCAAGTTAGTCGGTTGCCAAGCATGCAGCTGAGTGGAAAGGGCACACATGGTTTGAACACAGAAAGTCCCAGGTTCACTCTCTGACATCTCCAGCTGGAGGATCTGGGAAAGACTCCCTGCCTGAAATCCTGGAGAACAGTTTTCAATAGTGGATGAGATGGAGTAGGAACAGGACATGGTATAAGCAATATTTTGAAAAGTTTGAATTATAACTCCCAAATCCCCTGGATGCTAGAAACTGCAGTCTAAAAAAATAACTCATCCAAATTTTTTAATATAAGGCATCTGTGGGCAATTAAATGCCACATTTCTTGCTTTTAAAATGGTCATAAAAATGAGAAAAGGAAAAGGAAAGAGTGCCTCACCAAGAGAGAATTCAGGTTACAATGTCTTGATTTAATAAGCTAAGCTCTGACTTCGCTTTCCCCCCATGTATATAGTCCCTTTCCTCAACCTTTCTAAGTGGGAACTAACAAGGAAATCTTCAATTAAGTACAGCTTCACATTTTGCCCAAACCAGGAAACAGGTTTAAAAAGTTGAGAGAAAAGATGCTAAACCAGCTATAACCATGATTTTGTATCCTGGCTTTTATTCCAAAGCTGTTAATCATAGTTTCCTAGGTTGAATACCAGGGAAGATTTTAGAGCAGATCATTAAACAGAGAGTCTGTGAACGTTTAGAAGGCAATGCCATAATCACAAAAATTCAACATGGGTTTCAGAGAAACAAGTCATGCCAGACTAATCTGATATCTTTTTTTGATAAAGTTACCAGCTTGGTAGATGAAGGGAACACTGTGGACATCGCATACCTTGATTTCAGTAAGGCCTTTGACAAGGTTCCCCGTGACATTCTTGCAAACAAGCTTGTAAAATGTGGGCTAGACAAGTTAACTGTTCAATGGATTTGTAATTGGTTGACCAGCCGAACCCAAAGGGTGCTCAGTAGTGGCTCCTCTTCCTCTTGGAAAGATGTGACCAGTGGGGTGCCACAGGGTTCTGTCCTGGGCCCAGTGCTATTCAACATCTTTATCAATGACTTGGATGAGGGAATTAGGGGCATACTTATCAAATTTGCAGATGACACCAAATTGGGAGGAGTAGCTAATACCCTAGAGGACAGGATCAAAATTCAGAATGACCTGGATAGACTGGAGAGCTGGGCCAAAGCTAACGAAATGAAATTCAATACGGAGAAATGTAAAGTACTGCACTTAGGGCGGAAAAATGAAATGCATAGATATAGGATTGGAGAGACCTGGCTGAACGAGACTACATGCGAAAGGGATCTAGGAGTCCTAGTAGACCACAAGTTGAACATGAGTCAACAGTGTGATGCGGCAACTAAAAAGGCCAATGCAATTTTGGGCTGTATCAATAGAAGTATAGTGTCTAGATCAAGGGAAGTAATAGTGCCACTCTATTCTGCCTTGGTCAGACCTCACCTAGAATACTGTGTCCAGTTCTGGGCACCACAATTCATAAAGGATATTGACAAATTGGAGCGTGTCCAGAGAAGGGCAACTAAAATGGTGAAAGGTCTGGAAACGATGCCTTATGAGGAGAGACTAGGGAGCTGGGTAGGTTTAGCCTGGAAAAAAGATGGTTAAGAGGCGATATGATAGCCCTGTATTAGAAGGGGTGTCACGCTGAGGATGGAGCAGGCTTGTTTTCTGCTGCTCCAGAGACTGGAACTCGGAGCAGTGGGTGCAAGCTCCAGGAACAGAGCTTCCACCTCAACATGAGGAGGAACGTTTTGACAGTAAGAGCTGTTTGGCAGTGGAACGCACTCCCTCGGAGTGTGGTGGGGTCTCCTTCCTTGGAGGTCTTTAAACAGAGGCTGGATGGCCATCTGTCAGGGATGCTTTGATCAAGATTTCCTCCGTGGCAGGGGGGTTGGACTGGATGGCCCTCGTGGTCTCTTCCAGCTCTACAATTCTATGATTCTATGAATACAACAAGAAACAGCAGTTAAATGAAGGCTTACTAATTTTATTGCCCACGATTTGTTGCTTCAGCCATGTAGTTTACTAACCAAACCAGTTTGTTCTTCTTCTGGTTCTTTTGTCAGCCCTGGTTTCCAGGCAGACAGTCTGGGAAATACATTACAAGACACCATTTTGGGTTTAGACATAACAACAAGCCATGTCTTGAAATTATGGCTTGTAGCTAGTTAACAAACCACAGTTGGTTTGGCCACAACTAGCCAGAATTTAACAAACTATCACCTGCCTTACTGCAACCCATGCTCTGAGCAGTGGGGAGAAAGACATTTTGGCCTCATATAGTGGAAGGCAACCTCTGCCCCACACAACCAAACCACAAGCAGCTGGTGCTAATAAGTATGTGTGAACCCAGCATATGAATTGCTTCTAAGCTAGAATGATTACCATAACTTCTCTTGTGACTAAAAACAGATCTTCTACTTCTATAGCATCCAGTTTAGATCTGGGTGATTTGTATTAAATTTTACCAATATCTGAATAATCTTTTTGACTTTTCAATCTTTTTTTTTTAATGTAGTGCTAATAGCGATATTTTAAAACACATATACAACTTCCTTCTTCTGGAATGTGTAGGTATAACCACCTAGAAAGTGATCTTAAGCCTGTTACTTTATTTAGGGATTATAGAAACCACTGGAGCTTGCCTTGGTAAAAGCAAGTTTATGGGGTGCTGAGTCATAGCAAAGACTTATTAAAGAACATTTGAGGAAGCAGGGCTTGTGTGAGAAAGCCTCGTAATATGTAATGGATCCCATTAGGAGAAAGTTATGTCAAAGCATTTTTACTTTCATGTGGTTTGAGAGTGTTTTTTTAAGTTGGACTGAATCTTTGCCCTGTATAATGGCAGAGAAACTTTCATTGACTAAAGGGAGAAACTGGCCCAGTTTCTGTGGCTAAATCCAATACAGCTCAAATGATGCACAGGAAATAGAGCTACCACTGTGTGTAACCAGTATGGTTTTAAAAGCTTAATATTCTCTTCCAATTTCAACTGCAAAAAACAGAGAGAGCTGCCACTACCACACACCTCTTACTTTATTTCTAGAACTGAAGGTCTAATTAAAGTGTTGTAGATTTATTTATTTAGGTTTTTAAAAAGATTTATTTAGCCTTATTAGTTTACTTAGTATTCAGTGACTGTTTGGAGTGATGTACCAATCCACCCCTCCCCCAAATAAAATACATACATTTGCAAACAGTACGTGAGAGTTTGGAACAGAGAAGCCAGAACCTAGAAAAGTTACTTTTTTGTAATTACTGCTCCCGTAGGCTATACTAGCTGGAAGGTTCTTGGAGTTGTAGTCCATAGACCCCCATATGCATGGAACCAATATCTGCAGTTTCAGTTATCCACGGGACCCAAAACTGGAACACATACCATGGAGACATCCTAGAAAACCCCTGAAGAGGTGTCCTCTCTAGACGTCTTCTAGGTCCTTCAAGGCAACTCTATGGCGTTTTTTTACCAGAAGTCCATTACTTTTAATAGGTTCACTGTTATCCATGGCTCTGGTATTTGCAGTAAATCCAGGATCAAAACCCCCACAGATATGGGGAATCTGATCCATGTTTCCGTGTTGAGCGCTGAGAGAGGGTTAGTTTCACATCCCCTCTCACTAGTTCACTTGCTCTCTTCCTTATCTTCTCATATATTTGGTGTGAGGATGAAATGGAATAATTCCACGTGTATTCCTTTGGGGAGGCTGGGATTTAAGTAAAAAAAAATGAAGGAAGAATATTTGTTTTCCTCCTTTAATTGTGCATTTATTTGTATCTCACCTTTCTGTCAGCATGGGACCAAAGGCAACTGATTCTTGAGAAAAATTGTTTTAGTATGCCCTATGAGGAACAGCTTAGGGAGCTGGGCATGTTTAGTCTGGAGAAGAGAAGGTTGAGAGGGGACATGATAGCCATGTTTAAATATTTGAAGGGATGTCATACTGAGGATGGAGCAAGCTTGTTTTCTGCTGTTCCAGAGACAAGGACACCGAGCAATGGGTTCAAATTACAGGAAAAGAGATTCAACCTAAGCATTAGGAAGAACTTCCTGACAGTAAGAGCTGTTTGGAAGTGGAATACACTGCCTCGTAGTGTGGTGGAGTCTCCTTCTTTGGAGGTTTTTAAACAGAGGCTGGATGGCCATCTGTCAGGAATGATTTGATTGTATATTCCTGCATGGCAGGGGGTTGGACTGGATGGCCCTTGAGGTCTCTTCCAACTTTATGATTCTCATGTAGACAACCCTCTTTTCTACATGTTCACAGATTGACTGTTTAATGATCTATTCTAGAACCATTCTTGGTATTGACATCAAGCTGATTGTTCAGTAGTTGGTCAGATCTTCTTTCCCCCACTGTTTGAAGATGCAGATAGCATTTGCCTCCAGTTTGCAGGGACCTATTCTCTAAGAATTCTCAAAGATTATAGACAAAGGTCCTGAAATTACCTCTGCAAGTCCCCTTCAATACCCTTGTATTGAATACAATACCCATTCTACTGGCCTTGGAGACTTTAAATGAATTTAAGTAGCAAGTGTTCTGGTATCACCTCTTTTCTTGCATTGGGCTGGAGCACACACACGCACACACCCCATCATTTAATCTATTTTCACCAGGTTGTGTTCTGTCTTTGTTTGGGGAGAAAATGGATGTAAATTAATTGAACAGTTTTGCCTTCTCTCCATCACTCTTTAGCTTTTCTCCATCTGCTCCATGCAGTGGACCTACTGCTTCCTTGTTCTTCCTCTTGCTTCAAAATACCCCCCCCCTTTTGATTATAATGTCACCTCTTGCAAACCTATGTTCTGAGTTTTAGGCTCCCTGGACTTTTCTCTAAAAATATTGGCTACTCTGTGATGGGATGTCTGGAAGCCATGCCCTATGAGGAGTGGCTTAGGGAGCTGGGTATGTTTAGCCCGGAGAAGAGAAGGTAGAGAGGTGAGATGATAGCCATGTTTAAATATTTGAAGGGATGTCATACTGAGCTTGTTTTCTGCTGCTCCAGAAACAAGGACACAGAGCAATGGACTCAAACTACAGGAAAAGAGATTCCACCTAAACATCAGGAAGAACTTCCTGACAGTAAGAGGTGTTTAACATTGGAATGGACTGCCTCGGAGTGTGGTGGTGTCTCCTTCTTTGGAGGTTTTTAAACAGAGGCTGGATGGCCATCTGTCCGGAGTACTTTGATTGGGTATTTCTGCACGGCTTGGGGTTGGACTAGATGGCATTTGTGGTCTCTTCCAATTCTATGATTCTATGGTGATTTGTTCCTTTTATTTTTATTTTTTAATATATGCTCCTGTTAAATCTTAGCTCATCTAAATGCTCCTTGTAGAGCCATCCTGGCAGATGACTCCCACTTTTTCTCTCTTGGAATTATTTGTAACTTTCAACGTCTCACCTTTTATCATGCTTTATCTCATGGAGTCCTCCCCAGACAAGGAGTCAAGATGAAACATCTGAGCAGGAAAATTCAGAGGAATAGCTGAAGGCTCCAGCCTCCCACAGGAACCCTTTGCAGGCTGAGACCAAACCTGTGCTCTCCAACAGGATCGCTGTCCCCCATAAGAACAGAGGCACTGTCGTGGAGGCAGAAAAGGCCCCACACCCTCAGGAGAGACAATGGCAGAAGCAACAGTATGAGAAAGCTCTACTGTGTCAGAGTGGAAGAATCTAGCTGACCCTGATGAGCAATAGCTGGCCTCCCACAATAACTACTTATAGGTGAAAGCTCTTGAAATGCTGGCTGTCAGACTCCGTATTTACCTTGGCGTGCCTTGAACCCTGTCTCCAGCATTGCTCTCTGCTCTTGCATTTCCTTGACTCCTTTGATCCTTGGCACTTTTTCAGGTCTCCTCTTTGGCTTTCTCCCTGTTCCTTAATGAGCCAATAAGATACCATTCTGTTTATCTGACCTTGGACTGCTTATTAATAACACTGTCTCTGTCTACTTCTTGAGAGAGCCCTTGTGACTCTGTGCTCCAACCCAAACCTTTCTCCAGCTCCTCTCCTGGTTGTTCCCCTGCAGTGTCTTGTTTGCTTGAGGGAACTCAAAACACTGCTTAGGACCCCGTTTGCAGCAATGCAACAGGATACCTTTAAGGAACTCCAAACCATTACAAACTCCCTTCGCTTTCAGTATTTCTGACTGTATATTCAGAATTTCAGACCAATATTTCTGATAATGATTTCCTTAAAGTTATTGACATCTGTTACCTTGAAATCCAGCATGTGCATCAAATTAACTTTGCTTTCCTTTGCCTCTATATATTGAATTCCAGGAGGATGTGGTCAGTTTTACATGAAGTTCCTATTACTTCTGCATCATTGACCAGTTCTTCTCTGTTGATGAGGACCAGGTTCAAAACAGTCAATCTCCTTTCTACTTATTCCAGTTGAAGTCTCCCCTAATTGCTGCATCTCTCCATATCAGATGTTTGGTTGTGTTTGACACTAGGTCCACAGGGTGGGGATTCATGTGGCTGGAGTCACCCTCTGAGAAGTGCTTCTTCGGGTCAGGGATACCACTGCTTTGGAACTTTTTGTTGTTGTTCATCCATCTTTTATTTTGACAAAGAAATACCCAACATTATATCTCTGTTCTTCTGGATTTGCTTGTAACTGCGGGGTGCTTTGTGCATTCTGACAAATGGCATGAAATTTGTAAATGTCAAGTGGCATAAATGTCAAGCTTTTGTTTTCAGGCTCCCAGGTAATGTGAAAAGGGGAACTGTACACCTCCGCTATAGCATGGAGGAAGATGCATAGAACTGCCTCCAGACTTTATCCCCCAAAGTGTAAAACACAGAAACACAAACTACACAGGCATCTCCTTTTCTTCTTCTTTTTACCACATCTTGCATGCAGTGATTGGCAAAGACCACCGTTTCTTCTGGTCATAAGGGAACAGTGATTATATTGCAATCTCCCCAATTAATTTGTAAAATGAAATTATGGGTACAGTCAACCCTCGGTATTCACCGGTTTTCCTTCTTGCAGATTTCATTATTTACAGATTATTTGCCACCGCCACTGCCCTACACTATTTTTAATAGGGACTTAAAAGCCTCACCAAGTGTTTGCAGTCTCTCTGAAAACTGTGCAAAACTCAGAGAGACTGCAAACACACAGCAAGGTGTGTAAGCCCCTTTTAAAAATGGTGCAGGGCAGCTGCCAGCCACCCACTTCTGCCTTGCAAAGGAAGCCCACCACCTTGAAGCCATCTGCAGTGGGTTGAATCTACAAGTTATACTTTTGTGTGTGTGTTAAATGCATTTTTTTGGCGGGGGGGTTTCTCTGTCAAAACTCCCACCCTTCAAAATACTTTGTTTCATTGTGTTGTGCATAGACGAGTTTTGAGGCCTGTCATTGTGTCCTTCATTTCAAGGAGTTTTGTCCCTGATTAGAGGGTTGTTTAGCATCCAGAGATTGGGAGATACGCACAAGAATTGTAACAGACCTTCCATTCAAGCTGCATATAATAACCCAAACCACAGTGTCCTGAAAGTTCCCACATTGAAATGTTCCTTCCTTGTTTTTGTTTAAACAGACATAAGAAGAATCGTGAGGTGGCCAGTGAACTTCTGATGAGGTTGAAAGACAACAGAGATCTTCAAAAGTTTCTTCAGGATTGCCAAGAGGTACATTGTTGTTAAGATCTGTACTTTTGCTTTGCTCTTGAATAGAAAAGTGTGTGTGTGTGTCTCCTTGTCCCTTTGTCTTTCATCTCTAAACCATTAATTTGTAACAGATGATAGCTATCATCTCTCCAGTAGCTGATTAGCCTCCAATGGCAGCCCGTTGTTAATGGGCTACCCCCTTTTTTCTTAGAGGATAGACAGAGATAGCACCATTTTATTAAAAAGACAAGGGAGGAGGACTATTAGAAGAGCCCTCTGGTCCTGATCCTAGAGATAATGTCAGTGAGACAAAATGAACTTCCAATATAGGCCTGTTTGAACAGAACATTTGTTTGTTTGTTTTTCCATAGGAAAATATAAATTCTCCCCTCCCCCCCCCAATGGGAAATCTGAAATGTATTTGCCATTTTGATTTCTTACCCACCTCCATGTGCATTCATATGTAGATATAATGAGTTTTCCATTGGAGAATTGCCCTGTACAGAAAAATAACTATTATATGAGAAGCAGGGATAAAGGAAATCCCACCCTCCCCACTGCCTCCATCTTGTCTTGATATGTAAATGAGATCCAGAAGGCTGGGCGGGACAAGATGTTAATCTCCCTTGGAGAACCTCTTCTGGTCAAAAATAGACATTATGGGCTAGATGGACTAGAAATCTGACCTGTCAGAAAGCAGCTTTATGTGTTCATAGTATTCAACTTCTTCATGCCTTTTTGATCCTAAAAAAGAGTTAATTTCCCCCCCAAGCAGTCTCATTTTTATTTTAAATCAACGTAAGCAAGGAAAAGAAATTGCACATTCACACTAAAACCCTTGACAGGAATGATCCAAGTCTTCATTGCAACATTTTTTTTTTAAAAAAAGTCAACCTGCTCACCTCATCTCCACAGACTCCTCAACCAGTTAATTTTTTGACCTACAACCCTCAGACTCCCCACCCTCCCTAGCCAGTAGCTATAGTAAGCAGTTTGAGGGTAAGCTTCTAAGAAAGACAGGGGAAAGTAATGAAAGCTAAGCCATGATGCCTGGCAGATTGAGGGGTGGAGCCTGTTCAGATAAGGGTGGAGCTTGGTGATGACACTGTTGGGGATGGAGCTGGAGCAAACAGTAAAAGTTCTCAAGCCAAGCATGGAAGAGTCTGAACTATATTGTTAGAGGGCAACACTAAATGATTCTTCCCAAGTATTTTCATGACCCCTCATTTGCTACCATGACATGTGGTTGTTATGAGGGCTTCATCCAATGGCATAATGAACCACCACCACCACCACCACCCACCCAAAGTCTCATCCTACTATCTTCTAGGATTGGAGCCTTGAAAACTCACCTCTCCATAGGTCAGGATAATATGGCACCCAAGGGGACGTGGTGCCGCCTTGGAGGGCAAACCAGCCACTGCCCCAATGAGAACTTTTTCTTATCCCATGAATAATGCCTTTGTTAATTTCCTCTCAAAGGCAGATTCTTCTAATTCCCACAATTACACATTTTCCTTTTATTGCCACCCTTAACGAGGCTTTTATGAAGTGACCTTTGGAAATGTTCATGAATGGATGAAAAATGGTCTTTGTCAGCCAAAAATAGGGGTGGCTGAGCCAGCGAGCCAGCTCTGCTCCTCTTCTTCCTTTGCCTGTGCCATTTGGATCCTGGGGGAAGGGGTCTACTGAAAGTCATGAAACTCAGAACAGGGTAGCTGGCTGAAAAGATGCAGAGTTTGCAGCTTCTGGAAGGCTTTCCCAAATATACTGTGTTGTTTTGTTAATTATACCAAAGAAAAGAAAACAACAGCCTGTTGGGTCTGGGCGTTCAGGAGATATTTCTTGGCAATAAAACTCACCCTTGTAGTTCCATCCCATGCAGTACGTGCTCCCACAGAACAGAAATTGCTAGAGAACAGATTCCCATACTCCCTTACAAAGCCAACGTGTGCACCTGCCATCTTCTCAAGGGAGTTGGGCAGCTTTATTTTTTGCTACATCTCCCAGAATCCCCCCTGCCAGCATAGCTAGTGGTCATACTGGTTAGGGTATTCTGGGAGCTGTTGTCCCCAGACAGTAACTTTTCTGAGTTGTGGGGTGGGGAGTCCACTGGAGGTCTGCACAGATGTGGGTGGGGGAGACTAAGAGTAAGTCCCATAGTGTCAGGGGATGTCTCTTTGTGTGATGTTGGATGGAATTTTTGGATTGAAGTAGCGATACTCTGGGCTCTCTCTCCTGTACCTGACACAGGGGACCTGAATATATATTAGTAGTGGGATATACTAATTGTTTTGTACTGAGGCATACCACTGGTCCATCTCGTATAAGCTCTACACAGCTCCCTTTATATATCCCTGTCTGAGGGTTGAGTACTGCTGGATGGGGGCAGGGGGCACCTCTCAATACACTGTTTGAGAATGTGGGAGAGGGCCTTCTCAGTTGTTGAACCCCAGTTGAGGAATGCCCTCCCCTTGAAGGCCCGACTGATGCCAGTACTGGCTTCCTTTAGGCGTCAAGCAGAAACATAGCTGTTTACTAAAGCCCTTGGGCCTGCTTTACTTCAAAAAACTCATGTACATGGTACTAGTTTGTTTCAGCCTTTTAACTGTTTTAACTAGTTAATATGTTTTGTGTATTTTTAAACTATATAAATTATTTTTGCATTGTTTTAAATTGTTTTTTACCTGTTTATGTTGATTTTACTTGTTTGTAGTCCTGAGATCTCATGATATAGAATGAGACAGATATATATATATATATATATATATATATATATATATATATATATAGCTTCCACACAGTAATAGTTGTGCATGAGAAGGAATTTCACCATGCATTTTCATTACTTGCAGGCCAACAGTTAAGAATTTCATAGCCCAAGGGATTTAGTGTTCTTACTTTTTATTTACAAAATATTGGCCAAGATCCTACATGGCTGTTGTTTAGAGTAAATCTCCACTTACAAAGTTACACATTGATTATACAGTCATCCCTTCACATTCGCAGGGGTTAGGTTCCACAGACCCCTGAAAATGTGAAAATTCCGCTAATAATGACAGCCCTCCCGAAGCGACCATGGGGCCTCCGGAGGCCCCGTCGTCGCTTCCCCTCGCCTCCCCACTTGCTCCCGAAGCAACTACGGGGCCTCTGGAGGCCCCGTTGTCGCTTCCCCTCACCTCCCCACTCCTTCCCAAAGTGACCACAGGGCCTCTGGAGGCCCCGTTGTCACTTCCTCTCACCTCCCTCTGCCCTCCTGAAGTGACCACAGGGCCTCCGGAGGCCCCGTTGTTGCTTTCCCTTGCCTCTCCACTCCCTCCCGAAAGTGGCGACGGGGCCGCAGAGGCCCTGTCGCCACTTTCCCCAGTCTCCCCTTGCAGCAAACTGTGAATATGCGGAACTGCAAGTGTGGAGGCCGCGAATGTGGAGGGAGTACTGTACTTTGTTGCTGTTGTGCGCCTTCAAGTCATTTCTGACCTATGACGACCCTAAGGCAAACCTATCACAGGTTTTTCTTGGCAAGATTTGTTCAGAGGGGGCTTGCCATTGCAATCATCTGAAACTGAAAGGGTGTGTGACTGCAAGAATACCCGGTGGGTTTTCATAGCCAAGCAGGGATTCGAACCCTGGTCTCCAGAGTCACAGTCCAGTGCTCAAGCTACTACACCATGCTGGCTCTCTATTACACATCCCTAATGTAGAAAGGCAGTGTTGCATGCCTGAATGCACAACTGAATGTGCAGCCAAATGTGCACACACATTCATGCACAACATATGCATATCAGTGTTGGCGTTTTTGTATGCAACACCACTTCTGTAGCCTTGAACTGAATATGGACATTCCACATCAGACAAAGTTTCCCAGCTGGTTCTGTAGAGGAATTTATACATGCATAAGCCTGCCAAGGGGATTTGGGCAATTTAATAGCTTTGTAACAGATTTTCCAAAGCTGATTATGAGATAAATTTTAAAAGATTGCATCCAACAATTAAAATATAACTTTAAAACAGGCTGAAATCAGCATAACAAAAAGATGATGATGGTGGTGGTGGTGGTTGCTGTTGTTATCTTTATTTATACCGTACCTTTTGCCCGGATTAGGAATTAAGGTGGCTTACAAATTAAAACAATTGGAATATAGTTAAAAACATAGAAAAAAAATCAACATTAAAATAGAATTCAACTATTAATACTGTCCTGTAAATACGAAGTGTTGCTTGTGCGCACCCTGGGAAACTGTTTAAAAAAAAAAAAAAGATTGGCTATGGCAGATGTAAAATCGTGAGTAAATCACCCACAGCAGCCAACCAACCCTCACATGAAGTGACTTTTCTCCCCACTTTTGTCTTCCCCTCTCCCAGCTGTCCCTCTGGATTAATGAGAAGATGCTTACGGCCCAGGACATGTCTTACGATGAAGCAAGGAACCTGCACAGCAAATGGCTGAAACACCAGGCCTTCATGGCAGAACTTGGTTCCAATAAAGAATGGCTGGACAAAATTGAAAAGGTAAGGGGGAATGGGAACAAAATTCTGTGAAGGGACTAGAGGCACTCCAGTTGGTTCATGGACAGGAACTGTGTCTCTGAGATGTCTGTTGTTTGTTCAAAACAGTTTGCCTGGTTCCTTTGGGAGTTGTAGTTGTAATGACTGCAGGCTCCAGTGTGACATGAAAACCCCTTTTCCTGGTTAGTTTACACACTTCCAAATAAGGCAGAATGGGTTGTGTGTACCAGAGGTCTCACATGCTTTTTAAAGCCATAATTTGGGGCATAAAGTAATGTGTGACTGCAGCCAATGGCTGATTCACATATCTTGTTCTGATCCTCCCAAGATGTTGTGGTCTCTCTCTCTCTCCCTTTCTTCCTCTCATGTGCCAATTCCTTCACTTCCAGGTTTTTCCTTGGTCTTAACTTGACATCCAACTGTGCTTAACATTGTATTTTACTATGCTTAATGCTAACCTTCTAACTGTGGTTTTTGAATCTATAGTTTGAAGTGGGTTTACAAATCATGGTTTGGATGATAGTATGAACTATGCAGATGCCATGGTGAACTATTGGTTAGCAGAAACCCCAAAATAGACAAGTGGGGTATAAGTGGGCAGAGGTTATGCACAAGCTTATGGCATGATCTCTGATCCTCCAGCTGTGCTTGGAGGATACTGATATGAGACAACGGGAGATTTGGGAATTCATCCCCAGCTTCCCCACCCCCACCCCCGCCTCCACATCCCTTGTGTGCTGACTGTGACACAACAATCTGGTCAGTGTTCCTTATTATATCTAAATAAGGGAACTCTGGTTTAATTTTGGACATCAGACTCATCCTGGTTTATTAACTAATATTAAACAGGCCTCACTGGTTTGGACATAACAGGGAATTTTGAGCTAATGCAAACCAAGATCTCCATGCCAAAGCCATTGCTTAAGGGCAAGGGCAAGTAAGGAGTGTGCATCTACATTGTCTGTCCTCTGCTTCACAAATAATGATTTATAACGCTGTGAATAGATACCTAAACATCCATTCACAGCTTCATAAGTCATTATTTGTAAAGCAGAGGTCATGTTTTTGACTTGAGAAAATACAAGGAGGTGGAATAGGAACAAGTAATAGGTGTTGTGATGGTATTGTTAAGTCTGAGAACTTTGTTTCCAGATTTTCCCACCATGTTTTTTATCTCCCCACCCATTTCCGTTGGGCCCCAAGAGAATCAATATTAAAAAGAATGGATAAGATTCTGTTGTCATGCTGAAGCTTCCTAAAAAATTAGAAGCAATCAGTTCTACTGTTAAGACTAACATAACCAAGGGAGACTCCTGGTTGACATTTCTGTTGGTTTGCAGGAAGGAATGCAGCTTATTGCTGAGAAACCTGAAACGGAAGCAATAGTAAAAGAGAAGCTGACCAGTCTGCACCAGATGTGGGAAGAGCTTGAAAGCACCACCCAGACCAAAGCTCAGCGCCTTTTCGATGCCAACAAGGCTGAGCTCTTCACTCAGAGTTGTGCTGACTTGGACAAGTGGCTGAATGGCTTGGAGAGCCAAATACAGTCGGATGATTATGGCAAGGACCTCACCAGCGTCAATATTCTGTTGAAGAAACAACAGGTGAAAGGGTTGGAGTAGCTAACAGTTCATTTTCCTTATTGGCCAGTCTCACTAATAAGTAGGGAAAGAGATATGGGTATATATTTGTTCTGAACATTAAAAAACCCCAACTGCCTTTTCAATTAGAAAGCATTGAAGGTGACTGCAGTTCCACATTGTTAAAGCATTTCTGTTTGTACAAAACACCCTTAAAATTAACAATTAACAATTTCCCAGTTGACCCACAGGTAGCAACCTCAGTCTAGAATCCTGTTGTAGCTTTATACAGGCGCAAAAGCCATTATACAAGCAGATGCACTTTCTTAGAGGTTGCGTAAGCCTCATGATGCAGATATAAACCATCGTGCAAGCCTAGAAGTACTGCCTAGGAGGTTCAGGTAGTGATCGGTAGGCAGCTAGATCAACTGTTCTGCAATGGGACAGAGTTGATTAATTGGACAGTGCCATTTTCCAGTACATTATCCAGTACTGAAGTGTTGCTACGCTTGCATAATTTTAGACTATACTACTAGTGAATGGGATCTCAACCTGTATAACCCTGACCAGTCTGAATACAGGGGTCTTCACCTGTCATCTAAAGCCAGCAACAGCTCAAACATCTTGGTCTTCATCTCAGTGCAATCTCAATCTTTAATACTTCTGTAAACAACATCCATTTGATGAATACAGGAAGGAAAGCTGCACTCTTTGGCTAGTTTCTACCTATGGATCTTGCCCTTACCCCCAAGGATTTACCAAAGTGCCCGTTTGAAAACATATGACCTTCCTAAATGGGTTTGATTTTGAATGGGAGAGCAGAAGTAGATTTTGAATGGACTTAACTCAGTAAGCTTATACAACAGGCCTGCCTTACCAGTGGGCTAGTCAGGCGCAGATTGGAGCATCTGTGGATGGCTATGCCACGTATTTTTCAATGGCAGCATATACACATGGGCACATTAGTGTGCAGCTGTGTGGATGCGCTGCCATTGATTAATATGGGGCTTTTACACTGATCCAGGCTTTCCCTTTCTTATTCTTCTTATGTTTAGATGGATTTTTGTGGGTGGAGGAATCATCAGCATTGGAATGCTAAAGAAAGATAGATGTTTGGTGTCAAATTGTAACAGTATGTCTGCATTAAACAATGCAATAAAGCTTGAACTGGGAAAGAATGCAATTCTGCTCTAGCCCATTCTACCCTGAACACTTGATAAGGGCCACAGAAAACTAAATGACCCAGAAGGTCTTTCTTGTTTAGTTTCATCCACTTTACTCATCCATTCTTCTCACTTCAGGGGGGTCTCATACCAGAGGAGGATAGTTTATTAATATGCACATTTCCCCTTCCCATCCCCACCATTTTAGATGCTTGAAAACCAAATAGATGTTCGTAAGAAGGAGATTGAGGAGCTGAAGAGCCAGGCCCAAGCGCTGAGCCAGGAAGGCAAGAGTACAGATGAAGTGGACGGCAAACGCATCATTGTAGAGAAGAAGTTTGCGGAGCTGCTGGAACCCTTGAATGAGAGGAAGTCCCACCTCCTGGCTTCCAAAGAGATCCATCAGTTCAACCGGGATGTAGAGGATGAAATTGTGAGTTTGCAAGTTATTTCAAGGCTCCTCTTGCTGGGAATCTTTTGCCAGTTCCTGTTTTCTGACCCATTTTTCACTGGTACATGGTGCTGTCATTGTATCTTCTAAAAAAAAATCTTATTAAACTTCATTTTCCACAAATATAATTTTTTATTTATCTGACATTTTCCCCTAGTTGTGGGTTGGAGAGAGAATGCCTATTGCCACTTCTACAGATCATGGTCACAACCTTCAGACTGTTCAGCTGTTAATTAAGAAGAATCAGGTAAGTGACTAAGTCGGCTTGGATCCCAGTAATCCACCTTCAGGCAAAACACCAAAGGAGATTTAGGCTGTGCCCTTAAAGAACACTGCCTGAAGCACATTGACCTGCAACTCACAAGTCAAGCCTGTGGTTAATGGGCCAAAGCTGTTGTGCCCATTTTACATGCAAGATTGTGTCAATGGCAAAGGCAAGAGCTTAAATTCTGCTGCCTTCCCTAACCCTACCCATGGTCCTAGAGAGTATTCAGACAACAAACTGCACAGTGTAAACCTAATCCATGTGAAATGCCCTTCTACTGATGGCTGTTGAATCCTATGCCATCAGGAGACCATCTGTAGTGAAAAAATACAGCTGTTTTGTTATAAACTGCAGAGGTCACATATATTACACCATTTCACGCATTACCATCTGATGATTATCACAGTGAGCTGACCTATAGATGTTACTCTTGACATTGGATTACGTTTCTTGCTCACTTGGGCTGCATCTCCCCCTGGTGGTGAATTTAACCACCATGGATAGCAGGTGTAGGGACTTGTGCCCGTGGTGCCTTGGTCATTGTCTGTGAGGCAGGGTGAGATGCAAATTTAAATGATAAACAAATAACCCCAATTCACACAATATGTGGTGCTCAACATTAGGTGGGAAACATGCTCCAGGTATGTCATCCCCTGTGGCGAGTGTAACATATGGACTGGCTCCGAGGAAGTGTGTTTTTTAGCTGTGTTATCTAGTTGCCATTCTCTTAGTGCTGAGTCCTTTTCCCTTTTGAAATTCATGTCTCTGTCCTGAAGTGACTTGTGAAAATCCTGCTCCTATCAGAAAATGTTGCACATTCTCTCTCTCCCTCCCTCATGCCCTCAATTTCTGCAAAGCGTTCTGGGAACCTACCTTCTTGGATGACTTTCCATTGTCTCTCTTTTTAAGTGTTTGTTCAGTAAGCTGTTTCCAATGTGAGTATTGAATTTCCCCACATTAGACACTTCAGAAGGAAATCCAGGGACATCAACCTCGGATTGATGACATTTTTGAGAGGAGCCAAAACATTATTACAGACAGCAGCCTTAATGCCGAAGCAATCCAGCAGCGGCTTGCAGACTTGCAGCAGCTGTGGAGCCTCCTAATAGAGGAGACGGAGAAACGACACAAGCGCCTTGAGGAGTCCCACAAAGCTCAGCAGTACTACTTCGATGCAGCAGAGGCCGAAGCCTGGATGAGTGAACAGGAGCTCTACATGATGTCAGAAGAGAAGGCCAAGGTAAGTCAACTTTCAGCTGGATGGAAGCCTGTGCAGCCTCAGAGCACATCTTTGCTCTCCATTTATAATAGTCTGAAATGATACTGAGTCGCTGAGCTGCCTGTGGTGGTACAGCTATGGCAGTTCCTTCATACATTCAAAATTATCCCTTGGGGGTTTTGTTCCTCAAGTGATGGATGCCTGTGTCTGAACCAGCCCTTAATTGAGAGCCATCACAGTTATTAAATGGCTTGAAACTGGCTGAACCAGCAATACTGTGGCGATTTTTCTGATTCTTGTTTCAAAATGGACTACAGAGCACATGCTTTGCCCACAGGAAGTCCCAGGGTTACGACATGAAATTCTGTTTAGCAGGAAACACTTGCAGCTTCTCTTAATCATTTGATGCTTTGTTCATTTAATCCCAAAACCATGTTCCACTTATCACTATTTCGAATTTATCTACTTTGATTACAATATTTTGCTGTTTGGACCTTTTGCACCTTTGCTACTTGTCTTCTTCTTCATTGAGCCGCCTGACTTGATTTGTTTTAACAGCACATAGATATCAGACAACAGCTCCCATCCAAAGAGGCTCTGACCATTTCAAGGTTCTGTGTGTTTACAAAATAGCCCTTCATGTGGCTAAACAAAACAATACAGCAGCACAGCATAGCTGGAGCAAACCAGCTCATACCTGTTCTGTCTCCCCAAATTCTTGTGTTCCTCAGTGAGCACATGCTGAAGTCAGGTTTAGAAAATAATCAAATCACTCAAGGGAAATCAATTCCCTTCTTTTTCCTTGGTTGCCCTTTCTTTTATGCTTCATAGGCAGTGGATTCTAGAGCAATTTTGGGAGCAAATCAAGAATGAGGAGGAGAATTTGGTTACTATGGGCTGCCAAAATGACCCATAAATGCACCTTAGAGCAAATCAAACCTGAACTCTCCCTATCTAAGATGTCTAAGCTGAGACTATTGTATTTTGGACGTATCATGAGAAGGCACAGCTCATTAGAAAAGGCACTAATGCTTGGTAAGACGAAAGACAGTAGGAAAAGAAGAAGATTGTATTACAGGTGGATTGACTCGGTCAAGGAAGTCATGCCCTTGAGTTTGCAAAACCTGAGCAAGCATGTTGATAACAAGGGGACCTGGAGGTCTCTCATTTCATAGGGTCATTGACTTGATGACAATTAATAACAAAAAGAAGTTGGTTTCCCCCTTAGCCTGTAGGCACTTACTTCTTCAAATGAAAAAAAAATCCATAGAATCATAGAGTTGGAAGGGTTCCTATGGGCCACGAGGTCCAATCCCCGCTCAGTGCAGGATCTCCAACTGGAACATCCCTAGCAGGTAGCTGTCCAGCCTCTTTTATTTTGTCATTGTATTTAAAATTTTCCAAGATGCATAAATTGGAAAAACACATAATAAGAAAAAGAATGAAAGAAAAGAACGAGAAACCAGTAAAAGAAAAGTCAGAAAGACTAAAGTTGACGTCTGATCTTCTCTTCAGCAGTTATTAAAACATATACAGCTATCCCTTCACATTTGCGGCTTTGACTTTCACGGTTTTAAGTATTCATGGTTTATCCTCACTCTCCGCCCCCTCCCCAGGGACTGCAGCGATGAGGGTGCTGCAAGAGGGGTAGCAGCAGCAGCCTTGGTTGCCTCTTCCACTCGGAGGCATTGGCAGTGCTACTGTGGTCCCGATGGGGAGGAGGAGGAGGAAGAAGAGGCAGTGGAGGCGGGGAGAGGGAGGTCTGGGGGACCAGGGAACTCCAGCTGCCTGAGGAGTGATGCTTCCTGTGGCCTGGCATGGGGATGCGTGTGAGGCAAACCCTCTAAAATTGCCGCTCTCCTGGCCCTTTGCTCCCTTTGGGGCAAAGCGAAGACCCAGGAGAGGGGCGATTTTAGCTGTTTTTCCTCACCCGCCGCCTCTCCTGGGCCTTCCCTTCCCTTCGCAAAGGGAGCCAAGACCCAGAGAAGTACAGGGGGTGAGGCAAAGCCTCTAAAATTGCCCCCTCCTGGGCCTTTGCTCCCTTTGGGGGGAAAGTGAAGATCTAGGAGAGGCGATTTTAGTGGGTTTTTCTCACCCACCGCCCCTCTCCTGGGCCTTCGCTTCCTTTTGCAAAGGGAGCCAAGACCCCGAGAAGTGCTGGGGTGAGGCAAAGCCTCTAAAATTGCCCCCTCCTGGGCCTTTGCTCCCTTTTGGGGGAAAGTGAAGACTCAGGAGAGGGGCGATTTTAGCGATTTTGCCTTACCTGCCGCCCCTCTCCTGGGCCTTCGCTTCCCTTCGCAAAGGGAGCCAAGACCCAAAGAAGTACAGGGGGTGAGGCAAAGCCTCTAAAATTGCCCCCTCCTGGGCCTTCGCTCCCTTTGGGGAGAAAATGAAGATCTAGGAGAGGCGATTTTAGTGGTTTTTTCCTCACCCACCACCCCTCTCCTGGGCCTTTGCTTCCCTTTGCAAAGGGAGCCAAGACCCAGAGAAGTGCTGGGGTGAGGCAAAGCCTCTAAAATCGCCCCTCTCCTGGGCCTTCACTCCCTTTGCAGGGGAAGCGAAGGCTCAGGAAAGGGGCGATTTTTATTCGTGTTTTTTTCACATTCGTGGGAGTCTTGTGGCCCTAACCCCCACGAATGTGAAGGGATGACTGTAATCTGTCTATACCTCTCATGTCCATCACAATAAATCTTCCTCCTCCTTTCAATAACATCTACATGCTAATCATCAAAATCAAAGCTAGTAAAATCATATATATATATTCACAGAAAATCCATAGTTTAGTAATCTTTACAACTACTAGTATTAATCTTTCCCTGAATTAAGCTAAACAAATTGCCCTCTCACTAAATCATTCTGTTTTAACAGTCTATTATAATATGAAATATAACATATTAGATCTTTTCATCTTTATACCAAAACAGTCTTCCTAACACTTTTCCAATTATTTCTCCCTCCCCTCCAATTTTTCCAGCTGTGTCACCCAATTGCCCACAAAAAGAAAGTTACATTTTACTTAATCCTCCCAAGACAACCTTCTCTCATGGTAATATCTCTTCTAATTGTCTAACACATACCCCTGCATGTATGTAAATCAACATTAATATCATTTAAAACAATTTCTTAAGTTTCTTATATCCCATAAAGCCTTATTTTAGAACAACTTCCTTTAAGCTAAATCAGTATCAAACATCAAGCAACAGAATAACATCTTGAATCTAATAAACTCAGTCTTTATTTCATTACCTAATCATACTTTAAATTTAACCTTTGGTTTTTTGCCAAACCTTTCCAACTGCACAAATTGAACTTCAGTGATCAAATTCAATAAGACCTAGTGAAGAAACATTTTTCTATAAAAAGCCTTCATATTAATCTTGTTATTATTGTCCTCATCTTTCTCTCCTTCCAAAGGCTAGCTAAAAACCAAATATCATTGTTGTCTTTCAAGAGCTCCACCCACCCACAAAATCTCACTGTCATCTTCAGTAACTTTACTGGGTCCCATACTGGGAGAAAGGTGGGATATAAATTAAATAAATAAATAACCACTGTAAATTTCAGCATTCCTTCTTCCAACATCACCACTGTTTTTCAGGAAAACTATCTAATGTTTCCAATAAACCCTTTCTCCTTTCTATAGATGTTACTCTTTCTCCTTTCCAATCTTTCCAGTAAACCCAGTGATGCTCCTCTCCTATTCCTCTAGAATCACTTCTAAATCTTCAAAATCATCTTGGTCTGGCTGCAAATCACCATCTATAGTTTTTTTCTTCATACTTCAATATCTCCCATCAATCCTCTTCCTCTGTCCCCATTGCTTCATCTGCTTCTCTAGCTTCTGTCATATCATCCATTGCTAATCTGAACTTGCTAAAGTCATTTTTCATCAATTTAAATTCCTCCAATAGCTGCTGCCAAATACATCTTGTAGAGGTTGAATCATTGCCATTCTTCTGTTAAACAAAAACATACATCTTGTAGAGGTCGCATACATCTTGTAGAGGTTGAATCATTGCCATTCTTCTGTTAAACAAAAACTTAGCCCTTATAGAGTTAAAACTTTTACCTCCACAGCAACTCCTCAGATACAATGTTGCAGTGACACAACATAGCTATTTAGCTCCTCTTGTTATTCCAATTGCTTTCAATGGGATACCTCTCCCAGACAAAACAAACCCACTTTTCCATAACAAACCAGTCTCTTTTCTTAATCCATTTTTACTAGTATAACATTTGCAAAAATAGCCACTATTCTAGTTTTAATAAATTGCTTTCCCATTTTTAATGTTACTATGCCCCTTGTCCATTAAACAAATATTAATTCCCAATCTTGTTAAAATTTCTGGTTTCAAAACTCAGTCTTAGAAATCTTTAAAATAGTCTTTGGAATCTCTCCTATTAGCATGGAAAGCAGGGAAAGCAGTGATCTCAGGGTCACTGAGGTCTTTGGTATCATCACCAAATGGAAGATAACCTTTAATTTAAATTCAAACAATTCCAAATATTCTTAAGAAGTAATCAAAAAAATGAGGTTGCAGGAGAAGTGTCTTTTAGAGGCTTGCATACAGCATGACCTTAGTGGAATTCCCATGGTGTCCCCTCCCTTTTCACTTGCATTTCATAGAATCATAGAGTTGGAAGAGACTACAAGGGCCAACTAGTCCAACCCCATACCCACTTTCCTGTGGTCTGCTCATGAGTAGTGAGGTTCCCAGCTCGTGTGGGCAATCTCTGTGCTCTCCCCTTGTCCAGGGAGAGTTTTTCCAGCCGGAACTTCCCTCTGTACCAGCAATCGTTGCCGCTTCAGCTTTTCCTTTCATGGAGCTACATGAAAGGACTTCAGCCATTGCCTCACTTGGAGTTCTTACTGTCCAACCCCTTTGTGAAGACATCCAGAGAAGGAGACCACACCATCCCTCTAGGCAATTGGTTCCACTGCCAAACTGCTCTCACTGTAAAGAAGTTCCTTCTATTGTTCAGTTGAAATCTACCCTTCTGTAACTTAAAATTAGACTTAGTTCTTCCCTCTGAGGCAGCAGAGAACTAGCCTGCCCCTTCCTCTTTGTGGCAGCTATTGAGATATTTAAAAGTGTGATCATGTCACCCCTCAGTCTTTTCTTCACCAAGCTGAAAATGCCCAACTCCTTCAACCTCTCCTCATATGTTTTGTTCTACATACCTCTTATCATCCGCGTTGCCCTTCTCTGAACTCATTCCAACTTGTCTATATACTTCTTAAAATGAGGTGCTCGGAACCAGGTTTGTGTATGGCTGAACTCTTTTTAAAATTTTGCTTGGTTCGTTTTTTGTCAGTTGCCTTGATTCTAGGGAAAAGGCAGTGAATCCTGTGGCCTAACATGGCCTTTTCAGTCTATTGCAAACTATCATTCAACTTGATTCATTGCCTGTGTTCACCATGGCTATTTTGGGTGGCTTAGATTTTCCTGAAGCATATAGTGGGTTTTGTTTGGATGCTCACATTCCAAAGATCATGAACTTCATTCATTGGGAGTAGTTACAGAACTCTTATAGCACTTTGATAGTACTTTTAATTATTGTGGCTGCATCTTGTAGAATGCTGGGATTTGTATTGTGGTGAGGCAGTAAAGCTTTCTGGTAAAGATTTCTAAATACCTTATGAAACTACAAATCCCATAATTCCATAGGATGGAGCCATAGCAGTTAAAGTGCCTCAAAGTGTTATAATTGAATAGTGTGAAAGAGACCCTATTAATTCTCTGTAAAGTAGTGTGTGTGTGTGTGTGTGTGTGTGTGTGTGCGCGTGTTACTGCCTAATTAGTGGCCATGTTGTTATTTTGTTCTGTCTTGTTTTGGTAAATGGGTCACAAGACAAGCTCAATATGCCACAGTAGTGTACAGTGTCTCATGGTCGGTCTGTCTCTGGTCTAGTGGGCAGAAGTGCAGGCTTAACTTTCAGGTCCAAACACATACACAAAGAGATCGTATTCAGACATCTCATGAGTCCCTGTCGTCTGTGTCACTTGGGGCAGCCATGCTCTAGTAAGGCTATCCACATTAGTAGATTGTTCAGACAATTTTCACTACCAATAATCTTTTGAGGTTATTCTAGGTTACTTATTAAGTCATTTACGTGGCTGTCCTATTTGCATGCACGCATTCTTCTAGCTAAATAATATCGACCCACATGATCTGAAACTTCACCAGCCAAAATGTTGCATGGTAACATTTGAAGGGGCCATTCCCTGATCACAAGGAAGTCAGATTTAAAATGTGATTGAAACATTTATGAGAAATCAATCCCTTCTTCCTCCTTAGTTGGAGGAGGAAACCTGACTTCCCTGTGATCTATAATCCAGCCTCAGTGTGAGGTAGGTCATCTTCAAACCCAGAATACATGTGTGGAATCAAGTCTAGAAAATGAATCAGAGATGATGCTGCCACCCAAACAAATCCTTTGTACCTCTGGCTTTCATTGTTTATACATTGAGATTATTTCCTCCATCATTGTGCCATTTAAAGAACATGATTGTGTTCTTTCTTATCACTTTAGGATGAACAAAGTGCTGTCTCCATGCTGAAGAAACACCAGATTTTGGAGCAGGCTGTAGAAGATTATGCTGAGACTGTACATCAGCTCTCCAAGACCAGCAGGACTTTGGTGGCAGACAATCATCCAGAGAGGTGGCTGTTTATGTTTTACCTTTGTAGTTTGCTTCCTCTATAGGGACTTCTAAGACTTGCCATGCTTGACCTGGACAATGATCCATCAAGCTCATCATTGTTTCTGTTGACTGTCTCTCAGGTCCCAGAACCTGCAATGCCTCTCTCTGGCTAACCAACCAACCAACCAACCAACAAAAAGCAGGGCTTGACCTAAAGCATTGGTCAGGTATAGCAGAGAACAATGTCTTCTCACGATGTGCGAACAAGCCTGTTCAGTTCTTAAGATTGGATGCTACTCAGTCCTCCTTTTTGATACGCTCATGGGGGAGATTGCATGCTTCACTCTTAGTATTTTCTCACTGACCATAGTTTAAAGTAGGAATTCTTAACCTGTAGCCTGTGGACCCATAGGGAGATCCATGAATTGGATGCAAAAAGTTATTCTTCCCCACATTTATTTCCTCCCTGCTACTCTTAAAATGTGTTTGACTGCATATTTCTGGGGAAGGTCTGTAACTTCCATCAAAGAGTCCATGATTCAAAAAGTTTAAGAACACTAACTTAAACAAACAACAGTTCACAAAATATGGATATCATGGGGAACTGTTCAGTTGTCACTTCCTTTATTTCATTTTATTTGCATTTTCTTTCCCTTTAATGTCTCTGTTCATTCCCCACTCTGCTAACCATGTCTGTCTCTATAAACCTGCAGGTCTAGATAACATTCTATTTATGCAGTGAAGTGGATTCCAGTCCACCAAGCTTAATGTTGTATTAAATTGTTAGTCTTTAGAATGGCACAAAACTCATGGTTCTTTAGAAGGAAAATTAATGCTTTTAGTTTCCTCACGTGGGGTGTGAAATGGGTGGGAAAGTTAGGCACATCACTGGCAAGCTTGTTCAAATAGCAGTGATTTGCTATCCAGATTCCAATTTTGTATGAATTGAGCCTATAGACCAACAGTATGGCACCTGTATTCAGAATGTGTGTCTGCTAAATGTCAGCTTTCCGCATGATTACAATGTTGGGGCCTCTGTTAGATGCCTGAAGCAAATGATTTTGAACCTGAACAATAGATCAGTTAGTAAAAACATAACAGAGAGATTTTAACACTGGAGACAGGATTTAACAATAGAGGGAGGATTTAACACTGAACTGAGGCTTACTTCAAATAGGTTATATTTACAGTTGCCTCTCCACATTCGTGAACTTAACATTCGCGGTTTTGATTATTTGCAGTTTTGGGAGGGCCCCTCCACCCTCCCAAAACCACAACTAGGGGCCTCCTGGAGGCCCCGTGAAGGCCCGGGGTGGGAGGGGGGAGGCCCAGGGAGACTTCCATGGGGCCTCCGGAGACTCTCTGAAGGCCCCGTGAAGGCCTTGGGAGGGAGGGGGAGGGCTGGGGAGGCATCCACGGGGCCTTGGGAGGGTCTCCGGAGGCCCCGTGAAGGCCTTGGAAGGGAGGGGGAGGCGGGGGAAAGCGACTATGGGGCCTCCGGAGGCCCCATGGTCGCTTTGGCGGAGGAGGGGGAGGGCAGTCATTATTTGCAGAATTTTCACATTCGCAGGCGTCTGGGGAACCTAACCCCCGCGAATGTGAAGGGACAACTGTATTTTGATTGGACTTTTGACATAATTGAGGTGGACTGAAATAAATACCTCCAAGATAAATAATACAATATATATACAAATAAAAACTTCTGGTTAAAATAATACAGGAATACAACATCCTGCTTATCCGCTGTCCACTTGAGTAGCTGGGCCAGAGCTTGGGAAAAATTACTGTTTTGGTCTACAGCTGTCTGTATCCATGCTGAATGGGGGGTTTTGGGTACTGTAGTTCAGAAAGTAACTTCTCCAATCTCTGGGTTAGACCCTCTGGCAACCTTGGGAGTGGTTCCCTGGCAGGATATAATTGCGAAAGTCATTCCCTGGTGCAAGCCTGCAGTATTTGGTGATCAGAAGCAATTCAAAATCAAAGGTAGACAGGAATATTATTCAGCATTCAGAAACAACATCATCTGCAAAAGACAAAGGGAACTGGAGGGAAGAGTGCCAGATGGAGAAATGAAGCCAAACGCAAATGCTGTGAGACAAAGGAAAACTCTAAATAGTTCATGAGCACATATATTTGACAGATGATGCTGCAATGTATGCAGGATAAACAGCAGATAGAGACAGCAGGAGAAAAATGGGACAGAGGCATTCATTTCCTCTGTCCTGTTCGTGCTGTATGGATTCTGGCATAATCCCATGTGCGCATAAATTTTTGTTCAGTGGATGGGAAATAAGGAGTGCATCAATTGAAATCCCATTGGTTTCCTTTGGATATGTAAAAACTCGCAGCCTGGAAAGAAGCCTTTTAGTGGTGTGGATAATCTGTTTATCAATAACATTCAACAGTGGCGGAAATCCTGGAAGTCTGAGCCAAGCCCATATCCTTCCTCTGGGTCATGAGAAAAGTCACATAGTTAGTTTGTGAGATCTGGAAGGTATCTCAATTCATCTCCCTTGCTTGTCTCCTTTAAAAAAAAAAAACATGGAGCAGTGACATTATTTTGAACCTTGTGTATGGTTTTTTCACAGCCCATGGCTTTGTGTATGTTTTTTTCACAGCCCATGGCTTTGAACCTTGTGTACTGGTTAACAAAAACGTACACTGACATTAACGAACTAGTTCAGGGACAGTTAATTCAGGGTCCACAGGCCAAACTTGGCTTCCAAAGCAAATTTACTAACCCACTGGACTCCTAAAGGTACAATTATTTTATTCATCAGAAGCGTCTGAGTGTGTCTACACACAAATAATAATTATTACCATGTCATCTAAAAATCCAAATCCTTTAAAAAGCTCCAATATAAACCAGGGGCGGGGGATCCCTAAAAAAATCCACTTATTACTGCTAAAACTTTTTCAATAAATCAAACCAGACCATTTTCCCAAGTAAAATGAGTAACAAATAGAAAGGCTCTAGGGATTTTCAAATGCATTATTACATGTTTCTATAAAGAATGTAAGTAGAATGAGCCGGCGTAAGGCATTACTTTTTTTAAAAAAACAGTAATATCAGTGTCACTAAAATCCAGTAATATAAAGATTTTCTGTTCATAAACAATTCCAAGCTGTTTCATTGTTGGCAAGAAACTTAATCTTAAACTTATTTAAGGCCATATCACTGAAATTAGTAGTGTGGATATTTTAAAAGGCTTAGATCCAATTGTTAGTCAAACTAAAGGAGGCCCATGGAATCAGTGTCACTTACATAAATGTTGACTTTAAATTCCCATTGGTTTAATAGGTCTATTCAGTTGGATCTACAGTGGGTCCTTGCTATCCACTGGTGTTTGGTTCCAGGACTCCTCATGGATACCAAAATCTGTGGATGCATTACACACAATGGCATAATAAAATAGTGTCCCTTATATAAAATGACAAAATCAAGGTTTTTCTTTTTGGATTTTTTTTTCCTTTTTAATATTTTCAAGCCGTGCATGGTGAAATCTGTGGATGCAGAATCTGTGGATACAGAGGGCTGACTGTACTTAGATTTCTGTCACAGTAACCCCAGTTATATCTAAAGCAGAGAAACAAGGAATGTTTTTATCACTTAGAACCAAATTGCATCTCCGTATCAAATATATGAAGAGGAGCTGTACCTCTATACAAAATAGTGATGGATGCCATCTTGGTTAGCTTTAGGAGGAGGTGTGGAAAAATTAATGGATTTTTTTTTTTTAGGATTTTTTTTTAATTGGAATGAGACCATTCTACTGAAAAATACACCCGACCACAAAAGGCCGTAACAATAACGTAAAAATAATAATAATTGTTTTCTTACTAATACAAAAATAAACTATCTATCCTAACACTAATACATTTTTCCTCTTAATCTAAACACACTATAATCACATATTTACACATTTCAATTATACCTATTTAGAAAAGAAAAAATCAATAAAAGATTAATAAAAAAATACAAAATAATACAAAAATACAATAATAATAATAATAATAATAATAATAATAATAATAAAATATTTATTTAAAATATCCATTTATGTTATTGCTGGGGTTGTCTCACTAAATCATGGCCAAAACTTTTTCCAGCGATGATTTGGCAATCTCACTTTTTCACTCAGAGCTAAATTTTCAATTACATTCTTGACATAATAAGCAGTGCCTTTTACATCCTGCAGATTTTGACTTTTCAGCTCCCTTTGTCTTTGGAAAACTAACCCTAACATCACATAGAGGTTTACCAGGTGCACCGTGGACCAGGGCACTTTCCAAAAACTCTCAGCCACAGAACCAGACTCCTTCCTCTTCCGCTTTTGGCCCACTGACTTTCTGGGTCCCCTGACACCCTCTGGAGGTTCAGTCCCCAAAAGCACTGTGTCCCAAGCCTGATGTGCCAAATCTGGCCAATTCAGGACCCGGGCTACCTCCTCCCATGTTTCCCGGGCACTTGGGCAGTCCTGGACAAAATGCCTGATCGTCTCCTTCTGTGCCACGCCACTCAAAATCTCAGCCTTTTTACATTTCAGACGAGGACAAGTTGCTCATCCTCTGCGGTCCACTGTCTCCTTCCCCTCAGATTAAGAACCGGATGATAGAGTCTCCACCTCAAGTCCCACAACTTTTTGGGGACCCTTTTGTCCATGAAATACTCAATTGGGTTAGTCTGGTGATTTAGGTACTCTCATGAATCTAGTTTGGCCTGACGTTTTTGCCAACATGGGTTAACATAAATCTCTTCCACTATTTTCCTGTACAAACCTCTCTTGAAGCTCTTGATGTTCTGACCTGGTCTGCCTTCCCCCTTCAACTCCTCAGCATGAATTCTATATTTCTTCATGTAAAAAACAAAGTCTCGCAAATAATCTGGTGCTTTCAATTTTGCAGGCAAAGAAAACCTAAAACTTAATGAGCCTTCCTCCCACCAAGTCTTTCCCCATCCAGTCCCCATCCAGCACTCACAAAACAAAACTAGCCAAGCCTGAGGTTGAATCTGACCCTTTTGCAACAGAGAAACTTTCCCAAAATTTTGGGCAGAAAAGATGGCGATGAACTTAGGTCCCATGGCTGGGAAGTCCAGGCCCCCTTGTTCTACCTGCCCATAAGCCAATGCCCTTGCCAGGGGGAACATAGCCATTCCCCAAAGGAACTTGAAGAGAACTCGATCAGCTTCTTTAATCACTGAATCCAGAGGTGGGAAAACAGCTGCCAAGTTGGCTGCCACCGGAAGCAGGTAGGTATTTACAAAAGCGGTTCTCTGGTAAATGGTCAGCTTCCATCTCTGCCAGAGGGCCACCCTCTCCTTCACTTTTTCCAACCAGCGATACCAATTTTCTTTCCATCCCTCGGGAGCCACTGCAAAATTCAGCCCCAGGATCTTCACCCTATCCATCTTTGCCTCTTGCTCTGCTTGCCACCCTTCCTTTTCTTCAACTACATCCTTTAGAGGAATAGCTGCCATCTTGTCCTCTGCAGCAAAAATTCTGATCAAAAAACTCTTTTCCATGTTAAGTCGAGCACCAGAAACTCGACCGTAGACCTCAAAAGCATCGTAATCTTTCTAACTTCCATCCTGTCCTTAACCAAGAGGGACACATCATCAGCATGGGTAACAAATTTAACAGATTCACACCGAACCAACCTTGAACTGTCCAATGGACATGGGATTCGGATCCCCGAGATGCTCTTGTCTAAACTAATCTTACACAGGATAGCATCCAAAGCAATAAAATACAAGAGAGGGCTTAGGGGACAACCTTGCCTCACCCCAGAATTTAACTTAATCTTCTTTCCTCTATGACCATTGACTTGCAAAACGACTTCTGCATCCCTATAAAACAATTTAACTAAAGCAATAAATCTCTCTGGCACTCCTTTCCACTTGTGGGCTTCCCATAGGAATGTATGATCTACATTGTCAAAAGCTTTCATCTGGTCGACCTGTAGGATTTGACCAGTCCAAGCTGCCTCCTTGCTGAGTCGGAACACTTCCCGAAACAAACAAAGAGAGTCTACCATAGTCCTACCTGGCACAGCACTAAACTGTGCTTCCATCACAATCTTATCAGCCACCTTAGCCAGCCGATTGTTCAGTATTTTTGCCAACATGTGGTAGTCTACGTTGGTCAGAGCTATGGGGCGCCAGTTTTTTGGGAGGGTAGGATCACCCTCCTTTGGGAAAAAAATCAAGACCCCTTGATAAAATGTTTCAGGGAGCTCATTATTATCCCACAAAAAAATTAATGGAGGTAGTTGTGGTTGTGGTGTTATTATTAGCAGTTTAAGAACATTTCTACATTCCGCTATATAGTTAAAGTGGTCTACAAGCTAGAGTAATAGAGAAATTGCCCAAAAAGTATTGGATACTGTTTTTAACAGATGTTGAAATTGCTTTTCATGGTAGAGTTTCCTCCAAGATGGTTTGTAAAACAACATAATAAGATCATATAAAAACAATAGGAGAATATTAATTATAAGTTTAAGTTTGTGCAAAGGGATCTTATAGCACCTTGGAGACTAACTGAGAGAAAGACGTTGGTAAAATAAACTGTCAGGGATGCTTTGATTGTGATTTCCTGCATGGCAGGAGGTTGGACTGGATGGCCCTTCTGGTCTCTTCCAACTCTACAATTCCATGATTCTATGTGATAGAACTTCTTTTTCTCATTCTTCTAAAAACTTCTTTCTCTCATTAGTTTCAAAGTGCTACAAGTTCCCTTTGCATACTGATCTAGACTAACATGGCTAATGTATGTCTTTGAATTTTAAGATCATGAGTTTGTGCTGGTCATGATGGCTGTGGCATTCCAATGTCAGAGGGAGTATGACTCTCAATATCCATTCCAAGAGATATGGGTGTAAAAGGCTACTACTTTCATGTCCTAGCTGTGGCCTTCACTTTAAGGGATTTGGCCGGGCTATTGAGAGAACAGAATGCTGGATAAGATAGGTCTTTGGTTTGATCTAACTAGGGCTCCCCTTACATTCTTATTTATGTTTTAAGATTATGTTATTAGATATTTAAAAAAAAAAACAAAAAACAAGGACTAACTTGACTCTTTCCTCACTTCATTTGTGTTCTCCTCAGTGAGCGCATCAGCATGAGGCAGTCCAAGGTGGACAAACTTTATGCAGGCCTGAAAGACCTTTCTGAGGAAAGGAGGGGCAAACTGGATGAGAGGCACAGGCTGTTCCAGCTGAACCGTGAAGTAGATGACTTGGAACAATGGATTGCAGAAAGGGAAGTCGTGGCTGGGTCCCATGAATTGGGACAGGATTACGAACATGTGACAGTAAGATGCCTAGACTTCTGATTTCATTCTCTCCCCCCCCCCTACTATTCCCTCCCTTCTTCCTTATTAGTGTGGTGCAGACATGCAATGTACTAGATGTCAGCAAAATTACTTTTTTGACTGCAAGTTGCTTTTTTAAAAAACTAGTGGATGGTGGGAGTTGTATTCCCAAAAGATAACTTCTCCAAGCTCTGTAACACACTCCCCATGTATCACGCATGGTTAAAAGAACACTTAGATATACCCAATAGAAACAAGAAATTAAAGCCATCTGAACATTATGAGACATACTTTTGAGTGAATGTGCTTAGGACTGCACAGTTATAGCACCATCCAGTGCCTGTTTAGTTAGAAGCATGTCCCATTGAATTTAGTGGGGCTTAGTCCCAGATAAGTGGATATAGGATTGGAACTTTGGTGTTTCAGTCTTGCTTTTTCAACTGTGTTGATGTAAATGATTAAATTAAATTAAATTGTCAGTATAAGAAATACCTTGACTTAAATAATGAAAAACTCTACAAAAACCTTTATTGGTTTTCCCTGTTAAAATAAAAAAGGGAATTGAATCTGTTGGTGGAAACAAAGATTAAGATGTCTTATCGCCCATGTTAATTGTCTTCAGTTTCTAATAGCAAATTAGAGTTGTATCAATTTCAGAGTTGTTAGGTCCAATTAACCATGACCTAAGGCTTATTTATTACCTGTAGCTGTTTTATTTTTGGGGGGTTGGACAACATAAGTAGTGGAACATTTGATCTAAAAAGAATGTAGATCTCTCTCTCTCTCTCTCTCTCTCTCTCTCTCTCTGGCTTTTCTTTGCAAACGAAGATTCAGGAAGGACTCATCCCGCGCTTTCTGCAAGCGTGCTGATGACTAAAAAGGCCAATTCGAGATAAACAAGTCCGGTTGCAGAAAGCACAGCAGAAGGTCTCCTTGGGTGATGTTTCTGGGTTGTGATTCTTTCTGTGTTGTCATTTCTCTTCAAGACTTGTTTGGCGTGAGTTCTCAAATAAGGCTGCAGCATTGTGGATAGTGCGTCTCCATGCCTCCCGATGTGAGGCCAGGGCGGACCATTGTTGGTGATCAATTTGGCCGAGCCTGAGATGTTGTTAATTGTGCATTCAAATAGGCCAGGTTATTTTGCACATTGCTGCATGTCTATATGGTCAACATGCTGAGATCTTGGGGTGAGGAACAATGATATTTTGGGATGCTTTGAAATCATGTTCCTGAGCTTAGAAATACAAGGTAAATGTATCACCCAGATTATTTTCAACCAATTCCATTGAATGAAGGGACTGTAATTCTGATTAGTCTTGTCATAATTCCAATGATAAATTGCTCTGAGTCAGTTCTTGGGAAGGTGTCTTGGACTTTGTTCCATCGGGCTGGAGGGCATGGGGAGAACTTAAGGTTCATTATTTTCCCTAATTTAGCTTTGCATAGCAAGGCTGTGCTTCCTACCGCTTCATCATTTGCCACAGTTATATCAAGTATCATTCTTATCTCAATAATGATGATGATAATGATGATGAGTATTTTTCCCCGCCTCTCCCTATGGATCAAGGTGGGGAACAACAAATTAATATATAAACATATCATTGTTTAAAAACACATATCAGCCAAAAACATCTATCAGTTTAAAAGAACAAGAACAAGACATATTAAAACAATCAATACACAATTTAAAATCATCTGGATAGGTCTTCCGGAAGAGACTGGTACACAGAAGAGCATATTTTCAGGCTATGGAACAATTCTATTCATTCTTTGCAAGCACCATAAGACCTTCCTATGCTAGCTTGACACTGCTAAGATTAAGAGGAGGAGAGGGCAAAGTGCGAGCTGCATGCAGCCTCAAGCCTGTATTTGTAGCCCCCATGGCTTACTCCTTTTTTTGGCAAATTGTTTTGCTCCGAAATGCCCCTTAATGCCTTCTAGGGGGCATGGGGACATTTGCTACTTTCTCCCAGGGCCATTTTAAGCACACTCCTTTTTTTTAATAAAGGAAGTGTTAAAAATGCCTCTCCTGGGCCTAAAATCACCCCGGGTGGCCTAAAAACGTGATGTGCTAGAGTGTGTTTGGGGCTATTTGGGAGGCAGTTTTTAAAAATTGTAGTCTCTCTCTCTCTCTCTGGCTTTTCTTCACAAATGAAGATTCAGAAAGGACTCATCCCGCGCTATCTGCAAGCGCGCTGATGATTAAAAAGGCCAATCCGAGATAAACAAGTCCGGTTGCAGAAAGCACAGCAGAAGGTCACCTTGGGTGATGTTTCCAAGTTGTGATTCTTTCTGCGTTGTCGTTTCTCTTCAAGACTTGTTCAGCGTGAGTTCTCAAATAAGGCTGCAGCATTGCGGATAGTGCGTCTCCATGCCTCCTGACGTGAGGCCAGGGCGGACCATTGTTGATGATCAATTTAGCCGAGCCTGAGATGTTGTTTCAGGGAGTCCTTGTATTGCTTTTTTGAAGCGCCCCTCTTACGTTGACCCGTGGCGAGTTCACCGTAGAGTAGTATTTTTGGGAGGCGATGGTCCTCCATCCTAGAGATGTGCCCTGCCCAGCGCAGCTGTGTTCTCAATATCATGGCCTCAATGCTGGTGATCCCTGCTTGCTCAAGGACAGCAACATTTGTCACATAGTCAATCCAGTGTATATTTAGGATTGTGCGTATACAGCGCTGATGAAAGCATTTGAGGAGTTGTAAGTGGTGGCGATAGGTGACCCATGTTTCAGACCCATAAAGGAGAATAGACAAAAAATTGTAGTAGGGGTGTGACTAATATACCCCCTCCTCCGCCTCCCACAGTTGCCTACCACTGCTTTAGATAATAGTGCTGGGTCACTCTTCCTAACTGGCTAAGGTAAGGAATCCAATTTAGTTGTTTTGGGAGTATACCAATCAGTACAAAATTCTCTAAAATCAGGAGCAGGCCAAATTTGTGCCTCCCCCACCTGTTCTTGTTGGACTCGGCCCCACGGGGAGGGGGGGGTAATCAAAAACAAGGAGACAGTCCATTCCTGAAAGCCTCCAAGTGCAGGATTCCACTTTTAAAACAAATTGTAAACCCCTGTGCTTTTCTTTGTTATCCAAAAGGACTTTTTATGTAAAGTCGAAGTTTTCAGGCCATCCCAGTTTTTGTTTTTGGTGGAGGGGTAGCAGCCCATAGAACGCACTAGATGGGGGAAATTGGTCCTGGACTCCCTAATCTCATCCACTCCAGCAATAAACTTGCTAGTGAGAAAGATGAACAGATGGCCTTCATGCTTCATATTATTTCCTGTTTTCTTTAATTCAGGGCCCATTTACTAAAGAATTTTTCTGTTTCCAGATGTTGCAAGAGCGGTTCCGCGAATTTGCCCGAGACACTGGGAACATTGGACAGGAACGTGTTGATGCTGTTAACCACATGGCTGATGAGCTCATCAATTCTGGACACTCAGATGCTGCTACCATCGCTGAGTGGAAGGATGGTCTCAATGAGGCCTGGGCAGACCTTCTGGAACTCATTGATACAAGAACACAGATCCTTGCAGCCTCCTACGAACTGCACAAATTCTATCACGATGCCAAGGAGATCTTCGGACGGATACAGGACAAACACAAGAAACTGCCCGAGGAGCTTGGGAGGGATCAAAACACAGTGGAAACCTTACAGAGGATGCATACAACATTTGAACATGATATTCAGGCCTTAGGAACACAGGTGTGCATAGTAGGATATATATATATTTTGAAGCATACCATCACAGTCATAAGGACTAGAACATTAGTGGTTGGATTGCTGGTGTTTTTTTCTTTTAAATAAAAGCTGGGCATCTCGGGGAGATGAATTCTGCAATTATTGCACTTT
The DNA here is from genome assembly GCA_030847615.1 of Gambelia wislizenii. Classification (NCBI taxonomy): domain Eukaryota; kingdom Metazoa; phylum Chordata; class Lepidosauria; order Squamata; family Crotaphytidae; genus Gambelia; species Gambelia wislizenii. The sequence continues at coordinate 17,950,339 of JAUMIR010000001.1, read as the reverse complement.
TCTGCAGAATTTGAAGCATACATGCTGTCCTGTTATGTTTTAATTAGAGCAGAGCATGCTAACACATGGACCTACCCAACTGTTTTAGCTGAGATGTTTCTCTTTTCCTCACACTAGGTGAGACAACTGCAAGAGGATGCTGCTCGCCTTCAGTCTGCCTATGCTGGAGATAAAGCTGATGACATTCAGAAGCGTGAAAATGAGGTTCTGGATGCATGGAAGGCCTTGCTTGATGCCTGTGAGGGACGCAGGGTCAAGCTTGTAGATACTGGTGACAAATTCCGCTTCTTCAGCATGGTTCGCGATCTCATGCTGTGGATGGAAGACGTCATTCGCCAAATTGAAGCCCAGGAGAAGCCGAGGTAACCTGGGATAACAAGCCGAATCTTTAGCTGTAGGCCTCATAGTATGAAAGAGGTTTGTACAAAGGAGACTTAATCTTGCACTCAGAAGAGTCTTAAGAGAATATGGTGTTTGGATTTAATTGAACTTCAGAGGTTTTAAGTTGAAATCCAAGAACATCTGTAGCACTTACAGGCCAGTCACTAAGCTAGCTCTCTACATCAGCTTGGAAAAGTTACTTTTTAGACTACAACTACCCAGCTAGCATAACCCCTTGGGGATTCTAGTAGGTACCATATCATTCAAAAAGTAACTGTTCTCCACCTCATTCTTCCATCTGTAAACTGTAAATGAGCACCCACCTGCAGACTGAAGGGGGACAACTGAGAGGCAGCTTTATCACCTCAGGGGGTAAATTGTCCCTTCTTACCTTGTTGTCCCAACAGGAATCTCCAGGTGCTGCCAACCCCCTGTTGCTGTTTAGCATAAGGGGGGATATGGGCGTGAAGGGACAATTTTCACCATGAACATACTGCCATCAAAAGAATATGTTCATAGAATCATAGAGTTGGAAGAGACCTCAAAGGCCATCCAGTCCAACCCCCTGCCATGCAGGAATACACAATCAAATCATTCCTGACAGATAGCCATTCAGCCTCTGCTTAAAAACGTCCAAAGAAGGAGACTCCACCACACTACGAGGCAATGTATTCCACTTCAGAACAGCTCTTACTGTCAGGAAGTTCTTCCTGATGTTTAGGTGGAATCTCTTCTCCTATAGTTTGAACCCATTGCTCTGTGTCCTAGTCTCTGGAGCAACAGAAAACAAGCTTGCTCCATCCTCAGTATGACATCCCTTCAAATAGTTAATATGTTGCTATGATTTGTCTTAATGGTTTTACAGCTCCCATAAACTTTGCATGCCCTCTAGCCAAGATGGCCGCAAGTGAATTACTCATGTTTTTACATCTTCCGCCACCAAAAAATAAAAATAAAAAATATTTGCATGGTACGCACACGGTGCATTGATGTGAGTTTTCATTAAGACAGATCGTCTTCCCAGCGAATTCCATTAGGATTATTTTGACCGTTTAGACAACCCCTAAGGAGAACCGATTGTGGGGTTTTCTTGGCAAGATTTGTTCAGAGGGGGTTTGTTATTACCTTCTTCTGTGTCTGGGAGAGTGTGACTTGCCCAAGGTCACCCAGTGGGTTTTCATGGCTTAACAGGATTTGCACCTTGGCACCCTGGAGTCCTACTGGCTTCAAAAAGACTTGCCACTCCCCTATACACCCACATCCCTATATCAGTCCTGATAATCCACCACCCTGGCTGCTGTTTAATGTTTATAAGGAAACTGCATACATTATTATTCACTGTGTAAAGAAGTAGATGGAAGACTCGCCTCCCCCACCCCCCCCACCCCAGAATTTAGGGTCATAACTGAAGCTGAATGGTGAGAGATTCCAGAGAAATAAAAGGAAGTACTTTTTCACACAGCAGTTCTACAGATTCCAGATTCCATTGTGCAAAAATGGAGTTGTGCAAAATTGGCATTAAAACAACACATGTATGTCTCTGGGTTAAGATTACAAATGTGTTGTGTGTAATGATTATAAATGTTGTGCCTCCTTTTCTGAATTGCTAACATTTTCATCTTAGGGATGTTTCCTCTGTGGAATTGCTGATGAACAATCACCAGGGGATCAAAGCAGAAATAGATGCCCGTAATGACAGCTTTACGACTTGCATTGAGCTGGGGAAATCATTGCTAGCAAGGAAACATTATGCGTCAGAAGAGGTATTGTGTGCTTTCTGTAACTTCAAGGATGTGTGGCTTAGAAGAAAACATAACGAAGACCACTGTATCAGATCCAAGGGTCACCTGCGTTAATTGAATCTAAGATTATTCTTATAACCTTGACTTCACCAACTTGTTTTACATCCTCCTATAATGATTTTGCCCCATGGACACTCACTGTCTGTCTGTCTGTCTATCTGTCTAATATGCTGCTCCCCAAAGATGACTAAGGTGATTTACAAAAAGTAAAGATGAAAAAGTACAAAATTGCAATAGTAGAATATTCTTTTTTTTTTTTACGTATTTTATAGATTTTTGTCCTACAATAAATACAGTTGTACCTCCATATCCATGGCTTTGGTATCCATGGATTTAAGTATTAACAGCTTGGAAATATTCTTTAAAAAATAATAATCCAAAAAACAAACCTTGATTTTGCCATCTTATATACGGGACACCATTTTGCTATGCCATTGCATGCAATGGGACTTGAGTATTCACGGATTTTGGTATCCACAGGGGGTCCTGGAACCAAACTCTGATGAATATGAAGGGACAACTGTACTGTCAAAAATAGTGCAGTAGAGCGGTAGCTTTAAACATTTTACAAGGTTAAAAAGCCTCGAAAAAATTAAAAACAATCTGCCTAGTGGCTAACAGGTGCCAGGTGATATTGCTGGACACAACATTCCAAAGGAGGTGTGCCACAGCTATAAAGTTCCTCTTCCCAGATATCACACAACTTCCAGATTGCTTCTAATGGTAACCTGACATACAGTCAGGTTGATAAGTAAGTGGTCCTTCAGATACCTGGTTCCCAGGCCATAGATAAGTTTTAACACTTTGAATTATGCTTGGAAACTGAGTAGCAGCCATTTGAATATGTTGAAGAACCACTAAAGTGTGTTCCTTTTGACCAGTCTCTGTTAGCAGCTTAACATCTGTACAGGTATACCTCAATTAATGATGCAGCTGTGTTCCTGGGCATCACTTCTTTAACAGAAAATTTAGTACCAGAGGAAGAAATAAAATAGAACATATAAGAGTAGATTCCTACACCACAAATACAAAGAGCAGTTGAACATGTTTCAGCAATTTTTTTTATTCAAAACTAGCCATATGTACACATGAAGTAAAACAAGCAGCTAAGCTTTGTATAAGTTTTTTTAAAAGAACCTTCTTTTATTGTTATCTTGCCTTTTTTCCAGTTTGGGACTCAAGGCAGCTTTATAACAGTTAAAACAAACATAGTTAAAAATTCACAGCATACAAAAGTTAAAAAGTAATTATAAAAAATTACAATTAAAACCACTTAAAGCAAAAACCATTAAAAACAATACCAGACACCACTTGAAACCTGGAATGGATTTAATGCCCCACTTGCATCAGAACCACCAGCTTCTACTGGCATAAGGTGTCCCTGGTAACATGAGGGTGGGATGCTGGGAGCATTAACATCAGAGACTCTGTTACAGATAAGAGTGGTGGTGATGACGATATAGAAAGAAGACATACTGTAGTACAGTAGTAGCAATGTATAGCACAATCATCATGTTTTGTTTTCTGATTCCTTTCAGATCAAAGAAAAGCTGTTGCAATTGACAGAAAAGAGAAAAGAAATGATTGACAAATGGGAAGACAGATGGGAGTGGCTAAGGCTGAGTAAGAATTCACTGTCTGTTGTTTTAGATTATAAGAATGTGAGATTGTCACGTTGAGGATGGAGCAGGCTTGTTTTCTGCTGCTCCAGAGATTGGAACACGGAGCAATGGATGCAAGCTCCAGGAACAGAGATTCCACCTCAACATTAGGAGGAACTTCTTGACAGTAAGAGCTGTTCAGCGGTGGAACGCACTCTCTCGGAGTGTGGTGGGGTCTCCTTCCTTGGAGGTCTTTAAACAGAGGCTGGATGGCCATCTGTCGGGGATGCTTTGATCGTGATTTCCTCCGTGGCAGGGGGTTGGACTGGATGGCCCTCGTGGTCTCTTCCAACTCTGCAATTCTATGATTCTATGATTCTGTTTATATAGTGCCATCGATGTACATGGTGCTTTACAATAAAACAACCAAAAACAGTGGGTCCAGCCAAATTTGTACAAAATACATATAATCAAAATATACAAGATTATAAAATAACATTAAACTAAAATTCCAAAAGCTTTGGGAAAAAAGAAAGTTCTGGAAGTATTTCCTACATGGCAGGGGGTTGGACTGGATGGCCCTCGTGGTCTCTTCCAACTCTACAATGCTATGCTATGATTCTATGAGATCTCCGTCCCTTTAATGTGGTCTCTTTTCTGGATCACACTGACGCTAGTGGTTACTATGTCAGTGGAATGAATCAATTCAGAGTTTTAGTCTGAACTTTAAAGGAGCAATCCAAGATGCCGAACCCATTTTGAGGACTGGGTTCAACACCTTGGATAGCTGCTTTAAAGCCTGGGCAGAAACTTGGAGTGGATTTACTGCCTACTGACAGAGAAGCCACTAACTACCACTGCACTTAAGGCCTCTTGTATTGTCAGTCTTTTTTAATGTGCAGAGTTAACTCCAGCTTCTGTTGACAATGAACTGAGGGGCTTTCTAAACGGTGAAAATACTCCTCACGGAATGTGAGGAGAATCCTACCTGTCTTAATGGGATCCCTCATCGTATCACCGTAGTTGGAAAGAGGAGGGGCAAAAAACATCAACAACTCTGAAGAAAAAGCTTTGCTGCTTTCCCGGGAGTTTTTAAAAAAACAGCTAGGGGAAAGCACATTCCTGCTCATTGGGACAAGTGATTCACTTTGAGTTGCTTTCCCAGAAGAGAGGAAGTGCAAAGCTGATTGGTCAGATAAGTGAGGGGGCGGGGCTTTCTAACAGGGCAAACGCCTGGTGTCCCCATGTTGATTTTTTGCCTTAGCCTGGGTAGCTGCTTGGAGAGGGAGGTGGGGGGCGTTCAGCTACTAATACTCCTTTCCAGCTTCAGAGGATGGAAAGAGATGCTAGCCTGACTAGCCTCATGGAGAGGGAGGTGGGCAGGCGTTTCTCCCCTCATTCCTCTGAGCAGCTGGCCAAGCGGCTACTAACATTCCTTTACACCCTCGGAGACTGGAAAGGGAAGCTAGCCCCTTCTCCTTCCCTCCTCCCCCTGTGCAAAACTGACATGGCCGCCATCTTGATTTGCGGCCATGTGAATATCGCAGAGGGGAGCTTCGAATACATTTGGATTTTGCCAACTGCTGTGGAGGCAATGGAACACTGCTGCAAATCGTTAATAATGTGCAAGTATGTGCATTATATCCTCCTGTATAGATGGAGGCCCAGTCTCTCTAGTCCCCTCCCCTTCTGACCAAGTGCTGTAGTCAATATTTGCAAGAGTTATACTTCATAGTGGAGCATTATCTTGTAATCATAGTAATGAAGTAGAACAGGGAACTTCCAAAGTATCTGAAGAGCCTTGAACATATTACATAGCGTTTGCTGACTCTGAGTCTTCAAATATTTCTTATGCTTTGTCTTAGTTTTGGAAGTGCACCAGTTCTCAAGGGATGCCAGTGTGGCTGAGGCCTGGCTACTGGGGCAGGAGCCATACTTGTCAAGTCGTGAGATAGGGCAAAGTGTGGATGAAGTGGAAAAGCTGATTAAGAGGCATGAAGCATTTGAAAAATCTGCAGCGACTTGGGACGAGAGATTTGCAGCACTTGAAAGACTTACTACGGTGAGTTGCAGGGGGCATTTCAAGTGTCTCCTTCTTAAAAGATAATTAATCACAAGGGTTTTGGATGATTATTCAGTTAATGGATCTATTCAGTTGACATATCAGTAAAATTAAAAGTTCTGTAGTTACAGACATACTTAGCCTTTTTGATGATGTACACTTGAATAATAGCAGGCAGCTTCTTCAAAGAGGCATTCTCTCCTGTGTGAGAGAAGTCAGAATGCCTCTTCTAAGGCCTTCCATCTGCAGTTTTTATAATTGAAATAACGTATGTTCCGGCATATAAGACGACCTTTTAACCCAGGAAAATCTTCTCAAAAGTCTGGGGTCATCTTATACACCGGGTAGTCCCGTGCCTCCCCAGCCTGCGATAGGGCTAGCCAGCCCCATAGCGAGTTGGGGAAGCACAGAGGGTTGGCTGGCTGGCTGGGGAAAGGCCAGCCACCTCCCGTGCCTCTCCAGCCCCATAGTGAGTTGGGATGGCTCGGAGGGTTGGCTGGCTGGCTGGCTGGCTGGCTGGGGAAAGGCTTGCCAGCCACCTCCCATGCCTCTCCAACCTGCGGTGGGGCTAGCCAGCCCCATAGTGAGTTGGGATGGCAGGGAGGGTTGGTTGGCTGGCTGGGGAAAGCCTTGCCAGCCACCTCCCGTGCCTCTCCAACCTGCGATGGGGCTAGCCAGCCCCATTGCAAGTTGGGAAAGCACAGAGGGTTTGTTGAGTAGTTGGAGAAATGCTTGCCAGCCACCTCCCATGCCTTTCCAACCCACGATGGGGCTTTGGGAAGGGCGAGTGGTGGCTGGCTGGCTGGGAGCAGGCTTGCCTTCCTGAATGGGAGCCATGATGGGAGGGCAAGGCAAACCCCTAAAATTGCCCCTCTGCTGGGCTTTCGCTCTCCCTGCAAAGTGAGCAAAGGCCAAGCAGAGGGGTGATTTAAGAGGCTTTGCCTCACCTCCTGCACTTGCCTGTGTCTTCACTCCCTTTACAAGAGAAGCGAAGACCCAGGCAGGCACGCAGGGTGAGGCAAACCCCTAAAATCGCCCCTCTGCGGGCTTTCACTCTCTTTGCAAAGGGAGTGAAGGCCAAGCGGAGGGGTGATTTAAGAGCCTTTGCCTCACCTCCTGAGCTTGCCTATGTCTTTGCTCTCTTTACAAAGGGAAGCAAAGACCCAGGCAGACACGGAGGCTCCCCATTGTGGCTTCAGGAAGGGTGGGTGGTGGCTTTTAAAATGTTTTTTTAATTTTTATTTGGTGTGCATTGAAAGCGGTGTAGTCTTATACAGCGAGTATATCCCAAGCTCTAAATTTTAACTGGAAAAGTCATCTTGTACACCCAGTCATCTTATACGCTGGAAAATACGGTAACCCTTTTAAAAAAATTAAATAATTCTGTATGTGTGTAGTTATTAGAGTTACAGTTGGACCCCTGTATCCACAGGGGTTAGGTTCCCAGAATTACTGCAGATAGCAAAAACCGCAGATAACTGTGAACCCTATTAAAAGTACAGTTGTCCCTCCACATTCACGGGGGTTAGGTTCTTGAGACCCCCGCGAATGTGGAAAACCCGCGAATAACAGATGCTGCTCCCGCAGCCCCCTCCCCCAGAGGGAGGGAGGCAGCGGGAGGGTGTCTGGCCAGCCTGGCTGGCCTCTCCGTGGCCTTTCTGAGGGGACTCCAGGCCTTAGAAGCCCCGGAGCCCGCCGGGGAAGGCAGCGTGTGGGTGGGGAGGTGGCTGCTCTGCCTCTCTCTGGCCTTCCAAAGCGGGCGCCGGGGCTTTGGAGCCCCGGCGCCTGCTTCGGAAGGCCGGGGACAGCAGCGGACGGGGAGGAGGCTGCGCTGCCTCTCCCCGGCCTTTCTCAGCAGGCGCCGGGGCTCCAAAGCCCCGGACTCCGCTGAGAAAGGCCGGGGAAGGTAGCGTGTGGGTGGGGAGGAGGCTGCGCTGCCTCTCTCCGGCCTTCTGAAGCGGGCGCCGGGGCTCCAAAGCCCCGGACCCCGCTGAGAAAGGCCGGGGAAGGCAGCATGTGGGTGGGGAGGAGGCTGTGCTGCCTCTCTCCGGCCTTCCGAAGCAGGTGCTGGGGCTTTGGAGCCCCGGCACCCACTTCAGAAGGCCGGGGACAGCAGTGGGCGGGGAGGAGGCTGCGCTGCCTCTCTCCGGCCTTTCTCACCCCCCGCCCTTCCCAGAGTGGCGAGGGGGGCTTCTGAAGCCCCCTCTGCCACTCTTGCTCACCCCCCGCCCTTCCCAGAGTGGCGAGGGGGGCTTCTGAAGCCCCCGCCGCCACTCTCCTTCACCCCTCCCACCCTTCCCAGAGTGGCGAGGGGGGCTTCTGAAGCCCCCACCGCCACTCTCCTTCACCCCCCCCGCCCTTCCCAGAGTGCCGAGGGGGATTTTAGAAGCCCCCGCCGCCACTCTCCCTCACCCCCCACCCTTCCCAGAGTGGCGTAGGGGGTCCCTCCCTGCCTTGGGAAGGGACTGGGGTGGAATGAGGGAGGCTTTCCTCCTCCCCTTTCCCAAGGCAGTGAAGGGATTCCTTAGAACCCCTTCGTTGCCTTGGGGAGGGATGGAGTGGAGTGGGGGGGCAGGCAGCTTTCCGCGAATAATCAAAACCGCAAATGTGAAAGCCGCAAATGTGGAGGGGCAACTGTAATACACGTCCTTTAAAAAAAACACAACAAAACCATAGAGTTGCCTTGGAGGACCTAGCTGTCTAAAGAGGATACCTCTCTAGTCATTTTCTAGGATGACTATGGTATGTGTCCCTGTTTTGTGTCCCATGGATAACTGAAACCACAGATATTGGTTCCATGGATACGGGGATATGACTGTATTCTTAAACCATCCTTTGACCTAACAGATGCTAGGGCAGTTATGCAACAGTAGAACAGTATCCATGATCATAATGTCAGAGGCATAGAAGCCACAACATGAATTAAGCAACAACCAGCTTTAAAATGTGTCAGTATGAGAATAATATCTGAAACATGGAGATTCTCTGGCAGGGGTAGGAATTGTTCAGCCCAGTGCCCCTCCCCATTCCAGAGGGAAAAAATGACTGGCCTAAAAATGGACAATTGCAACCTGCAGAAATGTCCAGGGGCACGAGTGAGCATTTGAAGTTTGTCCCTTCTTTCCCAGGCCTGTACTAGATTCCAAATAATCTTTTTTTTTTTTTAATTACCTTCTGATCACTTGTTTTGACAAGAAAAGGTGACTGGTATGGCCTGCAGGGGCCCAGGGAGTATGAAAATGGAGCAGGTACAACCCCCAAACCTGGGGTATCCTACCACTCCTGTTCTATGAGAAGGCCATTCCCAAGATGAGGCACTACCACTAAGGAGGCCTCCGTTTTTCCAAAACAACAGACTTCCACCTGAGAAAGGAACTCAACAGAAAATCTTCCTCTTGAGTTGCTCTTATGACAGAGACGGATATATATTTAATCTGCAAATAAGGCAGTTCCTGCGTGAACATTTTACAGTGTTCTTAAAAAGAAATGTCTTGCTTTAAAATGCTGGCTCTTTCCCTGCTCCTGGAGATCCTCCTACTCTTGTTACAACCCTTAAAAGCAGATAAATCTACAGAGGGCAGTGAAATTTGCCACATTGTGGCTTAATTTCATGGGTTCTCCTAATATTTGCCTCTGAGAAGAATGGGGAGCCTTGAAATTCTTCTCTGGTTTGGATCAAATTATGTGCTGGAGAATAATTCCCAGATTGCCTTCCACCAAGTTGAGTGCCAGTGTGGTTACAGTGGTTTGAGTATCGGATTAGGACCCCAGGAGATCAGGGTTAGAATCCCCACTCAGCCATGGAAACCTACTTGAGCTAGTTACGCTCCCTCAGTCTTAGAGGAAGGCAATAAAACTTGCTGAGAAAACCCAATTATGGGGCTGCCATGTGTTGAAGTCTTATTTGAAGGCACATAACAGCAACAACCTTTCACCATCATCAGCCCCCAAACCCTGTCTCTGCTATCCAGCTTCACAATCCCTCTTCCTCCCCTTTAAACAACTTCTGAATTGGAAGCAGTGCTCTGAATCTGAGGACAAGAAGGAAACTCTCTTCTCTCTCCAGGACCTCATACTAATTGATACAACAACAGGGTGAAAGACTGTAATCTGTTCTTGTTATGTGCCTTCCAGTCAGCTCCAACTTACAGGGGCCTTATCGTAGGGTTTTCTTGGCAAAATTTATTCAGAGGAGCTTTGCCATTGCCTTCCTCTTGATGATCAGAGAGTGTCACTTGCTACGGTGAGTAGATTTCCATGACTAAGAGGGAATTTGATCCCAGCTCTTCCAGAGTTCTAGTCTAACATTCAAACAACTATGACACATTGGCTCTTGAAAGAGCCCTGATAGCCCTTGGAAAATGTAGCTTTTCTAAGAGCTATTTCACTGTTAAGAAGGGGTTAAGGAGTGACATTTGGATTGGCTGAGAAAGTGGTGGCGCAATTTCCTATTTGGGAGGGAAATATCTCAACATTTCTGATCCAGTCCCATATGCACTGGAAAGTGATTAATGTGTGAAATACTTTGTTGATTAATTTGTCACATAATAGCACTGTCAGAGCCTGGGAAAGTTACTTCTTTAGGCCTACTGATCTTGACTCAGAGATCACTTAGTTGACTGTACTTTTAGAAAAATGCTATTTGATTTCCATTTTGGAAATTAGGGTTTGGCTTTGGCTGCTATGCAAATATCTGAGTTCAAGATCCAAATTGTCATTTGGCAAATGAACCTGCCATTTGATAAGTGGATTGTCTAATGAAGAACAAAACAAAGCAATGTCCTTGTGGAATAGTAGGGTCCTGTTTGAAAGAGCTACTTTTTGGGATAACAACTTCTAGAATTCCTAGTAAGCATGACTGCTGTCCCTTTCAAACTGGGGATTTTGGAAGTTGTATTCCAAAAAGTAACTATACCAAGCTCTGAGCATTGGGGAAACCAGTGAGGGTCTGAGAAGGCCAAGATTACTGGGAATGGGGGGAACCTTAAAATTTGTTTTTCTTAATTCTTAATTTCTTAATTTCCTCTTTAATTCCCCTTTTCCTTATAGTTGGAATTGTTGGAAGTACGTCGGCAGCAAGAGGAGGAAGAGCGGAAGAGACAGCCTCCTTCTCCAGAACCAAGCCCCAAAACTGGAGAGGAGTCTCAGCAATGGTAAGTGTGCAGATGGTCTTGAGAAGGAAACAGAAAATACAGAATGTATGTAGTTTCTCAGTTAGGCATATGAGCTGTGAGCCTGGATGCATCTCAAGAAAGGTCCATTAAATTTCCTCCTCGTTGCATGGAGGTACATCCAGCATAAAGTGTAATTAAACAATTGGACTACTTCACTGATTCATATATCAATGAAGCATCACCAGACCCTGGGAAAGTTACTTTTTAAAGGCTACAGTCCAACGTTTTGAACCATCTTTCCCCCCATATAGGTTCAGTACCTTAGACAGATCCCTCAGACCAGAATGCTGTTTTGAGCTATTGGATGTGGGCAACTGGCAATGCTTTTTTCCTGGTGTACTGTACAGTGGGCCCTTGGTATCCACTGGGGTTTGGTTCCAGGATCCCTGGTGGATATCAAAATCCATGGATGCTCAATGTCCCAGTATATATCTCTGGCTTTTGTTCTCAATCGAAGATTCAGGAAGTACTCATCCTGCACTTTCTGCAAGTACACTGATGACTAAAAAGGCCAATCCAAGATAAACAAGTCTGGTTGCAGAAAGCACAGCAGAAGGTCTCCTTGGGTGATGTTTCTGGGTTGTCATTTCTCTTCAAGACTTGTTCGGCATGAGTTCAAATAAGGCTGCATCATTGTGGATAGTGTGTCTCCATGCCTCCTGATGTGAGGCCAGGGCGGACCATTGTTGGTGATCAATTTGGCCGAGCCTGAGATGTTGTTTCAGGGAGTCCTTGTATCGCTTTTTTGGAGCACCCCTCTTACGCTGACCCGTGGCAAGTTCACCGTAGAGTACTATTTTGGGGAGGTGATGGTCCTCCATCCTAGAAACGTGCCCTGCAAACATGCAGCTGTGTTCTCAATATCATGGCCTCAGTCCTGGTGATCCCTGCTTGCTCAAGGACAGCAACATTTGTCACATAGTCAGTCCAGTGTATATTTAGGATTCTGCGTGGCATCCCTTATATAAAATGGCAAAATCAAGGTTTGCTTTTTGGAATTTTTTTTTTTAAACATTTTCAAATTTTGATTGGTTCACTCTGTGGATGCAGAATCCATGGATATGGAGGGCAGACAGTATTTGTGCCCAGTGCCCACAGCTGTTACTCCTGTCCTAGAAACTCTCCAGACACCAACAGCTAATGATGTGGAGACCAGCACTGGTCCATGGACCTCCATTTTGAGTAGCACTGCCTTAGACTAAAATCTAAAGTAATACACTGGCCCACTGACATTGAATCACCATTCACCACTGCCTGTTACACTTGGATTTTGTTGTGGTTAGGGTGTGTTCTGGGTAGCACACTCTCAGTTCATAGGGCATCATCAATTTCACACATCATTTCACACATCTGTCAGGATTATGGGACATACAGTCTGATAATACAGGCACGGCTAATTACCCTGATTTATTGTCCATCACAAGAAAACCTAGCTGACTTATTCACAAAAGCACTAGGTCCTGTCAAATATCAATATCTGTGTACTAAACTGGGTATCATACAATAGGTGTAAATACAGCTCTTTAAATATAAATTTAGAGGGGTGTTAGGATTATAGGACATGCAGTCTGATAAATTTATACTGTAAAGAGCAAAAATGTAACATAACCGCCTACAGAGGCCTCCAGTAAGAGCAAGCTGCACCTGGCCTATGTATCAAGATTAAAAGCCTGAGAAAGTAACTTTGAAGTGAGAGCTATCTCTGTGAGAGAATATGCTGTAATCTACATGAGAACCAAAGTCTCTGTAAACTGTGTACTGTTCTTCACCTATGCAATGTAACTGTGTTTCATTTCTGTCCTGGGGCTTTGCAGTGCCAGAGCTGTTTTATAATAATAATAATAATAATAATAATAATAATAATATTTTATTTCTATCCCGCCCCTCTGCAACACAGTCGGGGCAGCTTACAATATAAAAACTCCATAGTCCCAGTACCCTAGCCCACCCCCCCTTAAAATAATATTAAATTATAAAAGATTAAAAACATGCAGTAAATTAAAAATATATAGATTAGAAAAAGATTAAAACATACAATAGTTTTTTAAAAAAAATCTGATTACAGCTCAGGGAGGACAGCCGAGTCTTGGGCCGGGATAGTTATTCAGGAAAGGCCTGCCAGAAAAGATCCGTCTTGACAGCTTTTTTAAAGCTGTCTAAGGTGTTAATAAGACGGATCTCGTCCGGCAGGCCATTCCATAATCTGGGAGCAGCAGCGGAGAAGGCCCTACTGAATGTGTGATGTAGTTCACAGAGAAGAGTCTCTGTAATACTGTAAATACTCTAATATGCTGTAGTAAAGAGAAGTAGATTTAGACACACGTCTGTGTCAGTGTGCTTATTTTCTTTGCCTGGAGGATGAAAACTCTGCTACAAACTTTTTGCTGCCTGGACTTCTTGACATGCTCAGAGGTACCAGTGCGCTAATGTGTCAGTATCTGCCCCACGTGAAATGAGTGTGGTGTTGGAAGAACAAAGGCTAGAATTGGGTCTGCAACATGCAACAACATGCTAGGTACTTGGCCAGTGTGCCCAGATGCATTTGGAAATGAGTCGGTGTATGTATTGCTCTAATGTATTGCTCTTCTGCTTCTTTTTTTCTCCCAATAGGGATGGAACAAAAGGAGAACAGGTTTCCCAGAATGGTTTGCCACCAGATCAAGAATCTCCCCGGGTTAGTTACCGCTCCCAAACCTACCAAAACTACAAAAACTTTAATAGCAGATGGACAGCTAGCGACCGGCCTCGGTCTGGACTCTGAGACACAGTGCTATTTGCAGGAGGCCATTGGCTGCTTTTCTTTCAGTTTCTCTTTGGTTTTGATGGCCTTCATGTCCCTTTTACTGCATTTCTCTCCCCACCAACACCTACAATCTGCTCAGCTTTTCTTTAATGAGTAGCCATTTCACAAACACCCAGCAACCCATTCTCTTGACCATATGTGTGTTCCCTTGATTCTAATGCTTCAAATGCCTTCAGGCCCTTGGTTGCATTGTGACACCACTTTTGTTTCATGATCATTTGTTGTGAGTTTTTTTTCCATTTTGTTAATAGCCTTGAGATTTTTGCAGCAAAAGCCATCTCTTTATGTGAGTAATTGAAATTTAATGAGATTTCACCATAATGGAAGACAAGACATTAGAGACTTGAAAGGTATGATGCTTCTGGCTATACTAACAGCATTGAATCCCAGAGTGCTAGCAAACCAGCTGCCCTATCAGCAAATGCATTATGGACATGATCAGAATTTGACAGTCAGAAGGCACTTTGCAGAAGTGCTGGACGGTGGGGGGTGGGGAGATATAGGAAGGGGACGTGCATCTGCATCACAAACTAATACTAGAGCAAGGGATGGGCAAACTGCAGCTGGTGATCTATCTGTGCCCCTCTTGTCAGTTTTAACACCCCCAATGCTCTCTACTCCCAGCCCAAAAATCAGCATGAAAAGCTCCCCAAAGTTTCCAGAGGGTATATTTCACTGTTTGGGGGCACACTTTAGACCCAGGATCATCTCCAGGTTTTTTTTAAAGCACCAGTGAGCTTAAAAAAGGCTTGGGAGTACAAAAATGGCCCCAAATAGCTAATTGCAACTCCCCCAAACTCAGGTGATGACATTGGGCATTTTTGGTCCAGGGGGATATTTTCTCTTTTGCAAACGCTTTTCAGAGTGAGCAGAAATGGGGGTGCATGGTGTATACACAGCTCTGCAAGGTTCAAGAGTTGCATATGTGACCCTCAGTCCCTGGAGGTTGCCCACCTCTGGCCTAAAGATGAACAGGTTAACATTCCAATAAAATGAGGCTGTGAGTTGAGAAATATGGCTAAATGGTAGGATGCTACAAAATTGGCAGCCAACCAGACCTTTGGTACCTATCTCTGCAAGGCTTTCCAGTGTTACTTTTGCTTAAGTAGTAGACCCTGTTGCTCCCATAATGCACTATCCTAATCCTCTAAATATTAATCTGCAACAGTGAGAAGATGTCAAATTCAGTCATTCTATCAGAAGTAAAACAAACCTTCTGGAAATCAGTGGGACTAACACAAGGTCCTATTTGTATCCCACCACAGCCTCTGAAAGAAGAGCATGTGATTTGAGGTGTGGGGAGCAATCCTTGCAGATGCAGGAAGCTAGACAGTCAGAAGCTACATTTACATGTCCCCTTAAATCCAAAAATTCTGGTTTAGTAAAGTATAATGTGAACAAGTTACATGCTTGTATGTTTAACCTATCCACTTCTACCATAATGAGAGGGGTGAACAACTCAGGAAGGAAGATTGATACAGTGTCCAAACATGGGAGTATGAGTAAGTACACCCAAGCTGCCAGTCTTCGTAAACCATCAACCAATCAGCTGGCTTCTTGATGTGCCTGAGCATACTTAACCTTAACCTATTTACCTCTTCTTTTCTGATTTGTTTGCCTGCTCCCATGAGCTGTAGGCACCAACACACAGCTAGTACACATGGTGGTTTGTTAAGCCAGAATGTATGTTGAAACGACGTCCATAAAGGAAATAGGATGGAGCAGGCTTGTTTTCTGCTGCTCCAGAGACAGGAACACGGAGCAATGGATGCAAGCTCCAGGAACAGAGATTTCACCTCAACATTAGGAGGAACTTTTTGACAGTCAGAGCTGTTCGGCAGTGGAACACACTCCCTCGGAGCGTGGTGGGGTCTCCTTCCTTGGAGGTCTTTAAACAGAGGCTGGATGGCCGTCTGTCGGGGATGCTTTGATCGTGATTTCCTGCATGGCAGGGGGTTGGACTGGATGGCCCTCGTGGTCTCTTCCAACTCTGCAATTCTATGATTCTATGATTCTAGGATGGTTGCTCTGTTTTCTCACACAAGCTATTCTTTCCACCACAAGTGCTTTCAGACCACAGTTATGCACACTTAGGAGTAAGCTTTACTGGGGGCTTGTCTATACAAGCCCATAAAAAAAGGAATGCCTCACACTAATGACATTTTGCAGCAGCTGCGACCTGTTCTGATGGATTTTCTGCCCCCATAAGCTTTGCATGCCCGCTAGTAAACATGGCGGCTGTGAGTTATTTACTTGCATTTGCATTTACCTCAATTTGCTGCCGACGACCGTATTTTTTTCAAAACGATGTCCAAGGCATGATTGAGTGATTTTTCAATTGAGCTCAAAAGAAAAAAAAAAAACCCAACACCCCATTTTCTTGTCTTAGCACTTACACGCTAAGGCAAAATCAAACATGGCAGCAGCGAGCACTTGCCTTGTTAGCCCTGCCCCTTGCACTCATCCAGCCGATCAGATTTGTACTTCCTCTTATTTGGACAAGCAAATCAAATCAGCCCGCTTGTCCTAACAAGCAGAAATGCGCACCCTCTCGTTGTTTTTAAAAAGAAACAGGAAAAAAACGCAAAGGCTTTTCTGGCGAGGTTTTTGGTCTTTTTTGCCCCCCTCCTTCACAATGTGGCGAAATCACATGGAATGCCATTAGGACAGGTAGGATTCCCCTCACCATCCACGAAGAGATTTTTCACCATTTGGAAGTCTTAACATCATTAAAGCCAATTCATAGTTGGTCTCTAAAACTTCTTCTCGCTGTTTCTAGCCTCCCATTCCCAGAGGAGGAAGCACTGGTTAGGGATGAGGAAAGAACTAAAAAAAGTAGTTGCCAGTGGGCAGCTTGATGTTGGTCACACTGACATCTCCTTAAGTAGTAGTATGCCTGGACCAGAGTCTGTGGTATAGGGGTTTGAGTACTGGACTACGACTCTGGAGACCAGGGTTCAAATCCCCACTTAGCCATGGAAACCCATTGGGTCACCATGGGCAAGTTATATTTTCTCAGCCTCAGAGGAAGGCAATGGCACCCCCCCCCAAACAAACCTTACCAAGAAAACCTCTTGATAGGTCACATTGGGTTCACCATATGCCAGAAATGACTTGAAGTCACACAACAGCAACAATGCCTGAGGTTATCTCATCTTACCCATATATCAGTTCATTGAGGTAGGTGTGTTGAGAGGTAGTCACTTTCTGAAGAGCAAGCAATGAGTTTCAAGGAAGAATTCTCTGGATGCAGTTACACCTGAGCTGTGAATGGTGTGGCCCTCTAGATATTGTTAGACTCATACTCTCAGTAGCCCTATGGCATAGCCAGTGGTGATGATTGATGGGAGTCTAACAACATCTGGAGAGTCACATGATTCCTACTGGTTTATCTGTGTTCCTCATGGACTCCTAAGAAAAGCAGTTCTGTGAAAGAATGAGGAATCCTTAGCAGAGAATTCTTAGCATCTTCACTGAGCTAGATTTCCCAGCATTCTTTGAGGGACGCCATGATAGGTAAACTAGTATAAGTTTCCAGTCAGTCCAGTTTCTAGCTTGACTGTTCTGTTCTTTCTGTAAGGGTAGTGCACTGTAATCCAGTGCTCATCCCTACGTTAGGACCACCAATCCACATGGAAAACATATGCTGAACAAACGAACATATCCACAGATTTGTTTTTAAAATCCCATTTAGTCACCTTTGAATGTGAACAGTGAACAAAGTTGGTAAACAAAATTAAAAACCTAAAGGTTTACTCCTTGTGTCAAAATAATTTTAGAAACAATTTTGAGGAGTCCAAGATCAATGGGTGGTTCCCATAGTTGAGCAGGTATGGGTGGAGTATGAAGAAACATTGGGGTTCTCCAAGTTTAATTATTGCTTTGCACTACGCATTATGATCTTGTTATTTCAGAAAGTATTTCTGTTGTAATCTATATCACAAATAAGGGCTAGATTCTGTCCTTTATCATTAACAAGCCCCATGTGCTAGATCTGTTTTATCTTTGTCATATCAGAATCTACATAAGATGTATCAGAAAAGCTTCAATTTTAAAAGCATGTCTGGCAAAATTTGGAAGGAGTAGGAGGTCTAGAATTGTATACAGTACTTTCATGCAACTGTGTCTTTTTTCATTATCATGCACATCTTTCTCCATTTTCTCTCTCTCTTTCTCTCTTGTCAGGATATCAGCATATAGCTCCTTAATGCTGTTTAGATTTCCTTATTTCAATGTATTTACATGTTCTGGTGCTTCGATTATGCCAGTGTTCGGTCTTCTCCCCCTCAAAGTGCATTAAAGAATACAGGAATCTGGAGCTTTTTTGACCCTTGAAGAAAGGAATGAATGGTCAAAGCTGTTCTGTCATGCAGCCACAAATGCCTAAGGGATGTTCTGTGTAGCAGTTTTAGCTATGTAGAGCTAACATTCAGTGTAAGATATGTTGAATCTAAATCCTAGATATTGAGGGATAAAGTGGTTGTTTGTAAAACACTACCTACATTTTTATTTCCCCCTCCAAAAAATGTATCCCAAAACTGAATCTGAAAATTGACCTAGTTAAGAAAACAATGTGTGGGCAGCCTTTTTTCCCCACACACCTCTCTTAATTTTTTGAGAAAAAGTGCAGAGGCTCGAGTCAGGAAATAAATTGAATGTAATGTTTCTCCATGAGAGCCAGCATGGTGTAGTGGTTTGAGTGTCAGACTAGGACCCTGGAGAACAGGGTTTGAATCCGTGCTTGGAAACTCACTGGGTGACCTTAGGCAAGTCACATTCTCTCAGCCTCAGATAAAGGCAAAGACAACCCCCCTCTGAACAAATCTTGCCAAGAAAACCCCATGATAGGGTTGCCTTAGGGTCGCCATGAGTCAGAAAAGTGACTTGAAGGCCCACAACAACAACATTATTTATTCATGCACTTTGAAAAGCTGGGGGAAGGTGTTTCAAGTTATTTGTTCCCCTGCTAGCATGTTGCATCTTACAATCAGGATTGATATACCTCAAAAATAAGTGAGCCACTAAAACCGATTTGCAAGTAACCTTTCAGTGCTGAATATTATGTATTGATAACATGCTTGTGTTCATTGGTTTTTGTTGTTGTTATTAACCATTGTCACCCATGTGTTGTCTCTGCATGCTCAAAGCATGTTTTCATTAAAAGTTTATTTAGCTCTATTCTATTTTTCCCACCCGGTGTCATCATGCATTGTTTGCATATGTGTTCTTTGCTTCTGTTTTGATTTGATTTGTTCCATCTAGTGTGGAAAGTGTTTATTTAAAAAATAGGCCACAAAAACATTTCCCCTCAAAAAGCATCCAGGGATTTAAGCATTTTCCATATTTTAAGAAAATAGTAGCAGAAGAGTTAGGTTAAAGCCATGTCTACAGCAGTTGGGCTCTGCTAGCAAAATCCCCTTCTTTTCCCACCCATCCCTTTGTCAGAACAGACAACCCAGGATCCAGATACAAACTTAAATGCTTCTGAACTACCAGAAACAGGAAACGTCAATGGCTCAGTGGAAGCATGGGAAGATCATACCACAATGCAGCATTGCGTCCTAGATGGAGCTTTTTAAGTTGCGGATACAGTCAATCCTCCATTATTTATTTTTATTAAAATATGTACTATTAATTTTTAAAAAATATTTCTATCCTGCTCTATATCAAAAGATCTCAGGATGGCATACAAATCCGCATTTCCTTTATTTTCCCAGTTGACAGATTCTTCATGAGAGGAGTCCCATGGACCTCTGTCTTTGCATTCCCACCCCTAAAAACGGCCTCTTTACCAGCAGTACCTCAACTTTGGGCCCTGCAATGTTGTTGGCCCAGCCACTTCTAGGAACTGCAGGCCAACAGCATCTGGGGACCCAAGAGTGGAAGCCACTGCCCAATACCTCAAGGTTCACTGATTTAATATCTGCCTGGTTTTTCCTTGAAAAGCATCAAAGAAGCCCATTTCTCCTAGTTCTATGCACCCCTAGCCAATTGCTTAGTTGCTTTCTGGGACATTTTTTCCTAATTTTTTGAACAAAACCACATTCTCATAATCTCTTCCCATATGTGTTTTCAGATGAGAGTAATTGTCAGTTAAGAAGCACTCTTATTCTATCCACATTGTTTTGTTTAGCTGAAATGAGATTTATCAGCTAGAGTTAGAAACTTGAAAACATTACTTTTCAGGAAGTCTACACCACACAGTGGCCATGCTGGCTGGAGAATTCTGGGAGGTATAGCCCCAAAAGTAATTTTTTTGAATTCTGGCTGAAATATTAAGCCCTTTCATGGGGAAGGTGAATACTGAAAGCTAAATTTGATGAGTGGTGCCTGGTTGAGCTCAAGAACTGAGCAGATTATCATACTACACTGTTCTAGCACTATTATTCCACTTTAACTGCTATGGCTGCCTCCTGTGGAATCCTGGGTTTTGCAATTTAGGGAGAGGCATTTAGTATTTTCAGCCAGGGACCTCACTAAACTACAAACTCCAAAATTCGACAGGAGGCAGCCACAGTTAAAGTGGAATAATAGCAGTATAACCGTGTAGTATGATAAAGTTTGAACATACTGATTGAAAATGACAGCTTGGCTCATGTCCTTTTTGTATGTTTAGTGGATTGAGGAGAAAGATATATATAAGACCAAAACTTATAATAGTTGCCAAGATGGTTTATAATTTAGACCTGTACACATCTACACAGAGATAAGCCCACTGAATTCAGTGGAGCTTACTTCCAGGCTATTTATTTATTTATTTTAATTTATACCCCACCTTTCTCATGGGATGGGACCCAAGGTGGCTTCATTCTTAAGATGAAAATTTGTCTTAAAAACTTATTTTACAAAAGTTTTTTAAAAATTAAACCCATTCTGTTTAAAGGCGCATGGTTAAAATAAATAAATATGGATAGGACTGCAGCTTAAAGCAGCCTTGCTGAGCAAACATGAAGGTGATTTGGCATCTTTGAATGCATGCAAAATTATTTAATATTTGACTTTTTGCAAATTTTTAAGGCAGAATTTCAGAAAGGATGCATAAAGTACCCAAGTTCTAGGACTAGAATAAATTATGACAAATCATATAAATTACATCCACATGGAACTGGCACACTTCTTTCTGGATTGCAAGAATTCAATGTTCTGAATGTATTCCCCCCCCCCCCGGGCCATATTGGTACTAAAAGGAGGTTATTTATATAAATGTATATAAAGTGGCTGACAGTTGAAATAAAATACAGTCAGACCCCCATATCCACAGCAGTTTGGTTCCCAGACTTACTGCAGATACCAGAAACCAGGGATAACAGTGAACCCTATTAAAATAACGGATTTCTGGTAAAAACATACCATAGAGTTGCATTGGAGGACCTGGAACATGTCTAGAGAAGATGCCTCTCTAGGCATTTTCTAACACGACTCTATGGTATGTTTTCCTGTATTGTGTCCTGCAGATCACTGAAACCACAATAATGGTTCCACAGATACAGGGGTCTGACTGTAGTTCCTTTTTAAAGTCCTAAAACAGTAATATCATATTTTTGAACTTGGGTTCAGAGAACATAAACAGCTTATCTAAATAACAGTTTTTATAATACTGCTGAAGGCTGGATTGACAGTGGCCTTTCACAGGAAGGAGATCCAGAGCTTAGGTGAGAAGACCATGTCACATGGCACACTTTTGTCATCAGTGGTTGGCCAACATTAATAGAGTTTATGGGAACAGCAATAACCACCATTCACAAGGATCAGATCAAAGCATTCTAGTAAAACTGGCAAATGTATGGTGTGCTGCATAATATTTCTACTACTTCTGAATTGCCCAAGGCCTGGCCAGAGCAGCAAAAAATGTATTTTAATTATTATGTCCTTTACAAATTGTTGCTTGTCCTCAATGTAAAAATGGCACACAGTGTTTGTAATCTACTACTCCAGCACTGAGCAGCACTAGGCTTTAGTAACTTGCTAATACTCATCCCTACACTCTAGTTGTGTAACCTTTTGTGGGCTGTTAGCAATGGCTTCTCTGTGGCACTGAATTGAAAGCCCCAAATCCTTGATAAACATTACTTATCCCAACTGGGACCAAGCCACTGTTGCAAAAGTTTAAAGCTTTCAGGATTCCGGTTGTAAATGATTTGGGGGAGTGAAATGGCTGCTGAAGACATCAAGAATGTGACCAGTCAGAGCTGGGCCCCACTAGGCATCTCAATTACGGTACAACGGGCAACGTGACCGACAAAGCGAATGATGGCCAAAGCCTTGGTTCTGTCTTTGTTTGGGGGTAAATAGATGTGTGATGTTGAGTGGTTGTAGTGTTTTCCTAGCTCCTTTACCATCCCATCCAATCCACCCAATTCCAAAGTCAAATAATAAAGAGACTTTGAAATAAATTAACATCTTAACTTGTGATCTACCCCATTCCACCTTACTCTTCCCCTTCAACCTGACTGTCTTTGAAAAATCCAAATTCTTTAACAAGGGTGGTGGCCATGATGAAAACGCATGCTGTCCTCTTCCCAGTTTCTGCATGTTGTCTTATGATTATGTTCTCACCTTGGGGGTGGGGTAGGTGGTAATGGTATGGAGGGAAAGGCACATTTGTAGAAGCTAGTCAAGAGTTCTGTGCCAAATCAAGGTGAATGCTGCTGACAGTATTTTTTCACTGCTTTAATGCATCTTTAGGATTACTGCATGGACTTGGTTGCAGTAATTTTATGGATGTAGAAAAGGTGATTGATGTGAATCAAATGGATTTCCCCCCTTTCTCTTCTTTCCATAGTACAAAAGTGAGATTCTTACTGTTGCAATATTTGAGCTGTCAAAAAATGTTTGCAGTTTAAAAATGGGACCACAGTCAGGGATCCACATGTGCCCTGCTTTTTCATTGTCAAGTGCAGAATGGAAAAGATCTGCCTTTCTCTGTAGCCACTAATGGAAAAGTCTTTATTGCATGTTCAGTTTGCATTTGGTGGATCACAGCATATTACACAGATCTGATAGCTGAGCCAAGTACGGTAAAACTCTCACAGATGGATTATCCCCCTCCTTCCCCTGTTACTTGAGTTCTATCAATTTGAGTACTAATCTGTTGATAACTTCCTAATTCCTTTGGTCCTCTGTTTCTTCAATGGGGTGTGAGAATAGTTGTACTTGACAAGTTGGGCTTTTATACACTGTGTGTAAGATTTTGCAGATGAAAATATTTCAGAAGTTCTTTTAAAAAAAATGCTTTGTGACACTTTGTCACTCCACAGCAGTTATATTTTTGATCCACTCTTGTTTCTTAGATGGGAGAAACAAGAGAAGCTAGTGAAATGGTCAACGGAGCAACAGAACTGAGGACAAGTTCCAAAGAGACGAGTCCAGTTCCTTCACCAACAGCAGATCGCAAAGCCAAGCCTGGCCTCCAGGCTCAGACTGCTGCCACTCTCCCAGCCAAAACACAAGAGATGCCTCCAGCTCAAATGGAGGGTTTCTTGCATCGTAAGCATGAATGGGAGTCACACAGCAAGAAGGCCTCAAACAGGTATGGTATTTGAAACACCTGAGCAGGTGAACTTAAAGATGTAGCGATGGATTTGATTTTGATCCTCTTCCAACTTGTTAGCAAAAGCCACAGCGCATAAATCTCTAAGAAACATACCACAATGACCCTCTCCATGCACTCCTACTTACCTTTGTCTCCACATTTTTTTTTAAAGATCACAGGCATGTGAAGCCATATGCATTTGTGGTTCAAACAGGCATGCCTGCAAATCAAGATGGCAGGTGCAAGTGAATTACTCGTGTTTTTATTGTCACTAGTTGCCACTGCCGAACAGTATTTTTTTAAAAAACAAAAACAAATCCAGGATGCAGAAGTGTGATCTTCCACTGCAACTGCAAAATAAACAACAACAAAAAAAGGCTGTGTTGTCACCCCAGCACACAGTCGCTACAGTGAAAATCAAACATGGCAGTTCTGGGCACTGCCTTTCTAGCAAGCTCTGCCCCCTACACATATCCAACCAATCAGCTTTCCACTTCCACTTTTATCGGGAAAGTGCAGCAATGCAAATTGGTCGTCCCATTGAGCGGGAATGCACATTTCCATCAGAATTTAAGTCAGGGAAAGCTGCAAAGGCTTTACCTGTGGAGTATTTGGAGTCTCTCCCCCCCCCCTCTTCCTTCTGAATACGGCAAAATGATGCAGGATCCTATGGGGACAAAAGGTATTCTCCTTGAATTCTGTGAGGAGTTATTCCGCTGTATAGCCAAGCCCCTGAATTCAGGAAAAGGGCTTAGCCAATGGCTTATATAGGGATGACTCTTGCATTAACCACTGGGAAAGATAATGCAAGGTATATTAACTCTTATGTCATTAAATGGTCTTTTCAGTACTACCTGTCTCAGTGTGAAATTCACTGTCCTGGCTGGCCTGTCATTCTGTTCTTTTGTTTTTCTTAAAGTCTTCAGTTTTAATGACTAATGAACTCTGATGTTAACACTGTTTCTCTCTCCTCCTCCTTCATTTGTCAGTATTTCAGACTTGAAAATGTAAATGATTTTACTGGATTTAGGGTTCTAATTACATTTTGTTACGTTTATGTGAGAGAAATTGTTTTGGATCAAAAAAAAAGCAAGACAGAAGTGCAGTGACTTGATAAATGATGTTACAAATCCATAGGTTTGTGGCTCATGAGAACATCAAATGTGTTTACTTTCAAGCAATCTTCCTATCATAGTAGGCTCGACTAATGCCCTCATAGTGGGAAATCACAAGATTTGTTATACTGGGCAGACAATGACCCAAATCTTATTGTTAGTCTCAGCTACAGCAGACCCACTGAATTGATGGTATTTGTATATGCATTGACTTCAAGCATTGATTCACTGGATCTACTCTAAGCAAGGGGATGCTGTAGCACCTTTGAGACTGAGAGAAAGAAATTGTAGCATAAGCTTTTGTAGACTTGGTCTAGAAGTCTACCTGCATCTCCATGCATCTGAGGAAGTAGACCAAGTCTACAACAGCTTATGCTGCAATTTCTTTCCTTCAGTTTCAAAGGTATTACAAGATCCCCTTGTTTAACAATATTCCAGACTAACGTAGCTATGTCTCTGGACTTACTCTAGTTAGGACTAATCAATAGGATTCAGGCCAGTCTTACATCTCTAACTATGCTATCTATATATGCAACATATGAATGTATTTCTCAGCAAAGGATTTTGATTTCCTTATGTAATGCAATGGTGATAGAAAAACATAGGGAAGATAAACTTGGCTGTGATGATCTTAATGCTTGCCTTCTTGTTTCCTTTGCCTTGCAAGATCCTGGCATAATGTCTACTGTGTTATCAACAACCAAGAGATGGGCTTTTACAAAGACGCAAAGGCTGCTTCCTCGGGCATTCCTTACCACAGTGAGATCCCTGTGAGTCTGAAAGAAGCAGTGTGTGAAGTGGCAGTTGAATACAAAAAGAAAAAGCATGTGTTTAAGCTAAGGTAAGAACTCTAGCATTTCTCCCTGTGGAAATTGAATCTGCAGGGCAACCACTTCTTTTCCTGATGGACACATGAACTAAAGGTTTCTACTTCCCCTGCACTTGAGGTAGACAACCATGTGTCCTTTAAATGTTTTGGACTACAGTTCCTGTAATCTCTTAGATATTAGTCCTGTTGGCCAGGGCTTATGGAAGTTGTAGTGTCGAACATCTGGAGGGGATTAGGTTGACTATACCTGCCCGGTTTGCAAACTGTTTTGCTTTAGGAGCCTTACACACATCCATTAGTTTGCCAAGAAACTCCAGTGCATTTGCAGTAGAAGTTCTGGGTGTTGTAGAGAACACAGCATACTAGAACACACCCTGATTTTCATTTGGGAAGCTGACAGTAGTTGGGCCTTCAAGGCCTCCTTCTCTTTGCATTCCTCGTCTGCTCAAAAATCCCTGTCTTTTTTTTAATGGTTAAAAAGCAGAGATGTGTTGTGTTTGGTGGCATACATGGCTCCAGAATAGGAAATAATCCTTTTGCTCTCCTATGTGAGCAAGTTAGGAGGTGAGGAAACAAGTAAAGGAGAAACATAATAGAGATGCATAAAAGCATGCATGGAGTGCAGAAAGTCGACAAGGAGAAGGTTGTCTCCCTCTTTCACAATAGTAGAACCTAGGGTCATCTGTGGACACTGAATGGTGGGAGATTCAGGGCAGGTAAAGGGAAGTCCTTCACACAGCTGAGAGTAAACTGTGGAATTTGCTACTGTGTGAGGTAATGATGGCTGCCAACTTGGATGGCTTTAAAAGATGATTAAGAGTATCAACATTAAGATTCTTTTTTTAAAAAATAGAGAAAAATGTTGAGGGACACCCAACTCACCAAGACAGGCACTCACTAAACACTTTGCAGAATTTTACCTCTCATTCAACTGGAGCCCAAACCCACCAAATTCACTGGTTATTTATCACATTGTTGGGTTCTAGTTTTGATTATCTCGATCCATGGTCAATGGCATTATTTATTTTCCTGAGTTCAACATAGCATTGTGCCAAGAAAATGTGCCTCCTTCCTACAGCCATTTGACTCAGATGAAGAAAACCCTGCAATTGATAGAAGTAAACTCTGTAATTCAAGAAGTGTAGGGTTGTAGATTTGTAGACTTTGATATCCTTTTTCCTACTTGATGCAGGGAATCCAAAGTTAAAGCATTCCCCAAAGATGGCTGTCCAGCCTCTGCCTGAAGACCTTCAGCAAGGGCGGGGGGGGGGGGAATTAAGACCCAGCACTGACTGCTCCCTGAGAACAAGTATTTCAGGTTCTTGCAGCAGTGTCAAATGGGCCTCAGTGTCCCATCCTGTTCCCCTCCAGAACTGGAGCCTAAATATCTTTAGTCCATTTGCAAGACAAGAAGTAATCTCAGAGCAGTTTACAGTATAGCTGAGCCAGAATAAATACAGCTTGTTTTAAAAACATGCAGTTAAAAACAATAACACTGGAACAATAAATATTTCTAAAGCCTGGTAGAAATATTCAAGGTTCTCTGACAGCCACATCCCATATTTTGAGTGGATATGTAAAATTATTGTCCTGCACCTCAGCATTCTCAGTGGTGTGGCCTATATTAATTACAGATTGAGCAACCTGGCATGATTTTCTTTTCTTTTTGCATCACTGAATCTACACTTTTGCAAATCTGCTATTTGTGTGTTTTATTCCAGTTTTAGTAATCAGGAGGAAGCACCAGGTCCCAAGCGTTTTCAGCAGGCATTGAATATGAAATTTGACGTTTACTATTATGAGGTCTATACTAAACTCTGCACATAGTGCCACCTTGTGTTCCTGCTCTGTCCTAACTCAGAATCACAACACATGAAAGGCATGAATTATTGGATGGAGTTTATTTTATTGATTTTCATTATTTTGAACATTTAACCCCTAAAACAATTTATGTCTAAGTGTTCAAAAGGAATCAGCACAAGAAATAATATACAGGTCAACCCCCATATCTCAAGGGGATATGTTCCAAGACCCCCGTGGATACTTGAAACTGTGGATAAAAGGGAACCCTATTATTTTCATTGAGATGAATGGCTGAAATTCATTTTCATTGAGATGAATGGCTGAAAGGGAGCTCTGGTGGCGCAGTGGTTAAATGCCAGTACTGCATGCCACCACGTTGCAAGTTCAATTCCAGCGGGCTCCAAGGTTCACTCAGCCTTCCATCCTTTTGTAGGTCGGTAAATTGAGTACTCAGCTTGCGGGGGCAATTAGCTAACACACATTGGAAACTGCTTAATGCAGTGTAGATGTGTAAATAGCTATTGCTTAAAACAATTTGTAAGCCGCTCTGATAGCCTTGTGGCTGAAGAGCGGGGTATAAATAAATAAAGAAAGAAATAAAGAAAAGAAAAGAAAAGAAATTGACCACAGAATCGCATTGATGGACCTAGAAATGCCTAGAGAGAATGTATTTTTTTCAGACGTGGATAAGTGAAACCATGGATAACAAATCTGTGGATATGGGGGTTGACCTGTACTGTTTGTAGCATAGAGCAATCCAGAAGAGGATGAGAATTCTCAGAGGGACCGAAGACTCTTTGATAGGCTGACTTGTCCAGAATATCACTAACTTCAATATTCTTTTCACATCCCCTAGGTGTAGCACACAACTATGAGCTGGGGTATCTGAGATACCTCTGAAATTGATGGAGCATTGTGGGTGATGCATACACAAACAATGTGTCTTGAATGTATTTAATAAACACTAGAACGAGGACTGTAAAATCTGTTGCTTGTTCTTGGGTGAAAGAAGCAGCTTTTGTTTTTGACTGACACTAATTTCTCATTCTCAATTACAGGTTAACTGATGGCAATGAGTACCTCTTCCAAGCCAAAGATGATGTAAGTCCCTATCCCTTCTTCTGTTCTTTTCATTACTCTAAAGTAATGTTACTGCCACCAGTGTCCTGTTGTCATCAGGATGTGTCAAATTTGCATTCTGCATTAAGGAATAGATTTTTAACATTTTCTATTTTGGCAAAGGCCTTTGTGCTCTGTATATGTAATTAATTAATATCCCACTTTTGTCCCACATGGAGCCTGAAGCATATTGCATGGTATCTTAAAAGAGAATAGCTAAAACAGTCCATAATACATTTTTAAGCATTAAAGGCTGCAATTTGCCCACCCCAATGTAGTTGCCTAGAACAAATAGTTTCCCTTGGTATGAGACACCCTCCCATGTTCAAAGTTCCCATTTTATCACAGCTTCCTTTGACCCACTTGCAGATTTTTTCATAGCCCTTTTAGGTAAACTAGCCATCATAGCTGGAAACCATGACTTTTTGGACTACAAATCCCAAACCCCTCAGCCAGCATGGCCACAGCATGCTGAATGAAGGATTGGTGGAGTTATAGCCCCAAAAGTAACATCTTCAAGCTCTGCTTGTCACCTGGTTTTTCTTCAGCTCATCAGTCCCTTTCCATCTCAAAAGCCAGTTGGTTTTTACAAGCACATTAGCATTTCAAAATGGCACAGGGCTGCTAGACTAGAACTTTTTTGACACTGCCATTTTGTTTTAAGGAGGAAATGAACACGTGGATCCAGGCCATCACCTCTGCAATCTCCTCGGACAAGATTGAATTGTCCACAAGCACACAGAGCACCCCAGCCACGAGCCGTGCCCAGACCCTGCCAGCCAGCGTGACAATAACCAGTGAGTCCAGTCCCGGCAAGCGGGAGAAAGAAAAAGAGAAAGACAAAGAGAAGAGATTCAGCCTTTTTGGGAAAAAGAAGTGAACTCCCTACTTAAAATCTGTACACGCTGCACTTCTCCAACCGTTCCAGTGGAATTCCAGCATGCAAGCTCAGAACCAATACATTACTCTCCGTGCCTAATGTTCCTCAGTGTGATTTAATTTTTTTTTTATTTATAGAGCCTTTTTAAAAAAATACACAAAAACAATTCTAAAGTTACAAATGTCTGAGGTGCATTGGGCAGCTTCTGAGTGAGAGGGAACACCAGATTTCTTTTCTTTTCTTATTCTTTACCCCCCCTTTTTCTCTCTTGTTTTTTTTTTAAATGAAGTTAATGTAGATTAGATCTTACTATTTAAACCGTTCCTCAATTTTTTGAGGCCGTCTTGGAAAACAACCCCTTCCCCTTGCCCTCCACCCACCCACAGTTAGTGTTACTGGTATGCAAGGCAGCAGTGATTACAAACTTAACATGCCCATCAGAGACAAATGTACACCCTTCCCCCCCCCACTTCCCCCAGTTGGTTGCGCTGAGTCTTGACTACTTAATTCTCCCCACTGCGAATCTTTAACCTGTAACAAAATGGTAGCGTATTCTCTTTACTGTAATAGAGTGCAGCTCGGCATTAACTTACAGACCAAAACCATTTGTATCCAGGCATCTGATTATTATTATTATTACTATTAACATGATCGTGACGCTTCACCCCCTGCATCCAGCAACGACAGTTAAGAATGTTGGTATGGACAAGAAGGACTTAGCATACTGATAACGGTTTTAAATAATCTGTAATTTTGATTTTATTTTTTTTTGCTGAAATACATTATATTGTTTCAGATAATTCTAGTAAAAAGTATAATAAGACTAGATGTATAATAAAAAAAACCCTTTAAAATTCATTGATTAAGTGTAAAAGTGGAACTGAAGCATTTACTGGGGAAAAAAAGTAATGTTACTCCAATGGTTAACTTGCTTGTCAGCTGCTGCACTGTGTTATAATTTTGCTACATTACCTTTGCTCTTTGATACATAGTGTGCATTTCTCTGTCACTGTAACTATTGTAATGAACAATTTTCATCTTACTGCACAATCAAAAAAATTACATTTAATAGGAATGAATCTCAATGACTGGGCCTGTAGTCAGGGTAGTACTGGAAACTGGCTTTCGGTTGTATGGAATTGTACCTCTAGACTTTTACCCTATCTGTTAAATATATGCTATGTCATTAAATGCTTTTAAAACTAACTGTGATATATTCTGTTTCCTTCTTCCTACTTCTTCCATTGGCTTGGGGTGGGTGGGGTAGTCATCACCATGATAAATATTGACTTGGAAGAAAGAACAGAAGGAAAATATTTTTGAAGGGGTTTATGTAAGTGTATGGGCACTTGCATGCTTTTGTTTACTGCATCTTTTGAAACAATTGCATCTTTTCATCAGTACCTACTATTTTTCTCCTAGCCTTACTCACATGTACATATAAATTAAGATTTAGAGATTGGGAATGTAGGTGGGTAGGCGGCATGTCACAGTTTTCTTCCCGTCTTTGTATTATAATGACTCAGAGACCTTTCTAAATTCATAAAGAACCACCTCCCAATGTGAATTTAGGAACATCTCCCAGTTTTATGTTCCTATGGGTTGATAACAGTGTCACATAATGATTAATGGTGAGTAGTGTGTGGGAAGGAGAATTCACACATGAGAGAAAAGGGGCGGTGATTACTGTTTATTTATATAGTGCCCATGATGTACATGGTGCTTTAAAAGTAAACAGCAACAACAACAAACCAACCAAAGGCATACAATCTAATACATACAGGGAAAGGAAGGAGTAAAGCAAATATAAAAATATACAATACAGTTGTAAAACAAATTATCCAGATAGAATTCAAAAAACAATACAGTATAAAATAAAGCAAAATAAAGGAAACTGACAAATACATATAATCAAAATACACAAAATGATAAAAACAATATTACACTAAAACTCCCAAAGCTTTGGAAAGCAAGAAAGTTTTTGTTTGAGATTTAAAAATAAAGAGAGAAGGAGCAGTCCACAAATGCCCAGGGAGGCAATTCCAGAAGTATAGAGCAGTGAGTGAAAAAGGATGAAGCTAAAGCCAAGGAAGACTAATCAAGGGTCACTATTCCTATGTTAAGGAGACCAGAAGTAGCCCTAGATATTTCAGGACAATTAGGGAGGGTATTTATTATTTCTACCTCTTTTGGTCACAGAAACTTCATTTTGAGCAGTTCAAAGTGTTTTCTCAAGCAAGAATATGTCTGCATAGCCCTTTTGCACAAAGTTTATCTTGTGTTAGGACCTGGAGCTGTGTCTGAGGGAGTTCAGGATTCAGATTAATCTCATGACACATTCCTTGCTCTGCCCATTTTAGTTTCCATTCCCATCCTACTGCCCATAGAATTATGCTAGTGGTGGAGCTGTACCAGTTTATTTCTGATATTATGTCAGAAGCAGTTCCTCAGAGCTAGAGAATCTTTGGCACAGGAAACTTTAATCAAATATTAAATTACTGCAGCAGAGTGCATAAGCTAAGCACTGGACTGGGCCTTATAAATACTTTGCAGGTCTACATCATGTGGTTCCTCACTATGGCAGAAAGTGGGTGTATCTCATTCATCCTCTGCTATCTTTTATAGGGCCAATTTCTCATGGTAAAGTTTGCAAGCTTTCAAGCTTTACAGATCTATTTCAATAGGTGTAAACAGTGATTGTTTTCACATTCTTACCAACAGGTGTTTGGCCAACAGTAATTTAAAAAGTAGATAGCAACACCTTTTGTAATCTACATCTCTCCATGCAACACTGGCACGCTACCAGAGGTCTGAAGGTAAAGCTTGTTTTGCTCTGAAAAACATTGTTACTGTTTATGGAAAACTCAACCATAGCAACTAAGCACAAGAGAGCCACAGTAGATAATTTCTGTGAAATCTGTATCGAGGTGGGGGGCAGCTCTTCCAGCAACTGAATTCTGCATGTTACCAATCAGTGTTATTCAACCTGGCATTTTTGGATGTACTGGTCCACAACTTCCAACTTCCCCAGTGGCCATGCTGATTGGGTTAGATAAGATTAGTTTGGCACATCTGTAGGGCACTAGTTTTCATATGGCTCTTATAGATCTACAGAAAGCCATCAGCTTTGTTATAGAATGGATAAGTTTAATGCAAAATGCCATGAAACAAACCACTATGTTGGGGGTCTCTAAAGCTCTCCCTGCCCCTTCCTAGTGTGTTAGGAAAGTAAACCCACTAGTTCTGCATGGATGAATGGGAGCATTATTTATCCAGAACAAATAAAGTAGTCTAATGAAAGAATTTAAACACTACCTGTCTAATACTGTAGGAAGGCTACAGCTTGAGGGAGACTTATTTGGAAGTAAACTCATTAAATCCAATGGCATTACTTCCAAATAGATATGCAGAAGAATTTGAAAATAACATTGGATTGCATTTCCACATAATGACTTGAAAATATTTTGTGCTTTTAAAACTATTTGGTAGATGATCAAGAGAAATACCTAGTCTTAGTAATACTGTGGGTCTCATCAAATACCAAATATAATTGGTACTATAAAGAAGGAAACCTGGTAGTTGCCAGATGCTTTTATATTACAAAGCAGCCCCAACCAACACAGCCAATGGTCAAGAGTGATGGCAGCTGTAATCCAATATTTGCCTACTCTTCTTTATGTTCTAATATTTTTCAAGATTTCTATTAAGATGTCATTTTATGATACTTTCTATAGTCCAAGAGGTATAATTCAAATATCTGTTCAAAGCAGTTTGGGTTGGGGGTAAACTTTGGGCCTGACATTTTATTGTTAGTCCTGACTAGAGCAGAACGGTTTCATCTATGAGATTTACCTTTGTGTCAACTCACAATTCAGTCACTGATTCATGGGTCTATTCTAGTTGGGATTAACCAACAGAATTCTACCCATTGTTTGTAAAAATGGTTATATTCCAAGGAAAGCAATGGAAATTCTCCCAGAAGTTCCTGTGGGCTGAGCTATTGGGAAATAAACAACGTGTAAAGACCAATAAATGGGTCCTAGAGCAAGTCAAACTTGAAGACTTGCTCTAGATGACTAAAGCCAAGATGACTAAACTGAGAATGTCATACTTTGGCCATATCATGGGAAGACATGACTCATTAGAAAAGACAATGATGCTTGTAAGGCAGAAGGCAGTAGGAAAAGAGGAAGACCATATTCCAGATGGACAGACTCAATCAAGGAAGTCACAGCCCTGAATCTGCAAGACCTGAAGATCTCTTATTCATAAGGTCGAAGTCAATTTGATGGCCGTTAAAAATAAATGATGCATCAAAGGAAAGAGGGGACGAAAGTTACAGGAGTTGCCAGAAAACGAATTGGAATGGAAGAAAGTTGTGGATTAGCAGGGATCAACAGCTCTAATTTTAAAGAGAAAGATGAGGGGTGAAGGAATAACGTGTGGTACTAATGTATGGTATCTGAGAAGTGTTGTTAAAATCAAGGGCCTTTCTGCTGAACAACCATTGTGCCTTTTTAGTTTAAAGCAGGACCCTGTATCTGCGGGGTATTGGTTCCGGGGGCCCCGCAGATACCGAAAACTGCGGATAACAACGAATGCCATTGAAAATAGTGGGACTTCTGGTTTAAAATACCATAGAGTTTGCCTTGGAGGACCTAGAAAACATATAGAGAGGATGCCTCTCTAGGCATTTTCTAGGAAGACTGGTAGGTGTGCTGTTTTGTGTCCCGCGAATAACTGAATCAGTGGATAATGAATCAGCAGATACAGGGGTCCTACCGTACTATATTTTATCACATCTGAAAGCATAAGGATTGGATCTCAATACTATAAGTATCAGCTATGGCTGGTATAAATTCTAGAACATCACTACCCCAAATGGTGGCTGTGGGCCATTACTGATATCGGAGCTGTTGGCTGCCAGTCCACAAGTTCCCAAGAAAGAGAGTGGGAAAAAGTAAGTTGTAGCCAACAGGGACAAATGTGGTACTGCTCCCTGGCACAACAGATAGCCTAAGCTGTGCTTGTTCTAGAGGACAGGGAGTTTAATTTTGCTTATACCAACACTCAAGACTGGATGACTATAATCTCAGTTTTCCTGTTTCCCAGACCCAGTCTCCCAAATTATTGCCCTCGTGTTCTCTCTGGTTCCTGCCTCTTTCACTGGATCTTCTGAGTAAACTGTGCACCATTGAGGCAGTGTGGTCAATGCCAAAAGTCTTCTTCCGCATTGTTTGCACCCACATTATTTAGGTGATGCATGAAACTCTGATCATGTGGGACCATTCTTGTAGTACAGTAGGACCTCTGTATCCACTGGGGATTGGTTCGGGGAGGGGTGTGGATACTAAAAACAGTGGATAATAGTGAACACCATTGGAAATAATGAGACTTCCAGTTTAAAATACCATAGATTTGTCTTGGAGGACCTAGAAAATGTCTAGAGAGGACGACTCTATGGTAGGTGTGCTGTTTGTGTCCCATGGATAATTGCATCAATGGATAATGAATCAGTGAATATGGGGGTCCTACTGTATTCCCCACCCCTCATGAATGTTTCATCCAGACCAGGAACAATTTGATCAGCATAACTTCACACAATCAGAGCTACTATTGCATTACTAACATCCCATGACAAAAGACTCAAGGCCCTTACAGACTGCACAGTTCTAGCATTATGATTCCACTTTAACTGCCTTAGCTGTGTCCTGTGGAATATTGGGTTTAGTAGTTTGCTGAGGTGCTATAACTCTGGATAAGAATTCTAAATGCCCATCCTTAAACTGCAAATCCCAAGATTCCATAGGATGTTATCATGGTAAAGTGGAATCATAGTGTTATAGATGTGTAGTATGAAAGGGCTAAATGACAAAGAAGGTTATCAGGTGCTGCCAGCCTTCCATACTTGTTTGGCGACAGCAGCATTTACAATGTCTTACTCCCTTTCCCAACTGAACACACACATTCATCTTCACTTTGTTTTCGTTTCTGTTGCTGAGTTGTGGTATACAGTGTCTGGTGCCCATCTCTCCTATAATTATTTATTTAAAGAGTTTTTATCTCACTTGTCAGTCAACAAGGCTCCTGGAAGAGCTTTTTTTTTTTAAAAAAAACAATCAATAAAAACAGTCCCTACCTACAGGCTTGGAATCTAAAAAGATAGCATAAAGGGGAAAGGATATGGGAAGGAATGAGACAATGCTTACCTAACCATTACCTACTTGGTGCTCTGAGCACTGATGGTACAGACAATCTATTAATTTGTGTCAACTCACAGCTAAATTAGAAAAGACACTGAGAGCTCTCTAACCAGATCTTTGGCAAGTGGATGATTGTTTTGGAAGTCTCTCGTTCAAGCTGGTCCAGATCTGTTTAATTTCAGTACCAGATCTATGTCACATGTCTATACACCTGGGGGAGGTGATCTGGTGTCCTTCACATTTTGTACTATACTTCCTATAATCCAGACCATTGACAATGCTGGCTAGAATTTATGGGAGAAAAAAACATAAATCTACTAGTAAAAAAATATAGAGAATGAACGCTTCCTTACCCCTGCAGTAGACCAAATGATTCAATTAATTAACAACTCAGGGTGGTATTTTCTGTTTCTGGTCTCACTGGTTTGGAGTGAAGCAGTTTCTTGTGTATGTTTTCATGCTACATATAACATTTTAATATTTTATTGTCAATTTATTCATGGTTTTTCCTTTTATATTCACTGTAAAGGCCATATACAATAAAGTTTATGACAGTATTGCATACACTCTAGCTGTCCTGATTTGGCAGAAACACATCCTCTGTTGTCCCACCTTTTCAGCTGCTTTTAAAGTGTCCCGGTTTCTCTTTCCTTCTCCCCCTTTCCACCTTTCTCCTCATCTTACTTCAATTGCCACAAACTGGGTTCAAAGTGCAAAAGTACTTTGCACTCAATTAACTCAGCTGTGCGGGGAGAACAGAGGAGATGGCAAAAGCAAACTACTGTAACCTCTCCTAGCTCATACATTCCATAATTTATAATTTTTGGAATCTCAACCACACTTTGATGTTACTTAGCCATGTTTCACATTTTTCCTTGGTGAAATGTTGGAGGACAGTAGTTCTTAACCTGTGGTCTGGGGACCCCTAGTGGTCCTCGATGTCCTCCCAAGGGGTCTGCTAAGGCTTGAAGGCTGCTTGGCCCACCTCCTCCCTAGAGTGGAGTGACCATGTGACAGGAGCCAAGGCAAAGGCTGGCTGGCTTGGCCTGCACATTGCCATTCAATCCACTCCGGCCACAAACTTGCATCAAGAAGCTGGTGAAAAGTCTTCCCTCCCACTCTTGTGCCTCTGAGGAAAGGTTTAATGGATTGTGTAATTGTGCTGCTGTTGTTATTATTAAGTTATGATCAAGTTGTTGTTGTTATGGTTTTAAATCTTGAGTTAAGTCTTGGGGGTCACAGCAACAAAAGATATTTAAAGGGGTCCCTGGTAAAGAAAAGGTTAAAATGAGCACCCGGCTTGTGGGGGCAATTAGCTAACACACATTGGAAGCTGCTTCTTGCAGTGTAGATGTGTAAATTGCTATTGCTTAAAACAATTTGTAAGCTGCTCTGATAGCCTTGTGACTGAAAAGCGGGGTATAAATAACTAAGGGCCCGTCTATACGATTTAAAAAAAATCCATTTGGGGAGTAAAAAATACGAATAGGCAGCCATTCGTATGCATATGATCCGCCTACACGATTTTTTACCCCCCTAAACTCCGTATGAGCCCCCTTCCCCAGGTGGCTGGAGCAAGCAAGCCAAGCGGCAGTTTTAAATCTCCTGCTGTTTGTTTTTTTTTAATTTAAAAAGGTGCCTGCTTTGCGGACATTCGGTTTTCCCTATTTACAAAGTAAAATAAAAATAAATATATATAAAATTCATGGACTTACCGGACTCTCGCTTAGCCGGGAATCCAACATGGCGGCCGCTCCCAATTCCCCTCCTTGCTAGCCCCGCCCCCTCTACTCGGCCAGCCAATCAGATTACACTGCCTGTTCATATGTGTGCAAATGGGGCATACAGACCATCAGCCATTAGAACGGCTGTATGTATTTTATGCCGAGATCTGCTAATCCTCCCGAACGCCAAATCCACGTAGTTTACGGGAAATTCGCTAGCCCCCCTTCTGAATGACACGTATGAATCCGAACGGCTGTGTGTACAGAAGAGCGATCTTCCGAACGGTGTACATATTTTTTTTACCATGTAGACGGGACCTCAATAAAATTTAAAAAACTAAAAAAAAAAACCCACTACTGTTGGAGGGTATGGTATTGAGGTATTATTGCTGAACTGTGTATGAGGCTTATCAGAGTTAAAGCACGATTGAAAACAGATTAATAAAACATTCAGTAAAATGTACAAGAGTGTCACACTAAATGCACCATGAATAGTGGCTCAAGAGAAGAAACATTAAAAACAAACAAACAGCAAGTCTAATTCTCCTGACAACCAAATCAAACAAGATCAGTCAACCACTGAAATATCTATGTCCAGACAAATGTCTTTCTCAGGTTGCCTGAAATGATTGTGTTTGGTGAAGTGAAAAGGTCTCGAAATAATTAAACACATAAGCAAACTCAGCCATGAAAACCCACTGGGTGACCTTCGCAAGTCACATCCTCTCAGTCTTGGAAAATCTAGTGACAGGTTCACTTTAGGGTTGCCATAATTCGGAAATTACTTGAAGGCACACAACAATGTCCGCAAAGGCTTGAAGGCTGCTTGGCCCACCTCCTCCCTGCAATGGAGTGGTCACGTGACAACAGCCAAGGCAAAGGCTGGCTGGCTTGGCCTGCACATTGCCATTCAATCCACTCTAGCTACAAACTTGCAGGAAGAAGCAGGAGAAAAGTCTTCTTCCCTCCTCCTCCAGTGCCTCCGAGGGAAGGTTTAATGGATAGTGTAATTGCATTATTATTAATATTAGGTATTATTATTGTTGTTTTAAATGTGGAGTTAAGTCTTGGGGGGGGGCGTGGTAAATAAAAGGCTAAGAGCCACTGCTGTAGAGCACCTCACTACCTTAGCAGTAGGTAAGGGGATACCAAGGATCCTGGTTTTGAGGAGAGATTATGACTTGTCCAAGGTCACCCAATGGGTTTCCATGGCCCAGCGAGAACTCAAACCCAGCTCTTCAGAGCTTTAAATAAATATTTTATTATTATTGCATTTTTGTATTAATTTGTATTATTATTTTTATTAATCTTTTATTAATTTTTTCTTTTCCAAATATGTATAATTGTAATGTGAAACTTCTAATTTTAGTATAAAGGTGTAAATATAAAGAGTGATTATAGTGTGTTTAGATTAAGAGGAAAAATGTATTAGTGTTAGGATAGATAGATTTATTTTTGTATTAGTAAGAAAAGAGGAAAACAAATGTTTTGAGTTATTGTTACGGCCTTTTGCGGTCAGGTGTATTTTTCAGTAGAATGGTCTTATTCCAATTAAAAAAAATCCTAATGATCTTTAAATAAATGTTTTATTATTATTATTGTATTTTTGTATTATTTTGTATTTTTTATTAATCTTTTCTTGATTTTTTCCTTTTCCAAATAGGTATAATCGTAATGTGTAGATATAATGTGATTATAGTGCGTTTAGATTAAGAGGAAAAATGTATTAGTGTTAGGATAGATAGTTTTATTTTTGTATTAGTAAGAAAAGAGGAAAACAAATGTTTTGCGTTATTGTTAAGGGCCTTTTGCGGTCAGGTCTATTTTTCAGTAGAATGGTCTTTTTCCAATAAAAAAAATTCCTAATCCCCCCTCAAAATTCCTAATCTCCAGTTCCTCATAAACAACGATATCCCTCCTCATAAACCGCCTCAAACCATCACCCTAGCAACAGGAGCGGGGAGGTGAGGAATAGGAGAAGAGAGTGGGAGCGCGAAAGGAGGCTGCTAAGGCGCGGCGGGGAAGCAGCGCGGAGCACCCTGGGACTTGGAGTTCCTCAGCGTCCTCTTTCTCGAAGCGGCCGAGGGAGCTTCGAACTACAACTCCCGTGAGGCTCATCTCCAAGGGCGGTTTCGGACGAGGCCGGGGCTCTCCCGCTCGCTGGGTTTCCAAGGGGATTGATTCACTTTAGTGAGGGGATGACGCGAGCTTTTGGTTTCCCGCCCAGCCAGGCTGTCGAGTGATGAGGCGGTTTCTTGTCAGGGCGGGGCGGGGAAAGGGGGGGGGGAAGCTGAGACAGTGGAGAAGGAGGGAAGGGAAGGGCCGCTCATTTGTCTCTCAAGGCTGTTTCCTAGCATCCCTCATTCCTCCTCCTCCTCCTCTTTTTTCCCTTTATCTTCATGGTTCCAGCCTCCCAGGAGTTGCATCTTCTGCTCTGGACAGGTGACAGTCAAATCACTGTCTATGTGGGGATGGTGGTGTTGTGTGAGGGAGAAACAGGCTGTGGCTCGGGTGAGGATGAAAATAGCAAAGGTATTCAGTATTCAGGGAGCTTTGCAGACCAGGAAAAAGACAAAACAAAACCCAGACATTGCTTGAATACAGTACCCAGAGATGTAAAATTTTCGGAAATTTTTGAAGCCATGAGGGAAAAGCTGGGTTTTTTTCAAGAAAAAATGGAAAATTTTCGGAAAAATTGAAAAAAAATATGCAAGATTAGCACTTTTTACAGATTGAAAGTCACTCTGTTAATCATAGAATCATAGAATTGGAAGAGACCTCAGGGCCATCCAGTCCAACCTAGGAACATAAAATACAGCGATTTATTTGATTTGGCATAAAATTATCAAAATTGGTATATTAAAGATTTTATTGTCTTAAAAGATTTTAGTCATCATGCTAAAATAAAACATTCCATAATTGATGTTCTTCCTTTTTTCAAGAAAAAAAAACACAAAAAACCAAAGAAGGCTTCAGAGAAAAAAAAAATTTCCTGATTTTTTTCCCTGGTTTTCCCCCCCAGGCTTTCTCATCTCATAACCGTACCTTATTGTGATGTCACGTTAAAGCGAGCCTATAATGGGGTTTTCTTGGCATGATTGATTCAGAGGAGGTTTGCCATTGTCTTTCTTAGAGGCGGAGAGAGTGTGACTTTCCCAAGGTGGGTTCCCATGGCTTACTAGATTTTCAGACAACACTGTTCCATTTTATTTGCTATGGCTGCCTCCTGTTGAATCCTGGGATTTGCAGTTTAGGGAGGGGCATTTGCAACTCAGCCAGAGAGCTCTTAGGCTTCACTAAACTACAAACCCCAGAATTCCACAGCAGGAAGCCTGAGCAGTTAAAGTGGAATAGTAACACTATAACAGTGTAGTCTGAAAATCTCCTCAGTGGGGATTCGAACCCTGGTCTCCAGAGTTGTAGTCCAACCCCTACATCACATTGACTGCCCAGGCATACTACTACTTAAGGAGAGGTTAATGTGACCAACATCAAGCTGTCCACTGGGAACTACTTTTTTAGTTTTGTTATGTGACCTTAAAGCGAGCCTATCATGGGCTTTTCTTGGCATGATTGATTCAGAGGAGGTTTGCCACTGCCTTCCTTAGAGGCTGAGAGAGTGTGGCTTTCCCAAGGTGGTTCCCATGACTGAGCAGGGGTCTGAACCCTACTCTTCCCAAGTTCTAGTCCAACACTCCGACCACAGCACCATGCTGGCTGGTATAGCAAACATATATTCAAATTAAAATATACCAGGACAATGTTTCTTTCCTACTTGGACAGGCAACATCGTTTTAGGCTTTTAGCAGTGCAGTCCTAGTTACATCTGCTCAGAAGTGAGCTTCAAGCTAGTGACACCCTTCTGTTAGGTAAAGAGGGTGTCAAAAAGCAACCACTAGTTACCTTAATTACTTAGTTACTGATGGGGAAGTGGTATTTCTATGATATTTTATTTTATTTTATTTTGCCCTCAGAGGTCAAAAGAACCTGACTAGCCATGGATGGTGTGCAGTTTAATTTGGGAGGGACATCACTTGTCTTGGAAAAAAGCCTTGTGTGATAAACTCAGTACGCAGGAAAATGTCTTATTCATTTAGTTACCGGTACATGTATATCTTGTCTTTA
Organism: Gambelia wislizenii; assembly: GCA_030847615.1. Taxonomy (NCBI): domain Eukaryota; kingdom Metazoa; phylum Chordata; class Lepidosauria; order Squamata; family Crotaphytidae; genus Gambelia; species Gambelia wislizenii. The sequence continues at coordinate 17,909,186 of JAUMIR010000001.1, read as the reverse complement.
AGTGGTGTATGTTCTTTTCTTCACACTTTGTCCTCACAACAGCCGGATGAAGCAAGTTAGGCTAAGAGTGTGTGACAGAAAGGCCCCAGTTTGTCTTATGGATATGGAGGGACTTGAATATGAATCTCACAAATCCCATTCCAGCACTCTTTAACAATTTAACTGCAGTAGTTCTCTTGGGTTATCCCTGAGTTCAGTGGATTTTACTCCTAGGAAAGGGCATATAAGATTGTAAACTGAGAAATAGAGGCACGATAGAGATGTTTACAGTTCTTTATAGAGGACACTAGTTTTCTCCCTTTTCCATAATTGGGATTAATACTCAAATTTAGAAATAATCCAATGAAACCTGATTTGCAGGAGCCCTTCACAGAACATTTGTGGAACTGGCTGCTGCAAGATACAGTGACCACCACTAGCTGAGAAACACATTCAGGGGTAGCTTTGTTGGCAATGCAGCAAAACAAAATCCAAAATCCACAAAAAAGTAATACAGTACAGTACTTTTATTAGCCAACCAAATGCAAAATACATGATGCAAGCTTTGAAGCGCTACTGACTTCTGCATCAGGCAAAATATGTTTTAAAAGAAAGAAAAAGTGACAGTGTTGGAGTCACAGGCCTACATGAAGGTTAAGAGTGGTCATACCACCAGAGGCAGTATACCTTGACAGTATGGCTTGTAGATTCCCCAGAGGATAAACAGTCTGAGAAACAGGAATTATGAACTGGAATCTAATTGCTAGAAGGATGTTTGATTAGATCCTACAGGGCTTATTTATCTTCTTATGATAGGTCCTTGACCCAAGGAAGCTTAGATTTACAGTTTAAAATTTGACAAAGAAGGGAAATGGAGTCCAGGCTGAATTTGTGGAAAATATGTACCGGTATGTCTTTTAGCTCTATGTGCTTGATTTTATTTAGGATAGGATATAGGAAACTGATGCAGTGGTAAATTAATTTACAGTTGTCCCTTCACATTCGCTGGGATTTGGTTCCAGGCCCCCCCGTGAATACCTAAATCCGTTAATACTCAAGTCCCATTATATGCAATGGCATAGCAAAATGGTGTCCCTTATACGAGATGGCAAAATCAAGGTTTGCTTTTTGGATTATTATTTTTTAAAGAATATTTTCAAGCCGTGAATACTTAAAACTGTGAATGCCAAATCCGTGAATGTGGAGGGACAACTGTATTTGGAAGTAAGACACTCCAGTTTCAGCAGCTCTTTCCCTTATAAATAGAGCACTGAGTGGGATTAAAACTTGAGGGTTGTGCCTAAATGTTTCGCAGAAAAGTTGGGTTTTGAGGAGTGATTTGAAGGAAGTAAGAAATGAATGTTCAGGAAGGCATTACGGGAGGTATTTGAAGTGATAGTGAATTACTGTAGTGCCTTTTCACTTGGCCATGAAAACCCACTGGATGATCTTGGGCTAGTCATATACTCTCAGCCTCAGAAAACAGTAATAGGTTTGTCTCTGGGTCTCCATAAGTTGGAAATGACTTGAAGACACACAACAACAATTCCCACTCCAACTTTCTTCATCTTTAGTAGCACCTCTGTAGGCTCTTGTTATTTACTTTTAAGACCAGTTTGATGCACAGACAAATATTAAGGGTATTTATCTCAATTCCCTCAAAACTTTTACTAGTTGTTTTCTGCAAATCTGAATGCTGTTGGAGATGTAAGAGCTGGCTACTCCACTTTTTTTCTGTAATCATTTGGTGTTCTTACCCTCCAGAGAGAAGTACTGTAAATTGATATGATATGTCAAAGTCAAGTGATAATTGCCGTAATGCCTTTTGGTTTGTCTTATGGTTTAACTGCATTTCCAAGGCTGTATCCTGGAACATGTTCAGGATGTCAATGTCTCAATCTTTGGATGACTGAAAAAGAAATGATGATAATAAGTTGAACTTTAATACTTTCATGTGATTGGTAAATATGAAAGTATTTCACATAAAACTATATTGCCAAAAATCCTTGCAACATTCCTGTAAAATATTATCAGTATTATTATATCTCTATTACAGGGATAGAGCCAGTGTGGTGTAGTAGTTTGAGCACTGGACTATGACTGGAAACCAGGGTTCGAATCCCACTGGGTGACCTTGGGCAAGTCATACTTTCAGCCTTAGAAGAAGGCAAAGGCAAACCCCTCTGAATAAATCTTGCCAAGAAAACCTTGTGATAAGTTTGCTTAGGGTTGCCGTAAGTCGGAAACTGCTTGGCAATCACACAACAACAACAACAACATTGCAGATTGCATAGAGGCTGAGGGAGTATAGTCTGTCCTCTGTATCCACGGCTTGAAAATATTTATTTTTAATTCCAAAAAGCAAACCTTTGAATTGTTCACCATTTTAAATAACGGACAACATTTTGTACACTATTGTATATGGGACTTAAGCATCCATGGATTTTGGTATCCATGGGGTGGTCCTGAAACCAAATCCCAGTGGATATTGAGGGCCCACTCTATAGTTTTTCTTGGTGTCTAAGACAACGAAGTTCAGGGCAGAAGTGAAATTTGAACTATTGGCTTCCTGACTTTTAGCTCTGTCTATTAGCCACTATGGTATACAGGCTTTAATCATAAGGCTCTTTAAACAATTGGATTTACTTGTGAATTAACTGTATAGGATTTTACTGACAAGCTGTCAGCAATAAAGTGAAGTACCTCAGAAGACTGGGGTGCCAGTTACACGACAAGTTTTGTTGCGGGGTTTACCGTGACTTCCTGATCCCGTATCCGTCCCTCGCTGTTTATACGATTTTTATCACTCTTTAGGAAATCCTGGGACAACAATCCCGTGATTGATATTTACATGACAAAAGTTTTTATTGGTCCTGCACTCTTATATCCTGTGCTTTTGCTGTTTACACATGTTTAGCTTACTGGGATTTTTTTTTTTTTTTTTGGCTGTGAATCAAGGATGTGATTAGTCGAGTTTTCACAACCTCGGTGACGCACTTCCTTTAGCGTTCCGCACCACGAGCGATGCTATTGGCTGGCTGGGGGGGAGAGGGGGGCAGAGGTTTGGTATTCCCCTTGCCTCTTTAAAATGTTAACCCTTTAAGCAGAAGGCATTTTGAAAGACCCAGAATGTGAGCTTTTGCTCAGAGGCAGGAATGAGTGCTTTCCTTTTGAAATCATGGCTGGGGAGGGGAGGCTTGGTATTCCCCTTGCCTCTTTAAAATGTTAACCCTTAAAGCAGAGTTTTAGCTGCAGAGTGAAGATTTCAAGCCAGCAACAGACAGGCATTTTGAAAGACACAGATGCTGGCATTTTTTTTACTGTGCATTGTGACGGGGGGGTGGGGGAATAAAAGTGTGTTCATTCGCTCAGACGCTGGACTATTTTACTGTGCCCGTTCAGACCCAGGGAGGTGATCAAGGCAGGGGATGAATGGGCGACCCTCTGCCCACCACGATCTCTTTGTAACATGCAGTTGAGGAAGAGGTTAAAGCTGAAGGGTTTGCAGTGTAGAAATCCATTTAAAAAGGTGATTGAGTACACACATGCGCGCACACACACATCAACCTATGTGCAGCTGGAAGGGATGCCTTTGTTTTCAGCTAGTGAGGCTGGATCTGTTGAACGGGTGACTGACCCCTCCTTTTCTGGTCGCTGATCTCTAAGCCTGCCCCCAGTCACCATTTCTGGCCATCCCCTGGTACCGAGATATTTTGTCCCAGGCTGTTTACATTTCCGATTTTCCAAATCCTCCAGTGACACTTTAAAAAACCGGAAGTCCCGAAGGTTGAGGGATAAAAGGTGGCCCCCCTTCCGTACCCGACCCAATGTACGTGTAAACTGCCAGGGATCGACATGAATTCTTCCCGAGACATTTTCATTGTGTAAACGGCACCTGGAAAGTACCTCTCTCTTATCACTTGTATGTTTATCTAGCACATTTCATTCTACACCCAGACATTTACAAAGGTTCCACAATAGTTTGAGGGAAAGATTTCAAAGATAGTAGAGGCTTTGGCATATACATTTTCACTGCGGAAAACTGAACTGTTGAGTTGCCATCCCCAAATCACAACAAGCTAATGGAGAGGGCCAATTTAGGACAGTGCCATGGATACATCAATCCTAGGGAAAATGGGAGTGAATGTTTGTTTGAGCAGACTGCAGTTTGAAGGCAAGCACTGACTCAGAGGTGCTGTTATTATTTGTAAGACTGCAGTCTGAAACGTAGTTATTGGGAATCTGCTTCCAACTAGTTTTCATATACAGCATCCCTCACCCAGACACTGTTTTGGTAACTGGATCTAGGGTTTATAGTGCAAAGCAAGGTGGATTCCACAAACCTTAAATCTGCTTGCCCGTACTCTACGATTTATCAGGTTTATGGAGCATGTTGCAGCACAGGCATACTACAGAGTGAACTGTTACACATTTTTACTAAAAAAGAAAGAAAGAAAGATGATAGCTCTGTGTCTCTCTGTGGGTACATATTGCTTCCCTATGATGTATCTCCCAACCATCCATCCATCCCAACTGGTACCATGTTACCTTAGCAATTTTCCACATCTGGTATTTCTCAGACTTTTGACACTCAGACCTCCACCTTAGTGTTTGAAATGTGTGTGTATTTCTCCAGCCTTTATATCTGTTTTAAAAATAATTGATATTCAAGCCAAATACAGTATTACATGTTTAAAGCCCCAATACAAAACTGGTCCTAAAATGTAAAATATGAGCCCAATAAGCTTTTATTTCTGGAATCCTCCAACTTAGAGTAGGATGTGGAAAGACAGAACTTGGAAAAGATGTTTGTTTGGATTACAGTTCCCAGAGTCACCCAGGCAGCATTCAAGAAGCACCACAAGGAACTAGAGTTGTGAGGATAAATTTGAAAAATCCCAATGCAAGCTTTTGGGTGAGCACTTAGGGCTCTTTAGATCTGGCTGCTACAATTAACAATAACCAGAAAAAAGTATTTATTTAACAACATTTTCATATATGTTTATATTTTTAAAAGCAGTTTGCAATAAAAATGAAACACAGCATTCATTCTGTACACTGCATTGTGCTGCACAGTAAACACAAATCCCATTTCTGATGTGAAATCCCACTTGATTTTCCCCCTGTATTTTTCCCTTTTGAATTGTGAACTAGTCTTTTATCCCTGTACATATTTTATTTCTCATTGCAGGTGAGTGGCTGGGTGCTCATAGCAGTCTGCCAATATTTGTCCTTTTACACTGGAATCTTAGAGGCAGAAATATAGAAAGGGAAGACCTGTGATAGAGAAGCCATTATCTTAAGCAACATCTTCCTGTGTTAACCACATAGTGGACAGAAGCAAGCTCCAGATAGCAGACGCTGATGGCTAAACTCTTAACTCTCCACTTTTATCTGTGGGTTATCTCAGATATTCCAAGTTCGGTTGCCAGCATAAACTGAGGAATGCTGCCCTGGACAATTAAGTTCTGACTGTGTAGTCTAATTTATGTAAGCTGCTAATGACAATACTTCTCCTATTACCTATACTCATAGTGTTTGTCAGTGCTTCTTGGTATCTCATTGATTCCCTTCCATAGAACAATGTTCATATTCTGTGAACATGTACTGGATTTTTCTTTGCATCTTTCTGTGATGCTGTAGTTTAGTGGGAGAAAGTTGGTGAATGGTGCTTTGAGATGACTTACTGTTAGTTTGGATATAGTGCAATCACAAGCAAGACCAAACTACCTTAAACAATCAGTTCTTACTGTGAAGGAGGAAACTACAAAGTATATTATTTTGATTTTGAATGTTCCCTCCCAGCAAAGTTTAATATATTTGACTTGATAAATAAGCAAAGTTTCATCCTTCTGGATAAATAACACTCTTCAAATGTTTCCCCTTTTTGTTTTGTTTTGTGGATGGAATAGGTGGGATTGAGGCTGCTTTTGTAATAATGATTAAAAATATGAAGTTGCTAAGATGATTATTTTTATATGAAGTTTCTCCTCTTCTCCCCCCCTGCCCCAGAAATTTCCTGTCTTTGCAGAACAAGAAATTATGATGATGAAACTGACAGAAGGTTGCTTTTTTACTCAGTCACAAAATGAATTTGAACTTATGGTTGACAATTCAAAATAAAAGATTTATTTCGTGAACATCACATGGACTTTTTGCATCATTAAACACTAGAAGCATATTTGAAATGCAGTGACTTTTATCTTTGCAAGATGCTCAGGAGATGCAATAAGGAGATGGAGGCACACAGCACCACCACTCTGCACCCGGCTACTGTAATAGTGCCAGCTTTTTCTCCTTCAGAAGGAATTGACATGCATAGTTTTACACAGCATTGATTTGCCTCTATATATGCCCCCCCCCTGAAGTTGTCTGGGTTGCAAAACAGTGGGAAAGCAGCAGCTGCTCATCTTTGGCAGTAGAAGATTATGGTGGCGGCTCAGCACTAGCAAAAGCATCAGCAGCGGTGGCTGAAGCAGCAGCAGAGCAGGACTCTGCCTGGATGCATTTTTCACTGAAATCATCAGCATCTGAAAGTGCAGCCGGAAGACTTGGCAGCTAAGCAGCAATTGACAGCGTTTGAAACGAAGAAAACAGAGAAAGGCAAGGAACCTGGGGGTGGGGTTAGCACCAGTTTTTCCCTCCTGTGTGCTTCTGAGGAGGGGGGTTGATTATCATGGCGGATCGGACTGCTCCTAGATGCCAGCTCCGTCTGGAGTGGGTGTATGGATATAGGGGTCACCAGTGCCGCAACAACCTGTACTACACAGCAGGCAAGGAAGTGGTTTACTTCGTGGCTGGAGTCGGAGTGGTTTATAATACCAGAGAGCATAGCCAGAAATTTTTCCTGGGGCACAATGATGACATTATCAGGTAAGAAAGGGTATGGGGAGGGGAGAATTGACAAAACAACCCTCCACAACTCCTGGTTTAAAAAGCAACCCATTTTTCCCCTTTGAAAGCAAGGATGATGGGAACTCCATCATGACAGATGTGTATGTGATAGCTGGATGTACTGAGATCTTGTTGGGGGGGGTTGCATGTGTGACTTAACTCAGGATCTTGGTGGAAATTAAGTTTAATTGCACTCCAAATTTGGAAGCTCATACCCAGAGGTCTCTCCCATTGATCCCTTTATTATTTTAGTTGCCAAAACCCAAATTCTAACAGCTAGCACCTAAATAGTATACAGGTGTACATCCTGTTCCCTCAATAACATCTGGACTCGTGCAAACAGCTGTAATGCATCTGTTATTCCACTCTAGTCAGTTTTAAACCTAATCCTGACATTTAAACATCTGGGTAATGCTTATGTGCTCATTTGAAATATGTTTACTATGAAATACAAATTGCTTTCAGTTAAGTATATTCAGGATTGTGATGTCAGTTATATTTTTAAGACAGTACAATTTTGTATATGTCTACTTAAAAGTAAGTATCATTGAGTTCAGTGTTGTTTACTCCCAGGTAAGAGTTTACAGGATAGCATCTTCAAGATCTGATAACACAGATACTGAAGTTATTTGTTGTAGAGAGAAGATACATACAAGGGTGAAGTTCCTAAAGATGCTCAGAAACACCTGTTTATATGTTTTTAATCTGAAAAAGACATGTCTACAGTATCCTTATGATACTACGTTATCATTTATTGTTAAAGACAGATATGACTGAGCTAGTTTCAGTGTTTATTAAAAGTAATACAGAGAATCAGCTTGAATTGTCCTCCTTCAGTTTGCAAGTTTATTGCATTGAATGTCATATTGAGACTGCTTCTACTGTCCCTTCACATTTTTTCTCTGAATGTTTCTCATCAACACTATTAAGACCTGGATTTTACATCTGGGTTGTCCTAGATGAATTAAAATTTACCTACAAGTTTAATAAGTTTATTTACAAAAGATAGGATGCTTTTGTGCTAATGAACACAAGATCTGTGGATCCCAGCATTGTTTACTATAATGTTGTGATAAATTTGGGATTTTACTTTTAGATTCGATTTACTCTTACTAATGTGCTTTTAGTTGCTTTTTCGAATCATAGAACTACTGCAACTTTTATTTGTGCAGTTTTCTGTTCACCAGAAGTGATTTCGAATTTTACATTAATTTTTGGTTCAGCAGCTGTTTGTGTGAGTTTGCCGTAATTGTAGCTCTACCATGAAATATCTTTGCCATTTTAAAGTATTAAAGCGATTGTGAGAAACAGTTTCTCAGATCTGTAGGGGTCATAAAGATTGTTTGTTTGTTTGGGGGAACTTAATCCTAAGGATGTTCACTTGGAAGTTAGTCCAACTGAAAATCACAGTACATGCTTCTAGGTAAAACTTGATCTGATTTTATTTTCTTAACCTGTATCAGAGGAGGAAGGGAGTCTCAGACCCATACACTGAGTTGGTTTGGACATATTGATACATCATGACTTATCATTACAGTAGGATCCCCTTATCCACTGATTCAGTTATCTGTGGGACACAAAACAGCACACCTACCATAGAGTCTTCCTAGAAAATGTGTCCTCTCTAGCCATTTTCTAGGTCCTCCAAGACAACTCTATGGTATTTTAAACCAGAAGTCCCACGATTTTCAATGGTGTTTGCTATTATCCATGGTTTTTGGTATCCATGGGGTCTCCCAGAACCAATTTACACATCTATACAGCATTAAGCTGTTTCCAGTGTGTGTTAGCTAAATGCCCCCTATGAAATGATGGAAGGCTGAGTGAACCTTGGAGCCCTCTGGGATTGAACTTGCAACGTGGTGGCTTGCAGAACTGGCATTTAATCACTGCACCACCAGGGCTCCCTCATCTGTTCTCTCGCATGCTGCAAGGAAGTAATCAGAAGCTTTTGCTTCTGATTTCAATTAATTACAGTTTGGCTTTGTGCTAGAACCCTAAACTGTGGTTAATGTTATTTTATTTATCTTTTTATTAGTTACATTAATTACAATTAGTAATTATATTTGTATCCCACTTTGATATCATAGTTTATGCTTTCCAATTTATCCTCACAACAGCACTGTGAAAGAAAGTGACCAAAGACACCCATAGTTTCATAGGTTCAAATTCTAGAGAGGGTTCTTGTGCTGATGGAAGAAGCGCATGAGCAAATCTTAGAGGAGATGAATTTTCCCTTCCCACACAGTCCATGTACTCTCACAGTCTGCTCCAGATGGGCAGAGAACCATCCAGAGCAGAGTTTTAAGTAGCATGGAAGGCTGTGGAGAAGAGGAAGAGTGCCCTGTTATCACTGTACAGGGGTTGCTCGGTGCTCCATTTACAGATTCTTCCATCAGCTCAAGCTCCTATTTGGATACTTGCCAGAATATGGTAAGTGAAATTTCTATTTGTCCTTTAATATTTTTATTGTACTCTGAGTACTTTACAGTTGTTTCATTCCCAGAGTCTGCAATGGTTATTACTTAATATGCAAGAAACTGAGCTCCACAAACGATTACTTGCTATCCAGTTGAATTGATACCTAATTGAGATTTGGGCTCAGGTGATGATCCAGCTGTCAGGGTAATATTGCTTTAAGTGCAAAAAGGAAAAATATTGGAGCAACAGACCACACACTAGCACAGCTAAAGTGAGTTTGTTCACAGCTGTGGCTAGGCAGAAGGCTGACAATCAAACACTCCTATATAGCTGAAGCACAAGATGCATTATGTGTGGGTTGGTGTTGTGGAGAGAGAGGAGTGTTGGTGGATGTTGGAAAAATTGCTGTTGAGTTTGTTACTGAGGTTTGCTGTGTATATACTGTGTTTGTTTATACTGAAACTGAAGATACTTGTTATATTTATTATGATCGACCGATCAGAAATCAAATAAACAACAATCAACTATCATAGTAACACCTAAATAAACATCATAAACATAAACATCATAGTAGCTCATCAAATTATAAAAGTATGTGATATTAATTAGAAATTCGGTTAGAAAATTATATTACAAAAAGGTAAAATTTAACAATATAGATATAAATAAATGAACATAAATTCATTGTAAAGTATAAATTATATTATAAAAATTATTTAAACAAACTAAAAGATGGATTAAAATTAAACTTTAAAATATCATCTTACGCCGGCAGACCATTGCCGCTGCACAAAAGCTGGCTACCCTAAACTGAAGATAAAGAACTCCAGATATCTTTGAATGAACCTTGTTGCCTGTAAGTCTTTTTGTGTGTGATAGTGGGTCAGAGCTGTGGAACAGCTGCTAGCTGAAGCCTTTGTTTTTGTGCTCTTTCTGCTGCGCAGTTCTGCTGTTTGGCTACTCCTGGGTTGTTCGTCCCCAGGCTGTGCCAGGTGCCTCTCAGTGGGCCTATACTGAGTGGACACCAACATGCTGTTTACTAGATTACATGGCTTCTGTTGAGTAATAGATGTGTTTTCACATATAGGGTTGCAAGGGGTTTGTTTTAAAGACCTATTTTGCTGTTACCTCCATGTGCTTAAATCTTATGAAAGGAATGTTATATCTTCCACACAAAGGAGATATAACTTCTTAGTGGGGGTGTCTACTCGTGCAAGCTTTCTGATTTAGAACCCTAAACATACAAGGTAGAGTAGAGCAGACTCCTTGCAGAAGACAGGCACCCTCCAATGGACCAAAATAATAGGAATGCATTAGAGTGGGGGGTTGGCAAGCAAGGGGCTTATCACATGAGAGAAGGAAATGGCAGTGCGTCCCAATAATAGCTCTGCCCACCTTGCCTTATCACACAACATTGGTGTGTTTCAGCTTTTCTCCTGTTTTGGTCCCATGGGAGACAGTGGTAAACATCTGTTAGCAAAAAGACCCGCCTTTACCACCATCTCCTACAGGACTGGAATGGGAGAACAGCTGAATCATGCCGAGGTCATGCAGTAAGGTCGCGGGTGGTGCTACTCTTGGGCTTCCTTTCCGCTTCCCTTCCCTTGTGTGATAAACCATCTCATTCTCCCTTCTTATGTGATTCTAGTCAGTGGGGAATGAAGCCTGAATGTGACTTAAACAAGCTCCTAATCTATATGTAAAACCTCCACTGACTGCAGTACAACTTGACTTATAATTCAGATATGTTCCTGCATTTATAAGTGATGCAAAAAGTGCAAGAGAGGATTGCATGTATTTTTAATGTCACAGATGATAACGCTAATGAAAATTAATGAAAGTTCTTGCTGTTTGGACCTGGTCTTTGTATACTGTATGCTGATACTTGAAAGAGTCTCATTTTGTAGTGGCTGAACAAGACTCAACTATTAATTCTAGAGAAACTCCTTCAGTTAGGGGGGAGAAGCTGCCATCTTTAGACCTCCAACCCCAAAGCTGATGAAAACTGAGCATGTACATTGGGCATGAAATGCTGACTCATTGTTTGCGGGCAGATGAAAAATGGAAGGGTAGGAAGGAGGGAAATGAAGAGTATTAGGAAAGGGCACAGCTGACAGGTTGCAACTCTGAACAGGATCACTCTTTGCAGCAACATTTTGTTGCCGGTCCCAATTGTTCATCCATAAATTTCAATACTTTACGGGGAGGCAGTCTAATTTTATGCAGTTTGAAAATTTTGTACGGACTTGCAAGGAGGCAGCCTAGTCCTGTGTTATTTAAAAATTCCACTGAATTCAGTGGGGGTTTATTATGTGTAGAAGTACATAAGCTTTTGATTCCTTTTCTAATCATTTAGTTGGCTTTTACTAAAGTGAGGAACAAAATAAGAGATATTCATCCTGGTAACATAATGACAGTTCTGAGATATTTGTTTAACAAATTAAAGGACTAAAACAGAACAATGCCCATTAATCAGACCAACATAGGACTTGTCAACACGGGCAATTTACCCCATCTTCTCCTGTTTTGGAGCCCTCCAGTCCTGATGACAGGGCTTTTGCTCTGTTTTGCCCATGGGCAGTCCTCACAGCCCCTGGGCAAAGACAGGACTAAGATGGGGTAAGACGGGGTAGGGTCTGATAAAATGTTTTCAGAAAATTCCTGTTTAAGTGCATTCCAGCCAAAATAAAATGGATTTGACCAGCAGGACCTCAGGAGCTGACCTGTCACTGTAGCTGCCAGCTGCCTCACTCTTCCGGATCCAGGAAGGGGGCCTGCAGCATGGTCTGGTCGCATGCCTGGGGCCTTGCTCACATGCTGCAGGCCTCCTGCCTGGATCCAGAGAGTGGGATTTAGGTGGCTGCTGCAGTGCCCACTGGAATGGGCCAGCACGCTCATCTGGACTCTGGCCCATTTTATCCAGGGGAGGAACAGGCCTGATCCGCAGGCAGGATACAATGGCAGGGAGCATGTAGGCGAGTCAGTTGTTACCCATATCGTCATGGAAATCCCACACAATATCAAGTTTCTAATATGGGGGGGGGAATTAGCAGCATCTCGACTTAGTAATGCAAAAGGGAGCAACAAGGGGATCTTTATGCCTATTTTTACCCCTACTAACTTTGAACTGACATACATACACATACCAGGTGGAAAGTTAACAATGATTTTTATTAAGGATTTAAAAAATAATAACACCAATCATGCACACATTCATACAACAAGGCAGTCACACAGGACCACTAGGAGTGGAGGAAGAGAAGTTGACAGAGAAGTAGATGGGGAGTTTTTCTGGGGTGATATGACGCCTGTCCTGTAATCTGAAGTCGTAGAGCAGCGTGGATGGATGAAGCAGGAATGGCTACACAGAAAGATGTAGCATCCTCAGGAATGGAGTCTGTGTGCCTGGCTGACACAGAAGGACGTGGGGTCCTCGGGAATGGAGTCTGTGGGCGCAGAGGCAGGGTTTTGGGCCAGTAATTATACCCCAAAAGGTACCATCAGTTGATGGATTTTCATGTGTTGAAACATGAAACTCCTGAGTTTGAACAATGGGTTTCCGAAGATGTTAATGTGTTGCAAATACCCTAAATGTTCTGGTGATTAAATTTACAAAGCGTGAGCTGCCTCCTTGATGGCTGGGTGTGGAGACTAAGGGGAGAGTGATACCTCTAGACAAAGGAATACTTGATGGGATCAATTGTCTGTCATCAAAGTGTATTCAGGCAGTGTCCTCAAGTTTAGGTTGACCTCATTATGTTTCCTTCAGTTTGGAATTTGTCAATAGTCCTTCCCTTAGGAGATCCATGGCTTAGCACTTGCTTTTGGGATCCTTACAGCGAGTCCCTAGGTTTTAGTGTCCTCCCACATGGATGACTATATTAATATGCCAAATGATTAATAAGCCAATTTTTGGGGTTCCTGGGGGTGGGTCTTGTCAGGGTCACTAACACCACAGAGAAACTGATCTATTATTCACCTGTACCATTTATTGTAAAGATTTGCTTCACAACTGGCCTTGTTTCAAAAGGTGTTGTACTATTTACCTAGATAAAACATTTCATTATTTCATACATCATAATTTTCCATGTCATTCCCGAAGCCCTGTGATGATTTTCAAGTTTTATCTGTGCAGATCTGTCTAGTAAAATTTGATAGTAATATTAGATGGGATCAGCTACAAGTGCAGAGCTCTCTTTTTGTTGATGCAAACTTGGAAGACTTTAAGCTAAGACCTAAAATCGTGCTGCATTGACTGATTTTATTGTGGAATTCTTTATCTTCAGGATATTACAACTACTCAGCAAGCTTGATAATCTCTACAAAGTGACCATTTAGTATGCTTTATAGTAGCATAGGAATTGCCAGGCTTACTTATTTCATGTTAGTTTATTCATTCTGTATTTGTTCATTCACTTCATATGTGTTAATGTGCAAAGAATAGAGTGGTTATAGTTTTATGGTTTTATGATGCAGTGAAGGTTCATTTCAGTTGTTGCACTGGTTATCTTACTAGTCAGGAACCATATTGGATGATGCCTGCATTTTGCTCTCTTGACACCGTTGTAGGAAAGAAACTCCATGCTTGGAGCAATGTCATCCTTTCATGGATTCATAGATTTAATAGGATTCAATTTAATAGGAAAAGCTTCAGTGTCAGTTCTGCAGTGAGACAGTGACAATTAAAGGTGAATAACCTGTTATATAAAATTACATAGTTAGCTTTCTGTTCCTCTTGTGTTCTACTTTCATATTGGCATTCTTAATGCATACAATGATGCTGACTATTTCTAATCTAATCTAATTCTAATCTATTCCTAATTTCTAATCAATTCTAATCAATGTTGGTAGCTTAGTTTAAGCAACTGCCAGAGCAGTCTTGTATTCTAATTATTCTGCTATGCTGTTGTTACACCAGTTTAACAGGTGCTATACCCAGGATATATGAGGAATGAAGATAGGCAGGGAGCTGTGGAATGGGAGAGGGAACACATAGAAAAAAAAGCTACCAAAACACCCCACCCCCAAATGGTAAGAAATACCCCAGAGGACAGGATCAGAATTCAAAATTATCTTAACGGATTAGAAAGCTGGGTCATGAATTTCAATAGGAACACAATGAATTTCAACAGGGTGAAATGTAGGATACTACACTTGGGTCGTAAAAATGAAATGCACAGGTATAGGATGGGTGACACCTGGCTTGATAGCAGTACATGTGAAAGGGATCTGAATCAGCAGTGTGATGCGGCAGCTAAAAAAGCAAATGCGATTCTAGGCTGCATCAATAAAAGTATACAGTAGCACCCCTGCATCTGCTTATTCACCAACCACTGATTCAATTATCTGCGGTTGGTGTTGGGGGGGAAGGGAGGGAGGAAGAGGGATCTCTTGCCCCCTCCCTTCTCCCGGGAGAGCTCTGGTGATGGTGATGGTGGGGGGGGAGGGAGGGGGAGGAGTAATCTAGCTCTTCCCACGGGAGAGCTCCATTTGCAGTGGGGGTGAAGGGAGGGGGAAGAGTGATCTAGCCTGCCCCTCCCTTCCCCCGGGAGGGCTCTCAGTGGTGGCAATGGCATCACGGGTGGGGGGTGGGGTGAAAGGAGAGGAGGAGGAGTTCTCCTTCCGTTGTCCTTTCGCCCTAGGATGGCTCTCAGTGGCAGGAATGGCAATGGGTGTGTTTGCTAATATCTGTAGATTTCACCATCCGCAATGGGGCCTGGAACCAATCCCCCGTGGATACGGGAGTCCTATTGTAGTAACTAGATCAAGGGGAGTAATATTTTTTACTATTTTTGTTTTGGTCAGTCCTCACCTGGCATACTGTGTCCCATTTTAGGCACCACAATTCAAGAAGGATATTGACAAGCTGGAGCATGTCCAGAGGAGGGCGACCAAAATAGTGGGAGGTCTGGAAGCCATGCCCTGTGAGGAGCAGCTTAGGGAGTTCGGTCTATTTAGCCTGGAGAAGAGAATGGTAAGAGGGGCCACGAAAACCATGTTTAAATATTTGAAGGGATGTCATACTGAGGAAGGAGCAAGCTTGTTTTCTGCTGCTCCAGAGACTAGGACATGGAGCAATGGACTCAAACTACAGGAAAAGATAGTTCACCTAAACATTAGGAAGAACTTCCTGACAGTAAGAGGAGTTCAGCAGTGGAATGCACTGCCTTGGATTGTGGTGGAGTCTCCTTCTTTGGAGGTTTTTAAAACAGAGGCTGGATGGCCATCTGTCAGGAATGCTTTGATGGTGTATTCTGCACCATGGTTTTATGGTTCTATGATTCTATGAAATATTATATTAATATCTCCTTTGCTTGCCTAATGTCAGGGCTTTCCACGTGTTATGTGGTGCTTTCTGTCTATTGCTAATGTGCAAGAATTCTTTGGAATGTCACTGTTTGGTGTATAGTTATGGTGTGTTGCTGTGGATGTTGCTGCAGTAGCTGTTGGTGCTATATTGCATTTTCTAGTGTTCTTATGTTTTTGACACTGCTGTTTGGAACAATCAGATCCTATATAGTTATACTAGTAAAAGATATAACAGTGGTGATCATAAGCTAGACAGCAGGATCACCCAATTAGTGTTGCTGTGCTGTCTTGCATCTCTCCTGTATTCCATTTCCATGAATGCACATTGGGTTGTAGAGATGGAAGATACAATTCTTGAATACAAAAATGTATAACCATGTTATCATGAAAGGTATTATTTTCTGCTGAAAAAAACACAGCATTGAGTACAGAAGAGAATTTCTATACAGCTGAAATGTAAATGTGTGATATTGATACAACATACATTTTTTTAAAGAAACCCTTTTGTTTTAAAGTCTTTGGACTTAACTTGATCTTTTTGGAAAGTCTCAATATCCCTATAATTGTAGTATCCACATAGACCCACTATTTAAAAACAAGAAGGTAATGTGAAGGCAGTCTGTATTCCAATTCTTTATAAATAAATGTATTGTGTTGGAAGAGGATATCATGCTACTGTTACATGTTATGTGGGGATTGTGTGGTAGGCAGGTAGGTAGGTAAGTAGACAGATAGAATATTTCCTGTGAGGAAAAGGTTCATAAGAACAAAACATAGACCTTTTTTGCGTATACAGTAAGATTCCCAGAAAGAGTGGGAATGGCAACAAGGGGTTACAGAAGGCAATACTGTATTGCTATTTAAAGTTTTAGCAAGAGATCCATGCTCTTTTCGAGGATACTCGAAACCACTCTGTTCTTGCCTACCCTCCCATCCACAGTCACACAGACAGGACACTTCTGTGAAGGAGGGAGAGAGAGAAACCTAGGCAGAGAAATCACCACAGCCTATCCCCTCAGGCCTCACTGGACTGTTTTGGGGTTGTGTCCCCTCCTTTATTGTTATGCTTCTCCAAACTTTGAGTTTCCATAGGTTTTCCGTGGTTTTTTTCTGGGCTGTGAGGCCATGTTCTGGAAGAGTTTATTTCTGGTGTTTCGCATGCATCTGTGGCTCGCATCTTCAGAGAATGGTTGGGTAGGAGTGTGTGTGGAGTTGATATTTTGTGAACCCCTGTTGGGGAGTATATGTAAATTTGTGTATTTGAACGTCAGAATGCACAGAGAAGCTATTGAAATCCACAAACACCTGGACAACTTCAACAGGAAAAAAGAAACCCTAAAAGTAAACAAAATCTGGCTGCCAGTCCTGAAAAACACTACAATCAAAACTCAGCACATGCAAATGAACTCCACCCAGGGACAGGGGGATTTCCAGCAGACAATGGACTATTAGCCAACTATTAACCAAACAGACACTAACGAGCCTTGCATTTCTGTACCCAGATACTAGCCATTCAAATACACAAATTTACATATACTCTCCAACAGGGGCTCACAGTGTATAAACCTCTCACACACTCCTACTCAACCATTCTCTGAAGGTGCCAGCCACAGATGCAGGCGAAACATCAGAAAGAAACTCTTCCAGAACATGGCCTCACAGCCTGGAAAAAAACCAAGGAAAACCTATGGATGCTAGCCATGAAAGCCTTCGATTTCACTTTGAGATTCCAGCCAAACTCCTTCTTGTGGGTGGATGGTGCATTTTTGGCTGAAAACAGGTCCATAGCTGGAGAATAAAGCTAAGATCCAGTACTGCGCTGCTGGGGTATAAATCTCTTCCTGCGTATTTAGTCTGGGTTTTAGCTTGAAAGCACTGGGGTATGCGCTTGTTGCCAATTCATATCTAGTGAGAATGGGCAGGGGGGGGAGGAGATTTACACTGCAACTCACATGGCAGTTTTATATCAAGGAGAAATAATCACCTTCCCATATCTCCTGCAAATATATTAGATAGAGCATATTGCGGTGCTACTCAAGAGTGGTGGTCCAGTAACAAGTGCCAGTCCACAAGCCGTTAACTGCCAGCCCCTGGTGAGTTTCCAGGAAAGAAAGAAACAATTGTTATCAATGGGCACAGATTTTTTTTAAATGCCAGTTCTTCACATAAGATAGATTGGGAAATACTGGGAAATGTATGCTGGTAGTTTGGGAGGGCAATATCTGTTACTTTCTCTGCTGTGCAACTGCACCCAGGCACTGTTCAGGCATCCCATGCTCTCCTGTGGTCACTAATTGGCCATGGTAGCACACTGTGGCACTGTTAAACTGTTGTTACCCAAAGGGTTCTTAGAAATTCCAAGAAATACTGAGTTCTAATATTTTGGGGAAATTAACAGCAACTCGACCATAGCAGTGTGATAGGGGACAACAGAAGAGGGATCTTTATGCCAATTTTACCTCTACTAACTCTGAACTGACGTACAAACAAACAAGATGAAAAAATAAGAATGATATTTATTAAAGACTTAAAAATAATAACCCCAATCACACACACATTCATACAGTAAAGCATTCACACAAGACTACTAGGAATGGAAAAAAGGAGGTTGCCAGAGGGATAGATAGGGAGGTTTCTGGGGATATACAACACCCTGTCTTGTAGTCCAAAGTCGTTGTGCAAACTGTCAGTGTGGATTTACACAATGAATCTAGAGTGGCTGACACAGAGAGACATAGTATCCCCAAGCAGAGACTCTTTGCACAATGAAGCATAGTTTGGGGCTTGTATTTATTCTAAAAATGTGCCCTGAAGTGAGGAATTTCATGTATTGAAACAATAGGCCCTGAAGTAAGGAGTTTCATGTGTTGAAACAATGGATTCCAGGTGTCTCCTAACTCTCCTGCACAATGAGTTCCAGGAAAAACTCCTGGGTTTGACAATAGGTGTCCAAAGATGCTAATGTGTTGCAACTACTCTTAATATCCTGCTGATTAGATTTACAAAGCTTGAGCTGCCTCCTTAATGGTTGGGTCTGTGGTGGAGAGGAGAATGATACCTTTCAGACAAAGGATTACTCCATCTATCCTTAATAGGATCAATTGTCTGTCACTTGGGTGTGTGCAAACAATGTCCTTTTGACCTTTCAGTTTCTTCATAGTTCGGAATTTGTCAATACAGTAGCACCCCTGTATCCACTGATTCGCCAACCGTGGATCCACGTTTGGCAATGGGGGGAAAGGAGGGATCTCCTGCCCTCTCCCTTCCTCCCCGGGAGAACTCCATTTGCGGTGGGGGGAGATGGCAATGGTGATGGCAGGGGAGAAGAAGGGATCTCCTGCCCCCTCCCTTCCCCCCTGGGAGAATTCCATTCACAATGGGGGGGGGAGATGGCGGTGATGGCAGGGGGGAAGGAGGGATCTCCTGCCCCCTCCCCTTCCCCCTGGGAGAGCTCCGTTCACGGCTGGGGGCGATGGCAGGGGGGAGGATCGCTTGCACCCTCCCTTCCCCCCCAGAGAGGTCCATTCACGGCAGGGAAGTATGGCAACATTTGCTAGTATGTGTGAATTTCACTATCTGCAGAGGCCCCTGGAACCAATCTCCGTGGATATGGGGATGGTACTGTAGTCCTTCCTTTGGGTGATGCATGATTTAACACGTGCCTTTCGGGATCCATACAATGAGTCCCTGATATTTTACTGCTCTTCCCCCATGGAAGACCACATTAATGTGCCAAATTATTAATAAGCCAATTTGGGGGGTTTCTGGAGATGGGGGTCATTTGAGACACTAACAGTTAGTTGCAGTGGGGGAAAGTATTTCACAAGGAGCTACTGGATACTTGCTTTTGTAATATCCCTAAAAATATACACTAGTGTAACCTCCAATTATGCCCGCACATGTCACCTTTACAATTGTAGGCTGAAGTTGCTGTATGTGTATATGGGTGTGTGTATATATATTACTTTCTTCTTCTATGGGTATAAGCACTGATATGGAAAATAGACTTTGTTAATTCTTATAAACTATATAGAATTCACATGATTAGATAAATTATTTCGGCATCCACTTCAATTATATTTACTTTTCTATAATACCATTTTCCTGCTGAACTTCTAGTTCTGTTGAAATTCACATGTAGTTAACCCTGAGCATGATGTCTACTCCAGAGTAATTCCTACAGAATAAGTTTGCATAGGATTTCAGCCTTAGTACATCCATCAATAACAGACTGTGGCATGCTTGCTTGCAGGATGACTGTGTTAAAAGTCACTGAAGGATAAGTCACTAAAAGCTTGAATACATATATCTCAGGATGTTTTCCATTTCTTTGTCAAATAACATTCTTTTATGTGCATAAAATAACTTAGTTGGTCTAACAGAGAAAGAGACGGATGTTGAATTTGCCTGGATACTCCAATTGCAATTAGAACGTCAGTTCAGTTCTTACAGTGGTGACTATATATTTTTCAAAGGACATGTCTAACAAAGTATAAAAAGATTGTCAAAACCATTGTGAGTTGGAGTCAGCTACTAATTAACAGTGGTGACCAAATCCCTTGGCTTTTATTCCCTTGTTTAAATTACTGTACTTCAAGAGCATTATTTCTGCTGTAGAGCTTGGGAGTCCATTTTCATTGTGCAGAGCCTACAAAGAAATTGTTTTTGTTGTGTGCCTTCAAGTTATTTCTGACTTATGGCAACCCTAAGGCAAACCTATCACAGGGTTTTCTGAGGCTGAGAGTGTGTGACTTCTCCAAAGTCACCCAGTGGGTTTTCATGGCCAAGTAGGGATTCAAACTGTGGTCTCCAGAGTTGTAGTCTGATATTCAAACAACACAGTAGAAGTTTCTTGAAGGCAGAACTCCAATTTAAAGATAATTTCTTAACATAAAATAAAAAAAAATTCATTACTTGAAATTTTAATTTGACTCTGGGTATATAACTGAGATAAAACACATTTTCCCCCACCTCCTTTTATTGTCTATTTTGTTTGATTTTCAGCCACTTGGAGCAAGTGTCCCCACATTGGTTTTCTGTGGTTTTTTTCTGGGCTTTGAGGCCGTGTTCTGGAAGAGTTTATTCCTGACATTTCACCTGCATCTGTGGCTGGCATCTCTGAAGATGCCAGCCACAGATGCAGGTGAAACATCAGGAATAAACTTCCAGAACGTGGCCTCAGAGCCCAGAAAAAAACCACGAAAAATCTATGGATGCCGGCCGTGAAACCCCTCGACTTCACATTGTCCCCCCATTCTTTGTGAGGCTCAGGTTGTGAGCTATGTAAGATGTGTGTGAATAATATTTCTGTTTAACTTTGGTTATTTCTTGGTACACCTCTTCAAGTTTGCCTTGTATATTCCTTGATAAAACTAGTGATAATTGCTAGTGTTATTTTGATTGTCATCTCATTGAGTACCTCAAAATTTAGGAAAGGGGGATCAAATTTTTACCGTATTACAGTAAAAGGCTCACTTTCAAGGCTATAGTAGTTTTTTGGGAGCAGTTCTGCAACTGTAGATAATGTGGTAAATGGTATACGTAGAAAATATGCTATGCTCCAGTAACGAACATGGCTGCAGTACTTTATAAGAAGTGTATCTTGTCTAATATGCGCCAGGAAAAAGTCCTCAAGGTATGGTAGTATTCTATATAATGCTCTTTCTTTTTCTGACAATTTAGCAACTGGAAAAAATGAATGGCTTTGACCCCAGATGTAAACCTATATTTATGCCAGCACCTCTCTCAGATGCAGAATATACCCACTGGCTCTCCATGTAAATTGGCCAATATTAATTTCCTTTATAGTTTTGTTTGTCATAGATTCATATGGGCAAATAGGGATACCAAATAGTTCATGTTTGCTGTTATAGGATGTTTCCATTTGTAATATTAAAATTAACCTTGCCTTATGATCCTTCAGGTCCAGCAAGATGTTTTGCTCTGTGGAAAACTAATGGTTATTTAGACAGCACCTGCTTTTATGGAAGACCACAGCACTCTGAATTCTAAGTACAGCACTTGCCAAATTGCTGTTAACAACAGCTGGTTGTGTAAAATGCAGATTGTAGGGGAGTAGTCCATAGATAACATCTTTGTCTAGTTTGACTAAGCTGCAAGCCTATATGCACTTATGCAGAGAAACATACACCTATTTTTTTTATTTAGTTAGTTTTTATTGTATTTTCTGCCTTTTTGTAAACTGCTTTTAGTCCTCTGGGGGAAAGGTGGTATATAAATAAAATGATTAGATGGATGGATTGACACGGTAGCGCACTGGAACTTCTGAGCATATTGAGAGGTCCAGGCAGCAAAAGTTACTGTAGCTGAGTTTCATTCTCCAGGCAAGGAAATTAGCACACAGATGCAGATGTGTGTCTAAACTACTTCTCTTTACTACAGCAAAATATGTTGATATTTACAGTGAGTCAGAGACTCCTCTATGATGACTACATATCACAGCATACAGTACAGTACCGTACAGTCCTGTCACTGCAAAGTCCAAACAGAACTGCATTAGTCATATAGCATAGTCTAACAATATACAGAGACAGTGGTTCCCACACAGATTTGCTCACTGACAGAGATAAGAGTTCTTTCCAAGGCTAGCTTCCCAGGCCTAATCAGATGCTTTGGCCAGCTGCACCTAGCACTCTCACCGCTGGCCCCTGCAGGTTGTAACATGTCACACTTGCTCTTTACAGTATAAATTTACCGGGTTGCAGATCCCATTATCCTGACACTCCTCTAAATTTATACTTAAAAGAGCTGTTTTTACACATATTTTACCATACCAAGTTTCGAACACAGGTATTGAAATTTGATAGAACCTAGCACTTTTGTGGACAAATCAGCTACGCTTTCTTGTAATGGACAATAAATCAGGGTAATGAGCCCTGCTTTTACTGTTTCAGGGACATTCTGATACTTTACAGCTTCATGTTTAGTACAAGACTTAACGCCTTCAGCTGTTGCCATTTGTATACATGCTTGTGAGTCCTCATAGACTTCCACAGGAATTGATTCCACTGAACTGATTGATTCCACTGAATTGATTGATCCAAATCAATTCAGAAATCAAATAAGATAAAGCAGTGAATTCACTTTCTGCAGAAGATAAAGATACTGTTGTCTGTTTCTTTGCCTTCCAGAAATTGGGGGAATTTGCATATGAGATTAGCATTCCAGACATAGACTTTCCGTCTGAAACATTTTGCGCAAAATCACCATCTACATAGCATGGCAGTTCGTGGCATCCTTGGGATGTAATCAACAGCTCATAATCCATAGTACCTTTCGAATATCTCAACACTCTCTTTAATCCTTGCCAATCATTTTGTGTTGGATTTGATACTTTTCTGCTCAGCACATTTACTGCATATGCTGTGTCAGGGCGTGTCTAGTTTGATAAATAAAGTAAATTTCCAACAGCAGAATGATACAACGTATGATGACTACATATCACAGCATACAGTACAGTCTTGTCACTGCAGAGTCACGCATCACATCACGCTGAGGATGGAGCAAGCTTGTTTTCTGCTGCTCCAGAGACTGGAACACGGAGCAATGGGTGCAAGCTCCAGGAACAGAGATTCCACCTCAACATGAGGAGGAACTTTTTGACAGTAAGAGCTGTTCAGCAGTGGAACACACTCCCTCGGAGCGTGGTGGGGTCTCCTTCCTTGGAGGTCTTTAAACAGAGGCTGGATGGCCATCTGTCGGGGATGCTTTGATCAAGATTTCCTGCGTGGCAGGGGGGTTGGACTGGATGGCCCTCGTGGTCTCTTCCAACTCTGCAATTCTATGATTCTATGATTCTATGAGTCCAAACAGAACTGCATATAGTCACATAGCATAGTCTAACAGTATACAGAGACAGTGATTCCCACACAGATTCACTCACTCTCTCATAGAGATAAGAGTTCTTTCCAAGGCTAGCTTCCCAGGCCTAATCATGTTTTGGCCAGCTGCACCTAGCCCTCTCACCACTGGCCCCTGCAGACTGTAACATGTCACACTTGCTCTTTACGTATAAATTTACCTGGTGGCAGATCCCATTATCCTGACATGGATATTGGAAGAAAGCCCCATTGAACACAGTGGCTTGTGGAGTTACAATGAGAAAAAGAGGAAGTGTGCAACAAGAGACAGGTGTTTTTTTCCCCTTCCCCTATATGATGATCCTTAGACATGAACTGTAAATTAAAAACTGGATAATACTATATAAAATCAGGCAATGTGGGCCTGGCTTGACAACAACACATGTGAAAGGGATCTAGGAGTCTTAGTAGACCACAAGCTGAACATGAGAGGACAGTGTGATGTGGTAGCTGAAAAAGCCAATGCAATTCTAGGCTGTAGCAAAGTCATGTCAATTTTTTCTTTATAACATTATAGCAAAATCAGACCTTTTCTTTCCACTTTCTCTGCTAAGACCTTAGTTCATGCCTTGGTCATTTCCTGCCTTCATTATTCTAATCTTCTTTTGACTGGTCTTCCATTATCTCACCTTAGTCCTCTGGTTTCCATTCAACATTCTGCTGCTAGGATTATCTTTTTGGTCCGTTGTTTTGATCATGTTACCCCACTTTTGATATCTCTTCATTGGTTACCCATTCTTTCTAGGATTCAGTGCAAGCTTCTCGTTTTAGCCTTACAACCTAGCTCCCCCCTATCTTTAAGCCCTTATTTCTTTTTACTGGCCTGCTCGAGATCTGCATTCTAGGAATTCTAGGCTACTCACCCAACCAAGGGTTTCCTCTTCCTTGGCTTGGCTTCATTCTTTTTCACTCACTGCTCCATACTTCTGAAATTGCCTCCCTCAACATTTGCAGACTGCTTCTTCCCTTGTTATTTTTAAATCTAAATTAAAAACTTTCCTATTTCCCAAAGCTTTTGGAATTTTATTTAAAAATGCTTTATAATCTTGTACATTTTGAATATATGTACTGGTCAGTTAGCTTTATAGTCTATTTTATTTGGATAATTTGTTTTTCAATTGTATTGTATAGTTTTGTATTTTATTATTCCTTCCTTCCTTCCCTCTGTGTGTATGTGTATAATATATTTTAGATTAAACTCCTTTGGCAGGACCCACTGTTTTTGGTTGTGTTATTTGTAAGGCGCTGTGTAAATTGATGGTGCTATGTAAATAAATAAATAAATGGCTATTTCATGTCCTAGTGAATGCACGTGGATAACTGCTTGGTTGTACTCTGCCTTTTGCTGCTCTGGACAATCAGTTTCTATTTTCTTTCACACTTGGAAAATTTTACAGTATAATTGGCATCAAGCTGAAGATTTCAACTGCACCTGTGGGCCAGATACCCCAGCATGGGCCTACACAGGCCAGATACCCCAGCATGCCCCTGTTTCAGAGCACTACAGTCCAGATGATGCAGACATTTACCCCGATCTGCCCCTGGGCACTCCTCACCACCCGTGGGGTAGATATGGGGCTGGAACAGGAGCAAGCCGGGATAGAAATGTTACAATATAATACCTAGTTTACTTTGTTTCCAATGACCAAAACCTGGATCGGGCCCCGTGTGTTCAGTGTTCTCATGATATGTCCAACATATGACCATCTCAGTTTAGTCATCATGACTTCTAGGGAGATTTCAGCTTTGATTTGCTCTAGGACCTATTTATAGGTATTTCTAGCAGTCCATGGCATCTGTAGAACTTTTCTGCAGCTCCACGTTTCAAATGAGTTGCTTTTCTTCTTATCAGCTTTCTTCACTGTCCAGCTTTCACAACCATGCTTAGAAATGGGAAATGGGCAATCTTAACTTTAGTATTCAGTGATATATCTTTACACATCAGGATTTTGTCTAGTTCCTTTATAGCTGTCTTTCCAAGTCCTGGGGCTCCTATACACAAGCCAGAATACACTGGCTTCCTACCAACATATTCTGCCTGTGCATCAGGCCCATTCCTCTCCTGTTACCAGCACAAAATGGGATAGAGTCCACACCAACATGCCAGCCTGTTGCTACCGCTGCCACCACCATTACCCGTGTCCCACTCTCTGAAGCCAGGAAGCCAGCCCCCTGCATGTGACCAGCCTGATCACATATTTCGGGCCTGCTTCCTGGCTATAGAAGAGCAACAGCAGACAGCAGCTATAGCGATGGGCCAGCATGGCGGTGTGGGCTCTGTGGTCACACAGGGCCCAATCCATTTTTGTCAGCTGAAGTGGTTTCCCCCCCCCCAGGTATTTTTAAAAAGTTGTGTAACGGGCTTTGCTCCATCTTGGTCCCATCTTTGCCCTGGGGGTTGTGCATTCCTGTGTCATCTGGACTGCAGGGATCCAAGACAGGGCCAAGATGTGGTAAATAGCCAATCTAGACAAGGCCCTAGTCTTCTGATTTCTTCACTGCACAGCAGGGAAAGAGAAAGACAACATGAGAAAGTGGTGGATTGATTCAATCAAGGAAACCACAGCCCTGACTTTGCAAGACCTGAGCAGGGCTGTTAATAAAAGGGAATCTCGGAGGGCTCATTCATATGATTACCATAAGTTGAAGATTATTAACAACAACAGAAAGAACATGGAAACTTACTGGGTGACCTTGCGCAAGTCACACTCTCTCAGCCTCATAGGAAGGCAATGGTAAACTCCTTTGAACAGTTCTTACTAATAAAGTCCTAGGATAGTGATGCTGTAAATCAGAATCAACTTCAAGGTACCTAACAACAGCAGCAAATGGTTTTTTATGCTGTCTTGGGAATGTCTTTATGTGTTTAGAGGGCTTCTTCAATTAAGAGGGAAGTGATGGTGGACAGGCTGCCCTAAAGATAGCTGGCTGACCTTCCCTGTCGATATGCACAATCTGTACAGTGGCTGTAATCATAGGCCAAACTGGACAAAATTTTTGACATGTAGTTTAGACTTACTTAAGTTTCCCCCCTTTCCCCCAAAGCAGGTGCTGCAGTGCTTAAGCTAGATTTGGAATCTGTATTGGGACGGCAGATTTAATGCTTTGCCCCATTGGAATGCTAGACAGAATTGTCTGTCCTACCCCATCATTCACAATAACAGGAAAGTTCCCATTGACACCACTGTGTGATGGGTCTGATTTAAAGGACAATAGAGGCAGTAGAGTGGTTAAGCCCCCTCCCCTCATGACATGGTACTAATTCATCTTGATCTTTCACCTCTGCCACCACCATTTCTGCACTGACTGTTGGGTAAAAAACAATAACATAAGGGTGAACTATATGATAAATACCACATCTAGTTTGGCTGTCAGCTCAGATGCTATGACAGTGAAGCTCATTTGGCTTGACTAATGGCCCAAGTGAAAAGAGCATGTCTCATAGAACATGATCTATCATTTGCTTCCCTCCCCCCAGTACTTCACTGGATATACAAAGCTTCACTTTGCAAGGGATGCAGTGTTTGCTAGAATGATCCTTTTTAAAACAAATTAATTGGCATCAAGAAGGAAATTGGGGAAAGAAGGTATTTATTTACAGTGGCCAAGAGTGCCAGTTCATAAAGTGCTTTAAATTGCAGCCCTCCAGCTTCAGAAACTGGTGTGTTACTTGATTGCAGATCCAGCCTCAAGGTGCTGGCTCAGACTAGGGATTCCCCCCTCTAAATACAAAACCATTCTGCATAGTTTGGATAAAAGCAAAGACCACAACTTTATTTAAAACAGCTGATTAGTTTTGGCCTCGCAAGGGACATGAATCAAGGGATTGGATAACCTACCTGTTATTTGATCAAACATCACTCCAACCCATTTGTTGAGGAACCATGGAATAGTATTACTGGAGTACTGTACATGCAGGCACAAAGCTACTGTGTGTCATCCTTGCCATCTGGGTGAGGCAGGTCAAGAGCCCCCTGAACAGGGCTTGACCTACTTGCTAGAACCCCCACAGTCACATAAGGATATCTCCTGTGCTGGGGATGATGGGCATCCATACCCGTACATTCCTAAAGCTGGCTCTTGCCCCATGTCATACCACCAAAGTTGTAACAAAGAATGAATAATCAACAAATCCAACAAATAATCATTCAAGCAAACATGAAATGGCATAATAAAGGGAGGTGGGAAGGAAGGCAGTTAAACCCTGAATGCTGGAGGCATTGACTGAATTTATAACACTCCACCAGACCTGAGTGAAACCTACACTCCCAAGGTCCAGCAGAGGAGTAGTCCCACTCGTCTTGGCTACTGATTTGATGGTGCTTCTGGAGCCCACCCAAAAAAAAAAAAAAATTGCATGCATCCCGAGCAGTACCAAATGACCAGTAAAATAAGAAGAAATAGGAAAAAGATGGTTGCCTTGCTGAGCACTGCACAACCTACAAATGACCACCTCCAGTAAATCTGGAGGATCTAGCTTATTCTAGTAACAATAGCATTCGTCCATCATTTGGTCAAATGCATTTCTTGCTGTGCTCTTTCTGAAGCAGATCTTACATGAATTCTTCTCTTCCAACTCATTCAGCTAAAAGTCTGTTTTCCTGAAGATAGGTACATGAAAAAGAATGATCTCTGTATGTTTATAGAATAATGGTCCCAACATCACAACTATGGGAAAGTGAGCGGGGAGGGTTGTTTTTTGTTTTTGTCTTAGCCTGCTTGCTCATTGTGCATGTTGGATCTAAAAGATCAGAGGCTGCTAATTTCGTTTCTGTGTTTTTCAGATATATATTAATAGTAACAAAGAATGCTCAAGGACAATGGTACATAAGTACGGTAGTGACCTTCTTAGGATTTCTTCTAGTCGAGGAAAAATACAGTTTGATGGAGGTACAATTGCAACAGCAGGGAGTGTTTTTAGCTCAGAAGTTATGGCTGCAAAATCTGGCAAAATTGAGATATGGAAACACCCTAAAATTTCAAAGTGGCTGACATGTGCTAATATATGAGTAAGTGTAATTTCCGATTTATATCACTGTCATGTTTGTCATGAATGGAAAACATTCTGATTGCTTTTAATGCAGGTGTGATACCAAGAGTTGTTCATTTAACATGAAATGTGTCAAGTCCATTATGTTTGCACCTATTACTGTATAGGGCACATTCTCTTCAGCTCGAAGAACAGAATACTTTCTGTATCACATTCAAGCTTTTGTACCTCCTTCTACAGTGAAAAACCAGTTGAATATAGTGTCAGGTATCTTGATCTAATATTATGATGTAACTGTTCTGCTTCACTGAACTGTGGAGGAGCTTTTATAGCTAATGGCCCCATAATTGGCATGATGCTTTGTCCAAGTGAAGCAATGTATTTGGAACACATTCTACAAAGATCTGTACACAAAAGCTTCAGACGTTTGGGAAATACTCAAAATACTTTTTTCTTCAATGTAATACTTAGATTGGCATGCATATCTTTAAAACTTGCCTCCCTTGGTGTCACATTTGTTTAGTTTTACTTCAATTTCAGTTACATGTATCCATTTCTTTCAGTGTCACAGCAGCCTTACCACTTTCACCAGATATGTCAATCATGTCCCTATACTCTTCTATACATTTGCATTTGATATATCTTCAGTTATATGCTGGGTAATCACCTGTGGCATCACTAAGGCTGGTGTCACCCCGCTCCCCAATGGTATCACCTAGTGTATCCTTCACAAACTGACAAACTCCCTTGAATGAAAGGGAGTTTGTCAGTTTGTGAAGGATACACTGAACAGTATTCTCAGAGAAAAAAGATTCTCACATTTTAGGAAGTTGAGAAACTTCAAGTCTTCCTGGCTCTGCTTTTGTTTCAGTCTGTTTTTCAATGAAGTCATCTGGGTGCCTCTTACCCCTCCAGAGGATGCACATTATCAGCAGAACTACTGACCAGAGACTTGCTGGTGGGAGGGAGAGTCATCCTGTTCATATCAGATGGCAAACCTTATCCTTTTATACTGCTTCTCTTTGTACAGATCATGAAGTGGATTTGAGAGATAATACATTTGAAAGAAGTCATAACTACATATTGATAATTTAAAAGAACACTGTGTATTATTTATGCAGCTATATGGCTGTGCGTGAAGTGGATTTGAGAGATAATACATTTGAAAGAAGTCATAACTACATATTGATAATTTAAAAGAACACTGTGTATTTATGCAGCCATATGGCTGTGCGTGCAGTATGGAAGAACTTGAACCTGGAAAGACATGACATAACATAGACCATAGGAAGATTCCTGCTGGATTAGACTAAAGCCTATCTAGTTCAGCAGTTGGCAGTCAGAGATAGAGGTAGTAATCTGACTTTTTAGGAGAAGACATCTTCATCCTATCCTACTTTTCTCTACTTCAATTTTTGCATGTTACTTTAAACCCAAAGTTAATGTCTGGCCATGCCCTAAAGATCTAATTATGTAGAGCCAGTGTCAGCTCTCTGTGAACATTGAGTCCAGTTGCCTTGTGGAAGGGTCATTTGGTCTTTCATAGCCATAGGTAAGAAAGTTAATTAAATTAAAGGTGAATTATTAGTACTGGTGAGTGATTCTATTATGAGTGAATAAAGCTAGACTTTCTTCATGTTCTGATTTACCATTTGACACAACCAAGAGTGTTACATGCTCAGTATTATATATAAGATTCTCAAGTACATGAGATTTTACTTCACCACAACTTGTGACTCACTTAGAAATCTACCAAAATTTATTGTGCCCACATTCAATTTGAGGTTGTTTTCATTTCAAATATTGATATACATAGTTTTAAAAACTTTTAAATGTTTTAAATCTGTTTTAACTGATTATGCTTAATGGGTTTTTAGCTTATTTAAATTATTTTTATTGTTCTAAATTGTTTAACCTATTTTAATGTTATTTATGAGCCTCCTTGAAATCTTTTTGATATAGATATAGGACGGGGTAAAAACATTTTAATAAATAAATAACGGTGCAGTCCTTTGCATGTCTTCTCAGACATAGGTCTCATGGAATGTATGGGTTACCGATTATCTGGAACCATGCAGTCTGATTTCAGGCCATGATGTGGTACTGAAATAGGTTTAATTGCTCTGGTTGATGGCCTATGTTTGGGGGAAAGGGGATGCTACCTTGTTGATCTTCTTGGATCTGTCAACAGTGTCCTATGCCATAGAACATAATATCCTACTGCTCAGGATGGGAGCAGAAGGTATCATAGAATCATAGAATGATAGAATTGCAGAGTTGGAAGAGACCACGAGGGCCATCCAGTCCAACCCCCCTGCCACGCAGGAAATCTTGATCAAAGCATCCCCGACAGATGGCAATCCAGCCTCTGTTTAAAGACCTCCAAGGAAGGAGACCCCATCACGCTCCGAGGGAGTGTGTTCCACTGCCAAACAGCTCTTACTGTCAAAAAGTTCCTCCTCATGTTGAGGTGGAATCTCTGTTCCTGGAGCTTGCACCCATTGCTCCGTGTTCCAGTCTCTGGAGCATCAGAAAACAAGCCTGCTCCATCCTCAACGTGACACCCCTTCAAATACTTAAACAGGGCTATCATATCGCCTCTAAACCGTCTTTTTTCCAGGCTAAACATACCCAGCTCCCTAAGTCTCTCCTCATAAGGCATCGTTTCCAGACCTTTCACCATTTTAGTTGCCCTTCTCTGGACATGGTCCAATTTGTCAATATCCTTTTTGAAATTGTGGTGCCCAGAACTGGACACAGTATTCTAGGTGAGGTCTGACAAAGGCAGAATAGAGCATAAGAAGGTCGACATCTGCTGGCAGAGAGACAGCAAGGAGGGTGCCAAGCTAAACTGTCCAGAGAGAGAGTTCCAGAATCTGAGAGCAGCCACCAAAAAGAAACTCTCCTGTGTTTTGACCAGATGTACCTGTGAGGATGGTAGGACAGAGAGAAGATCCTCCCTAGAAGATCTCAAAACACGGGCAGGTTCATCTGGGAGAATATGATCCTTCAAATAACCTGGACCTCAGCTACACAGGGCTTTATAGGTCATAATCATCACTTTGATTTGTTCCTGGAAATGGGCCAACAGACAGTGAAGCTGTTGCAACAAGGGAGTTGTGTGGTCCCTGTCACCAGCACTAGTAAGCAATCTGGCTGCAGCTCTTTGGACCAGCAGAAATTTCTCAACACTCTTCAAAGCCAACCCCAAATAGAGCATGTTACAGTAATCTAAACAGGATGTAACTAGGCATGTGTAACTGTGGTCTGTCATCTCAAGGAACATATGCACCTGGCACACTATTCTTAACTGTGCAAATGCATTCCTGGCCTCTAAAAATCTTGAGCTCCCAGGCTCAGGGTTGAAGTCAGAAATACATCCAAATTGCAGAACTGCATCTTCAAGGAAAGGGTAATTCCATCCATCAGAGGCAGAATCTCTATTCACTAACCTGCCTTTCGACTGACCAGGAGCACTTCCATCTTATCTGGATTAAGCTTCAATTTGTTTGCCACATCTAGTCCTTTACTGATTACAGGCGCCAGTTTTAGGTTCAAAATAGGATATAATTACACACTTTTAAAAAATTATACTATCACATTAAAAAGATTAAAACAGTTTTAAAAGGCCATTAAGACAGAATCATAGAGTTGGAAGAGACCACAAGGGCCATCCAGTCCAACCCCCTGCAATGCAGGAGCACACAACCAAATCATTCCTGGCATATGGCCATCCAGCCTCCGCTCAAAAACCTCCAAAGAAGGAGACTCCACCACACTCCCAGGCAGTGTACTCCACCTCCAAACAGCTCCCACTGTCAGAAAGTTCCTCCCAATGCCCAGGTGGAATCTCTTTTCCTGTAGTTTGAACCCACTGTTCCGTGTCCTAGTCTCAGGAGCAGCAGAAAACAAGCTTGCTCCATCCTCAGTATGACATCCCTTCAAATATTTAAACATGGCTATCATGTCACCTCTCAACCTTCTCTTCTCCAGACTAAACATACCCAGCTCCCTAAGTCACTCCTCATAGGGCATGGCTTCCAGATCTTTAACCATTTTGGTTGCCCTTCTCTGGGTATGTTCCAGCTTCTCAATATCCTTCCTGAATTCTGGTGCCCAGAAGTGGACAGAGTACTCCAGGTGAGGTCTGACCAAAGCAGAATACAGTGGCACTATTACTTCCCTTGATCTAGACACTATACTCCTATTAATGCAGCCTAGAATCGCATTGGCTTTTTTAGCTGCTGCATCACACTGCTGACTCATGTTCAGCTTGTGGTCCACTAAGACTCCTAGATCCTTTTCGCATGTACTGCCGTCAAGCCATGGGTCACTCCATCCTGTATCTGTGCATTTCATTTTTACTGCCCAAGTGTAGTATCCCACCTTTCTCCCTGTTGAAATTCATTTTGTTAGTATTGGCCCAACTTTTTAATCTGCTCAGGTCATTTTGGATTCTGATCCTGTCCTCTGGGGTATTAGCTACCCCTCCTAATTTGGTGTCATCTGCAAACTTGATAAGCATTCCCTCTATTATCTCATCCAAGTCATTGAAAAAGATGTTGAATAGCACTGGGCCCAGGACAGAACCCTGTGGCACCCCATCATAAGAATGAGACATCATAAGAATGAGAAAAATATAATACAACATCTCCCAGTTAAAAGATCTCCCACCACAGAAAGTTAACACTTGAGGCCTTATTAAACAGAAAGGTCTTTTCCTGCTGGCAAACTGGATCCAGAAGAATATTCTTTGCTACTCTTTGGCTCCCTATTCAAGACCCTTTCATTCTGATTCCTCGAAGCCTAGGACACTAAGTTCTTGATAGCACTGATGCTAAAAAGTCACTCAAGGACAAACAGAAAGAAGAAATAGGATGTTCTGTCCACTTACCTCACCATGGTAGTTGGCTACATTGAGTGCAAGAAACTGTTTACTGTAGTTCATAGAGAAGTTCAACGCATTCACCAAGTGAGCACCAACATGAATCACTGAGAAGGCAGAATGATGATGGTGGTGGTGATGATATTTATTTATTTATTTTGACAACATTGTTTTTAACTGTGCTAAACATTTCTTTTTAACTCCCATTGTGAGCTCCCATATGTTAGGAAAAAGCTGGATTTAAATAGAAAACAGTCAGCCCTCCACATTTACACGTTTATAACTTTTGCGGATTTGAATAGTCACAGATTATTTGTTGCTGCCTCTATTGCTGCCCTATGCCATTTTTAATAGGGACTGCAAGCCTTATGTGACTGAGAGAGACTGTGAATGTGTGGCAAGGCTTGTTAAGTCCCTAGTAAAAATGGCGTAGGACAGCATTGGAGGTGGTGGCAAGCCCTGCCAGCCACCTGCTTTTGCCTTGTGAAGGAACCCCACTGCCTTGAAGGCATCTGTGATGGGTTGAATCCATTTTTTTCCTTTTGGTATTAAATATGGTTTGGGCTGGCCTAGAGATATTTGTGGTTTTTCCACTTTCCCAGGGGTCTCGCACCCCTAACCCCAGCAAATGTGGCGGGCCAACTGTAAACGAATCATTCTAAGGCATTAAATTAAGGGTTCCTTCCCCTTAGGAGTAAGCTATTAGGGGACTCTATGCTGAGTCGAGAAGGCTGAAGCCGGAGGTGGACACTCCCTCGGAGCGTGGTGGGGTCTCCTTCCTTGGAGGTTTTAAACAGAGGCTGGATGACCATCTGTCAGGGATGCTTTGATCGTGATTTCCTACGTGGCAGGGGGTTGGACCGGATGGCCCTTGTGGTCTCTTCCAACTCTACAATTCTATGATTCTATGATTCTACTTCTGCCTGAGGTTTGATGTCTGCTAGGGAGGCTCTCCTCAGCTTCCCACCAATGTGGACAGTACATTGTGGGAGAACATGGAGGTAGCCTTCTCTGCTGTGGCACTCCAGTTGTGGAACACCCTGGCCTTAGAGGCCTGACTGGTGTTAATGCTGGTTTCAGTCTAGTGCCAATTAAAAACATGGCTTTTTATTAAAACCTTTGGCCTAAATAATTTCAAATAAGCCAAATAAGCATATGTGTATGTTTTTAAATTGCTTTAACTGGTTTTGTTTGAACTTGTCAAATTGTTTTCTTGATATTATAAATTGGTTAAATTAATTTTACTGTATGCAGCATTGACAACCCATGATTAAAGGTAGGATATAAATATTTTAATGAAGAAATAAATAAATAGCAAGGTGTCTTCAAGTAAGTGTGTGCGTGCATGCGTGCGTGCCTTCAAGTCATCTGTTGATGTATAGTGACCCCATGAATTTCATAGGGTTTTGTTAGGCAAGGAATACTCAGAGGTGGTTTTTCCAGTTCCTTCCTCTGAAGTATAGCTTACAGCATGTGGTGTTTGTAGAGACCTTCTATATTATCTATCTGTTTCATTCAGTTTTGTAAGGTGAAGTGCATTTTGGGTGACAGTATTTGAAAAAAAACTGTATGCTGATTTAGGACTACTGGTGAATATGTTTTGGCAATTGCATAAGTATATGTAGGGAGCTGGTGGGAATATTTGCTATGAGAGGAGAACATTGTTATAATACCTAATTTTTCTGTTTAAAAACTGAACTGGGGAAATGATGGAAGCAAAATGACTAATACAGTCTTTCACTCACTCTCTCTCTCTGGCTTTTCTTCGCAAACGAAGATTCAGGAAGGACTCATCCCGCGCTTTCTGCAAGCGCGCTGATGACTAAAAAGGCCAATCCGAGATAAGCAAGTCCGGTTGCAAAAAGCACAGCAGAAGGTCTCCTTGGGTGATGTTTTTGGGTTGTGATTCTTTCTGCGTTGTCGTTTCTCTTCAAGACTTGTTCGTCGTGAGTTCTCAAATAAGGCTGCAGCATTGTGGATAGTGCGTCTCCATGCCTCCCGATGTGAGGCCAGGGCGGACCACTGTTGGTGATCAATTTGGCCAAGCCTGAGATGTTGTTTCAGGGAGTCTTTGTATCGCTTTTTTGGAGCGCCCCTCTTACGCTGACCCGTGGCGAGTTCACCGCAACCCTGTTCACTCACTATTACATACCCATTTGCTTAGAGTACTAACCTGTGTGGATAGGTCAGATCTTAATGGTGTGGTGTCTCAAAGCATGTTGTGAATTCAGAAGTGATAAAGCATGGAACGAAAAGGATTTTGCGGAGAAATAGAAATGCTATTAATGATCCCTAATGCACAGTCTGGACAGTGGTTTTGCAAATGTATCTGATTATATTTAGAGCATTTAGGGCAAATAAACTAAAGGCTGGTTTGTCTTTCGGTGAACAGGAGCATGCAGATCATACCCCTAGCCAACACTCAGTCAAAACTCAGTATACCTTACAATATTTCATTATTTTCCTAAGAATGGTGTAGATAAAGAGACTTTTTAAAAAGCTATATTTCTTGTCATATATTTCTATACCTTAAATGGTCAGAATAAAGCCCTGCACATAAGTGGATCCTAGAGCAAATCAAGCCTGATCTCTCACTAGAAGCTGGAATGACCAAAGTGAGGTTATCATACTTTGACCATGTCATGAAATAGACTCATAGAGCTGGAAGAGACCATGAGGACCATCTAGTCCAACCCCCTCTCATGCAGGAATAAACGATTAAAGCACGCTGGACAGATGGCCAGCCAGCTTCTGTTTAAAAACCTCCAAAGAAGGAGACTCCACCACACTCCAAGGCAGTGTATTCCATTGATGACATGACTCATTAAAAAAGACAATAATGCTTGGTAAAGTGAGAGCATCTTGGAGGTTTCTCATTCATAGGGCTGCCATAAGTTGAAGCTGACTTGGAGACAATTAAGAAGAACAACAATGTTGTTAAGCAGGCAAACTTACAAATCTTGTGATTGTGGCTGCAATATTGGGTTAATGGACAGGAATAAATAAATATTAATTGATACATTCAACTTCAGTAGAATATTTGGGGGAACAATTTTCTAGCAATGTTACTGGGGGGAAAGGACTTTACACAGATTATCTTATCTGTCTTCATAGCATTCTGTGTTCATACCTCAGTGTAACTTGAATGTGAATCGCTGGAGATTCCTTTGAATATCATAATAATAATAATAATAATATTTTATTTCTATCCCGCCCCTCTGCAATGCAATCGGGGTGGCTTACAGTATAAAAACTCCATAATCACAATACCCTAGCCCACCCACCCCTTAAAATAATATTAAATTATGAAAGATTAAAAACATACAATAATTAAAAATATATAAGTTAGAAGAAAAAAAATTAAAACATACAATCACAGCCAGAAAGGACAGCCGAGTCTTAGGACGGGATAATTATTCAGGAAAGGCCTGCCGGAAAAGATCCGTCTTGACAGCTTTTTTAAAGCTGTCTAAGGTGGTAATAAGACGGATCTGGTCCGGCAGGCCGTTCCATAATCTGGGGGCAGCAGCAGAGAAGGCCCTCTGGGAGATCACCGACAGCCTTGTTTTCATAGGCTGTAACAGATTCCTCGCAGAGGACCGAAGTGCACGGGGAGGGTCGTACGGAAGGAGGCGGTCCCGGAAGTAAGTTGGACCCAAGCCATGTAGGGCTTTAAAGGTCATAACCAACACCTTGTACTGTGCCCGGAAACTAATAGGCAGCCAGTGGAGAGCTTTTAGCACAGGTGTTATATGCTCTCTTCTGGAAACGCCAGAAATCAACCTGGCTGCCATGTTCTGGACTAGTTGAAGTTTCTGAGTCAAGCACAAGGGTAGCCCCATGTAGAGCGCATTACAGAAATCCAGACGGGAGGTTACCAGTGCGTGTATCACAGTTTCGAGGTCCTTAGTTTCCAAGAAAGGGCGCAGCTGGTGTATCAGCCTTAGTGTTTTCAGAAAAGGAAAAGGGGGACCGACCTGAGGATAATGGAACAGAAGACACAATAGGGGATATCCAGCTCAGAATAAGCAAAGAGGTAGTACAGGAATACCTTCTTAATCTAAATGAATTTAAATCTCCAGGACCAGATGAACTACATCCAAGAGTATTAGAAGAGCTGGCAAATGTGATCTCAGAGCCATTGGCAATAATCTTTGAGAACTCTTGGAGAACAGGAGAGGTCCCAGCAGACTGGAGGAGGGCAAACGTTGTCCCCATCTTCAAAAAGGGGGAAAAAAGAGGATCCCAACAATTATCGTCCAGTTAGTCTGACATCAATACCAGGGAAGATTCTAGAGCAGATCATTAAACAGAGAGTCTGTGAACATTTAGAAAGCAATGCCATAATCACAAAAAGTCAACATGGGTTTCAGAGAAACAAGTCATACCAGACTAATCTGATCTCTTTTTTATATATATATAAAATTACCAGCTTGGTAGATGAAGGGAACGCTGTGGACACTGCATACCTTGATTTCAGTAAGGCCTTTGACAAGGTTCCCCATGACATTCTTGCAAACAAGCTTGTAAAATGTGGGCTAGACAAGTTACCTGTTTGCAGTTTATTGTATCAGAAGAGATGAGTCATAAATAATAAAATACATGACAAGTTTTATTAAGAGGAAGTTAGTGAATAGAGTAGAATGAAAGTTTATAAGACAAGAAGTGGATATACTGGAAGACCATATCCCCTGATATGAACCTGCCAGAATTTTAAGATCCTCAGGGGAAGGCTTTCTCTCGATCCCGCCGTCATCCGAGGCTTACTTGGTGGCTGTTCTCACCCTCTGGAATACCCTTCCTCGGGAGACTAGGCTGGCCCCTCCCTGCTTTCCTTTCACCAGCAGGCAAAAACGTTTTTATTTCAGTAAGCTTTTAATTTGTAGCTGCAGACAGTCTGTAAGCACTTAGAAAGGAGTACTGTGATCACTAAAAGTGAACATGGATTTCTCAAAAACAAGTCATGCCAGACTAATCTTATCTCTTTTTTTGATAGAGTTACATACTTGGTAAATTAAGGGAATGCTGTGGGTGTAGTGTATCTTGATTTCAGTAAAGCCTTTGACAAAGTCCCCCATGATATTCTTGCAAAAAAGTAAAATGCGGGCTAGACAATGCAACTCTTAGGTGGATTTGTAATTGGTTGATGGGCAGAATCCAAAAGGAAAGTCACCAATGGCTCCTCTTCATCCTGGAGAGAAGTGACCAGTGGAGTGCCACAGGGTTCTGTCCGGGGCCCACTGCTGTTCAACATCTTTAACAATTACTTGGATGAGGGAATAATATTAAGCATGACTTACACCCCACTTCCAGAGACACCACTTCTAGAATTTTGGTTCATTGATATGACCTTCCACAAGGGCAAAAGCACATTGGTCTCAAGAGAAGACAGCTGAATGCCCTGCTTTGCCCTGGGAAGCCTAAGGCTAAAAGCCAAAAAGGACACATTTCCCAGGAAAGGGAGACAATGGTACCTTTGTATTTGTGATTTTGAAACTTCCTTTCCCATCCCCAAACTTTAAGACAGGTTGCTCAAGCTTTTAAAATCCAATCACTTTGGACATTAAGAAACACATTTAGCATTTTCCACCTTTTTGTCAAGACCAGGAAACTCATTGTACTATCCATGAAGGCTCAGGAAATCTATTGTTTCAACCCATGAAACATCCAATCCCCTCAGGTGTATTTGGAGGTATAAATATCACCCCCAAAATCTCCCTCAGTGTGCACAGTTCCAGGGGACTCTCTGTCCCTTTGTGTGGCCACCCAGATTCCTCCATCCACTCTGCCGGCTTGACTACAGGACAGGTTGTATCACCCCAACAAATCTTCATGCTACCCTTTAAGTTTTCCTACTGCTTTTCCTATAGCCTTTTGTGAATGCTTTTTCTGGGTAAATATGTGTGTATGGTGTTATCTTATTTTGAACTATTTAATAAAAACCATACTTAATTTTACATGTGTGTGTATTCCATCCAAACTAGTACTGGTAGACAAAGGTTTTCAAGATTCCCTTGTTACCCCCATTCATATAGCTAGAGTCGAGTTGCTGCTAATTTCCCCAACTTATTAGAAACTCGATATTTTCTTGGAATTTTCCAAGGCAGATGACACTAAATTAGGAGCGGTAGCTAATACCTCAGAGGACAGGGTCAGAATCCAAAATGACCTCAACAGATTAGAAAGCTGGGCCAATGCTGACAAAATGAATTTCTACAGGGAGAAATGTAGGATACTACACTTGGGCAGTAAAAATGAAATTCATTGATATAGGATGGGTGACACCTGGCTTGAGGGCAGGACATGTGAAAAGGATCTTAGTGGACCACAAGCTGAACATGAGTCAGCAGTCACATGCATCAGCTAAAAAAGCCAATGTGATGCAGCTGCTAAAAAAGCCAATGCAATTCTAGGCTGCATTAATAGGAGTATAGTGTCTAGATCAAGGGAAGTAATAGTGATACTGTATTCTGCTTTGGTCAGACCTCACCTGGAATACTGTGTCCAGTTCTGGGCACCACAATTCAGGAAGGATATTGGCAAGCTAGAATGTCCAGGAGGGCGACCAGGATGGTGGGAGCTCTGGAGGCCATGCCGTATAAGGAGCAGCTTAAGGAGTGGGGCATGTTTAGTCTGGAGAAGAGAAGATTGAGAGGGGACATGATAGCCAGGTTTAAATCTTTGAAGGGATGTCATACTGAGGATGGAGCAAGCTTGTTTTCTGCTGCTTCGGAGACTAGGACATGGAGCAATGGGTTCAAACTACAGGAAAAGAGATTCCACCTAAACATTAGGAAGAACTTCCTGACAGTAAGAGCTGTTCGGCAGTGGAATACACTGCCTCGTAGTGTGGTGGAGTGTCCTTCTTTGGAGGTGTTTAAACAGAGGCTGGATGGCTATCTGTGGGGAATGATTTGATTGTGTATTCCTGCGTGGCAGGGGGTTGGACTGGGTGGCCCTTGTGGTCTCTTCCAACTCTGTGATTCTATGATTCTGCTTCTAAATACTATTCTGGTGCTTGCTGAATATAGTGGTGTTTTAGGTGGTGTGGGATATGATCCCAGTCTCCATCGGATCTCCTCCTCCTGATCCTCTCTCCTTCCCACTCTTCTCTGTTGGCTCCCCCCCTCCCTCCTTTGCTTCCAAATACCATATGTAGAAACTAGACTATTTAAAAAATAAAACTCAAGTGCTCTAGCACAAGAAAAATACTTTTTAAAAAGACACTGTAGTACTATCTTGCTAGAGTAACGATAGAAAAACAGTAGAGAACACTAGAGGAAAAAAATAAAGAGCAACAAGTTCTTAACAGTAATTGCTGTTCGGAAGTGGAATACACTGTCTTGGAGTGTGGTGGAGTCTCCTTTTTTAGAGGTTTTTGAACAGAGGCTGGATGACCATCTGTCGGGAATTCTTTGATTGTGTATTCCAGCAGAGCAGGGGATTGGACTAGATGACCCTTGCAGTCTCTTCCAACTCTATGATTCTTTGATTCTATGTAATGGAAAAGGCATAAAAAAAAGTAGGAGAAAATACTGGTAAGAGAACTTAATAAAACTTATGCACTCTAGTGCAAGAGAGATGCTTCTTAAACATTTTCAGGCATACTATACTATACTAATAATATTTAGTTTTATTATTTATTTATTTATTTATTTCCCGCTCTTCAGCCACAAGGCTATCAGAGCGGCTTACAAATTGTTTTAAGCAATAGCAATTTACACACCTACACTGCATTAAGCAGTTTCCAATGTGTGTTAGCTAATTGCCCCCACAAGCTGGGTACTCATTTTATCGACCTACGAAAGGATGGAAGGCTGAGTGAACCTTGGAGCCCGCTGGAATCGAACTTGTAATGTGGTGACTTGCAGTACTGGCATTTAACCACTGCGCCACCAGGGCTCCCTACACAAAGACGGAGAGGGAGGGGAAAGGGCAAAAATTGTTTTCGCAGGTAGGAACTGGAAATTCTCAAATGGGGCACAAAAAGCATGAAAAGTTAATACAGTATTCACAACCCACAGAAGGCACCAGACAGAACAAAATGAACTGCAAGAGTAGATGTACAAATGGATTTGGAATTCAAAATGTACTGAAATGTACCAGACAGGGAAAAGTACTGCATTCAAGCTATGAGTAAAAGGTTGCCATAATTGATGGAAATTACTGGTAAATACACTGGGACAAGAGAAATGTTATTTGGTTCTCAGAAATAAAAACAATAAGTACAGGTTTGCTTCAGTCTGTGGGGAAATATAATATCCAAAGGGACAGCCATGGCTGTCTGTTGGAGCAAAAGCAACAGATTTCCTACAGCTCTTTAAAGGCTGACAGATGTATGAAGTATGTAGTATGAACATTTATGCACTATAAGCCCACTTCCAGTTCATGCAGGATTTCATTTAAGGAAAGAGACAGACAGACCGTACAGTACCTGTGTTGTGAGGTAATATTAAAGCCAGTAAGGTCAGAGACAAATTAAATATATTTGTCTTTAAGTAACACAAGACTCTTTTCCATCATAATATAGCACTTGAGAATATACAAAATAGTCACACAGGTTGTCTCAATTATTTTTACAATGACCCTTTAAAGCTATTTTCTGTGTAACTAGCATGGGGAGTTGGGATGAAACTGACATGTCCACCTTTTTAGTTTACTCTACCTTGTACACCCCACTGTTCCACAGATATGGAGATTGTCCTATGTGATTGAATACAGTCTTCTGCAGCATATGAAGATTTGTGGATTAGGATGCTAATCAACATTGATGTTCAAAGAGGATGTTCCCAATTGCCTGCTAAAGCAAAACACAACAGTATCTCTTTCTGAACTTGTGTCTTTCCCACATCAGATTTTGATCATGGGGCGGTTGGAATGCTGTCACCCTTACAAGTCAATTGTGAGTCAGGAAGGGTTCTCTGGCATGAAGCAGTCAACCCTCCCAGGATTTTGTTTTGTTGCAGAGAGGAAAGCTCAACCTCCATGATTATCCTATCTTTCACAATCAGCTCCTTTGGGTGTTGT
The DNA here is from genome assembly GCA_030847615.1 of Gambelia wislizenii. NCBI lineage: Eukaryota > Metazoa > Chordata > Lepidosauria > Squamata > Crotaphytidae > Gambelia > Gambelia wislizenii. Next base: position 17,866,801 of record JAUMIR010000001.1, on the reverse strand, counting down.
ACATTACCACCACACACACACATACACACACGACTCACATTCATAGCCATGGTGCCTTGTGATGTGATGGGAGAGGCACTATTTTAAGCAAGGACCTCCCAAGTTCATACGGATTTTGAGCTCCAACCATTGTTGGTGTTGCATCTCAATAACATCAGAGGCTGCGGTTATAAGTACTCAAATTCCTGAGTCCTGATATTTGCTGGCAATCTAACTCAGCCAAAACTACAAGGTCTAGCAAATTCCTTACATGCCTGGAAGACAATTTCATGGTCCAAAAGGTGGAAGAGGCAACAAGGGGGTCAGCTATTTTAGATCTGATCCTAATCAACAGAGATGACCTGGTTAATGGGGTGCAAGTGGTGGGATTCTTAGGTGAGAGTGATCATGTTCTCCTGGAGTTTGTTATACAATGGAAAGGAGAAGCCAGGCATAGTCAGACACGCATTCTTGACTTTAGGAGAGCTGATTTCAATAAACTCAGGGAAATACTGGGGGTGATCCCATGGTCAGGAATACTAAAAGAGAAGAGACCTCAAGACAGATGGGACTTTCTCAAAAAGGAGATACTGAAGGCACAATTTCAAACAGTACCATTGAGGAAGAAAAATGGGAGGTGTCTCAAGAAACCAGGATGGATGACTAAAGAACTTTCAATGGAGCTAAGTTTTAAATGGAACATGTATAGGAAATGGAAAGTGGGGGAAATCACCAAAGAAGAATTCAAACAGATAGCGAACACGTGTAGGAGTAAAATCAGAAAAGCTAAAGCGCAGAATGAGCTCAGGCTTGCTAGGGAGGTTAAGAACAATAAAAAGGGTTTTTTTGGGTATGTCCGCAGCAAAAGGAGGAAGAAGGAAATGATAGGGCCGCTACGTGGAGAAGATGGCAAAATGCTAACAGGGGACAGAGAAAAGGCAGAATTACTCAACACCTTCTTTGCCTCAGTGTTTTCAGAAAAGGAAAAGGAGGACCTGGGGATAATGGAACAGAGGACACAATAGGGGAAATCCAGCTCAAAATAAGTAAAGAGGTAGTACAGGAATACCTTCTTAATCTAAATGAATTTAAATCTCCAGGACCAGATGAACTACATCCAAGAGTATTAAAAGAGCTGGCAAATATAATCTCAGAGCCATTGGCAATAATCTTTGAGAACTCCTGGAGAACAGGAGAAATCCCAGCAGACTGGAGGAGGGCTAACGTAGTTCCCATCTTCAAAAAGGGGAAAAAAGAGGATCCCAACAATTATCGTCCAGTTAGTCTGACATCAATACCAGAGAAGATTATAGAGCAGATCCTTAAACAGAGAGTCTGTGAACATTTAGAAGGCAATGCCATAATCACAAAAACTCAACATGGGTTTCAGAGAAACAAGTCATGCCAGACTAATCTGATCTCTTTTTTTGATAAAGTTACCAGCTTGGTAGATGAAGGGAATGCTGTGGACATTGCATACCTTGATTTCAGTAAGGCCTTTGACAAGGTTCCCCATGACATTCTTGCAAACAAGCTTGTAAAATGTGGGCTAGACAAGTTAACTGTTCAATGGATTTGTAATTGGTTGACTGGCCGAACCCAAAGGGTGCTCAGCAGTGGCTCCTTTTCGTCTTGGAAAGATGTGACCAGCGGGGTGCCACAGGGTTCTGTCCTGGGCCCAGTGCTATTCAACATCTTTATCAATGACTTGGATGAGGGAATTAGGGGCATACTTATCAAATTTGCAGATGACACCAAATTAGGAGGAGTAGCTAATACCCTAGAGGACAGGATCAAAATTCAGAATGACCTGGATAGACTGGAGAGCTGGGCCAAAGCTAACAAAATGAAATTCAATACGGAGAAATGTAAAGTACTGAATTTAGGGCGGAAAAATGAAATGCATAAATATAGGATGGGAGAGACCAGGCTGAATGAGACTACGTGCGAAAGGGATCTAGGAGTCCTAGTAGACCACAAATTGAACATGAGCCAACAGTGTGATGCGGCAGCTAAAAAGGCCAATGCGATTTTGGGCTGTATCAATAGAAGTATAGTGTCTAGATCAAGGGAAGTAATAGTGCCACTCTATTCTGCCTTGGTCAGACCTCACTTAGAATACTGTGTCCAGTTCTGGGCACCACAATTCAAAAAGGATATTGAGAAATTGGAGCGTGTCCAGAGAAGGGCAACTAAAATGGTGAAAGGTCTGGAAACGATGCCTTATGAGGAGAGACTTAGGGAGCTGGGTATGTTTAGCCTGGAAAAAAGACGGTTAAGAGGCGATATGATAGCCCTGTTTAAGTATTTGAAGGGATGTCACGCTGAGGATGGAGCAAGCTTGTTTTCTGCTGCTCCAGAGACTGGAACACGGAGCAATGGGTGTAAGCTCCAGGAACAGAGATTCCACCTCAACATGAGGAGGAACTTTTTGACAGTAAGAGCTGTTCGGCAGTGGAACACACTCCCTCGGAGCGTGGTGGGGTCTCCTTCCTTGGAGGTCTTTAAACAGAGGCTGGATTGCCATTTGTCGGGTATGCTTTGATCAAGATTTCCTGCGTGGCAGGGGGGTTGGACTGGATGGCCCTCGTGGTCTCTTCCAACTCTGCAATTCTATGATTCTATGATTCTATGATTCTATTATCGAGCATCAGAAGATATGACTGTAGTGAGAAGTGAAAATGCAACCCATGAAAAAATATTTTAAATTAGAAGGATGTATCAGTTGTGATTAGTCTGAGTCTGCTGTGTGGCCTGAATATTATGTTTAATTTTTTCTCTTCAAGCTGTCCCCCAGCATTTTCTTTGAAGTTATGGGACTCCTGGTTGCCTTAAGGTAACTGTTCTCTCACATGGTTTATTTATACATAATAGCACACTGGTATATTCTGCCCATTTGCTTCTACAGTTGTCCCTTCATATTCGCTAGGGTTTGGTTCTAGGACCCCCTATGCCTGATGAAGAAGCCAGTAAAGCTTAAAAACCTTGCATAATGTATTTTATGCTTTGGAGCTGGCCCAAAAAAAGGCATTGCTACTTCTGGAGTTTGTATCTGGAGACATGCAAGACCAACATGTCTACCTCTGAATATTTTTCTCACAATAGCTAATTATTAACTAACAATGCGCTGTTGGTTTGAAAAGATCTGCTGCCTGAACTGGCTAACTCGGTCTTCCTAATGGTTTTGGGCCAGTCCTTAAGAAGAAGAAAATACATTAGTAATGCAGCCTTGTATTAAATACTTGCCTAGTAGCTATAGGCAACAAGGAAATGCATGCAGGTGGGTGCACAGAATACTTTCAGCCCTATCTTGATTATATTTGTTCTGTCTAATGATCTGAAATAAAAGCTCCATTAAAACCAATTCCATGCATGCTTATGGGTGCTGTGCATCTTGACTTGGATGGTAGGCATCATTTGGTCTTTTGCCTCAGGCAGCAAATTCTACTGGGCCCCTCCCCAAAGGGAAATGCCCTTTGCTCATTAATGTATAATCTAAAAGGATGTTTGTGTTATTAGTACCAGCTTAGTGAATGACCAATATTAGTAATGTTAGTACAGTCATCCCTTCACATTCGCAGGGGTTAGGGGCAGACAACCCCCCCGCGAATGTGAAAAAAACGTGAATAAGAAATGAGCCTGCTGGCGAGCAGTTTTCCACCCCACTCCCTTCCCAAGGCAGCGAGGAGCCTCCTGAAAAGCCCCTGGATGCCTTGGGAAGGGAGTGGGGTGTAACGCGAGTGCACCAGCTGGGTCTTAGCCCCCCTTCCCAAGGCAGTGAGGAGCCTCCTGAGAAGCCCCTGGCTGCCTTGGGAAGGGAGTGGGGTGTTGAGCAGCTGGGGGAGGAGGGGAGGCGCAGGCAGCTTTTCGCAAATTATCAAAACCGCGAATGTGGAGGGGCAACTGTACTTTCAACAATTAATTTTCCTCTGAACTCAATGTTTATAATCCCACAGCAAACTGTATATATGCCAGAAATTCTAGTTTATGCTTCACACATCTTGTGAAGTGGGCTTTTGCCCACAAAACTTCTAAGAAATGTTGTAGCTTTTATGGTGCCTTATTATTGTTGTTTTTTATTTTGGGTTATCTTGCTGCAACAGGTCACCCCTTTGGAATATTTTTGTCAGTGGCTTCACTACAAGTGTTAAGAACTTAGCAATATAGTGTACAAGATCATTATTTTACAAAGAGAGCTCTGCTCGATGAAATTGTAAGATTCAACTGAGCTGTTATCCTGGAAACTAAAGATCTGTTATTCTAAATTATGAATGTCCGAAACAAATTACCTTTCTGTTTCAACTACTTAGCTTATTTCATTTACTACAGCATTGTTAATTGTGACTTACATGTGCACTTGCAGTTGTGTTGTTTGTAATGTTTGCTCACAACTTTTGTTATTGCTTCCTATTTAAATGTGGTGATATTTTGGATAGGCTATCCTTCATTCAGCACTGACATACCATCTCTTGCAGAATGCTATTAAACATATATGTACACTCAAAGGTGTGCATACATGCACACGCATACAGGCACACCAATTTAGAAATGGCATTGTTGATCCAACAAATTGTCAAGAATTGGTAGCTAGTGTTATTATTGCAAGGATAAAATTAGATTACAGATGGAAGAGCAATGAATGTAAGATTGGCAACTGGCTAAATTGTGGATGAAATACATATGAATACAATTAAGCAATATGCATATGGTAAGATTCAGAGAGGAATAAGTATAGATGGAAAGGCAGCAGGCCAGCTACAGGAAGCATGGATCATTCCACCAATATCCAATGGGGATCAGTGGGGGCTTAGTGGATGTTAAGAGAGGGTTCAGGGCTGCATGTGGTCCATGGACCACACAAAGGGGATTGGAGAGGCATACAGTTCTTGGTGTAGAGAGGAAGTGGCCTCATAAAATCAAGTGTCAAACATGAAGCTGAACAGTGGAAGATTTAGGATACCTTAAAGGAAATATTTTTCCACACTCTCTCTCTCTGGCTTTTCTTCCCAAAACGAAGATTCAGGAAGGACTCATCCCACTCTATAGTAAAACCAATTTGCTACTGTAAGATGTGGCGATGGCCACCAATTTGGATGGTTTTAAAAGAGAATGAAACACATTCATGGGGAATAAAGGCTATAAACGGTTGCTAGGCATGGTAATAGCTATATTGTTGTTTGTGTGCCTTCTATTGTGACTCTAAGGCAAACCTGTCACAGGGTTTTCTGAGGCTGAGAATGTGTGAGTTGCCCAAGGTCATTCCAGTGGGTTTTCATGGCCAAGTGGGGATTCCAACCCTGGTCTCCAGAGTCCTAGTTAAACACTCTAGCGGCTAGCCACTACACTATACTGGCGCCTTGATAGCTATATACAGTCTCTCTCTCTCTCTCTCTCTCTCTCTCTCTCTCTCTGGCTTTTCTTCGCAAACGAAGATTCAAGAAGGACTCATCCTGTGCTTTCTGCAAGCACGCTGATGACTGAAAAGGCCAATCCGAGATAAACAAGTCCGGTTACAGAAAGCACAGCAGAGGGTCTCCCCACTACACTATACTGGCGCCTTGATAGCTATATACAGTATTACTTCCATTACCAGAGACAGCAAGTGTTTCAGTGCTTGCTGGGGAGGGTGTTCCTGTCAGGCCCGGTCAATCCTCAGAACCTGTCAGCTAGTAAATTAAGAACTGGCCCATACTGTGTGCTTCTAAGGACAACCAGAATAGCTCATGGGAATTTTCCTGTTTTGCATTTACTGCTCATTATGTAAATTTGTTCCTTAAAGGTTGGTCAAGCAGGTCATCTAATTAAAGCCGGATGCATGCCTATATAAAAGGACATAGTCATTATAAGGTAACCATGTTAATCTTTTAAAAATGTGACAAGAGGGAAGTAAAAATAAATAAATAAATAAATTCACAGTGTTTAAGGTTAGCAGGAGTGATATAATAAAAGAAAGGAAGGGGGAAAAGAAAAAATGTGACAGCACCTTTCAGACAAACTGGTTTTTATTTTCTCATGAGCTTATATAGCTATGAACCCACTTCTTCAAATGCAGTACAGAGTGATTTGTATTGCAATCAGTAAAGAGCTGTATGTCATTGTGGAAGGGAAACAAAGATTGCCAAGGAGGTGGGACAAAGCAGGAAGTGGTTTGAGATACAAACTAGATTAGAACAAAGGACAAATTAAAGAAGAACTAGGATTGTGTTGAGGTTCATGTTATAAAACAGCCACGTGGTTCTATCTCTAATAAAGGAAGAATGACCAAAAAAACCCCAAACAATCAAACCCTGGACAATAATCAGCCCACCATCATCCATGCAAGAACAGTTTATCAGAATAAAGCTACCACAGTTTTCTTTAGTAAAGTATAAAAAGTAGTTGCAGTCAACACCCTTTTATATATATATATATATATATATATATATATACACATAAAGTAACGCAGGCTTAGTTTAAAAAAAAAGAAAGACATTATAGATTTTCCTTGGTTTTTTTCCCGGCTGTGAGGCCGTGTTCTGGAATAATTTCTTTCTGATGTTTTGCCTGCATCAGTGGCTGGCATCCTCAGAGAAAGAAACAGAGAAAGACATTAGTTTTTCAGTCCATAATTTCAACTTCTGGACTGGAAATTGACTATTGCTCCAGAGCCCAAATGCACAAGGAAAGAGCAAACAAGAAGGAGGAAATGTAGGGCGAAAGCAGTGAAACAAACAGGAAACAACACTGCAACAAACTGTATAATCTGCCTACGGCTTGCAAGTGCTAAAGTACGTGCAGTGCTATTCCCTAATGCAAGGTTGCAAATCTCTAATAGACTGGGGCAAAATTGGCACAAGAGTTCACTCAACGCTCATCACTTCTGGCCTGACGGATACTTGAGTGGCTGTAGCTGTGCTGTTTTCAGCACCACTGCCTGAGCCCATCCAGCACCCAGTAAATTTGCAATCTATCAAGAAGACAGTAGGAGGAGAGTGCAGGAGGACACCTTTTCAGAAACCCATCAAAACTGGTGCCAGCTCTGTAGAGTAGCAAAGTAAAGCTCAAAAGGTAGGGTTAGTTTAGTGCAGTGGTGGGCAAAGTGTGGGCTACAGCCGCATGGGACTCCCAGGATTGTTTTTATAGCCCCCAGGGATCAGAAAAAATATTTTGCTTCAGAATGCCTCGAAATGATCTCTAGGGTGTGTGGAAAGCATTTCCACCATGTTTGGAGCCCCCCTGGTTCCCCCGCCCCGATCAAAGAAACATTTTGTGAATTTTAAAAAATGATCCCAAAATGTCCTCTAAGGGGCATGGGAAGCATTTCTGCCACATTTTGAGGGCCCCATGGACCAGTTTAGGCCCCAGAGAAGCCTTCTTTTTGAATCAGGAATTGAGTTGCTCTCACTTCCCGTTGTTAAAAAAAAGGGCATCTCTTGAGCCTAAAATGGCCCACAAAGGTGGAAGAACATGGTGAAAATGCCCCCTATGCTTTCTAAAGGGCATCTGGGGACAGCCCCCCTTTTTGTTTTGTTTTTGTTTGCAGAGGTGATTGTGATGTGGATATATGGCCCTCCAAGGTCTTCTGGGGGACTAGTGCAACCTCGCTGGATGGGAAGAATGTTCTCCGTGACTGAGTCATGGAGAATACCCCTCCCGCTCAGCGAGGCTCTCCCCCCTGTGCAATCTCGCTGGATGGGAGGGGTGTTCTCTGTGACTGAGTCATGGAGAATACCCCTCCCACTCAGCGAGGCTCTCCCCCCCCGTGCAACCTCGCTGGATAGGAAGGATGTTCTCCATGACTGAGTCACGGAGAATACCCCTCCCACCCAGCGAGGCTCTCCTCCCCCGTGCAACCTTGCTGGATGGGAAGGATGTTCTCCATGACTGAGTCACGGAGAATACCCCTCCCGCCCAGCGAGGCTCCCCCCCGTGCATCCTTGCTGGATGGGAGGGGTGTTCTCCATGACTGAGTCATGGAGAATACCCCTCCCGCCCAGTGACGCTCTCCCCCCTGTGCAATCTCACTGGATGGGAGGGGTGTTCTCTGTGACTGAGTCATGGAGAATACCCCTCCCACTCAGCGAGGCTCTCCCCCCTGTGCAATCTCGCTGGATGGGAGGGGTGTTCTCTGTGACTGAGTCATGGAGAATACCCCTCCCGCCCAGTGAGGCTCTCCCCCCTGTGCAATCTCGCTGGATGGGAGGGGTGTTCTCTGTGACTGAGTCATGGAGAATACCCCTCCTGTTCAGCAAGGCTCTCCTCCCCATGCAACCTTGCTGGATGGGAGGGGTGTTCTCTGTGGCTGAGTCACAGAGAATACCCCTCCCGCTCAGTGAGGCTCTCCTCCCCATGCAACCTTGCTGGATGGGAGGGGTGTTCTCTGTGACTGAGTCACAGAGAATACCCCTCCCGCTCAGTGAGGCTCTCCTCCCCCATGGGACCTTGCTGGATGGGAAGGATGTTCTCCATGACTGAGTCACAGAGAATACCCCTCCCACCCAGTGAGGCTCTTCCCCCCCTGCAACCTTGCTGGATGGGAGGGGTGTTCTCCGTGACTGAGTCACAGAGAATACCTCTCCCGCTCAGTGAGCCCCCCCCCCCCGTGCAACCTTGCTGGATGGGAAGGATGTTCTCCATGACTGAGTCACGGAGAATACCCCTCCCGCCCAGCGAGGCTCTCCCCCCCCCATGCAACCTTGCTGGATGGAAGGGGTGTTCTCTGTGACTGAGTCACGGAGAATACCCCTCCCACCCAGCGAGGCTCCCCCTGGCTTCCCGAGGGGCTCTGGGGCTTCGAAGCCCTGGAGCCACCTTGGAAATGCAGGGGAAGGCAGCAGACAGGCTGGTGGGAGGGAGTCTGCGTGGCCTCTCCCCGGCCTTCCCGAGGGATTCCGGGGCTTCGAAGCTCCAGAGCCACTTCAGAAAGGCCGGGGAAGGCGGCGGGCAGGCGGGAGTCTGCCCGGCCTCTCCCCGGCTTTCCTGAGGAGCTCCGGGGCTTTGAAGCCCCGGAGCTGCCTTGGAAAGGCCGGGGAAGGCAGCGGGCGGACGCGCTGGCAGGAGTCTGCCTGGCCTCTCCCCAGCCTTCCCGAGGGGCTCCGGGGCTTCGAAGCTCCGGAGCCACTTCAGAAAGGCCAGGGAAGGTGGCGGGCGGGCAGGCGGGAGTCTGCCCGGCCTCTCCCCGGCCTTCCCGAGGGCTCCGGGGCTTCAAAGCCCCAGATCCGTCTCGGAAAGGCCAGGGAAGGCGGCAGGCGGGTGCGCTGGCGGGAGTCTGCCCGGCCTCTCCCCGGCCTTCCTGAGTGGCTCTGGGGCTTTGAAGCCCCGGAACCACCTTGGAAAGGTTGGGGAAGGCAGCGGGCGGGCGCGCTGGTGGGAGTCTGCCCGGCCTCGGAAAGGCCAGAGAAGGCAGTGGGTGAGCAGACTGGCGGGCAGGTGGGAGGGTGTCTGCCCGGCTTCTCCCCACCTTCCCGAGGGGCTCCGGGGCTTCAAAGCCCCAGAGCCACCTCAGAAATGCCGGGGAAGGCAGCACCTGGGAGTCAATTGTGCTGCCCAGCTCCATTTCTTTGGCATCCTTGTTATTTTGTCATTATGTGTCTCTGCTGTAGCACCGCAGCAGCCAACACAAGTGCAGTTGTGCAGAGAGGAGTGAGCATGGGACAGACCTGACTGCTGAGTGTCCCCAATAGGGTCAGCTACTGAAACATCTGCTCCATAGATGGCTAGGCCCCCAGCTCTCCTTGCTTACTGCTGCACTGTGCGGTGGGGATAAAAGGAAAGACAGCCAGAGAATTCTCAAGGCATCATTGATTGTCCAAGAAAGAATTGTTGCAAGTCTGCTGTTCCCTTTTCTTTTTCTTTTTCTTTTCATATGAGAAATCATTTCTCACCAAAGCCGGTCCTACCTTTAGACAGGTTGAGGCAGCTGCTTCACACAGCTGATTTGGGGTGTCAAAAAAGGGGAGCAAATTTGTGGTTATTTGTTTTTATTAGAGTATTTATATCTCTCTCTTCAGCCACAAAGACTTTCAGAGCGGCTTACAAATTGTTTAGCAATAGCCGCCTCGGAAAGGCTGGGGAAGGCAGCAGGCGGGTGGGAGTCTGCCCGTCCTCTCCCCAGCCTTCCTGAGGGGGCTCCGGGCTTCAGCAACAAAAAAGTCACTAATAGGCAGGTTAGTTAAAGAATTCCCCCTCCTCCTCACTTATCTCAGTTCACGGCATCCCACACAAGCTAAATAATATCAAGATCAACAAAAGAAACCGACTGACAGATGAACAAAGAAGTCAATAAGCAGGTAAGTTAAATTATTAGTTTTTGGTTTATTAAATACAATTATATATAACCATTATACATTTATGTTATTTAAACAGTAAATATCACGAAATAATGTTTTTTCCTCTAAGTGACACACCACCCGAGTTATGCTCAGTTTTTTTGGTGAATTTTAACACACCAAGCTCAAAAGGTTGCCCATCACTGGTCTAAACAGAGCTTGAAATAACTAGCAAAGGTTTTTAAACCAATTGTTGTGCTAAGGAAATAAGAATTATTTATACCAGACGTTTGCAGCTTGTAGGATTCAGGTGGTTTTATTGAAAGTAAACTAAAAGACCTATGTGAAGTTGAAGGCTTTCACGGCTGGCATCCATTGGTTTTTCCATGGTTTTTTTCCAGGCTGTGAGGCTGTGTTCTGGAAGAGTTTATTCTTGACGTTTTCCTGCATCTGAGATGCCAGCTACAGATGCAGGCAAAATGTCAGGAATAAACTCTTCTAGAACATGGCCTCACAGCCTAGGAAAAAAACCCACAGAAAACCAAAAGAGTACCATGTCTGCAAAGAAAGTAAAGGGTTGCTTTGAAGCTGCAACTCTAATGGTAATGAACTACTTTTGGGAGCTCCGGAGATGTACTTTCTAAAAGTAACTAGAATCTAGACTAGGGTGGGAATCATGTTACCCTCTAGATGTCATTGTACTGCAGTGTCCAGCTATTCACTATTAATTGGCTTGTCAACTAATGAATGACATTTAATGGCATATAAATCGTTGTTGTTGCCCTTCAAGTCATTTTTGACTTATGGTGACCCTAAGGCTTTCTTGGCAAGATTTGTTCAGAGGGGGTTTGTCTTTGCCTCCCTCTGAGGTGCAGGGAGTGTGACTTGCCCAAGGTCTCCCAGTGGGTTTCCATGGCCAAGCTGGGATTTGAACTCCAGTCTCCAAAGTTGTACTCCAGTGCTCAAATCACTATACTGTGCTGGCTGGCTGTATAAATCATGCACATAAACCAAAATGCCATAAGATTTTTAAAGAAATTATCACTCTTATATTAAATGCACTGGCAAGAAGTAAATACAACAATGTAAATCTAGTCTATGTAAATCTAGACTAATCCTCATGTGAATCTAATCAGCACATACAGTCAAGAGGCGGCTGTTCTCAGAGGTTTTGTAAAGCTCTAAGCATCCTGAGAATCTGTCAGTCCCTGACAGTAAAGAGGAATAAAAACAACAAACCCAAATTAATTGTTTTGGCTAAAGGAAAAGTACAGCAAAGGTCTCTGAAGTATTGTTATCTGACACTGCATGGTCATTCATGTTAGATTTTTCATGCAACTGGAAAACAGCTGATTGTTTTAATGTCCTTGGCATTGTAGTGCATAGCTAGTCATGCAATTTCTTGCTCGGCTGCAAATGTTGCAAATTCTTTATTCAGCCTGTGCCATCAAAATGCTTGATTCCCATTCCTTTGAAATAATTTTTGGCATCTGTTGTTGCCTTTTGCCTGGTGCTCCAAAGAGATAAAAATGTGGGGTAAAAATGTACCATTCAGCAGTATAAAGGAGAGTGGTGTGTGACTGAGCACTCATGAGCAGTGATCTCTGAAAATCCTTTCAGCTTCTCTTGTACTCACACTGCCTATTTAACACCAATCCTGTTTTCCAAGTGAGGACCCAAGGCTGTTTTTACAGCCCTTGATTCCTCTATGCAGATTATTTTGTAGCCAAAAGGAAGGGTGGACAAGTTTTCGTAAAAGCCTCCAGGAGCTGCAATTTTAAATAAATTGAAGAGGGCCCCTGTAATGTTTTATTTTTTGTTAAAAGCTGATTTACAAAACCATAACTGCATTTTTGTTTTGGGGTTGTTTTTGTTTGCTTGTTTTTTATTTTTGGCTCTCTGTGCAGCCCTTTGGAGGTTCAGGAGCAGCGTTAAGAATCAAGACTCCTGGGAATGATAGTTTTGCCTGAGTGCCAAGTACTTGTCGTTAGCAATCCTTAATGCCTTAATAGAACTATCATTCTTAGTAAAAGTAAAAAACCCAAACCAAACCAGAATTATCATTCTCCAGGTTCCTTGTGAAAACAGAATGACTGTTTTAATTTAGTTTTATTCAGTGATGTCGATGTGCCAACCAATCTATATATATAATTCTTTTGGGTATGTTGCTGTTTCCAGTGTGCTGATTGGCTGCTTAGGAAACTGTTGGGCAGCCAGTCAGCACACTGGAGGCAGGAACATGTGGAGTTTTACCTCCTGTGTAAACATGGCCACAATGAGTAAGTAGAAGGGTGTGTGGGGGAGATGGTGGTGGTGGGGGCTCGGGGAGGGTGGCAGGGAGCAGCGAGGGCCACGGTGGGGAGGTGAGGTGCCATGTGGGTGGGAGGGAAGCGGTGGGGGTGAGGAGGTAGTGGTGTGTGTGTGTGTGTGTGCATGCGTGCATGTGGGGGGGTTGGAGAGGGCCACAGGGGAGAGGGAGGCAGTGGGGTGGGGTGGGGAGGGGGCTCGGGGAGGGCTGCTGGAGTGGGGAGGAGGCAGCGTGCACCCCTGTGTGTGTGTGTGTGTGTGTGTGCACACACGCAGGGGGCTTGGGGAGGGCAGCAGGGGGAACGGTGTATGCTACACAGGGTATATAGCTAGTTTTACTTAATTCTATTATTCAAAAGTACTTATTTCTACCAGTTGCTATCATTAATGTAACATTTGGTCATGCATTTCAAGGGAAACCTAATCTTGGGGTGAAGTGTGGGGAAGAGGTTAGTGCTGGAATTGCATTCTCATGCTGAGCCTATCCCTGAAATCTACTGAGAAGTGTTCTATTATCATTGTTATTGTTTATTTATATAGTGCCGTCGATGTACATGGTGCTTTACAATAAAACAGCCAAAAACAGTGGGTCCAGCCAAATTTGTACAAAATACATATAATCAAAATATATGTATATCACAATATACAAAATTATAAAATAACATTAAACTAAAATTTCAAAAGCTTTGGAAAAAAAGAAAGTTCTGGAAGTATTTGTATCTGGCCAAACCCTAAAACACACCCAGAGTACACCCACTAATAGTCACCTGGTAAAAAAAACCCAGGATACATCCAAAATGGTTATTCACATACACACACACCAAAATCAGTGTTGTGACTGCAGTTATTAGTGGATTATTGTGGGAAGGGTAAATATGGAAGTAAGCCTAGAGACAAATGGAAATACAACCACCTCATGCGAAAAGCACCCCCGAGGTCAATGGCATCCAACCACTATTTCATTGCAAAACCTGAGTGTGAAAGAGCTCTAATTTTTCATCACAACAGCAATGTGGTGTGTACTTTACCAGTTGGTAAGAGTAACAGAATGACTTGAGCAAATAGCACATAGTTATTCTATATTGCTGATTTGCTCTATCAGTTACTGTAACAAGCAATTTCATGGTTTATCCACTTGTAGGTTGATGAGATTTTATATTAAAATATAATTTAACACACACACACACACACACACACATATATATAACGCAGAGTACTTCCAGCTTAGGCTAGTTCTTTTTTAAAAATGAGGGCTGGCAGAGCAAGAAGAGTGTTCATTCCTCCTCTGCTTGCACGTTGTATGTCTGTACTGGTTGCAGAAGGAGAAGTTTTTCTCTTCATTGTCTAGAACAGACACGAAGCAGGCTGGTGAAGGTAGGTGAGTGATCCATCCTTATTCCACTAGCCTACTTGCTCTGATAACTTGAAACTCCATGTGTCTACTTGCATTGAATTCTTGGTTGCTTATGGCCACTATATGGGTTATCAAATATGAAACTGGACTAGAACTGGGAGACCCATGTTCAAAATCCACATTGAGCCATGAAGTTTACTCAGTGAACTTTCACTAGCCATCCACTCTGTCTGTCACTCAGCCTAATCTAATTCACAGGGTTGTGAAGAGAAAATGGGGAACTAAGGCAGAGAGGATGATGCATGCTGCCCTGATAAAGGATTAACAAAAGGCCTATAGAACACTGGGGGAAGCTCTTTGGGCTTATCTATGTGGGCTAAATACCCTGGCTTGCCACCGTTCCAGACCTGTGCAGTCCATATGATGCAGGGCTTTTGTCCTGATCTGCCTCTGGAGGAAATACAAAGCTGGAATGAGGGCAAGTCAGGATAAAGCCCTTTACAGCATTGTAAAATAATACTTGGTTTACCCCATTATTGCTGGGATGGAACAGATCAGGCCCCGCATGTCCATGAGAACCCATCTTGTCACACCATTCATTGATGCCGCCGCCAGCTCCCTGGCTCACCCAGAAGCCAGGAAAGGGGTCCTCAGCATGTTATCAAGGCTGATCACATGCAGGGGGTCTTCAGTCAAATGTTGCGGGGCCCCTTCCTGGCTTCTGAGTCAGCAGCAAAAATGGCAGTGCTGACTGCAGTGATGAGCTAGCGTTCTGTTAGGACTCTGATCTGTTTTGTTTAGGTAAAGGACAGAATGGGCCAGATCTGGAGCCAGGATACGTTGGTGGGGAGCCTTTTATGTTTCCTAGCCCACCCATTATTGCTGCCATTTCTTTATTCTTGTTGCAGCTCATGCCAGTTATTTTTTGGTCATCCACAGTGACTTTCTCCTTTTCCCTTCATTTGTTGGTTTAGGTAGAAATATATATCCTGTCTCTCCAGTGCTGATGTGTTCCTCAAAGTAGCTCACAATATATTCAAACTTTTTAGAGCACAAGCTGTTCCACAATATGGATGCATCCACCAAGGAAAGTCCTGTCTCTTGTTTTCATGAACTGTGCATCCCCTCTAGGTCTTTCTCTTTTTTTTTTCTTCCTCTGGCTTTGTTTCTGCTTATTCAAAAGCCAGTGCACTAATTTTGTTGTTGCTGTTGCTTTGCTTTGCTTTCTGTCCGTTCTTGATTGGCCTTTCCTGGATATGGGCTGTATTCACTGATGTGTTAATTTTACAAAGAGTACAGTAGACCCAGGGAATCCCAAAGCAGTTAATTACTCACTGAGCCTAAGGAGCTTAGGACAAACTGTAGTGAGATTTGATTGACATTTTCATGCTATGGGCATTTAATTACTGCATATAATTTTGCAGTTCATCACTGCCACCAGTTTTTAAGGCTGATCTTTAAAAAAAGATTGGTGGAACTATTCTCAAATGTGCACATTTGGGAACACTTTTAATTCAGATTTCAGTATGCTTTAATTGCTGCAGTTCCAAAATTGCTAAAGCCAGGAGGAGGGGGAGGGAACCCTAACAACAGACCATTGGAGTATTGAGGATTGTGCACAGACTAGGTTCATGCCACTCATTTGTAGAGGAAGGCACATCAGCAGTGATAAGATCCCAGAGTGCAAAGAAATATTGACTTATACCAAGTCACAAATATTTAACAATCATAGAAGACAGGTACAGAGAAGATCTCTCTCTCTGGCTTGTCTTCGCAAACGAAGATTCAGGAAGGACTCATCCCGCGCTTTCTGCAAGTGTGCTGATGACTAAAAAGGCCAATCCGAGATAAACAAGTCCGGTTGCAAAAAGCACAGCAGAAGATCTCCTTGGGTGATGTTTTTGGGTTATGATTCTTTCTGCGTTGTCGTTTCTCTTCAAGACTTGTTCTGCGTGAGTTCTCAAATAAGGCTGCAGCATTGTGGATAGTGTGTCGCCATGCCTCCCGATGCGAGACCAGGGTGGACCACTGTTGTTGATCAATTTGGCCGAGCCTGAGATGTTGTTTCAGGGAGTCTTTGTATTGCTTTTTTGGGAGCGCCCCTCTTACGCTGACCCGTGGCAAGTTCACCGTAGAGTAGTATTTTTGGGAGGCGATGGTCCTCCATCCTAGAAATGTGCCCTGCCCAGCGCAGCTGCGTTCTCAATATCATGGCCTCAATACTGGTGATCCCTGCTTGCTCAAGGACAGCAACATTTGTCACATAGTAAGTCCAGTGTATATTTAGGATTGTGCGTAGACAGCGCTGATGAAAGCGCTCGAGGAGTCGTAGGTGGTGGCGATAGGTGACCCATGTTTCAGATCCATAAAGGAGGATAGACAGTACAATGGCTCTATACACACTGATTTTTGTGCTTTGCCTCAGGTGTTTATTGCTCCAGACTCTTTTGTGAAGTCTTCCAAATGCACTATATGCCTTTGTTAATCTGTGATCGATCTCTTTGTCAATCTTGGCATCTGAGGAGATGATCCTTCCCAGGTAGGTGAACTGCTACAGACCTTTTCTACTTACAGTGTCGAAGGCTTTGGTGAGGTTGACAAATGTTACATAGAGACCCTTTGATTTCAGTAAGGCCTTTGACAAGGTTCCCCATGACATTCTTGCAAACAAGCTTGTAAAATGTGGGCTAGACAAGTTAACTGTTCAATGGATTTGTAATGGTTGACTGGCCGAACCCAAAGGGTGCTCAGCAGTGGCTCCTCTTCGTCTTGGAAAGATGTGACCAGTGGGGTGCCACAAGGTTCTGTCCTGGGCCCAGTGCTATTCAACATCTTTATCAATGACTTGGATGAGGGAATTAGGGGCATACTTATCAAATTTGCAGATGACACCAAATTAGGAGGAGTAGCTAATACCCTAGAGGACAGGATCAAAATTCAGAATGACCTGGATAGACTGGAGAGCTGGGCCAAAGCTAACAAAATGAAATTCAATACGGAGAAATGTAAAGTACTGCATTTAGGGCTGAAAAATGAAATGCATAGATATAGGATGGGAGAGACCAGGCTGAACGAGACTACGTGCGAAAGGGATCTAGGAGTCCTAGTAGACCACAAGTTGAACATGAGCCAACAGTGTGATGCGGCAGCTAAAAAGGCCAATGCGATTTTGGGCTGTATCAATAGAAGTATAATGTCTAGATCAAGGGAAGTAATAGTGCCGCTCAATTCTGCCTTGGTCAGACCTCACTTAGAATACTGTGTCCAGTTCTGGGCACCACAATTCAAAAAGGATATTGACAAATTGGAGCGTGTCCAGAGAAGGGCAACTAAAATGGTGAAAGGTCTGGAAACGATGCCTTATGAGGAGAGAATTAGGGAGCTGGGTATGTTTAGCCTGGAAAAAAGATGGTTAAGAGGCGATATGATAGCCCTGTTTAAGTATTTGAAGGGATGTCATGCTGAGGATGGAGCAGGCTTGTTTTCTGCTGCTCCAGAGACTGGAACACGGAGCAATGGGTGCAAGCTCCAGGAACAGAGATTCCACCTCAACATGAGGAGGAACTTTTTGACAGTAAGAGCTGTTCGGCAGTGGAACACGCTCCCTTGGAGCATGGTGGGGTCTCCTTCCTTGGAGGTCTTTAAACAGAGGCTGGATTGCCATCTGTCGGGGATGCTTTGATCAAGATTTCCTGCATGGCAGGGGGGTTGGACTGGATGGCCCTCGTGGTCTCTTCCAACTCTGCAATTCTATGATTCTATGATTCTATGATTGTTCTGCTCCCTACATTTTTCTTGCAGTTGTCTAAGGGCAAATACCATGTCTCTAGTACTCCTATTGGCTCTCAAGCCACATTGGCTTTCAGGGAGAAGTTCTTCTGCAATAGCAGGAACTAATCTGTTCAGGAGTATCCTTGCAAGGATTTTTCCAGCAATAGAGAGCAGTGTTATGCCTCGATAGTTTGAGCAGTTGGATTTTGCTCCTTTTTTCTTGTACAGGATGATGATGACTGCATCTCGGAGGTCTGCTGGCAGTTCCCCTTTTTCCCAGCAGTTCACAAGGAATTCATGGAATTTTTTGTGGAGTGCATGACCTCCGTGTTTCCAAACTTCAGGTGGGATTCCATCAATCCCAGCTGCCTTGCTATTTTTTATCTGCTGTATGGCCTTAAGGGTCTCTTCAAAAGGGGGAGCTATGTCCAATTCATTTTTCATTGGTTTTTGTATCATATGTTGGATAGCTGAGACTTGGACTACTCGTTTGGCGCTAAAGAGACTTTGAAAATGTTCAGCCCATCGATTCAGGATGGAGGCTTTATCAGTAATTAATGTTTGACCATCTGTACTGTATAAGGAGCTTTGGACCTGATAAGTAGGTCCAAACACTGCTTTAAGAGCTTCATAAAATCCTCTGTGATCACCCACATCTGCACAGTGTTGTGTCTTTTCTGCTGTATTGATCCACCACTTGTTCTGCATGTCTCGGAGTTTTTGTTGTAGTTTACTACATGTGAGGTGGAAAGCTGCTTTTCTTACATGGCAGGTTGGCTGGGCGAGGTATGCCTGGTGAGCAGTTCTCTTCTTTGCCAACAGCTCCTGGATCTCTTGGTTGTTTTCATCAAACCAGTCTTGATTTGTCTTGTGGGAGAACCCGAGGGATTCTTCTGCAGACTGGAGGATACTGTTTTTGATATGTTGCCAAAGCACTGTAGGAGAAGGATCTGTAGGATGGTTTTCAAGTTTCGTTTGTAGATTTGCCTGGAAGTTGTCTCTCATGGTAGCTTGTTGAAGATGGTTGACTTGGAGTCTCTTCTTTAAGATGCCACCCCTCTTAGGTTTGAACTTAAGATGAAGATTTAGTTTACATCTGACGAGGCGATGATCTGTTTGGCATTCTGCACTGGGCATCACTCGGGTATGACAGACATCACGAATGTCTCTCTGACGGACTAGATGAGGTGCCAATGTTTGGATCGGGGATGCATCCAGGTTGTCTTCAAGCTATCTTTCTGCTGAAAGATTGTGTTTGTAATAGTCAGCTGTTGTTCTGCACAGAACTCTAGCAGGAGGCGTCCGTTATCATTGCAATTTCCAACACCATGCTTGCCTAAGACACCTTTCCAGGCTTCGGAGTTCTTTCCTACTCTGGCATTGAAGTCACCAAGGATAATCATTTTATCTTCTACAGGGACTTTTTGTATGAGTTGGCATAGGTCTGTGTAGAATTTGTCTTTCTCTACAGGGTCGGCTTGCATAGTTGGGGCATATATACTAAAGAGAACAACATGTGGGAGGCGTAAGGAAATAATGCGATCAGAGTGTTCTGTTGGCAAGGTTTCGAGTTTGGAGGCAATGGAGTTTTTAATCATAAAGCCTACTCCTGAAAGATGTTTTTCGGTTTTGGGTTTGCCAGACCAGTAAAGTATGTAGCCGGCGCCATGTTCTTTAAGGCTGCCTTCCTCATGGAAGCGAACTTCACTAAGAGCAGCGATGTCAATATTAAGGCATGATAGTTCATGGGCTATTGGGGCAGAACGACGCTCAGGCCGTCCACTATCTTCAGAGTCTTTCATGGTTCTGATGTTCCAGCATGCAAGTGTCAGTTTATTTACACCTTTGGAGGCCGGTGTGTGCCTTTGTTTCTTTGCCTTGGTTTGACCGCATCAGAAGATTCCCGTTGGTCGCGGCTAGCCAACCAGGTAGTTGGGGATGAGCTTTTGTTAGACCACCTTTTCTAGGCCCCTCTCCATATGGAGCAAGCAGTGCTCTCCTTAAAAAAGGCTGCTTGGTCGTTCAGGATGCTGCCAAACAAGACTGTCATCTCCCGGGTCAGCCTCGAGCGACCAATGTCCTGAACCGCCTGCATGCAGGGTTGGGTCTGCGGCTTCCAGTGCATCTTTACACCTGCCGTTTCATCCCTCGCCTGTCGCTACAGGGCTTTTTTGGAACTGGATTTGTCCTTCGAGCCTGTGCAATGGATTTGTCTGGTGGAGCGCAGCATGCACAGAACTGGCCTCACCCTTTAAACCAAAGGTTTGTCTGCTGGCCTTGCAAGCATGGACGGTAGGAGCGACGTCCTGGGGTCATAGGTTTGATTAGAGTTTCCTTCTCTTAGATGGTTTACCTTACAGGGTTGGACGAGCACCATCTGCCCCGGGTTTGGGATTAGAGTTTTCCTTCTCCTAAGACGGTTGCCACAAGGCTAGAGAGCCCATCCTGCCCTTTGACGCTCTTTGTCAGACCCTTCAGTTTTGACCTGTCTGGCATGGGAGACCCTACCAGTGGCTATTATGCGACCGCCAGCATAGCTCAAAACATCATTAGGGTACGCAAGCCTCTCTCCCACGACAAGGGGGCGTCAATGGAGTGGACAGAGAAGTTAGATTAAACAGAATTAGAGATCAACATAGTTAAAAGAACATTAAAACCTTTTGAGCAGTTTTAAGTATTATTAAATCTCATGGATGTCTGTGAGAAAGACTTTAGCATGCACTTAAATCTCTATAGGAAACAAAAGTCTATCATGAACTCTCCTCTATATGGGAAGGGGGCATAACTCATGGTGAAGCATATGAGGCCTGTACGTGAAACCTTGGAGTGTTGCTCTCATTTAGAATACACAATACTGAGGTAGCATGATGTCTAGCTTGAATTGGTATAGAACAACATTGTAGTTTTCCAGCTCTTTAGCACGATGCTCCAAAGGGCTATGGCAGAGCTTGAAGAATACGACGGAATCTATATACGTTACCGTACTGATGGTAGCTTGTTTAACTTAAGCTGTCTGAGGGCCCACACTAAGACTCTAAACTATCTAGTCCGTGAGCTGCTCTTCGCCGATGCTGCTGCCCTTGTTGCCCACAGAGAAGCAACTCTGCGACGCCTAACGTCCTGCTTTGCAACAGCTGCAGAGCTGTTTGGGCTAGAAGTCAACCTGAAGAAAACAGAAGTTCTTTACCAGCCTGCACCACAGGACGAACACCACCATCCCCACATTGCCGTCGGCAAATCTGTGCTCAAGTCTGTTCAGCAGTTCACCTTCCTGGGAAGCATCATCTCTTCAGATGCCAAGATTGATAAAGAGATCGATCACAGCTTGGCAAAGGCATATAGTGCATTTGGAATACTTCACAAAAGAGTCTGGAGCAATAAACACCTGAGGCAAAGCACAAAAATCAGTGTGTATAGAGCCATCGTACTGTCTATCCTCCTTTATGGATCTGAAACATGGGTCACCTATCGCCACCACCTACGACTCCTCGAGCGCTTTCATCAGCGTTGTCTACGCACAATCCTAAATATACACTGGACTTACTATGTGACGAAGGTTGCTGCTCCAAGGTTCACTCAGCCTTCCATCCTTCCGTAGGTTGGTAAATTGAGTACCCAGCTTGTGGGGGGCAATTAGCTAACACACATTGGAAACTGTTTAATGCAGTGTAGATTTGTAAATAGCTATTGCTTAAAACAATTTGTAAGCCGCTCTGATAGCCTTGTAGCTGAAGAGCGGGGTATAAATAAATAAATAAATAATAATAAAAATAATAATAATAAAGTCCTTGAGCAAGCAGGGATCACCAGCATTGAGGCCATGATATTGAGAACGCAGCTGCGCTGGGCAGGGCGTGTTTCTAGGATGGAGGACCATCGCCTCCCAAAAATACTACTCTACGGTGAACTCGCCACAGGTCAGCGCTCCAAAAAAGTGATACAAAGGCTCCCTGAAAGAACATCTCAGGCTTGGCCAAATTGATCACCAACAGTGGTCCGCCCTGGCCTCACATCGGGAGGCATGGAGACGTACTATCCACAATGCTGCAGCCTTATTTTGAGAACTCACAATGAACAAGTCTTGAAGAGAAACAACAACGCAGAAAGAATCAAAACCCAAAAACATCACCCAAGGAGATCTTCTGCTGTGCTTTTTGCAACCGGACTTGTTTATCTCAGATTGGCCTTTTTAGTCATCAGCGCGCTTGCAGAAAGCGCAGGATGAGTCCTTCCTGAATCTTCGTTTGCGAAGAAAAGCCAGAGATAGAAAAAAAGTTTTCCAGGAGAGTGAGGAGGCAATCCTTCATACCAGGTTTGACTCCTCTTCCAGTGAAGACAGGCCAGGTAATCACCCAATAACAATTCACTTATCCACCCTAGGGAGGAGAGCCAGCCAGCCTTCCCCAGTTCTGTCCTGCCTCACACTGAGAACAGGTCCAGGGTTTCTACTCCAGCATCGTAGATGTTAATAGATATTTTCCTTGTGGAGGATGGCTTGCCTTGTAGACTGTAGCCCCATAGCTTCAAATTTTCATGGGAAGAGGTCTGCAGGACACTTACCTCTTTCTGAGCAGTTACTGGCAAGGGAACAGGCTGACCTCTCTGGAGGTTCAGTCCTTAGCTCCCTGGAGCTTGCCAATGTGGTGACATAGTGTGATGGGGTCACCATGGTCATTGCCTCAGAGGAAGGAGAGTCAGAGTTCTTGAAATGGTCCTCAAAGGAGGGTGATTCATCTCATGAACAGATCTCTCCCAGATTACTGAAACCCAGTACCTCCCAGTTACTGGTGCGCAAGATGGAAAAATCCATGGGCTTATCAGCCACAGTAGAGTCCCTTGAGGAACAGAAAGGGGTTCCTGAATTGAGATCTAAAGGGAAATGAGACCATCATGTAATTCCCTTTCCTGATATGTTCAATGAGGTGTTAGAAGGGGAATGGCTGCACCCAGGAGCTTCATGGACATCTCCGTCGGTAGCCAAGTCATTTTACACCTTACCTTCTGATATTGTGAACAAATTAAAACTGCCCCCCCCTTGATGCACCTGTGGCTGGTTTGGTTTTGGGCTCTCTTTTTCAACGGGATGTCATTGATAATCTCAAGAGCCCTGAGGATAAAAGAGTGGATATTTTTCTTCACAGGGCTCATGAAGCTTCAGCTTTGGCTATCAGGGCAGCAGCTGCTACTTCTCTGTTTGCTAGAGCAGCTGTTAGATGGACCAAGGATCAGTTGACTGAGATTCCTCATGGAGAAACAAAATTCGGACAAGGCCTCAATAAATTGACAAAAGCCTCAGCCATTTATGGCTGATTCCAGTTTGGAAGCCTTACAAATCTCATCTTGTTCTATGACTGCTAATGTTGCAGCGAGGTACCAATTGTGGCTAAAGAATTGGAATGTTGATAACAAGGCTAAGGCTAATATGTCTAGCTGCCCATTTAATGGTTCCAAGTTGTTTGATGACACTTTGGACAATGTCCTAGTGGAAACTAAGGACAAAAAGAAGGTGTTTTTGTTGCTACCTAAGAAGGAAGATCGCAAATCCTTCTGTTCTGGGCCCTAGTCTTTTTGTGGGTTTGGAAGTCATTATGATCAGAGGGGCTTTGGGATATTTAGAACTAACTGGGGTTCTTCAAAACAACTTCCTTAGAGCAAGGATAATCTCTTTCCAGAGGCCAGTAATTCTCAGACTAGCAAACAGGGGAGCAAGTCTGGGCGGTTGCTTCGACTGCAGGCCTCTTCCAGTGGGGGCAAGGCTACTTCAATTTACACATTGCTGGGTAGTTACGTCCTCAGATGCCTGGGTTCTCAGAACAGTCAGTTTGGGATACCATTGACTTTCATTCCATGTCCCACCAGTATCCATTCAGTCTTTTCAGACCAGTTTGGTAGAGAAACACAACCTTATGCTGGAAGCAATAGAACATCTTTTGCAAATCCGAGCAATAGAGCCAGTTCCGGACTCAGAAAGATTCTTGGGATGCTATTCCCTTTTCTTTCTAGTAACCAAGAAAAACAAAGATTGAAGAACCATTCTCAATCTTCAGGGAATCAACCATTTGGTTGTCAAGTGCAAATTCTGCACGGAAACCTTTTGGGCGATTCTGGAAAGTTTACAGGAGGGAGACTTCCTAGCCTTTCTAGATTTGCTGGAAACCTATTTACATATTCCTACATTTTTCCCTGTTGAAATTCATTTTGTTAGTTTTGGCCCAGCTTTCTAATCTGTTAAGATCATTTTGAATTCTGATCCTTTCCTCTGGGGTATTAGCTACCCCTCCTAATTTGGTGTCATCTACAAATTTGATAAGCATGCCCTCTATTCCCTAATCCAATTCATTGATAAAGATCTTGAATAGCACAGGGCCCAAGACAGAACCCTGTGGCACCCCACTAGTCAATTCTCTCCAGGATGAAGAGGAGCCATTGGTGACTACCCTTCAGGTAGTTCGCTGACAGAACAGTCTAAATATCTCACAAAACTACAAATCCCAGAATTCTGTAGTATTAAGCCATGGCAGTTAAAGCGATGTCAAACGATTATTTCTGCAGTGCAGATGATGACAGTAATGGGAGATCACTCATTTTTAACTTGATCTGGATGCTGCGAGTTGTGTGTTTCAATTGGTGGATGTGCCTGGAGCCTAGAGCACAACCCACTCTTGTTAGTTTTGTTTTCAGTTATTGCAGTGTGGGGACATGGATGATGTTCTTGAAAGAGTTGTAGCTTACCTCGTATTTGCTTGACTTCTGCTATCAGGGTATGCTCTAGGTGGTACTTCCGGCTGTGCTGAATGAGATGGTTGCAGAGCTTTTTTGGATGTTATTTTTAACAGAACAGAGACTGGCATGTCATGCATTACTTTGTCCTTTTAAATTAATTTGAAATTGATTTTTAAAACAAAACTTTAAAAATAGGTAATGGTCACAGGTCCTCTCAAATAACTCACCCAAAAACATTTACAAATAACAAAACTTTACTTGTTTCACCAAGAAGTGTTTCTTGTTACACCCAGAAAAGGTAACAATATTTTCAGTCATGTTAATTCATAAAAATAACATCTTTATGCTCTCATTACCACCCAAATGTTATGTCATTATTTTTACTTGTCACGTCCAAGTTCTGGGTTGTCAGAGACTACTCCTGAAAAAACTTTCTTTGGATTCTGATATCCCAACAATATCCCTTTGCAGCAAGGTGTTTATGTAATAGTTTTACAACTCAAAACACTTTTTCCTGGAGAGATTCATTATCCTCAATACACAACCTATGTGATGATAGGAGTTAACGAAAATATAAAGTGGTTACTTCTCATTTCATACTTCAGAATGCATTCTATTATTAATGGCATCCAAAAATTAATCATTGTTCTCTTCCTCAAAAAAATCATATATGTGAAAATTAATTTATTATTCCCTCATCTTTGTCACTGCTGATAATTTAATTTTGGATGGTGCAAACACTGAATCTCTCACTTGTTTGATTTGTCATATAAGTAATATCTCTATGAACTAGCCTTCAAATTGCAATCAGAAATATCATTAATTTTTAATTCATTTTTCATGCCCAACTTCAGACATGATCATTTCTCTATAGGTGCCAATAACATATGGTTTTCTTCATCTGGAGTTCTCTAATGGCTGTGCTCTGTATTTTTATTTTATTATCATAAAAGAGCATCAGAGAAAAAGAGATTTTTGTTTCCTAAAGCTAGAACATGTCATGCCTATAGCACATGGATATGCTGAACTTCAATCACAACCTTAAAGGGAAACTGTAGATGGATACCCCTCTCCCCACCCACTCCATACGTATGTGTAACTGAGGTCAGATTTTGGCCTAGAGCTGAGAAAAATATTGTTCCTCATCATCACAGATCTCATTATATATATATCCTGCATGACAGTTAGGAATCTTTATTGAGTCTATAAAGCTGCCATGCTCCATTCTTCTATAGCACTCTTTACTTCTGAAAGGGAAAATTGGCATATTTTTAGTTACACAGTCTGACAGAGTAGAATCATAGAATCTTAGAGTTGGAAGAGACCTCAAGGGCCATCCAATCCAACCCCCTGCCATGCAGGAATACACAATCAAATAATTCCCGACAGATGGCCATCCAGCCTCTGCTTAAAAACCTCCAAAGGAGGAGACTCCCAGGCAGTGCATTCCACTGCCGAACAGCTCTTATTGTCAGGAACTTCTTCCTAATGTTTAGATGGAATCGCTTTTCCTGTAGTTTGAGTCCATTGTTCTGTGTCCTAGTCTCTGGAGCCACAGAAAACAAAATTGCTCCCTCCTCAATATGATATCCTTTTAAATATTTAAACATAGCTATCATGTCCCCTCTCAACCTTCTCTTCTCCAGACTAAATATGCCAGTTCTCTAAGCCGCTCCTCATAGGGCATGGCTTCCAGACCTCCCACCATATTGGTTGCTCTCCTCTGGACACGTTCCAGCTTGTCCATATCCTTCTTGAATTGTGGTGCCCAGAATGGACACAGTATTCTAGGTGAGGTCTGGCTAAAGCAGAATACAGTGGTACTATTACTTCCCTTAATCTAGACACTATACTCCTATTGATGAAGCCTAGAATCACATTGGCTTCTTTAGCTGCCGCATCACACTGTTGACTCATGTTCAACTTGTGGTCCACTAAGACTTCTAGATCCCTTTTGCATGTTCTGCCATCAAGCCAGGTGTCACCCATTCTATATCTTTGTTTTTCATTTTTACTGCCCAAGTGTAATATCCTAAATTTCTCCCTGTTGAAATTCATTTTGTTAGTTTTGGCCCAGCTTTCTAATCTATTAAGATAATTTTAGATTCTGATCATGTCTTCTGGGGTATTAGCTACCTCTCCTAATTTGGTGTCATCTGCAAACTTAATAAGCATGCCCTCTATTCCCTCATCCAAGCCATTGATAAAGATGTTGAATAGCACTGGGCCCAGGACAGAACCCTGTGGCACCCCACTAATCACTTCTCTCCAGGATGAAGAGGAGCCATTGGTGACTACCCTTTGGATTCTGCCCATCAGCCAATTACAAATCCACCTAAGAGTTGCATTGTCTAGCCTGCATGTTACTAATTTTTTTTGCAAGAATATCATGGGGGACTTTGTCAAAGGCTTTACTGAAATCAAGATTCACTACACCCACAACATTCCCTTAATCTACTAAGTATGTAACTCTATCAAACAAAAAGAGATAAGATTAGTCTGGCATGACTTATTTTTGAGAAATCCATGTTGACTTTTAGTGATCATGGCATTCCTTTCCAAGTGCTTACAGACTGTCTGTTTAATGATCTGCTTTAGAATCTTTCCTAGTATTGATGTCAGGCTGACTGGGCGGTAATTATTTGGGCCATCTTTCCCCCACTTTTTAAAGATGGGGACAACATTTGCACTCCTCCAGTCTGCTGGAACCTCTCCTGTTCTCCAGGATTTCTCAAAAATGATTGCCTGTGGTTCTGAGATAACTTCTGCCAGTTCTTTTAGCACCTTTGGATGTGGTTGAATTCATTTATACTGGCCAGGTATTCATGAACAACCTCTTTCCTATTCTATGCTACATTTCCCCTACTGCATCGTCTCCATTTTCCCTAGGTGGAGCACTGTTCTACTGTTGGGAGAAGACCAAGGCAAAGAAGTTGTTGAGTAGCTCTGCATTTTTTTCTCTTTCCCCTGTTAGCATTTCTCTATTTTCTCCATGCAACAGCCCTTCTATTTCCTTGTTCTTCTTTTTGCTACAGACATAACCAAAAAAGCCCTTTTTATTGTTTTTAACTTCTCTAGAAAGCCTGAGCGCCTTCTGTGCTTTAGCTTTTCTGACTTTCCCCCTACATGAGCTGGCTATTTGTTTGAATTCTTCTTTGGTAATTCCCCGCTTTTCCCATTAATTGTACATGCCCTTTTAAAGTTTTAGCTCAGTTGAGAGTTCTTTCAGCATCCATCCTGGTTTCTTATGACGCCTCCCCTTTTTCCTCCTCTTTGGAACTGTTTGAAGTTGTACCTTCAATGTCTCACTTTTAAGAAACTCCCATCCATCATGTACTCACACACAGAACAAGAAAATCCAGGGATTCTTCAAGCAGCTTGCAGCTACAGAATCGATTCGAAGCCCTTTCCTTTATCAAGGACAACGAGGAAGAACAGCATGGACAGACTTCAGGGGTAGAGCAGGGGACCTTGAGAGGACCACCGCAAGGAACAGCAGCTGCGAAGCCTCGGCGGAGGCGTGTGGTGGTGGTGGGGGACTCCTTGCTGCGGGGTACAGAAGCAGTGGTATGTGGGCCTGACAAGATGACTCGGGAGGTGTGTTGTCTCCCTGGGGAAAAGATCTGTGATGTGACCGAGAGGCTGACAAGACTTGTCAAGCCTACAGATCATGACCCCTTCCTTTTGGTCCATGTGGGAACCAATGATACTCAAGGCACAGCTTTCCCAAGATCAGAAGAGATTATGAGGCCCTGGGGAGGAAGCTGAAAGAAATGGATGCACAGGTTGTCATCTCGTCTCTTCTGCCAGTTGAAGGGCATGGTCCAAGAAGGGAGAGGAAAATAGCCGACGTAAACAACTGGCTCCGTAGATGGTGTCACCGAGAACAAATTGGATTCTTGGATCATGGACTGCGCTTCCATGAGGGGGGACTTCTGGCAAGAGATGGGGTGCATCTTACAACAGTTGGAAGAAACATTTTTGCCAACAGTCTCAAGAACTTGATCAGGAGGGCTTTAAACTGAGTCAAATTGGGGAGGGAGACAGTATTCTGGAAGGCAAAGGGGCTGGAGAAAATAGTCAAACTGTCATAGAAGGAACAAGGGAAACAGCGCAAGGACCCAACAGTGGGAGGCAAAAATACTTGCACAGGCAGCAAGTAAAGGGAACACATGGTCTTAGATGTCTCTACACTAATGCACAGAGCATGGGAAATAAGCAAGATGAACTTGAACTCCTCGCACTACAAAACAAATATGATATAATAGGCATTACTGAAACCTGGTGGGACGAGTCTCATGATTGGAATGTAGAAATAGAGGGGTATAACCTTTATAGGAGAAACAGGCCAAACAGGAAAGGAGGAGGAATAGCATTATATGTCAGGGATATTTACACCAGTGAAGTGATTTATGACATCAATACTGGAAGCCAGGTGGAGAGCATCTGGATAAAAATTAAAGGGGAGGGAAACAACAGGGATGTTATTGTGGGACTCTACTACAGACCCCCAAATCAGACAGAGGAATTGGATGATGCCTTTCTAGAACAGATGAACACACATGCAGAAAGGAGAAATGTAGTAGTGATGGGTGACTTCAACTATCCTGATATTTGCTGGCAATCTAACTCAGCCAAAACTTCAAGGTCTAGCAAATTCCTTACATGCCTGGAAGACAATTTCATGGTCCAAAATGAGGCAACAAGGGGGTCAGCTATTTTAGATCTGATCCTAACCAACAGAGATGACCTGGTTAATGGGGTGCAAGTGGTGGGATTCTTAGGTGAGAGTGATCATGTTCTCCTGGAGTTTGTTATACAATGGAAAGGAGAAGCCAGGCATAGTCAGACACGCATTCTTGACTTTAGGAGAGCTGATTTCAATAAACTCAGGGAAATACTGGGGGTGATCCCATGGTCAGGAATACTAAAAGAGAAGAGACCTCAAGACGGATGGGACTTTCTCAAAAAGGAGATACTGAAGGCACAATTTCAAACAGTACCATTGAGGAAGAAAAATGGGAGGTGTCTCAAGAAACCAGGATGGATGACTAAAGAACTTTCAATGGAGCTAAGTTTTAAATGGAACATGTATAGGAAATGGAAAGTGGGGGAAATCACCAAAGAAGAATTCAAACAGATAGCGAACACGTGTAGGAGTAAAATCAGAAAAGCTAAAGCGCAGAATGAGCTCAGGCTTGCTAGGGAGGTTAAGAACAATAAAAAGGGTGTTTTTGGGTATGTCCGCAGCAAAAGGAGGAAGAAGGAAATGATAGGGCCGCTACGTGGAGAAGATGGCAAAATGCTAACAGGGGACAGAGAAAAGGCAGAATTACTCAACACCTTCTTTGCCTCAGTGTTTTCAGAAAAGGAAAAGGAGGACCTGGGGATAATGGAACAGAGGACACAATAGGGGAAATCCAGCTCAAAATAAGTAAAGAGGTAGTACAGGAATACCTTCTTAATCTAAATGAATTTAAATCTCCAGGACCAGATGAACTACATCCAAGAGTATTAAAAGAGCTGGCAAATATAATCTCAGAGCCATTGGCAATAATCTTTGAGAACTCCTGGAGAACAGGAGAAATCCCAGCAGACTGGAGGAGGGCTAATGTAGTTCCCATCTTCAAAAAGGGGAAAAAAGAGGATCCCAACAATTATCGTCCAGTTAGTCTGACATCAATACCAGAGAAGATTATAGAGCAGATCCTTAAACAGAGAGTCTGTGAACATTTAGAAGGCAATGCCATAATCACAAAAACTCAACATGGGTTTCAGAGAAACAAGTCATGCCAGACTAATCTGATCTCTTTTTTTGATAAAGTTACCAGCTTGGTAGATGAAGGGAATGCTGTGGACATTGCATACCTTGATTTCAGTAAGGCCTTTGACAAGGTTCCCCATGACATTCTTGCAAACAAGCTTGTAAAATGTGGGCTAGACAAGTTAACTGTTCAATGGATTTGTAATTGGTTGACCGGCCGAACCCAAAGGGTGCTCAGCAGTGGCTCCTTTTCGTCTTGGAAAGATGTGACCAGTGGGGTGCCACAGGGTTCTGTCCTGGGCCCAGTGCTATTCAACATCTTTATCAATGACTTGGATGAGGGAATTAGGGGCATACTTATCAAATTTGCAGATGACACCAAATTAGGAGGAGTAGCTAACACCCTAGAGGACAGGATCAAAATTCAGAATGACCTGGATAGACTGGAGAGCTGGGCCAAAGCTAACAAAATGAAATTCAATACGGAGAAATGTAAAGTACTGAATTTAGGGCGGAAAAATGAAATGCATAAATATAGGATGGGAGAGACCAGGCTGAATGAGACTACGTGCGAAAGGGATCTAGGAGTCCTAGTAGACCACAAATTGAACATGAGCCAACAGTGTGATGCGGCAGCTAAAAAGGCCAATGCGATTTTGGGCTGTATCAATAGAAGTATAGTGTCTAGATCAAGGGAAGTAATAGTGCCACTCTATTCTGCCTTGGTCAGACCTCACTTAGAATACTGTGTCCAGTTCTGGGCACCACAATTCAAAAAGGATATTGACAAATTGGAGCGTGTCCAGAGAAGGGCAACTAAAATGGTGAAAGGTCTGGAAACGATGCCTTATGAGGAGAGACTTAGGGAGCTGGGTATGTTTAGCCTGGAAAAAAGACGGTTAAGAGGCGATATGATAGCCCTGTTTAAGTATTTGAAGGGATGTCACGCTGAGGATGGAGCAAGCTTGTTTTCTGCTGCTCCAGAGACTGGAACACGGAGCAATGGGTGTAAGCTCCAGGAACAGAGATTCCACCTCAACATGAGGAGGAACTTTTTGACAGTAAGAGCTGTTCGGCAGTGGAACACACTCCCTCGGAGCATGGTGGGGTCTCCTTCCTTGGAGGTCTTTAAACAGAGGCTGGATTGCCATTTGTCGGGTATGCTTTGATCAAGATTTCCTGCGTGGCAGGGGGTTGGACTGGATGGCCCTCGTGGTCTTTTCCAACTCTGCAATTCTATGATTCTATGTACTGCTTTCTCTTTTAGTATTCCTGACCGTGGGATCACCCCCAGTAATTCCCTAAGTACTCTGATTTATATCTGCTTAGGAATAAGTCTCAATTGTTCAGGGTAAGGTCCTCTCCAGCAATGTTGTGGCCTGTGGGTTATTTCTATTTTGCTTTATGCTGTTGTTGTTGAGTGCCTTCAAGTCATTTCTGACTTATGGTGACCCTAAGACAAACCTATCACAGTGTTTACTTGGCAAAATTTGTTCAGAGATGGTTTTGCCATTGCTATCCTCTGAGGCTGAGAGAGTGTGACTTGCCCAAGGGTTCCAGGGCTGAGTGGGCATTTGAATCCTGGTCTCCAGAGTCCTAGTCCAACATTCTTAACCACTACACCACATTTACTTTAATTTAATTTATTTTAATATACTGCACTATAGTAATTAATACAATATAATTACTTCTCTTCCAAGATGATTCATGAGTGGGTCTTTGTGCTTTCTTCATCGCCATTCACATACTACATGCTTTATCTTGTCTAATCCAGTCCTCACTCCCACAGCTTCCAGTATCTATTTCATTCCAGGTCAATTCAGAGAATTTAGAAAACATCACCTTGGTGTGTGTATTTTAAGTGGCAAACTATATCAGATACATCTGATTTAGTGGGCATTCCTTTTTTATTTTTGCGTGCATGACGGTTGGTATTGTACCCTCAGTGACAGGTTCTTCCCATCTCTCGCTACATCATGAGGGCTTCGACCTTCATCATTTAGCATTTCTGGTCTCCACAGAGGTACTACAGCAGAAAGGAGAAGAAACAGGATTACAGGAGCAGCGATGAAAGTTGGAGAGCCTGCAGTGGCAAGGGCAGAGTGACTAGCCACAGCTGACGCAGTTTACTGAATGCAAGGTTCCTGAATGAAGCCTCTGCTGGTGGTACAGAGGCTTCAGATGTTTTTTCTGCTTCCACCCTTAATGTATTATGTTCTGTTGCTCCCATTTTGGCTACTGTCTGCCAGAATTTGACCCACAGAATTGTGTTGGAGGACCTACAAGTGCCTAGAGAAGTTTTCTTTCTAGGAATATCTGTGTCTTCCAGCATGACTCTGTGATCAGCTTCCAGCAGAAGCATACCATAGAATTGTGCTGGAGGACCTACAAATGTCCAGAGGTGTTTTCTCAGGTTTTAAAAAATAGTGGGCCTATATTTATGGTTTTCCACTTTTGCGGGGGTCCTCCATCCCCAAACGTTGCAAAAATTGAGGGCCATCTGTAATAGTACCACTCCATTCTCCTTTGGTCAGACCTCACTTGGAATACTGTGTCCAGTTTTGGGAACCATAATTCGAGGATATTGACAAGCTGAAATGTGTCCAGAGGAGGGTGACCAAAATAGTTAAAGGTTTGGAAACCATGTCGTATGAAGAGCGGCTTAGGGAGCTGGGTATGTTTAGCCTGGAGAAGAGAAGGGTAAGAGGGGACATGATAGCCATGTTTCAGTATTTGAAAGGATGTCATATTGAAGATGGAGCAAGCTCTGTTGCTCCAGAGACTAGGACGTGGAGCGCAGATGTCAGAAAATTTGATTTATATTTGACAAGACATGATATAGAGAACATCTTTGTTCCTATAAGATGGCAATAAGTGCAGTGAAGAAAGCCTTCTTTTCTGCACATATTGCATCTGCAAATTTGCATTGAGTTCATTCAGTGTGGTAAGAGCTCTAATAGAGGCACCTTCTTCCCGAATCCAGTTCTAGAGCCTCTAACAGTTTGCTGTGATGCTTTTAAGATAAAATCACTTCACAGATAAAATCTCTCAGGTAGGACCCAATTTAGTTGCCGTCATTACAGCAGAAGTTGACAGTGGGAAGTCCAGCAACTCCGTGAGTAGGATTACACTGGATCAGTTTCAGTTGGTGATACTGCTGATGTGGACAAGCTACTAGGGCTAGTAAGGAAGGCAACTTGTTCTCTCGA
Organism: Gambelia wislizenii; assembly: GCA_030847615.1. Classification (NCBI taxonomy): domain Eukaryota; kingdom Metazoa; phylum Chordata; class Lepidosauria; order Squamata; family Crotaphytidae; genus Gambelia; species Gambelia wislizenii. The sequence continues at coordinate 17,833,447 of JAUMIR010000001.1, read as the reverse complement.
TCCCTGTACTTCATGGCTAGTCATCCAGGGAGGAGATCCCAATTACAATATATGATTAATGCATCTCTTAGGGAGGAAATTTTTCCATCTTGTTTAAAAGAAGTAGTGATGCAACCACTTTTTTAAAAGCCCTTCCTGGATCCTCTGGACTTTAATAACTTTAGACTAATATCAAGTCTTCCTTTTGTGGGCAAGATGATTGAGAAGGCAGTTTCCTTCGAACTCCAGACACTCTTGGATGATACACACTTCCCAGATCCATTTCAAACCATCTTCAGCACAGGATACGGAGACCGCTGTGGTTACCTTAGTGGATGATCTTCGCCTGACCATAGACAAGATGAGTGTGTCTCTACTGGTGCTTTTGGACCTTTCAGCTGCATGCGTTTTCATCAACTGTTGTCCTTCTGAAATACCTGAGGGGTTTGGGAATCAGAGGCACTGTGCTTCAGTGGTTCCAGTCCTATCTCTCAGGCACGTTTTAGATAGTGGTACTTGGGGATAGCTTATCCTCAAAAAAGGAGCTGTTACATGGCATACCATAAGGCGCCATCCTGTTCCCCAGTGCTGTTGACTCTCTCTGGCTTTCTTCGCAAACGAAGATTCAGGAAGGACTCATCCCGCGCTTCCAGCGCTGATGACTAAAAAGGCCAATCCGAGAAAAACAAGTCCGGTTGCAGAAAGCACAGCAGAAGGTCTCCTTGGGTGATGTTTCTGGGTTGTGATTCTTTCTGTGTTGTCGTTTCTCTTCAAGACTTGTTCGTCGTGAGTTCTCAAATAAGGCTGCAGCATTGTGGATAGTGCGTCTTCATGCCTCCCGATGTGAGGCCAGGGCAGACCACTGTTGGTGATCAATTTGGCCGAGCCTGAGATGTTGTTTCAGGGAGTCTTTGTATCGCTTTTTTGGAGCGCCCCTCTTACGCTGACCCGTGGCGAGTTCACCATAGAGTAGTATTTTTGGGAGGTGATGGTCCTCCATCCTAGAAACGTGCCCTGCCCAGCGCAGCTGCGTTCTCAATATCATGGCCTCAATACTGGTGATCCCTGCTTGCTCAAGGACAGCAACATTCGTCACATAGTTAGTCCGGTGTATATTTAGGATTGTGCGTAGACAGCGCTGATGAAAGCGCTCGAGGAGTCGTAGGTGGTGGCGATAGGTGACCCATGTTTCAGATCCATAAAGGAGGATAGACAGTACGATGGCTCTATACACACTGATTTTTGTGCTTTGCCTCAGGTGTTTATTGCTCCAGACTCTTTTGTGAAGTCTTCCAAATGCACTATATCCCTTTGCTAATCTGTGATCGATCTCTTTGTCAATCTTGGCATCTGAGGAGATGATGCTTCGCAGGTAGGTGAACTGCTGAACGGACTTGAGCACAGATTTGCCGACGGCAATGTGGGGATGGTGGTGTTCGTCCTGTGGTGCAGGCTGGTAAAGAACTTCTGTTTTCTTCAGGTTGACTTCTAGCCCAAACAGCTCTGCAGCTGTTGCAAGGCAGGATGTTAGGCACTGCAGAGCTGCTTCTGTGTGGGCAACAAGGGCAGCATCATCGGCGAAGAGCAGCTCACGGACTAGATAGTTTAGAGTCTTAGTGTGAGCCTTCAGACGGCTTAAGTTAAACAAGCTACCATCAGTTCGGTAAAGTATATACAGTTGTCCCTTGACATTCGCGGGGGTTAGGTTCCACGGACCCCCGCGAATGTCAAAAAACCGCGAATATTGATTGCCCTCCCCCCACCCTCCCCAGGCCTTCACGGAGCCTTCCAAGGCTCCGTGAAGGCCTCCCCCCATCCTCCCCCCTCCCTCCCCGGGGCCTTCACGGAGCCTTTCAAGGCTCCGTGAAGGCCTCTGCAAACCTCCCCCCTCTCTCCCCGGGGCCTTCACGGAGCCTTCCAAGGCTCCGTGAAGGCCTCCGCGGCCTCCCCCCACCCTCCCCAGGACTTCACGGAGCCTTCCAAGGCTCCATGAAGGCCTCCCCCCATCCTCCCCCCTCCCTCCCTGGGGCCTTCACAGAGCCTTTCAAGGCTCCGTGAAGGCCTCGGCAGCCTCCCCCCACCCTCACCAGGCCTTCACGGAGCCTTCCAAGGCTCCGTGAAAGCCTCCCCCTATCCTCCCCCCTCCCTCCCCGGGGCCTTCACGGAGCCTTTCAAGGCTCCGTGAAGGCCTCAGCAGCCTCCCCCCACCCTCACCAGGCCTTCACGGAGCCTTCCAAGGCTCCGTGAAGGCCTCTGCAAACCTTCCTCCTCCCTCCCCGGGGCCTTCACGGAGCCTTCCAAGGCTCCGTGAAGGCCTCCGCGGCCTCCCCTACCCTCCCCAGGCCTTCACGGAGCCTTCCAAGGCTCCGTGAAGGCCTCCCCCCATCCTCCACCCTCCCTCCCCGGGGCCTTCACAGAGCCTTTCAAGGCTCCGTGAAGGCCTCGGCAGCCTCCCCCTACCCTCCCCAGGCCTTCACAGAGCCTTCCAAGGCTCCGTGGAGGCCTCCCCCCTCCCTCCCCGGGGCCTTCACGGAGCCTTCGAAGGCTCCGTGAAGGCCTCCGCGGCCTTCCCCCACCCGCCCCAGGCCTTCACGGGACCTCTGGAGGGTCTCCAAAGGCCTCGTGAACGCCTCCCCGGCCCTCCCCGCTCCTTCCCAGGGCTTTCAAGGGGCCTCCGGAGGCCCCTTTTCGCGGTTTTTGGGGGGCCCAGGGGGCCCCTCCCCAAACCGCGAATAATTAAAACCGCGAATGCTGAGTTCGCGAATGTGGAGGGGCAACTGTAGATGCCATTGTCTTCTTCAAGCTCTGCCATAGCCCCTTGAAGCATCATGCTAAAGAAGATTGTAAATAAATTTTGTGCAAGAACACAACCTTGCTTCACTCCATTAATTATTAGAATGGGCTCTGAAAGAGCATCGCCATATCTGACTTGACCACGCTGGCCCTCGTGTAGCAAGATAATCATTTTAAGGAATTTGAGGGGACATCCTAGTCTTTCCAGGATCTGCCACAGACCTTTTCTACTCACAGTGTCGAAGGCTTTGGTGAGGTTGACAAATGTTACATAGAGACCCTTGTTCTGCTCCCTACATTTTTCTAGCAGTTGCCTAAGGGCAAATACCATGTCTATAGTACTCCTATTGGCTCTCAAGCCACATTGGCTTTCAGGGAGAAGTTCTTCTGCAACAGCAGGAACTAATCTGTTCAGGAGTATCCTTGCAAGGATTTTTCCAGCAATAGAGAGCAGTGTTATGCTTCGATTTTGCTCCTTTTTTCTTGTACAGGGTGATGATGACTGCATCTCGGAGGTCTGCTGGCAGTTCCCCTTTTTCCCAGCAATTCACAAGGAATTCATGGAATTTTTCGTGGAGTGCATGACCTCCGTGTTTCCAAACTTCAGGTGGGATTCCATCAATCCCAGCTGCCTTGCTGTTTTTCATCTGCTGTATGGCCTTAAGGGTCTCTTCCAAAGTGGGAGCTACGTCCAATTCATTTTTCATCGGTTTTTGTATCATATGTTGGATAGCTGAGACTTGGACTACTCGTTTGGCACTAAAGAGACTTTGAAAATGTTCAGCCCATCGATTCAGGATGGAGGCTTTATCAGTAATTAATGTTTGACCATCTGTACTGTATAAGGAGCTTTGGACCTGATAATAGGTCCAAACACTGCTTTAAGAGCTTCATAAAATCCTCTATGATCACCCACTTCTGCACAGCGTTGTGTCTTTTCTGCTATATTGATCCACCACTTGTTCTGCATGTCTCGGAGTTTTTGTTGTAGTTTACTACATGTGAGGTGGAAAGCTGCTTTTCTTACATGGCAGGTTGGCTGGGCGAGGTATGCCTGGTGAGCAGTTCTCTTCTTTGCCAACAGCTCCTGGATCTCTTGGTTGTTTTCATCAAACCAGTCTTGATTTTTCTTGTGGGAGAACCCGAGGGATTCTTCTGCAGACTGGAGGATACTGTTTTTGATATGTTGCCAAAGCACTGTAGGAGAAGGATCTGTAGGATAGTTTTCAAGTTTCGTTTGTAGATTTGCCTGGAAGTTGTCTCTCATGGTAGCTTGTTGAAGATGGTTGACTTGGAGTCTCTTCTTTAAGATGCCACCCCTCTTAGGTTTGAACTTAAGATGAAGATTTAGTTTACATCTGACGAGGGGATGATCTGTTTGGCATTCTGCACTGGGCATCACTCAGGTATGACGGACATCACGAATGTCTCTCTGACGGACTAGAACATAGTCGATGAGGTGCCAATGTTTGGATTGGGGATGCATCCAGATTGTCTTCAAGCTATCTTTCTGCTGAAAGATTGTGTTTGTAATAGTCAGCTGTTGTTCTGCACAGAACTCTAGCAGGAGGCGTCCGTTATCATTGCAATTTCCAACACCATGCTTGCCTAAGACACCTTTCCAGGCTTCGGAGTTCTTTCCTACTCTGGCATTGAAGTCACCAAGGATAATAATTTTATCTTCTACAGGGACTTTTTGTATGAGTTGGCATAGGTCTGTGTAGAATTTGTCTTTCTCTACAGGGTCGGCTTGCATAGTTGGGGCATATATACTAAAGAGAACAACATGTGGGAGGCGTAAGGAAATAATGCGATCAGAGTGTCCTGTTGGCAAGGTTTCGAGTTTGGAGGCAATGGAGTTTTTAATCATAAAGCCTACTCCTGAAAGATGTTTTTCGGTTTTGGGTTTGCCAGACCAGTAAAGTGTGTAGCCGGCGCCATGTTCTTTAAGGCTGCCTTCCTAATGGAAGCGAACTTCACTAAGAGCAGCGATGTCAATATTAAGCCGTGGTAGTTCATGGGCTATTAGGGCAGAACGACGCTCAGGCCGTCCACTATCTTCAGAGTCTTTCATGGTTCTGATGTTCCAGCATGCAAGTGTCAGTTTATTTACACCTTTGGAGGCCGGTGTGTGCCTTTGTTTCTTTGCCTTGGTTTGACCGCATCAGAAGATTCCCGTTGGTTGCAGCTAGCCAACCAGGTAGTTGGGGATGAGCTTTCGTTAGACCACCTTTTCTAGGCCCCTCTCCATATGGAGCAAGCAGTGCTCTCCTTAAAAAAGGCTGCTTGGTCGTTCAGGATGCTGCCAAACAAGACTGTCATCTCCCGGGTCAGCCTCGAGCGACCAATGTCCTGAACCGCCTGCATGCAGGGTTGGGTCTGCGGCTTCCAGTGCATCTTTACACTTGCCGTTTCGTCCCTCGCCTGTCGCTACAGGGCTTTTTTGGAACTGGATTTGTCCTTCGAGCCTGTGCAATGGATTTTTCTGGTGGAGTGCAGCATGCACAGAACTGGCCTCAGCCTTTAAATCAAAGGTTCGTTTGCTGGCCTTGCAAGCATGGACGGTAGCAGCGACGTCCTGGGGTCGTAGGTTTGATTAGAGTTTCCTTCTCTTAGATGGTTGACCTTACAGGGTTGGACGAGCACCATCTGCCCAGGTTTGGGATTAGTTTTCCTTCGCCTAGGATGGTTGCCACAAGGCTAGAGAGCCCATCCTGCCCTTTGACGCTCTTTGTCAGACCCTTCGGTTTTGACCTGTCTGGCATGGGAGACCCTACCAGTGGTTATTATGCCACTGGCAGCATAGCTCAAAACATCATTAGGGTACGGAAGCCTCTCTCCCACGACAAGGGGGCGTCAATGGAGAGGACAAGGGGGCGTCAATGGAGAGGGTGTTGTTTAACATCTATGTGAAACCACTAGGAGAGATCATTTGGAGGCATGGGACAGGCTGCTATTAGTATGCTGATGACACTCAAATATACTTCTCTATGCCTTCAGTAATAGTATCAGCTAAGGATAGTTTGCCTCCTCTGAATGAATGCCTGGAGTGTTAGAAGTGCAACAGTGCTTAGCAATGAAGAGTCAAAACTGCCTCAGAGTGGACAGTAGTATTAGGGTTAGATAGTTTGATTGACCCACAGTCCTCCCTGCTTGTCTACCTATCCGGCTCCCTCTGTGATGTAAACGGATACTCTTAGGGATGTTTCCACCTCTTCTCCTACCCTAAACTCTCTCAGCTCTCCGTAGAGATGTAGGTAGCTTAGGATAGCATCCTGAGTGAGATGGAGTTCCTATAATAAAGCCTTTGTTTGTTTCTTTAAAGCCATTGGTGTCTTTGCTCCCTAAGTCAGGATCTCTATTTGACCGCTGCGTGCATGCATTCTCTGTCATGGAGGAGGTAATGGGCTGGATGAGGAAAAGCAAACTGAAACTGAATGCAGCTAAGACAGAGGCACTTGTCTCCTAATCTGAGTTTGGAGGTATGTCAAGGAGTCCTGGATGCCCTTACGCTCCCCCTGAAAGACTGTGTTTGCAGTTTTGGGGTTACTCCTGGATCTGTCCCTCCAAATGACAGTCCACATAAATGTGATGGCAAGGAGTGCTTATTATCAGCTTGGCTGTTATGCCAGCTGTGCCCCCTTCCTAGAATTGGAGGCCCTAAAGATGGTAGTGTAGTACATGTGCTGGTATCCTCAAAGCTGGACTTCTGCAAATGCACAGTCCTTTGGGCAATCTCTGTATCAAGTTCAGAAACTTAAATTAGTTCAAAACATTGCAGCCAGATTGATTACTGGTACATCTAGAAGTGACCATATTACACCAATATTAAAATCACTTCACTGGCTGCCAATTACTGTAGTTTTTGGACAAAATACAAAGTGTTGGCTATTACCTTTAAAGACCTATGTGGTTTGGGTGCTGGTTATTTACAGGCTCACCTTCTCTTGCATAATGCGCCCTGTACTCAGTGGTCCTCTGGGAGACATCTACATTAGTCAGCCAAAACTAGGCTGACTGTTACCTAGAGGACATTTTCTTCAGCTGTCCCCAGACTGTGGAATGACCTGCCAGAAGAGATTAGTCAGCTCAAGATTCTGTCTGTATTTAAACCAGCAGTAAAGGCCAGTCTCTTACAGCAATCCTATCCAGATTATTTTTAAATTATGGTTTGTAAAGTATTTGTTGATGTGTTTTAATATATATTGGTTTTATATGTTCTTTTAACTGATGTTACGTGTTGTGTTAAAGGCAGATAGGAAATCATCATCATCATATCATCATCATTCAGTTTGATACTGCTTTTAACTGCCATGGCTCAATGTTATGGAATTCTGGGATCTGTATCTGCCTTATCTGTCAGATATTTAGCTTTCTCTGTCAGAGAACTTTGGTGCCACAACAAACTACAAATCAAACAGTTGCGGTTTGCTGAACATTTGCTACTTTTTTCTTTTGCTTTTTAAATTGTCCCTTTTGTTTTCATCTGTTTGATCTGTTCCATATTGTTAATTAAATGCTTAACAAAAAATGAAAGCCAGTTGAACTGGATTGACTTAATCCCAGATAAAATATAGGAAAGCAGCCTAATTCTATGGGCTTCAATAGACTCACAGACCAATCTATTCTATCTGTAAGAACACTGATATTAATAAAATAATTCTAGTTTTTAAAAACTCATTTTTAGACAATGCCCATTTATACCTCAGCAAGCACCATCACAGTAGAGGAACCCATATGAAAGAAGACTCAGTATTGGGTATGTTGTCCATGGTTTTTGATAATGGATTAACTTTTTTAAAAATGCTGTCTAATTAATTTGGGAAAATGTTTTAATTGTTCAGAGGGATCTTACTCTTAATGAATCAGCTAAAACTACAATGCTACAAACACATCATTGAACACAGTGGGACTCACTTTTGTGATAGCCTAATTAGGATGACACTGCATAAATTTCACTCACATTTTTATCCATCAGTACTTTCATAGCCATTTCTATTTTCTACAAAACACAAGTTTAAATTTAAAATTAAAGGAGAATGCCTTCATAGCCAGTCAGCTCAATAGGTGTCCATGATAGCAGTCAGTACTGCTTCTTACCATATTGCTAAGACAGTGTTCTAAAGCAGTGAGTTTCAAATCTCTTGTTCTTAGGGAACTGTTTCTACATTCATTTAACCATGATTAAGCCCTGTGCACCTGCCATAGAACCCTTTGTGCACTGCAACTGACAAGAAGGGTGCAGCTCAAAAAAGCAGTTGATTATACAAATAAGTATCTAATATTTAGCAGATGATCCCAGTTCACTGGCTTTCACTCTAGTTACAGGTTCTCTAGGTCAGTGCTACTTTATTTGGGGGGACTGGCAGGTTTTTCCTCCTTGCTAATGTGCTGGGGACTAGTGCCATGTTTGTGCTCTTTGGCTACAAATGTTTCTCTCTTTCCTGGAAATTCTCTGTGAATCAGCATTCCATGGCTCGCAGACCGTCATGGACTACCACTTTGAGTAGCACAGGTTGATAGAAACTACACACAACAGTAATCCCACTTCAGTGTAACCTTTACAGATACAGGAGTACTTCCAGTATCTTGACCAATGAACCCTATTCACCCTTGGCTACCTTGCCCACAGTCCCCACCCTGGTTGTCACACTTCGCTTGTTTGTTACATGCATATTCCTTCTTTCCTCCAATAAGCTAATTCTGATATACATTGTCCTCCTTTCCATTTTTATCCTGACAACTCAGTGAAATAAGTTAGGCAGAGGAATAGTGACTGGGCTAGGTGAACCAAGTGTTGTTTAAACCTAGCTCTCCCCAGTTCTGGTCAAACCTAACACCACACTGACTTTCTTCTACTACTGTTCTTTCAAGCCCCTATAACTCCATTGTCTAGCAGTAACATGTGCTATTATGAGTAACTAAAAACTTTTTCAAGAATCACACCTTAGACAGTCATCCCCTTCCCAGCCTTGGACTTTATCAGACACGGCAAAAAATTGCATGATTACGACGTCACGCTAGTGCGAATGGATCCCACTATTGCACAACGTTGTCATGTTTGTGTGGTCAAACTGTGCTCCGGCCGCGAATAAGTTGTTGCTTTTAACTGATGGGACAAGCTGGCACTAGCTCTCAATATCGCTTTTTTCATGGTATTGGAAGAGCGTGCAAAAACATGTCCCGCTCTAATCACCAGATTACAGTGTGAATGGGAGCTCCTCTCCCCCCCTCCCTGTTCCTGGCAAGGTGAGAACATGAAAACTATCCAGGTGACATCCAGGTGAGAACGTGAAAACTATCCACAGGACAGTCTTTTTATGAACTGTCCCAGTTTGTTTGCATGTTTTTAGGTTTGTTTAAGTGTTTGTGCGTTCGTTTACTTTGCAACTTAAGGTTTTTTGGGTGTTTTTAAACATGTTCACGTCTTCTTGCGAGAACTGCAGAAATCTCGCCCATCTAAATCACAGAAGAAAAGTCCTGTTCCTAAAGTGCTAGGGGCAGTTGTGCAATAATTCTGTGGTGGTTTTTTCACACGATTACAGCAACGTGTGATATTTCCACTTTCCTCACTTGCGGAATTACAGTGCTTTTAGACCCTGGTCTGATAAAGTCCATTGAATCAAGTTATATCTGGCACCACGTTTGAGATGGGTAGTTGTGGTAGTCTGTTGTGATAATCAGTTGATTCTCTTCAACCCAATAGGAATCGCTGCACACACACTTCAGCTTCCAGACGTTAATACAATTTTTTCCTGGGCTGAGCAAATAAAGCAGTAAAGCAGAAGCTTGTGCATCTTTCACACAGTAGTATAGACATTCTTTTTTCTAAAACCATCCCAAGGTTTAGGAAAGTCCTACTATTCTGTAAAGTAGCAGAAGTGCTTTGTACATGAGAAAAGATATAATCCAGTAACTGCAAAGTGTTTCTGCATTGCAGAGGGTCCATCTGGCTGACATGACATATGTAAAGGAAATCTCAACTGTCATGTGCTGCTGTTATTCCAAAAAGTCTTCATGCCAGTGGCTCTTCAAAAGCAAGTAGCATCATTAAAAAGCAACACCAAAAACAATGCACTCTAAAATCACAGTTCTACTTTGTAAATACAGAAAGTTGCCTTATACCAAGGCAGACTGTTTATTGATCTGACTATTGCATGGTGTAGTGGTTTGAGTGTTGGACTTGTTGGGTATAACAATGTTTCCCTCCTGTGCTTTACTGGAGGAACCTTACAAGACAGGCGCTATAAAACTGATAGCTTTAACTTCCTTAGAAAGCACTGAGCAGAGTTTGACTATTTAAAACACATATGTAGCAGATGCGTATTGATTCCAGCATGCAAGCTTAAGATAACCACCACACAACCTCCCCAAGTTACATTTCTAGCATAAAAAGGACTCAGAATCACTTAAAGGTAGTTTAAAAGTATAAAAACATCTTTACTCACAGTCTTGGAGTATTTCTCATAGAAAATCAGCAGCATTAAGATAATTGAAGTTTTATACTAGTAAAATACTACATGATTACAAACAAAAAATATGCAGGACCCCTGCAAGTTACGTCCTCACTCTAAAAAGGTATCATGACGACTGGCAAAACACATGGTAGCTTTCCAGACAAAGAGAAGGACTTGAACACACCTCTTCCCCTGGAAAGCCCTATCACATTTCAGCAGGAAGTTACATCAAGCATTCTGTTTTCTCTATCAGTTAACCCTTTAGCAGTAAAAACATCTCAACTTATTGGACTGCAAACTACACATCCCAATAGGACTGTGACTCTGGAGACCAGGGTTTGAATCCCTGCTTGGACATGAAAATCCACTGGGTGACCTTGGGCTCATCACACTCTCTCAGCCTCAGAGGAGAGCAATGACAAACCTCCTCTGAACCAATCTTGCCAAAAAAAAAAAAACCCAAAAAAAACCCTTGCCGTAAGTTGGAAATGATTTGAAGGCAGACAACAACAATTATATAGAGAGGTACAGAACTTTAGGTCTTCCAGGAGTAAGGGGAGTTGAATTCCAAACCTTTCAAGGACCAACGTTTATTTGGCCCTGGTATACCTTGCAATAGCCCTACAGGGCTGCGGCTGCCTGTTTGTCCCACTTTTACCGGGAGACACCAGGAACTTGAGGCATAGAACCTTGGATGTTCTATGAGTAAACCACATGCTCTAGGAGTGAACTACAACCCTTCCTTAAAAGCCTTCTTAAAAAGGAAGGCCAGTGCTCCATTGTAAATGGTACTAGGCTTGGTGATAAATAGACATCCTAGGTAAAGCTGGATGTAGGGGCAGGTAGTTTAGACAGCTTATTGAGATATTATACGCTGAGTTTAAGAATGTTCATGAAGCTCCTCTCATAGTCACTCAACTGTTGACAGCTGAAACATATATTAGAAACGGGTTATCTTCATTTGTAAAGCTGATGACACTGACCTGCATGGCCAGTGTTGCGTTAATGCTCATTGGTGTGTATTTCTAATTTGCTGGAAATTTTGCATCAGCATGTATTCCACAAATGGAATGGGGTCAGGATGAAATTAGAGAGATTAAATATATGCATGAAGGTATCATCTTATGTGACAAAGAAAAATCATGCATGCAAATTTTCAATCAGTGTCATGCAATGGACTGTAAATGCAATTAAATCCAGTGTTGAGCATGTAGGAGGACATTGAAGATAGCCTTTGATTGGAATGCCATCTGGTCTTAAGCAATGAGTTCCAAAGTGGAGCACTTACAGATAGGAAGGCAGCTGTATGGGAAGATGTGATAATGGACTCTCCCATTATCTGGTCAAAACAGCTGAGGGGTATAGTCTCCCCTGCAGGTAAACAAAGGGTTAATGATGTGTTGGTTTTAAGTTGCATTTATTGGGGGTCAGCATCACAGACAAGCAACACAGATCATGAGAGACAATTGCTCAGTGAGGCTGACCAGTTGGGCAGGAGTGTAAAAGCTTCAAGATGCTTCCAAGTGAGAGCTTATAAAACCTCACAGTGCCACTATGCACAGCCAGAGACAAAGAAAGACAAAGAGACTGGAAGTTTGGGACTGAGGTGCCTGCTTCACCCAGGGAAGCTAGGTGGCAGGCTCGGCAAAGGCACCCAATATTCCAGCTCCCATGAACATCTGAGATGCAGGGCTCATCTATACGAGCCAGGATATAGTGGCTCCCTGCTGGTGTATGCTGGCTGTAGAAGTGCCCTGTTCTGTCCCCATTACTTTGATGAAATTGGCTAGAGTGCATAAAGGAACACTGGTCCATTGCTGCACCTGCTGCTACCATCTTATGTGCTCTGCCAAGTCCAGGAAACTGGCCCGCACCATGTGACAAGGCCCCCTGCATGTGACCAGCCTTGGTTACATGCTGTAGGCCTGCTGCCCAGACCTGGAAGAGTAAGGGTGACCAGCAGTTAGAGCGATGGGCTGGTGGGCTGGATGGGCTCCTGCGGACATGTGGGTCCTGATCAGGTTTTTGCTGGCAGTAACAGATTTAAATGGGTATTATGCTAAAATGCTTTATTGGGCCTCACCCTGGCTCACCTCTGTCTCAGTTTTTCATATCTACCCTGGGGGTGGTGAGGACTGCCTGGGGGGCAAAATGGAGCAAATGCCCTGTGTCATATGTACTGTAGGGTTCTGAGATGGGGACAAACTGGGATATTTAACCCATGTAGATAAGCCCTCAGAACTCTATCTATATTGTGAGTGGAATAAGATTGTTCAGTTAGTCACATTAGGGTTTATGTGCTTTTTAACCTTGGCTGAATATGACCTAGGCTACTTGTAACGTCTGAAGGAAGATACCTTCATGTAAAAGATACCCTTTTACTAATGTTAGATTGCTTGTTTAGAATAAAAGCTTTCCTTTAAACATCTTCTCTTTCCCACATTCTTTTCACATGCCTTGCTTGGTGTGTGCGCATGTGTGCATCTAGAATTCTCATCTCCCCAGGGAGAGGGAAGGAAAGTCTGCAGAGTCAGAGGTGGAGAAAGTGCAAGTTAACTTAGTAACTTCCCACTGAGTCACATGGGATAAATCAGTGGGCGGTGGCAGCTAGATGATCTTTATAGGTCCCCTCTCCTACTCAAGAGTGGGGCCGTTACAGAACAGTAGCAGTATGCTGTACCCATTATCAGTCTTGTTAGGCCCAGTACCGCAAATTGCCAGAGTTATGACTGTTATCTGTTGTATCTGTTAGTTCAGATATGAAAGTACGGTAGAGGCAAATGGTACTGTTCTCTGGTTTAAAAGTTATTTATGGAAATCAGTAGTGGGGTTCCTCTCAATCTGCATTTTTAGGGAGTTGGTCTGGGAATCATATCTGAGCTTCTAGAAACATGTATTCTGGATATTTTAAAATGTTAGAGCATTTTCTGTTGCAAGCACACATTTATGGAACTTGTTGATTTACCTAGTCATGAGAGTCATAATAATTTTAGATAAGTGGCAAATTCCCATTTTGGGGCAAAATGATCAGATGATTGGTAGCCAACTTGAGGCGCTTGAGTGATGCTGACTATCTGGAACTATTTCAGTCAGGTTTTAGGCCTAGTTTTAGTGTCACTCTGTAAGATTACCTCTCTCGGGAGAAAGATGGGGGGTGGGTGCATCAGTGCTGGTTCCCGTGTCCCTCTCAGCGACTTTTTATACCATCTGTTATGGAATCCTTTTGTGAAGCTTTGTCTGAATTGGCAGTTGGAGGCATTGTCTTAAACTGGTCCTGTTCTAGTTGGATAGCAGAATTCAGAAGGTAGTATTCATGGACTGTTTTTCTGCCCTGTTCTGCACTCTGTTCTTTTCTTCTTGTTTTTTAACATGTCCATGAAACCTCTGGGTTTCTGTCTAGAGCAATGGTGTATGTTGCCATCAGTATGCCCCCCTCCCCTAAACCAGTTCTCTCTCTCCTTTTCACCAAATGCAGGTGAGGCAGTGACTATCCTGAACTAATGGTTCGATTTGGTAATAATGGTCAATAAACTAGGATTCAATCCAGAAAAAAATAGTGGTGTTGTTAGTGACTGGTGCATTTACCCTTATAAATGGTATTGTCTAGATAGGGTTACATGCCCTTGGAATGAGCAGGTTCATAATTTTTGGAGTGTTCATTGATCCTGCTTTGTCATTTGTGGCCCAGCTGGTCTCAGTAGCACAGAGTATCATTTATCAACTTTGGTTGAAGTTCCAACTACACTGTAATGTGGCTGCAGTTGTCTAGGAACTGGTAACCTCCTGTTTATATTATCACAGGACATTAGGTATGGGTCTACCTCTGAAGAATGTCCAGAATAGAGAAGCAAGCCTGTGAGACTATGGGCCCATCTACACAAGGGGGGGGGGCAGGATCCAAAATACCTTGTAGTATTGGCATCTTGCAGCAGTAGCAACGTGTCCAAATGGTGTTTCTGGCCTCGGAAGCCCCCATAAGCCTCGCATTCCTGATGGCGGCCGCAAGTGATTTACTCGCATTAGTTCTTCACCGCCGTCGGGTTTTCTTTTTTTAAAAAGGCGTCACAAGGTATGTTGGTGCGATAGAGCAATTTCCCAACTTTACAAGAAACCAAAACAGAAAATATTGATCCTTTTTATCGCCTTAGTGAGCGATCGCTAAAGTGAAAATCCAACATGGTGGCAGCGGGTGTTTGCCTTCCTAGCGATCCCCGCCCCCACTCTCACTTGGCCAATCAGTTTTGTACTTCTCTTTTGAGATTTTTTTTTGTTTAGTTGTCCAAATGAGTAAAAATGCACACTCGCCTCGCAGTTTTTGAAAAGTACAGGGAAATCTGTGAAGGCTTTTAGTGCATTGTTTTTGCCATTTTGGGCCCCCCTCCTTCTGAATAGTTTGGATTGGCACTGGATCCTGTTTAGACAGGTAGGATTCCCAGCTAATTCCATGAGGGGTATTTTCACCATTTAGACGGGCCCTAGATGTCTTGATGTGTTTGTGGACCTAATTCAAATATTGCTGCTAATTGAGCATACTGAAGAAGCACCTGCTCCCTTATGTTCTGCTTGATTACTAAGATAATCTTCAGACAGTCTTCTCTGGGTATTGGCACCCATTAAGGTCCAACAGTACCAAGGCAAAAGCCTTCTCAGTAGGGGCCCTCTGCCAGTGGAATGCCCTTCCCAAAGTAATCTGTTCTGCATTCTTATTGGTAGAATTTAGATGCCAGGATAACACTTCCCTCTTCTGACAGGCAATCTGCTGCTGATATATTTTGCCTGATTTGTTTTTATTGTAAATATTTATTTTTGCAGTAACATCCAGTGTAATTTATTGTTAATGTTATGATTTTATTGATTTTGGCTGCTGACATACTGCAGAATAATATTTGACATCACTTTAATTATCATGGCCCCACCCTATGGAATCTTGGAATTTGTAGTTTGTTGTGGCACCAGAGCTCTCAGACAGAGAAGGCTAAATATCTCACAAAACTACAAAACCCAGAATTCCATAGCATTGAGCCATGGCAGTTAAAATGGTGTCAAACAGCAGTATTTCTGCAAATGAATAATTTCATCCAAAAATGCTTTCCTTTTCAAACTAATGCAATGGTTATAATGTAACTTTCAAAATATCATTATTGTTTCAGGATAAATTAATTCATTTTATTTACTGGGAAACCATAAGATGAGTGGTTTCTGTTATTCATAACATTAGGTGGTAAGTCATTGAAAATGGCTCAGTAATGGGAAAAGTACTGTAATTATCCTGCCATGTATTGTGTTCTTATGAATTTAAGTGAAGCAGAAGTAAATCAGAAGATACTTGCAGCCTGCACTATCTAGATTTGTTTATCTAGTTTATTTAGATACAGGCATACCTCATTTAACAAAGCCTCTGATAGTGAAGCTCCTTTTTGTATTTTGATGTCCCCTCAGCCCTCCCTTTTTCTCCTTGTCCTTTGTCTAGCTGGACCTTTTTAGAAGCAGTGATACTGGGAAGAAGTTGAAGCAGGGCTGGAGAAACACAGAGTTGGGTTGCAGCAGCATGTCTGCAGTAAACAATACAATAACACTTCAGCTGGGAAAAAATGGGAAATTTTTTTTAAAAATGGGATTCTGCTCTTGCTGACTCTAACTGTGTGTGCCTGCTTACAACAGGCAAGGTAAACAGCAGCAGCCTCTAGTCTCCCTTACTGAGCATGTGTGAACAGCAAAACAGAGAGAAAA
Organism: Gambelia wislizenii; assembly: GCA_030847615.1. Classification (NCBI taxonomy): domain Eukaryota; kingdom Metazoa; phylum Chordata; class Lepidosauria; order Squamata; family Crotaphytidae; genus Gambelia; species Gambelia wislizenii. The sequence goes on along the minus strand of JAUMIR010000001.1, from coordinate 17,817,488 downwards.
GTGGAGACTAGATAAGCCTGTCTCACCAGTTGTTCCCAGCATGTTATAGTCTATACATTTAGCCACCAAAATGGATAACATAAAAAAAGTGAAGAATGGTAAAAGAAAGAAAAAAATCCTCCCTGGATGGATTTTGGAAGAAGACTGGTTGTTTCATTTCACATGTGCATATTGTCAGTTTTGGTTAAAAAGTTTTCTGAAGCATGTTGAAACTGCTCTTCTCATTTGTGGCGTAGGAATTTGTATCTTTTCTTTTCATGTTATTTCTACCCCTGGTACCAAACTTTCTGTTAAAGAAGTAATATCCAGGAACACATCTACTTTGTTAACTGTGATACACCTATACTGTCTTTTCAATAAGTTGGTTTCTATTCAAATCATATACATCTTTCACCTTTTACTAAATATCATATATTTATACTCGGCCCTCCATATCCATGGATTCTGCACCCACAGATTCAACCAAACACAGGTTGAACATATTTTTTAAAAAATTAATTCCAAAAAGCAAACATTGAGTTTGCTGTTTTATATAAGGGATGCCATTTTACTACACCTATGTATATAATGGGACTTGAGCATCCACAGATTTTGGTACCCACAGGGGGTCCTGGAACCAAACCCCAGTGTATACCAATGGACTACTGTATTGTTACTGCAACTGTGATATAGCACCTTTGGTACATTAAATGGGAGCAGATGTGTGGTGGATTGGCAAAAGTGGGAAAATTAAAACATAATTTTTACATGAGTCTTTCTAATCAACTTAGCAGATGATCAGGTAGAATTTGGTACTTCCAAAAGGGAGAGAGAGAAAAGTTAATTCTTGTACCAGACATTGTTTTATTTTCATAGCTGTGAGGCAGATTGGTACAGCCATGGATGAAGAGTTCCATAAGATCAGAGCCCTTGTTGTAAAAGATATTTTTTCTCACCCCAGTTCACATTATCTTAACCTGAAGGATCTGTATTAGAGCTTCTGAGGCAGATTTTAAAGGACTTGGGAAGAGGCCCAGGTGTAAATCTTATGTACTTGCAGGATGCTTCCATCAGTCCAACTTCCTTTTTGATACAGATGTGATGGCAAGAATGCCAGTGACAGTGTAACCAAACAATGATGTTAATAACCATTGAAAACAGTTTGTGTTGTTTCTATAACAAATTTCTGCCACAAGCTCTCACCAAAGCACTTTCAGAAGTCTTTAATAAATGTCATTATTGGTTAAGTGAATTGGAAATTATTTTGTACTATTCTGAGAGAGCAAGCAATTGGTGTTGTCACTCAAAATAATATTTATGGGAGTTTGTTCCAAGGACCAGCTTCTGTCTTATGTGAAAGCTGTTGGGTGGGTGGGAAGGGATAGAGATGTCTTTATATTTTCACCAGTGCCAGTTTCAGCTACTGACACCCACAATGCTACCAGTATCTTTTTAAATGCAGTTGTCATCTTCTCATGCAGATTGTCCAACTCATTCCACCTGTAGTAGTTTGGCAACAAAGTAGATTAGAAAAGCTGGATGTTTGCAAGCATGTGTATGAAGAGGTGCTGAGTAAAATCCTGCTTTGTCATGGTAATGCACTGGTGCCTCTGAGCATATCAAGACGACCAGGCAGCAAAAGTTGTTGTAGCAGAGTTGCAAACATCCAATGAAAAAATGAGCACACAGACACAGACGTTTGTCTAAACTACTTCTCTTTACTAGAGCATGCTGGAGCAATATTAACAATGAGTCTGAGACTCCTACATATAGACTACATAACACAGCACAATGTACAGTGCAGTCCTGCACTTTACAGCCCAGACTGAATGTGCACAATTAAGAGCTAACTCCAAGTCAAGTACCGAGACAGTGAGTGGGGTGATCTAGTTGTATAGTACAGATACAGTACAGTCATGGGTTATACAGTTAGCATTTCCCACACACATTTTCCCATACAGATAAAGACTTCAGTCTTCACTGTTCCTTCCAACAGCTGTCTTTTAGACATAATCTAGATATGCTGGCCAACTATGTTTAGCCTGCTCATTGCTGGCCCCTGCAGGCTGTAGCACATCATACCATGCCAGCTCTTTACAGTATAAATTTCCAATGATTGTGTATCCTATCACCTTGATATGCTTTGCATACTGTATCTTTCAATAGTCATATCAAAGGGGAAGATCTGAAATTTCCTCTAGTTGGCAAGAAACAGTGTAGAACAGGGCTAATATGTTATGAATGAGACCAGGGGTTTGTCTACACTGTTAAAACCCCCAAATCCCCTTCCAAATTCCCCCGAATCAGTTGCAATCAGACATGTCAGGAAATGACATGGATGTGACCACAAGATGGAGCTGTAAGCTTAGTAATGAAAGTAGTTAAGCTCCAGTGGCAGGTGTGTGTGTGAGTCAGCACTTGAGAGTATGCACACTTGAGATGCCTGATGTAATAGGCATTGTTTAACTGTCTATAAAAAAGAGATGGGAATTATCTCCAGTGTGGGTTTGTTGTGGATGGTGGTTGGCGAAGCAGTTTGTTGGTTTGAGAGAGATTTATGAGTATTAGAGACGGCTGTCCTATACTCTGTGTGTGTGTGTGTGTGTGTGTGTGTGTATATATATATATATATATATTAAATATACCGCAAACAAAGATTTTAAAAGCCCTCAAGTTGAGTGAAGGCTGGCCTTGTTGCTGTCTTTATTTGGCAAGCCAGAGCTCAAGGCAGTGTGCTGGGGTGAAGGAATTTTTCCTTCTCAGCCTGAAGTCTTTTGCAGAAGTCTCTCCAGAAACCTTCTCCTTGGCGTCCTGTCAACGTGGAACAACTCTGCAGGTGGTCATGGTAGACACAGCGCGTCTTTCTACGCCCCAACAAGACAACATGATTTATGTCATTTCCCCCAAATCTTGGGCAATCAGGCCACACGATGCAAGACCCAGCTTCAGGGTAATTTACCTTGATACAGAGTTTTTAGGATTCAGTGCTTTCTCTTGATTTTCATCTGCCGCCCCTGCCACCACTGCCACTAAATTAAAGCTCGGGAGGCAAGTTCCCAGCTAAAGTTCCTCTCTCTGCTTGTCTGTCACTTACTTCAAGCACCTGTTGCTGCAACTGGCAGCTGGTAATTTGCCTCTTGAGCTTCCAAAATAGTTGTGATTGCCAGGCTCTGACCACTTGTGGCAGTGGTGGTGGCAAGCACTGCATGGCAGGAGCAGTGGCAGCAGACCAAACTCCACAGAGATAGTCAGGTAGTGAAGACGAGTACCTGATGTTCCTGAGGAGAATAAATTCTGCACAGGGCTTTGGGGCGAATGTGGGGGCACGAGGGGCAGGACTCCATTTGGACTTTTGTCCCCACGTGTAGACAAGCCCCAGCTAAACAAATATGAACAGTCCTGATGTATGAAAATGACTAGTGTGCTAATCAAATTTTATTTCATGCTAGCTGATTCAGGGTGGAGAACAATATACAAAATAATATACTTTTTCTGCAAGGCACGCTGATACAATGCCACTTAGAAACCCCAAAATGTACTTCTCTCTTCTCTTTCATTTGCATCTCTTTTGTCATTATCCATCACTTTAAAAAGTAACACAGTTATCTTCCACAGGCATGTACACAAATGTCTCCATAAATTTCAAGGACAGTAGGTCCTTCCCACCCATTCACAGAACCTTTCAAACAAGCAGGTCCTTATTGCATTGAGAACTCTAATGTCACAGTATGTTGTCCCCTCGACACAAGGAAAATCTAGTACCAGCACATTCTGTGATAGATTTTACTGGCGTCCCTAATGATAACTAATTGAACAGTGTAAGAAAGTGGGAGGATTGGTATAAAACAGTAAGGCACAGATCTCTCGGAAAATGGCTTATTGGCCATAAACACTGCCAATAAGCCAGTGCATACTGCTCAATCATTTCCACTTACAGTGGGAGCAGCTAAACAAACCACAGAGTTTTTCTCTGTGGTTTGTGTGTTGTGCCATCCAAACATGGATTTTTGATTTAATCCTTTTGCAACAAATCAGAGAGAGAGAGATTATTTGAGGTTTGTTTCTCTAGTTTGTAGTGAAAGAAGCAAACTAGAGAAGGGAAAGCACCAGTATTCGGACAACATAATAAAAGAAAACAATGTGTTATGTTTAACTACTCCCATTGCAAGTAAAGTTGTCCCTCCATATCCATGGATTCCGTATCCATGGCTTTAAGTATTCACGGCTTGAAAATACTGTACTCTTTAAAAAATAATAATCCAAAAAGCAAACCTTGATTTTGCCATCTTATATAAGGGACACCATTTTGCTATGCCATTGCATATGTTGCTGCCCTTGAGCAAGCAGGGATCACCAGCATTGAGGCCATGATATTGAGAACACAGCTGTGCTGGGCAGGGCACGTTTCTAGGATGGAGGACCATCGCCTCCCAAAAATAGTACTCTATGGTGAACTCGCAACAGGTCAGCGTAAGAGGGGCGCTCCAAAAAAGTGATACAAGGACTCCCTGAAACAACATCTCAGGCTTGGCCAAATTGTAAACCAACAATGGTCTGCCCTGGCCTCACATCGGGAGGCATGGAGATGCACTATCCACAATGCTGCAGCCTTATTTGAGAACACACACCGAACAAGTCTTGAAAAGAAATGACAACGCAGAAAGAATCATAACCCAGAAACATCACCCAAGGAGACCTTCTGCTGTGCTTTCTGCAACCGGACTTGTTTATCTCGAATTGGCCTTTTTAGTCATCAGCGCGCTTGCAGAAAGTGCGGGATTAGTCCTTCCTGAATCTTCATTTGCAAAGAAAAGCCAGAGAGAGAGAGAGAGAGAGAGAGAGCGCATATAATGGGACTTGAATATTCATGGATTTTGGTTTCCGGGGGTGGTGGTGGTCCTGGAACCAAACCCCAGCGAATATGAAGGGACAACTGTAGAAGCAAATGGGCAGAATATACCAATGTGCTATTTGTCTACATTTAAGCAAGGGATCCCCCATTCCCCTGTATCTGTGTCATGAAACTTCAGCCATGAGTGAGTATTCATGCGGCAACCCTGTACATATTGAAGGAGTAAGTCTCTTTTAACTCTGTGGGGTTTATTGTCTATGTAGGCATATATAAAACTGACTCATTAGCCTTATCATGTGGTATGTTTTTGTTAGAGTGGAATGTTGTAGTGTTTCTTGGGGGGGACTCCTGCTTCTGTTAAGTAGAATGTGACCTCTAGAGAGCATCTATCTGAGCTGCCACTGTCTACTGATTTTACCCTTCCCCCAACTAGTATCTCAATGGGAAGTTACTGGGGAATTGGACTTGAACGTTTCCCTCTGACTCCGTACACAGAGACTTTCCATTCCCCCACCCCCTGGGGGGAATGAAGCAGATCAAGGCGCATGAAAGAGTGTGAAGAGAGGAAGTCTGTAAAGGAAGCTTTATTCTTAACAGTGATCTACATTGGAAGAGTATCTTTCATGTGAAGGCATTTCCTTCAGGCACACTTAAGAGTTGTAAGTTATAAAAATGGCCTAGGTCATTCAGCTAAGGTTAGAAGAGAAACATAAGCCTAACTATCACCTAAATACATTTCCTAGTCTGCTCACAGAGAGATGTAGTTCTGAGTCTGGATGTTAATGGGTTTGGGAACCTAGGCGCTTTCGGCTAGTCCGTTCTCTACCAAGCATCCCTTTAGACGGGACAGGCATCCTCCTCTGCTTTCTCTCTTTGTTCTTCTCTCTGTCTGGTGGCATCTTGAGGCTTTTATCTCTTCCTAGAAGCATTTCATTGGGTCATTGTCTCTCATGATCTCTTGACTCCTTGTGATGCTGACCCCCTCCCCAATCAATGTAACTTAACTCCAGCTCATCATTTACCCTTTTGTTTACCTGGAGGGGAGAGTCTACCTCTCAACTGTGTTGGCCTGATAAAGGGAGAGCCCCCATTATCCTAGATGTCAATTGGTAAGAGTTGCTTCCATGCAAATTTAGACTCTTGCCACCCTTACAAAGCCACACTGTATAAGCTTGACCTTCTGATGGGTAAGGATTTTATTGTTATATTTTTAGTCATTTGATCCAGCAAGTATTTTATTAGCTGACAGCTCAAAGTAGCACAAGGGGATGTGATTATTATAATTGTGACAATGTGATTGAATAGTTTCTTTGATGGACATATCCTCTTGAGGATTTTGTGAACCATTCAAGTGGATCATAATAAAATAGGAGGAAAGATGTTTTAAATAAGAAATCATGAATGATAGGTTTCCATTACCATTTCTGCACTTGAAAGTCCACATTGAATAGATCTGTGTTCTTCCAAGGGGGATGTCATTACTATTCTGTGTAGTCACTGAATGAAATGTAGTTTGTGCTAAAGGTGATCTGTGCTTCCAGTGGAGCTCTTTGTTGGTAACATAAAGCAAAGGGGAAATAAGTGGTATTCAGTTAGTTGTAATAATAAGTCATGGGTTTTGTATATGGATATTTTCTTTACTTGCTGTTAAGCAATTTGTTGTATGAACTATTGTATAAGACCTAACATGTAGCCTTTCAGCTTCCAAGGAAACTTTCAAATATAATGCTGGTCACTATGAAGATAAATAGTGGTTTTCACTGATTCATAGGAGTATGGAAGGACTTCTGCATAGAATAAACATGTATTTCCACAGTTGTTATTTTTTTCTTTCAGTTTTACTACTAAGTTTATAAAGTTATAAAAAACCATCTTGGGGTATTTGGTGTCCCCCCCCCTTTTATCCCGGGATTTTCCAGAGTATTTAGCTAGATTCAGGGATAACCTTTCTGAGAATTGTGCACACCCCTAGATCTAATTAAAGATTTGTAGGTGTTATCAAGTAGTCGAAGGCTTTCATGGCCGGCATCCATAGATTTTCCTGAGGATGCCAGCCACAGATGCAGGCGAAACGTCAGAAAGAAACTATTCCAGGACACGGCCTCACAGCCCGGAAAAAAAACAAGGAAAATCTATGTTATCAAGTAGATTGCAAGGATTGGATCTTTCCCCTCAGTATTAAGTGGAATAAGAGAATGAAGTAGGTGATGATAGAAGAACGGAAGGTTCTGCTCGTAAAATACAGTATTTATAGGGACCTCAGTTTGCTTGGCCATTTAATGGCATAGGTTTCAAGATTCTCTCATTTGTAGGGTGGCCAACTAAATGTTGCTGAAAAGGGGAGGCACACCACTAAAGAGGACAAAATAGTACCCATATTGGCATAACACTTGCATATGTTAATGTATATGTATATATGCAAATTTAAAAATAGAGATTATAATCTAAATACTGCACAAATGCACTCCATCTTGGATCCCATCCCAGGAGAAATACGAGGTATACATTCAGTAAAGTGCCTGTATCTGCTCAATCTACCAGCTGTCAGTGGGCAACTTCAGAGCCTCTATGCTCCCTTCTCATTCTTTTTCTTTTAAACTTGGTTTGACTTGGATATCCTTTGAAAGAGAGGGCACCTTCCGATATACAATTGTCTTCTGATAGTCATTCAGATATAGGACTGTCTTTTGTCAATTGTCACATGGCCACCCTACCCATTTGACGAACCTTCATCTGTTGGTAATAGGAGACTGTGCATAGTACAAACAGGGCTTGTTCACAAAGCCCATAGCGGAAAAGAGAGAAATGCTAAGCAAGAAATATCATACACAGAGTTTATAATGAGTAAGGGATATGCATGCCGCTATAGTATGAGAAAAGGAAGGGAAACATTTACTATGATGTTATTTATGTTACAAAGTGTTGGTTATTACCTCGCTTGGAAACTACAGTTGTCCCTCTGTATCCACGGATTTGGTATCCAGGGATTTAAATATTCATGGCTTGAAAATATTCTTTAACAAATAATAATCCAAAAAGCAAACCTTGATTTTGCCATGTTATATAAGGGAAACAATTTTGCTATGCCATTGTATACAATAGGACTTGAGTATTCATGGATTTTGGTATCCACAGGGGGTCCTAGAACCAAACCCAGCGAATATGAAGGGACAACTGTAATTGGCAGCCAGTGGAATGATTTTAATATTGGTGTAATAGGATCAATCCTGGGTGTACCAGTAGCTAATTTGTCTGCTGTGTGTTGAACCAACTGAAGTTTCCAAACTTGATACAGAGGTAGCCCAATGTACAGCGCATTGCAAATGTCCAGACTTGAGTTTATCAGCATGTGCTACCAACTCTAGGAAAGGGTGCAGCTGGTATAACAGCTGAAGCTGGTAGTAAGCAGTCTTGGCCATCACATCTATCTGAGCTGTCATTTGGAGGACAGATCCAGAAGCACTCTCAGGCTGCAAACACAGTCTTTCAGGAGGAGTGTAACTCTATCTAGGACTGATTGACACACCTCCAAACCCAGGTTAGTACCTCTGACAGTAAGCACTTCTGTTTTGTCTGGATTTAACTTCAGTTTGTTTTTCCTCATCCAGCCTATTACCTCCTCCAGGCTTTCATTCAGAGGACACACACTGTCCTTAGCTGAGGCTGTTTTTGAAGGCATGGAGAAATATATTTGGGTATCATCAGCATACTGATAGCACTCCACCCTGTGCCTCCGGATGCTCTCTCCCAGAGGTTTCATGTAGATATTGGGGATAGAATGGCACCTTGTGGTATGCCATATAACAGCTCCTTTTTTGAGGTGTAGCTATCCCCAAGTACCACCATCTGGAATCTGCCTGAGAGACAGGACCAGAACCACTGAAGCACAGTACCTCTGATTCCTAAATTCCCCAGGTGTTCCAGAAGGATACCATGGTCAATGGTATCAGATACCTCTGACAGGTATTCTGCTCTGAAGCTGGTTTGAAATGGGTCTAATTTAACTTTATATTCCCACAATAATTCTGTTTGCTAGGATAGTGATTATACAGAGGTCATGCAGAAAGTTTTGTCTTTCCAGTCCTAATTTGATAATATATAACTACATCATAGTGGCTGTCTAAATAAAGATAATTTGGATCATTCAAACAGTGTATTCATCTGGACAAGGCCATAAACGTACTAAATTGCAGATAGATTTTCAAAAACCAACAGATTGTATATACTACACTGGAAGGGAGTGAGATAAAAAGCTTTGGTGCTCTGGGTCTTCTATAGCCTATACCTTTGTTAAATGTTTAAGAAAATAATGAGGGCTTCAGAAGAATACAAAATACAATAGGAGAAATTTGCAGTCTTATCTGAATTTAATCTATTTCTTGAAGAAGGTATCACAGAAAGTCTACCCTGGTGAATTTTATTTTAATTATATATCTGTAAAGATTGTTTAGGGTTTCTCTTCCAATCTTTCCTACAGACCAAAGTTTAAATATATATTTGAACAAGAACCAATCCCCCTTTTGGTGTAGGAAATCCAAAATTGTATGTATTCCTCATGACTTCTAGATAGATGAGATATTTTTGACAGTGCAACAGAAATTGTGGAGGTTGTAAGAATTTGCCATCTGGCAAAAACTCCCAACCAGATGGATTCACTAATGACTCTTACATAGTATTCAATCAGATTCTGCTAGAACGCATGATTGGCGTATTTAATTATTCTGAATTAACCATGAATGTGCCAGATACTGTCTTGGATACAGAACTCATGAGCACTGCTTTTTACAAGATAAAAAGGCATGGTCCCAAGTAATTATTTTTTAGTACAAAAGTAAAAAATGATCGAATGGTAGGCAAGATGAAGCCTAGTGGGTTATTTAACAGGCAGTTTGTGACTGTTTTAAGGACATAGTTTTGTAAACTCATTAGTTTGTGAACTTTTATTCAAAATGCATTTTATCAAAATGATTTTTATTAGTCCCTGGATCCAGCAGAGAGAACAAGATAGGAAGTAGGGCTCCTCCATCACTTCTGTGAAAGCCCAGTTGCTTTGTGGCATCTCCTGCCTCTGAACTGTTTCTGTTTGCTCTGGTCATTATAAGAAATTGTAACTTTAAGAATTAAAGTCTGTGTTCATTTGTTTGTTCAGTTCTCACCTCCTCCCTTTTTTTTCCTTTTGGTCATATTCTATAGATTTTAAGTCTGATGGGAGGGGCCTTTTCAACCCAACCACATTGACTTTATGTAAAACAATCTGAGAGCCTTTTTGTGTAAAAATGTTTGAAAAAAATGAATCAATAAACATTTCTTGAACTAATACAGAACAGTTGTTACTCCCTATCTGGATTTGTTGTTCACTTTATCCTTGGTGGAGTAATGTTTATTTGCTTTAATGGCTCATATGGGTAACTTACAGTCTATGGGCCGTATGCAGACCTCCTGTGCAGCCCATTGTGAGTATCCATTGCAAGAGTCCTTCCCCATTCTCTCCTTTCCTGCCACTGCTTTTGGGTTTGTGCAGAAATCAGAACACAGAGTGATGACTCTCCATGCACATCCTCATCACCAGTCCAATCAGGTGCCTGACAGTTTACTAAGCATCTCTCAGGAGCACAGTTATCCATTGTACCTCACATTTATCCATTGTACATCACTTTGAGTGCCCTGGTGGGCTGAAAGGTAAAAAATTCTATATATACAGAAAAGATGGCGGACCACACTGTTTTCTCCATTTTAATTGTGTGCCTTCCCTACCCATCACTCAACTAATTGGTGGTAGAGGAAGTGAAAGGTGTTGCACAAGGAGGCAAGATTTAAATGTTGATATGGAGTGCAGAATGGTATATGTGCGAATGTATGTGCATCTGTGTTGTGCAGCACTCAGTCCATGGCTTGTGATGGAATGCAGCTCTTGGAGAGTCAAACGGGTTGCCCACTCCTGTTCATGCATTACCACACAGAGCAGAATCACCTTTCAGAGCAACTATCATAATTTAAGGAACAAAAACTTATTTTTTTCTTGTGATTGTGAGCAAGCCAACCATAGTTTATTAGATAATGGTGTGGGAAATTAATGACCAACTTCACAGGGTTCTTATAAGAATTCATGTAATAAGGATGATGAGGTCCTCTCTGTTTTTCATAGTTAATATTGACCTAACAGCAAACTCAGGTCTCCGAGTGCCAGTAAGATGGAATCCAAAAAGGGATAACTGGTAATCATCAGCATGGTTACATAAAACCTGAGAGATGCAGAAGCATAACACTTTGGTGTGGGTGTTGGGGGCACCCATTCAAAAAACAGTCTAGCAAAGACAATGCCTGGCCAGTGGCATCCAGAAACAATGGAATGTTGAGTGCCAGCTACAAAAGAAAAACAGAAAACTGTGGAGAATAATGAATCATGAGCAGGAACAACTATGTTGGAATATGAAGTCGAAGGCTTTCACAACCGGCATCCATAGATTTTCCTTGGTTTTTTTCCGGGCTGTGAGGCCATGTTCTGGAACACGACCTCACAGCCTGGAAAAAAACCCAAGGAAAATCTATGTTGGGATACTTTGCAACATTTTGTTGTAGATCCCATTTGCATGTTCATATGACCTTGGCAGAAAAATAAACAAGTTCATTCACTGGTAAAATCACTGTGATAGGATTACTGGAAATGTGTAAATAAACATGTATTTTCTCTAATAACCATGAATGTGATATTAAGATGCTTCTGAATCAGAAGATGAACTCTGATTTTTAAATTATTTTCCAGCCTAGCTTTACACCCAGATAAAACCCTAGTTGCTACAGGACAGGTCGGAAAAGATCCTTACATTTGCATCTGGGATTCCTACAATGTACAGACTGTTTCCATTTTGAAGGATGCACACACCCATGGAGTTGCCTGCTTGGCTTTTGATTCAGATGGCCAGGTGTGTATGTCTTCTATTTTTGTTTCTGTTGTATTTAAATCACGTGTTATGCTTTTTTAAAAGGCATGCACCTATGGAACAGTGTACTTGTCAAAATGCACCTGTGAATTCTGTGTGATAGATTTAAGCATTTCTTTGGTGTTAGGAAAACTGTTTCTATATGGCTCAGCAGCAGGAGGGGATAGACTCAAGGCACCTGCTGGTCTAAAAATAATTGTCAGTCTCAACTGAAGTGGGCCTATTCAATCAACTGCTAAATGGTAAATTAACACTTAAATAAATTCCATTGATTCAGTGTGACTGTGATAGTTAGGACTAGCTATTGGATTTAGGCCTCTGTTGTCTCTTTTGAGGGATTGCTTAAGACCTGTTTAATTTTCCAACGCAGATGAGGCTTTTCTGTAGGTCTAGATGGCAGGACCAATCCGGAAGTGTTGGGAACCTAGGACCGCCCGGCTTAAGCAGGAAGTAGAACAAAGCCTCTTGGGAGATTTTTGTCCCTTTGTTCTCCAGTCCTCTTCTCCCACGAGGCCAGTTCTCCTTCCTGCTTCGCCCGGCAAGGCAGGTATTTCAGCTCCTCCGGATTGACTACCATCTTAGACCTCATTTCTGATCTTTAATCTTCTAATTTTTTCTATCTAACCCCCTGCTATCTTCAACCCCTTACCAAAAAAAAAAAAAAAAAAAAGAAAAAAGAATTTCCTTCTCTTTTTCCCCAGCTCCCTCCAAAGCGTTAGGCCCTCCCCCCCTCCCCCCTCGGCAGCGGAGCGGCCCCTATGGCCAGCTGCTTTCCCCTGCTCCAACTCTGCACTCCCCCCCCCTCGGCAGCGGAGCGGCCCCGACGGCCAGCCGCTTTCCCCTGCTCCAATTCTGCACTTTCCCCCCCCCCGGCAGCGGAGAGGCCCGACGACCAGCCGTTCTCTCCTGCCCACGCAGCGCGACGGCCAGCAGCCGAACAGCGCTGCAAACAGCCACGCGCACTCACTCTTTTTGATTGACTCCGCTCCTCCGCGTGCCCCCCCCCGCCGGATAGCGGCACTCCAGAGCTTGCCGCGCTCCACAGGCATCGGAGCAGCGGCACAGGGCTGAGCGCCCCCCCCGGCAGAGACTAACGCTACCAAGCGCACCCCCCCACCTTCTGGCCAAAAATCGCAGCGGCACCAGCAGCACGCCCCGCGGCGCCCTGCAGGGCTCCAGCAGCGGCGCGAGCGCGTCCTTCCCCCGAACGCCCCCTACCCCAAGCCCCCCCGGGCAGGTCACTCCACAGCCCAAGCGGGGACCGCGCCAGGCACATTAAACCCCCACTCCATCCTTCCCCATAGCCGGCCTTTGGTCGTGGGTAAGCCCTGTCTCTCAGGCGCCACCTGCCGTTCGCTGCCCACACTGCGCCCAGTAGAAACAAGCATGGGGGGCATCAGAAGCAACAGACCTGATGTCAAGAAGGATACCACCAAACCGAGAAAGAGGGGGACGTTGGAGTGTGATGGCCCCAAAGATGGCGCCAGTGAACTCCCATCCACCAGTAGCACCTCCGCTGGCCTCCTATCTGCCCTAGTGGCACAGAGGAGCGCCGCAAAGGAAGCGGAGAGGGCCCTCACTAGTGGCGGCTCCAGCAGCGGGACCAAGGCCACCAACACCCAGCCGCTCAGCAAATCAACATCGCAGGAGGGCCTGGGAGACGCGGGGGCCGAGGTATCTTCCCTGCCCCCACGGAGCTTCCCCAACAACACGAGCCTGCTGGACATCCTGATGAAGAAGACACAGGATAAGGTAGGCGGAACGGCGTTTTCTACTGCCAGGTACGACCTGGACACCTTGGAATTCTCAAGTGATGGGGAGGAGGGTGAAGGGGAAGCCCTCACGGGAAGGGGGAGAGAGGAGATTTTGGGCGATGTCCAGTGTGAGAATGAAGAAGCAGTTGATATTGAAACCCAGGGGGACCTCGCAGAGGGGGGTGGCAAAAATGTGGAGGAAAGGGTAAAGAAAGCCAAAAAGGACTCAATCAGATTGGCTTTGAAAATGTTATCAGAAGCCCTTATCTCCGATCAGGAGGAAGATCAGGAAGAAACTGCCAGTGCCCTGAACCTCCTGAGGAAACGGAGGGAGAGGGGAAAGACGCCTATTCCAAAAAAGAATAAGGTGCCCCTAAACCCTCCGAAACCACCGGAGAACAGAGGGGGAAACGCTAAAGAAAAGCAAACAGGCAGGAAAAGGAAGGATCCACCCTCCAGACACTCGTCTGAGGAGTCGGATGGGGCCTCGGAAGGGGACGAGATTATCCAAAGCTCCAACCTAGACCTAGACCTCATGGGGGATAATGATGACACCCACATCCCCGACAGGGAGGAAGGGGAACTCTCGGAGTCGTAGACATCAGATTCGGAGGCCGCCGACAGAATTTTTCAAGGGGAAAAGTTCCCATACCTCATCAGCAGGGCTCTGTCCGCTCTGGGGATAGCGCCCCCCGTGGTCAATCAGGACAACGCGGAGGACCGTCATGCCCCCAGAAGCGAGAAGGCAGCGGCCCTAATGCCCTCAAACAAATCGAAAAGACCACTCTTCCCGTTCCCAAGAGCCTTCTGGAACCTGGTAACTGAGGAGTGGGACAAGCCAGCACTGGGAAGGCAGGGCATGGCAGCTGCCCAGAGGTTTTACAGCTTTCCCAAGGAAGTACTAGACAAACTGAAGACCCCAGTGGTAGATAAGCCAGTGGTATCAGTGGTCTCCAACTCACTGGCTCCTAGAGAAGAGGACGGAGTCCTCAAGGATGCCGACGAAAAAAGGGCTGATAGCGCACTCAAGAGGACGTTCGACTCCTCCACATTAGGGATTAGATCGTCAATGGCCACAGCTCTAATCTCTCGAGCAGCCATTATCTGGCTACAAGAGGTCATGGAGGCCGAAAACCTGGAAACAGGGGCCCTAGACAAGGCCTTTAGCAGGATTCGCTTAGCCCTCAACTTTATTGCGGATGCCTCACAGGATTCCCTTACATATGCAGCCAGGGCTTCAGGGGCGGCCAACCTGGCGAGAAGATACCTGTGGGTTAAACAATGGGATGCAGACGGCAAATCCAGGAACGCCCTGGCCACTGCCGCGTTCAAAGGAACCAAACTGTTTGGCGAGGATGCTCTCAAAGACATACTAGTTGAGACGAAAGACAAGAAGCAGGCAATGCCCTCAACGGTAAGAACGGTAAGAGGACCTTCAGACGCCCAGCCCAGACCAATAACTCCTTTCGTCGCTACAGAGGAAGTGGATGGAGGACCGACTTCAGATCCACAAGGCCACCGTGGGCAAGAACAAACTACGTTATACGTCAAGCGCCCTTCGCCCCCCCGAATCAAAACCGCAGAGGAGGAGCCCAGCCTCGTAGAGGCTCCTCCCGTCAAAAGTCCTGACTCGGAAACCTCTCCAGTGGGGGGAAGGCTGTCAAAGTTCCTGGGCACCTGGTTAGCATCCACAAAGGACAAGTGGGTCCTCGAGACCATAGCCCACGGATACAAAGTGGACTTCAATGTAGAGCCCAGGAACAGATTTCTACCGGCGCCAGTACCAACAAACCAGCAAAAGGCGCAGAACCTAAGAACAGCCATAAACCACCTACTGGAGATAGAAGCAATAGAAGAGGTACCGGTCACTCAACGTTTCTCAGGTGTGTACTCTTACTTCTTCACAGTGCCAAAAAAGGACGGAAGCTTAAGGTCGGTATTAGACCTCAAATTCACGAACTCATTCGTCACCTACAAACGATTCAAGATGGAAACACTCTCATCCATTCGGGTCGCCGTACAGGGGGGAGACTTCCTGGCCTCCCTCGATCTGTCGGAAGCTTACCTTCACATCAAGATGCACCCGGAGAGTCGGCGATTCCTCAGATTCGCATTCGGGGAGGAACATTACCAGTTCAAGGCGCTCCCTTTCGGCCTGGCAACGGCTCCGCGGATCTTCACCAAGGTCATGGTGGTACTGATGGCACACCTCAGGATGAAAGGGATACACCTCTACCCTTACCTGGACGACATCCTGTTGAGGGCACACTCGAAGGACAAGGCCCTACGGGATCTGCAGGTAACAATCCAATGCTTGCAGAGTCACGGCTTCATGGTGAACTTCAAGAAAAGCACGCTGATACCGGCACAGAGCATAGTCCACTTAGGAGTACAAATAGACACAGCAAACTACTCTGTCGCGCTGTCCAGGGAAAGACAAACGACCATACAAAGGGAAGCGAGCCGGAAGCGGAGGGCACAAGTTGCGTCCCTGGCGAGACTCTTCGGCCTAATGGTATCCGCAATTCAGATTGTGCCATGGGCGAGTTTCCACTCCAGACCACTACAGGAGTTGCTTCTTCCTCACCAAGAAAGAATATCTCGCAAGGAGACCTTCACGCTAGACATCCCAGAGAGAGTGAGGCGATCGCTTACTTGGTGGACCCTGGCACAAAATGTAGCCAAAGGTTCTCCCCTGACCGTCAGTCACCAAATAGTAGTAACCTCGGACGCCAGTCTCCGAGGATGGGGAGCCCATTGCCAAGGAGACGTGGCACAGGGGCTCTGGTCAAGAGAAGAACAGGAACACAGCATCAACTGACTGGAGCTCAGGGCAGCTCGGCTAGCACTGCAACACTTCTCCAACAAGCTCAGGGACAAGCACGTCCTCCTCCTCACGGACAACACAACGACACGCTCATACATAGCGTGACAAGGAGGGTCCAGATCCCGATCCCTACACAAGGAGGCCGTGATCCTGTTCCAGTGGGCGGAACAGACAGTCCTGTCCCTGTCGGCCCAGCATCTACAAGGTCAGGACAACATTCAAGCGGACTTCCTGAGCAGGCATACGGTACTCCCAGGAGAATGGGAACTGAACCAGGAGACCTTCGCACACATTCAACGGAACTTCGGAGAAATGTCAGTGGACATGTTCGCGTCACACCTGAACGCCAAGCTGAACCGCTTCTTCACCAAATTCTTTCACCCAAGGGCGGAGGGAACCGATGCCCTCCGCTCTCGGTGGCCGAAGGGCCTACTATATGCATTCCCACCGTTTCCCCTAATAGGGAAAACATGCAGGAAAATACGAGAAGAGGGAGCTCAAGTAGTCCTGGTTGCACCACATTGGCCCCGCCGTCCGTGGTTCTCGGACCTAACAGAGATGTCGATCGAACCACCTATGCGACTATTCCCACGACAGGATCTCCTCCTTCAAGGACCAGTCGCCCACGACGACGTCACGTGGCTACAACTGACAGCGTGGAGATTGAGCGGAGAGCTCTAGAGGCCTGCGGATACGAGGAAAACGTAATACGCACCCTGTTAGCCTCACGCAGGCCGTCGACGAGAAAGATATACCAGGCTACATGGAGGGTGTTCTCCCAATGGTGCGCAAACGCAGACGTGAATCCATTGGAAGCCTCGGCAAAGCATATCCTCCAATTTCTGCAAGAAGGCCTCGACAAGGGACTCAGGCCAAACACACTGAAGAGACAGGTGGCAGCGCTGGCGGCGTTTATTCAGGATCCACACGGTAACAAAATCTCCCTACACCCGCACATCAGAAGGTTCCTGAGAGGCGCAACCTTAATATCTCCACCCGTTCACCACAGATTCCCATCTTGGAACCTGCCCCTGGTGCTGCGGCAACTAGTCAAGAGCCCATTCGAACCCCTAAGGAAGGTACCGCTCAGGACGCTTTCAATCAAGGTGGCATTTCTGGTAGCAATCACATCGGCAAGAAGGGTCTCGGAACTCACGGCGCTGTCCATCAGGGAACACTTATGTTCCTTTGAGGACGACGCAGTATACCTCAGGCCAGACCCATCCTTCAAGCCAAAGGTCCTTTCACAGTTCCATGTGTCACAGCAAATCATACTGCCCTCCTTCTGCCCCAATCCGGTCCACCCAACAGAGAAGTTATGGCACAAACTGGACGTTAGGAGGGCCTTGAGGATTTACATCAAGCGCACGGCGACATTCAGGTGATGCGACTCACTGTTCGTATCCTTCACACCAGCTTCAATGGGAGCCAGGGTGTCGAGACAGACGCTGGCAACATGGATCAAGGCATGCATATTCCTAGCATACGATTCCGCAAACACACCACGTCCATCAGGGGTGGTGACGCATTCCACAAGGTCAGCGGCCACCTCGGCGGTATTTTCGTCAAACGCACCCATCGAAGAGATATGCAGGGCCACAACATGGAGCACGGCCTCCACCTTTATCAGACATTATAAGGTGGACAAATTCAAATCAAACACGGCCATCTTCGGGAGGAGAGTCCTCCACGAGGTGGTCCAACAATGAAGCTAATGCCAAGACAGTCACTTCCACCCGACATCGGGGAGCTTGGGTACATCCCAACACTTCCGGATTGGTCCTGCCATCTAGACCTACAGAATGTTACATTGGGTACTTACCGTGAAGGTACTTTCTTTAGGATAGATGGCAGGAACAATCCGTCCCAAGGCTACGGGCAATGACACGGAGATGCCTTTCCTTTTCTCAACTAACAATGTGTATCAGTTTGTTTTCTCAACAGGGAGGAGTTTCCTTACCTTTCTTTCAGGGCTTTGCTAGTCAGAGAACTGGCCTCGTGGGAGAAGAGGACTGGAGAACAAAGGGACAAAAATCTCCCAAGAGGCTTTGTTCTACTTCCTGCTTAAGCCGAGCGGTCCTAGGTTCCCAACACTTCCGGATTGTTCCTGCCATCTATCCTACAGAAAGTACCTTCACGGTAAGTACCCAATGTAACAATTTAATTGTTTTTGCTATTTCAGTGTTCTGTTCTATTAAACTCTCTCTCTTTTTTTTATTGAATTGTGTTTTATTTATTTTAATGCTATTGGTGTGACTATAGAAATGTGTATTTTATATCACCTTGAAAGTTTTGTTAAGGCCAAAAATGCACCATAGACTTTGAATAAATAACTGCAGGCCCTCTGCTATTCATGGCCATGAGACTGTGTATCTTTTTAATATCAAAAGTTTGGGGGGAAAAACTATTCTTACACGAGCATAGTTTCTGCCCCTTTTCATATTTTTTTACAGAATTGCTAAGTCTAATAACCCTGATAGCTTTAGAAAAAAAATTTATGGTCTCAAGGACAGCCTTCCAGAAGTCATAGAATGGAACAGAAATCACCCCCTGCGGCCTTACAAAACTATCCACCCCTAGAGGGAAGAATCTATTTGCCATCTCCTCCCAGGTCCCTCCTAGCCACTACGGACAGTTCTGACCTTCTGTTGGGGATCGTGGCAGGCAGGGAGGGAAAGGATGAAGATCCATTGGATCCACAGCCCTCCAACCATTCTCCCAACACAGGAGAACAGTTAGACCATAAAATAAAAATACCAAAAAATAAAAAACAGCTCCTGCCTCACTCAGCCAATAACAACTTAGTAGGACTCTGAATCTGTCAGAGACATCAGTATCTTTGTGTTCCATCCTTGGAGGTCCTTTCCCATAGAATTTTTCTCTTTTTTTTAAGATCGGGAAGAAGGACAGAGCTGCTTCTGAGGACAGCAAGCACACTATTTTGGGAAAAGAATCAGAAAGGTCATTTCTTTAGTCCATAGCTGCAGTTCCACTTGTAGCTACTTAGCCAGTGTTGTTACTGTGTCAACAAAGAGGAATGCCTCATGCTGCCTGTGCTAATAATTCACAAGCCAGTTTACAATATTCTTCTTACCATCCTTGCTTACTCTTCTATGTCCTGCACTTCTCATTAGAAGCTCTTTCTGCACTGAAACAAACCTTTTATCCTTTTTAAAAACATGTCCCTCCTATCTTCACTAACATAGCCCAAATGTATTCTTTTACATGACTGTGAATGCATTTGATGGTACTTGTAAAGTGTCCAAGTGGGCTTCTCAGTTCTGTTGTTCTGTTTTGTCTCTTGTTGTATGCTGACCTGTAAGAGAGAAATCAGAAGCTAATCTGATTTATTTGCTTGTAAATGTATTGCTCTGTACAGAACAGGAAATAAGAGGTATTACGCAGCCAGCAGAGTTAGATAATCCCAATTGTTATCTGAACTAAGCTTTATGGTTAAGTGCCAGGCTGCTGCTTCTGGGCTTGTTTCTCCCCCATCCCCACCCCAGGAAGAGTTCAGCAGGTATAAAATTACCATGCCCCTCCCAATTTCCCCCTAAAGATCTTCCTCTTACAAAAGGAGGGCACAACTTTCTACTTATTTTAGATGGGAGGTAGAAATTTTGCTAAAACATCAGCAGGTTATTTTATTTAACCTTACAAGGTGACCAAAGGTTTTGCATATTTCTTTGTTATAACATTCTAAAATAACCAAACAAAACTCATAGAGGCAAGAGTCTCTTTCTGTAATTCTCATGGGAGCAAAGTAATGCAAATTGACATGGTGGTTATACCCAAGGCTGTCCAGGAAGTATGGCCAGCAGAGAGGGATTTGCACTGCTGTGCTTTCTTTCTTTCTTTTTTTTAAGGTAAACTTTTTAAGATTATCTTTGTAAGGTTAGGTAAGGTAAAAAGCAACAAACACACTCCTCCAACATTTCAAAGATGTTTATCCCCTACAATTTTTTATGTTTGGGCTTTGCTCCCAATCCTTCAATGAATGAGCTATTATTTTCTTTTTTCTCTTTTTTTACCTCAGTCTTAGCAGGAATACTAAGAGATAAGAACTCTTGTCACCTCTAATGTGACTACATACTAACACATATTTAACAATCTAACTCCTAAAATAATTTTGTAAATTAAAGATCTAGGAGAAGGCAAACCATGCAGAGCATCCTCTTCAAATTTCAATTCCCAATTATTTTTTTCAGGAAGTCATGGCATTAACATTATATAAAAGTAATATAATTTTGAAGTGTCCTGTAAGACAATAAAGTTAGTTGTCATCCTCTAAGTGTTAAAATAAAGATTATTGAAAGATGTGAAGCACAATTCTGTTTGCTGGACTGTGTGAGAGATTTTTATTTCTCATTATTACATTATGTGGGTAAGAAAATAATACAGTATTCTATCCACAGCAAATTTGAATATCCAGTCATGTGGTTCCCTGCCAGAGGCCTTTTCTGACTACCTTAAAGCCCAATGTAAAAACTCTATAGTTGTCACCTGGAATACTGTTTTTAGTTCTGGACACCACAATTCAAGAATGGTATGAACAAGCTGGAACACGTCCAGAGGAGGGCAACCAAAATGATAGGAGGTCTGGAAGCCATGCCCTACAAGGAGTGACTCAGGGGGCTGGGTATGTTTAGCCTGGAGAAGAGAAGGTTAAGAGTTGACATGATAGCCATGTTTAAATATTTGAAGGGATGTCATACTGAGGATGAAGCAAGCTTGTTTTCTGCAGCTCCAGAGACTAGGGCACAGAGCAATTGGCTCAAACTACAGGAAAAGCGATTCCATTTAAACATTAGAAAGAACTTCCTGATGGTAAAGCTGTTCGGCAGTGGAATGGACTGCCTCAGAGTGTGGTGGAGTCTCCTTCTTTGGAGGTTTTTCAGCAAAGTCTGGATGGCCATCTGTTGGGAATGCTTTGATTGTGTATTCCTGCATGGCAGGGGGTTGGCCTAGATGACCTTTGTGGTCTCTTCCAACTCTATGATTCTGATTTTCTCACCCCCTTGTTTTCTTTAATATATCAGCCTTCATAAATTTAGACACTTCTAGGCACTATTTCCCCCCTTATTTGCTGTATTTACTGCTTACCCTTTAATCAGTTAACTACAAGGCAGCAGGTCATATTCTAAGAAATGGAATACTGTACTTTTCAAAGGAGTCAGCTCACAGTGGAGTTAGCTGCCATTTACAGACTAGAATTTTTCTAATGCATGTTTGAAACAGCCCTTTGATCTAGTTCTGTTGGTTAATGTGTTAAATGTCTTAAATGTGTTAAAGGCAGCAAATCCAGTGCCATTTGCTGTCATGCAGGAAAAGTCCTATATATTAAGCTGTATAACCTCTTAGGAACACATTGCTATTATGCTAATAAAGTGAGAATGGTTCTTATTTTTATCTCCTGCCTTTCTCCCAGTGAACTCAAGACAGCATATGTGGTTCTCCACCTCCCAACCTTTTCCTCACAAAAACTCTGATAAGTAATTCAGGATGAGAAACTAGACTACTCAAGACTGAAAGTGACTAGTCAGTAAATTTCCTGGTTCAATTGGGACTAGCATCTGCAGCATCCAGGTCTTATGCCAAAACTCTAACCACTACACCACGTGAATTACCATGCCCATTCCTGTATGTTGGGAGCATACCTGAAAGCATTTCTGAATGTCGAATTGAGGAACTTCTTACCTTATCATCTATTCTGGAACATATTAAAAGTATTTTCAAAAATGTATTGTGGAGGCTATATATTTCAAGCATGTTTGATTTCTTCCTTATATCTTTGCATCCTTTGTACTCTGGTTTAATATAATTAATAAGATATTACTGAACTGATCTTCATTTAACAACACTGTTCATTTCCCCCCCAAGCGTTTAGCTTCAGTGGGATTGGATGCCAAAAACACAGTCTGCATATGGGACTGGAAGAAAGGAAAACTGCTGGCGTCAGCTACTGGCCATTCAGATAGGGTAATCAGCTAATGAGTTTGCTATACATTTGTCTTGTAATATGCTTAAATACTTCCTGTAACCATTTTTGTGCTGAGGTAGCTATCTTTTTTATATACTGTATATATTAACCTGGTGATCTCAGAAATGCAATAATTGTAATTAGCTTGTAAAATAATGATGGGAAAATGGCATTCTTTGATATTATGGAAGATAATTTAACCAACAATTGGGATTGTTTCTGTATTTTGTCATTCAGGGCCAAACTATATGTGACGGGGGAGAGCTATGATCAGATCTCCAAAATATTTTATTTACTTAAATCAGCCAGAGAAGTAGCTAGTTTGATTGGAGAAGAGACTCCAGTATAAGGAAGTGACACTATTTCATTTTTATTTCCTTGATCAGCCTCCCTAGACCCTGATGCAGCTGTTAACCATGATGGTGAGATGTGGGGACTATGGCCCCATCAGGTTCCCAAAGATGCCACATGCTGATTCCAGGCCTGGCATTTAGTGCTTTCTGCCATTAGTTTGTGTTATGCAAAGCAGGCACAGTCATATATATATATATATGCAGTTGATATTATTTTTCCTGTTTATAGAATCTTGCAGAATTTGTGATTTTTGAAAGTAATTTTGGTAATGGAAGAGTCAGAGGAACTGGATGTAAATGGTTAACAGGCATGTAAATATGTGGTGTACTTAATATGGTAAAGTAGACTTGATGTTTTGTACCAGTTCTGTTGATTCTTCTTTGTGATCTGTGTGACTCATATAGATGAGTCTTGCTGCACCTGCACAGAATGCTTGGAACATTTTAGGGCTAAGCAAGCATCTTTTGGCAGGCACCTTGCCCCTCTGTTGTGCATCTTTTCCCCTCCAATTTACCTTGTTTCCTTTCACAGAGAGCAGTATTTTTCATACACTCCATTTCTTGCTGAGTATTTTCTTTCCATTTCATGTTTTTTCAGAGCTTTCCCTCAGCTCATGGTTTAAATTAAGCTACTTTTATTTCTACAAAGCTTTTTGTTTTGCTTTGGTTTCTGAATTAGACTCTTTTTCTTGATGGTTTTCTGCTCCCCACAGTCAGGGCTTTTATGATGATGAAGCTTATATTCAAAAAATGTTCTAAATTTGGGGTTAAGATTTCTACCGATGGTCTTTTGAAGTCCCCTCTTTGTCTAGAAGAACATCATAAATTCACTGTATTTAAACATTGCTTGACATTTGCACCTCAAAGTAGAAAAAATAGAGCAGCAAATCTTCATGCTCTGCTTTGGTGAATCTCAGATTTTCCTCCTGATGTTTTTGAATCAGATCAGTACTTGAAGACTTGCTGTTTGTAGAAGGCCCTCTCTGACTTCAGCTCAGCTAATATTGTCTCAACAACATTTCTGCTGATATGTACTCTTCCTGGAATTAAAAAAACTACTGTAGTGGACTTGGTCCTACCACAACCTCTTATCCACTAGTCACTTGCATCAAACTGGATTGGTATGGAAAAACAAAACCTGCCTTCAGAAATTAAATGAAGGATTGTACTGAGTCATTAACAATGCAGTGTCATCAGGATTGCAATTAATTTTTGAAGATTGATTCTTCAGTACTGACTGATTCCAAGATGAAAGTAAAAAAGTCCCTCTGCTCTGAGGAACCCAAGGCCAAAAAGAAGTATAAGGGGAGAAAAGACACCTAAGATGCCCCTCACACTCCCTCTTTGGGACTGGTAGCTTCTCCATTGAGATCTTCTGGTATAGATTGTGTCTAAGTAGATGGGAATTCAACAACTTGTTTAATCTCTTCATCAACAATGAAATACCTTTTGTTGAATCTGGACCATATGCACCCTGATTAGAGCAAACCACATTTGGATGAGTTGCATTATATGACTTTAGAATCAGAAGGATTCAAGGTCTCTGTCCTATAGGAGGCAACTGCTATCTCCTATCTATAGGAGGCAACTGCTCAGAGACATGAGTGATTGCAGGGAAGTCAGCTACAGGTAAGTCAAACCAGTCCAGATCATGCATCCAGAAAGTTCAACGTCAGGCAACACATGCAGTTATGGTCTTCTGGTCCGTCTCTGGATGTATGGTTTACCATTGAAAACCTACCATTTGATGGTGATAGCTTATTTAGTACCAAGACTGATAATAAGCAGGTCCATGATGATCAAGAAAACAGAACCTTGACTTTAACAAGGGAGCCACAGGGGCAAGGCCTCAGCTGGGCTAGTAGTTGTAACATGAAGCCAGTAGTCCAGATAACCAAAGTGAAAAGGGTAAGATAAGAAGATGCTAAACATAGCCAGTCCAGAATCAAGAATCCCAAGAAATACACAAACACAGAAAGCATTGTCAGTTGGGGAGACTGAATGGCTGCAACCAATGAGGATTCCCAACAGCTTGCTTAGAGATTTATAGGTAGCTGACTGGACACTACATATTTGACTGCTCGGTTCCTACAATAATGTTGCTTCTGTCTTCTCCGAATTTCAAAGGATGTGGGTATCTCTTTGGTGTTCATCAAGTCCTGCAGAGGACAGAACCATCAGCTGCTTCAGCCACCAGCTTCTCAGATTTAGGGAAGGAGCAGTCTTCTGAAGCCAGAAACTCCTCACAATCCAGCACCTCTGCATCAGGTTCCTCAGATTCCAGAGGGAGAGGCTAAAAGTCTCCTATTTTTGGGAGAAAATATTCCATGGGATGAGAGACAGATCCCACAGATATGCTGCCATGAATAATCAGCACAGCATAACTGGTGGTGGTACACAAGTGCACTAAAACTGATGTAGATCTTCTTGGTACTAACCTCCTCGAATTCCACCATCTTCAAGAGACAACATCTATGAAACCAACTGAGATTCTTCACACCACAGTTGCTTCATTACAGAAGCAAATCTTCTGCCACCAACAACCATTGCTACTACCAAACCACTATACTTGCAACCTACCCAGCTTGTAACTCAGTTTGCAGTCTCTGCTACAACTGCACAAACATCATAATCTGCTTCAGTACAAGTATTAGTACCAACAGTGATACCGATAACCTGTGCCTTGGTAATGTATTTGGCTCTGTCTACACTATTGAAAAAAACTGAACCCACCCTCCAAAATCTGGCCTAATAAGGCCACACTATGTGCAGCATTATCGCTGAATCTGATGCAATAAGACCACAAAATGTACAGCCCTATCCACACCAAACTTAGCATATACCACCTTAATCTGGGTTTTAAAAATTCACAGTTTTCTCTGGAGTTTGCTTGAAACTCTGGAGAAAACTGTAGAGTGAACAATGCATGCACCCTGGATTCAAGGGGTGGGGAGGCAGGATAAGCACTGCTTGACAGGCACACCCATTTCCTCCCCTCCTTGGCACCACATCCTTGTTCCAGTATTGACTGGGAAGGCAGAGCCCTGGTGCTAGTCACTTTACTCTGAGGTCAGAAGGAGTGGCCAGCCTTGTGATCGTGTGGCTGGCTGCTCCTTCTGACCTCAGAGAGAGCAATTGTGTGCGGGGAAGGCAGAGACCTGGTGCATAGTCGCTCTCTATGAGGTGAGAACTAGCTGCCAGCCATGCAGAACTAGCACAGCCCCCCCATTCTGATCTCAGGATGAACATGCCAGCAGTGGCAGTGTCAATGAGGGAGGAAAATGGTGCCGTGGAGGTAAAAATCCAGATGATTCATTGTGTAGACAAGCCCAGCAATGAGCACTGCAGATGTGGACTTTGGCCAGGTAAGGTATGATGCTTAAATCTGTGCCAGAGTAGTTCAGATTTCATGCAGCACAGCTCTAGGCTAAAGTAGTTTGAATTTCAATAGGATTTTTACCCCCAGTGTAGACTTGCTTTTTCTCTTAGCCTATACACGCTACTGCTGATATCAAAGATCCATGTAGAAGAGGAAAACAGTGATCACATTCAACACCCCAGGAAGATTCTGATGATTACTACTGGATTTGTCATCTTCTATCTTCTATGATAACTCCACTTTATTTCCTGATATTCTTGTGCATGATAATCACACAAAATTGCCATGTCATATAATGTGCAGACCAAATGTTTATGATAAATATTGTTGTTGAGCAGGAAATTCAGAAGCCTCAAGAAGTCACCAATCCAGTTTTCAAAAGGGTACAAACACACACAACTGCTCCTGTCTACATTGCTATGTTGCCGTTATTACTGCATGTAATGTGACAATCATGGCAGAATCCCATATCCATTACACCCATATTGAAGATGACTGATCATTTTTGCAGAATCAACTGTATTTTTCCACATCCTCCATCAAATTCAATTATTGTGGATGTTGCTCAAATAGACAGCTCAAAGCAAGCCACATTCAAGTCACATCTGACAAATAGGCAAAACCTACCATCCATGGGTTGCAGATTTTATTCCACGGATGCCATGTTCCACAGAATTTCAAAGTGCAAGGCCTGTATGAAAACCTGTAAGCAGTTTGTCTGGAAAAAAATTACATCTTTCTTAAATAGTCTTCTTCCTGATTAAAAGCAGCTAGCTCTTATCTATCAGGATTAAGCTCACCCATTAACAGTCAGCAAATAAATATTGCACACCATTTAGCAGAATGTGAGGCAAAGTCTCTAGCAGGAGCAATCACCCTCAAGCAACACATATGATTATGGTCTTCTGGTTAATCTCTCGATATACAATTTACCCTTCAACACCTAATGTTTGATGAGGATGACTTATTTAGTACCAAGAATGATAATAAGCTGGACCAGAAAACAGAGCCTTTACTTTAACAAGGACGCCATTATGGGCTCATCTACACTGACAGGAAAATCCAGCCTACCTTCAGGTTACCCTGGTCCACAGCAACCATGGACGTGTCCACACAATCGCCACACAGCTCTCCCTTCCGAACTCACTCCAGTCCAATAAATTGCAGTATGCAAGGCTGCATGGCTGCTCTGGTCCCCACACACACACACACACATGTGAATATACATATATCTGCATTGCCTCTGCTTTTTCCCCCATAGTTTGGAGGGTCTTCAGACATGTTGTTAAGAGGAGGTACGCGCAGACAACTATATGGGTATGCTGGTATGTGCTTCTCCAAATAATTGCTGCATATGCAAAAAAAAAATGGCAACAAAGGAAAAACTAAAAAGTGAAATTGAAAGAGAAAGAGGCATTACCTGGAGGGAAAGGGCAGCTGATTGTCTGGCCCAGGGAGCCTCCTCCCGACCTCTTGCCAGCCCACCAAAACTCCTTCCCCCAGCCCTATATTGACATCACTATGCAGCATAGTCCACACATACGCATGAATATCTGGATTTTCTACTAAAATCCAGAGTAAATCCCAACTCTTTTTGGTCTGGGTTAAGGTCCTGAGGTACTGAAAAGACCCAGATTTGAACCATATGTCATCTGGATGGCACACTGTTAAAATGAGGTGAGATCATTTTATTTGGTCCATGTAGACAAGCCCCATGGTGTATAGGAGCTGTCGAGTAGTCATTTCAGTCCAAGTCAGTCATGGGTTATCTGAGCAAGATAAAGGAAGAAGCACACGGGTGGTCGATGGCTGGTCCAGAGGGCATCTCAGCAGAAGTCCAAGTACATGAGCCATCAAGGAGTTAACAGAGTAGTCCATAACGTAGCCTGTCTAAGGTAATGAAAAAACAGGACTGGGAGAGAGTTCTGATAAGAGAGTTGTTAGCGCTAAGGCTGATAGAGAACTGGTGGGATACTTATGGGCAGCTCCTTCAAGCCTACAGGTGCTTAATGGGTGCCTAATTGGCTCAGCATCTGTGACTTACCGAGTGCTGGGCTTGGCGTTTTTCCCTCCTTCACTCAATGGAGGACAGCAGCATGTTTTCTTCAGCATCTACAGGATCTGCCAACTCCTGCTGGGGAGCAGGGTCGCCAGCCCCCATCTCTTTGGACTCAGAGTTAGTTCCACTATCAGGATGCGTAGCTTCCTGGCACTTTGCCTCCTCTTCCTCCTCCTTATCTGAGTAGTCCAGGGGATGAGTTATGACAAAGACATCCAGACCTACAGCACTTAAGGATAACTGCACAGAGAATTTTGTTACATCAGATCACCTAGCTTTTTAACCATTTAATATGGCTCATAAGCCTAAGAGATAAACATTTTATGGCACCAAGTAGAGGACTTTCCTGCAGTATCTGTACTCAAATCTGTTTCACCCATTGCATTCATCACTAATCATAACCTAAGTTTTTGTTGCATTTTTGTGTGGAAGTTTTGAGCCATGCCTCTGTCTGCCATCTGTCGGGGATGCTTTGATCAAGATTTCCTGCATGGCAGGGGGTGGGACTGGATGGCCCTCGTAGTCTCTTCCAGCTCTACTATTCTATGATTCTATGATTCTGTCTTCATATGTATTTAGTTGCTTTAAATGCTAACTCAGCCTAAAATAATTGCCTATCATGGCTGAAAACTCTATTAGGGTAACCAGAAGAAGCAAAACATTAAATTAAATTAAAAATTAAAATTATGCTGCTTACAGAACTCATGGCTTCTTCATCAGGTGAAGAAGGTACAGAATTTATGAAAAGAAAAGAAGTAATTTTGGTGGAGGTTTGTTTGTTTTAATGTTCCCAAAAAAACTTTTAAGCAGACAAAAAGTTCAGACTCTGCCTCTTTCAGTTCTCTATTGCAGCCATATTCTCTTCTTTTGAAATCAGACCTATCCCTGCTTGTATGAAACCAAAAGTCCCTGTGTTGGCTTGAGTTCAGTGATCCCTTCAAGATGCCATGCTGTCAGCTCTGGAGAATTGGTTGCTGTGACAGGCAAAAGTGCCAGTGAAGCCAATTAAGATCATTTTTCTTTATTCTTAAGATTCAGTCCCTGTATAAGATGACAAACAGTCCACTCTCTTCTAGTTATGGTTTCCCTGCTTTATGGCTATGTTAGGTGTCTTCAAATTTAAACAATGCAGGGGAAGCCATTATTGTTGTGTGCCTTCCAGTCATTTCAGACCTATGGAGACACTAAAGCAAACCTATCACAGGGTTTTCTTGGCAAAATAGGAAGTTTGTCTTTGCCTACCTCCATTGCTGAGAGAGTATGACTTGCCCAAGATCACCCCATGGGTTTACATGGCTGAGAGGGGATTTGATGGTGGTGTCTTCTCAACAATTACTTCAGTGAGTTGTTGTGACCATTTACTTCTGCTACTGATTGGCTAAACTGGCCTTCCCCAAAGTATTAAGACTCATTCTAGCAGAGCCACTGCTGCTACCTTTGAATGGGATATGGATTCTAGATGTTTGCACAGCAGCCATACAGTGTCAGCAATCTATGTTTGTTGGTCACTATTGTCTGGATGTGAAATCTAGACTAGATGTATCTTTTGGTGAAATGCAGCTTTCATCACTATTCATCTGACATCTTTCCAGTCTCCTCACAGGTGTGCTCTGTAATCTCCATTCTGTGTGAGCGCAGAGGCAGCAAACAGGAAAAAAAATCCTATAACTATGTTTACCTCCAACTATGCATCTTTTGTTGGGGGATGATAGGACACTCAGTCCCCAGCAGAAGCCAAAAATATCTCAGCAGACCCAGCAGCAACCGTTCCCAAGAATACTCACACACAGAGTGATTGTTGTCCAAACAATAGGGGGCATTTTATCTTCAAGCTCAAGGCAGTTGCAGTATGTACAGATATATACAGCAGATGGACAAACTGCTACGCCAGGCACCAGATTTGCTCAAGAGAAAATGTGCTCTGGATGCAGCCTTTTATACAGTTTCACAGGGTATTGGCTGTCTCAACCACATGGGTGCATTACATCAGTTGTTGCACACCAGTCTCTGTTGTGCACCCCACACTATAGCCTGATGCAATGCCCTGCAGTAACCTTCTTGTGCAGCTGTGGCCTCAAGGCTTGTTCCTTGAACTTGGTTAGCATGATTTGGCAGTTGTCTCACCATTTTCTAAGGAGTTCAGTCTCTGACTCCTGACTTCTTTGACTAGTCATTAAGTGAACTCACACAATGTTCCACTTTTCTTTGAGGGGATGTCTTGCATTTCTAGGCATGTATTTTTTTTATTTTCTATTGGAGGACACAGGAAGTGAGTTAAATTGGAGGGAATGATCACTGACAGGTGGAGCAGAGGAACAGGTGCCTACCAAAACCAGCTTGCTTAGCTCTAGAATGTTAACATTCTGTGAAGACCCATTTGTGTGAGTTAAGTGATGACAATTCAAGGAACAGCAATTTAAGGGAAGTAGCCTGGTTTTTTCCCCCAAGTCCATCCAGTTCCTTATGCTCTGCAGTTACCAGCTCTGTTTAGCAACATTCATCTTTCCAGTAACTGAATTTTGTCATACAGATCCGTAGTCCTGGTGAGAAACACAGACATGTATAAAATAAAGGCAATTCCTTACCAACAGTTTTGTACAATTTTCATTATGCTGTCCAGATGTATTTTTTACTCCCTGTTTAGAAAGTCTATATTCATATCCATATTATATTTTTGGTAACAGAACAATAGGACTTTGTTCAAAACTAGGGAAATGCTTATTAAACTCTGGACATTTTTGAAATTTAACATATGTGTTTCTCATTTAGTGTATCAGTTCTGATTATTTTTTGTCAGATTTTTGATATTTCCTGGGATCCATATCAACCCAACAGAGTGGCTAGCTGTGGTGTGAAACATATCAAGGTAAATTAGTTTTGATGCTTTGCATTACCAATGAAAGAAACTCTTTATAATTGCTTAGAATATTTTCTTTTACTAACTTCTAAAAAGTTGTGAATGTTATGAAGTCAACTCAGGATAGTGCGTTAAACTCCCCCATGTTAGCCAATATAAAGTGGTTGCAGTCATGGACCTTTCATCAAGTTAAGCAAAAGGACACATGGTGCAATTTTAAAATATTTCTTTCTAGCAAATGATTTAGGTGGAATGATTTAGAATAATTACCTGAATTAGTAATATAAACAATATGAAAAAATCCTGTAGTAGTAAATGATTTTAGTCCATTTTTCTGTTTGTTCTTCTTTTCTTTCCACAAATGAATAATACTGGTGTACATTGGTATAGCAATACCCCATATAGCATGTTGATTTACAGTTAAATTACATACAAACATGCATTTCTCATTGCTTCTTAGGGCACTATTTGCATATGTGGACATACAGGCATACACACATGGATGAACAGATCTGCATAAATATTTTATTCGTTTACTGCATTTGTATAGCCATTTCATAACACAAGTTCCTTGGGTGGCTCACAAGTGTATGTGTATATATATGGCACAAAGTGAGTTCAGCATTTTTACATCATGCAGATTTCTCTGGGAGAAATGTGTCCTTAAACTTTCTTTTCTTGCTGCAGTGGCATTTAAAAATATTTAGTTTCAACATTTTTGCTTTGTTTTGAACACAGATCTTTAAAAAGAAAATGCACGTTGTATTCCAAAAAGTTAGTTTTGATATTAGGCCTTGTATATATGAGGCAAAAAAAACCAAATGCAAATTACAGCAGCTGCTATTTGTCTTAATGATTTTTTGGCAAGCATAAGGATTGCATGCCCGCAAATTAAGATGATGGCTACAAGTGAATTACTCGTGTTTTAACTTACCTGAATTTGCCACTGCCAAACTTAAAAATAAATAAATAATTTCCTACGTGCGATAGAACGATATTTTGCCTTTACTAAAAAGAAAAACACCAATTTTTATCGCCTTCTCAATGGCTTGCTAAGGTGACAATCCAACATGGCAGCTACAGGTGCTTGCCTTATTAGCAAGCTCTGCCCCCCACACTCGTTCAGCCAATCAAGGCTTTTCCTTTGGGTTTTTTTTGGCATTTTTGGCAAGGGCTTCTGTTGTGAAGGCAGATATCCATTTCTACTGGCCTCATCGTGTATGCCTAATTCTGGATACTATCTAAGTATCCTTTATTCATAATCTGTCACAAATTGTGGCTTAAATTCTGTTGTTAGTCCTGACTAGGCTAGACCCATTCAACTAGTGTGATTCACCTCTGTGCTGACAATTGAAGAAATAAGTCTACTCTAGTTGAGACTAATCAATCGGATGCCAGCCTTACTTTGTATCTAGTGCTCTGTTTACATTCCTATTCAATATTGTTTTAAGTTAAATAGATTTTTAAAAGTTCTTCAAGAAAATACACATTTTATTTTTGGGGTTTTTTTTAATACTGTAAAACTTAAGTGCCATAGTTTTACTAGACTTGTAGGAGATTAATTTGGTCCTGGCAGTCAGGAACAAATTGTCTAACAGATTGCAATTACTTCTCCTTAATCAAGTAGATATAAATACCTGGATCATACTTGTCTGCCAAGGACTTTATCACCTCTAATTTGGCACTGGGTTCAGACCAGAGGTGAGGTCTTGGCAAAAGAGATACTGTTTGTTGTGTAATAAGTGGAACACCTGTTCTTTTGCGGGGTTGACACCCCAGATCCGTAAAATTGTCACAACCCAAGTGGTAGTCATTCAAGCCAAACGCATAGCTATAAATAAATAGTCATTCTAGCCAAAAATAGTTTCCCTGCAATTATGCAGTAATATTACTGGAAGGCAATCAGTGATACAGTCTGCTAAGGGATAAATGTTTTTTGAAGCTCTGTGGTTGGAAATGCTGTATTTTTAAAAATTACCATTCATTTTTTGACAAAGAGAATTTTAACACTATCATCTGTTTTCTGGTTTCCTCTCCAAGTTCAGGTGAACATCTCACTTCACCAGTCCAGTTTGTATAATAGAGCTGAGGATTGTGCAGTCTGCAGACATACTGTTCTTTGAAGGAATCCAGTGTAGCCTCTTAGACCCCACAAACTGACTCATTTGGATTTTAAATCATTTTGAGGAACCCACACACACTTTTAAAAGACTAAGAAGGCTGTTGTGGAGGGTTAAAGTCTATTGCAAGGGAACCACCCTGAGATACCCATAATCAACCGCCAGCAAGAACCGAAAATTGACTAGTACTGTGATATCACTTCCAGTTACTCAAAATGGTTGTGCAGAAGAGCAAACATTGGAGTGGTGTGGCCCTCCGGGTTCTGGAGCATGCCCACCACTCCTGGAAATATTTATTCAGAACAAAATCCTGTCAGCCAGATTTTGACATAACATAATGATTGTTGTTGTTCTTGTGTACCTTTTCGACTTACGGTGACTCAGTCTAAAATGAATCTATCTTGGGGTTTTCAGAGGTTTGCCATTGCCTTCCCTTCATTAGACTGAGAGAGTATGACTTGCTTGAGATCATCTACTGGGTTTCCATAACTGAACCGGGATTTAAACCTTGGTCTCTGGAAATACATGTTGCCCCCAGGTATCCATGGAACCAATATCTATGGTTTCAGTTATCCACAGCTGGAAAAAAAAAAGTGATACAGTACATTCCATAGAGTCGCACTGGAAACTGCCTAGAGAGGTGTCTCCTCTAGGAATCTTTAGGTTGGCCAACACCACTCTATGGTATGTTTGTACTGGAAGTCCTTTGTTTTAATAGAGTTTGCTATTATCTGTGGTTTCACTTACAAATGTTAAGTCCAGGAATGTATCCTCTATGGATACGCTATGGGGGACAACCTGAAACTACTATGCCACACTGGCTCTCAACATAGTGATTAGCTTTAGCTTAACTACAGTTTATTTGTACATCTAAATCCACTGGGTTCACCTATTACTTTGTTGTTGTTTTTTTCTTTTTCCCATCTCTTGTACTAAAATATGCCATTCCAGGCACAAAACAGTGGTAAAATTAAATTTTTAAAAATCTATAGTTAAAACATTAAAACACTTATTAAGACGTCGAAGGCTATCACAGCCGGCATCCATAGATTTTCCTTGATTTTTTTCCAGGCTATGAGGCCATGTTCTGGAAGAGTTTACTTCTGACATGCCAGCCTGCATCTGTGGCTGGCATCTTCAGAAAATGGTTGGGTAGGAGTGTGTGTGGAGTTTATATATTGTGAACCCCTGTTGGGGAGTATATGTAAATTTGTGTATTTAAATTTACACAAATACAGAAATACACATTCAAATACACAAATTTACATATACTCCCCAACAGGGGTTCACAGTATATAAAGCTTGTAAGCAGTGTCCGTCTTTTCTCAAGTCCTTACTATACGAGAAGACGTTTCCAAGAGCTGCATCTGCCTCTACTTCGGCTGCCCAAAGTTCTGCTACCCAGCCTCAGAAGAGGGGTCGCTCCCCGTTGATAAGTCCGACCGCCAAGTGCCAGCATCGATCTTCGAGCCTGTCTCGGTGTCAATTGGTGGCTTCAGACCCGGAGGCCATACCTCAGTCTTATAAGCATTCGACCGTGTCAGAAACATCACGGGACCTCCACATCTTCTCAGGACCGAGACTCATTGAAACCATTGGGCTCCAGTCGGGAGCGGGACTCCTCAGCATCATCCAAGCTGAAAAAGAAGAAGAAGAAGAAGGACAAACACTCTTCTCCCCATCCAGCTGAGCACCCAAGGTCCACTTCAGTGGCTACCGTGGCATCTCAGCCTGTTACACAGCTGCAATCTGCCGCGGTTGTTACATTACTGGCAGAGTTGGTTCCTACACCTGTACCGCCCCAGGTGACGGAGGCGGAGGCTCATGCTCGAAGCCATTCCCACTCTCTGGAGGTGACTCCTACTCCCTCCTTGGAGATTGTTCTGGTAAAAGTGGGCAACATCCCTGAAGAAGAACTCCAGACTACTCAGGCTCAGTTCCCTGTGCTCATAGTTTCACAGGACGAACTGCTCGGTAAGGACACGATAGTGATTGACGTTGACACCACATCTCAGGACGCAGCTGGAAGGGCTCCTACTCCATCACCTCATCTCTCGTACGTCGAGCATTCATATGGTACTTACGATGTGGCCTGTTCGGCGTTCAACCTTCCACTGATGTCTCCACTGAGATCCCATGGCCTTACGTTCACCCATCCGTCTCAATTTGCTTCGGGTTCAGAGGCTGGACATGTACACTACCATTCACCGCCACACATTTCTTTCCATGGATTGGAGAGAACTCCATCTGAAGGTTTTCGGCCTGTCAAGCCTGTCATGAAGGATATAGGTAGTCAAGTGTTCCCAGTACGGCCAGAGCCTCCTCCTCTGCCTCCGGTACTGCCAACGCCTCCTATATGGACTACCTCACTGCATCATCGACCTCGCAGCCCTTCACTATTGTCCTCCTCGGTTTCATTGGCCTCTTCCATCTCGTATGTACCGCAGGCCCCCTCTCCTCCACCTGACCTACTGGATGAAGACTTCTCGTCTCCCACCGACGATTCATACATTTGCTGAACAAATCCCATGCCCTGGATTTGAAGGTCCCTGAGAGGGAGTCTGATCCAGTGGATCCCATCTACCATCAGATCAAATCCAAGGCCCCTCCTGTGTGTGGCCAACCTTCCTATGCTTCCTTCACTGTTGAAGCTTACTCAGGGCTCATGGGAGAACCCGTCCTCAACTACCTATCCATCCTGTTTTCTTCTTTCTTTAGAATCCAATGTTTGGAAACCCCCTGTCGATGTTCCTGGACACCTGGTCGGCAATAACATCAGACCATTGGGTGCTTCGCATTGCCTGGGAAGGTTACTCGATTGAGTTCGAGACACTTCCACTGACAGGCCAGATCTGAACAACACCGCCCTCCCCTCCCCTTCTCGAGGAGGTGCAGACACTACTACAAAAAGGAGCCATCCAATCTGTAGACCTGGGGCATCGTCACCTCTAATTCTTCTCAAGGTACTTCCTGGTCAGCAAGAAGGATGGCGGCCTCGGTCTGATCCTCGACCTCTGTGGGGTGAACGAGTATATTGTTCCAAAGAAATTCAGTATGGTCACTCTGGCTTCGATTCTGCCCTTCCTCCAGAAGGGCGATTGGTTAGCCTCCATCGATCGCAAGGATGCGTACTTCCATGTGGGGATCTACCCAGCCCACAGGAGATTCCTCACCTTCCAGATCGAGAATGAGGCCAGTCTTACCGTTCAGACTGGCCACAGCCCCAAGAGTCTTCACAAAATGCATGGTGACGGTAGCAGCCTTCTTGCATCAACAAGGGGTGGTCATCTTCCCTTACATCGACAACTGGCTCCTGGTGGCAGGATCTCGCTCTCAGCTTCTCACAGACATCGACAGAAAGTTATGTCTGTTAGATGCGCTCGGACTTGTTGTCAACCTGGAAAAGTCACATCTCGAACCGGAGCAATCCCTCCAGTTCATAGGAGCCCATCTGGATTCAAGGCATGCAATGCCTACCTACCAGAGGCTCGTTTCGATACCCTTAAGAGATTTAATCCATTGCTGCCATAGATCCTGGAGGCTCTTTGCACATTCTGTCCAGGTTCTCCTGGGCCATATGGCGGCCATGACGTCGGTCACCTGCTTTGCAAGGCTTCGATTCAAGCCACTTCAGTCTTGGTTTCTGGGTATCTTTGACCTGTTGGGGACCCTCCTCCCAAACTCCTTACTATGCTTTGTGTGATCCAATACTCCCTGAACTGGTGGGTGGTAGCAGACAACGTCTTCGGGCATGCCGTTCAAGCCCCTGCAACCGCAGGTCTCGATCACTTTGGAATCATCCTCAATCGGATGGGGAGCCCACCTCGAAACATATGCAGTTCGAGGCATATGGACTACTGAGGAACGGGAGCTCCACATCAACGTCCTCGAGCTCCTGGTGGTACAGAAGGCACTTCGGGCCTTCAAGAGACTGGTAATTGGCAAGACAGTCCTATTGGTTATGGACAAAACCTCTGTCATGTACTACATCAACAAACAGGGAGGAACGAGATCCCACTCCCTGCTGTCTCTCACCCTCGAAATCTGGAACTGGTGCATTCAGAGGCGTAGTCTTCTCCACTCGATTCATCTTCCTGGAGAGGAGAATACTCTTGCCGACGGACTGAGCCGTTCAAATTAGTCCGTTCACGAGTGAATGCTATATCGCTCGGTGGCTCAGGACCTATTTCAACACTGGGGAACTCCAGAGAGTAACCTCTTTGCAACTCCTACCAACACACAGTGTTGTCAGTTCTGTTACAGGTCCTGGATTCAGGGGTCAAGGGGGAATGCATTCCTCTTCCAGTGGAACAGACTGCTGTTGAACCTGTTCCCTCTGTTCCCACTTCTGACCAGGGTAGTAGTCAAGCTTCGACAGGACCGATCGAATGTGATACTTCTTGCCCCTTGGTGGCCTCGACAACCATGGTTTGCTCCCCTTCTTTGCCTGACCCACCACCAATTCGTACACCTTCCGTACCGTCCCGACCTACTGACCAGTCAGGACAGGAACATCAGGCACCCAGACATACAAACCCTCAGACTGATGGCCTGGAGGGTTCAGCCATGAATCAGTCATTGGGGTCATGCCATGCTGCCTCATCAGACATTCCTCCAGTTGTCCAGACGGTACTTGATGCATCTCTTCGCCATTCTACGCACCGTTCCTACTCCTACAAGTGGAACCGTTTCGAGTCCTTTTTGTCGGACCGTGTCTCACTGTTGATTCCTCCTCAGTGACCACCATTCTCCAGTTCCTCCTCCACCTCTCAGACTCGGGACTGTCCTTTTAATCTTTGAGGTGCTGTCTGTCTGCCATCTCCACCGAACTGCAGGCACGGGGTTGACCTTCTCCATTTCGTAACACAATGGTCAAGAAATCCCTGAAGGGCTATGCCAACCTGCATCCTCCTGTGGTTGAGCCCACACCGGCTTGGACCCTAGAACGTGTCCTCTCTCAGTTGTTGACGCGCCCCTTCGAGCCCTTGGCTACTATGGACCTGAGACTTCTATCTTGGAAAACAGCCTTTCTCATTGCCATCACTTCTGCCTGTCGGGCTGGTGAACTTTGTGCACTCCACGCCGATCTTCCGTATTTGGCATTCCACAGGCACAAGGTAGTTCTGAAACCAGACATTTATTTTCTCCCTAAAGTGGTTTCCAGTTTTCACTTGAACCAATCAATTGTCCTCCCGGTCCTTATGCAGGACCCAAAGGATGACTTTGAATGGTCTCTCCATTCCCTGGACGCTCGGAGAGCTCTTGCCTTCTATGTGCAATGGACAGCTCTGTTTCAAAAGTCTCAGAAACTGTGTCCTATGCAGATTCTAAGTTGGGTGTCCCTATTTCTCCACAGCGTCTGCCCAAATGGGTGGTTTCGACCATCTCTCTTTGTTATGAACTGGCCCAGAAGCCCTTGCCTTCTTGGGTTCGAGGACACTCCACTAGGGCTGTTTACGCTTCAGCTGCCTTCCTCTCCAGGATCCCATTGGAGGATGTTTGCCAGGCAGCTACATGGTCCACACCATTGACTTTCATATCACATTACAGATTGGACACTCGGTCTTGTAATGAAGCTGCGTTTGGGAGGGCAGTGTTGTTATCCTCTATTCAATGAGTGAGTTTTTACTGTAGTTGACCTTGGTATTGTATGGTTATTGGCTACTCTGATGTTAATACATGAAAGTGCTTGTGTTCATGGTACTTGGTGTTCACTACTGTACTCGGAGATTTCACTTGTCTAACCCTGTCCTTGTCTTACCTGTTAGCATGACATACCCGCCTCCTAGAGTGGAAGCTTGCTGATCTACGCACTGTGTGTATTCACAGAGACCAAGAAGAAGATGGACAGGTTGCTTACCAGTAACCATAGATCATCGAGTGGTCTTCTGTGAATTCACACAGACCCGCCCATCCTTCCCTGTATGTCCAGCTATGGCATATGTGCTTTAATGTTTTTGATGCTGCTACTTGCGGCGTCCTTCAAGGAACTGAGGGGAATTAGGCAGGAGCACCTTTAAAGGGACCGTTAGTGTAGGCAGAGTTACCCCAAAATGTTGCAAAAAATATTTTGCCTAGCTATTCCAGAATGTTCTGAGTGCTCTGTGCAGGTGCAGGAATTACCCACTGTGTGAATTCACAGAAGACCACTCAAAGATCTATGGTTACAGGTAAGCAACCTGTCTATTTCAATCTAGCATTGAGTTTATGACTAAAAGAGGAAGAGAGGTGTGTGCGCGTGTGTGTGCACAAGTGATGTCAAGCTTGAAAATACCAGTCTATAGGTGAGAAAGCAACAGAGCAGACAATGCAAAGTGAGAACACTCCAGGAACTCTTTACTTATTCCACTATTGTTTCCTGTAGGTAAATTCTCCGTTATAGAAGCGTGATTGCACATTTCTCCTTACCCAACATTTTCTTCCTTTTCTCTGGCACAGCTACCAAGAGGACATCAGAAGTTCTGTTGTCCCTTCACATTCGCAGGGGTTAGGTTCCATAGACCCCTGCGAATGTGAAATTTCCGCGAATAAAGACTGCTCTCCCCCTCCCTCTCCAGGCAACAAGGCCCTCCAGAGGCCCTGATGTCGCCTCCCCATGGCTCCCCACTCCCTCTCCAGGTGACCATGGGGCCTCCAGAGGCCTCGAGGTCGCCTCCCCACTCCCTCTCCAGGCGACCACCAGAGGCCCTGAGGTTGCCTCCCCACGCCTCCCCACTCCCTCTCCAGGTGACCATGGGGCCTCCGGAGGCCCCGAGGTTGCCTCCCACACTCTCTTCAGGTGACCACGGGGCCTCCGGAGGCCCTCTGGAGGCTGCAAGGTCGCCTCCCCACACCTCCCCACTCCTTCCTGAAAGTGGCGATGGGGCCTTAGAGGCCCCGTCACCACTTTCCTCGGCCTCCCCTCTGGCAAACCACAAATATGTGGAACCACAAGTGTGGAGGCCACGAATGTTGAGGGAGGACTGTATCTGTTTCCACCAGCTAACTGCAGTTGCTTGCTTTGTTTGAACTCAGAGAAAAAAAAGTAACAATAGTTTATCCTAAAAAGGCAGGACCAGGTTTGATCATGGCTTGTTTAAATTAAGCATTGTTTGAACTAATGTCCCAATTCCCAGTGATACCTATACAAGCCTGAGGCTTGTTCTTGTAGCATTAAACTAGAGTTTAGTGTTACATCCAAACATGACCATTACTATTTTTAGATGTACTTTGAAACTGTTTAAATATAAACTTGAACATAAAAAGCACAGACAATAGGGACTGCCTCGTGTTGTGTTCTCTTGCCTTATCCTTCTCTGATTTAAAAGCAAAATGGAATATTCGTTTTGTTTAAAATATTCCAGAAAAGCATATTTGCCCTGCATTATATTACCGTAGTTTGAAATGTATTTCCCCACCTGCAGCATTTGAAAGAACAGGTTGTGCTCGACATGGTGCTTCTGTGTTCATGTGCATGCATTTGTATTCATGAGCCTTAGGGCTAGTCTACACTAAGGAAATAAACTGAACTTAACCTGGGCCCAGTGCGATGTGTCCAGATGAT
The DNA here is from genome assembly GCA_030847615.1 of Gambelia wislizenii. Classification (NCBI taxonomy): domain Eukaryota; kingdom Metazoa; phylum Chordata; class Lepidosauria; order Squamata; family Crotaphytidae; genus Gambelia; species Gambelia wislizenii. The sequence continues at coordinate 17,776,844 of JAUMIR010000001.1, read as the reverse complement.
ACACACAGCAACTTCGCTTTATTAAACTGTTAATCTGGCTGAAGATAAACTGTAGGAAACTCTGGAGTGTCTCCAGTTCTTTTGCTGTTTGGACAGCTGGATTGGGTTCCATTCGGCCCAGTCCAGTTATTCACACACAAACATGTTGCCATTTCCCTTACCCTGCACTGAGCAGCATAGGGAAGGGGATGGATCTTCTTTGGAGCAGCCGCTGCTGTCACCGCCTTGCTGCCCAAGCAGCTCCCTGTGAGAACCTGGCTGGTGCCATTGCTTCTGCTGAGATCAGAACGGGGTGCCCAGGCAATCAAGGAGTAGGGGGTAGAGTAACCTCCTTGTTGATCATATGTCTGAGTGTTCTGTTCTGACCTCAGCACAAGTGACGGTGCTGGCCAGGCTCTCACAGGGAGCTGCTTGGCTGGTGATGCAGCGGCCCCAAGGAGAAGGCAGGGCACCAGTGCCAATGCACTTTTGGCCCAGCCAACTGTCTGGATTGCAAGATGGCTTCACATCACTTTCATGCCAGTACATGTGATGCCACGTGATGAATCTGGGTCAGCTCCGGGTCAGAATAGTCTAGATTCCATGTGGATTTTTGCCCCTGGTGTAACTGAGCTCATAGACATAAGACTCAACTTCCACCCACATTTAACTTCAGTGTAGAGACTCAGGAAAGAGAGCTGACACTTGAAGAATGACAATTTTAGCAACTCAGATCTAACTTCTTTAAAACCTCCCCCAGATTCACAAAAGGGGAAAATAAGAAGAATACATAGGGCTAGGCTAGACGAGAGGAAATAATGCTAATTCCTGCGCATTGTTGCAAATTTGCAGCAGCGTCCTTTTGTCTCCACAGTCTTTCAGCAAAAACAGTACACTGAGAAGCTATCTGCGTTTGACATTCACAGTGCCTGTGAATCAAGATGGTGGCCGTAAATTAGCATGTTATATGCTGCCACCTCTGCGCAATATGTGTGTGTGTGTAACCTTATATATAACCTTAAAGCAAAAGTGCGCAAATGCAAACTTCTGCTTAAAAAATGATTTGGGTGCCTTGGCAGACCAAAAAAATGCACAATTACTAACGCAAAAATCTAACAGAGCATTTCCAGGCGCTGCCTTGCTGGAAAGCCTGCACCCTGCACACGTCCAACTAATCAGATCTCCTGTTCCACCCTCTCTGAGAATGCGCAGCAAAATGAATCAGTTGTCCTAATGAGTGCTAATGCACATTTCTTTGCATTGTTTTAAAAAAATGGGGAAAGCCACAAAGGCTTTTCCAAACAGTAAATGGAGTCCCCTCGTTCTGAATAAGGCAAATCACCACGGGATCCCATTGGGACAAAAGGTATTCTCCTTAGATTCTATGAGTATTTTCATTGTCTAGACAAGCCCATAGACTTACAAAAAAGGTATCTGTTCCTTGTAAATAGGGGAGGTTGGAGAATATTGAAAAAGTTTTACTGTGACTAAGGAGTTGGGTTGCTACAGTAAACCTGACATGCTTTTCCGATGTATTTCAGTGAAATATTGTTATGCCCATCCCCATTTTTATTTTTTACTTTTCACTGGAAAATGTTCATCTTCATTTTATATCAGTAACACCCTTAAAGGTGGAAAGCACATAACCTTGTATTATCGCTGTCTTCTGATCCAAAGGCTTTAAAGGGTATAGTTGCACAAATCGCTTTCTAGGTTCATGTTACCAACTTGAGTCATAATTGCTTTCTTTATTTTTTATTCATTTTATCTTTCTTCAACCTAGCTGAGGATGATGCTCATAGGAATTTCTAGGCAATCTTCCATCCAGACAAACACATGCTTGTTTCGATTCAGGAAAGTATCATCTGTCTCATGTGCCTTCAGACTATGCCCTTTGTTGTGGCTTCTCCTAAAGCATCCGGTGTTTGTACTTACGGTAGTCTAATAATAAATAATAATAATAAAATTTATTTATACCCCGCCCCTCTGCTAAAAACAATCGGGGCGGCTTCCAACAATTAAAACATTATAATAATGACTAAAAACACCACCCACCCCCACCCTCCCACATAAAAAGACATTAAACACAATAAGATTAAAACCTTCTAGCTAAAAAACACATTAAAAACAAATAGATACATAATTTTTTAAAAAGCCAGGAGACTGAGTTCCTGAGGCCGGGATCTAATCAGGAAAGGCCTGCCGAAAGAGATCCGTCTTTAGTGCTTTTTTAAAGCTACTCAAGCTCGTCAGCTTGTCTATTCCCTAGTCCACCTCATTCACAAAAGGCCCACACTTCTCAACATTTACTGGTGTGAAGGAATGTCTATTAAATAATTTTTATATGACAGAGATATATTTGATATAGCAAGGGATATAAGCATTATAGAGACCTAAAGCCTCCAAGAGCAGCAATTAACATTTTAAATAGGTTTTGTCCCTCTTCCTGCCTGTTTTACATTAAAAAAAATTTTTTTTTAAAACCAGAAGTGAACTTCCAGACATTTCCAGTCTTCTTTTCTTGTTGTTGTTTTGCCATTTTGGGACCCAGGTAGCTGCAAAAGGCCCCAGGGCACAAGACTGGCCACTGGACTCCCTATAGTTGCCCACACTTGCTGTTGTTGTTGTTGTTGTTGTCAGGTGGCATTGTTGTTGTTTTAAGTCTTGGGGGTCCACAGCAACAAAAGGTGTTTAAAGCGGGTCCCTGGTAAAGAAAAGGTTAAGAACCACTGGTCTACTCATATACTGCAAGTATGGCTTTGTTTCTTTCTGTGCGCAATTCCATTCCAGATGGACACTGAAATCATACAGAGGTCAGCAGATGCAGCCATGCTCTCAACATTTACTCTTCTGTCAAAGTAGGGATGAGTGAAATGTGAAAGGAATCAGGAAGCAATAAATTGAAAATAATACTAAAATACTGTGATTTCTCCTTCATTTTCATATCTGCTACTTTTCCCTAAGCTATTCTTTTTCTGCATTTTTCTCATCTTTTCCTTAAATCAATAACTTTACAGAGAGCAAACACACTTTATCATTTCGTTTTGTAGTATTGGATATTATATGGACATACATTTATGATCTTTACCTTTTCAAAAATATTTTAAACCCTGTGATTAGAAACCCTTATTACAGTTTAAATTTATATTTGTGCATATATTAACTACTTCTGTATGTTTTGACCTTGTAAGCTGTTTAAATGCCCTGATAGTTTGTTGAAGAGTGGGTTATAATAAATTAAATAAACTAAAAAGCACAATTCATACTTGACATGAAGGAAGAAGTAACTGGAGCCTCCTGCTAGCTATGTTTTACCTTCCAGAGGGCCTTAAACTGGGACAGGCAAATGTAAAATGTTGGGAAGCTTCTTGATCCCCAGAAGATACTCAAAGCCCCCTGCCCCTAGTGTGGCTTCCACTGTATCCCCTTATTTAAAAAAAAAAAAATGTTTAAATTTTTGGCAACAAATAACCCTCATGTCTGCTGGGGGCATTTGTGGGCTGTCTGTGGCCTGTTATCTGAATTTTGTCCATTCCTACCATAAGTCATCAGTGCTGCAGTGAGGAAACACTCTTTTGCCATTTTGTTTTCTAGTTTTGGACACTGTGTGGAAATGCCTTGACAGCCAAAAGAGGAATATTTGGGAAAACAGGAGACCTGCAAACTATCCTTTGTTTGTCCTGTGCAAAAGATGACGTGACATACTCTGGTGCTTTAAATGGAGACATCTATGTCTGGAAAGGGCTCACCTTAGGCCGAACAATTCAAGGCGCTCATGGTGTAAGTTACTTTCTTGGTGCTACATTATGAAAACAAGACATGCTCCCTCAGCTTTTTTTTTTAATGCTACTGATGCGATTGTGTTCTCTTGAAAGAGCTTTTAGGGAGTTAAACTGATATTTGTTATACCCAGCAGATGCTATATTCTTATCAGTATTACTTAACAGCATGTTGTGTTGCTGCTGAAGCTGCTGGTCTTTATAGTTATGGCACTGATTTTACTGTTCTCAAAATTGACAAGCATTAAAATGTCCTTTCACATTGCATTAAACCCTATCTTATTTCAGAGGATTTCCTGCTAGAATGAAAAATTCTAGAAGATCTAACTATTAGCTTTTTGTGGATAAAATGAGGAAATGTTCCATAACATAAGGGTAAAGGACATGATTTGGTTAAAATAGTGGTAGTGGGGCATGATGGAGTCTGGATTTTATTAATCCCCCCTTCTTTCTCATATATGAATGACAATATGTGTGGAGCTCAGTGCACATACAAATACAAGGCCAGTGATGAAGGTACATGTAATGTAATGAACATACTGAAAATCTATCAACTGATATTATTATTATTATTATTATTATTATTATGCGTTTATGTGCCTTCGAGTTGCCTATTGACTTATGGCAACCCAATGAATTTCATAGGGTTCTCTTAGGTAAGGAATATTTTGAGGTGGTTTTGCTAGTTGCTTCCTCTGGAATATTGTCTACAGCACCCAGGATTCATTGGTGGCCTCCCATCCAAGTACTAATCTGGGCTGACCCTGCTTAGCTTCCAAAATCAGACAGGATCTGGTACCTTTAGGGTATTTAGGCCCTATTATTATTATTATTATTATTATTATTATTATTAATTTATTTATATAGTGCCTTCAGTGTACATGTTGCTTTACAAATAACAACAAAAATCAGCCAGCCCTGTTAAAGGCATACAGTCTAAAATATGCACATGTGCACACACGGGAAGGATGGAGTAATGCAAACCCCCCCCCCCAAAAACCCATACAATACAATAGTAAAACAGATTATCCAGATATAATACAAAAATCAATACAATGTAAGTAAAACAAAATGGCAAATATATATCATCAAGATATACAGTACAGGATAATAAAACGGTAATAAATTAAAACTTCAAAGGTTTTCAAAGACAAGAAAGCTTTCAATTAGGATTTAAAAGCAACAAGGGAAGGAGCAGATGTTCAAGGAGGCAATTCCAGGAGTATGGAGCAGTGAGTGAGAAAGGACAAAGTTGAGCCAAGGAAGAAGCTCTTGGTTGAATGAGAAGCTTAAAGTTCCTAGAAGATAGATCCTGAGCAGACTGGTAAAAAGAAATGAGAGATGAAAGATGTCGGGAAGTACAGTAGGTCCTGAAGGGCTTTAAAAGTTAAAACAAGAAGCTTCTACTGAATCCTAGAAGGAATAGGCAACCAATGAAGTTATATTAGGAGCTGTGGTGTTACTAAGGCTGTGTCACCCTGGTGAAGTTCGGCCTCTCCACAGCCCCCTAGTGCCACCAGTGGTCAGGAGTGGATAACATGATCAAAAGGGGCCAAAAAATAATCTTAGCAGCAGAATATGGAATGGAAACAATTAGTGTGACTCTGATTGTGTGATATGTGACTCTGTAATGCAGTTTTCTCTGCCTTACTAGTTTTCCATTTGTGCTCTTTAAAAATAGTAGCTATGGACATTCCTTTCAACGCAAATTATTTGGAAGAGACTCCTAGTGAAATACCCCCACAGCTGCCACTGCAACATTTATGTTCCTTGTGATTTTTCTGTGCCTTCAAGTCATTTCCAGCTTATGGTAGCCCTAAGGGAAACCTATCACAGTGTTTTCTTGGCAAGATTTGTTCAGAGTGGGTTTGCCTTTGCCTTCCTCTGAGGCCGAGAGAGTGTGATTTGCTGAAGGTCACCCAGTGGGTTTCCATGGCTGAGTGGGGAGCTGAACCCTAGTCTCTAGGGTCATTGTCCAATGCTGAAGCCACCACACTCAAGCCACCACACTGGCCCTTAATCTGATATGGGGGACCAGCAATTTCCCCAGTGTGCCATACACTGATACCATATTTGTGCCCATTGGCTACACTTGTTTCTTTCTTTTCTAGAAGTTCTCCAGGATCCAGTAGCAGATGGCTCAGGGATCAACACCAATCCACAGACCACAACTTTGAGTAGCACTGTTCTAGACGATCTTTAATATGCAGTTTTAGTACCAGCATACCTCAGTTAAAAATGTAGACATGTTCCTGGACATGTTCAATATCTTGAAATGCTTTATTATATAACTTCTTTAACAGAAAATTTGGTACAGCAGTAGAAATAACACGAAAAGAATAGGGATAGGTTCCTACACTACAAATAAGAAGAGCAATTCACCATGTTTCATCAAACCTCTTAACCAAAATTGACAATATACACATGTGAAATGAAATAACCAGGTCAGATAAGACTTGCCTAAGGCCTTCCTATATGAGAAGATATTATGTGGATTGCTGCACATTAATGCAAATTCGCAGCAGTGTTCCTTTGTCTCCATAGTCCTTTGGCAAAATCGCTGGTACGCGAAGCTATCTGTGTTTGAGGTTCACATGCAGCCATGCTCACGAATCAAGATGTTGACTGAGAGTGAATTACTTGTGTTATTGTTCTCCAAATGTTGTTGCTGCTGCACTGTATATTTTTTAAACTGTAAATCAAAGGTGTGCAAGTGCAACCTTCCACTTAGGTTGGTCACCTAAGTGCAGCAAAAAAGTGCACAGTCAATAACATGAAAATCCAAAATGGCGTTACCGGACACTTCATGGCTGGCAAGTCCACCTCCCACGCATGTCCAACCAATCAGCTTTCTAAGAATGTGTTCCAATGCAAATCAGATGTCCAAACCAGCGGTAATGTACGTTTCTACACATTATTTAAAAAAACTCAGGAAAAGCTGCAAAGCTTTTCCCCCGGCAGTTTTTGGAGTTTTTGGCCCCCCTCCTTCTGAGTAAGGTGAATCACTGTGGGATCTTGTTGGGACAAAAAGTATTCTTTGCAAATTCTGTTAGGATTATTTTCACTGTCTAGACAACCCCTAAGTAAACAAAAACATTTAGAACCTTCTAGAGACTACTTGGCATCTTCTTCCAAAATCCATCCAGGGATGTTTTTTTCTTTCTTTCACCATTCTCCGCTCTTATTATGTCCATTTTGGTGGCTAAATATATAGATTGTAATATGCTGGGGACAACTGGTGGTGCAGGCTTATCTGGTCTCCACTTTTCTCTCTATTTTGCTGTTCACACATGCTCAGTAAGGGAGCCTGGAGGCAGCTGCTCTTTAACTTGCCTGTTGTAAGCAGGCACACATAGCTAAAGTAGAGTCAGCTAGAGAAGAATCCCATTCTTTCCCAGCTGAAGCTTTATTGTATTGTTTGCTGCAGACATGCTGCTGCATCCCAACCCTAAAAGTGTTTCTCCAGCCCTGCTTCACCTTCTTCTCAATATCAATGCTTCTAAAAAGGTCCAGCTAGACAAAGGACAAGGAGGAAAAGGGAGGTCTGTGGGGGTACCAAAAGATTTAGTAAAATTTTAGTAAAATTTAACATGCTTTGTTAAATGAGGTATGCCTGTATAAGATTTGTTCACTTAGTTTGTTCAGTGGCTACTGGTTTTAGGTAGCCATTTATTTCAAGAGAGCCATCAATTACTTTGATCATCCTCCTGAGACTATCTTTTCAGTTAGTTAGTGCAGCAGTTTGTGCACATAGTTTGACCAAGGGCTGGTTTACACAGCAGATTTATTACGGCAACTTGCGCTTTAATTCTGTTCCGCAGCTGTGCCAGTCAGGTTTTTTTTTCTAATTATGTCGCTTTTAAGTTCAGACTTGAATAAGTGTGTGGGGGGGGTGGCCTCCCCAGCAGACAAAGGCTTTATGAGGAAGGGCATAGACCAGAAATAGCAGGTGGGGGGGAGATCAAAGTAGTGGCTCCGTCTCTCTCAATCTGCCTGTAAATGAACTCACTCCGTAAAGCAGGGGGAGAGTAATCTCTCTGCTAAAAGACCTTGCTGCTATGCGTGGATCGCAAGTTTTTCCAGCCTCCCTCCCTCCCTCCCTCCCTCCCTCCCTCTCTCTCGCTAGTGCTCTCTCTCTCCCTCCCTCCCCAAGCAGAGAGAGAGAGAGAGAGGGAGGGAGGGAGGGAAAATAGCACTTCAGCTTGCTACAGCCCTTCGTGAAATGGTTTCTCTCCCTCCCCCATGCACAGGAAAAAAGTTGAGAGCTTTTACATACTTTCAAAACAGCAGAGAGGATGAGAAGGAATGCTCCCTGAATGAAAATTGTTGGGAATCCCTTTTGTTTGCAAACTGGCTTGCAAAATAGCAGACAGGATTTTTGCAAGTTTCCTCTCTAATCGCTACTGTCTTTGCCTCCCTCCCTGCCTCTCTTTTAAGCCCACCCCTGCATCATCAACCAATCACAATGCAGCTGTGCTTTAACCCTTAGCGGAATGCTAGTTTACACTGCCAATAATGCACTACATTGCAAATATACCGGCAAAAATAGCGACATCCCCTGGCACGCTATATTTGGGTGTTTTACCTTCCCCCCCTTCTGAATGAGGCGATGCTGTGCTGCGATCCGTGGGAACTATGAGCTATCTTAGCGGTATATTTAGAGGAATATTTGCCCGTGTAAACGACCCCCAAGATTACTCTTGGGCCCACTTCAGACATGTAACATTTTGAGGCCTTTCCCTGTTAGTTACAAAGTATCCAGACCAATATCCCAAGGGCTAATTTAATGTTGCCCAAAAGTTTAGGCAGCTTCATTGGGAGCATTTAATTTTGCTGTGATTGGTTTCAACAGGAAAGCCCCATTTTGTATCATACACAGCTTTTATAAATCCAGCAGATGAGGAAAGGCCCTCCCTCCATCCAAAGTGCCACAGCTGTGGCCTCAGAGAGGAAAAAGAACAGGTAGGCCCAGCTCCATTGTGACTAGGCCCAGCAGCTCATCAGAGGTACTCCATCCAAACTGCCACTGCTGTGACCTTGGACAGAGAGAAGAACAGACGGTCACATCTCCATCATGCTTAGGCCCAACAGTTGATGAAAGGCTCTCTTTCCATCCCAGCTATCACTGCTGGGGCCTCAGAGGGAGAGAACAATATCCAGGATCTGCTGAACTTAATCCCTTTCCCCACTGCCATCCCCTTTTCTTCTGTGTCCTGTCTTCTTAAGTTATAAGCCCGAGAGCAGGGAACTATCAAATTAACAACTGTAAACTGCTCATGTAAAGCACCATGTAACTGATGGTGCTATACAAGCCCTCCTCCTCTCTCTCCATTTCAAAGAAGGGTTTCAATGTGATATCATAGCAAAGAAAGCTGCTGTTCGGGAAATTCAAGACTAAAACTACCTTAGGAAACATGAGACTTGTTACAAATACTTTGAATCTTGATTGCTGAAGTTATTTAGTGGTATAAAACTCCACACCAGATCTCAATGATAAATAAAAATCTTTCCTCAGATTGTTGGCATGGATGTGGGCAAAAAGCAACATATATTCATTCATATTGGTGGGAGTGCCCCTATGTACAAAAATTTCAGTTAGAAATTATTCAAGAGATAAAATGACGAGAGAGAAGCCTCTAATTTAATAAAAAGAATTGCTTAACTTTGATAGAAGATTACATGATTAAAGATAGAAGATTACATGATTAAAAAAAACTTTTAAGAGCAGTACACACTATAATGTCACTGGAATGGAAAAATGCAAAATGTTGAGATAAAAACAACTGAACACATTATGTAGCAGAGTATCTCTTAGGTCTTATCTAGATGGGCCATTTACCCCGTCTTGGAGCCCTGCAGTCCAGATGACATAGGGCTTTTGCCCTGTTTTGCCCCCAGGTAGTCCTCATGACCCCCAGGGCAAAGACAGGGCCAAGTCGGGGTGAATATGGGGTAAGGGAAGATGTTACACCATTAAAAAAAATAACCTGGTAAAATCCACTCCAGACAAAATAGAACAGATCAGGGCCTGCGTGAACACAGGATCCCAGGCTGCCATGCTAGCCCATTGCTGCAGCTGCTGTCTGCCTCCTCTTCTGTAGCCAAGGAGTCCAACAGCATGTCACCAAGGCTGGTCATATGCAGGGGGCTTTGCTCACGTGCTGTGCTGCAGGTTACTTTCCTGGCTACTGGGAGAGCAATGTGGACAGTGGCAGCAGCAGCTGCAAAAACCATCCGGCATGCTGGTTTGGACTCCATCCTGTTCCATGCATGTAACGGGAGCAATGAGCCAAATCTACAGGCAGAATTTGCTGGCAGGGGGCCGGCGTATTCTGGCCTGTGTAGATGAGCCCTTATTTGGTTTTTTAAGGGAGTGAAAAAGACAATATAATGGACAAAGAAAGGAAGTGACCTGGTGGGATATGTGGGGGTTTTGGATTGAGAAAGTCAAAGGTGAAAAGGGGTACAAAGAAGTGAGAGAAATGATTATTAAGATATTCCACATTATAGGTAAAAGATACTAAAATATCTTTTATAGCCATCAGTGGGGATTGAGGGAGGGTGGGAGGGAGGTGAATGTTTTTGTTATAATATAGAAATATCTTGAAATGCTTTATTATATAAGTTTTATGGTATTATTGAGCAAAAAATTAATAAATAAAGCAATAACAAAAAAAGAATCTTGGTCGTAGAAAATATACAAGTGACAAGCATGAGCAAATAAATGCATGCATCAAAGAAATAGTGACCAGCCTGGACTGGTTGAAATAAATCACTAGTGCTATAGTAGCAGACATAGAAAACAAATGAACAGACTCTGGTACCAGTTAAATCTTCTCAAAGAGCTGAACACAGCAGGCTAATATGGCTAAAATGCCTGTTTTGAAACCTGCCTGGTGTGCTTTGGCAGGCCACAATATATACTGCTGGCAGTGATTTGTATTTGGCTTAGTGGATCACACATTTGTTTATTTATTTAAATATTCATATGGTACTTTTCTACAAAAAAGGAAAAAAACAAATTAAAAAAGGTCCCCCAAGCTGCCATTATTGGAAAGGTTCTGATTCTGATAGCTAATATATGACACAACCATCAAATTCCAGGTTGGAATTTCACTGGTAGAACATACATTTAACATACTGCAAATGGGTTTGTGCTTTAAATATTTTATGATAAAATTTGAATTATGTAAATTATGTACTGTTTTGTTAATTCACAGGCTGGAATTTTTAGCATGTATGCATGTGAGGAAGGCTTTGCCACGGGTGGGAGAGATGGCTGTATTCGGCTATGGGACATGGATTTCAAGCCAATAACTAAAATTGATCTCAGGGAGACTGAGCAAGGATACAAAGGTAATTAAATATGTATTTCTGTGATGAAATGATTAAATACGGAATAGATGAAAACACTGTCAGATGGATCCATAATTGGTTGGAAAACTGCTCAAAGAGTCATCATCAATGACGATGCTTCAGTTTAGAAGGAAGTCTCAAGTGGATTTGCCTCAGGATTCTGTCCTATGGCCATTACTCTTCAACATTTTTATCAATGACTTATATGATGGGGTGGCGGGAATCATTATCAAGTTTGCAGATGATACAAAACTGGGCAGGGTGGCTAACACATTGGAAGATAGGAACAGAATTCAAAAGGACCTTGATAAACTAGAAAATGGGCCAGAAATTAAAATGAAATTTAATAAAGGCAAATGTAAAATTCTACATTTAGGTTGCAAAAACCAAATGCACAGATATAGGATGGGAGATACATGGCTCAACAGTACTACATGCAAAAAGGACCTTGGAACTATTGGAACTGAATATGATCCAGCAGTGGGATGCTGCAGCAAATAACGTGAATGCTATTTAGCCTGCATTAATAGAAATGTAGTTTCCAAGTCAAGACAAGTAATAGTCCCACTATATTCTGCACTGATCAAACCTCCTCTGGAGTGCTGTGTTCAGTTCAGTTCATTTGGAGTGAGTTGAGAGAAGGGCCACAAGGATGATAAGAGGTATGGAGAACAAAACATAGGAGGAAAAGTTGAAGGAGCTGAGCATGTTCACCTTAATGGAGAGAAGACAGAAGTGCCATGATTACATTCTTTAAATACTTCAAGGGCTCTCACAGTGAGGAGAGTGCAGGTTTGTTCTCTGCTGCACCAGAGGGTAGGAACAGGTGCAGTTTTAAGTTACAGGACAGTAGATTTTGATTGAACATTAGCTGGAACTTCTTGACAGTAAGAGCGGTTCTGCAATGGAACCAATTCCTAGAGAGGTGGTGGATTCTTCTTCTCTAGATGTCTTCAAAAAGAGGCTGGACAGCTACCTGCTAGGGATGCTCTAATTGGAGATCCTGCACTGAGCTGGGGATTTGATTTGATGGCCCATGAGGCCCCTTCCAACTCTATAATTGTATGACTGTGAAATGTGCATTTACATAATTGATTTTATTATATCTTAATATAGTACAAAATATTATTTTATTATATCTTAGTGCATTTCACTTTCATCTCACGCTAAAATGTTAGGTTCTTTCTCTCAGAGCCTGCATGTAATGCTTATTGTGATCCTGCGAAGTCAATAGAGTTAGAATATGTGTACTTAATATTCTTTAATTTTCATTATAGTAACTTACAACAGTAAATCTGTGGGCTTTTTAAAGCTTCCTCACTGAATCCAAAGCATGTTGATTTAATGTTGGGTTCTGCGGTGAACAAAATTGGAGGTGGTAAAATGAACTAGCATGCCCAGTGGTAAAGACTGTGGTATATATGTCCAAACATACGTTTGGCTCAGTTATCTAGTGCCAAAGATTTAAACATGGACCCTCTCCATTCAAAACATTTGCTATAGCCTCTCCCAATATGATGATGCCATGTAATCTTTATGAAGGTATTTATGTTACCATTGTTGTTGCGTGCCTTCAAGCCATTTCCGACTTATGGCAACCCTAAGGCAAACCTATCACTGAGTTTTCTTGGCAAGATTTGTTCAGAGTGGGTTTGCCTTTGTCTTCCTCTGAGGCTAAGGGAGTGTGACTTGCCCAACCAGTCACACTGTGGGTTTGCAAAAATGCTGAAACCAGGAAATCAGTGGGTTTCCATGGCCAAACAGATATTTGAACCCTGGTCTCCAGAGTTGTAGTCCAATGCTCAAATCACCACACCATGCATACTCTATTTATGTTGCTATATTTTGGTGTTGAAGCCATTTGATGACAAATAACAACATTATGCTCTTGTAGTATTTTGGGGCTGGGAGTGTGTTTGTTTAAATTACTGGTTTAGCATGGACTCCAGAAAGGGGAACTTGATCCCTCCAAGACTAGGCTGGGGAGACTGAACCTCCACCTATCTTGAAATTTTATGGCAAAATTGCAGCACTGATACTGTACTGTACTTGAACCTTGTCAGGAATTTATAATTGGATGTGTACTAAATGATTAAGAACTGAGAAATATTAAGATAATTATTCTTGTTAAGCCCGCTCAGGAATAATTAATGCATCTGTAATCTATGGTGCTTACCGCACTCCAAAGTAAAGGGGCAGGGGGGCAGGAAGGTTCCCTCTTCTGTGCTGCCTTACCAGATGACATCGTCATTCTTCCGTCATTCTTTTGTTCCGGTCCTGTGGGGGATCAAGGTAAAGCAGCATCTTTTTGCTAAAGGATTTTTCTGGTTAGCAAAAAGGTGGTTTTACCTTGATCCTCCCAAGGGACTGGAATGAAAGAACGATGACGTCATGTGATAAGACAGCATGGAAGATGAAACATTGGTACTGCACTGCTGCTTTTCTTTGGAGTGTGGTAAACCCCTGTCTTATGCACACTTACTTGGGAGTAACTTATACTTAACAAATGGAAGACACTTCTAATTTCACACTGTGCCTGTATTTAAAAAACCCCATTGATCTATCAAGAAATTTATCCTGTAGGAAATTGAATGAGTTAATTTAGCTTTGTGTTACTTCAATCCATTCCACATTTACTACTGGAGATATTTGTTGACACAGAAAGTGCGAGGATAGCATTGTTTGATGGGCGAAGATAAGGCCTTCTCTTTTACAGCTAGATTTGAAGCATTGCTGTGAAAGATTCCCATCACCAGCCCTTTGTCTGAAGACCTTGCATGACCAAAAGCAAGTAGAGTAACTGAGGAGACATAATTGTTTACCAGTTTCTAGAAATCTAGAAGGAAAATGTAAGGAAAATGGGGGAAAATTGCTATTTCCCAGCCACTTCGGGCTCAAGTTTGACATGATTAATTTTAGGTGAGGGAAACCAACTGTGTTTACTGTTTATTAAGAACAGGACGGAAGACATTCAAGGAAGAGCAAGAGCATGTATTTTATCCTTACCTATGTGTGTGTTTCTGTGCCTGATTGGCTTATTGCAGGATAAGGCATATCCTGATTTCCAGGATAAGGCATATGCACACAAATTCATGGACATTCTTTTGGTTGTGCTACAGTAGTTCTAGGTTGCTTGCATTTTGGAATGTTCAGAAGGGCAAATGAAAATCACAATGTGTGGAAGGACATGGTCTTTTCTTCAGAATTATAAGCAGCAATAGGGTGCCATCATTTATTTATAAATGTCATGTGCCTCTGATGGGCTGTTTGTATAGGCACATCAGTTATCCCCCTTTAGGGTGTCTAAACTGCATATCATTCTTGAATGAGGTCAAGTCTTGTTGGTTAAGAAAGAAATCACTCATTAGAGTTTTATCAAATTAATGCCATTTGTGAGCCATTGACTGTGTAGAGAACATTTGGAAGAGAGCATACACTTTCAAAGAAATTACAGTCGTCCCTTCACATTCGCGGGGGTTACGTTCCACGGACCCCCGCGAATGTGAAAAATCCACGAATAACTACTGCCCTCCCCCTCCCCCACCATAGCGACCATGGGGCCTCCGAAGGCCCCATAGTCGCTTTCCCCAGCCTCCCCGCTCCCTTCCTAGGCCTTCCCGGGGCCTCCGGAGACCCTCCCGAGGCCCCGTGGATGCCTCCCCAGCCCTCCCCCCTCCCGCCCAAGCCCTCAACGGGGCCTCCGGAGAGTCTCCGGAGGCCCCGCGGAGGCCTCCCCGGCCCTCCCCACTACCCCCAAAGGCCTTCGCAGGGCCCGGCGGAGGCCTCCCCGGCCCTCCCCCTCTCTCCCAAGGCCTTCGCGGGGCCCCGTGGAGGCCTCTCCCGGCCCTCCCCCCTCCCTCCCCGGGCCTTCATGGGGCCTCCGGAGCGTCTCCGGAGGCGCCATGGAGGCCTCCCCAGCCCTCCCCCAGGCCTTCATGGGGCCTCCGAAGCATCTCCGGAGGCACCATGGAGGCCTCCCCGGCCCTCCCCACCCTCTCCCCGGGCCTTCATGGGGCCTCCGGAGCATCTCCGGACGCCCCATGGAGGCCTCCCCGGCACTCCCCGCTCCCTCCCCAGGCCTTCATGGGGCCTCCGGAGCGTCTCCAGAGGCCCCATGGAAACCTCCCCGGCACTCCCCGCTCCCTCCCCGGGCCTTCATGGGGCCTCCCCAGCCCTCCCCCAGGCCTTCATGGGGCATCCGGAGCGTCTCCGGAGGCCCCATGGAGGCCTCTCCCAGCCCTCCCCCTCCCTCCCCGGGCCTTCGTGGGGCCTAGACAGGCCCCGCGGAGGCCTCTCCCGGCCCTCCCCCCTCCCTCCCCGGGCCTTCGTGGGGCCTAGACAGGCCCCGCGGAGGCCTCTCCCAGCCCTCCCCCTTCCTCCCCGGGCCTTCGTGGGGCCTAGCCAGGCCCTGCGGAGGCCTCTCCCGGCCCTCCCCCTCCCTCCCCGGGCGTTCGTCGGGCCTTCGTGGGGCCTAGCCAGGCCCCGCGGAGGCCTCTCCCGGCCCTCCCCCCTCCCTACCTGGGCCTTCGTGGGGCCTAGCCAGGCCCCGCGGAGGCCTCTCCCGGCCCTCCCCCTCCCTTCCCGGGCCTTCGTGGGACCTAGCCAGGCCCCACGGAGGCCTCTCCCGGCCTTCCCCCTCCCCCCCGGGCCTTCGTGGGGCCTAGCCAGGCCCCGCGGAGGCCTCTCCCGGCCCTCCCCCTCCCTCCCTGGGCCTTTGTGGGGCCTATTCAGGCCCCGCGGAGACCTCTCCCGGCCCTCCCCCTCCCTCCCCGGGCCTTCGTGGGACCTAGCCAGGCCCCACGGAGGCCTCTCCCGGCCTTCCCCCTCCCCCCCGGGCCTTCGTGGGGCCTAGCCAGGCCCTGCGGAGGCCTCTCCCGGCCCTCCCCCTCCCTCCCCGGGCCTTCCTGGGGCCTAGCCAGGCCCCGCGGAGGCCTCTCCCGGCTCTCCCCCTCCCTCCCTGGGCCTTTGTGGGGCCTATTCAGGCCCTGCGGAGGCCTCTCCCGGCCTTTCCCCCTCCCTCCCCGGGCCTTCGTGGGGCCTAGCCAGGCCCCGTGGAGGTCTCTCCCGGCCCTCCCCCCTCCCTCCCCGGGCCTTCGTGGGGCCTCCGGAGTGTCTCCGGGGGCCCCGTTAAGGCCTCCCCGGCCCTCCCCCTTCTTCCCAAGGCCTTCACGGGGCCTCCGGAGGGTCTCCGAAGGCCCCGCGGAGGCCTCCCCAGCCCTTCCCCCTCCTTTCCAAGGCCTTCGTGGGGCCTCCGGAGGGTCTCCGAAGGCCCCGCGGAGGTCTCCCCGGCCCTCCCCGCTCCCTCCCAGGGCTTTCACGGGGCCTCCAGAGGCCCCGTGTCGCGGTTTGGGGGGGCCCGGGGGGGCCCTCCCAAAACCGCGAATAATCAAAACCGCGAATGTCAAGTTTGCGAATGTGGAGGGGAGACTGTACAAGGATGTAGTCTTTTAAAACACTGGTTCTAATTGGCTAATTAGGACTGGTTTCCATTTGCAGAGATTCTGCAGACTTAGTTTTTCATCTTTTTGTATCCCTGGAGAGGGTAATTGCAGTTGGGGAGAAGGGAATCACTACTATAGCCATGTGCCTGTGCATGTAGCCTCCAACAGTGGGATTTGTTCACCTTGTTTTTCCAGAAGTAAATAATAAGCCTGTTACCCTAAATGGTGGGGGGTACATTTGAGTCCCATCCATGATGTCAAAATTTCTTTTAATATTTGGGGGAATTATTAGCTCAGATAGGAGGCCTGTGAGAGGCGAGTAACATTGGGGATTGTTCCACCTATGTATACCAGTACTAACTGTAGAGGAGGCTCCAGTTAAAGTAAGATAAGGTATTTTATTGGAATAATACAGAAAGTAAACTAACATACTTTCTCATGAAGCATACAAGGCTATAGCAGAGTAAGGCAGAAAGGTTGGATAGAGTGAGAGAGAGAGAGGTCCAGGAAGATGGGGTGATAGTTACCAGTCTCGAGGAGAAAGAGAGTTCCATGCAGCAAAGATACTCGGACTGGCATCTGAGTGTGGCACAACAAAGGAGAGAATGACGAGGTCCAGCCGTATCACACCTTGACTGTGACACACTTAGCTATTTGGGGTAGGGGGTTCTAATATTTATACTCTATTCTAGGCCTGCACAACCTGTGGCCCTCCAGATGTTTTGGCCTCCAACTCCCAGAATTCCTGATCTAGAATGCCAGAACACCTGGAGGGCTGTAGGTTGTGAAGGCCTGTGCTTGGAGGGGTGAGTTAGTAATAACAAAGCTTGGATTTCCCACAGAATAGACAAAAAAACCCAAAACTCAACTGATTGCTTTAATTGCAGAGATAGAACATTGATGGGCTTGTGACAACCTAGTAAGGTTGGACAGGTGAGGGTGTGAGGAGAGATTTCTGTAGGGTATGGATTGAGCAAAGGTCATTTGTTTGCATGATTGAATTATTGAAAGCCCAGGGCTCGGAGGAAGGATTAATATATACCCCTTAACAACTGGGCTGTTAGCATAAACCCATTATGGGGGCTTTCTGCATAATCCTAACTTGGGTTTTCCCACCATTATATTTCTAGACATGACTCAGGTCATTGTGACCTTCGACTGATCTCCAGTCTGCCTAAGCCAATGTGACCCCGAAAAGTGTCCAATATGTCCAGTTATGGAAACTCATGGGGAGGGGTAGTAGGGCAAGCTAATAAGCCAATGCAGTTGATGAAGTATTGGTGTTATGTGTTCTCTGTGAGGGTCTGTTCCCTTGCCACCCACATTTTGACTAGTTGAAGCTTCTGAGTACTCTTCAAATTCTAATTATCTAACACTGATAGTATGAAAGCATACATCGTGAGGACCAGGTCAGATCCCATAAGAAAAGGCTACAACTGGAGTACCAGTCTAAATGTACTTCTGCTCCTCTTTATAATTTGGGCTTCCAAGAGCAGACTAGCATCCAGGAACACTTCTAAGCTAGAAACCGATTCCTTAAGAGGGAATAAAGTGTCAGGGATGATGGGAGTTGTAGCTCTTCACCTCTGGCTCAAACTCACCACCTTGTTATTCAGCAGAGCCGACCAGCTTAGATCAGTGGTTAATGCTTTCCTCCAAAGCAGCAGAGTTTCAGAGAATAGGCTGAAGATCCTGACAAACTCTCCAAGCCTTCTCACTCTTCTCCAGGTGTCTCCAAAACGTCTCCAGGATTCACTCAGGCAACTCAGTAGTTTTATATAAAACCTACTTTATTCTTCTATATAAATATACTATATGGTCAACAAATCACAATCTCTACACACTACTCCACAATATCTCCAAACTACTCCACCTCTACTCAACCACAATACATTGGCAAACATTGCAATTTTATAGCCATTGTTTATCACCACCCACTAGTTTGTTTCCACCCAGTGGGTGTGTACTTCCATTCTGATTGGTCCACGTAGTTCCACCCATACTTAAGACCAACCCATGTATTTCAACATTTCACCTTGTGCACTTAATGATTCTCAGGTGTTTCCATTCTGCATTCAGTACCTCTGTCCTTGGCTCTCAGGACTTCTAGATTACATTAGCAGTTTCACCTGTGTGGCTTCATAATTGCTCTTGCTTAGTCATTGTGACTTTCACATACATATTTTATTTCTTTCACTGTATGTCCCATGTTGCATTTTCCTTAACATAAAGCACCATTTGAAATAGGCTGAACATTTAAACGTGGCTCACTTAAACAGTCCTTGGAAGAGAACACTTGTTTTCATGTCCTGCTTGAACAATGGGACAGGGTGATTGCCTTGATATCCTGCTTATGGGCTTCTTGCAGCCTTCTAATTGCCCCCAGCAAGAAACAGTATGCTGTGTTCTTTAGTGATACTAAAGAAGAAAGGAAGGTGCCTTATACTAAATCAGTCTATTAGTTGATATGGTGGCTTTCCAAGATTTCAGCCAAAAGTCTTTCCTGTCATTTGCTACTGGATCCTTTAACCCTGGAGATGCCAGGGTTTGAACCTAGGACACTCTGCATGCAAATAATGTCCTTCCCAAATGACTAGAGAACAATATAACCTGCGAAAATCAATATTACCCACCAATGGTGTGCTAAGAGTAAATACAGGAAACGTAACATACCCCTCCCTGGTGAGTAGCAGTCAGTGTACATCTGTTAAGTGTCTAGCAGGGCATGGTATATAAATGGGTCTTACTTATATAATGTTTGAGACAGATTTTTTTTTATTCCATATGCATTTCAGAGATCATTTAGGGAATCCTGTGTCTGCGTGTGGTCTGTGCCTTCAAGTCACATGTTGACTTATGATGACCCCACGAATTTCATGGGGTTTTCTTAGGCAAGGAATACTCAGAGGTGGTTTTGCCAGTTCCTTCTTCAGAAATATGGCCGACAGCACCTGTTATTTGATGGTGGTCTCACATCCAAGTACTAACCAGGGCAGACCCTGCTTAGCTTCAAAGCTCAGACAGGAACTAGCCACACTATCTACAATATACAATCTTTCTGTTCTTCATTTCAAATAGCAGTCAAACTTTCATTTACACAAAGGCACAATTCATTCTTTCCTAACCAACAATGGTCTGCCCTAGCCTCACATCGGGAGGCATGGAGATGCACTATCCACAATGCTGCAGCCTTATTTGAGAGCTTACGCCGAACAAGTCTTGAAGAGAAACGACAACGCAGAAAGAATCACAACCCGGAAACATCACCCAAGGAGACCTTCTGCAGTGCTTTCTGCAACCAGACTTGTTTATCTCGGATTGGCCCTTTTAGTCATCAGCGCGCTTGCAGAAAGCACGGGATGAGTCCTTCCTGAATCTTCGTTTGCGAAGAAAAGCCAGAGAGAGAGAGAGAATTAAAGCATCTTTATCTGACAGGGAAACACATATCTGTTTCTCTCTCTGTGTGTTACTGGTCCTGACTATATTAACAAAATGCATACAGCTGAGTGCTACACAACCGTTAATTCTCACTGCTGGCAGACTTGCAATCTGTTTTATCAACTCAAGCTCTCTTCTACTGTGTAATAATTAGATGTGCCATAGTTTCAAAACAGGAAAATAAAACTTATTCTACTCTCTCTATTTTTATCAAAACCATAGGTTTTCATGTTTCCCAGAGAATCGGTCATTTCATGACATGTTCAAATGTAAATTCTGGATTCAAACACAGGTAAGAAGAGAGGAATTGCTGCTGGAACAACCCAAGAATTTATCTAATAATAATAATAATAATAAAATTTTATTTCTATCCCGCCCCTCTGCAACGCAATCGGGGCGGCTTACAATATAAAAATTCCATAGTCCCAGTACCCTAACCCACCCACCCCTTAAAATAATATTAAATTATTTTAATGTCGTTCCCAAATGTCATTTGGGAAGGACATTATTTGCATGCAGAGTGTCCTAGGTTCAAACCCTGGCATCTCCAGGGTTAAAGGATCCAGTAGCAAATGACAGGAAAGACTTTTGGCTGAAATCTTGGAAAGCCACCATATCAACTAATAGACTGATCTAGTATAAGGCACCTTCCTTTCTTCTTTAGTATCACTATAGAGGGATGTTCTGGCCAGTTAATCAGCCAATTATAAAGCAATACACTTAGTATCAAAATCCCTGCATCACTAAAGCAAAAGTTCAGGTGTCCATTATGAAATCTTTTCCCTAACTAACAACTTCCAACACTTACAGCAATCTCTATGTGTCCTGACTTGGAGATACACCCCACTTTTATTAGTGCTTACATCCAGGTATGTGTATATAGGACTGAATCTTAATGAACCATTATTTTGCTGAGAAATTAGCTCAATTTTCAAGCTCTAGTGACATTATTTTTTGCTTAATATCTATTTGTGTGTGTGTTTTAATTGTTGCATTTTTATAATGTACACTGAATGCCAACTGATGACATGAAATGTCAGTAGCCATAATCCAGCCAAGTCTGAGAGTTTAATGTTACATTGCTTTTGAAAACAATGGGACTTAAAAGTGCTTATCTTTGGCTGAACAGTACGCACTATAACCAGCATGAGAATTACTCATTGTTGTTCTAAGATTGTTCTGCGCTTTCTCAGGTCTGTCTATCCGAAGTGTTTGCTGGAAAGCAGATCGACTTTTAGCAGGGACACAGGACAGTGAAATATTTGAGGTGATTGTGAGAGAAAGAGATAAGCCAATGCTAATAATGCAAGGTCACTGTGAAGGAGAACTGTGGGCTCTGGCAGTACATCCCAAGAAACCATTGGTTGTTACTGGCAGTGATGATCGATCTGTACGGTAAGACAAGAACATACAAATA
Source organism: Gambelia wislizenii (assembly GCA_030847615.1). Lineage (NCBI taxonomy): Eukaryota > Metazoa > Chordata > Lepidosauria > Squamata > Crotaphytidae > Gambelia > Gambelia wislizenii. Next base: position 17,755,434 of record JAUMIR010000001.1, on the reverse strand, counting down.
TCCATGAATATTTTTTTGAAATTATGTAAGATTTTCCAAATACATAAACTAGAACAATAGAACAATATCCAGACATAATGGGGGCGGGGAGAGAAAAATGAAAGAAAGAAGGAAATGGAAAACTAGAAAATACAAAAAAGTATAAAAGATGAAAGAAAAAAGAAAAGTTATTTTCCATCTTCTTTTCAGCAGTTATTGAAACACATAATCCATTTACACCTCTCTTGCCTATCACAGCTCTTCTCTACTTCTCTATAAAATCTATTTAATAATAATCCAGATCAAAGCTTATCAAAAGAAATAGTTGTTTTCTACAAAAAGTCAAATAAAGGGTTAGTAATCACTGTATTCATCAAATAATGTAATTAGTCTTGTTAATCTTTATCAGCTAACATTATTATTCAAAAGATTATCCTAACTCTCTAAATCAAACTCATTTAACAAGCAGTCTTATAATTTAAAATTCAAATATTGGACCCTTTCTGTCTTCTTCCAAATATATTTCCTTACAAGTGGTACCTCCTCTACCAATTCACCACTCCAGTATAAGTACCAACCAACCTCATATACTAAAACCATTAAGAACCTTTCAAATATATATATCTAACTTATCACATTTTCCCAATCATCTCTTTGGATTTAATATAACCAAGAGACATCCTTATGTAATTTTTTTGGGTAAATCAAACATTCAACATCAAATCATAGAGAACCATGCATTTAAAAAAAAATAGCATGAGTATTCCCCTCAAATTTCAACCATAGTAATACACACACACACACACACACACACACACACTTATCTCATCTACCCTGAAAGAGCCTGAGATGAATACATTATCCCATAAACACCCTTTATCTTTATCTTGGCTGCTCTTTCCACTTTCACGTCATCTTCAAGTTCCTGGGCAAAATGCCCCCAGCTTCCGATTAAGATCACTGTCTCTTCTCTAATGTAAATCCTTTGCTTTCGACATATTCCTCCAAAATCACACACTTCTCTCTGACATTAAATCCCTTGATCTCAACAATTTGCTCCAGGTCCTTTTCCAAATTCCAACATGATTCTTCTTCTCCCTTCTCTGAGAATACAGAGTCCAGCCCAGTCATTTTCCACCTCAGAAGCTGTGATTATAAATTGAGATTCCCCATTTTCTAGATACGCCTCCTCCTGGCTGTATTCTTCAATAATATTCACCTCTGTTTCTTCAGAAATAGCCCTCTATCCTCTTTTTATCAGCCTCTAGTTTAACTCTTCTCTCAGGGATATCAGATCCTCATATATTTCCTGAAAAAATGCTTGATCAACTGGACTTTCTAAGCATTCCTCCAAAGCCTCATTCATTTCTTTAACCATTGACATTTGAGGGATCAAAATATCCAAACCCTTGTTGTATAATCAAGAAGTTAATCTTAGCAGTAGTTCCATAGATACAGTAACACTGCTAAATTCCCAGTCTTATCTGTTATTTTGTTTCACCAGCCAATCCAGTATATCCCTTCATTAAAACAATGTCTTTTTCCACATTCTCACTCCTTCAAGAATAATCCAACATATTTGCACCAAACAAAACCAGTTTCCAATTTCAGTGTTATTGTACCCTTCATCCAATTAAGTATTTAAATCACCATCCAATTAAACTTTTTGTGTCTACAGTACCATCTTAAGGATAATAGATTTTACAATCTCACTTCTTAATCCAGAAAGGAGGCAGCTCACAGAGGTAAAAATGTTACTGCAGAATCGAAGATCCCTTTAATAATAGTCAATAAATCCAGATGTTACATGAAGAAGTAATTAAAGAAAAAGAGGTGGCAGGCTTATTCTCCTTATGGTCTTGGTTTTGGAGGTGTGAGCATGATGGTAGCCCACAGTCTTCCCCTCCCCACATTCCAGTCATGCCCAGCCATTTGCATTTCCGTGGTTGATGCAGATGGTGAGTTTTCTGAGCACTTGTGGGTGATCTCCTGTTCTTCCCTTGATCCGGGGAGAAATCTATTGGCCAGAGCTTGCTTCTGTGCTAGTGATCATTGCCATCAAAGTTTCCCTGCTCACGGAGCCCCATGGAAGAGCATCTGCTGGCCGTAGCCATCACCCAGAGGTCCAAAAATATCCATGAATTTCATCATGTCCATTTGGGGCAGCTGTCAGGCTTTTTGGGAATTTGTAATGGTTTAAGAATCAAACCATTGCTGATCAATTAAGTCCAACACAATTCTGTTAAAAAACACATTCACCTAATTTAATGTAATCATTTATTCATATTCTTTATATTTGCATTTATATTCTACTGTCTTAGTGTGGGAACAAACCTTCTCAGTAAAAAATAATTATTGGTAGTACTCAGGTTTCTAAAAGAAAGCACAGCAATGCCCAGTATAAAATATAGAATTAATTGTGACCAAGTCCTACACATAAGCTTACAATATAAATAAAGACACATGAAAAAGAGGAAGAAGAAGTCTTGGGGAAAAGACGGATATAAATAAAGTTAAAGATACTACTACCACTAATAACAATAGCAATAACCATATAGTGTTAGCAACCCATGTCTAATTTTACGTTTTTCTATTCAGATCTATAGATTTACAGAGGCATTTCAAGAGGCAGATTCAGTCCTGTCACGATATCTAAGGTAGCTGTGGACATTACCTTAGTTCTGTATCATTTGTCTCACAGCAAGATATGAGTGTTAAAAGTACTAAAACATCAATAAAGCTTCCAGTATTCTTACTCTTTCTTCTTTCTTTACTAATTTAGGTGCTAAGTAACTCCTCCTTTGGGATGCAACATTTAATATAAACTTGGATTAGCTGAACACAGTGGCAAGGTGTCTAATAGAAGTTACTATAATGGTACCAAGACAGGGTTCTCTGGACTGGTTAAATTTAACAGAAGTCGGCCTTCAAGACAAGTATATAGCAGAAGTTTGAAAGAAAAAATGGAGTGGCCTTCCTAACTTTCCCAAAAGTACATTTCATACAAAACAGTTCAAAAGATTTAAGCCAAACTCACTCAGATTTTCAGCTTTTTCCTTAAATATCAATTTCACCCTTTCCCTCTGTAGAGTTATGTGTATATTTATGTCACATCAATTTAATTCTGTATAGAAATAACCAGTTTGCAGAACCTTCATGGGTTGACTTAGCCAGAAACTTCATGCTTAACAAATAAACATATCTAGTGTAAACTGACAGAGGATGTTAAATGGAGCGTTTCAATTGTGCACAGATATTTGAATGTTTACAAAAATATTGATTATTTCATCAGTGTCCATAACTATGCAGAGGTGTGGGATGAAGTCAATGTATAAAAAGAAAGTTGAAAATCTGAGCAGGTCTGGCTCAAATCTTATTTAGAATTTTAACTGCTGTAAATAATGTTGCCTTTCTTCAGGACCGATTCAGTTTTTAAGCTGCAAACCTCATTTAATAACTCTGGGCAAATGAATTCTAAGCATCAGCATTTTAAAAAATCATAACATCCAAATGTTGAATCAGACCTTTCTGTGAGTTCATTACTTGCACAATGGGAAAGGTTAATGTCAAGTTTTTGAATACAAAGTAAAAGCCAGTATAATAGGAAGTGAGAACTGCATCTAGAATCTGATAAACATTTCTCTGGCCAAGAATTAATGAATGGCATATTCTACTATGACAGACAGTGTACTTTAATCAATTTTTTTTCTTGTGTAGTTTATGGAGCCTTGCTGACCATGCCTTGATTGCCCGTTGCAATATGGAGGAAGCGGTGCGGAGTGTATCTTTCAGCCCTGATGGAGCTCAGCTGGCACTGGGAATGAAAGATGGCTCTTTCATTGTTCTCAGAGTAAGGTGAGGAAAAAGAAAATGAGTTTTAACTTTACTGAGCAAAAGCTGAACCATTTCTGAAAGTTGTCATTGGCCTGATTCAGGCATAACATTCTAGTAATAAACCACAGTATGTCAGACTGAGAATGAGTTGTGTGCTCATGTGCTACCCTCTCCTCCTCCAGCTTTCAGCTTTAGCACTCATATCCTTGCTTATTAAATTGCAGCTTACTATGATCAGATTCTGGTTTTATAGTTTAGCTTGCAAGATACTCTTAAATTCACAGCTTCTCTATTCAAACTCTCACAGAAAAACCTTTAACAAAGCTGATTTGAATTTTTATGCATGATGGTTAATTAGACCAACTTTATTATAGCTGAACCTGAACTATTTTGTATGTAAGTGCCGTTAATGTAAGATCAGTGTAGAATATGCATAAAACCAGGGACTGGTCATCTTCATGATAAGGATGTAAAGAGTACTTATTAACAAATAAAAGAATGCTTTGCTATATGAAGCACCCCATTGAATAAAAGGAGAGCAGCCTCATTGTTTGCACAAAAATCTACCTTTCTTTATGCAGAAACCATGGTTTTTGCACAGAAAACTGTTTTCCAGCAAGAAGGAAATTTTGTCCCATGGTAAACAGTATATTTTGTGGAAATACATGTTTCTCGCAGAAACAGTATATTTTGTGCAAACACATTTTCTGCACATGTATTTTTACACAAACAAAAATTGCAAAGTGCAAATGATAGTCAAAAATTGCACAGAAAAACTTGTAATTGTTTGTGTTTGTTGTTGTTATGTGCCTTCAATTGACTCTGAACAGCCAGTAATCCTTTGCCTGCAGATCTTAAATTCCTAGATGGTACATACCAGTGCTAGCCAAACTGCCCAGTACTGGGGTTGGTTAGAGCTCAGAGCCTTAAATGCCAAAATCAAGAATTTAACATAGGCCCTGGCCTGAACTGGTAGTCAATGAAGGGATCTAGGAGGAGGTGTGAATATTTGGGGAGATTTAAAACAACCCAGACAGCACTCTTCTGGATCAAAACCAGGGGAAACAAAAAATACCTTTTTATTGTAGCTAAGCATAGGCTGAAGAAGGGAGGATTATTATGGATGCATGTAGAGAAAAAATTGATTATTACTAAATATGAAATTAGTATTGTTGATTGTTTCCTGTGGGGGGGGGTATTCACCGGTGCAGTTGCATACCTGTCAAATCAAAAGTGAGTCCCCCATGGAGTTCACTAGAAGCCAGATATATTCCTATATCAGTTTGTATGGCAGTGAAGCTCATTGAATTCATCAGGACTTATCTCTAGATTGGCATGTATAGGATTGTGCTGTGAGGTTGCAAGTGTGCAATTTTCTGGAATTAGGCCTCATTGAGCACAATGGAAATTATACTGAAGTAAGCATGCATTGAATTGCATGTAAACCAGTCCCTTATGCTGTACCCGCTTTCCTCTATAGGACTTGATTCTGAGTAGATGTGTTGGGTTTCACTGTTGATTTCAGAATTCTTGTAAACACATTGACAAATACCTTTTAATTGCATGCATTTTTAAATGTATGTGCACTTAGAGCTTTTCAAACTGAACCATTAGTGAATTATTTTCCTGTTACCCAAAAACCTTTCTGACTATTTAGTTGACTGATAAATAAAGCTATGTACTATTTTCATTTTAGGTTCTGGAAAGAAACAATTGTAGCTAATGGGCACAAGTAAGGTGCCGGTCCCTGGCACATTGAAAGAAAATAATTGCAGGTCACCCACATCAGATGCCTGAGAAGCACTGCTCTAAACTGCTGCTACTAAAAAGCCCCTCTAGGGCTGGAATGTTGAAGTATTGCAGTTGAAATAGCATGCAGTACAATCTTACAAGTTCAGCTTTGGGTGTATATCATATAGGCTTGCAGTGCCAGTAACAGAAGAGATAATGAATAAATGAAGTTTTATCCATCCTGCTAGATGAAAAACAAAACAAACAAAGGAGACTGGGGTGGTAAATCTGGATTTTTCCAAGTCCCAACAGATGTTAAGAACAATGAAGCATTTTGTGTGTGTGCCATAGCTTCAAGACACTCAGGAATTCCCACCCCTACCCCCCACAAAGTTTTCCATAAGCTACACAGCTTGTCCTGAGACCTGTGCCGTCTACCCTGAAAACTGCACAGGTTTCACTATAAAAAGGACTGTTTTCTAGGCAGCTGCATGTGTGTTTTGAGCAAGATTGGGTTTTTTACATAGTAAATAGCAATGTTGCACAACAAAAATATTGAACAACAAAAATGTTGTGCCAAGTCAGCAGTGTTGTAGAACAAAACCACATGGCTATTTGTTATGCAACATTGCTGATTTTGCACATTTTTGTTGTGCAACATTGCTGTTTTCTGCAGAGAAACCCAGCAATGTTGCATAACAAAAATGTTGTGCAAAACCAGCAACGTGGCACAACAAAACCACATGGCTATTTGCTGTGTAATATTGCTGTTGTGCAAGGTTGCTATTATTTTTAGTAAAAAACAGCAATGTTGAACAATAAATATATGCAAAATCAACAGTGTTGCACAACAAATAGCCATGTGCCTTTGTTGTGCAACACTGCTGATCTTGCACAACATTTTTGTTGTGCAACATTACTGTTTTTTACAATGATGCATAACAAAAATGTTGCACAAAATCAGCACAACAAAGTTGTTGTTGCACAACAAAGCCAGGTGTGGCTGCAGCTTCTGTTGGCCGAGTTTCTTTTCCTGTTGCATAACATTTGGGTTGCGCAACATAGAAAGGGATGCCGTGATCACTAAAATTCAACATGGGTTTCTCCGAAACAAGTCATGCGAGACTAATCTGATCTCTTTCTTTCTTTTTTGATAGAATTACAAGCATGGTAGATGAAGGGAATGCTGTGGATGTAGCATATCTTGATTTCCCCCTTTAATTCCAACACTGTTCATCATCTTTCTCTGAAGGTACTGAGCCATTCCAGTCCATCTGAAATTCATCCATCTGGCTTAAGTCTCCAACTGTATATATCTTGGTTTCTTCAGAAGTTCCCCTCCAGTTTCTTTCTGTCAGCATCCAGTTAAACTCCTCTCTCAGCAGCTTCACCTCCTTGTATATTTCTTCCAGAATTTCTTGGCCATCTGAACAGCCTTCCTCTACATAGCCCTCGTTCATTTCTTTAAACATTGTCATCTTCCAGCAAATTCTTATATAATCAAGAAATTAATTTCACTTGTACTTCTATAAATATGGTACCACTGCCAAGTTGTTAGCCTTGTCTATAATTTTGTTATGCCATTGAGTACAATGTATCCTTTTGTCAAAAACAATGTCTGTTTCCATTAAATCTCTCAGTCTTTAAGAATAATCCACCATGTTTCCCCTAAGCAAAGAAATAAGTTTCAAACTCATCCATTTCACTAATTACATTGCCATCCAGTTAAGCTTTTTGCATGCACAGTGCAATCTTAATTCTTATAATCTCTCTTCTTAATCCTAAAACTCCAAAAAGGAGACAATTCACCAGAGGCAATGATATTACTGCAGAATTGAAGATCCTTTAATAATAATTAGGAAATTTCAGGTATTGTTAAAGAAAGTGTGGTGGCAGTCTTAATGTCCTTAGAGATTTACTTTCAGCAGCGTGAGCATGGTGGAATCCTACGGGCCCCCTTGCTCCATTTGTGCGCAACTGCTTGATTTCTGAGATCACAGTGCAGGTTGCAAGGTTTTTCGGCACTTGTGGGTGATCTCCTGTTTTCCCCTTGATCCAGGGAGAAATCCACCTGCTGGAACTTATCTCCATACTAGTGGTCACCACAACCAAAGCTTCTCCTGTCACAGAGCTTCATGGAGGAGCTTCAGCCAGTTATTGCCATCGCACAGAAGTCAAAGCTGAGCAGTTTCTCAAACTCTTGTACAATTCTGAGAAACTATGTAGTTTATGTTTTGGCAGGAACAAAAAGTTCCTGCAATTTGTGGAAACCTTTGGCATACCATTTTTCTTCCTGTCTAAGTTTCTTGAGGGGTCAGGAACTCCAGATTCAACCCCAGTCAGGAAAGTAATGAATTTCTGTTCCATCCCTATAGGAGACACATCTCTCTGAAAGCCTTGTGCTCATGTGGCTCCACACAAGTGCTTATAGTCTAACAGGGTTATATTCAGCTCCTGGTAGGGCTCTGAGAACTGTTTGGAAGGAGATTTTCTTTCAGTCCACAGTCCAATGGGAGGAAAGAGAGCTATATTTAAAAGGACAAGGGTGCTTGAATATAGCACACTCAGTAAACTAATTTCTCAGTCAGATGTTAAGCTTTTAGAATGCAGCTGCTCAGAGAAAATAGAGAACAATGTGAGTTCAGTGAGCATTTGTCTCTGCTTTCATTCAGGTTTCACAGAGCCATCAGGAGGCAATGAAGTGATAAAGCCAAATAAAAAGCCTTTACCATATTGTGCTGCTTAGATTCTATCTCCCTCCCTCCCTCTCTCTTTCTGTGTGTGTGTGTGCCTGTGCCTGTGCATAGATAGATAGATAGGGCACATCATAGTGAGATGATCAAAAGGGCCATAAATCTAAATAAAATCTCTTTTAGAGAGCACTTATAAAGGAAAGGATGGATTTCCACAACAACAGAGCCTCTGATGTGTCCAGAGCCCTTCTCTGCTCTTGCTGCCTGAATAGAAATAACAATGGACACTTTTTTTTTTGCTATTTTGTTTCCTGATAGGAAAAATTCAGTTAGACCAAATCTCAACATGTTCTACCATGTTGTGGGCATAGTTGAGGGCTGTAAGCATTGTGGATCGAGCTCATCAGAACCTCTGTAACGTGTGTTCTTTACCTTCTCCCTAAAGCTGGATTTCCAGCTTCATAGAGGAAACCACTGATGAAACCTCTGCCATGGTTAAGAGGGAATCTAATACTGGATCAGGCCAGAGTTTTGTCACTAGCCTTGGTGGGAAATTTTCAATATTTTGGGGCATTAGAACACCATCACAAGGACCATAGGATTGCTATCTTATGATTTCAGTTCTCTGATTTTTTTTTAACTTTCTAGGAGCTAGGTTGCAAAAGCAGTGTTACAGCAGAATATTGAGAAAAGTAATGACCATAGGTGGTTTACATAACATTAAAGTGGGTAATGAAGGCATAGAAATAGACAAAGATTTTCTATACTTTTTGACTCAGTCATTAATCAAAATGGAGACAGTAGTCAAGAAACCAGAAGAGTAAGACTGGGAAGGGAGCTGTGAATGAACTAAATAAGGTCCCCAAGTGTGAAGATATATTACTAAATACAAAAGGCAGAATTGTCAAAGGCATAGTATTTCTGATTTCTAGGTATAGGTATGAAAGTTGGACAGTGAAGAAAGCTGCCAGAAAGAAAATCTACTCATTTGAAATGGGGTGCTGGAGGATACTACGATAGACACCAGGTCCACTAAAAAGAAAATGAATGGGTCCTAGAGGAAATCAGGCCTCTCACAAGAAATGAAGATGGCTAAACTGAGGTTGTTGTACTTTGGACATATCATGAGACAATGATGGACTCATTGAAAAAGATAATGCTTTATAAAGTGGAGGGCAGTAGCAAAAGAGGAAAGCCACATTACAAGTGGATTGATTCAAAGATGCCATGGCCCTCAGTTTGCAAGACCTTAGCAGAGTACTTGATGACCAAGGCTCTTAAAGGTCTCTAATTTTATGGTTGTAATAAGCTGAAGTCAACTTGATGGCAAATAACAACAAGAGCTATAAAGCAGAATGCAAATTATTCTTAAACAAATCCTGGATTTTTGAAGTGTACAGATTTGGGTGAGATGGGCATTTTGCATTTACAGGCCCACTGCTAATATTTTCAAACCCTGCTTTTGCAGAGATATGACAGAGGTAGTTCATATCAAAGATCGGAAAGAAGTAATTCATGAAATGAAATTTTCACCAGATGGCTGCTACCTTGCAGTGGGTTCCAATGATGGTCCAGTGGATATCTATGCAGTTGCTCAACGTTATAAGAAAACTGGAGAATGTAACAAGTCTTCTAGTTTTATCACTCATATTGACTGGTCTTTGGACAGTAAATTCTTGCAAACTAATGATGGTGCAGGAGAACGTTTCTTCTACAGGATGCCATGTAAGTTCAGAACATCTCTTCATTAGCCATAGTTTTGTTTGCTATAAATGACACAGGGCCCACCCTCAGACCTTCAATCTAAGTAGAATTTGACTAGATGTGATGCGGGGAAAGATATGTAGAAAGGGGGCTAAATATTGACATCTGTCCCCTGTTTATAGTATTTCTCTCCCTCCCTCCCTCCCTCTCTCTCTCTGGCTTTTCTTTGCAAACAAAGATTCAGGAAGGACCCATCCCGCGCTTTCTGCAAGCACGCTGATGACTAAAAAGGCCAATCTGAGATAAACAAGTCCGGTTGCAGAAACCACAGCAGAAGGTCTCCTTGGGTGATGTTTCTGGGTTGTGATTCTTTCTGCATTGTCATTTCTCTTCAAGACTTGTTCGGCGTGAGTTCTTAAATAAGGCTGCAGCATTGTGGATAGTGCGTCTCCATGCCTCCCAATGTGAGGCCAGGGTGGACCATTGTTGGTGATCAATTTGGCCGAGCCTGAGATGTTGTTTCAGGGAGTCCTTGTATCGCTTTTTTGGAGCACCCCTCTTACGCTGATACGTGGCGATTTCACCATAGAGTACTATTTTTGGGAGGTGATGGTCCTCCATTCTAGAAAAGTGCCCTGCCCAGTGCAGCTGTGTTCTCAATATCATGGTCTCAATGCTGGTGATCCCTGCTTGTTCGAGGACAGCAACATTTGTCACATAGTCAGTCCAGTGTATATTTAGGATTGTGCTTATACAGCGCTGATGAAAGCATTCGAGGAGTCGTAAGTGGTGGCGATAGGTGACTCATATTTCAGATCCATAAAGGAGATTAGAAGCTAAATCAAGTACCTCCTGCACATATGTTTGCAGTGGAAATTTCCATAGATTTTCAGTTAGCTGAAGTGTTTGAATTGTCAGGGTATGCAGCCCCTCTAAACAATCTGTACATGCCTAGAGGGAACAATAGCAGAATCAGCAAAAACGCGAGGACCATATGCCTTTCTGCATACCTAGGTGTGTAGACAGGGAAACAGACGAAAAATATCCTTTTCAGGTTTTTTATTTGAATATCTAAAACACTACGGAACAAAATACATCTTGCTACAGAGCCTTGTTACAGAGCTTAGGAAAAATTGTTGGCACTGTCTGTTCTCTCTCAAGCAGACAGCAATGCAAAAAAGCAGTTTCTATTTCCCACAGAGAGCTGATTAGAGCTACCCATAACATTTGACTACTTCACTGGCCAAGCCGTGAGAGAAAAGAGATAAGACACAGAGCCACGTCCACCTACACCACTGCGACACGCCACATCCCTTACTGACCGACAACGATCACCATCACCATCTTCTGACTCCTCTTCTTCTTCTGAGTCTTCTGAGGAATATTTACCATTCTTGCCATCACCTCAGCCAGACCTGCTGGAGGATGACTCCTCTTCGCCAACGGACGATGTCTGTTCCTTTGCGGAACAGGTGGTCGTATGGCGCATGCTCTCGACCTGAAAACCACCGAGAAGGAGTCCGAGCCCCTTGACCCTATCTCGCAAAGGCTCAAATCTAGATCTCCTCCGGCTGTGTCTTTGCCTGTCCTGCCGTCCCTTCTCAAATTGAGTCAAGGTTCGTGGGGAAACCCCTCTTCTAGTCCGTCCACCTCTAAATGGATAGACAGATTGTATAGAGTGTCAGGTGATGGGATCGACTGGCTTCAAGAGCACCCGAAGCCTAACTCTGTCGTTGTGGAAGCTGCTCAGCCTAGAAGACAGCAACGTGCGCAGACCACCCCCTCCGACCCCGAAGGACGGAAACTTGACATTATGGGGAAGAAATTGTATTCGGCTGCTGGCCTCAGCTTCAGGATTGCGAACTATTCTGCGTGCATGGGCGCATATCAGCAGGTCCTGTCGGAGAGAATGCTACCACTCATCCAGGACCTGCCTGATGAACGTCGACGGCTTGCCGAGGCCATCCAAACAGAGGCCCAACTGCTGGCGGGGCAGCAGATAAACTCTGCACGCCATGTTGGCGACTGCACAGCCAAGACGGTGGCGGGATCTATCGCTCTTCGGAGACACGCCTGGCTGCGATCCTCAGGCCTATCCGCGCAAGCATCTGCTACAATAGAGGACATGCCCTTCGACAACTCCGGCCTCTTTAACACCTCGACTGATGAGAAGTTGGAGTTCACACAGAAGATGAGGACCACTGCACGAAAGTACAGTATGCCAACGTCCTCATCTTCTGCCTACCGCCCCAGACACCGTCAAGGCTGGCATGCTCCTTCATACAGTCAGCCTTTTAGGCGAAGTGGCACTCCTCAGTCTTCTAGGTGCTCCCGTTTCCAGCAAACGATGTCCGCTACATCGTCGGTGAGGAGCCAGGGGTCCACTTCACGATACCGGCTACCTTCCAAACAACGGCCAAAGGACCAAGCCATACGGAGATTTTGAGTGCCCCTTCTGATGATGTTTTGATGTTTCCCTTTTCTTTTAGACCCCCCTGTTTGGAGATCGCCTGTCGTCGTTCCAGCAAGCCTGGTCCCTGGTAACATCAGACTGCTGGGCACTGAAGATCATACAAAAGGGCTACTGGATCGAGTTCGACAAACAACCTCCAATGGGTTGGGTCCGTGTGACGCAGCCCTCCCCTCCCCTCCTCGAAGAGGTTCAAACCCTACTTCAAAAAGGAGCAGTCGAGCCTGTGGATCCTGAGCATCGCCACCTCTGTTTCTTTTCAAAATACTTTCTGGTCCCGAAGAAAGATGGTGGTCTTCGTCCCATCCTCGACCTGAGGGGAGTGAATTCGTATATCGTCCCGAAGAAATTCAGGATGACAACACTGGCACTCATCCTTCCCTTTCTTCAATGCGGAGATTGGTTTGCTTCCATAGACCTCAAGGACGCTTACTTCCATATCGGGATCCATCCTGCCCACAGGAGGTTTCTAGCATTCCAGATCGGGACCGAGCCCTACCAGTTCCGCGTTCTCCCCTTCGGACTCTCCACGGCACCAAGAGTCTTCACGAAGTGCATGGCACCGGTGGCCGCCTACCTTCGGCAACACGGAGTCATAGTCTTCCCGTATATCGACGACTGGCTCCTTGTAGCGAATTCGAAGTCCCAACTCAAGAAGGACATCAGCTTTACCCTAGATGTACTGCATACCCTGGGACTTGTTGTCAACACGGAGAAGTCCCACTTGAATCCTACACAAGTGATTCAGTTCATCGGTGCTCGACTGGACTCCGTCTCTGCTGCAGCCTATCTTCCAGAGTACCGATTCATCACCTTGCGGTCCCTGATTCACAGTTGTCGCCATTCACGAAGGGTCCGAGCACACGACATTCAAGTGCTGTTGGGCCACATGGCAGCAACTACGGCCGTCACTCCCTTGTCCAGGCTTCGATTCCGGCCGCTCCAACACTGGTTCCTGATGGTCTTCGACCATCTACGGGACTCTCCCGAACAGCTCCTGACGATGCCCCGTGCGGTCCAATATTCCCTCCACTGGTGGATCATGCCTTGGAATGTCCTCTCCGGCCTTCCTTTCGACCCCCTGCAACCGACTGTCTCCCTCACGACGGATGCGTCTCTACTCAGCTGGGGAGCTCATCTAGGCCGACAGAGAATTCAGGGCCTATGGGACAACGAAGAGAAGACGTTACACATCAACGTCTTGGAGCTCCTGGCGGTCCAGAAAGCCCTTCGAGCGTTCGAGGTGCTGGTTTGGAACAGGACCGTCCTCCTGATCACGGACAACACATCTGTAATGTATTACATAAACAAGCAAGGTGGTACCAAGTCTCCTCAGCTCCTTCAACTCACTCTGCAGATCTGGGATTGGTGCGTGGAAAGGAATGTCTCCCTGCAATCCATCCATCTCCCAGGGTAGGACAATATTCTTGCCGACGGACTGAGCCGTTCCAAGTCCAACGTCCACGAGTGGATGTTGCATTGACAAGTGGTGTCCGATCTCTTCCAGTGTTGGGGGGCTCTTCTACTGGACCTCTTCGCGACTGCCCAGAACGCTCAGTGCACCCAATTTTGCTCCAGAGTAAGACACAGGGACTCGAGAGGGGATGCGTTCCTATCCCAGTGGAACGGACCGTTTTTGTACCTTTTCCCTCCAGTTCCACTACTGGCAAGAATCGTCGCCAAACTTCGACGGGATCGGGCGAATGCGATCCTCATTACACCATGGTGGCCCTGACAGCCGTGGTTTGCCCCACTGCTACATCTGGCCAGGCGTCGGTTTCTTCGCCTTCCAAGCAGACCGGACCTACTCACCATCCAGCAAGGCAAGGTGAGACATCCAGACGTCGACTCACTCCGACTGACGGCCTGGAGAATCCTTCCGTGACTGTGTATCCTCCTCAACCTCTCCGCCGCCTCCTGTGCCTCAAGAGGTTCAAGCGGTTATTGATGCTGCCAGAAAGCCCTCGACACGTAAAGCATACCTCTATAAATGGAGCCGGTTCGAGAAGTTCCTGACAGCTAAGGGACTGACTGTCGATTCCTGCTCGGTATCGATGGTCCTCGAATTCCTACTAATCCAAGGCAGGACTCTCGGTATCGTCTCTTCGAGGCTATCTGGCTGCTGTATCCGTCAAGTTCCAGTCTCAGAATCAACCATCTCCCTTCCAGGATCCGACGGTGAAGAGATTCCTGAAGGGATATGTCAACCTCCATCCTCTGGTTCTTGAGCCCGTGCCGGCCTGGAGCCTTGAGCTCGTTCTTTCTCAGTTGGTGAGACGCCCGTTTGAACCTCTGGCTTCAACAGACCTCTGTCTGCTGACTTGGAAGACTGCCTTTCTGGTTGCTATCACCTCCGCACGTCGGGCCGGAAAGCTTTGTGCCCTACGATCAGACCCTCCTTACCTCTGCTTCCATAAGCACAAGGTGGTCCTAAGACCGGACATTTCCTTTCTCCCTAAAGTGGTGTCTAGTTTTCACCTCAACCAACCTATCGTCCTACCGGCGTTGATGCTGGACCCGAAGGACGAATTTGAACGGACCCTCCACTCCATGGACGTTAGAAGGGCGCTTGCCTTCTACATACAGCGGACTGCTCCATTTCAACAATCACCCCAGCTCTTCGTCTCCTATGCTGACTCCAAACGGGGTGGTCCGATTTCGTCGCAGCGGCTGTCCAAGTGGGTTACGTCAACCATCGCCCTCTGTTATGAGCTGGTCAAGAAGCCGCTGCCTTCACGAATTCGTGGACACTCTACGAGAGCTGTCTCTGCTTCGGCTGCATTCCTCTCGGGGGTGCCCCTAGAGGACGTTTGCCGTGCCTCAACTTGGTCCTCACCATTGACATTCAAGTTAACTGACTATATTCATGCTGACTTTTTTCGCTGTTAGTTGGTTTCATGATTAGTCTACTTTTGCTTTGGTATGTCTGTATGACTATTTTTACATTACTTAATTGCGGAATGTGCAAAAAAAAAAAGAAAAAAGAAAGAAAGAAAGAAAAAGAAAGATTGAATTGAAAATGAATGAGTAAATAAGACATGCTCCCTTTTTAAGGCTAGGGTGAAGGGTCCTCGTTTGTGATGCAGGACATACCCTCCTCCAGTGGGGAAGCTTGCTAGTCTACCCAACTGTGTGATTCACAGAGACCACGAAGAAGACGGACAGGTTGCTTACCTGTAACCATAGATCTTCGAGTGGTCTTCTGTGAATTCACACAGACCCGCCCATCCTCCCCTCTATGTCCTACTATGGCATATGTGCTTAATGTTCCTGATGCTGCTTATTGCGGCGTCATTCAAGGAACTGAGGGGATTTAGGCGGGAGAGCCTTTTAAGGGACCGTTATTGTGGGCGGAGTTACCGCCAAAAATGTATCTAAGCACACTCTGCCTAGCGATACTAGAAGGTTCCGTATGCACTGCGCAGGCGCAGGAATAACCCAACTGTGTGAATTCACAGAAGACCACTCGAAGATCTATGGTTACAGGTAAGCAACCTGTCCATTCCAAGTGTCTTCAAAGACTGTACAATGATTAGATTTACAAAGCTTGAGCTGCCTCTTTAATGGTTTGGTGTTTGGTGAAGGGGAGCTCGATACCTTTCAAACAAAGGATTACTCCATCCACCTAATGGAATCATTGTCTGTCACTTGGGCGTGTGCAAACAATGTCCCCTTGACCTCATTATGGTTCCTCATATTTTGGAATTTGTTAATAGTCCTTCCTTTGGGCGCCGCATGGCTTAACATGTGCCTTTTGGGATCCTTACAGTGAGTCCCTGATATTTTACTGCTTTTCCCCATGGAAGACCACATTAATAAGCCAAATTATTATTAATTATTAATAGGCTAATTTTGGGGGGTTCTGGAGGTAGGACATGCTAGGGGCACTAACAATAGGATGCAGCCATGGCAGTTAAAGTGGAATCATAGTGCTATAATTGTGTAGTATGAAAGGGCTCTAGGACTCTTCTACATACATTGCCCAACAATATTGCAACCTTGTATGTAAACCTTAAAACACTACATAAAAGATACAAACTAGATGAAAATGTATACTGTAGCAGACATTTCACTATAAAGAATTTTCCCTTTTTGTCCCCTCCTAAATACATAATTGAAAATCCTACTACCTCATTCAAGGTGAAAAGGACCTCAGCCTTATTCTTGGCATCTGCAGCCATGTTCCAGCTCTACTATTTTCTTATCTGAACTGAACTAATAAGAACAGCCCCCTCTTTGGAGTTTCCTTTCCCACTGGGTCATAGGGGATACATTTCACTCTAATATAACAGCAGGGTTGGGCTTGTCTGAGCTCAGCCCAGGAATTACTGCTTAGGTCAAGGGTGGGTTGGCTGAACCTTTATGACTGGTGCAGGTCCTCAGATGCTGTACTGGCAGACATGACAAGAAAAAATGTTTTTATGTGAGTTGCTTCTGGATTGGGGAGCTGGGGGAAAAACTGGTAATCTGGATTTGTTGAGTTAGGTCCAAAAGATTCAGATTGAACATAGTGACATAATACAGCTTTAGACTATTTGTCCAGCCAGCTCAGTATTATTTACTCTGACTGGCAGTGGTTCTCCATGGGTTTGGAGGGAAATAGGTTAAATCAGAGATCTTTTATATGCAAAACATGTGCTCCACTACTAAGTTCAAGACCCGATGGCAAAATGTAGAAGTTCCTGAGCAGACACGTTGGACCCCCAACGTCTTGCCCCCAAGGTAAGAACTCTGAAAAATGCTGAGATAGAAATTTGTGTTCAGCTGCTTGTGAAATATCAATGGTTTAAAAAAAAATTAACTTGCTTTTCTTCCAGCTGGGAAACACGTAATAAGCAGAGATGAGATCAAAGGGCTTCACTGGGCTTCATGGACCTGTGTGGTGGGATCAGAAGTGAATGGACTCTGGCCCAAGTACAGTAATATTATAGACATCAACTCTGTGGATGGAAATTATAATAATGCAGTTATGGTGACTGGAGATGATTTTGGATTAGTTAAATTGTTCAGATTTCCTTGTCTAAAGAAAGGTAAGACATTGTCCCACACACCCCTGACTTCTTGCTTATGTTGATGATGGTCAAATGATGTTTCCTTGAAGATTAAGATACAGTATATTCCCAACTAGGAGAATGAAAGGAGACAAAGCTCCACATGTTATATGATGGTCAAAAACTTTTATTTCTTTAAAAGCCCAAAGTGTTTTGGCATTAACAGCTTTCTTCAGGGGCCATTCACTCCTCAGAAATTTCTGGAGTTGCAGTATGTATTCTCTAAACAAGTGGACCATTGATTGTTAAAAATAAAGGACTCAGCAAACTAAGATAGAAGAGCTTTCAACTGTTTGTTCAATAATTTCTTTTTTATTTTTAAATCTTTTTTAATAAAAATAAGCAATGATTCTACCCCAAATGTAGGCTTTACATGCTTCCCATTCAATAGCATATGAACTCACAGTGCCTTCATTCCTTTTAAAATATTGCATCAGATCTGCAGATGTTTGAGCCCTGATCTGTTCTCCATTGAGAAGCAAAACATTAAAGCACCAGATACTAGAGAGCTTAGAAGCTTTAGAAAAATGCAATTCTAAACAAACCAGATTATGGCCTGATATTATTAAGAATTCGATTTTCCGTGTGTTTATATTACTAACCAAAGATGCAGCAATTAAAATACAATCTAATGTGAAACAATTACGGTGGGCCAAAGAGATGAAAGTATACTCCCTATCTCCATAAACCATATTCATTAATGTATGCCTGTAAAGTAGCTCTCAGGCTTGTCTAGATGGGCAATATATCCTGTCTTGCCCCCATCTCAGAGCCCTGCAATCCTGACAATGCAGTGCTTTTGCCCTGTTCTGCCCCCGGGCAGTCCTCACCACCCCTGGGGCAGATACAGGGCTCAGATGGGGGGAAGGTTGGGTAGGATCCAATGCAACATTTTAGAATAATACTTGTTTAAATCCATTTCTTCTGTGAGGAAATGGATCGGACCCTGTGAGACTGCAGGAGCCTGTCCTGGCAAGCCAGCCCTTGCTGAAGCAGCCAGTCTGCCTTGCTCTTCCTGCTCTGTCGCACTCATGGTCACATGCTGGGGAGCTTGTTCACATGTTGCAGGCCCACTTCCTGCCTTCCAAGAGTGAGGGAAATTGCGGTGGCAGCAACTGCAGTGACAGGTTGGCAGGGAGCTGGCATATCCTGGCTCATTTAGATGAGCTCCTCATCATGGATTGTTTCCTTGGTGGAGGTGAATTTTGTCCAGCAAAAGGATCCAAAATTTCATTTAAATTTCATTAAAATCTCCACCAACAATAAAGTAATCAGCACTTTCCCCTCTATTGGCTTCCCATTTCATTTCTACATGCTTGTATGGGAGAGAGGAGATTTTTAAACAAACATTCCAGTTAAACAGAGGTAGAACTAACAGGGCAATGAGCTTTTGTGCTCATAAAATATTGTTCAGGAAAAAGAACATGAAAAGTTAAGTTGCTGAGTGTGAGGCTATTGAGAGTCTTCTATCATTCTAAGATTGTTGGGTTTTAAAATAGTTTTCTATCAGTGTCTTTTCAGTTATTTCATAAAACAGACTTTGATGTCATGTGGAGAGAAGCCTTTTGGCTGCAACTTTCAGTAGCTTTGTAAGGACTTTCTCTTTCGATTTACTATTTATATCTTGCCAAAGTGCCATACAATTGACATTTTAAAAACCTTCAAGCTGCTCCTTAAGGTATCTATATTTAGATGTGTAGGGAAATGTAACAATATGCACCAGAGATCAAACTCTTAGTGTGTTCAATCTTGTCAGTTAGTCTTCCACAATAATTTTCTGTAGAATGATCACTGTGTATACTCATGTATAAATCGAAAAAAATATGCCAAAAAATTGACCTCCGAAACCTGGGTCAACTGATAGATGGGTCAGTATGGTAATCCTGCTCAAAAAAATGGTGGCACTGGCTTTTTAGGATTTCTCCCCAGTGGTGGGGACAGCAGAGAGGGTCCTAAAAGAAGCACCAACCTCCCACACTCCCTGCAGCAGCACGGAAATACCAAATACCGGTAACTCCCTGCAAAGGCAGGGAGGGTGTGTGAGTGTGTATAGGGTTGTGCTTCTTTTACAAGAGGCTCTCAACAGACGATGGCAAGAGCTTAGTCTGTCCACAAAGAGCCTCCTGTAAAAGAAGCACTGAGCCCCCTCCATTATCCCCACTGCGGTGGCTCCTTGGTGGTTGCCCACGGGGGCAGGGAGATTAGGAGTTAGAAGAACTAGAAAGAAGCCTCTTTCCCCTCCATTCTCCCCACAAAAGCAGTGGCTCTTTGGTGGTTGCCCAATGGGGTGGGGAGATCAGAAGGAGTCAGGAGATGCAGCCAGGGGCAGCTGGCCCCTTGAGGCGGCACTGGCACTTTCACCTCTCCACAGAATGGATTCTAGGACCCCAGTGCTGAACACCAAAGTTTTACCCTTGACTTATTCACAGGTCATATCAAAATCCATAATTTTGGCCCCTAAACATGCCCTTGATGTATATGTGAGGTCAATTTATACATGAGTATATACGGTATATACATGGAGAGCAACCACCCTTTATTTCCCCATTTTGTCATATCTCTGGTTGGATTTTTTAAAAATAAATTCTATAAACTTGTATCCTGAAAGCAAGCACACTGATAGTTTCAAGTTTGCTTTTGCTGATACCTAAGCATGATTAAACTCACTTGTAGATGTTCTGCTGTATTGTGCCTTTTTTGTTTACTTTTTCAAGTTTGAAACCAACTATGAATAAGAATAAAAGCGGTATGAGAAAAAATAGCTTTATGTCAGAAAGCTATATTTGAAGTCAACTTAACATCTGAAACACTTTTTCTCAAACTGTTAAGCATAGTTTCATAATACAGTATGAACAAAATGTGGAACTTTAGTTAATGGAAGGCTCCTGGGTTAGTTTGTTCCTGCTGTGAAGGAAAGTAGGAAAAGGCTTTGTGGGTAGGCAAAAGGCTCCTTTGTATCTTGGCTTATTGAGCTACAGTATTTCAATTGACCTCACCCAATGGTAGCAAGATAATTTATATGAATTTGTTGGACTGAGCACATTTAATCTGTGCTGAAACTTGCACACTGACTTTATTTATGTTTCTAGGCACAATTTGAAGTGCTGTTTTTGAACCATGAAGTTCTGAACAGTCTGTGGCCAGAGCTACAGCCATCTTGTGGCTGGTCTTGCTGCAGATCCCCCACCCCTTCAGAAATTATGTAGCAGAGTGGATAACTTGTGAGTCCCAACTAGAGTAGACCCATTGAAACAATGGAACTTACATAACTATTAATTTACCAAGTTCCCATTGATTTAGTGGATCTACTCTAGTTGGGATTCACAATTGGATTTATGCCTATGTGCTGTTATGTTTATGTGAATGATTACTTCTTATCCTTCCTGATATACTGGTGCAGCAGTCGCATCTTGAACACAGGAGATTAGTATCTTATATGTACTCATTTTTTCTTTCATAATTAAAAAAAAACTTATCTGAACATTTAACAAACTGCCTTCTAGATATTGTAAACTGCTGCACTGAGTTTTATATTAGCATACTTCATTTGCCACAAGTAAAACTGGAGAGGCTTCCTGTACCTTTAATGGTTGTGTAGGAGAGGGAATTTCAACAGGTGTTGCTCTTACCTGGTTGCAGTGACAAGCAACACCTGCTGAAATTCTATCTTCCACGCAACCATTAAAGGTACAGGAGCCTCCTCCAGTTTTCACTCTGGCAACTTTAGTGTTCAGATTTGCACCATTGTTTAAAAAATATCTGAACTAGTAGCTGCAGGGTCTTGATTTAAATCAAGGATTTAAATGTGGGGGTTCTTGGTGACTTAAATCATGATTGGAATCAATGATTTAAATTTTCATAATTTAAATCAATCCCGCTTGTTAGGTGGAGTGGCAACTGGAACAGGACATTTTCTGCAGTAGCATTCTTTCTCTGAAACTCTGTCCTAGAGGACGTCTACCTGACATAAACCTGACAGTTTAGGCTTTAGGCTTAGATGTTCCTCTTCCACGGGCTTTCATCTGACAGTATTTTTGCTTCTGATTTCTGTATTGATTTGATTATAACTATGGTTTTCAAAAATGGGTTTCATTTTTATTATTATTTAAATTTTGTACTGTAAGCTGTTTTGAACTCACATGGAGAAGTAGGATAAAAAGAAGTTGATCACAATATAAATGTTGCACTATACAGAAATATATGGAAATAATACCGGTACTTTAATTTTTGCTTTATGTCAATTCTAAGGAAAAATACTTATAAAATTGTGACATCCTTGGAAAGCAAAGAAAAATATAAGAAACTTCTGCCATTAATAGTACATTAATTTATCATTAATTTTGAATTTAGATTGCATGTTTCTATTGACTTGATTAAAAAATATCACAAAAGAATGGTAAGGAAGTTGCTGTGATTATACACTAGGACCCCTGTATCTGTGGGAGATTGGTTCCGCCCCCCCCCGCCCGCCCGCCCGCGTATACCGAAAACAGCAGATAACAGCGAACACCATTGAAAATAATGGGACTTCTAGTTTAAAATACCATAGAGTTGCCTTGGAAGACCTAGAAAATGTTTAGAGGGGCTGCCTCTCTAGGTATTTTCTAGGAAGACTCTACGGTAGGTGTGCTGTTTTGTGTCCCGCAGATAACTGAATCAGTAGATAATGAATCAGCGGATATAGGGGGTCCTACTGTATGTTGCTTCTGAACTAAACAAAGAGTAAGACTTTACATGAACTCTTTAGCGAGATAAATATATGCAAATACATGAACCTACCTTACAGCAGAAGAATGAGAAAATAAAGCAAATTAATATGCTGTTTTTATATATATGATATATGGCTCAAATAAGCTAGACAAGGATATAATCATTTCAGTTATAACCATTTATTGTTTACGGGGGAAATAAATATTGTGTATGTATTAATCCATTGTATCATTCACTGTAATGACATGGAATACGTTTAATCATAAAATAAGTAAAAGAAAGTATAATGTTTATAATATACAGTTAATTCTGAAGTAAGATTTTATTTTCAAATATCATTTTTTAATTTTAGGAGCTAAATTTAGAAAATATGTTGGACATTCTGCACACGTTACTAATGTGCGCTGGTCACATGACTTCCAGTGGGTAATAAGTACTGGTGGTGCTGATCACTCCGTTTTTCAATGGCGGTTTATTCCAGAAGGCATAACAAACGGGATCCTTGAAACAGCACCCCAAGGTAATGAGAATCATTTCTGTTTTGATAGAGGCTGTAGTTGAAAAGAAGGCTTAGGTGGGTTTAATAGATACTTTTAATGATAATTACCCAGAATATTTGAATCTAATAGTAGATTGCTTTTAACATAGACTCATGTTGCCTCTAGCACAGTCTGCTCAAATAATACGTTGGCTGAATGTAGACTATGATTCAGAGAATACACACACATTAAATCAGTAACTTTTGAAAGCCATATCTAATGAAAGAGACATGCAGAAATATATACCTAAAGCCAATGAGAAAACCCAGTTTCACTATTAGTCATCATAATTATGTCATACATAGTTATGCATGAAAAATCACCAAAATGTTTCATGAAATGCATGTCTATATAAATATGGTGGGAAGTGGATAATAATGGCATCCCCTGTTTATTCAATCAGTTAGGGACCAGAGCACTGTTGGAAACCAGATTTCATTAAAATGCAGTCTTTGGCCTCATCTACACAGGCAGCATACACCAGCTCCCTACTGGCATATTTTGACTGCAGATCTGGCCCGTTCCTCCTCCGTTACCTGAACAAAACAGGATGGGGTCCAGACTGTCACGCTGGCCCATCCCTGCAGCCGCAGCCACCGCTGCCTGTGTTGCATTCTCTGAAGCCAGCCTGCAGTACATAGAATCATAGAGTTGGAAGAGACCACAAGGACCATCCAGTCCAAATCATATCCGACAGATAGCCATCCAGACTCTATTTAAAAACCTCCAAAGAAGTAGACTCCACCACACTCCAAGGCAGTGCACTCAATTTCTGAACAGCTCTTAGTGTCAGAAAATTCTTCCTAATGTTTAAGTGGAATCTCTTTTCCTGTAGTTTGAACCCATTGCTCTGTGTCCTAGTCTCTGGAGCAGCAGAAAACAAGCTTGCTCCATCTTCAGTATGACATCTCTTCAAAGTGTTAAACATGGCTATCATGTCAACTCTCAACCTTCTCTTCTCCAGACTAAACATACCAAGCTCCCTAAGCCACTCCTCATAGGACATGGCTTCCAGACCTTTAATCATTTTGGTCGCCCTCCTCTGGACATGTTCCAGCTTCTCAATATCTTTCTTGAATTGTGGTGCCCAGAACTGGACACAGTATTCCAGGTGAGGCCTGACCAAAGACATTCCCTAGATCTAGACACTATATTCCTATTAATGCAGCCTAGAATTGCATTGGCTTTATCAGCTGCTGCATCACACTGCTGACTCATGTTCAGCTTGTGGTCCACTAAGACTCCTAGATCCCTTTTGCATGTACTGCCATCAAGCTGGGTGTCACCCATCCTATATCTGTGCATTTCATTTTTACTGCCCAAGTGTAGTATCCTACATATCTTCTTCGTGGTCTCTGTGAATCACACAG
Organism: Gambelia wislizenii; assembly: GCA_030847615.1. Taxonomy (NCBI): domain Eukaryota; kingdom Metazoa; phylum Chordata; class Lepidosauria; order Squamata; family Crotaphytidae; genus Gambelia; species Gambelia wislizenii. The sequence goes on along the minus strand of JAUMIR010000001.1, from coordinate 17,731,353 downwards.
TTGGGTTACTCCTGCGCCTGCGCAGAGCTTCGGAAACTTCTAGAATCGCTAGGCAGAATGTGCTTTGATACATTTTTGGCGGTAACTCCGCCCATCCTAACGGTCCCTTATAAGGGCTTCCCGCCTAAAATCCCCTCAGTTCCTTTCTTTCCGCCGCGTTAGCAGCTTAAGGAACTTCTGTGCACTAGGTCTTTTTGAGATTTTATTGGTTTTGACTTGGCTTTCTCTTTCGACGACGGTTTTTGCTATTCCCTACGGTTTTGGTGTCTGACTCTGGTATTTTGGCTTTTGATCACTTCTTCTGGCTTTGACTTCGATTTCTGCTCGCTCCTTCGGCTTGTCGCTACCTCTGCTCTTTGTTACTGACCTTGGACTGACTTGACGACGATTCTATCCTTGACGACTCTGCGGTATTGTGATTTATGATGTTGACTAAAGGGGCATTTAAGCGGTGCGTGATCTGCCAAGCGAAGCTCCCAAGCGCGGATGGGCATTCCCACTGCTTGATCTGTTTGGGAGAATCCCACAATGTAGACACTTGCGTCCATTGTAAAGCTTTCACCCCGCAGGCCAGGAAACATAGGCTCTCACGCCTTAAATCCTTCTTATATGAAAAGGCCTTGCTCCCGACCGCACCACCTGCCTCTGCTTCGGCTCCTCCATCGGAGTCTCGGGGCCGTGAACGCTCCTGGTCCCCACCGTCCTCTGGTCAGAAGCGCCGTCGGTCTCAAAGCCCCTCGAGGCGTCATTCCACTGCGTCGGATCCCGAGGCCTTACACTCTGCCCATCGACGTGCAGCCTCGGATTCGACCCAAGACCGTTTGGAGAAGACTACCGAGCCAACCCCATCAACCTCTAAGCAGGCTATGGGTGAAAAGGAGCCCTCTTCCACTGCTTCTGCTTCGTCCTCGGAACCGACTAAGAAAAAGAAAAAGGAGAAGCATCTCTCCAAACACTCAGAGGGCAAGAAGGATAAAGATAAAAGAGCCAAGCCAGCGGAGCGTGTTGTTCCACAAGCCCCTCCTCGGGATCCGAAGGGCTCTGATGATGCGTTCCTTCGCCCTCCACCTCCGTCCACTCCTGATGTGGCAGCCCGTAATTTGCGGACCCCTCCTCAATCTTTGGAGGTTGTGACTGTTGAGCTTTCCCCTGCCGTGGATGTTGCAAAGCGTGTGGAATCATCACCAGCTCTAGTGGTGTCATGGGACCAACTTCTCCAACGCCACTCTTTGGACATCGACATGGAGATTGTCGAATCCGAAGAACTGCCTCGGCCTCTCATTCCCTCTATCAGAGAGGATGTGCCTGCTTACTCTGCATATGATTTGGCCCGTTCCATTTGCAGAACTCATCTGGGTTCTCCGTCGGGGTTGCAGATCTTCAACCCCAGAGGAGATCTTATTGAGGTACCGCAACCCTCGCTTCCGAGACCACGTTCTCGCTCGCCTGTGATTTTGGATGTTGCTTCACAACGAGATGCTACTGTTCAGGTGTCACCGCTTGGGCTCTGACCTCTGCCACGGACTCCACCAACCCCACAGCCTCGCTCTCCCACGCCAACTCGGCCTAGAAGCCGTTCGCCTGATGCATCTTCGTCTGAGTCGGTTGCTTCCTCGGACTTCTACAGGCCTTATCTACCGTCTCCGAAATCAGAGCTGATGGACGACAATTCCACTTCCCCGACAGATGATGTCTGAGCCTTCGGGGAACAAATGGTGAGGATGTCACACGCTCTAGACTTGAAAGTCGAGGACCGGCCAGCTGACCCTGTGGATCCCATTTTTCAGAGGATACAATCAAAAGCACCACCATCTGCTATCTTACCAGTCCTACCTTCCTTACTAAAACTGGCCCAAGGGTCTTGGGAGAACCCTTCTTCGATACAATCCACGTCCAAAAAGATTGACAGGCTGTACAGAGTTGGCGGAGAGCATGTTGACTGGTTGCAAAACCATCCGAAACCAAACTTGGTAGTTGTGGAAGTAGCCCAAAACAGGAAGCAACGCCGGCCCTTGTCTTCCCCTCCAGACCCTGAGGGTAGGAAGCTCGACATCGTGGGCAAGAAGATATATTCAGCAGCTGGGTTGAGCTTCCGTGTTGCTAACTACTCGGCGTGCATGGGAGCATACCAGCAAGTGTTGTGGGAACGGATGAATATCTTGATCAAAGATCTTCCTGAAGAACGGCGCAGAATGGCGGAGGCTATACAACCTGAGGCAGAATCTCTTGCTGGCCTTCAAATGAACTTGGCCAGACATGTGGCAGACTGTGCAGCAAAAGCCATCGCTGGCTCGGTAGCCCTAAGACGACATGCTTGGCTACGTTCTTCTGGCCTCACGCCCCAGGCGTCAGCAACAATTGAAGATCTTCCCTTTGACGAGTCGGGCTTGTTCAACGGTTCTACCGACGACAAGCTCGAATTCGCTCAAAAGATGAGAAGTATGGCCAGGAAGTATGGTATGGGCTCCACCTCCACCTACCAATACCGGCCCAGAGGGAGGTATCTATGGCAGGCTCCACCCTATGGCCAACAATCAAGGCGGGGGTACTCTGGTCGGACCTACCGGCGTTCCCGTTATGCTCCTTCCACATCTCCGGCCTCTTCGGTGAGGAGACAGGGCTCGGGCTCCAGACACCGACAGCAGCCCAGGCAACGACCCAGGGACCAGGGTCGAAAGAAGTTCTAACCCTCCGGTTTGATGATCTCTTTGTTTCTCCCTAGACTCCTCTCTTTGGGGATCGACTGTCCAACTACCAAGACGCCTGGTTTTCAGTGACTTCAGATCGATGGGTGCTCCAAATCGTCCGAACAGGCTATTGGATAGAGTTCGACACTCTGCCTCCGACGGGACGGGTTCGTTCAACACCACCCTCCCCTCCCCTCCTCAAGGAGGTGGACACTGTGCTGCAGAAGGGGGCCATCAAACCCGTCGACCCCGATCTCCATCACCTCTGCTTCTTCTCGAGGTACTTTCTGGTCGACAAGAAAGATGGTGGGCTGTGTCCGATTCTCGACCTTCGCGGAGTGAACAAGTACATTACTCCAGAAAAGTTCAGGATGGTCACCTTGGCTTCGATCCTTCCACTTCTGAGGCAGGACGACTGGTTTGCATCCATAGACCTGAAGGACGCCTATTTTCACATCGGGATCCACCCGGCCCACAGGCGCTTCCTGGCATTTCAGGTCGGGACCGCCGTCTTCCAGTTCAGAGTTCTCCCCGTCGGTCTCTCCACCGCTCCTCGTGTCTTCACAAAGTGTATGGCAGTGGTAGCGGCCTTTCTTCGGCAGCGGGGTGTAGAAGTCTTCCCTTACATCGACGACTGGCTGATTGTTGCGCAGACTCGTCATCAGCTCGAACTTGATATTGGCCTCTCCTTAGATGTCTTAGACTACCTGGGACTTGTTGTCAACATTGGGAAATCCCAACTCCTGCCGACGCAGGTGATTCAGTTCATTGGTGCACGTTTGAACTCTTTAACCGTGGCAGCTTACTTGCCTCGGGACCGTTTCGACACCCTCCGTTCCCTAATCTACACTTGCCGTCAGTCAAGAAGGCTTCCGGCACACTCAGTCCAAGTGCTCCTTGGCCACATGGCAGCTACGACTTACGTGACTCGGCTTGCCAGACTTCGGTTCTGCCCTCTCCAGCATTGGTTTCTGCAAGCATTCAACCCTCTTCACGATCTTCCAAACAAGATGCTCACTATGCCGAGAGCGGTTCAGAGGTCACTGGACTGGTGGCTGGTACCGGGCAATGTTTTGTCAGGCATGCCCTTCGACCTTCCTCAGCCAGACGGCTCTTTGACAACGGACGCGTCGATGCAAGGATGGGGAGCGCATCTCGACTCCTACGAGATCTGAGGTTCATGGAGCATGGAGGAGCAAGCCCTCCACATCAACGTGCTGGAGCTCCTCGCGGTTCAGAAAGTGTTGAGGGCCTTCGAGCCCCTGGTGAGGGGCAAGACAGTACTAGTGCTGACGGACAACACGTCGGTCATGTACTACATAAACAAGCAAGGAGGCACGAGATCGCCACAACTTCTCCAACTCACTCTGGACATATGGGAATGGTGTGTGACAAGAAAGGTGTTTCTACAATCCATTCACCTACCAGGGGAAGAAAACACTCTTGCCGACGGACTCAGCCGTTAGACCTGTTTCGAACCTGGGGGTTTCCTCAAGTGGATCTTTGTGCTTCCCCCGAGAACGCCCAGTTCCCCCAATTCTGCTCGAGGCGCCCAGCCCCGAGGTCAAGGGGAGACGCGTTCCTGTTTCGATGGTCGGGCCCGCTACTGTACCTGTTTCCCCCATTCCCGTTGCTGACAAGGGTGATCACCAAGCTTCATCGGGACAGATCGAACGCCATCCTCATCACGCCATGGTGGCCTCGGCAACCGTGGTTTGCAACCTTGCTTCGGTTGTCGAACCGGCGTTTCATCCGCCTTCCATCCCGTCCAGATCTGCTCACCATTCAGGGCGGCAAGGTCAGACATCCCGACCTGGACACTCTAAACCTGACTGCCTGGAGGTTGGCCCTGTGACTCTCCCTTCGGGTTCGACCCCTTCGGGTTTGTCCTCGGTACCGAAGCAACCTGCACCTCTACACCCAGACGCCCAAGCCGTCATCGATGCGGCAAGGAGGCCGTCCACCAGGAGATCCTACCACTATAAGTGGAAGAAGTATAAAAGCTTCCTGGCATCCCGGGATTCACCCCTTGACCAATTCTCCATCCCGACAGTCCTCGAATTTCTTCTCCATCTGTCTTCTGCGGGCCTGTCACTGTCTTCAATCCGGTGCTACTTGGCGGCGATCTCCACTGAATTCCAGGCGAGGGGTCTCCCTTTCCCCTTCGTGGATGCCACGGTGAAGAGGTTCTTGAAGGGCTTTGCGAACCTCCATCCCCCGGTGGTTGAACCGACACCGTCTTAGAGCCTCGAATTGGTCCTCTCACAGCTAGTCCGCCGACCGTTCGAGCCGATGGCTTCCTCAGACCTCTGGCTGCTTTCCTGGAAAACAGCGTTCCTTGTGGCCATCACTCCGGCGCGTCGGGCCAGTGAACTCTGTGCCTTGAGATCGGATCCTCCCTACACGGCTTTTCACAAGCACAAAGTGGTCCTCCATCCCGACATCTCCTTCTTACCGAAGGTGGTCTCCAGTTTTCACCTCAACCAAACTATTACTCTCCCTGCTTTGATGCAGGACCCGAAAGACGATTTCGAACACACCCTTCATCTGATGGACGTCAGAAGGGCTTTGGCTTTCTACATTCAGCGGACTGCATCCCACAGAAAGCTCCCAAACTGTTTGTATCATATGCTGAATCGAAACTGGGAGAACCCATCTCTTCACAGAGACTATCGAAGTGGGTGACATCGACCATCGCTCTCTGCTACAAACTGGCAAAGAAGCCTCTACCTTCTCGGATTCGAGGACACTCTACGAGAGCTGTCTCCACTTCGACAGCTTTTCTCTCTGGGGTGCCTCTGGAGGACATTTGCAGAGCTGCAACCTGGTCATCACCTTTGACTTTTATATCTCATTATAGAATTGATTCTCGTTCTAGGAACGAGGCAGCCTTTGGGAAGGCTGTGTTGTTATCTTCTATACAATGAGTGAGTGTTTATGTTGCCAAGTCATTGTTGTTACATGTTTTAATCATTTCAATTAATAATGTGCTTTTGGTATTTTACTCTCAAATGGTTGATGTGTATGGTATATAGGTGTAGGACATACCCACCTCCTGAATGGAAGCTTGCCAGTCTACACCCAACTGTGTGATTCACAGAGACCACGAAGAAGATGGACAGGTTGCTTACCTGTAACCATAGATCTTCGAGTGGTCTTCTGTGAATTCACACAGACCCGCCCATCCTCCCCTCTATGTTCTATTACATCATATCAACATTTTAATGTTCCTGATGCTGCATATTGCGGCGTCATTCAAGGAACTGAGGGGATTTTAGGCGGGAAGCCCTTATAAGGGACCGTTAGGATGGGCGGAGTTACCGCCAAAAATGTATCAAAGCACATTCTGCCTAGCGATTCTAGAAGTTTCCGAAGCTCTGCGCAGGCGCAGGAGTAACCCAACTGTGTGAATTCACAGAAGACCACTCGAAGATCTATGATTACAGGTAAGCAACCTGTCCTTCTCCCTGTTGAAATTCATTTTGTTAGTTTTGGCCCAGCTTTCTAATCTGTTCAGGTCATTTTGGATTCTGACCCTGTCCTCTGGGGTATTAGCTACCCCTCCTAATTTGGTGTCATCTGCAAACTTGATAAGCATACCCTCTATTCCCTCATCCAAGTCATTGATAAAGATGTTGAATAGCAGTGGGCCCAGGACAGAACCCTGTGGCACCCCACTGGTCACTTCTCTCCAGAATGAAGAGAAGCCATTGGTGACCAGGTCCCTCTGCATTCGACCAGCCTTGATCACATGCTGCGGGACTTTTCCTGGCTTCAGAGAGAGTGACACAATGGTAGCAGGAACGTGCTGGTGTGCCAGTACAGGCTTCTGTGGTCCTGTGGGGCCCAATATATTTTTCCTTGGCTGGAATAGTTTTTTGCGGGTGTTACAATACAACAGTGTAACGGGTTTTACCCCGTCTTAGCCCTGTCTTTGCCCCAGGCATCATCAGGACTGCCCAGTGGCAAAATGGGGCAAAAGCACTGCATTGTTAGGAATGCATAGCATCAAGATGGGGCCAAGATGGGATAAATAGCCCATTTTTACAAGGCTGTAAATGTGGCCAGGGCGACAGCAAGGCTACTATAAGTGCAAAATATCAGTGTGTGTAGTTATAATGCATCAGATGGGGGAAGGCGAGCAAAGGAGGAATGCAGGGGCAGGCAGGAAAGAGGGGGAAAGCTACCAAATGAAATACACCTGCATGAAGCTCACAGCAGTGATCTACCCCCCTTTTCAGTTAGGCCATTTCTGATTGGATGAGGTTTTGAGAGGGGTGGGTTGGATGGATTGGAGGAAAAAAGTACTTCTGGTTACTTTTGAAAGAGCAGATCGTGAAAAAGTAGATGAAAAGCAGGTGATGCCTGTATTCTGGATTGATTCTGTACTCTGGATTTCCTCCATATTTTGTAGAATCCCTGTATGCGTTATACATTACTATGGGAATGATCCAAACATGCAAAGCCTGAAAGTACTGTTCTGTACCCTAGGGCTCTGTTCCTTCTTGGATTCATTGTTACCATTTTGGTAAATCTAGCAGCACCTCATATGCAACTATAGTTAGTAGTAACATGTGAAAGCAATACATTTGCTTACCAAAAACTAGTTCCTGTGGGGTCAAAACCTTCTCTGAGCTGATTCCTTCTGGTATATGTGTGGTTGTATTGCTTACTATACGTAGTTTGCCATGAAACTGTTATATCTGCTAATGGATTGAAATTTGTGACTATATCCCAGCTCAGTTGTTTATCTTTCTAGTCTTCCTTTGAAATTTTTCTGTTCTGGAATAGAAATTCTAAGCCATATGAACTGAACACTTTAAAGACTACTACCAGCCACTTAAAAGAACTATATTATCTCACACAGCTCTTTGAAGATTTATGACAAGGGTCACACTTTAGACCTTTCTGTATCCCATTACATTCTATCCCACTCCCACAACTGTGTAACTATGTTTGAAAACCTATGGCTTTAATATCACTCTGAAGAAGTGGTTGATATCCATGAAGCTAATGTTAAATAACTCAGTCTTAAAGATGCTACTAGATTTCTCCCCCACCTTTTTCCTTTCTATGCTATGGCAGAGTAATACAGCTATTTCTGTGGAAAATAATATACTATAATGTCTGCTTTCTATAAAAAAAGTGCATTAATGGGACCAGAAAGAAATCTGTATAGGCTATATTTGGAAATTAACTGCCACCATAATAGGATATAATAAATAAATACATGTGGATATTCTTGTTGGATACATTACATTTTGCAGTTTGTTAGACTATAAAAATCATAGCTATATAATACTATATATATATTAGCAGAGATCTCTTCATCTTTGCACTGAATGTTAATTGGAATTGTTGAGAGATGAGGGTAGGTATGGCAAGCTTACTTGAGGATGCATGGAAAAGGGGAGCTAACTGTAAGTGAAAAACTGCATGGCTATTTAGGATTGTAGCCCTTGTAGAAAAGAGAAATAAACTGGAAATTCATGGGAAGGGTAATACAAAAAGCTTAGTCAACACTATGCTTGGTTTTTATCTTTGGTTTCGATTGTTCTGTATGCTTGTACTGTCAAATCACAAATGTTCACTAAGTCTTTGGATTTTTGCCAGTGCTTCAAAATGTTTTTGGAGGTTCTGCATTCATTATTCCTAGGGATGTGACTTTATTTTTTAAATTGCCTTTTGATAATTAATGTCATTTAGTGCTTTCTCCCTTATGCAGAAAGTGGTGTAGATTCACACAGTGAAGAATCAGATTCTGACTTATCTGATGTACCAGAGTTAGACTCAGATATTGAACAAGAAGCTCAAATCAACTATATTCGACAGGTAAGCAACATAAAAAATATAGTGTTGTCAGACTCAACAAACCCTAGGAAGAATGATTTACACTGATTTACAAGGGTAGTATATTTTATGCCATAGTTAATAGAGGCATACCTTGGTTAACAAAGCCTCTGACAAAGAAGCTTCTTTTCCTAAAACATATTTACTCACATCCTGACCCCCCTTGCTCCTTGTTGTCTGTGCAGATGGAAGCTTTTTTAAAAATCATCAGTGGGATTGAGAGGGTGGTGAAGGAGGGCTGCAGGAACACAGACTTTTAGTGTTGGGTTGCAGCAAGATGTCTGCAGTAAATAATGCAGTAATGTTTGAGCTGGGAAAGAATGGGATCCTACTGTAGCTGTGTGTGCCTGCTTACAACAAGCAAGGTAAACAGCAGCTTTCTCCATCCTTTACTGAACATGCTTGAACAGTTGTTAAAGAGACAGAAAAAGGGAAAGCAGATAAGCCAGCCTCACTAACCACCCCCAGCATGTTAAAGATACATAAATCTATAGATTTGGCCACCAAAATGGAAATCATAAGAAAAGTGAAGGCTGCTGGAAGAAAAAGTAATCTCTGCATGCGTTTTTGAAAAAGCTTTCAAGTGGTATCTAGAATGTTCAAAATGTTTTTGTTTATTTATTCAAGGCTTGGCTGACTTGTTTTTTTAATTTCAAATGTTAATATTGTTAGCTTGGGATAAAAGGTATGCTGAAACATGTTGAACAGCTTTCCTTTTTTATGGTGTAGAAATATATCCCTATTCTTTTCATGTTCTTTCTGCCTCTGATATAAAATATTACATTAAAGAACTAATGGCTAGGAATACATCTACTTCATTCACTGAGCTATACCTGTCTATAGTAGCACTATGCAGTCCTTATCTAACAATGGTCTATCAACATGTGAGGAGGAGAGTGTGCTAGCCCAGTTCTGTTGGTTTCCTGCAGGGCAGGGGGTTGGACTAGATGGCCTTTGTGGTCTCTTCCAACTCTTATGAGTCTATGATTCCTAAAATGGGGTGTGACCAGTCTGAATAGGAGAGCTTCCCCTATGCACAGACACACTCTATGTCATTAGGAATAAAAAAAAAACCAGGGTCTCCGATTGCATGGAGAGTGTCCACATATAGAGGAAACCATTCTACTCAGACTCATTGCTCTCCTACTGAGGAGAACATTGGAGCTAGGGACAGAGGTGGAGCTAGCCCATTCCCTTCTTCATATGTTGATTTAACATGTTTAGATAATGACTTCATAGAGCTAATATCAATTTTACAGTTTAAATCCTGCATTTTGAACTTTTGGAGAGTTGGGGTAAAAATGTTTTAAAGAAATAGGGTGGCATCCAATGAACTTTTCCTGCTGATGGAACGGGTTCCATCAGTATGACAAGAAGGAGGGTAACTCCTCCCCTTGCAACCCCAATGCATCGTCAAAATATACTCTGTGGGGACAGGACTATCCAGAGCAGATTTGGGAACACACAGAGGGCTCCAGGGGAAGGAAAGATAAGTCCTGCTCCCACATGATGCAGATGTGGCTGCCAACTGGATGGCTTTAAAAAGAGAATGGACAAACTCATGGAGGACTGGTATTAGTTGTTACCATTCCTGATAGCTATATATTTTCTCTAATATGAGAGGCAGTATACCCAGGTGGCCAGTAGGATTGCTGAGCAGCCAAGCTGGGGGGCAGTACTTCTTGGGCAGACCAAAGAACAGAAATTCCATTTCTGGTCCTTGCAGAGGTCCTCATTTGGCTGCTGACTGCTTCTCCACCCATTTGTCTTTTTGTTCAGTACCTCTTAGGAGGCAGGGTGGGAAGTGGCTCATCAGTTGACAGACAGTTCATCTGATGTCTGGGTCCATTTCCTATGCTGTGTAAAGGCATAGCTGTAACAAATGAAGTTGTGGCTGTTACTTATCTCCAGCAATGTATCTTGTGTTGCATTTTTTTTTTTTGCACTCCACTCTTCTTTAATGCTAGGGCCTAAACCCCTTTTCATTGAATGTATTAAATTTCTTTTAAAAATGGTTTGTGGTATAAGATTGCAACACTGGTTTTGCACATTCTCAGACATGTTGGTGTCACAAATAATAATCAGTGTGACTTACTGTGCTTGGAAAATATAATTCAATGCAAGTATCATTCTTTTAGGTTTACAAAGAAGATCTACCTCAGCTGAAACAGCAAAGTAAAGAGAAAAACCATTCAGTGCCCTGCCTTAAAAGAGAGCGAGCCCCCGAGGACAGTTTAAAGCTGCAATTTATACATGGGTATAATAACTTTTCAGTAGTGACTACTCTTGTCTTTTCGCTTATATAGACTACAATTTACAGAAAAAGGTAATCTGTTCTTAGCAAAACCAAAAATAGCACCTAGATTTAGAGACTATGTCTGGAGATATCAAAAAGTCAAGAGGCATCTTCTCATCTTAAGGAGATGATTGGATTTCTGCTAAGGGCTGTGGAATTTTTGTTATGGCTTTCCCCTTCCCTCTCCTCAGTCCAAAATCCCATCTGATGTAGGCTGTAGAGTACAAGCAAGTGGGGCCTGCCATACAGTGTTGCAAAGTAGGAAGGGGTGGGGAAAATCTCTTAGTTTTGCTTTATCCTACACTGGAATTTTTTAATTCTCAAGTTCTTTCTGCCCCAAATATGAAGCTTACAAATTTGGTACATTCTTCAAAATGAATAGAAACAAAAATTTTCCTGTGAAGTTGAAGGCTTTCACGGCCAGCATCCATAGAGTTTCCTTGTTTTTTTTCTGGGCTGTGAGGCCGTGTTCTGGAATGGTTGGGTAGGAGTGTGTCTGGAGTTTATATGCTGTGAACCCCTGTAGGGGAGTATATGTAAATTTGTGTAACTGAATGGTTAGTTTCTGGGTATAGAAATGCAAGGCTCGTTAGTGTCTGTTTGGCTGCCGGTTGGTTGATGGGCCATTATCTGCTGGGAATCCCCCTGTCCCTGGGTGGAATTCCTTTGTAAGTGTTGAGTTTTAATTCTATTGTATTTCAAAACTGGGAGCCAGATTTTGTTTACTTTTAAGGTTTCTCCTTTCCTGTTGAAGTTGTCCAGGTGTTTGTGGATTTCAGTAGCTTCTCTATGCATTCTGACATGATAGTTGTTGGCCTGGTCCAGAATTTCTGTGTTTTTAAATAACATTTTGTGTCCAGGATGGTTTATAAGATGTTGCTGATTTTTCTGGTTGGCCCAGTCTGCAGTGTCTCTCATGTTCCTTGATTCGTGTTTTGCACACTGCATTTAGTGGTCCCTATGTAAACTTGTCCACAGCTGCATGATATGCAGTAAACTCCTGCAGCTGTGAGAGGGTCTCTTTTGTCCTTTGCTGAGAGTAGCATTTCTTGGATTTTACTGGTTGGTCTATAGATTGTTTGGAGGTTGTGTTTCCTCATCAGTTTCCCTATTCTGTCTGTGACTCCTTTGATGTATGGTAGAAGTACCTTCCCTTTGGGTAGCTGTTTTTCTTCTTCGTTCCTGTGGTTTTTTCTGGGTCTGGCTGTTCTTGTGATGTCTGATCTGTAGTAACCATTAGCCTGTAGGGCCCAGTTTAGGTGCTTCAGTTCGTCCTCCAGGTGGTAGGGTTTGCAGATCCTTTTTGCACAGTCTACCAATGTTTTTATTGTGCTTCTTTTTTGTCCTGGGTAATGATTGGAGTTCTTGTGTAGATATCTATCCTTGTGGGGGGGGGTTTTCTGTGTACCCTGTGGCTTAACCATTGGTTTGGTTTGCGGATGACTAGGACATCCAAGAATGGCAGTGTTCCTTCTCTTTTTCCATCGTGAATTGGATATTTGGGTGGATGCTGTTCAGGTGGTTCAGGAATGAGACCAAATCTTCTCCGTGATTCCAAATGGTGAAAGTGTAATCCACATATCGGAACCATGTTGTGGGCTTTTTTTGGTGCTGTTTCCAGGGCTTACTTTTCAAAATGTTCCAGAACATCGCCTCACAGCCCGGAAAAAAACCAAGGAAAATGTAAAAATTTTCCTCATGTTTCCCACCATGTTATGGGCTAAATGGGGTGGCCACAACTCTGATACAAATGCAACAAATACCAATTAGCTACATTCACATGTAATTCCCCTCTAGCAATGTGTAGGAAATGTAAGGTAGTTGGGACACTGGGGCCTAATGGTTTCCAGACCAAGAGATGCTCAAGCAGGACAGTAAGCAGGGCGTTAAGCCTTTAAGCTTGCTGTATCAGCCAGTCTGTGAGATGAGCCAAAATGTTCCACTGGAGGTGAGGCAACCAGCATCTGCCCAAACTACAGGTTTCCCCCCACAACCATCTAGCAGCGCCAGGGTTTCCCTCCTCCCAATTGAACCAGTGCCTGGTGTCCCCTTTATCCATACATACTTGCCAGTTATGACAAGCAGTGTGAGAATCCATCTGACAGTTATAAAGCAAAAATTGAGCAGTCTACATGAAGACCCCATATGAAGTGGGGAGAAACCCCAGGGAAGGCAAAAACAAAAAACAAAAAACCAAACATGCCACAACAACATAGGAAAAAATTCCCTTCTGCCCCCGCCCCCCGAAGATGACAAGCCACAGCCTGGGGGTTTACAAGGCAGTGTGATGCTGCATAGGGTGGGAGGGTAGGTCGTGTTGAAGGCCTGGCCAAAAATGGCCAATGCAGCCTTCAGGCCTATATATGGGCCTGCCCCAGATCCTAGGAAGTCCCACAAGATTTGTAATCTCGCAAGACTTCCTCATGAGATCCAGCGTGAGAATCACAGTGGATCTCGTTCTGAAGTTCTCTGATGGCATAACCAGTGCAGGATCAGTACCCAGGCCTACCATGAGCAGCTGCATGGAGTAGCTTAGGAGTGAGGATTCAGGCCCTAGGGGCTTGGTGCAACATGGCCCCCTATGTGGGCCCTGGTGACACAGTGGTTAAATGCCAGGACTGCAAGCCACAAGGTTATGAGTTCGATCCCAGAAGGTTCCAAGGTTGACTTAGCCTTCTATCCTTCGGTAGGTTGGTAAAATGAGTACCCAGCTTGTTGGGGGCAATTAGCTAAACAAAAAATAATTATAAACCACTTAGGGAGACCTTTGGCATTGATAAGCAGTATATAAATATAAATGCTATTGCTATTGCTATGTGAAGGGTAAGCTTTCTGTTTGTTCCTCCAACAGTCAACTGACATTACATGCCCACTGAGAAGGTCCTCACAGGGTTATTTTGAGAGCTCCCATACTGATTTTTAAAAACTTAGTGCATTGGGGGATCAGGAGATATATCTCTTGATATCTTTCTCCTGTGTAGAGATGGTGATGTTTTTTGGCAACATAAAGTCTAACGAAGTAAATTTCAGTTCATTGTTACTACAAATGACACCACATGAAAACTGGAAGCTGCTTCTCACAGAATGTAGTGTCCTGGGTCCAGTCCACACATTATCTTTATTGTGGGGAAGGTCTTCTGCATGTTTTCACCTTAATAATGTAGTTCATGTTCTTGGGAAGATTTTCTTATGAGATTGCTGCCATTCTTGAAAGTACCTGCTATTGGCATGGAAACTGTCCATGTGATGGGAAAGAAGAATATATCTGATCACATTAATTATTGTTATATTTATGTTCTTCGCACAGTTTCACACAAAATTATTTCCTTCTCCCTGCTTTGACAATCTGGGGAGTTAGAATGAGAAGTCTAATCATGTCAAGCAGTGAGCTTCCTAAATGAGTGGCGATTTGAATCACCCTACTCCTATTTCAGTATTCTAATCATTACATCAAACTGGCTCTCATTGTAGTAGTATCTTATTAGGGCAGCTGTCATTTAGAGGCTTCTTCTAGCTGCTTCCATCTGACAACATGTAGATTACACCGTTCTTTATGTGAGGCAATACATATTTGCGGTCATACCTCTAGTCTAAGGTAGACACTCTGGCTGAAGTGAATCCACTCCAGTGCACTAAAACAGCATCCTTATTTTTTCTTCTTTGTGTCATAGTTGGTTTTCACAGTTATTTTCTGATCACTTATCAGATTGACCAGAAATCTTGATTGGGGAGGGGGGAGAAGCCATGATCTTTCACACAAAAATGGGTAGGGAAAGCCACAATATTTTCTTGCTACTCTTTCAGTGATATAAAGAAATATGAACTGATTAGATTCATCAGCATACAAAATTGGAAAGTGAAGCACTTCTTATTTTGTATGAAACTTGGAAGATCAGATTTAGTTAATAACATAAACTGAAATTGGAACAGCAGCATATAGGAAACAAAGAGAAGGTTTGTACAGCCATCTAAACAAAAATCATAATTACTAATCTTTGAGGATATGACAAGAGGCCATTTAACTAGTTCTAGATCGCTTGTTGGTTGTTGCATTTTTCATGTATCCCAGGGTTACCTCTCAATGCTGCTGTTCTTATCAGTCTATTAGAAACTGTTTCCTATATTAGAGATGGAAAGAGTATTCTCAAATGTTCTTGTTTTCAAAGAGAAACAGTCTCAACTTGTGACAATAATTTTGGCACTTTTTCTGTCCTCCACCCAAAAAATGTTTCCACAAACTATAAGTTTATGTACAATTTTTTTTGCAACAAAACATGCTTCAATGTAAAGGAACTTAGGGGTGTGTTATGTGAACCTTTGCTTCCACAGTTTGCAAGACCCTTAGTAAAATGTTTAAATTTGTGTGGTTTTTTTTAATTCATTTCAGTTATAGAGGCTACGACTGTCGAAACAATTTATTCTACACACAAACTGGGGAGGTGGTTTACCATATTGCTGCTGTTGCCGTTGTGTATAGTAGACAACAACACACCCAAAGACTGTATCTTGGTCATGATGATGATATCCTCAGCTTAGCCATCCACCCTGTGAAAGACTATGTTGCTACTGGACAAGTGAGTTTTTAGAAACAATGATGGCAAATCAATGTAAAAGGTGGAGTTTCTTATTTCTCTATTAATTCTGAGCAGTTTTGCTTCGTAAAATTCAGGTAATAAATCTTTGAGGTAGTGTAATTCTATAATTTAACAAATGGGACCTGTAACAAAATGTTGCAATGCAGCCATATTCTCCACTGCCATGCAACAAGAATTACGCACTATTTTCTTCTGGGATACAATATGCTATTAGGTTTTGAAAGAGCCCTCCTCCCCCCACATGCATGCATGCATGTGCACAGGGATCCTGCACACACACACACACACACACAGATTTCCATTTTTATAGAATGACACTTGCCATTCATTAGCTCCTGGGGGCTTCTCAGGATACTTGAAGGGTTTTTTTGTTTGTGTGTCATGGGTTCCTACTTGTTATTTTGTATTGCTGTACCATCTAGGGACAATTATCACCTCGCAGATAGCACTGCCTTGTCCCATTTTTTAAAAAGCAAGTGAAAGATAACCACTTGTTTTGAAGGAAAAGTAGTAATGGAACCTTGATTTCCTTTATGCTGCCTTGGTCAATTTTCTATAGACATTTTTCTACAGAGTATCATGACCACCTTTGATCCAAATGGATTTGACCTTGTGATAGTTGCGTCATTTAATATATTTCGCTATGTAGCTAATTGGGACTTCCTTCCAAGTAAACATGCTTAAGAGTAGTCTTAGGACTCATCTACATTGACAGCTTAAATTCGGGGCCAGTCTGAAATATTATCTACCACGATGGCAGCCACACACACTAAGCCAAATCCAGTGTGATGGCCATTGTTATCCAAATGGGCCAGCTGGGCCACCCCCTGCCAGCCAAGCAGCTCCCTGTGAGGGAAGGGGATGGAGCCCCTTTGGGGCCACCGCCACCACCTCACCAGCCAAGCAGAAGTGACGACGCTGGCCAGGCTGTCACAGGGAGCTGCTTAGCTGGTGAGATGGTGGCTCCAGTGGGGATCCAGACCCTTCCCTGCACTGATCAGAGCAAGGTCTCTCTCTTTGGCTTTTCTTCGCAAGCAAAGATTCAGGAAGGACTCATCCCGCGCTTTCTGCAAGCGCGCTGATGACTAAAAAGGCCAATCCGAGATAAACAAGTTCGGTTGCAGAAAACACAGCAGAAGGTCTCCTTGGGTGATGTTTCTAGTTTGTGATTCTTTCTGCATTGTCATTTCTCTTTAAGACTTGTTTGGTGTGAGTTCTCAAATAATGCTGCAGCATTGTGGATAGTGCATCTCCATGCCTCCCAATGTGAGGCTGGGGCGGACCATTGTTGAATTTTCCAGGAAACCCCAGAGTTTCACCCAACTTTGCTTAGTTAAGAGCAAAGTCAGGTTAAGGGCAAAAATATCTGATTCCTTCCTGGAAGTAGCTGTATGTCATCTGGACTGCCAGTACCGGATACAGGGCAAGTCCATAATTTTTGCCCATGTAGAAAAGCCTTAAGTCTACTGTTAGAATGCAATCTTACTTTTTCAGTGTGTGGATTTGTGGTATAGGACAGGGGAAAACAGATGAAATGATATAAGGTAAAGGTTTAACAAAATATGAAAAGTAAAAGAAATTGTCAGTGATATCTACAAAATCCCTGTTAAACTAACAGCATACCAGTTGTTTAGGACAGGTGGTACCTGCAAAGTTTGGGTTTATTGCCTTGTGTGTGGGATCAAAGAGAAGTCTGAAATATTTATGACAGTGTAATATACTTGTGCCACAAGAAAAGGATAGTAGTAAGTACAGGAAAGGTAGGAGAAAGTTTAAAAGAAAATAGAGAAGTTCAGTTTGAAGGATGTAAGAATCCGTTGATGGCTAAACATCCAAAAGTATACAGCTTAGGAAGCATTTTACTTAGTTTGGCTAGAGGGCAGCAAGTAGAAATGAAGAGGATGTTATATGAATCATCAGTGAGATAGTGCTGGTCAAAGGATCACCCCAAAATAGAATTCAGAAAGGAGGAAAGAAATGCTTAAAGGCTTAAAGCTCAGTGGAGCAATAGCCAAAAGCAAAATAGCAAAGGAAAGACAGAGTACTGAAGAGACTGCAAGACTGGCAGGAAGGAAAGCAGAAGAGGACAGAGTGATAAAGCTGAGGGTTATTTCAAGAAGAAGAAGAAAGATTGCAGTCCACTGTTATTAAAAAAACCAAAAACATGGCTGATAAGGATGCAGAACTGGAAGGAGGAAGAGGAACTGCACATAGGAAGAACTCATGGCCCAAGCATGCAGCAGAGGGTTTCCAAGGAAAAGTACTTGAATGTTTATTATTTATT
The DNA here is from genome assembly GCA_030847615.1 of Gambelia wislizenii. Classification (NCBI taxonomy): domain Eukaryota; kingdom Metazoa; phylum Chordata; class Lepidosauria; order Squamata; family Crotaphytidae; genus Gambelia; species Gambelia wislizenii. Next base: position 17,713,641 of record JAUMIR010000001.1, on the reverse strand, counting down.
AATTTGTTAAAAAGCTTTTAAAAAAAACATCATAAACAAAATGCCTCTGATACACTACAATACAACCATAAAACAAACTCACAATAAAAACTAATCAGAGGCATAAAAAAACAACAGAACAAACAGAACATACAAACCACACTTTCAAATTCCTAGGCAAATGAGTAGATTTTAACCTAGTGTCAGTGCTTGTCCAGCTTCTTTTTGGGAGGGCAGCACCACCATGGAGAAGTTCTACTCCCTTGTTCCTATACAGTGAATTTCTCATGAGAAAAGCCCAGTGAGGAGATGTTAAGACACAGGCAGATTGGTATAGGAACTGCTACCGATTCTAGATGCAGGAACTGGACGGACATATTACAGGCTCACCTGAGCCAGATGGCCTACAGCTGGGATGGAAATCACACAATCTTCCAGATATTGTTGGACTGCAATGTCTAGTATTCTACACCAACAGCTGTACTGGGTGGGGCTGTTGGGATTTGGAATCGCACAACTGCCTCCTTTAAAGCAGCTAGTGTCAACTCTTTCTCACAAAGAAGCATTGGCTTTTTCAAGTCACCCACTTAGACCCATCCAACTTGTTTAGCCAGACTAAACAAGGTTTAAAACTAAAAGATGTTGGTTGATCCACACCACAAAATGACCTCATCAAACCAGACTTGGAGTGTGCTTTTGGATGCCTCCATAGGAACTGGAGTAGTAAAGTAAGAATGGTGGCAAAATCAGCATCGATAGGAGCCGTTTTACTTTCAAAGTGCCTCAAAGATTGACACTACAGGTATTCAGGGGTTTCTCTGCCTTTCTGGTAGGGTATGATTTACCACCCAAAAATCTTCTGCTTGTTTTCTACCTGAAAATGTAAACAGTGGGAGCAAAGTGAGAATGCTTCATCACTGTCACTACTGAAAAATAGACATGACAATGTGTTCTCACTTGTTTCCGTCCATTGTTGTCCAAGAGACTTGTGCGATCTGTGTTCCAGCTGTCATCAGCCTGTTTTATAGCACATAACTTCTTGGTAAACTTCAGAGCTAGCTAAGCTCTACATTACAGGAATGTTGGAGAGGGCCACTGACATCTCATAGAGAATTAAGGGGATGGGATGGAAATGGAGCAGTGCAGCGGCTCTCAAAATGGAAGAAAGGTTACAAGCAGCAGATTTTGGATAACAACTCAAGGCTAAGGAGGAATGTGGGCAGGAAGCTTCAGGTAGTGCTTAAATCACAGTAAAGGGCACTTAGGAGACAGCAGTTTCAGAAAACTAAGAGACCTTTGCTTATAAAAGATTGTAATGTCATCGTTACTGACTGGTTTTATATGTACCACTTCTAAGATCCAGTGTTTTCATTTAGGTTGGACGGGATGCTGCTATACACATTTGGGATACCCAGACACTCAAATGTTTATCACTGCTAAAAGGCCAACACCAAAGAGGTGTGTGCGCGCTGGATTTTTCAGGTAAGCTGCTATCCATTACGCAACCACAAGAGTGAAAAATTAAACTGCTCAATCTCCATGCTAACTCAGATAATACTGATTTACAAAAAACAGTCTTCTTTTTTTCTGTGCCCCTTGGGGGAGCAGGCAAGGTTCCATCATAGAGCTCTTGACCAAATGGGAGAAACAGCCCTGTGCTCCTCGTAGACAAGGCCTGCCCAATGGCAGTGAGGCAGGGTGTGGGGTGAGTTCTCAGGAGGCAGTGCTTTCTCATGAAAAAACAAAAACAAAATCTCCTGTGACATGCCTTTCAAGCATTGACTGTGGGGCTGCTGGCCTTTGCCCACCCTGTCTAGGTCAGATTAGAACACTTACTGTCAAATTCACAGGTAGATCCAGGATGGGTCCTCAGATCCAGTCAGTACCCAGTTATTCAGTCTGTGACTGAGTATTACTGGGAGAATAATGAAAGGCTTCAAGCACACTTGCCCAGGGTAAGGTTAGATCCAGCAGTGCCCCCCACCATACACCTCTATTCCTCATCAGCCCTCAGTTGTCTGCAGGCAGCCTGCTTGTCTTTTCATAGAGGGTGGGGAGGAGGAGACAAGAAGGGTGGCTGCAGACAGCCGAGGGCAGGCGAGGACCCCCACCCTTCGTCATCACTGCTGCTGTTTATTTGCTCACCACTTCCACCGGACCCTCCACTGTAGTTGAAGGGGCAGTTGGCATCTCATCAGGCCTCTGTCTGCTGTGGACAACCGAGGGCAGGTGATCGGGCAGAGCCAGAGAAGCCAGGCAAAAGACAAGAAACCAGCCGCCCCTCCAGCTGCAGTGAAGGGATCCAGAGAGGGTGACAAAGGGGCAGAACCTGCTTTCAGGCTGGTGAGGTAGGAAGGCTGTTTGAGGGCAAAAGGGAGTGAATGGTCAAAACCAGTTCCTGCATCACCAGATGATGTCTGCCCCTCGTGGAAGCGGTAAGCAAAGAAACAGTGGTGGTGATGAGAGAGATTTGGGGGGTTCCTCACCCACCTTCAGTTGACCACAGCCGACCCACTCATCTCCTCAGAGAAGGTGGAGAGGAGGAGAAAGAGGAAGAGGAGGAGACAAGTGGGCCAGCTGCAGACAACCAAGGGTAGTTGATTGGGTTAAAAAGAGTCTGTCCAGGGAGAGCTTACCATAAAAGAAGCACCAATCCTCTCTGCTCTTCCTGCTGTAGCAGGGATGCCCCAAAGAGCCACTACTGCTGCCATTTTCCTGCCCAGGCATTCAGAAAGGCCAGAAGTGGGGCTGCAGTGGAGAGAGTAGAGGGAGTCGGTGCTTCTTTTAGGTTCTTCCAGGACAGATGGGTTCCTTTGTTGATAAGAATTGATACTGTACCTTCACTTTTATCAGAAAAGGAACCATCCCATCCCCTTCTCCGAATAGAGTGGTTGAAGGCCTTTTTGAATGCCTGAGCAAGGAAATGGCAGTGGTGATAGCCCCCTGAGGCGGTACTGGCATTTTTGCCACTCCACAGAATGGCTCTGATGAGGCCAGTGCTAAGCCCCAAAGTTTTACCCTTAACCTATCTATGGGTCATATCAAAATCCATAGTTTTGGCCCCAAACCCTCCCTCGACTTATACATGAGGTCAATTCATATATAAGTATATACAGTGCATAGTTTTATTTTCCTAATAAAGGATAAAATAGTACTTGTCATATTTTAATTTACCTTTTGATATTTCCCTGTGTAACTTTGGGTTACACTGTGGAGAGGAGTGCCAGATAATGAGATGTGTCCATTTCAATAAGCAATCAAAAAGTTGTTTTCTAAAAGGTCTCTGAATGCTTGGCAGATAGAGCTGTCCATGAGGATGTGGCATCTTAGTGTAAAATGGTATCTGATGTAAAACATCCAACTAGATTGTTATCAAGCACCTTGATTTAACATGCAAAATAAATGTGGCATTCTTCACTTTTCACTTCACAAAGTCTTACATTTCATGTTGTGTTTTTGTACAGCTGATGGTAAATGTTTGGCATCAATTGGATTAGATGATAATCATACCATTGTACTCTGGGACTGGAAGAAAGGAGAGAAGATGGCAGCAACCAAGTAAGAACACTAACATATTAACATTCTGAATTGTATACTTTTGAGGATATTGTTAAGTCAGAATTATAGGATGGTATTTCAAGAGTTCAGCCCCCTCACCACCACCACCTATACACCTTAAATGTATGCAGATGTTCTTCTCTATGCATGAAAGGGAGATTGTGATTATATTAGTGGCCATACCCCTCTGTGTGCTAGACCTCCAAACTTGGATCAAACCATATGTGGTGTAACTGGTCCATTTCATAGCCTTCTTTGCACTTGTAATATGGAGGCGGCCAGGGTGTGTTGTTGGGCAGGGGAACAGGATTATGTATTTGGTTGTTGCCTCAAGACCTGTACCTACATACTTTGAAGATGCAAAAAGTTCATTTTTGTTCTGTATTGCAGAGAAATAATAATGCTGTTGCATAAGCCGCAGTGCACAGTCTCTGATAAATGTGTTGAGGTTGGATGCACAGAGTGTGTGTAGCCTTCCATCCTGATTGTTATTTTTCCCCTCCTTTTTTAAAAAAAAACATGAATATAAATCTGGTCAGGACATGATTTGGTTTGGTTGCATGGATACACTAAAATCCTTGGCCTGGATCCTTAGTTTACTTCCATGATCAGCATAGAGTTAATGGTCATTTAAAGGGGATTTCATGCCGTTCCTGTGCCTCTGAAAATGTGTCCCACTGGGTTAAGATCCTTTGTGAAACAACTTGGGATATGGTGCAGTGTGAAGAGGGATGCAGACAGAGCAGGGATTTGGCAGACACACACACACACCCTTATGTGGAAGGACATAGGATCTGAATCTATGTGTCAGGGCAAAATGTCTGCATACATTCATCTGTCCCTTGATTCTGTAGCATCCGAAGCATTTGAATCAAATGAGCTATACATGCCCTCCCGCTGTATATGATGGTCAGCTGAAGTGGAAATTCCCTCTCTGAGTACATCTGCCATTCAGTTTTAGTGGCGGAGTTTCATTTGATATAAATAGATTTGCAAGTCTCTCCTGTTTCTGCCAGGCCACCTGTTCTAGCCCTACTCTCATCTTCCCCTTCCTAAATGTGAATACTGTAAACATTTTCTAGTGAGTCTTTGATTTAATTTGCTGTCTGGAAGCTTAGCTGTTAACCCAGCAAGAGCTAAGAAGCTTTTGTAACTGCTTGAAGGGTAGAAGCAGTGGGGAAGAGCTCATTCACATATCAGATTGGTTTTCTAAAGGGTGTTCTCATTTCAGCTTTTAAATAGCATCTTAATTTTTATAAAATAAAAACTGTGGGACAGTTTTTGAGCCAATCATGTGTCTCAATGATTTTTCTGAACACAGTACATTTGGAGTGCACTTGGCAGATGCAGTAGTAAGTTTGTGTTAGTGCTAAAATCTTTAATTGGAACTTTCCATAGAATTTGGGTAAATGCTGTGCCAAAAACTTATTTGGTACCAAGAGTGCCTCAGTGGCAGGCTGAGGTCTAAACTAGAGATGAAGATGGCAACACATCAAGATGAAATCTCTGCCAAATCTGTAAAAAAGGAGGGTCAGGGGAGATTTAAATAAAGGGTGAGTGGGTGGGCCATCCCTCCCAATTCCCTATTAAACGCTTCACCCAGGTGGACTTTACAACAGGAAGAAATTATCCATCCCCCACAGGCATAGCTACCTAGGTACAGAGGTATATTTCCTACCTCTCCATAGCATGTTCACAAACCATAACACCCCTTGCCATTATGACAAATGGAAGGTTTCCAATGCACATCTCATTGTCTTTATGCATTCCTCCCTCTCACCAAAATGTAAGGAACGCAAGCCCTGAGGTTGTATAATCTGTGGCCAAGCCAAGGACAGTGGTGAGGTTGAAATTAGTTGTTATTCATGATCCCTCCTAGCCCTATTGTTGATGATAGCCTAGATGGTTCCATGAAAGTACAGGAAGCAGAACCAGTCTGCTGAACTGTGTGCCCAGCAACTAGAACAGGAGCAGCTGTGCCTTGCAATTACACAAACATCATAAGGGTGGACTATTCCTGGATTCTACAGCCACATCTTTTATTAGCTATTGCTGTAAAAACAAACAAACACAGCTTTTATTGGCTACAGATGTAAAAAAAACCAACAACAACAACCTTGGCTGGGCATGTGTCCAGATGAGTAAATTGGATGACCCAACTGTTAACCAATGTTCCAAATCCCAGCCCAATCTGAAGGAACTGCCTGGAGTGGCAAAACAGGGTTGGCAGAATAGGGGTTCCACTTGGGCAAAAGTCACTGTGTGAATCCCTTGTCACCTGAGAGTGACAATAGGCCACCTTCTTCTGTGCTGGGTGTGAGCCCTGTTGCCCGTGCACCAAGGTCCCATAGGAGGAACCCCCAACTGAATCAGTTGGCCCTGTCTCCTCAAAAAACTGGATCTAGCACCATACAAAACAGCCAAAGTGGTGACAGTCTTACAAAATACATTGGAGCCTACAAACTGTTAATCAACAAAACAAGGCCCAGAACCTTACAATAAATGTGTAGATAGGGAGAAGGTTGGTGTTCGGTTGAAGGGCTCTGTTCTGGCAGGACAGGTTTATGCTCCCCCAACAGACCTGGGTGAAAACCTCTGGAGAGATGAAGAGAGCCTGCCTCTGAACAAAGAGCCTGCCCTCCTATTAGCTGCCATTTCTTGCTACTCAGGAAGTCCACAAAAACTGCTTTGGCTTCCAAGATGACGATGATGGAGATTGGACACAAAATAGCACCCGCAACCCTTCCTCCTCCAGCCACAGAGGGCAGCATTGTCCTCCCAGCAAATCTTGGGGAATTTTACTGTCCCTCTTCTGCATCCATGTGTGTCTTTTTGGTGTGGTTGTGATAAAAAATTTGGGAGCAATAAGTTACAAGCAGTTTAGTTACCTTTAGCACTTTCCAGGGAGAGGGAGTTGCAAAGGCTGTAATTAAGTTACATTGCAAAACTAATGCCAGAATTGGGAACAATGGCATGTTTGTTGATTAAAAAGTAACATTGTCTACTAGGGTTTCCAGAGTGAAAACTGGAGAGGGCTTCTGTGCCCTTTAGTGGTGGTGTGGAAAAAGAAATTTCAGCAGGTAGGTGTTGCTTGCCAGGCAACTAGGTAACGTGCAGCACCTGCTTAAAACCCCTCTTCTACACCACCATTAAAGGGTCAGGAACTGTCTCCAGTTTTCACTCTGGCAAGCCTAGTTTCTACAGGCTTTAAAAGTTGTTCTTTTGGGATATTTTTAGGCATTTTTAGAGGCATTTTGAGCAGACTGTTTCAAGTTTTATGCCATTCTCTTAGCATCCCTAAAGTGTGTGTTCCACTCCCAAACTAATGGAAAAGTAATAGTTAAGGCAATGACTCACTTTAGCTCCAAGAAACTATTTTTGGGAAAGCTTCATCATCATGAGTTACAGAACAGGTTACTTTTAAAAAGTAACTTTTTAGAAAGGTTTGGGGTCTCTTTTAAATATAATTTGAAAGGTAACATTGGACTGCCCTGAGCTCACCCTCACCTTGAAGACACTACTGGGGCCCCTGTACTTTGTGATGAATAATGCTCTTACTTTCAAAAAATGAAAGCTGAACACTTGGGGAAGAAGTCTATGATAGCCCTCAATGGGGGCAGAATTTTGCAACCAGTTTCATTGATCTGGCTATATCTGATAACTTATCACAAATCTTGTAGTGGTCCATAATGTAATGAGTTAAAACTGGGCATGCCAAATCCCAGAACTCACCAGGACAAGAGTCATTTGAATTAATCAAGAAGCATTTTTGAGGTCTTACTCCTGTTGGCTTAACAGCTCTTTGAAATATTGTTATAATTTTTGCCCTTCCATCTGTCTATATAATATACTTCAATTGCTTATCATAAATCTTCCAGTCTTCTTTCTCAGGCTGTTTAAATATTTAATAGTTGCTTGCTTATCGCCTGGTGATTTAAATGCTACCCTTAATAGCTCTCTTAATTAATTTGACCTCTGTAGCCCTTTGCGGCTCAGTGGAGAGCATTGTTCCACTTACGATAAATAAACACAGACAGCAGTTTCCAGTTTTGGACAGGAAAAGGCCACAACTTTATTAATTACAGCTGAAGAGGCTTGGCTCCAGCATGGGTCCAGATCCAGGGGTCAGTCGACCCAGCTACTGAATTATAAAACCAAGCAAACCAGCCCATCTGCTGGGTACCACTGGAATGATACATGGTGGGAATCCACATGGGTGGAGGCCAGTGCTTGTTTCTCTTGTCACCTGGGTTTGGGGTAGAGTCTCCTGCCCCTGAGCTGGGTAGTCCCCATTTTTCTTGCTCCAGGGTCCTCAAGCAGGCCTGACTGGATTTTGTTACCTGCTTTGATAGCCCCCACCTTTTTAATATCCCATTAATCGGTTAAATTTCATATATTGGTGGCAATCCACGTGGTTGAAGGTAGATTAGGGACCTCCCAATATTAGGAGCCAAGGTTTGCTCAGAAAACCTAAGGTAGTAGCCAGCTCAAATTCCTCAAAGATACACTTAGGTAAGAATTATGTAGAAACCTCTGGAACTGATTAGTGAGGGAGATAATGAGCTAATTCTTTCTGGGGACTTCTGGAAGTGAATCATTCACTAATCCAATCATAAGTGGCTGAGTGCTCATTACCTGCAAAATAGGTTTTGCCCCTTCTCCCACACTAACAATGGAAGGTTGTTTGTGACCATTCAGTCCTAAATGTACCTCGCATTAACATTTGTTAAACATATCTGGAGAATCCATTGTTTAATCCTGGGAACCTCCAATAGACATTGTATTCCACTCTAAAACTCATCCCTTCTTGTCCCCTCTTCTGTTTATTATGGTTTTAGAGATATTGAATAGGAAGATAAATAAAGAAACAGAGATTTGAGGACCAAAAATTAAAAATTATGAATTTAAATATAAGGCATTTGTCGATGATTTGATCTTTTTTCTAGGAGAACCAATGAATGGTATTAAAAAACTAAAGGAAGTAATAGTGGAATATGGTCAGTTAACAGGGATGAGGATTAATAAAGAAAAGACAACAATATTGACAAAAAACCTGTCTAGATTAGAAGAGAAAGAATTGGAAGAAATAGTGGAATTCAAGATAGTACAGAAAGCAAAATACCTGGGAATCACCATGACTAATAAAAACATAGATCTATTTGAAAATAATTATGGGAAACTATGGTGTCAAATAAAAAAAGATATAAAAAGATGGAATAAACAAAATATCTCCTTGCTTAGTAGAATAGCAACAATAAAAATGAATGTTCTTCCTAGGGTAATGTATCTTTTTATGAACATACCAATACTGATTAATGAAAAACTATTTATAAGCTGGGAAAAGATATTGAAAGACTTTATATGGGCGGGGAAAAAACCAAGGATTAAAAAAGAGATACTATGTAATACCCCCAAAAGAGGTGGCTTTGGCCTGCTGGACCTAAGGTTATACTACGAAGCAAACTGTTTAGAGTGGATAATGGAATGGATAAAGTTAAGAGATGACAGATTGTTACAGCTAAAAGGATTTAACCTTAGGTTCGGCTGGCATGCATACATGTGGCATGGGAAGACAACAGTTCATAAAGAATTTGAACATCATTATATAAGACGCGCATTAATGCGAGTCTGGAAAAAATATAAGAAAAAAATTGTACCCAAAGCTACCTCTCTGGGTATCGAATCAGAGGAGTTTTATAAAAGAGAAAAGTCACAAATGGAGAAATGGTTAACATACGAAATGATTTTACAAAGAAGTGGAGGAGGATATACAATGAAAACCCAGGAGGAACTTCGAAGAGAGGGAATTAACTGTCATTGGTTTGTATATAGACAGTTAATGGAAAAGTTCAGATTTGACTCAAAGTTAGAAGGATTTATGACAGAAAAAAACTGAATTAGATAAGATAATACAAAGAGGAAAAAAAGATATCTAAAATATATCAATTGTTACTGGAGCTAAATCTGGAAAGGGAGGTTGTGAAACCATATATGGTTAAGTGGGCTAAGTGCATAGGACATGAAATAAATCTAGAAGATTGGGAAGCAGCATGGATAAAGAATATAAAATTTACTAGAAGTTACAATTTGCATGAAAATTTCTACAAGATGATTAACATGTGGCACTTAACCCCCGAAAGAATGGCTAAAATATATAAGAATGGTTCAGGAAATTGTTGGAAATGCAATAAGACAAAAGGAACTTATTATCATGTATGGTGGAGCGGTACAGTGACAAAAATATATTGGAAAAAGATACATAATATAATATCAAGGATACTAAAAATTGACTACCCGTGTGACCCAGAGATTTATTTGTTGAATATGCTACATAAAATAGATTACAAAGTACAGAAAAGGTATGGAAGGATTATATTATATGTGGCCACTGCGGCGAGATTGCTCTTTGCAAAAGAATGGAAAAATAATAAGATACCCTCAATAGACGATTGGATAATTAAACTATTGGACATGTATGAAATGGATAGACGATCAAATCTGTTGGATGACAGGGAAAACCAAAGGAAGTTAGATGTGTGGAAGGATTTATTCCCTCCTTGGAAAGAGAAATGGGGAAATTTAGTAATTATATCTGTGGACTAGATAAAACTAATTATGGTAATCAGTTAGTAAAAGGGATATCAACAGGAGATGAATTAAGAGATAAGAAAATAGCTGGGGCTTTATTAAATTCATGAATAATCAACCTGTCAGACAAGGAAATGGGAGAAATCAATTTTATGTAATTTTTAGTTAAGTATAAGAGGTTATGTATATATTACTTTATGTATGTTTAGTTTTGTATGTCCTGTTGCTTGTTAGTTCTGATTGTTAAAAGTCGTGTTTGTGTGATGTATGTTTTTAATATGTATTTCATATAAATAAAAAAAAATAAAACTCATCCCTTCAGGGGAAATATAGAATATGAATATAATCCTAAAATGTCACTAAAGTGAGCACAGATCCTCTCCCTCTTCTCTCCACAACAGTCTGTGTAGCCAGGTGCACAGATCTCTTTCTTTCTGTCACTCTGTGTCATCTGGGTTGCAGCTTCTACACGAATCTCAGCCCTTCGGATTAGTATAGTATAACCCACAATCCTCTCACTCTATTCCTCTATCCAAATACTAATTACTTTCTTGGATAGCCTTGTGTGATTTCTTGAAGCCTGATTGTTAGCATGAATGCTGTTAAGAATATTGTTCAATTAAAAACCATTATTATTTTAAGTCTGTGGCTGTAAGTGTGTCTAAGTTAGTACTGGTATACACAGGGTTAAAGGTCCCCCGCAGTTGCCCAACCTCTTGTATTCCAGTTTGAGCTAATTAATATTCCCCATTTTAATTCTGATGGGGTCCCCGCAGACACCATGCAATTCGAGTAACAGTCTGGTCACGTGCTAAAGCTGCCAAAAGTTGTGCCAACAGCTACAGGTGTTATTGATGTAGAAAACAATGACAATACAGGAAAAAGGGAGTGGCTGGGTACAATAGCCAGTTGCAAACTGAGACTGGAAGCCCTGAGGTCTGGCTTATATAACCAGTGAATGGATTGGAGTGAAATCCCTAGTTTTACTTTCTGACCATCAGTGGCTTCTGACTGGACAGCCTTCTTGCCCTTTCTGAAGACTTTAAAGAAAACCCCAAACCCCATAGCCTTCTGGGAAGAGGAAGCTGCACAATCAACAATAGCATTTACTTTGGGTGGCCACTATACTCAGCAAGTCACACTAGCAGTAAGCCATGTTGTATCTTGAATTTATTGGAATACAGATGATTTTTTTCTACCCCTTTTGAATTACTTCTCAACTCTTTTGTGCGATTCTTCCCAATATTCTGTATAAAAGAGGACTACTTAATTTGTACTCATAGTGTAGAAGATTTGTCTCCCTCTGATAGTGTGAAAGGTTTGTCTCCCTGGATATTTAGTCGAAATCCAAGAACTTATTTGCTTGATTTATGTAGGTGCAGGCAGGACCGGTTTAAGGAATTTTGGGACCCCCTGCAATGCTTTATTTTGGGGGCCCCATATGTTTATCTGAGGTCAATGTAACCTAAAAGGAGACCTGGTGGCACAGTGGTTAAATGCAGTACTGCAAGTCACCACTTTGCAAGTTCAATCCAGAGGGCTCCAAGGTTCACTCAGCCTTCCATCCTTTTGTAGGTCGGTAAAATGAGTACCCAGCTTGTGGGGGCAATTAGCTAACACACATTAGAAACTGCTTAATGCAGTGTAGATGTGTAAATTGCTATTGCTTAAAATGATTTGTAAGCTGCTCTGATAGCCTTTGTGGCTGAAGAGCGGGGTATAAATAACTAATAAAAAAACCTCAACCTAAGCTATTCACAGTAGAGAATATTCAGATTATTACTAATAATGTTATTGCAGGAGGAGGGTTACTATGCCCCCCCCATAATGATGGCCCCCTCTGCAGATGCTGACACCGCTGGAGCCTTAAACCGTCCCTGGGTATAGGCTTTAATAATCAAAACCAAAAAAGGTGGATGATGGGTTTATCTGACTAGCATATTAAAAATAAAGAAATAAATACACACCAAAGTCTGATTAGTGTTAATGGTGTTTCTACTGTAAAAGTAATTTTATAAATCATATCAACGGAACATGTGCCCTTTAATTTCTGGACAGCCCTGCAAACCCACCCTCCAGTCTGTTGGTGGTGTTGCTGAATGCCAGGTCAGTACATAACAAAACACCTACCATCTGTGACTTCATTTTAGATGAGAGGTCTGACCTGGTGTGTATTACCGAGTCCTAGGTGGATGTGTTCAGTGGAGTTGATCTGGCCCGGCTTTGTCCACCAGAGTATTCAGTGAAGCACTAGTCCGGATTGGGGGAGGGAAGAGGTGCAGGAGATTTATTTATTTATTTATTTGATTTATATGTCACGTTTCTCCCAGAATGGGACCCATGTTACAATCATCTGTAAGGATTCTGTCTAATGAGGAGACCCTTCTGCTTTAGCACCAGTTTTTAGGATATGTATCTAGAGTTGGCATGCTGTTGATGTACAGCCCAGCCCGCTGCCTTGCAATCCCTCTACCTGAGCTGGCTGAGGTAGTCTCAGAGGCAGTGCTGGAGAAGCCCAGAAATGGCAGATTTCAAAGTCTGTGCTGACTGAGGCCAGTTCAGAACTTCATAGGCATCATGAAAATCATGGGGCTGTTTTAATATATCATTAGCCCAACGCATAACCTGTGTAGATACTACTACTGTGTAGATAGAAGATGGTCTGAGGTTACTGTGATGTTGAATTTTTAATAGCAGAACTTCCCTTTAAGGATAGAGGGCCAATTAAGATGGTCTGCTTCTAGAGACTTCTGGACTCCTGAATATTGTGAGGGATTTCCTGGCTAGCAGGGCCAATAGTTCTGTTGAAGCCTTGGTCTTACTATGGAAAGGTTATTAACACAATTGCCCGCAAGTGTCAATTCATAAACAATGGAGTTCCATAATTCTCCATGGTTTACTGAAAATCTGTAGGCAATGAAACCGGCTGGAGGCTGGCTAGAGCATCTTGAAGGTGGTGTAAATCAAAAAGCAAGTGTGGCCAAATAGAAATAGAAACACCATATTGTGCCTATTATGCAGTAGTCAGGGGGTTGAGCAAAAAAATCAATTTTGTCCCCATACAATCATCAAGCTATCCAGCAGAATTGCTCCAGGTGGTATACAAGAGTTAGAGGTGGAATCCTCTGTTGCCTACTGTAGTAAATTTGCTAGGCACTTGAAGAAGAAGGTTGTTTGCTAAGGATTTGATGTATCTGAGGAGGCATTCACAGTACATCTAGTTAAAGGATCAGTTTCAGTTGTTTGGGTCTGATGACATGGGAAACATGCTTGATTGTGTCTCTCATTACATGTAAGGTTGACCTTGTCTTGGCTGAAAAGACTGAACAGAGCCTGAGTGGGTCTAGTGGGCAGTAAATGCCAGTTTATGTCAGAAGGTGATGCCTGTTGCTGGAAAGAAGCTCTCCTAAAGAATGCCTTCTGGCACCCAGAGGTTTGTGAGATTCACTGCCTCATTGCAAATATCCCTTAGGAACAGGGTAATTGAGAATGTGGTGGCCAGGCAAATTTAGGTGTTCTTGAAGGAACCCTTGATCAAGACCCATTTCATTGTGGTGTCAGGCCAGGTTTGGGAACTGAAACAATGTTGGTATCCCTGATGGATGGCTCTGTAAACAACCGGGCATACTTATAAATAGTCATGTACAGGTTTGGGCTATAAATGTCTTTTCCATGTACTCTCTGCAGTAGCAACAGATGGTATAATTTCCCTCAATGGTACCTTGTGTTATAATTGCTGCTGTCACATTTAGAGTCTTAGTTGCATGTCAATCAGGAAGCCCCCAGCCCTTACATTTTATTAGATTTTTAATTATTAGAGTTAATCACAACTAGTATTTCTTTTCAGATGTTCTTTAATGTGCTTACCCATGCACACCTCACAATGTTCCAAAATCTCCAGTAATGCAAGGATAGGCAGACAACTTACATTCTTTTTTACTTTTGAATATATTGCAGGGGTCACAAAGACAAGATATTTGTAGTGAGATGCAACCCTCATCGTGCTGATAAGCTCGTGACAGTTGGAATGAAGCACATCAAATTTTGGCAACAAGCAGGTACTATGTAATGTTAAGAATTTAAGTCCCTTCTTCACCATCGGGCTATTTGATGTTAACAAGTTTGAATAATTCCCTGTCATGCACCTATTCATAGTCATGCCAAGCATATGAAGTGTGTAAAGGAATGTTCCTGCCATCACCACCACAATCATCATCATCATCATCATCATCATTTTGGTACATTTATAACTAATAAATGTGTTTCCTCCTGTAAGCCCAAGGTGGTGTGCATGGCTTTTTTCCCCTTTCTATTTTATCCTCACAACAGTTGCCTCAAGGTCACCCAGTGTGTTCAATAGCTCAGTGGGGACTAAAACCTTCAATGAGTCTGTGGCCATATAATAATAATAAGATGATGATGGTGATGTGATGATGACGACGAAAGCAACAACAATAATGATGATGACTAGAATCTGGATCTCTGAAGTCCTAACGCAAGACTCTGACCACTTTATATCACTGGCTGTCCCTAGAATGGCAGCTTTCTGGTGAGGTCTCTATGATAGTGATGGCAGTTTTTCAAAAGACCTAATGCATAAAAACCATCACTGAGAACTACTGTTTTCATTGGAGATGTTCTGAGCCAGATGGTAAGGCTTCCACATGCAATTCCATCTCCAGGAACACAGAGGACAGAGCTCATGGCATAATAGCATTTTGAAATGTGTGAGATATCCCAGATTCTACCAGAAACTAAATGTTCTAGTCATTTTTACTATAGCTGAACAGAACACAGTCAGCTTCAGTGTGGCTTCATTACAACTTCTGTCACAGATCACAGCACTGGTCTCAGCAGTATATGGTATTATGATGAATGGGGACTGCTAGTTAAAATGAATTTTATCATCCAGTAGATTTTTAAGATATTGTTTTGCTTAGACAGTGATGGCTCTGGACCTAGAAGTTTTTTCTTCTATAGAATGGTCTGTCCTGGGCCCAGTATTATTCAACATCTTTACTAATGAGTTGGATGGGGGAATAGAGACCATGTTTATCAGTTTTGCAGATGACACCAAATTAGGAGGGATAGCTAATACCCCAGAGGACAGGATCAGAATTCAAAACGATCTTAACAGATTAGAAAGCTGGGCCAAAACTAAAAAATTAATTTCAACAGGGAGAAATGTAGGATACTACACTTGGGCAGTAAAAATGAAATGCACAGATATAGGATGGGTGACACCTGGCTTGATGGCAGTCCATGCAAAAGGGATCTAGGAGACTTAGTGGAACACAAGCCGAACATGTGATGCAGCAGCTAAAAAAGTCAATGCAATTCAAGGCAGCATCAGTAGGAGTATAGTGTCTAGATCAAGGGAAGTTATAGTGCCACTCTATTCTGCTTTGGTTAGACCTCACCTGGAATACTGTGTCCAGTTCTGGGCACAACAAGTCAGGAAGGATATTGAGAAGCTGGAAGGTGTCCAGAGGAGGTCGACCAAAATGGCGGGAGGTATGGAAGCCATGCCCTCTAAGGAGCGGCTTAGGGAGCTGGATATGTTTAGCCTTGGGAAGAGAAGGTTAAGAGTTGACATGATAACCATGTTTAAATATTTGAAGGGATGTCATACTGAGGATGGAGCAAGCTTGTTTTCTGCTGCTCCACAGATTAGGACACGAAGCAATGGACTCAAGCTACAGGAAAAGAGATTCCACCTAAACATTAGGAAGAACTTCCTGACAGTAAGAGCTGTTCGGCAGTGGAATGCACTGCCTTGGAGTGTGGTGGAGTCTACTTCTTTGGAGGTTTTCAAACAGAGACTGGATGGCCATCTGTCAGGAGTGTTTTGATTGTGTATTCCTGCATGGCAGGGGGTTGGACTGGATGGCCCTTGTGGTCTTTTCCAACTCTATGATTCTATACAATGTTAACTTCTAGAAGTAAGTCCCAGTAGAAATTAATTCCAAATAAGTGTGCTTAGGTTTGAAGCATTGGCCCAGTTATCACAGTCTGACTTAGTTAGGTACAGTCCATAGACACTTGAACTGGCATATTTATATCAGCTTGTTTGATAAAATTAACAATGATCAGATCAAATGCAGCCTTAAATGACCACATAACTATGTGACAGGTGTGAACTTGCCACATGACGTATGAGCTACGTCTATGTCCACTTAATTTATAATGAAATAATTGTTACCTCCCCCTACAGCTGCAAAGAAATGCAGTGTAGTAGGACTATGGTTAAAGATGACTCCTCACCTGGTGATCTGGGTTAGGGGTTTTAACAATTTTATGGTAAATTTTATTTTAGTATACACATAATAACAAAAAAACCATTAAAACTAAAAACAAGACAGAAAATAACAAAAAAAATCCACAATTAAAAAAAACATATTTCACAGTATAGTACCCCATTCTCTATCAGTTTAAAAGAAAAAAAACCAGAATCAAGCATCATTAACATTACTATAGGATACAAACAACAAGTCATAGGGGTTACATATATTACATTTTTTTATGTTTTGTTGGTCCAATGATCAGCTAATACGTCTTTCCAGAATTTTAAGTGATGCTTTCATTTGTAAATAAAGAAACCTATATGAGTCATCTGCCAAACATCACTTATACCTGGTGAACCGTTTGTCTATTTATTTCGCCTTTACTCTAAGGAACTTAGAGTGGGGTAGTGCTCAGCAGCCCCATTTTGGAAAAAGGTGGAATATAAATCAAATAAATTACTGAGTACCAGCTTACACACACACACTCACACACAAACACACATCCATACCTTTTATCCTTACAACAACCCTGTGAGGTAGGCGAAGCTATGAGATAGTGATGGGCCATGAAGTCATAGGCGTGAAAGTTATAGATAGATCATTGCATATCCCACTGATTTAATGGGCTTAATGTCGTTGGAACCATCAATAGGGTTCAGTCCATAGTTTCACATTTTAGCCACAATACTACATATGTACTATCATTCTGATACTCAGTGGTTCTCAATCTTTGGTTCTGCCAAGGTTTGGGTCTTCATTTGCCAGAAGCCTCAGCCATCATGGTTGGTGGTCAGGGATTCTGACAGTTGAAGTCCAAAAAGAAGTGTCACACCATGAGGCGGCTGACAAGGGACAGGCAGTAGACCAGAGCCATCCTAAGGCAGTTAAATTAGTTTCCAGGTGATGCTGTAATAAAAAATGTATGCACAGAAACAAGGGCACTTCAAATTCTTTGCACTCCTTATATCTTTAATACCCAAACTGGTTCCCAGGTGACACTAGTCAGCTTTGAAGAAACTGCTAACAGACTTCAAGAATTCATAGCTGTGACTGAGCCGCCTTCCTGTCACTTTTAGGAGAGGCATAATTATGCTGCTTCTCTACATGAGCTGATATTCAGCTGCAAAACTTTGACACATTCACCTCCTTCAGGGCAAGTGAGCATTAACTCTTGGAAGAATATATTAGAATAGTCACTGCTGTGCTTGTGATTTGTTTCTTAGGAGATTATCACATAAGGTTAGAAAAGTGGAATTGAAGCAGGATAGTAGCATCTATGGCTGAATCTTATCACACAATGTTGTGACTGTCCTATAGTGGCATGTGTTCAAACCAATACTATGATGTCCCTTTTAATTGACAGGTAAAGTCCATCAATCGTTCTAAATGTTGCTGTTGTTCCACTGCTGGCCCTGATGTGATAGTTCACTTCAATTCCAGCATTACAGCAGTCAGTGACATGAGAGGGACTTAATCTCCTCCTCTCCTCCTCTCTCCCCCTACCACTTGCTATCCAAAAGAGGTTAACTCCATGCTTGTCAGGTGTTTTTTTTTTTTAATATCTCTGCTGTGTTTACATACTTACAGCAAAACAATAAAACAGAAATAAATTTTAATCATTTTTATCGTAATTACACAAACACAGCAAAGATAAAAATTCAAAAAAAAATGACAGGAATGGAGTTAACCTGCTTTGGAATAGTGAGTGGGAGGGGGAGAGAGGAAGAGATTCAGGCCCCCTCCTGGCACTGACTGCTGTAATGCTGGAACTACAGCGAAGAGACTTATCACACGGGGGGGGGGTTCAAAGCATAATGAAAGAAAAGAGGTGTGGTGAGAAATATTTTCAAAGAGTTATGTTCCTGTTTCCTTTCATAACGTGATTGCCCCAAGACACTAGCCTCATGTAATAATCTCCATGTTCTATGTATCTGTATAATTATCACCACATGGTGAATGTGGCTAGAAACAATAATTTAGGCTGTTGATAAGAGAACTAGAAATAATAAATCAATTAATAAACATACTTATTGCTCTGTCATTACAGGTGGTGGTTTTACCTCCAAACGTGGCATATTTGGAAATATTGGGAAACAGGAAACCATGATGAGTGTTTCCTATGGACGAATAGAGGACCTAGTTTTCTCTGGATCTGCAACAGGAGATATTTATATCTGGAAAGATATTTTATTGCTTAAGACAGTGAAAGCTCATGATGGACCTGTATTTGCTATGCATGCCTTAGATAAGGTATGTCTCTCTGGTGTCATCACATATTAACATGACTTGGGGATTTCAAAATCATATCTGTCCATATCCCATTTCACAGCTCACTGCATATATACCCCCAGTTTCATTTTGGTATCCTTGAGGTCCAAACACAAACATGCTAAGTTGCATCTGAGGCAGATAAGAAGGGCATACATGGTGATGCTAGACTTTCTTCTGGTAAGAATATAGATATCAATTGCCTTTTTGGATGTGATCAAAGCTCTGTTAGGTCTGTTTCCTATAGGCTAATGATGATAGGACAGTTTAAGGATTGGTAGTGTGTTCATCGTCTGCAGCTGAAAGTCTCTGAATTTTCAGTCTCTGAACATGGGGGCTACAGCATTGGTATCATGACCAATAGCCTGGATTAGGCTAGACTCTGAAACTTGTGTAACCATTCCCTCAGTTTCTTATGTTCAGACTGCAAATGCCATTGCTTATGTAGCCAAAGCAACAACACCTGCCAAAACAGCACGGAGAGAAGGAAGTATCAGCAAGCTTGGGAGAATCCCAAAGTTCAGCCAAAGTATGCCATACTGTTAGTGGCTTAATGCCAGCATAACATCAATGTACAGTTGCCTCTCCACATTTACGGGGGTAAGGGCTGCAAGACCCCCGCGAATGTAAAAAAACCGCGAATAAAAAATAGGTCACACCACCGCCTTCCCGCAACCCCCTGGCCATCCCAGAAGCAGCGACGGGGGCTTCTGAAGCCCTGTCGCTGCTTCTCTCCACCCCCCCACCCTCCCAGAAGCAGCGACAGGGGCTTCTGAAGCCCTGTCGCTGCTTCTCTCCACCCCCCCACCCTCCCAGAAGCAGCGATGGGGGCTTCTGAAGACCTGTTGCTGCTTCTCTCCACCCCCCCACCCTCCCAGAAGCAGCGACGGGGGCTTCTGAAACCCTGTCGCTGCTTCTCTACTCCCTCCCCACCCTCCCAGAAGCAGCGACTGGGACTTCTGAAGCCCTGTCGCTGCTTCTCTACTCCCTCCCCACCCTCCCAGGGGGGCTTCTAAAGCCCTGTCGCTGCTTCTCTCCGCCCCCCCTCCCAAAAGTGGCGACGGGGCTTCTAAAGCCCCATTGCCACTTTTGGGAGGGTGGGGGGTGGGGCTCCTCAAAACCACGAATAATCAAAACCATGAATGTTAAAGCCACGGATGTGGAGGGGCAACTGTACTTCTTTTTCTTTTTTTTTCTTTTTTGTCATTGCGAAGATAGGAATTCACCGTCTTCCTCACATAGTGAACCCCATGCTGCTCAAAATCCACTTGTTGCCTGACGCAGCCATTTAGTTGCTGGTGACGAGCATGGAGTAGCAGAAGAGCAAACAGTTATATTCCTGTACATGAATGCACAACGATGACATTGTCCCCTGAGACCTTTGGAGGCTCCCCAAAAGGTCCAAGAGGATGCCTTTGTCATTTCACATCTAGCTATAGGGACATAGCCAGATGCTCCATCACCATCCTCTACTCTCCATTGCCCACTAAACAGCTATGTCTTGAGGGCCCCCAGAGGCTGCAGGGGAATTCTGTGGGAGGGAATCAGGACAAAGTTCTGCCTGAGTGAAACTTTATGGTCCCTCTCCCTATGCAGCATCTCTGCCAAGGTCTTTAAAAAAGAAAAACTTGTTCAGAGGGGCAGACAGCTCACTGAGGATTGAGTGTACTCAGTGGTCATGAAATGATAACTTATTGTTAGGAGGAAATGGAGAACTGAAGTGGGAGGTGCTAGAATAGAATAACTGCACCCCCCACTGCAAAATTTTGTTGCAGGTTTCACTTTTCCTTTGAAAAAAGGCATGTCACACATCAGAGCACTGGCCTGGCACTCACTGCATCACTTAACATTAAATCATGACATTCTTTTTGTACATTTTGGCTCTATCACCATTCAAATTTGTAGGGTGACACTGATTCATTGGGGGCATTTTAAGAGACAGAATAATTTCTCTTTCATGTTGTTCTTCCTTTTTTCATTATTTTTTAAACTAAAAAGTCACAACTTTTTCTTGATAGGCTAGACATTCCACCCCTCTGAACATTTTAGTTGCCATTTCTGTAAATGCTTCAGTCCTACAGTATTCTTTATGGTACACTGTAATTGTTGGCTGTGTTTAGTAATATTCTTTCTGTCGTCATGATACATGCTATCATTTATCCAGTTAAATTGACAATAATTAACTGAAGTCACCTATTACATACATGCTGTTCTTATGTTCCTTTTGTTCGAAGTGCAACAACGCTTAGCACTGAAAAGTCAAGACTGCCTCAGAGTGGGCAGTAGTATGTGGGTCAGATAGTATGAGTGACCCATAGCGTCCTCCCTGTTTGCCTACCTATCCTGCTCCATCTGTGATGTAAACTGATACTCTTAGGGATGTTTCCACCTCTTCTCCTTTCCAGAACTCTCTCAGAATGAAGTTCCTATAATCAAGCCTTACTGTAGTTTGTTTCTCTAAAGCCATTGATGTCTTTGCTCCTTAAGTCAGGATATCTAATTGACCGCTGCATGCACTCATGATCTATCTATCACCTTTCCTGATTTCTTTCCATGTCTTCAGATCACCATCAGTTGTTAAATAAGAGTGATGATAATATGTCCCTAGTATTATTTTGCATTTTTGACCTGAAATTCTAGTTTTGGTGATAATCTAAGTGAGGTTCCTTTGTCCAGCGTGTCATTGTTGTCAACATGTAACAATTCTGATAATTCAGCCCTGAAAGCCTTAGATGTCATACTCCAACATAAATTTGTCTTCCAAGATCATCTTCTTGCTTTCCCAGTTGCTTTTGGAGCTAAGAATGTAGAATGTTGTGGATCAAGCCCATGGTCTAACTTAGTGTCTGCACAGTAGCCATATGCACCAATGGGAATCTCACAGTGGGAAATAAGTGGAAAAGTGCCTTCCCATTCATGTTCCCTGGTAACTGGCATTCTAAGGAATACTGTCTCCACTGCTGGAGCTAATGGCCATTGGTAGCCTTGTCATCTGTGAAAATAAACATTTGTTTTATATCAGCTCAGAATATTGTTCTGTCTACCTCCATATTGTCTTACTTGCTGTCCAGTCTGATGTTGCAGTGGAAAGTAACATAATTTTTGCTTGAGCTAAACCAGAAAAATGCTTGTACTGTATCCTTTTTAGATTGTGTATCTTGGTCCTAGAAAATTTCCCCCAGAAGAACATGTTGACACCGTAAAAGTTAACATGGTAGGGACTGAAGAATGGGTTACTTAGCAAGGAGTGGAGAATGGTTGTTTTACTTAATGGAGGCTGTATATAACCAGCCGACACCTAGCCTATAGCCAAAACATCTATCAAATTTGTTAGCTTGATGAAATTTTCCCAGCACATATGCCTTGTGGTAGTGACTTGACAACCCTGACAAACTATATTAGAGTGTATGAGCTCATGGCTTAAGGCTCCCATTTTATTCAGATTCTGGTCTTTTAGGATGGATCCTTGATTCACCAGCATGGCCTACTAATCTTTTCAGGTGTGGTTTTCCTTGTGATGGTAGGGAACAAGATATACCATGTAACTTTCATAGTGTTCTTCTGGAGGAAATTTCCTAGGACCAAGACACACAATTTAAAAGAGATACAGGCATTTTTCTGGGTGATGCTAGTGTTTCATACAATTTTTACTGTGTAGCACAAGTTTACACTGTAAATTGAAAAAGCCGCACTTGGCTAAACTCTCCCTGATGTTACTAATGTCACTAATATGCCCAAAGCAATTCTCATCAGGTTTTCTTCCCACCCTGACTACTTATTGTTTAATTCCAAATTATGATTGTTTCCTAGACTTGCTCATTTAAACCCTGGGCCACTGCACTCTATTTAGCTTAGTATTAATTGTTATAAATTTAATTGAAATCAAGAGTTACAATAACATTCACAATATGTGAAGCAAACTTTATTCTGTACTTCAGTGCATGTGGGCATGCCTTTCTACCAACTCTTATGTTCAGGCGTTAAGCTGATGTATGAATCTGTTTTTGTACAGGGCTTTGTGACAGGTGGAAAGGATGGTGTGGTGGCACTTTGGGATGATACATTTGAAAGGTGCCTGAAGACATATGCCATTAAAAGAGCAGCACTATCACCTGGCTCTAAAGGTATAGTTTCTCTGTGATTTGGAAGAAACACGTGAGAGGAGATTACTTCCTTCCAATAGAACCGTTCCTACATAATATTTAGGAAAATCATATTACCCTAGCAAATCTGGTATACAGTAGGACCCCTGTATCTGTGGGGGATTGGTTCCAGGGGGCTCTGCAGATAATAGTGAACGCCCTGTTGCCATTCCCACCATGGGAGTGATTGATCCGGGGGGGGGGGCGATCCAAGGGACGAAGGGAGAAGAGAGGTGAGATCTACTACTCCCTTTGCCCCGTCATTGTCATTCCCACCACAGGAGCGATCCCAGGGGAGAAGGGAGACAAGATCTACTCCTCCTCAGGCTTGCTAGGGAGGTTAAGAACAATAAAAAGGGGTTTTTTGGGTATGTCCGCAGCAAAAGGAGGAAGAAGGAAATGATAGGGCCGCTACGTGGAGAAGATGGCAAAATGCTAACAGGGGACAGAGAAAAGGCAGAATTACTCAACACCTTCTTTGCCTCAGTGTTTTCAGAAAAGGAAAAGGAGGACCAACCTGAGGAGAATGGAACAGAGGACACAATAGGGGAAATCCAGCTCAAAATAAGTAAAGAGGTAGTACAGGAATACCTTCTTAATCTAAATGAATTTAAATCTCCAGGACCAAATGAACTACATCCAAGAGTATTAAAAGAGCTGGCAAATATAATCTCAGAGCCATTGGCAATAATATTTGAGAACTCCTGGAGAACAGGAGAAGTCCCAGCAGACTGGAGGAGGGCAAACGTTGTCCCCATCTTCAAAAAGGGGGAAAAAGAGGATCCCAACAACTATCGTCCAGTTAGTCTGACATCAATACCAGGGAAGATTCTAGAGCAGATCATTAAACAGAGAGTCTGTGAACATTTAGAAGGCAATGCCATAATCACAAAAAGTCAACATGGGTTTCAGAGAAACATGTCATGCCAGACTAATCTGATCTCTTTTTTTGATAAAGTTACCAGCTTGGTAGATGAAGGGAATGCTGTGGACATTGCATACCTTGATTTCAGTAAGGCCTTTGACAAGGTTCCCCATGACATTCTTGCAAACAAGCTTGTAGAATGTGGGCTAGACAAGTTAACTGTTCAATGGATTTGTAATTGGTTGACCGGCCGAACCCAAAGGGTGCTCAGCAGTGGCTCCTCTTCGTCTTGGAAAGATGTGACCAGTGGGGTGCCACAGGGTTCTGTCCTGGGCCCAGTGCTATTCAACATCTTTATCAATGACTTAGATGAGGGAATTAAGGGCATACTTATCAAATTTGCAGATGACACCAAATTGGGAGGAGTAGCTAATACCCTAGAGGACAGGATCAAAATTCAGAATGACCTGGATAGACTGGAGAGCTGGGCCAAAGCTAACAAAATGAAATTCAATCCGGAGAAATGTAAAGTACTGCACTTAGGGCGGAAAAATGAAATGCATAAATATAGGATGGGAGAGACCTGGCTGAATGAGACTACGTGCGAAAGGGATCTAGGAGTCCTAGTAGACCACAAGTTGAACATGAGCCAACAGTGTGATGCAGCAGCTAAAAAGGCCAATGCAATTTTGGGCTGTATCAATAGAAGTATAGTGTCTAGATCAAGGGAAGTCATAGTGCCACTCTATTCTGCCTTGGTCAGACCTCACTTAGAATACTGTGTCCAGTTCTGGGCACCACAATTCAGAAAGGATATTGACAAATTGGAGCGTGTCCAGAGAAGGGCAACTAAAATGGTGAAAGGTCTGGAAACGATGCCTTATGAGGAGAGACTTAGGGAGCTGGGTATGTTTAGCCTGGAAAAAAGACGGTTTAGAGGCGATATGATAGCCCTGTTTAAGTATTTGAAGGGATGTCACGCTGAGGATGGAGCGGGCTTGTTTTCTGCTGCTCCACAGACTGGAACACGGAGCAATGGGTGCAAGCTCCAGGAACAGAGATTCCACCTCAACATGAGGAGGAACTTTTTGACAGTAAGAGCTGTTCGGCAGTGGAACACACTCCCTCGGAGCGTGGTGGGGTCTCCTTCCTTGGAGGTCTTTAAACAGAGGCTGGATGGCCATCTGTCAGGGATGCTTTGATTGTGATTTCCTGCGTGGCAGGGGGTTGGACTGGATGGCCCTCGTGGTCTCTTCCAACTCTGCAATTCTATGATTCTATGATTCCCCTCCCTTTGCCTCCATCACCATTCCCGCCATGGGAGCTATCCCGGGGGGCGATCCTGGGGGTGAAGGAAGAAGGGAGGTGAGATCTACTACTACTCCCCTCCCTCCCCTGTCAACCCCCCCCCTGCTGTTGCCATCTGTGGATAATTTAATCAGTGGATGGCGAGTCAGCGGATGCAAGGTTGCTACTGTAACTTCTTCCAGAGCTACTACAAGCTCCGTGTTATGCTGAAGGGTGAAACTAGAGCATGATGTCCAGTAACGGATTTGAGCTGAGAGTGGCTGGCAGCCAACAGGGCAGATGTTTGTCCACACACACACACACACACACACGCCCCAACTGCATGTGTGCCTAAATGTGTAACATTTGGGTGAAAAAAATGCTTGTTTGCAGAGAAATGTAATGATTCCTGCTATAAATAGTGTTTAATGGTGACTGGCAGACATGTCACCTGAGACCCAGATATGAGACAAGCACAAGTTAAATGAGTAAAAGAAGCCCTAGGGTGAGAAGAGGCAACTCTTTTTTGCTCCCATTGGTTATTGGTTGTGCCCATTGGGTCCCATCACAGAAAAAAAGTGGGATATAAATAAAATGAATGAATGAATGGTTTTCTTCAGTGCTTTTGTCTGCAAAGCTCACTTCCAGCTTTGGAGCCTGGCAGAGGGCAAAGTGAGGTGGGGATGGGATGATATGAGATGGAACCCCATGGCCAGGAGAAGAAATGTGCACCTGCATTCTAATTTTCTCATTAATCTAGATCTATTCTGCCATGGCCCTGAGTCTGTCTGCAAGACCTGAGCATGGCTGTTGATGATAGGGTGAATTGGAGGTCTCTCATTCATAGGGTCGCTATAAGTCAAAGTCAACTTCGATTCCAGCCGGCTCCAAGGTTCACTCAGCCTTCCATCCTTTCGTAGGTCGGTAAATTGAGTACCCAGCTTGTGGGGGGCAATTAGCTAACACACATTGGAAACTGTTTAATGCAGTGTAGATGTGTAAATAGCTATTGCTTAAAACAATTTGTAAGCTGCTCTGATAGCCTTGTGGCTGAAGAGCGGTGTATAAATAAATAAATAAATCAGCTTGATCAACTTAAATTCAATTTGACTAACTTTTCTTTCCCCCAATAACATCTAGTAATACAGTACAATTTTATGTCCCCCTGCTCTGAGTAATCCCATCTTCCCTCTGCTATCACTGACGTAATTCAGAGCACATAATTTTGCTTGTTCTATATCATTAAGTAGTACTAGGGGAGACAAAAGAAGAGTGGCTGTGGCATATAAGCCCTGTGTGCAAAACCAACTCAATTTCTCTTTTAGCATGGTGTAGTGATTTGAGTGTTGAACTATAACTCTGGAGACCATGGCTCAAATCTCCACTCAGCCATGAAAAACAACTCGGTGACCTTGCGACCTTGGGCCTATGATAGGGTCAGCTTAGGATCGCCATAAATCAGAAGCGACTTGAAGGCACACAGCAACAACAAAATACTTCTCCAGATTTTACATTAACTTTAAGAATCCTTTTTAAAAGATTGGACAATAAGACACTTATGGTGGGGATGTGACAGAAGACCTTTTTGGTAGCTTGTTTCTAGGCTCTGGAACTCCCTTCCTGGGGAGGCTAGAATGTCCCCTCTCTTTGCTGTCCTTCCATCCACAAGCAAAGACTTCATAATTCTGAAAGATGTTCGAAAACTGATTGTTTTTAAAGAAAGAGCTTTTAGTCTGCTATACTGCTTTTAAACTACTTTTTGTCTTTTTTGTTTTTAATGGATGTTTTAAATTATTTTAATACTATATACAAAGGAAGTCACTGCAAGACCTGGCGGAAATGTTGATGACTAGGGCTCTTGGAGGTCTCTCATTCATATGGTCGCCTTAAATCTACATTGTCTCAACAACAGCAGCAGTAGATTAATTACATTTTTAATCGTAATATTTTATATGGTTTTTATCTATACTGTATCTGTTTTAATTTTGTAAGTCACATTGAGTTCTGCTTCTAGGAAAAAAAGCAGAATAAAGGGGAAGAGAAGAAGTATTGCAAAGTTCAGAGAATCAGGGTTACAACTGTGTGTGGAACCTTCTGTGTGTAAAGTAGTAGTAGCGGCAGCAGTTACCATTTGTAAATTTGTACTCTGTTACAGCATATGAGGAGGCTTATTTATTTATTTATTTATTTGTTAGTTGATTGGTTTGACTTATCTGCCATCTTTCTACTAAACCAGGGACCTAATGTGACTCACAACAAGATTAAAGCAGGTACAATTAAAAAGAGATTTAAAAGAGTATCTGTAAAAAATTACAGATGCTAACAGACAAAATGTTGTTATTTAAACAGCATTAAACAAATTATAATATTAAAAATTGAATTTTTTTTTAAACATATTAGTAACAAAGTAGCTCAGCTTAGGTTTTAAAATCAAGACATTCAAATGAAGGTGTGTGGTTTTTTTCTTCCCTTTAAACTTCCAGGGTTGCTTTTGGAAGATAACCCATCCATCCGTGCCATCACTTTAGGACATGGACATATTCTGGTGGGAACAAAAAATGGTGAAATTCTTGAAATTGATAAAAGTGGTCCCATGACTCTACTTGTACAGGTATACTTTGTTTTGTTCTATGAAAATGTAAAAGCACTATGGGAAAGAAATCCAGGACACCTGGCATTTCTATATTTGCTCACTTTTATGTAGCTTTTGGTTTGCTAATTAATTTCCATTTATCCTTTCCTGCTTTTTAACACTCATATTCTTCTGGTAGAGGAAGTACTTAAAGCTTTGGAATTCATCACATCAATTTCTTTTCAAAGCTTAAAAATTATAATGTAAAAACTCCCATCATAACAGTTTAGTGGTATTTGTGTTTTTCAAGTACAGGAAGCATCCAGAATACCAACATGCGTGGTAGAGCATTGTTTTCCATTACACTACTAATTATGATTGCTGGATAGAAGTCAGGACTCAGGCAGAAATGTACTGAATGGTTATGAGATTGTGAAATTGAAAGGAAGATTATTTGCTTAGTACAGAATAGTGGAGATCCCATTACTTGGTACAAAGCAACACAGGAAAAAATGGTCTTTAGAAAAATGTTCTGTATTTCAGAATTGCAACAAACGTCCAATTTTTTTTCTTTTCCAAACCTCTTCACCACCACCCCAACTTCTATATATGGAAGGGTCATATGGAAGGAGAAGTCTGGGGTCTGGCAGCTCATCCCCTCTTGCCCATCTGTGCAACAGTGAGTGATGATAAAACTCTGCGGATCTGGGAACTTTCTGCTCAGCATCGTATGCTGGCTGTGAGAAAACTTAAAAAAGGTACGGTAACTTTCATTTATTCCTCTTTCTCTCACTCTCTTATATCATAGAATCATAGAGTTGGAAGAGATCACAAGAGCCATCCAGTCCAACCCCTTGCCCTGCAGGAATATACAATCAAAGCACGCCTGACAGATGGCCATCCACTCTCTGTTTGAAAACCTCCAAAGAAGGAGACTCCATCACACTCTGAGGCAGTGCAGTCCACTGCCGAACAGCTCTTACTGTCAGGAAGTTCTTCCTAATGTTTAGGCGGAATCTTTTTTCCTGCAATTTGAATCCATTGCTCCATGTCCTAGTCTCTGGAGCAGCACAAAACAAGCTTGCTCCATCTTCAATATGACATCCCTTCAAATACTTAAACATGGCTATCATATCACCTCTTAACCTTAACCTTCTCTTAACCTGTGCTGTTAATATAGCTGCTTTTTATTATTCTGTCTGTGTTACACTTTTATATCAAATCTGCAATATTTGTGATTAGCTAAGCCGCACAAGTCAGTCATAGAATCATAGAATTGCAGAGTTGGAAGAGACCACGAGGGCCATCCAGTCCAACCCCCCTGCCACGCAGGAAATCTTGATCAAAGCATCCCCGACAGATGGCCATCCAGCCTCTGTTTAAAGACCTCCAAGGAAGGAGACCCCACCACGCTCCGAGGGAGTGTGTTCCACTGCCGAACAGCTCTTATTGTCAGAAAGTTCTGCCTAATGTTGAGGTGGAATCTCTGTTCCTGGAGCTTGCACCCATTGCTCCGTGTTCCAGTCTGTGGAGCAGCAGAAAACAAGCCCGCTCCATCCTCAGCGTGACATCCCTTCAAATACTTAAACAGGGCTATCATATCGCCTCTTAACCATCTTTTTTCCAGGCTAAACATACCCAGCTCCCTAAGTCTCTCCTCCTAAGGCATGGTTTCCAGACCTTTCACCATTTTAGTTGCCCTTCTCTGGACACGCTCCAATTTGTCAATATCCTTTCTGAATTGTGGTGCCCAGAACTGGACACAGTATTCTAAGTGAGGTCTGACCAAGGCAGAATAGAGTGGCACTATTACTTCCCTTGATCTAGACACTATACCTCTATTGATACAGCCCAAAATCGCATTGGCCTTTTTAGCTGCCGCATCACACTGTTGGCTCATGTTCAACTTGTGGTCTACTAGGACTCCTAGATCCCTTTCGCACGTAGTCTCATTCAGCCAGGTCTCTCCCATCCTATATTTATGCATTTCATTTTTCCGCCCTAAATGCAGTACTTTACATTTCTCCGGATTGAATTTCATTTTGTTAGCTTTGGCCCAGCTCTCCAGTCTATCCAGGTCATTCTGAATTTTGATCCTGTCCTCTAGGGTATTAGCTACTCCTCCCAATTTGGTGTCATCTGCAAATTTGATAAGTATGCCCTTAATTCCCTCATCTAAGTCATTGATAAAGATGTTGAATAGCACTGGGCCCAGGACAGAACCCTGTGGCACCCCACTGGTCACATCTTTCCAAGACGAAGAGGAGCCACTGCTGAGCACCCTTTGGGTTCGGCCGGTCAACCAATTACAAATCCATTGAACAGTTAACTTGTCTAGCCCACATTCTACAAGCTTGTTTGCAAGAATGTCATGGGGAACCTTGTCAAAGGCCTTACTGAAATCAAGGTATGCGATGTCCACAGCATTCCCTTCATTTACCAAGCTGGTAACTTTATCAAAAAAAGAGATAAGATTAGTCTGGCATGACTTGTTTCTCTGAAACCCATGTTGAGTTTTTGTGATTATGGCATTGCCTTCTAAATGTTCACAGACTCTCTGTTTAATGATCTGTTCTAGAATCTTCCCTGGTATTGATGTCAGACTAACTGGACGATAATTGTTGGGATCCTCTTTTTTCCCCTTTTTGAAGATGGGGACAATGTTTGCCCTCCTCCAGTTTGCTGGGACTTCTCCTGTTCTCCAGGAGTTCTCAAATATTATTGCCAATGGCTCTGAGATTATATTTGCCAGCTCTTTTAATACTCTTGGATGTAGTTCATCTGGTCCTGGAGATTTAAATTCATTTAGATTAAGAAGTTATTCCTGTACTACCTCTTTACTTATTTTGAGCTGGATTTCCCCTATTGTGTCCTCTGTTCCATTCTCCTCAGGTTGGTCCTCCTTTTCCTTTTCTGAAAACACTGAGGCAAAGAAGGTGTTGAGTAATTCTGCCTTTTCTCTGTCCCCTGTTAGCATTTTGCCATCTTCTCCACGTAGCGGCCCTATCATTTCCTTCTTCCTCCTTTTGCTGCGGACATACCCCAAAAAAACCTTTTTATTGTTCTTAACCTCCCTAGCAAGCCTGAGCTCATTCTGCGCTTTAGCTTTCCTGACTTTACTCCTACACGTGTTCGCTATCTGTTTGAATTCTTCTTTGGTGATTTCCCCCCTTTTCCATTTCCTATACATGTTCCGTTTAAAACTTAGCTCCATTGAAAGTTCTTTAGTCATCCATCCTGGTTTCTTGAGACACCTCCCATTTTTCTTCCTCAATGGTACTGTTTGAAATTGTGCCTTCAGTATCTCCCTTTTGAGAAAGTCCCATCCGTCTTGAGGTCTCTTCTCTTTTAGTATTCCTGACCATGGGATCATCCCCAGTATTTCCCTGAGTTTATTGAAATCAGCTCTCCTAAAGTCAAGAATGCGTGTCTGACTATGCCTGGCTTCTCCTTTCCATTGTATAACAAACTCCAGGAGAACATGATCACTCTCACCTAAGAGGGCTACCAGCTTGCACTTGGTGCATGTGAAGTTCTCCACGTCTGTAGACAAGAATACAAACATCGCACAAGTGTTGCAAGTGACTGCTGCAGTCCCCTCAGTGTCCATGATGAGAGCTTTTAGGTAATCTAAGAACTCTTAGTTAACGCTGAGAATGCTAAGCTGTACTTTTAGGTCTGCTGTATTTTTGTTTGGTTACTGAAATTCTCTGGCTCTTGAGGGTAAAAGGGCAAGGTCAGAAGTTCAAGCCCCTCAGCAACAAGCAGCCTCTCCCAACAGTTTTTTAAAAAAATTCAATCTCCCCAGTCAGAATGGCTGTCCAGAAGTTGCTCTCCTTCTTCTCCCTGGCAGGAAACTGGCCTGGAAACTGGCAGGAAACTTGCTGTCCAGAAGCTGCTCTCCTTCTCTCTGGCAGGAAACTTCCTCAAAATCATGTTACCTTCTAATACATGCACACACACAGTGCCACAAGTAAACATAGCAGCCACTGTCAGCTGCATTGGATCTTACAGACTACAGCCTCCAGAACAAAAGGTGACATGTGGGGTGGGCACATTCCATAGTTTGACTGGACTTGATGATTGTATTGTGCTTGATGCTTTCCCTTCATTTCAAAACTCAGGAATGTCATTCATGTAATCCTATGCATTTGCAACAGAAAAAAAAATCTGTAGTACAGGTCCTCTCGTATTTACCCATATTTATGCAAATACCTTTTTTTATAGATACAAGTTTGGTAAAGCAAACAGGGAATCAGCACTGTAAATATTTACATAAAACACTCTTACAGCTTTGCACAAAGTAATAATGAATTCTGAGACATTTACTTGGGATAACCTTTAATCTTCATGAACTGTTGCTACCTTTATTGTTGTCATAAATACACTCTCTCTGAAAATCTTTGTAGGTGGAAGATGCTGTGCCTTCTCCCCTGATGGGAAGGCCTTAGCTGTAGGATTAAATGATGGGAGTTTTCTGGTAGTGAATGCTGATACTGTGGAAGATATGCTCTCTTTCCATCATAGAAAGGAAATGATCTCTGACATCAAATTTTCCCGAGGTACAGAAAAAATAGCCAATTTTAATTTTAAAGACTTTAATTTTAAAACATTGAATGGTATTGTATAGATTGTTTTCAACTGAACATTCTTTAAGATGTTTATCTTAATATTTAGAAAGCTTTTTTCCTTGCTTTATTTTCAGTGTGTTTTTAAATTTTCATGGTTACTTTCATGATTAAAAAAATTGAACATACTCTCATGATTTAAAAGAAAAAACTTGAGCAGACATGTGTACCAACAGCACATTTATTCTCTAATGTAGCTAAAACAGGAACAGCTCCTTTGGGGGCTCATCTACCCTAGCCAAGATATGCTGGCTTCCCACTGATGTATTCTGGCTGTGGAGGTGGCTCATCCACACCTCCTTACCTGGAGAAAATGGGCCAGAGTCCACACAGGGCACCAGCCTGTCGCTAAAGCCGACTCCACCACCATTTTCTGTGCTAACACAGAGGCCAGGAAAGGCCCCCGCAACATCGGTCACATTCTGAGGGACCCCTGCCTGGCTTCTGGGAGAGCCAGGGAGATGGCCATGGTAGCAAGGAGCAGCATGCTGGATGGGCTCCTGTGGACACGTGGGACCCGATCCAGTTTTCCTAGATAAACTGGGGTAAAACGGGTATTTTTTCCAAAATGCTTTATTGGGCCCTATCCCAGCTTGCACCCATTCCAGCCCTGTATCTGCCCTGGGGGTCGTTTGGACTGCCCAGTGGCAGATCAGGATAAATGCCCTGGGTCATTTGGACTACAGGACTCTGGAACAGGGACAAGCTGGGGTATTTGGCTGGTGTAGACAAGCACCAAGAGGGAGACATCAGAAGGTTTGGAGGAACCCTAAAGTTTAGAGAAGTACTAAAACACAGTTTGAAAATGCTTTTGTTTTATATCCCACTTGTTCCTTTATTAAGTGGACCAGAAACCAACCACATCTCATTTCTCAAGCATCTCCCCACCATCTTTCTCTGAAAATGCCAGCCACAGGTTTAGGCGAAACGTCAGGAATAAACTCTTCCAGAACACGGCCTCACAGTCCAGAAAAAAACCCACAGAAAACCCATCTCCCAACCCCTCAAAAAACCCCAGCTCCAAACCACCAAACCTTCCTTTTCAATCTGACTTTTTCCTCAAAATCATGTTACCTTCTAATACATGCACACACACAGTGCCACAAGTAAACATAGCAGCCACTGTCAGCTGCATTGGATCTTACAGACTACAGCCTCCAGAACAAAAGGTGACATGTGGGGTGGGCACATTCCATAGTTTGACTGGACTTGATGATTGTATTGTGCTTGATGCTTTCCCTTAATTTCAAAACTCAGGAATGTCATTCATGTAATCCTATGCATTTGCAACAGAAAAAAAAATCTGTAGTACAGGTCCTCTCGTATTTACCCATATTTATGCAAATACCTTTTTTTATAGATTCAGGAAAATACCTGGCAGTGGCTTCCCATGACAATTTTGTAGATATTTACAATGTGCTTACCAGCAAAAGAGTTGGCATTTGCAAAGGAGCATCCAGTTATATCACACACATTGACTGGGATTCAAGAGGTAAAAAGCCATGTATCTCTACCCCACTCTGGTCTTTCTCTGATCAAAGACATTTTGTAGATTTTGATGACATGAGAGGTTAAAAAGAACAAACCTTGGGGCAACCACATCAATTCAGGAAGAACTGACATCTTAATTGTTGAGATTCTACCTAGTAAAGAAAGATTTAATTTGATTTAATTTGTTCCATCATATGGATGTAAATATAAGGTTATGCTCAGGTATGCATAGAAAACAATTATTAATGTGATACAATAGAATTAAACTATTTCTCATAGCCATGGAATGAGCAAAGTTTTATGGCTGAATTGGCAGGAGTTCACATCAACAAATTAAATGCAAGCTCAGCCATCAGTCCTACCTCTCCCTTTGTACATAAGAGCTTTTAAAAAAAAAGTTACCGGTAGTCTTGAAACTGCCACATGAGCTACCATCCTTTTCTTGAGTCATCCTCAAGCTTTATACCAGAGGAAACATGCATTTTAATGGAATGCACTGAGGGTTCTACCCTACTCTGAAAAGATTATATCTGACCTTAGGCCTAGTGGAATCCAAACATTTTTTTTCTCCTCAGATAAAGATTGCATTTATCTTTGCAATTGCTCAAGAGTTTTTGGTGAAAACCAACTGTAGAAGGAATTCACCCATCTTTTTTCCTAACATTTCCTGATTTAATACCAAGATAATCTGTTGAGATTTATTGTAATACTCTCTTTCTTTATGATCAAGGAAAGCTATTGCAAGTCAATTCTGGTGCCAAAGAACAATTATTTTTTGAAGCGCCAAGAGGAAAGAGGCATATAATAAGACCGACTGAGGTAGGAAAGAAACAAATTGAGCTTATAAATTGTATATACTATTATTACCTTGCTCTGTGCTAGAAGGAGAGGTGTCTAATGTGCAGGCTGGTATACTGAGTTTCCTCTCAGACTTTGTGAAGGCATAGTATATTTCATAGAGACCCGTGTTCTGCTCCCTACATTTTTCTTGCAGTTGTCTAAGGGCAAATACCATATCTGTAGTACTCCTATTGGCTCTGAAGCCACACTGGCTTTCAGGAAGAAGATCTTCTGCAACAGCAGGAACTAATCTGTTCAGGAGTATCCTTGCAAGGATTTTTCCAGCAATAGAGAGCAGTGTTATGCCTCGATAGTTTGAGCAATCGGATTTTGCTCCTTTTTTTTTTTTTTTTTTTTTTTAGGAAGAGCCTTTTCTAATAACTAATGGAGTGAAGCAAGGTTGTGTTCTTGCTCCAACTTTATTTACAATCTTCTTCAGCATGATGCTCCAGAGGGCTACGGCAGAGCTTGAAGAAGACGACAGCATCTATATACATTACCATACTGATGGTAGCTTCTTTAACTTAAGCCGTCTGAGGGCTCACACTAAGACTCTAAACTATCTAGTCTGTGAGCTGCTCTTCGCTGATGATGCTGCCCTTGTTGCCCACACAGAAGCAGCTCTGCAGCGCCTAACATCCTGCTTCGCAACAGCTGCAGAGCTGTTTGGGCTGAAGTCAACCTGAAGAAAACCAGCCTGCACCACAGGACGAACACCATCATCCCCACATTGCCGTCATCAAATCTGTGCTCAAGTCCGTTCAGCAGTTCACCTACTTGGGAAGCATCATCTCCTCAGATACCAAGATTGACAAAGATATCGATCACAGATTAGCAAAGGCATATAGTGCATTTGGAAGACTTCATAAAAGAGTCTGGAGTAATAAACACCTGAGGCAAAGCACAAAAATCAGTGTGTATAGAGCCACTGTACTATCTATTCTCTTTTATGGATCTGAAACATGGGTCACCTATCGCCACCGCCTACGACTCCTCGAACGCTTTCATCAGCACTGTATACGCACAATCCTAAATATACACTGGACTGACTATGTGACGAATGTTGCTGTCCTTGAGCAAGCAAGATCACCAGCATTGAGGCCATGATATTGAGAACACAGCTGCGCTGGGCAGGGCATGTTTCTAGGATGGAGGACCATCGCCTCCCAAAAATAGTACTTTACGGTGAACTCGCCACGGGTCAGCATAAGAGGGGCGCTCCAAAAAAATGATACAAGGACTCCCTGAAACAACATCTCAGGCTCGGCCAACTTGATCACCAACAATGGTCCACCCTGGCCTCACATCGGGAGGCATGGAGACGCACTATCCACAATGCTGCAGCCTTATTTGAGAACGCACGCTGAACAAGTCTTGAAGAGAAACGGCAATGCAGAAAGAATCACAACCCAGAAACATCACTCAAGGAGACCTTCTGCTGTGCTTTCTGCAACCGGACTTGTTTATCTCGGATTGGCCTTTTCAGTCATCAGCGCGCTTGCAGAAAGCGCGGGATGAGTCCTTCCTGAATCTTTGTTTGAGAAGAAAAGCCAGAGGGAGAGAGTATATTTCAACTTGTTTCCCTAGCTGTTTCATACTAACATCATCTGGCACTAACCTTGTACTGGGAATAGGGGGAACATGACACTGATTCCTTTTGGAGCGCGTAGAACCATATTCAAGTAAAGGTGCTGATTTTTACTTACAAAGCCCTAAATGGCTTGAGGCCTTGATACCTGAAGACCACTTCCTCCTGCCAGAAATGTGTGTTCTTCAGAGGAGGTGTTCCAACACCTTGTGAAGTTAGGTTGGTATGAACACGTATCAGGGCTTTCTCTGTAGCAGCACCACAACTGTGGAACTTCCTACCTAAGAAAGTTAGGGTGCCCCCATATCTTTTAAGCTCCAAGCAGGCAGCCAAAACAGTACTGTTTCACGTAGCCTTCAGTGTTTGAAATTGCTCTGTTTTGACTGTTAATAGAATTGTATTTTAGGACTGTTATCTAGACTGCTTTTAAAAGTTTTTCGAGGATATTTTAATGAGTTTTTCATATGTGTTTATCTTTGTACTGTTTGGCTTGCTTTTATTTGTTCATTGTCTTAGGAGCCCTTGTAAGTTGGGAGGCGATACAGAAATACCTTAAATAATAAAGTCCGTACTCCAGGAGTCCATATCTTGTACCAAGAAAATGTATTGATATTCATCTAGGTGTTTGAAGAGGTAGTTATGTTAGTGGGGAGGGACATTTTAAAAATATCATGTCTTTGCAGCTGGTAGCTTCAAGGCCAGTGGGTCAGCGAATCCATGCCAGGTGTACAAAGGTGGTAAATTATGACAAGCTGGATAGTTTTTAAAAAATATGATGTCATGCACAGTTGCAAGAAAGATAAACAGTCAGCACACATTTTCCAGTTGAATAAATGCAAGAGAGAGGAAGGAGGGCTGTGTGAGTATATTGCTATGCGCAAGGTTTTGGTATAGCAATTTGTGGTATCTCTTTCCTTCTCCCATCATATTTATTTATTTGCTTAATTTATAACTCCTCTTGTCAAAGCAGTCAAGGTGATTTGAAGTGGAATGACTTACAGTCTAAGACATACTATAGAAATGAAAAGCAAATGGGAAAGAAAGAAAAGAAGCTAATCAGGGTACCAACTCCTTTATACAGACATAATGATCAAATAGAATGGTTATTGCCTGTGGCAATTGGGGAAGGGAAGGAACAGTTGGTTTTAGCTGAGCTACTAAGGGGAGGCTTACCATTGCACTTCTGTTGATGCAAGGAGAGGGAATGGCCACTGATTTAACTGGCCATAGTAGTAAAAAGCCCTTGCACAGAGGTAAATGTACAGAGTTCTTTTCTTTCCATTGACCCACTCCATTGACTTCTTGCGCAGGTGTAATTTTTGAATTTTTTTTTTTATGCATCAAGAAGAATCCCTGATTTGCATTGATACTTGTATGAGACCCTACTGTGATGCTGGGAGTCCTAAAAGTTATATTGGCCCCTCTTATGTTCATTAGAGATAATAACCCCTCTTTTAATTGCATAGAATCATAGAGTTCGAAGAGACCACAAGAGCCATCCAGTCTAACCTCCTGCCATGCACAATCAAAGCATCCCATCCAGCATAGATGCTGGAAGAATTAATTCCATTGAAACTGTGAGTTGCTCACACATTTATGGTTCCAATTTTAATTTTCTAAATTTAATTATTGATTGATTTTGCTTTCCAGATTGAGAAGATTGAATGGGACACCTGGAC
The DNA here is from genome assembly GCA_030847615.1 of Gambelia wislizenii. Classification (NCBI taxonomy): domain Eukaryota; kingdom Metazoa; phylum Chordata; class Lepidosauria; order Squamata; family Crotaphytidae; genus Gambelia; species Gambelia wislizenii. The sequence continues at coordinate 17,675,872 of JAUMIR010000001.1, read as the reverse complement.
ATGTGTCCTTGGTCCTACCTGTGAAGGAATTTGGCCAATGCACAGTGATGTCACTGTCATCAATGCAGCTTCTCTTACCAAAGACAGCACTCTCTTAGCTACAGGGGATGATTTCGGGTTTGTAAAGCTCTTCAGATATCCAGTAAAGGTAAGATAAAATGTAGTTGCCCTGGCAAAGGAAGAATGGATTTTGACAAGGGAAGGTGTGAAACAGGGAGAAAGAAGACATTTCTGAAAATGTAAATTGCTCATTTTGCAGGGTCAGCATGCCAAGTTCAAGAAGTATGTGGGTCACAGTGCCCATGTCACCAATGTCCGGTGGTTACATAATGATTCTGTCCTTTTGACCGTGGGTGGAGCTGATACTGCTTTGATGATCTGGACTCGAGAATTTGTAGGAACTCAAGAAAGCAAGCTAGTTGACAGTGAGGAGTCAGATACTGATGCAGAAGAAGATGGAGGTAAAAGGTTATGTGTCCCAGGCATTTGTTCACTGTACTTTAAAATTCCATAAAAAGGAAAGGGCAGGAGGGATGTAGCAGGACTTTCTAAGACTAATTGACACATTGTAGCATAAGCTTTTGTGGACAATAATCTGATTTGACATCTGATGAAATTGTCTGGAGTCCATGAAAATCTGCATTGAACTATATCAGTTAATCTAAACGGTGTTGCTAGATCAATCTCCCAGTTTCCTTCTCATGTTGAAACAGACTAACATAGCTTTCTCCTTGAAAATTCTTTCAGAGTTTCATGTGATTTATCCTATGCAGGAGCAGATGACTCTAAATTCATGGGCTGTTAGTTCATTTTAATAGCCAGTATACCAAAGAAAGTGGCAGAAATAAGTATCCGTAGTAACATTTGAATGGTATCATTTAAGCTGTACGAGCAGATGACTGGCTGTTGGTTCATTTTAATAGCCATTATACCAAAGAAAGTAGTAGAAATAAATACCTGTAGTAACATTTGAATGGTATCATTTAAACTATAGGTGAAAGAGCAGGGTTCTTCAGAAACGAGTGCCTCTGATGTCATTGGAGCAGTGAGTCTCCTCTGGGTTTTAATTCAAACTTCAAGGGTGTTATCCCAGGCACTGAATCTATTTGGGGCAAAGTTTCAACATCTGGGATAATTCTATTAAAGTTCAAACTAAAACCCCAAGCTGATTCACTACCCCAATCACATCAGAGCCATTAGTCTTGCCTGCAGCGTTGGTTTTTTTTAATGTTCTGTCATGTAAAAAGCTCTCAATATACTAAGCTAGGACATCAGGGAGAGACCTGTACCACACATTCCTGGCTATTATGATAGTTTGCTACATACAAGAAATTTTTTTCTACATGGATCAGTATTGAAAAATATGGCCCACACCTGCAGTCTAAAATGGTACCATCATTTTAAAGCTCAATAATAATAATAATAATAATAACCATAACCCGCCTCTCCCCTCAGGATAGGGGTGGGGTACATACATGGCAGTACACCGTATAATACACAGTACAGTTCATCATAGTACAATTTAATACAGTTCAGAGCAAATTCAGACAGTTCAAAGCAAATTATACAATTCAAGCAATCATTACAAACAATGATACAGTAATTATGGTGTTACAGACAATTACAGACAGTCCTTTAACCACCCACATTCCATATAGACTTAATTTTAAAAATGTTAAACCTCTCTTTTTAAAGCCTTCTTTTTAAACATGATCTGGAAGCAGCAGCATTTCTACTTAAAAATGAGTCTATGTATATTTTTGTACTATAAAATACTTGAATAAGTAACATTTTTTAATTTCACATTTGTCCAAGGTTATGATAGTGATGTTGCACGAGAAAAAGCTATTGACTACACCACAAAAATCTATGCAGTGAGCATCCGAGAAATGGAGGGTACTAAGCCACACCAGCAACTGAAGGAGGTTTCAGTGGAAGAAAGGTATGTCATGGAGAGGCACTTATTATTTATTTGCCTTCTTGGCTGCAGCCCTTGGAAACATGGCATGCTAAACATATGTGCACAACACATCAGACAAAATATCTTACGCAACAGATATATGTGCATTGGTTTGCAAGCTAAGTGCACAGTAGTGTGGAAGCATTTCTTTTTCATAACTCTGTATATCAAGGTAGCATGTTCAAAGTCCTAAAGTATGACTGTTAATTTTTAATTATATTTGTTTGCATATACCTTAATGTGTAATGGTGGATGGTGATGTGGGAATATCTTCTTGAAGTATTTGCCCTTTTTAATTTTAGAACTATTGTTTATCTTTTTCGGAAATAAATCTACCAGATCTTAACTCTACCATTTTGCATACTGTTATGCAATCATAGGGAGCTAGCGTGGTGTAGTGGTTTGAGTGTTGGACTGTGACTCTGGAGACCAGGGTTTGAATCCCCACTTGGCCATGAAAACCCACTGGGTGACCTTGTGCAAGTCACATGCTCTCAGCCCTCAGAAAACCATGTGATAGGTTCACCTTAGGGTCACCATAAGTTGGAAACAACCTGAATGCTAAATGATGATGATGATAATGATCATTTAAATGCAATTTCTTTTACTGTTAAAGAACTTAGAAATGCTAATATGTCTCTTATTAAAAATGCAAACCTCCCTTCAGTTATGGCTAGCGTATCTGTCTTTTTAGCCTTTCAGCATAACATTAGATTACATTGCAGATCTTTTCATCAAATTTTGAGCGCTTAGAATGGCTTCCAGGGCTTGACCTAGAAACAGTGCCTATTATTTTAACAGCTCTGGGGCTTCAATATATTATTCAAGAGGCATGGTTATTATTCCAGTGCTATACCGGCATGTCCTTCTGCACTCCTTTTGCTACATACTGTGAAGCAAAACTGGAATCCTGCTTGCTGTAGCAGGGCAGTGGAGGGCAGGGTTACAGAAGGAGTGGGTTACGAGAATAATATATTTTTAAAAATGCCTTTCAGCAATGGAGTTGTTAAAGCAACAGGTGCTGTATCAGGGTAAAAGACCAGCAATCCTGTCTCTTTTGCAACAGTACAATTGCTGTAGCTACTGACTCTATATGATTGCATCCTGTCGCTCAAGTAACATCAGAAGAAAGACATGTGGAAGTGAGAGATCACATGAAATGTTCCCATTCTACCATTTAGCCCTAGATAAATCTCTGGTCACCACTACCCTTCCCCAATCACTAAATTGCCAGGGGAATGCCCAGCCAGTGAAAAGGTAAATAGTGTGCCTGGGGAGAGAGGGAGAGGGCACAGCTATACCTGGTGGAGCTTTTCACCCAGGTCCATGCAAGATCTTGGTCATAAGGAGTGTGAATCTTCCATTATGAGCCAGGCCCCAGCCAGGCTTGAACAACTGTCTTAGTCAGTCTTCTGAAGGTGACCACACAGACACCAAACAACCCTCCTTGGGTAGAGAGTTCCACATTCTAGGTGCCACCAATAGGAAGCCTTAACTTGTGTGCCCAACCACATCAGCTCCACTGGTGCTGGGATACAGAGCAGTACCTCCGATGAAGGCATAAACATGCAGATAGATTCATATTGGTCAAGGCAACATTAGAACCTGGCATACTCATGTACTCTGTCAGAGCACGCTGGATCTGACCCCTTGCCTGATGTTTCCCAGTGCTGCTTAGTCCTCGCAACATGGGTGGTAGTCGTGGCAATAATGCAGGTGCCACCCTTCTCTGGACAGGTGAACTTGTTTGATGATAGCACTATCATGGACAGAGGCAAACTGCTTTTCAGCTCCCAGGCTGAGTAAGCCTGTTCTCAAAAGGGAAATCAGCAACTGCAGCAGTGCCACTAGGAGGGGCCATGAGGGAGGAGTGACAGTAGGAATGATGTTGTTCCAGCATGGGCCTTGCTGGTTCTGGGATGGGAGCCTCTCAACATTACTGTGCTGAGGGCCCAATTAAAGCCATGACTGACCCTGGAGGCAGTTCTTTAAGTATTCTGATTCCAAACCATTTTGGTTCACATAAGAAGAAATTTCAAGAGAAAGCTTGAGAGCTATACTGCTCTCTAATAAGATTTTCACGTGGTAACAGCATTATGAGGTGAAAGCAGTGCCATTTATTATATCAGAAATGCATGTGTAAATTGTCCAAAGTCCCAGTGAAATTTATAGTCCAGATGCCTTGAAAAGCTTTGAGATGCAAGTTTCTAGGCTCAACCAGTTCCCAGATGGCATCTTTTATCTTATAACTTCTTTTATTTTCAGTTGCTGTTTGAGTGAGGTCCTGTCTATATGGTCAAAATAATACGAATGCGATGTGAAACATCGGTGATCCGTTCAAACAATCATTTGCAGAAATACGTGTCATTCAGAAGGGAGGCAACCAAATCCACTGCAAAGTCTGTGTGCGTCACATCCAGGACTTTGTACAGATTTTCTGAAAAGCTCCGTATGACTTCTGAAAGTGCAACCATTTGAACACTCATGTTCGCACAAATATGAACAGGCAGTGCAACCTGAATGGCTGGATGAGCACAGGGGGCAGGGCTAGCAAACAGGGAAAGTGGCTGCGGCTGCCATGTTGGATTTTTGGCTAAGTGAGGGCCCGCTAAGTTGATCAAATGGTGATCTCATACTTTTTGTTTTATTTATTTGTAAATACGAAGTGTTGCTTGTGCATACCCTGGGAAACCATTTTTTTAAAAAAAATTGGTAGTGGCAGATTTAAAATTGCAAATAAATTACTCTCAGCTGCCATCTGGCTGAGTGGGGGGTCATGCGGAGTTTAGGGGGGCTCTTTTGGCCATGTAGACAGGTCACATAGTTGCGAACACCTACCTTTCCAAACGTGTTCGTATTTTTCCTCGTATAGACAAGACCTAAGCTTTTGATTTTTAAGAGAAAGCACAGGAATATTACTTGATTAAAAACCAGTGTTTTGAGTCTTGTTAGAAAGGAAGGCTTCTAAATTTTTATTTGAATAAAAGAGGGCAAAAAGGACAACAGATTTGAGGAAAGTCAAAATGGATCTCGACAATAACATACCAAAATAAAAGATTTAGTAGAAAGTTTTAGAGATTCCCTACTGCTGTAATGTTGCTAAGCAGTGATTGTAAGACTGGTTTGGGTGGTTAAGCTGACCTTAAATTTATTTTGGTTAGCTGGAATAGTGCAAAGAAGCCAGAGCATGCTCATAAATCCAGCCAAGAGTATTTCTGAATACATTGTTGCTGTTGTCTGTATTATAGTGGTCACCTATCTTCCTGAATATAAGATAAATTCTGTTGCGCTGTTCTTCCCTTCACTTTGTCCCCTTCTGTGATACCACAAAACAGCAGTCAAAATGCTGTGGCTATCTGCTAGCTCAGGAGGCCCTCTGGTGTAGCAAAGGCAGCATAATGGTGATAAAAGCAGCTGTTTCTGTTCCCTATGGACAATATGAAACCTGGCCACAGCTTTCTTCCATTCAATACATACTTTTGCCTGGTATATTCAAGTATTTGTTTCAATGCTCCTTAGAGCCACATTCCTATTTCTATTCGAGATTAATTTCTTATCCCTATCTTCAAAATAATTTATGGCTTGTCTCACCCTGTTTTTCTTCCTTCGTCTTTTGCAAAATTCCATGATAATATATATATTTTATAATTCAGCTTTGAGTTGAATAGGGGCTGGGTTACTTGGATACATTTTAATTTATTGGGTGGCTTATGGGTAAATGTGGATTGTTTCCTGACATCCCTACTTCCAGTGTTTAGCTATGTCATGCCTGTTTTCACACCCATTCAACTGCAGTTTGCCAACCAAAAGAATCATAGAATCATAGAATTGTAGAGTTGGAAGAGACCACGAGGGCCATCCAGTCCAACTCCCTGCCACGCAGGAAATCTTGATCAAAGCATCCCCGACAGGTGGCAATCCAGCCTCTGTTTAAAGACCTCCAAGGAAGGAGACCCCACCACGCTCCGAGGGAGTGTGTTCCACTGCCGAACAGCTCTTACTGTCAGAAAGTTCCTCCTAATGTTGAGGTGGAATCTCTGTTCCTGGAGCTTGCATCCATTGCTCCGTGTTCCAATCTCTGAAGCAGCAGAAAACAAGCCTGCTCCACCTTCAGCATGACACCCCTTCAAATACTTAAACAGGGCTATCATATCGCCTCTTAACCGTCTTTTTTCCAGGCTAAACATACCCAGCTCCCTAAGTCTCTCCTCCTAAGGCATGGTTTCCAGACCTTTCACCATTTTAGTTGCCCTTCTCTGGACATGCTCCAATTTGTCAATATCCTTTTTGAATTGTTTGAATTTGAATTTTTGAACTGTGGTGCCCAGAAGTACATTCTTAATTTGTTTTTTGAAAATGTTTTAGTTTGCTTTATCTAGAGTTTGGGTTTTAGAATTCTGTCTCATCTGCAGATAAACAGAAGGGGTATATTTCTAAAGGAAAACACATGAAATCTATCCCCTCCCTATTTCTTTAGCTTGTTTGATAATGTCAAAAATTCATAGCAATTGGAAATGGCTGGTTTTAAGCAAAATAACCTGTAAAGTTTCTGTAGGAGGGATGTAAACATTGTCACCTTCTTAAAGAGAGTGGTGTCCCCTGGCCAAGCAACTTTTCCCATTCCCTTACTGAAGGCATTCCCTCCCTAAGACCCTAGGCCCTCATATCTATTCTCCCTGGCCACTGTGCTTCTGCTTCCTAGACTTCTACAAACATCTGTCATCAACAATCGACTCCTTTGCTGACCAGCCAGTATTTATATGTACCACTTATATCAAGGCACACGTGTCCCTCCTTATATTCCACAACAGCTGCCCTACAGGATTAGTGTCAGCACCTGCAGCTGCTAGGCTAGCAGCCAAGAGTATCCCCCATGTTATCCTCTGAGGCTTTAAAAGGCTGAACGTCCAAAGGCTGAATAACAAGGGAGTCTCTGCCTCTTATTGCTTTTTTACAAGTGGGGTGGAGGGGCAGTCAGCTACCTCTAGTGCTGCAAGTTAAAAGCTCTGGTTTGAGTGCACCTGATCCTCTCACCTGCTTCCCCGGCCTGTGGAGGTTTAGCCAGTCTTTAAGGAGGCTACAGGGCTGAAGGAGGGGTTGGCTTCCTACATTGTCCCCTTAGCTTTTAATCATTCAGCAAACACTTCTTGGCATTTTCATTCCCCTCCCTTCAGACTTGTTTTTCTGTCAATATGCCCCAAATGGCTAAAAATGAACTCATTGCCACAGTATGTTAAAATAACACTTTACAAAAAATCTCAAAAACTTTAAAAATCAAATGTATCGATTCCAGCAATGTTAGACAAAACCACTATAACTGAGACATGAACAAAGGGCTGTAAAACTTCCACCATCCACATTTTTTGGACCCTGGTTCCAGTCAGTCCCAGCCAGATTGGCAGATGTAAAGAATCATAGAATCATAATAATGGGATAAGTAGTTTGTCAGCTTCTGGGTGAGGCGGAGAGGGTGCGGCACAGGTTCCCCAGCTCTTTCGTACCAGATTTAATAGACTATTTCAAATAGTAATCAGATCTTTAAAAGCCAAAAATTCATTTGAATGGCATCTGGAAACTTGGAGAAATTGATAAATTTATTTATTTATTTATTTGAGTATTTATACCCTGCTCTTCAGCCACAAAGGCTCTCAGAGCGGCTTACAAATTGTTTAGCAATAGCACTTCCACATCTACACTGCTTTATAGTATGCTAGGCACTCTCTAAGCAGTTTACAATGTGTGTTAGTTACTTGCCCTCACAAACCGGGTAATCATTTTACCGACCTACAAAAAGATGGAAGGCTGAGTGAACCTTGGGGCCCTTGGGATCAAACTCACAACGTTGTAGCTGCAGTACCAGCATTTAATCACCACACCACCAGGGCTCCCTAAACTCTCCCTGGGTAGGATATTCAAGACTTCAGGGCCCACTACAGAAAAGGCTTTGTTCTGTCACAAAATACAATATGCTTCATTTGTTGATAGCACTCTGGATGATTATGGGAGGGGTGAGCAACTATGGTCAACCCATGTTGTAGACTGGAGAGAGGCTCACAGAAGCAGAGGCACTCCCAAAAGAATGCAGACCCCAAGCAGCTTAGGTGAGAAGCCACGGTTTAGCTGTAAGTGCTAGACATTTGGTATGTTAAAAATTAAGATGAGAACCCAGCTCTCCATATTCAACACTATATGGTTTGTATTTATAACTAAATGTACCCAAATCTGTTCAGAGTCTATATACTTGTAAGAAATCTTATTGGGGACATACTGGCTGTGTTGGGAGGATCATATAAGGCTTTACAAGCCATCATTTATAGAACAGTGGAGAATTGTTTAAATGCTGCCACTATATTTTAATCCTCAAGACTCTAGTACTTGTATCTACCATATTTTTACACTGAAAATGACATGCAGTACAGTGTTTTGACCCTTCTGAAGAACTAATGAAGAATCCAATAACATTGCTGCTGTACTGGTTATTTATCTCAGTCCTACATACCTAAGGCATCATATACTTGAATGGTTCTTTACTACTATCTATTGAAATGTTTTATGCTTCTTTATGTTAAGCATATTTTATACAGCAGAAGTATTTTACAATCTACAAGAGACATTAAATTTGTGTTGAAATAATTACTAAGGCAGGACTGGGCATTAGTTCAAAGAAGAAATCCTGCAGCTATTTTATGATGTGTGTTTCATTGAGTTAATTAATGGATGTTTCTCTCTCCTTTTCCCATCCTTGTTGTTTTTCTTCCCTCTTTTCTCCTTTTGCCCATGTTTCCCTCCCTGAGTCTCTTTCTCTCTTTCTTTTTTCTTTCACTCTTTCTTCCTTTTTCTTGCTCCTCTGATTGGCTCTCCACCCTCTGCTTTGTTTGTGTAATTTAGGAGTGGGGCACCTATCAAAGGAGCCACAGGAACAGTCTCGCGGTGTGGGAGTCCTAAAAGAAGTGCTCCCACACCACGGGGCAATTTGGTCAGTGGTGGGACTGTCCCGGCCAATCCAGGACAATTGTAAGCCATACAGTCTTGTATGTGGGACAGTGTGAATGCATTGTGTCTTGGATTAGAGAGAAAAAGTTGCTCTGAACTTGAATTGCTTTAACTGAGCAGGCTAGAATGTTAATGATTCCCCAGATGTCTTTATGTATTACTAATATATGGGGCACTTCAAGGGGCTGCATTTTTCCATTTACTAACACCTGATCTGTATTTGGTGTTTGCAGCATCTGTCTGTTTGATTTGCATGACCAGAGGCACCAATATGCTTTATAATAATCACGAGTATGGTAATGAGCCTGAAAAAGAAAGATGAATGCATAAGGCAGATTGGACCACTGACTCCAGGCACATGCACTCCTAGACCTAGTGCAGTGTGACAATACTTTTTTTGTTTTTGTTTTTGGCAAACATGCCACAGTTCAGGTGCAAAATATTAGATAATGCAACTGCAGTGGATACTACAAAATGTATGTCACCCCATCCACAGTTCTGTGGTGTAGTTTTGCTTTTGGTTTACAAGGCTAGAGAGCTATGCACTGTGGGAAACCCAAGAGCACAATCCTCTATATGTTTTAGTCCAACAAGCCTTCCTGCTCTTTTCCAAGATGGTCACAGAATTCCTGTACTTCATTCACTTGTGGCATCCATGTCACAGATTTGCCATCCAGGTATGAGCTTATTTCCTGTAAGAAAGTGCCAATATTTCCCTTTTTAGACAATATTATCAGATATTACTAGATGCCTTATGACATTTGGATCCTTGTTATACTGGATAAGGACTATCCTATCTTTCAAAAGTTGTTTTTGCTGTTTTCATTTTTGCTGATACTAACTGACTGACCACTCAAAATGGCACCCACATTTTTTTCATTAAAAATTGACATCAGAGACTGACTGAATTCTATAAAGTTGGTTCATCTAAATATGAATTTACTTTTCAGAGGGTACTTTCATGGAGAAGTTTAAATCAATGTTTGTAAGTTTTGTTTTATTCATGCCATATTACCTTATGAATTTTCATATATACATGTTTCCACTTTTTTCTAAATGCCATCCCCACAGTTTTTTGTTGTGAGAGAAGTTCCCCCTCCAAGAGAAGGGATTGAATACTATCACCCTCTATGGCAAAAGTATTATGACTGATAATGCAACACTGCATGAATATGGGCCTGATAGAGGCCTGCTCGCTTATCATAATGCATAGAAAACAGACTATCTCACAGCCTTCCTTGTCAAGGAAAATATTACAAGTGAGCCATGCTCTCTCTGGCTTTTCTTCGCAAACGAAGATTCAGGAAGGACTCATCCCATACTCTCTGCAAGCGCGTGGATTACTAAAAAGGCCAATCTGAGATAAACAAGTCCGGTTGCAGAAAGCACAGCAGAAGGTCTCCTTGGGTGATGTTTCTGGGTTGTGGTTCTTTCTGCATTGTCATTTCTCTTCAAGACTTGTTCGGCGTGAGTTCTCAAATAAGGCTGCAGCATTGTGGATAGTGCGTCTCCATGCCTCCCAATATGAGGCCAGGGCGGACCATTGTTGGTGATCAACTTGGCCAAGCCTGAGATGTTGTTTCAGGGAGTCCTTGTATCATTTTTTTGGAACGCCCCTCTTATGCTGACCCGTGGCGAGTTCACCGTAGAGTACTATTTTTGGGAGGCGATGGTCCTCCATCCTAGAAATGTGCCTTGCCCAGCGCAGCTGTGCTATCAACATCATGGCCTCAATGCAGTGTCAAATTTATATGAATTTCTCTGCCTTTGATATGTCCCTGGGAGGAATTGAATGATTAAAGTAGGTGGTTAGCAAATGTCCCTTTAAACCAGTTCACCTGATATACTGTACTGATATGTTTTTTGTTTTTTTTTTTAATTTTAGGTATCTATACCCCACTCTTCAGCCACAAAGGCTCTCAGAGCAGCTTACAAATTGTTTTAAGCAATAGCAATTTATACATCTACACCGCATTAAGCGGTTTCCAATGTGTGCTAGCTAATTGCCCCCACAAGCCAGGTACTCATTTTACCAACCTACAAAAGTCTGGAAGGCTGAGTGAACCTTGGAGCCCTTAGGATCTAACTTTCAACATGGGGCTTGCAGTACAGTCCTTTAACTACTGCACCAGCAGGGCTCCCTTTTGGTGAATCTGTGAACAGGGAGCAGCACCATGTTGTCTTGGTACTCCCGAAGATGTCACTACATTTCTCTGACTATACTCCTGAGTTGCAAATAGGGAGACTCTTTCACGAATTCCATTCAGTGTGTGGACATGGGAGGCACAGCCAGAAAGGCACAATAATATTAGCCAGTTCACTGAATATGTGGCCATTTTGTATGAATTATTTTCTACCAGTCTGTCTCCTATCTATAGCTGACATTCCATCAGTGTAAAAGGCACACTACAAAATGACATAAGCAGAAAAGGACCCAACTCCCATGGAGCTTACAATCAAAGCCAGACAGTGACAAAATCTTAAAGAGCAAGATGTATATTTTCATGTGGACTGTTTTACATTTTCTACTTCACCAGCAACCTTCCCTGTACAGTGATGCTGGAAAGCATCTGTGCAGATTCCATAGTTCAATTCAGGTCCCATGTCAGCTTCTGTCAAGCCAAGTCAATTGATGTGAAAATGTAGTAACCAGAAAGGAGAGCAACTCTAGTCAAGCCTATAATTTTTCCCAAACATTTTTTAATCTGAGGATTCCAACAAACTACACTCTCCATTTCTCCATTTAGGTAAAATCATTCAGCAGTGAAGTGTGGTTCCCTGGCTTAGGCTTAAACATATTGGGGACCATGATGCTTGCAACTCCTATTGAACCCCACCCAAAATAAGGTTTCTTAGTGCTTTCAGTCTGGGTGAAACATCTCTCATTGAAAATGGAAGTTTGTCGGTATATGCAATAAATATAAACAAGTGAAGTAGGTAGAGACAGCCTAATTTGGAATATTACTTAGGGATCTATCCTGGCTCAGAATGCTGTCTACTATTAATATATCATTCCTCACACACACACACCAGCCAATGCACACACACCCTCCATCTCCTCTGTGTGCACCAGAATAAACTGGAAATTATGAGGACACATGATTCTCCTATCTTTTAAAAATCACCTTGTACAGAAGGGGAAAGAACGTGACATATTTTGCTAATACACTGCAACACCCACACACAGCTGAATGTTAATAATATATTATTGATCTGAGTTTCGAGTTGAATGTTTCCAACATAGTACATTGCAAGACAATTCTTTGCTAGTTATAAATTCCAAACAATCAAGCAAAAGAAATGTCCTACAGAGAATTCTAGATTTCAAGCTATTCAGGCATGAAATGAAATCTAGAGCTTATCTTGTTATAGCCAACTCTAACCCTACATTCGCCTAACACTGGGCTGGGAAATCTTTGCTTTCCCATATGTTCATGAGCTACTGCTTTCATCATCTGTCACAATTGGCTGGGCTGGCTAGGGCTGGTGGGAACTGAAGCTTTATAGTATTTTAGAGCCACAAGTTCCCAAGCCCTGCCTTACTCCTTGAGAATCTACTGAAGGGTGAAGATGGGCCAGTTTTTTTTTTAAAAAAAAATCAATGACAATGGAGTCTTCATTTTTCACAATTTGTATAACACGCATGTATATCAGTAGGCAGAACCCTTATTCATCCATTTTTCCCCACTTCCTCATGACCCAGGCTAGCTATTTTGTTAGAGATTGAGAGAGAGAGAGAGATTTTATACATATTTATTTATTTATTTATTTATGTCCATTCTTTATTCTAAAAAATGTACACTATTAAAAAGAAAAAAATACTTGCAAAACTACGCCTAGGAATAGTGGCAATGGAAAGATATGCTGGCAACAAAAAGGTGGTAACGAGAAGAGTGTCTTTCACAGGTACTTTTTTCTCCCAATTCAAACAGAGGTAGGCTGAAAATATGCAGAAACAATTCCAACATTTAGTCTATTTCCTTTTAAGTAATTACCCCTATTAGTCAAATATTATTTTCCCTGCCAATTTAATTCCAAATAAATAGGATATGCAGTTCTGTTTGGGTGGTTTATTCCTATGCAATAAGATGGCCTATCATCTGGAGGTGGTGCTCACATTATGATCTGCTTCTACATTGTTTTTACATAATTAACTGGCAAGGCCCACTGGCTATTCACTACTGCCATGTCCCTCAAACTGAAGTGTGAAATGCCCCAAGAACCTTCAATTTATAGGTATACTATATAGAAAAAGAAGCAGTTGCTCCTCTTTGTATTCCTCTGTAAGTTTCCTGATAGTGTAAATATGAAAGCTATACGAGAATGTACTGGGGTGAATTTTTGAAATGTGCTAAATGACTGCCAGTCATAAATAATTCAGTGCTGCTTCCTCACATTACCGATACAGTGAAGTGAGTGAGAGCAACAGTGGCCCTGAAATGGCTGCTGAGATCCAAATTAAGCACATCACTCTTTAAGAAGAGAAGCATTATGGCTTAAGCCAGATACATTCATCACTGATCTGTCAAGCTAGGACTTGTAGCAAAACCCCTGGTAGCTTAAAAAGGAAGGTCTCCTAAATCCTCTTGGGCTCTAACTATAACTTAAAATAATATTCCTTTCTGCTTGATTGTGTTTGTAGTTTGAAACATACTGACACGTGAACGCAATAAGGAGATATTTACAAGTATAGGTTGAGTATCCCTTATCCAAAATATTTGTGAACCAACGTGTCTTGGTTTTTGGCTTTTTTTAAAAAAATTGGAATACACACTGTATTTGTGAGGCTGGTGAGAGACACAAGGTTGGAGAGAGACTGAGGATCTGTGAAATTGCAGGAATCCAAGCATAGTGCTTAGTGCAAATCTATGCCTCCTGCCGTTTCACAGATCTTTGCATCTCTGTCCAGCCTCACATCTCTCACCCAGCCTCACATTTCTCTCCAGCCTTGCCTCTCTGAACAGGTGATCCTGGGGAGCACACCTGCCTCCTGCTTCTACTTTGCAAATGAGCAAGCAGGAGCACCATCACCGCTGCCTTGAAAGCAAAACCAGGCGGCTGATGGGTTCCTCTGAGGCAAGACAGCCAGAAGAATGCATGCCCAGTGGCCAGGACTTGCCACCACCTCCGCTGCTGTCCTACACCATTTTATAAATAAGTTTGGAAAAGTTTTGGATTTTGGAGCATTTCGGATTTCCAGAATAGGGATACTCTACCTATTTTTTGGGGGGGGAAAGTAGCTGTAGCCAACATGTGTTAATTCAATTATATTTTTTGAGAAATAAAAAACATAATTTTATTTGAGAAATAAAAAACATAATTTCACTAAACAAACCTCATCAGGTTTAAATTATGTAGGCTGTTAGTTATGCACAGCTGAAGTAACCCCAACTATATTACATGTGTCTCTTCCTAGCCAATTCTACCAACTCTTATTCAGATTTCTCTTTCTCTGCATTCTGAAGGTTGGCCCAAATAACCTTACTGCCCTGGAGGTTTGTTTGTTTTTTAATATCCAGGTTACACTTGTTGCTGAACTAAGATGTTGAAGGTTTTACCAGAAGCATGTTAACATATGAAACCCAGTTTGTCATGGGTAGGACACAAGTAAAAATGTAATGCAGGTTGGGAGAAACATAGTAACTCATCAAGGGCAAAAGTGTAATGTTAATCAGCCAGGAGTCCTTTTTCTCAGCACTGCTAAAAAAGAAACCACTGAATCTCTGGCCCTGAGATCCACTGGAGAAATGAACATTGGAGGTCAACCAGAATTATACCCATTGCCCCCGCTCTGGTACTGTCCTCCATATCTGCAATGTGTCATTGGCATAGGAGGATTGCCTACATGCTATTTATAGCCTCCAGTTGTTGTTGTTGTTGTTTTTGCAAGGTGCAGATCATACAGTGGGTTCCTACACAAATTTGAATGGATGTGCAAAACTGGAGTGCCGGAAGTTGAGGCCAGGGGCCGCACACGTTATCCTGAACACACATACACACACCATGAATTCATTGCTGTAGAGATTGATATGTTTACATTGCAGTTGATTTCTTTTCCCTTCCTTTCTCCCTAGATCATTTTTGTCTTACAAGCTCATCATTTATTTCTTGGTTTCCTTAGTATACTATTGTCTGATTTTATCTTCACATAGTTATAGTCATCTGCCACCCTACTTCAGCGGAGTGGTGAATCCACTCTGGATTTTAATCTGAAGTTTAAAAGAGTTACCTAAAGTGCTGGACCTGATTCCAATATAGGTTCAGCACCTTGATAGTTCCCTTAAAGTTCATACTGAAACCAAGAATGATTTACTAACCTATTGATACTGGAGCCACCAGCCCCTCACTGCCATAACTTATTTACACAGCACATGGTTAAATTGTGATATTTGTTTCCACAAAAGGTGCTGATAGCCTCCATTGCGAATAGTTTTTAAAAGAGATTTGACAAATTCATAGAGGATAATTGTCTCAGTGGCTTCTAGTCCAAACATTTTCCTTTAGTATGAATGGGACATTTCTATATAGCAGTTGAAAAGGAACACAAGAGGGGTGGTGCTATCACATTCATGTCCTGCTTCAGGCATCACCTTGCCTGAAGGCATTACAATATGTAGGATAAAGGAAATGCTTAATTTTCAGGAAAGTTTGTCATCATATCAAAAGTCTTAGCTGAACAAGTAGTATTTCTTGGAGCTGAATGGGTATACAGCTCCCCTAGTCTTTAACCTGAAAGGGTTCCTCACTTTCAGAGCAGACAGGAATAAGAGTGATACAGTACAGTTGGTCATAGATGGAATGCTTGCTTGGAGATGCTTCACCTTTCTGCCTGTATATACCAGAAGCAGCAAAGGATGCCCACTAGAGCTCAAGTGAAGGTGAAAATAAGCTCAAGTGACAATACTGTGTGCATTTCAGGCCTTTGGCAGTCTGAAATAGTACCATGCAGGACAGTTTCTACACTTGATCCCTTCCACTAGTGTAGTTTAAAAAAACAAAAACAAACCAAAGCTATGGCTCTGATAATTATCATTTACTATCATGGTCTTGAAGGGTCAGGCCTAAAAGCAGTTAAGTTTGAAAGATCAAAAACAAATACAGGTCAGAAAGAAGTCAAGGTCCAGAGTAACAAACAAAGATCATGTTCACCAAAGCTAAGAATGTAGTCAGTTCAAAGGTGGTTCTAAAGAAACAATCAGAAACCAGAAGCAGGCACATAATCGATGTCAGGCAGACGGTTCCTTTCCAAAAGACATCAGTAGGTGATGTAGTCAGTAGTCAGGGCACAAGAGCCTGGCAGCAAGCATTATATAAGGCCATCTAGTCATTTGTTGGTTCAGCAGATCACCTGGGCCATCTGGCTGAAGAGCTGCAGTGTTGCTCTTTCACCATGACCACGGTGGCACTGCAGCACAGCAAGGATCCGGCCCATCCTACCCTCTTCACAGTCCCTGGTTGCACAGAGAGAGAAATGTTTAGCGGCCCCACTGCTGCCAGTACGACATGGAGTTTCCTGATGCCTCACATCTGCAAAACAGTAAAACTTGTTTGTTATATTTGAGAAGGCTGGTGCTTTTTTCTGAGTGCCACTGATGCTATACACACACTTTCTTGTTATGTTATTGGAAAGAAAGCGTTAATATTTGTATTATGTTTTAACTTGCTTTCCTTTGGAGGCAGGGAATTGTCAAGTAAGTATAAGCCACATGCACAGGAAAACCAAAACAGGTTTCTGTGAATGTACTATTCAGACCACTAAGATTGATTAATGGTAAATATATTCTGTTAACCATGAAGATTTTTTTGCATCTGCAGCATTTTAATTTTTTTAGACAAAAACTTGTTTGGGCCATAAAGCAAGTTTTCATCAAACGTACATGGAGATTTATATGATGTGTGATGTGGCATTGTTTTCACATTTATTAAATTAATGTTTAAAGTGCTAACAGACCTTGGAAAAGATATGTGTGTATATATACATCTATATGTATATATGAATACACTGAGTATTTGTGCATATATGTGCCATGTATAGAAAAATATAAAATATATATTGTTGTATATATTTTCAAATTATGAAGTGTTTATTATCCAGTTATGGCCATATCGTATTGAACATCGTGCTCTTGGAGTGAAGACAGATGTAACATTCTTAATAGGGGAACACATTCAGGGGTAGCTGTGTTGGCCATGTAGCAAAACAAAGTCCAGAATTCACAAAAAAGTGATAACTTTATTGGCCAACCAAACTGCAAAACACATGATGCAAGCTTAGATGCTCTACTGGTTTCTTCATCAGACAAAAGATGTTTAAAAAGAAACAAAGGAACGTGACAGTGTTGAAGTCACAGGCCTACATGTTATCTTAGATATTTTGTATTGTTGTTCATGTGAGAGGTCTCATGCAGGCAGAGGCCACTCCTACTTTTTGGGCATGTGGTGCAGAGACACAGAACAGTAAAATTTAACTCCTTAACAGGGGTCACAGTTGATTCTTATCCTATGGTGTGAGCCCTGCTTCACAACTTCTCTTTCAGAAATACATGCCTCAAAAGTCAAAGACTAGACGAATGCTCAGTTTGCTCTTCCCCTTGTACCCTGGGCAGGCTATCCAACTTCTTATTTGAAGCTGTATGTGTACACTAATTAATTTTTATATCTAGCTTGCTCTTAACTAAAAAAGAATTTAAAATCCACAAATATGTCAAAAACATTTTCAAGACTTTTCTGAAGATTGTGAGGGAAGTAAGTTATTGACACCACAGGCAATAGTTCAATAGGCCACCACATTTATTTATTTGCTGACATGCTGGAAACTTGTAGGTCACCTCCACTCTTCTCCACTCACTACCCACCTGGCTATAGCTTGCTCTGGGACTGAAGAATTTATGTGTATTTTTGAGATCATGTAGATGCTTTCAAAACTATTTTACCTCACAATATTACATCTGTCTTCACCTTTGCTTTCTTCACAGATCTTGCCTTGCTTTCCTCATAAACTTTATCCCCGTAAACATTCTTAGAAGGAGAATTGTAGAAATCAGTGCTAAAACAGAAAGAAAAGAAAGACCCTGTCTATATGAGCGGCGGGGAGGGGGGGACAGAATACCTCACAGTAATAGCATTTTGCAGCAGCAGTGACTTACCTTAATGGAGTTCCCCCCCCATAAACCTCACATGCTAGATGGCAGCCGCGAGTGATTTACTCGCATTTGTACTTTGCCACCGCCAAACTTTTTTAAAAAAAGATGCTCAAGGTACGATAGTTTTTGATTAAACAGGAGAGCAAAACAAAAACAAACCCATTTTATCATCTTAGCGATCACTCGCTAAGGCAAAAATCCAACATGGCGGCAGCAGGCGTTTGCCCTGTTAGCAAGCCCTGCCCCCACACTCACCTGGCCAATCAGCTCATCTCCTATGGGAAAGCAAATCAAAGTGAATCGCTTGTCCCAACAAGCAGGAATGCGCACCCCCTCACATTTAAAAAAAAAACTACAGGAAAAGCCATGAAGGCTTTTTTTTTTCCATTTTGGGCCCCCCTCCTTCCGAATACAGTGGGTTGATGCAGGATCCCATTTAGACAGGTAGGATTCCCAGTGAATTCCATGAGGAGTATTTTCACTGTTTAGACAACCCCAAAGGCTGTTGCAAGTGAAAGATTTAGTAGTTTCCAAACTGCTGCTTCGAAGGCCATTACTGCATTTCCAAGCACACATCTGAACATTTTAGTTTGATGTCATGTGGGTGATAAGGTCTGTTACTCTGATCCAGGCAACCAGAAACAATGCCCAAACCGTAAGCAAGGTGGAGTTGGGAGAGGAAACACTCCTGTGCTTTTCCTCGGCCTTAAACTGTTTAAATTATCATTCCTTAAAAACCAGATGTAGCAAATTCCCTCACTAGCACCTTGATCGTTTTTCCTGCAGTTTTCAAAGTTTCTATATTAATCTGCTGCAACATAAAAAGAAAAAGAAAGCTGTGACGAGGGGGCCTCTAATAGCACTTTTAAGACTAGGTGGTTGAAATCCATTAAAGCTCATACTAAAATTATCCAGGTATTGCTAGGTTGCCCCTCCCCCCTCCTTTTCCTTTTTGTACTAATTGCAGCATTTCCCCCATGTTACTTCAGATAAGTAGAACACTGAAATAGTTTTATCAAGGGGAGCAACTGAAAAATACAATTCTTTTTCTGTGATTCTGGAATTGCCTTTTGGAGGGTTGGATGGCATTGCTCCATCCCATGGATCTCCCTGTTGATAGTGGCTGGATCACGTGTTTGAATGGTAGGCATGTTTTTGCCATTTTGTCCCCAAGTCCAGGTTTTTAATTAACTTTTCACTGTGAAAATGAATGGTGATCATTGACTGCATGGAGGAAAGTATTCAGACATGCAACTGCCTCCCACTCTGGGTGATTCCTGGCTGTGGATTTTGACCCATAGAACTTAGTGGGAGAAACTGCATTGTAAAATAGCCACTGCATTCATTTTCCTCTGCTAGTCCTTTAGTGTTTCTTGGTTACACTAATGCTGGGGTAGAAAACCTTTGGCTCTCCACATGGTTTAAACTACAGTTGCTATAATTTCTTACAGTTGGCTCTGATGGTTGGGACTAATGGCAGTTGCAGGCCAAATATCAGGAGGACCAAAGGTTCCCCACTTCTGCACTAGAAGGAATTAACTTTCCTGATTATTACAGTAACTGTTTATGACTCAGTACTCAGTATGTATGTACATGTACTTAGAGGTAAGTCCCACTAAGTCCAGTAGAACTCATGCACATGGAAGTGTGTAGAGGATTACAGGTTTTCAGCACAATTCTATACATGTCTACTTAGAAATATGTTCCACTGAATTCAATGAGACTTTTCCCCAGGTAAGCGAGTATAGGATTGCAACCCTAATCATTCTACATACATTACTTTTTTTTCCAGTGTTTACAGTCATGGAGAGAAAATATTGTTAAAATGTTCACTCCTTTGGAGCTGTAGTAAGAATATGTGTGTGTGATTTATTTAGTTTGGCTAGTTGTATTGTTCAAGCAGAATTAAAAGATAATACAAAGTTGGCTTTCTCCTTGGTTTTGAGAAAGGAATCACTTCAGGTCAGGGACAGGCACACTCTGGAGCCAGCAGCTATGCTCCGGAGGGCTGCGCCACCTGATTTTCAGCTCTCCCAGAGGGCCTTAGCTGTGCTGTTGCAGCCGCTATTTTGGGTGACTGGAAATGCATGTGTCAGTTCTGATCTTGGGCTGCTTTGCAGGGGTTGGCTGCCCCCTGAAAAGTTAGGTGGGTGTTTTTTTTTTGATAGTTTGCATGTGTCTTTTGACCAAAAAACATTTTTCCAGCCAGAAATAAATTGGGGGTGCCAGGCCTTTAGAGGTTCAGTGGGAATCCCAAAGGTTACACTGGAACCTCACCCACCCCTCCTTTAAGTAATGTAAATGGCCGTACACTGGAGGTAGCACAATGACAGATGTACAGTAATGCTCCTATATATCACTGACTCTTACTTTTAAAACAGAGTTTTACAGGCATATCATTTGGAACAGTATAATGTGGAAGCATAGTCTGCTGTCTTCCGCTGCACCAGTACAACTAATTGAATAATAGGAGGTAGAATAGGAGCACTTCACATACTATATATTTACATGTACTGTACACCTAAAAGATTGGTTGTGACAAATACATATTTGCAAACATCTCTATCACACAGGAATATTCTTCAATGAGTTATGTGATTTGGTGCAGCTCCTTGTTGAGGGTCCACTCAGCAGCTAGCTCGAGTTTCCTTCTATATAATGTGTGAAATAACTTGAGAGTGCAAAGCAAAAAAATCCATATATTGTTTGAGGCTGTTCCTACACTCTGAACTTTTCATTCTCTGTTCAGTTCACTGAAAAGAGTATTTTGCAGGGCTGTATGGATGATGTGGGAAGCACTGATGAAGCTTCCTTTCTTTTCTTTTCTTTTTCTCCCTGTCCTGTAGGATCTTTAGTGCAGACTTTGCCCCAAGATGTCAGGGTATGACCTTTCTGAGTTTGTGGACTGGTGCACTCTTTTAATTTCTGTTTTAGTTCTTGCAAGCATGCTTGAACAGCATGGCCATGTGCCACACAGGAATGACTGGTCAGTTCAAAAGAAGCTTGTGCATGAATGAATCTAATGGCCTGATTCTGTTTTTCTAAACTGTACTAAGTTTCTCACTTGAATTTATTTGCTGCTCAAAAGGGGATCAAGGTAACTCAGTATTGAAGTATTTTGTTAATACTTAGAGTGAACATGTTTATCTAATTGAGTTGTGGTTGTCTGATTTGGTTTGCTATTATTTGTTAATAACTTTGCTCTTTTAAAAACTGAATAATATTATAATAAATATATTAATAGTCATAGTTGTATGACAGCTGTATTTTAAAAATCAACTGCTGCTTCCAAAATTTTTGTTGGATAGACATTTACGTCCCTTAATATTGTTATTCTTGTGAATGTATAGAATTGTTCATCATGCAAATTCTTCGTAGTTATTTTATTTATTCTGCTAGAATACAGTCAGTGTCAGTAATATAGGAAGCATTTCACTTCAGATAACTATCTTGGTGTATATTTTTTGCTAGGTATTAATAAGAATCTGTTAGAACTTGATTTTACTATCACAAGATGACTGTAAGCAGTAGCGGGTGCTGTAGGCTATATTTCAGAGGAAGGAACTGTCAAAACCACCTCTGAGTATTCCTTGCCTAGGAAAACCCTATGAACTTCAAGGGGTCGCAATAAGTCAACAAGCAACTTGAAGGCACATACACACTGACAAAATGACCTACACACAAGTTGTAAAGTGTTTAGAAGAACCCATACACTCCTCTTTCTTCTCATTGGAAAATTTCAGAACCAATGCTAACTGTGTAGCTTGCAGCTTAACAGCTGTGTACTGTTTTTTTTTTAATTTCTTGGCAGGCAATTTTAAAAATAATCATGTTTTAAAAAGAATGCATTTTTGCCCCACCAATATTATTACTATTAATAGTAAAAAGGAAAATGATCATTGAGGGCAGGGTTAGGAAACGTTGAGGCCTGGGGCTGAATCTGGTCCTCTGCGATTCTTCAAATCTTCACAGCCCCTTCTTCCCTCTGACACCATTGTTTGGTGGTTTCCAGGTTTTTAAAATGGATTAATTCCTGTTCTAAAAGGTTGAGATTCCTCTCCTAAAGCTTCAGTACTGGTAGTGAGAGTGTTAAGCGAAAATATCCTGGTATTTTTGGTCCTACTTTTGCTTTGGCCCCACCCACCATTGGAATATGCTCCCCAAGAACTTCTCTGAAATTGAATTAAGTTCTTGGCAGAAAGAGGTTCCTTTGACTTCAGTAGTTTTGTTAAATACCTGAAATGCTAATATGTAGTTATTTCAATCAATTGGTCATTCTGTGAGATCAGTAGAGAATTCTTGTTCATCTTCCCCAACCACTCTCACTGCATTTTCTTGTACTCCATGAAATGCCACTCCTGGAAGTCAGGATGTACTCCAGAATATTTTTAATGTAGCACGTGGACTATATTGAAATCCAACATGCAAGCTGGAGCCCATTTCAGGATTTATTTTTAATGAAACTGGTATAAAAATCATTAACCTCTCCAAATATGCACACACAAGGGACTCTTTAGATCCCAGCTCCATTGAAGTTACTTCAGCTTTGTTCTGTTGGAATTTTAAAATTCCATGACCAAGTGCAATTAATTCTTCTGCCAGTTCTGCCAACAGCGACACACAAACATTACCCCAGTTCCAGGCTGGGAAACCAATTGGAAAATAAAGTTAGTTAGTTGGAGCAGATATGAGGAACCTTTGGTCTTCCAGACATTTTGGCCTGCTGTTTCAACAATTATTTATTTATTTGTTTTATATGCCACCTTTCTCCCAAAGTGGGACCCAAGGCGGATGTTTTAACGTTGCCCAAACTGGTTGGGCCTGTTGGGGGAAGACCAAAATTTCCTCACCCCACCCCGGTAACTAATGTCATTGTCCAATTGGTATTTAAAATGTATTTCTTTTCATTTCACATGTGCTGATCATGTTCCACTGTGCTTCTTTCAGGCCATCAGTAAGCAGAGCTGCTCCTCCACCTGAGAAATTGCAAAAGAACAATGTCAACAAAAAAAGGAAACTGGTTGAGGTCAGGTTTCATATGTGGTTATTTTGATATTTGTTCCAATGTGAGTGAATAAACTTTGCTCTCTTTTAAGAGGTTGTACATAACTATAATTGTGAACATGCTTCAAGTTGATCTTTGTTCTAGTCCTCCCCATGTTCCCTTACCAGTTTTAATGGATTTTAACATTCTTACCTATTAGCATTAATTTAGTTATAAAGGTACTCATTGTATTTTCATTATGCATGTTCATTTTGTGTGGTATAAGAGATTGCCAGTGTAAAATAGTCTTCCCTGACCTAGTGCCTTCCAGGTGAGTTGGACTATGAGTCCTTTCATCCCCAACCATTTTGCCAGCACATGGGAGGATATCAGGTTAGGAAGGGCTAAAATGAAGAATTAGTGAGGAAAACCCTTGCCCCATCAATTTGCTTCTAAAAGAGCAAAATACCACCTGTTTTAAACCTGTCTAGAAGAACTGGAATATGTTAACTGATGTTTCATGCTCTAGCTTTTATTTCCCAAAATAGCTTTATTGTGACTTGGTGGCAGCTGGTGAATCCATTGTTGCAGGACAGGAAATCCACTCTCAGTCTTATGGCAATGCTACCTACATCTGCTCCAGTCTATACAGGAGCTATCCAAGTGCTGGTAACCATTCCCATCAGTTTTGGGAGGGCTCTCATGCAATCTAGAGCAGCAGTGGGAGGAGCAGCAATAAAACCAAGAATGGGTTCATTGCTCCATGGCATTCGATATAGATGAGAATAGAATCATAGAGTTGGAAGAGACCCCAAGGGCCATCCAGTCCAACCCCCTGCCATGCAGGAATACACAATCAAATAATTCCCAACAGATAGCCATCCAGCCTCTGTTTAAAAACCTCCAAAGAAGGAGACTCCATCACACTCCAAGGCAATGTATTCCACTTTCAAACAGCTCTTGCTGTCAGGAAATTCTTACCAGCTGCCCCTATTGTGACTTTTGTTAAAGCTTTTAAAATCAAGGCTCTGCTGGCTCTACTCTCACAGAAGTATACTCTCTTGGCTGAACTGGGGCTATGCTGCTGTAATACTGACTACTGCAGTAGTACTGGCTACTGATTCTCAAGCAGGACCCCTATTGTCAGCCCACTGTCTGTCCTGTTGGTGCTGCTGCTGAATACCAGGTTGATCCATAATAAAACAATCACCATTAATGACTTTATTGTGGATGAAGGAGATGACCTGGTGTGTATTATAGAGACCTGGGTGGATTTGCCTGATGGAATAGACCCATCTAATCCAGCGTTCAGTGCAGCACCAACCCAGGTTGCGGGGTTGGGGGGAGGAGTTGCCATCATCCATAAGGATTCCTATTCCTGCACAAGAAAATCCTTCTCCCCTAGTACCAGTTTTGAGATTGTGTACCTCATGTTAAGCCAGAGAGACAGAATGGAGATGTTTTTGGTATACTGCCCAGCAACCTCCAAAATGGGCTTGACTGTGGTGCTGAAAAACCTTAGGATAGTGGTTTTGGGGAACTTCAGCGTCCACACTGAGGCTGTCCTGATGGAGCTGGTTTGAAACTTTATGGCTTCCATGACAATTGACCTGGGGCTGGTTTACACAGCAGATTTATTGCGGCAACTTGCGCTTTAATTATTTTCCACAGCTGTGCCAGTCAGGTTTTTTTTCTAATTATGTCGCTTTTAAGTTCAGACTTGAATAAGTGTGGGGGGCATGGCCTCCCAAGCAGACAAAGGCTGTATGGGGAAGGGCAAGACTCACAGACTCTGCCCAAATAGCAGGGGGAAAGATCAAAGAAGTGGCTCTGTAAATCTGCCTGTAAATGAACTCACTCCTGAAGCAGAGGGACAGTAATCTCTCTGCTAAAAGACCTTGCTGCCATGCCGTAGATCCTAAGGTGAACCTATCGCAAGTTTTTCCAGCCTCCCCCGTCTCTCTCACTCATTCTCTCTCTCTCTCTCTCTCTCTCTCTCTCTCCCTCTCCCTCTCCCTCTCCCTCTCCCTCTCCCTCCTTCCCCCAAGCAGAGCTGACAGATGGGAACATTATGACTGAAAGGTCTTGGGAATCCTTTTTCTTGGCAGACCTTCTGCAAAATAGCAGAGAGGATTTTTCAGTTTCCTGATCACTACTGAACACAGTCCCTCTCTTTTAAGCCCGCCCCTTACATCACAGAAACCAATCACAATGCAGATCTGATGCAGCCCTTAGTTTACACTGCCAATAATGCGCTTCATTGCAAATATACCAGCAAAAGTAGCGACATCCCCTGGCACGCTATATTTGGGTGTTTTACCTTCCCCCCTTCTGAATGAGGCAATGCTGTGCTGCGATCTGTGGGAACTATGAGCTATCTTAGCGGTATATTTAGAAGAATATTTGCCAGTGTAAACCACCCCCTGGCCTTTGCAGTAGGGTAAAAGGAGTATTGTCCTGTTTGGTGCGGGGGGGGGGGGAGGGGGTTTGCAACAACCCAGTTGTCATGGTCAGATCACTTTCTTGTGAACTTTGGTTTCACAGTAGCAGACCCTACTTGCAGGGATGGTGGACTGATTAAGGTGGTCTGTCCCTGAGACCTACGGAATTTGAAGGATTCCCAAATGCTCAGAGGGATTTCCAAGCTGTCAGACTGGTGATTAAGTCAAGACCGTAGTGGTATTATGGAAGCATGAAATGGAAAGGCTAATCTATACAGCTGATCCTAAACACCCAATCTAATGCTGTCAGTCCCATAATTCACCTTGGTATATGCTCTTGGTAAGATCTGTTGGAAGCGAAGCAGGCAGGACAACAGCTAGAGTGCATGTTAACATAGGTCATAGATCAAGCTTTATTAAGCAGCAGTGAGTTTGGTAGAAAAATTGAATCCATGCCTTCACTATTGCAACCTTGACATGCTGACAAGCTGATTTATTTCAACTGGCCGAGGAGCCTGCTGGGGGCAGGCTCAGAGAAACCAGTAGTGGAGCCCTTGGTTAGCTACTGTGATAAATTTTCTCAGCACTTCAAGACAAACTAATATGCAGTAAGAAATTGATATCACAGTTATTGCAGAGATCACGGGTTCATCTAATCAGATTTTGTGGGATGCAGCCTGATTATGTGAACAAGATGCCTGCATTAGTCCACCCCACCACATATAAGCTTGATGCTTGTCATCTTGGCTAATATAATCTAGCAAAAGTGGGTAGATCCAGGGAGCAGTAAATGCCTCATTATCTCAGAAAGAGGTACTTACTGCCTTGAAGGAGGCTGTGGTGTGCCTTCATTGAAGCGGACCTGCACCTAAACATGTATGAGAACTACTGCTCTATCACTAATATCTCCTTTTGGAGCAAAGTGTTCAAGCTTGTGGTGGCTAACTGCAGATTTTCTTGGAAGAAACAGATTATCAGACCCATTTTCAGTCTAGTCTGAGGCCACCACACAGCCCTGAAACAGTCTTAGATACTCTTAAATACTTGGATTGAAACTATTCCAAATGAAAGACTCAGGGCTTATCTACCCTAGCCAGAATACGCTGGTTCCCCACCAGTGTATCCTGACTGTGGTGGTAGCCCATTCTGCCCCCATCACCTGAAGAAAATGGCCCAGAGTCCACATAGGAACACTGTCCCGTTGCTGCAGCCACCATTGCCATTTTCTTTGCTTTCCTGGATCTTGGAAGCTGTCCTCACGATGCGACAAGCCCCCTGCATGTGACCAGCCAGGGTATTTCACCCATGTAGATAAGCCCAGAGGGACTACTGCCCTCTATCCTTCTGGATTTCTCAGCAGCTTTTGATACTATTGATCATGGTATTTTACTGGATTAGCTACATTGGATGAGAATAGAAGGCATTGTGTTACACTGGTTCTACTCTTGTCTGTGGGGCCAATTCCAGAGAGTAGCATTTGGAGTAGGAATGCTTAGTCCCATGGCCATTAAACTATGGAGTGTCATAGCTTTCCATTTTGTCCCCTATGCTGTTCATTATCTATATGAAGCTGGCAAGTAAGGCAATAAGGCATTTTGGGGTAGAGTGCCATCAGTATACTCAGCTGTGCTTGTCTTTGTCATTGGAATTAGTTGAAACTGTTAGAACTGTGCAGGTGCTGGATCAGTACCTGGATGCTGCATTGGGCTGGCTAAGGCCCAATAAACTGAAAATGAATCCTGCAGAAGACAAATGTCTCTGGAGCTTGGAGAGTCTTGAGTCTAAGCTACCTGCTGGGGAGACAGTGTCACTCCCCACAAAGGATCAAGTGTGTAGCTTGGGAGTACTCCAGTCTAGTACTCCAAAGTGGACGCCATGGCTCATTATAGAATCATAGAGTTGGAAGAGACCACAAGGGCCATCTAGTCCAACCCCCTGCCATGCAGGAATAAACAATCAAAACATTCCCAACAGATGACCATCCAGCCTCTGTTTAATAGTGCTTGGCACCAGTTCCAACTGGTGCTCCAGCTATGTCCTTTCCTGGAGGTATAATTTAGGCACAGGAGTTCATACACTGAGAATTTCCCAATTAGATGCCCCCTCAAGGGGCTGCCTTTGAAGATGACAGAGAAGATACAACTAGTTCAAAATGCAACAGCAAGATTGCTGACTGGAGTACCATACAGATTACATGCAATACCATTCTTAAAGTAGATGGATTGGCTTCCAGTTCACTACTGTTCTGAATTCAAAGTGCTGGTGATGGAATTTAAAGCCCTAAATGGCTTAGGACCTTGATGCTTGAAGAAATACCTCTTCCTTGTATATACCTGTCTGGGGACTGAAGTCGTCAGGAGGCACCCCTATTCCTCCACCAGTAGGGGCAATAGGATATGAGAGGACATAGGGGAGGGCCTTCTCAGCTCTTGCACTCTACTTAGAATCATAGAATTGCAGAGTTGGAAGAGACCACGAGGGCCATCCAGTCCAACCCCCTGCCACGCAGGAAATCACAATCAAAGCATCCCCGACAGATGGCCATCCAGCCTCTGTTTAAAGACCTCCAAGGAAGGAGACCCCACCACGCTCCAAGGGAGTGCGTTCCACTGCCGAACAGCTCTTACTGTCAAAAAGTTCCTCCTAATGTTGAGGTGGAATCTCTGTTCCTGGAGCTTGCACCCATTGCTCCGTGTTCCAGTCTCTGGAGCAGCAGAAAACAAGCCTGCTCCATCCTCAGCGTGACATCCCTTCAAATACTTAAACAGGGCTATCATATCGCCTCTAAACCGTCTTTTTTCCAGGCTACTTATGGAATGTCCTCTCCTTGGAGGTCCAATTGGTACCAACAGTGTTTTTTCAAGTGCCAAGTGAAGACATGGCTTCTTATTAAAGCCTTTGGGACTTAATTTCCTTTTACATGTACATCTACATGATTTTAATTGTTGTAGCCTTTTAAGCTGTTTTAATTTGTTGTCAACCGTTTAAACCATTTTATTATTTTAAATTCTTTGTTGTTCTGTCTGTATACAATCTTGAAATCCCATGATAAAGGGTGCAATATGTATACAAAAATACATATCCTCTTTTGCTGATTGGTTCAGATATGATTTTAGCTTTATATGATCCATATAAACTTTAAAGTACAAGAACAAAAGTGTACATGTCTCTCTTATGTGTCCCTACCGCAACCTTAATCTTGGCATGTATACCACAGAGGCCCTGAGAGAGTGCACCTTGGGGTTACTTTGTTTTTTAAATTAATTACTTCCACTTAATTAAAAACGTGTGTAGCCTGCAACTCCACTTACTGTCATTAAGTGGCAGACACCAGGCTCCTCAAGAGGAGGATTTTCTTCAAAAGCAAGAAGCCTTCAGGTTTTGTTCATTGTTATGGGTGGAATCACAACCGGAGATGGACATTACTTTAAAAAAAAGTAATTCATTATAATTATCTGGCTGCATTATCACTACTGTTGCATTACTTTCCTATTAGCATTGCCATTCCTTTCATCATGTGATACAGATATGCTGCTGCTTACCTGAGGCAGCGGGGGTGGGGTTGGCTGCCCTTTTACTTTTGCTTAAAACAAAGGGTGGGAATCCTGCAGCCCACCAGAAGCTGGACTGCCTTTTTCAGGTTTCCTGGCATTAAAAATATCCTTCCTGACTATCTCAAGAAAGACCACCACAGCCTGGAATAGACCCCCTCAGACAGAGGGAGTGTGGATTGCTCTGCTTGCTTGGTCCAGTTGAGGCTGATCTCTACATGGCAAGGCTTTAAATAGGCCTGGTTCAACCTCAAATGACTCAGATTATGTCCCATGAGGATGCCCTTCACAGATCTCTTAGGAATCAAAACAACATGTCTCATGAGATGGCTTGCCCCAGCTCCTGCAATTTCTAGCCACTTTGGGTCCCATATTAGGAGAAAGGTGGGATATAAATAAATAAATAGCATCACAGGACTTCGGTCTCCCCCTTCCTTAATGCCTGCCCCATGCTCTGCCTGGTGAAGGCACAAGGAATTTTATTATTTATTTATTTGTTTATTTGAATATTTATACCTCATTCTTCAGCCACAAAGGCTCTCAGGAGGCTTACAAATTGGTTAGCAATAGCACTTACACATCTACACCACTTTATTATGCTAGGCAGTCTCTAAATGATTTACAATGTGTTAGCTAATTACCCCCACAAACTGGATACTCATTTTACTAACTTATGAAAGGATGGAAGGCTGAGTCAGCCTTGGAGCCCTGCAGGATTTAACTCACAACATTGTGGCTGCAGTACTGGCATTTAACCACTGGGCTACCAGGGCTCCACCAGGAATCCATCCTTGTGTGTGTATGTACCTTCAAGTCATATGTCAACTTACGGCAACCCCATTAATTTCAGTGGGTTTTCTTAGGCAAGGAATACTCAGGTGGTTTTGCCAGTTCCTTCTTCTGAAATATAGCCTACAGCACCTAGTATTCCTTGGCAATCTCCCATCCCTAACCATAGTTGACCCTGCTTAGCTTCCAAGATCAGATGAGACCTGGTGCCTTTAGCGTATTTAGTCCCTTCTTCCTTCTCCAGAAATCGCCTGCTCCTGTAAGGTATTGGGAGGGAGACTCTCCTCTCCTTTGCATCACTCTCTAGTGTCTTGCTATGTAGGAAGAGATTAGTAAAAGAAATAAATAAGTATTTAAAACATTGTAACAGGGGTTCCACTTTTCAGAGCTGTTTAAAATAAATTCCCTTACTAATCCCTTCCCTTTCAGGAAAATCACTGATTTGCTTCGTATCACTTGGAAAATCATTCCAAGTGATATGAAGCATTCAGATGTAGCTCTGTTGGCCATAGAGCAAAATAAAGCAATCCACAAAAGCGATACCTTTATTGGCCAACTGAGGTGCACAAAACACATCATGCAAGCTTTCAAAGCTCCACTGGCTGCTTCTTCAGTCAAAAGGTGTTTCAAAAAACCATAATGAAGAAAGAAAAAATGGGGACAGCTAACAGTGTTGGGGTCACAGGCCTACATCTAGCATCAGATGTTGTCTCTGTTGTTCTTCAGTTGGCATGAAGGGATCTCAGTGCAGGCAGAGGCCACTTCCTTCTTGGCCATGTGGGGGCTGGACTAGATGGCCCTTGTGGTCTCTTCCAACTCTATGATTCTATGAAAAATACCTGGCACACCAGGTATTCTTTTCTGGAGAGGAGAAAAGAAGGCTGATCTAGCGCACCAAGGCAGGGATTAAGGGATTTCTTACTAAGGCAAAGCTGATTCAGGCTGAATGAGTACTGGAGTGAAGGAAGCGGTGTACCAGCAAGAAAGAAAAAAATTGGGGAAGGGAGAGAAATAGCACAAGAGTGCAGGTGGACTAACAGGTTTTGAATCTAGGCAAAGTTAAATACTTTTGCTAGTATTCAATAATTCTTTAAAAATGTCAATGTAATACTAGAGTTTTTTCGTTAGGCCACCTTTTCTAGGCCCCTCTCCATATGGAGCAAGCAGTGCTCTCCTTTAAAAAGGCTGCTTGGTTGTTCAGGATGCTGCCGAACAAGACTGTAATCTCCCGGGTCAGCCTCGAGCGACCAAAGTCCTGAGCTGCCTGCATGCAGGGTTGGGTCTGTGGCTTCCAGTGCATCTTTACATCTGCCGTTTTGTCCCTCACCTATCGCTACAGGGCTTTTTTGGAATTGGATTTGTTCTTCTAGCCTGTGTACTGGATTTTTCTGGTGGAGCGCGTGCACAGAACTGGCCTCACCCTTTAAACCAAAGGTTCATCTGCTGTGGCCTTGCAAGCATGGACGGTAGCAGCGAGGTCCTCAGGTCGGCTCCAAGGTTGACTCAGCCTTCACCCTTCCATGGGTGAAGCTTAAGACTACATTACCAGAGTTAAGGCTATGTAATGTAGTCTTAAGCTTCAGCTGTGGAAGGGTGGAAGGCTGAGTCAACCTTGGAGCCCTCTGGGATCGAACTCATAACCTTGTGGCTTGCAGTAGTGAAGAGGAAAATTCGCAAGCAACTGAAATTCCCTTTTTGCTTGGCAACCCTAGTAATGATACTATGCAGTGTTACTGATTCTGCATGTTCGTATAAGCCCAGATCCAGATCACCAAGGTGGAAATCCTAGGATCAGTTGCCTTATGAAACATCTGAGCCATATTATGTGGCTAGATGAATCTTCCTACGAGTTGACCTCTGCCTATTTGTGATATGATCTATGCCTGACCTATGCCTGTTTGCTTCTATCAGTAGCTGACAGGATGACTTAAAAACTGAGGAGGTCCATTTTCCACTCTTCCTCTTTACTATCTGTCTGTCTATGTACAGTATTTTATTTATTTATATCCTGCCTTTCTCCCAATAATGGGAATCAAGGCAGCTAACAACATGTTTAAAACAATACAATATAAGTTTAAAATAATGCAAAAGTAAAAATAATAATATAAACATAAAATTAATAACAATATAAACATAAAATTTAAATGTGAAGTCAAAGGCTTTCAAGGCCAGCATCCATAGTTTTCCTTGGTTTTTTCCGGGCTGTGAGGCTGTGTTCTGGAATGGTTTCTTTCTGACATTTCGCCGGCATCTGTGGCTGGCATCCTCAGAGAATGGTTGTGTAGGTGTGGGGGGGGGGTTATATGCTGTGAACCTCTGTTATGGAGGATATGTAAATTTGTGTAATTGAATGGTTAATTTCTAGGTATAGAAATGCAAGGCTCGTTAGTGTCTTTTTGGCTAATGCTTGGTTGATGGGCCATTATCTGCTGGGAATCCCCCTGTCCCTGGGTGGAATTCTTTTGTAAGTGTTGAGTTTTGATTCTATTGTATTTCAAAACTGGGAGCCAGATTTTGTTTACTTTTAAGGTTTCTTCTTTCCTGTTGAAGTTGTCCAGTTTGCACACTGCATTTAGTGGTCCCTATGTAAACTTGTCCACAGCTGCATGGTATGTGGTAAACTCCTGCAGCTGTGAGAGGGTCTCTTTTGTCCTTTGCTGAGTGTAGCATTTCTTGGATTTTTTTGGTTGGTCTATAGATTGTTTGGAGGTTGTGTTTCCTCATCAGTTTCCCTATTCTGCCTGTGACTCCTTTGATGTATGGTAAAAATACCTTCTCTTCGGGTGGCTGTTTCTTCTTCTTCATTCCTGTGTTTTTTTCTGGGTCTGGCTGCTCTTGTGACATCTGATCACAGTTTAGATAGGGCCCTACAGGCTAATGGTTACTCCAGATCAGGGAAGCTATTTTTGCCATATATCAAAGGAGTCACAGACAGAATAGGAAAACTGATGAGGAAACACAATCTCCAAACAATCTATAGACCAACCAGAAAAATCCAAGAAATGCTACACTCAGCAAAGGACAAAAGAGACCCTCTCACAGCTGCAGGAGTTTACCACATACCATGCAGCTGTGGACAAGTTTACATAGGGACCACTAAACGCAGTGTGCAAACACGAAT
This sequence comes from Gambelia wislizenii, assembly GCA_030847615.1. Taxonomy (NCBI): domain Eukaryota; kingdom Metazoa; phylum Chordata; class Lepidosauria; order Squamata; family Crotaphytidae; genus Gambelia; species Gambelia wislizenii. The sequence continues at coordinate 17,642,890 of JAUMIR010000001.1, read as the reverse complement.
CAAGGAACATGAGAGACACTGCAGACTGGGCCAGCCAGAAAAATCAGCAGTAGCAGAACATGTTATAAACCAATCTGGACACAAAATGCTATTTGAAAACACAGAAATTCTAGACCAGGCCAACAACTATCATGTCAGAATGCACAGAGAAGCTATTGAAATCCACAAAGACCTGGACAACTTCAACAGGAAAGAAGAAACCTTAAAAGTAAACAAAATCTGGCTCCCAGTTTTGAAATACAATAGAATCAGAACTCAACACTTACAAAAGAATTCCACCCAGGGACAGGGGGATTCCCAGCAGATAATGGCCCATCAACCAAGCATTAGCCAAAAAGACACTAACAAGCTTTGCATTTCTATATCCAGAAGCTAACCATTCAATTACACAAATTTACATATCCTTCACAACAGAGGTTCACAGCATATAACCCCCCCCCCACACACACACCTACACAACCATTTTCTGAAGATGCCAGCCACAGGTGCAGGCGAAACATCAGAAAGAAACTATTCCAGAACACAGCCTCACAGCCTGGAAAAAAACCCAAGGAAAATAAAATTTAAAAAATACAAGTTAAAACATTAAACATTCAAAATACTAATATGCTTTTAAAAACTGTATAAATACCCTTTAAAAATTTTTAAAAAGAAGCACCACACAACCTTAGAAGCCCAGTTTTTGCCAGTTTGTAAAAACCTGGTGACACAAAAATGTTTTCACCTGCTGCTGGAAGAAGAATAAGGATGGGGCCACCCTAGCCTCTCTGGGGAGAGAGTTCCAAAGTCTGAGAGCAGCCACCGAGAAGGCCCTCTCCCTTTTTCCCACCAAACAAGTCTGAGAAGATGGTGGGACAGAGAGAAGGGCTTCTCCAGATGATCTTAAAGCTCTACTGGACTCATACAAGGAGAAACGGTCCTTCAAATAACCTGTATCCAAGCTGTATAGGGCTTTATAGGTCAAAACCAGCACTGTGAATTGTGTCCAGAAACAGATCAGTAGCCAATGGAGCTGTTGCAAAAAGGGAGTTGTGTGCTCCCTGTAGCTAGTCCCAGTTAACAATCTGGCTGCAGCTCTTTGGCTCAATTGAAGTTTCTGGGCACTTTTCAAAGGAAGCCCCATGTAGAGCACATTACAGTAATCCAAACAGGATGTAACGAAGGCATGTGCCACCATGGCCACATCCTACTTCTCTAGGAACAGGCTGAGTTGGTGCACTAGCTTTAACTGTGCAAAAGCACTCCTGGTCATTACTGAAACCTGGGCCTCCAGGCTCAGAGCTGAATCCATTGCAAACCTAGGTTTTCAGGAGGAGCGTAATCCAATAATAATAATAATAATAATAATAATAATAATAATAATATTTTATTTATTTATACCCTGCCCCTCTGTTAAAACAATCGGGGCGGCTTACAAAAATTAAAATACAATACAGATAAAATCCTCAAACACCCCCCACCCCACCCTCCCCCATAAAAAAATATTAAACAATTATAAATTAAAACCAACTGATCAAAAAATAACAATTAAAAACAATAAATACAATAAAATACTATAAATGGCCAGCGGACTAAAAGAAGCCAGGATCCCCTGAGGCCGGGATCTAATTAGGAAAGGCCTGCCGAAAGAGATCCGTCTTTAGTGCTTTTTTAAAGCTACTCAGGGTTGTTATCTGACGGATCTCGTTCAGCAGGTCATTCCACAATTTGGGGGCGATTACCGAAAAGGCCCTCTGGGAGGTTGCAGACAGCCTAGATTTTTGTGGCTGAAGCAAATTCCTCCCAGAGGACCGGAGTGCACAGGGAGGATTGTATGGGAGGAGGCGGTTCTGGAGATAAGACAGGTTGAATCTAACACAGGTTGAATCCCTATTCCCAAATCTGTCTTTCAACTGACCAGGAGCACCTCTGTCTTGTCTGGATTAAGCTTCGATTTGTTTGCTCTTATCCAGTCCATTACAGCTGCCAGGCACTGGCTTAACACAGGGATAGCTTTCTATCTTCATGCTGGCTCTTCCATAGCCAGGAAGGAGTCCTACAGCATATGACCAAGGCTAGTCATATGCAGGGGACCTTGCTCACATGCTGTGGGCCAGCTTCCTGGCTATGGAGAGTGTGACATGGGTGGTGGTGGCAGCGGCTGCAGAGACTGCCCAGCATTCCAATCTGGACTCTATCCCATTCCATGCAGGTAATTGGGGAGCAGCAGACCAGATCTGCAGGCAGAATATGCTGGCAGGGAATATGTTCTGGCCCATATAGATGAGCCCGCAGTCTCACCAAAGGCAGTACATTTTCCACTGCAAAGATATTCTCCTTCTTGGTGCTTCTTAAAATCAATGAAGCTTGCATTGACATTTTACATTATTTTCACCATCATCAATCACAATAGTTTTAGGAAGCAGGACATAATGACCCCCACACCCTAAATCATTAATATTAGTAGCACTCACTTACTTTCCTACCTGCTTCAGAGGAGAGCCAGATCTCTCACTCTTTATCCATCTGGGTTTGGGAGCAAAAAACCAAGCAAATTTTACAATGGGAAAACTCCAGTCCCAACAGAATTACAGTAAAATCTAGAGGTGTTTCCTGGAGAAAATCCTGTTTCCTGGGGAGAAAATTACTGTAGCTGGGGATTTATTCTGCACAAAATTGGCATGTGTGTTGAGTGGGGAGGCAGGATTTTCTGCACAGGTAGCATTTTCAGTACAGAAAATAATATTCTGCACCAAAAATGCTGTTTCCTGTGCAATATATACATATCGATAGATAGATAGATTCAAATTTTGTGCAAAATAAGTCTCAAATTATAAGGATTCTTGCCCTTCAGTCCAGGATTCTTGTTAGGGTTTTCCAACATTTGAGAAACACAGTTTTCAACCATTTTTAGGAATATTTTTGAATAGTCTTTCCATATCTATTACAATGGTGTTTTTAAAATTCCAAAGCAGAAACCAGCAAGTGAATATATACAGCAGGCTTTTTCACTTGCTATGTGACCATTATAATTAAACCAGAGCTTGGAAATTTTATTTAGAGTACAGTGCCCCAAGCCCCCTAGCCATGGAGGATTCATAACTCCAAAACATAACCCCTGTCCCCAAGCTCTGATTTTTCTAGCAACCTCTCAGGTCACTGGGAACCCCTACTGGATACGCATGACTTATGAACAAGAGTAATAATTCTGGACAACAGTGTCCACACATCAAAATATTTGTTTAAATGCATATTTGTGCCACCTTTCATCCTCCAAGAAACTCAAAATGGCTTACTTGTGTCTTGACCTCCTCCTATTTATTTTCACAACTCAGTGATAGAGAGGCTGTCAAAAATGGGATGTGCACAATTACATTCAATGTACATAGAGTACTCCTTGTCATGTGTAAAAAGTTTGATAATCTGTACAACACATTGTAGGCACTTCCCCCCTCTGACTTTTACATTTTTGTGTTGATGGTAGTTAAGGAAAAATTACCTTCTTTGTATTCTCTGAAAAACAAGAGGAAGTAAAAGTTGTATGTAACCCTTCATCTTGTAACATTTTGCCTTCTAGGAGTTGGCTTTAGATCATGTTTTTGGATATCGTGGCTTTGATTGTCGCAACAATCTTCATTACCTCAATGATGGTGCTGATATTATTTTCCATACTGCTGCAGCATGCATAGTTCAAAATCTTTCCACAGGTAATTGAAAGAGAGATAAAAGGTATAAAATATTTTTCCCATCCCTTCTTCACCTTTATTTCTGCTGGTAGGGAAATCAATTTTTTTGTTGATTTCAGTGCTGGTGATATACCTGTCATAGAAATCAGTAGAGAGATCCATGCACACATGGGCTTGCTCTGACCAGAATCCTTAGTAACATGCATGTGCATAAGTGTGGCATGACACATACATGTCTCTTTTTGGATGGAGCACAAGGTGCCTTTTTGCAGCCCTTTGTGTAGTGTCCAAAACCTTCCCTGCCACCACTGTCAACCCCCAAGAGGGACTCTTGCTTACGAGTGGGAAGGAAAGAAAAAGGGGAGGCAGTTCAGATGATATTGCTCCAAGGAGACAACGTAAGAGGGTGTACTTGATTGGTAAGCACATTCCTATTTCCTTCCTCTTCAGAGCCAAGACAAACCAGTTTTGCATCATCTGTTTTGCCTCCTTGCTCTTCACCAGTAAGCAGCAGCAACAACCCCTCCCAGGGCTCAACAATTGCAGTGGGAGATTGTTTTGGACAAGGTGCCATGGGCTAGAGAATAGACCTTGTGTTCTGTTCAAAAGAACATATGTTGGGGACAACGACACAGAATTGTGTGGGCAGAGTGTTACACTTTGTCTGCTTGATGTAGGATCTTGTCCTCTGTGTAAAATGAGGCATGGATCAAGATGAAGAGGTATGTTCCTGTTTTTGAACCAGCTGCCTTACATTGGATCAGGCCATTGTTCTTTCTAGCCCAATATTGTCTACTCTGAATCACAATTGCTGTCCAAAATTACAGGTAGATGTCTTTCCCTGCTCTTCTACCTGAGATTTCCACTTTGCATAACCTGATGCTCTGTAAATATGCTGGGCTACACAGGCAGAAGGCACTACATTGGGAAGGCTCTTCTACCGTACCATAGATATCTGGGAATGAACTTCCTATAATACAAAATCATCCTTCACAGCTGAAATTCTGAGTAAATGTTGGGAACACATTATCACATTGCACAACCATATTTTCAGCCAAAACAATAAAATAGGCTTTGTTTGTTATTCCCGAAATAATCTAACCCCTCCCCCTTTTACAGCACATTTCAAGTTTTCAAATGGAAATGATCATTTCCCTTTCCCACGTTTCTTTCTCTAGAACAGACTTACTTGAATATATATTGCCGTTGCAGCCTCTGTTTATCTAAAATGAACCTTTGTTTGGAATTGCATAGGAAGCCAGACTTTCTACCTGGAGCATACAGATGACATCCTCTGCCTAACTGTCAACCAGCATCCCAAGTATAAAAACATTGTGGCAACCAGCCAGATTGGTAGGTTCATGGGCAAGTTTAAAAAATGGGATTTTAAATCTTTGTGGTTGTTCTCTGTTTATGTAATGGAATATCAAATACGAATAGTGTTATTCTCACCATGTTATCCCTTTTTCTGTTACCTGATGAGTAGCCTAATTCTGACTCCAACATAAGGAAATTTTCTAACCCTGAAGTGTTACCTTGGCATGCAAGAACTCTCTAGGATCACAGGGATGTATTTCCCTAGCCTGTTGCCTGTTTGTTTGTTTTTTAAATTAATATTTAGTGCTGGAATTTAACTTTGATAACCTTTACATGAAAAGCATATGTTTGAGAAACTACCCTGAAACCCAAGTTAGGTTAACATAAAACAGGCCTTCAGTGTCTATGTGGAACTCTGACCAGCTTTTTTGTATCCTCTCATATACTATAGCTTCCATAACTTGACATGTTCTCCTTAACTTGCAGTATGCCAGTTAATATTCAGGGCTTTTTTCAGAATTTTGTTTGGAACCCTCTTTTTATTGATACCTGTGGTGTTTAGTTGAAGTCTTTCTGTTGATGAATATTTACTTAGGCTATAGGCTCTTAAAATATCTCCAAAGAAAATCTCCCTGTTCTGTTCTTGTTCAGTATGAACATTCTTCAGGAATGTAGATCCACAGATCTAAACATCTGGATAATCGATAGGATTCAGCAAGAGTTTTCTGTGGACAAAAGGGATCCTTCCATCAGCAGGTGGCTTTTGATCCAGTTCCATTTTTCTGATGGATGAACTAAGGATCCTGCAGTCCCCTAATAATATGATCCAGATAATAAAGTATTTTTAAAATACACAAGTAACTAAAACCGGCTGTTTATGCCTTGGTTGGCATTTAGTTTGCTAGTCGCCAAATAAAAATATCCTAGTCCTCAAGTGTGGCAAGGCAGGGGTTTGTGTGATGGCGAAGTACTTGAGAAAGTGTTGGGAACATTTTACAATGTTAAACATTTAATCAGGTTCTAAAAACACAATTCAAGGTAGGATTTGCAAACAAGTCCTGATGAAATGGGAGTCCTGGTTCATGTTAAATGTAGGTAATATCAACGTCAGTGTTTTCCACTATTATGCTTAAGACAACAGAGTAGAATGTATTATTCCAAGGAAAGATCATAGAAAGAGAAAACCCACACTCCTGAGACTGGCTCATGATCAGAGTCAGCCTTCACTGGAATTCTTATTCCCAAAATAGATTACTGCATTAACGGATTTTTTAATCTTTATAGTTGTCAGTAAAGAAAAATATTATGTTGGATATATAATTCAAAAATATTCCTGCCTTTCTTTTTGTTTTGTTGTTTATTTTTTTTAATCCATACTCATGTTGAATTTGCTTTTTTAATTTGTTGACTCCTTCTGGTGCTGATGTTAAGCACTTCAGCATTAGAAACATTGACTTATTTCAGCTATTGTTTTACCTTGGTGCTTTCTCATTTGTCATTGCCCTCACCATGCAGGTGATATGACAGAATTTCCAGGTAAGGCTGTTCTCTCCTGTGAGTCCTAATCAGCAAAGTCGCATCACAACCTTTTCATACTCCTTTGTTGTATCTATGTCAACTGTGGATACAAGTTGAACATGAACAAATTAATTTTAGAGTGTCTTTCTCCATTGCTCCATCAATACTTCATCTTTATTTTAGAATTTGTTTCATGTTATAAAGTCCAGTATTTTTCTCCACCCCTCCATGTTTGTCCCATGAGCTGTAATTACAATTTTGTAAATGTTTTTGTCTGTTTAACTACCTTATTTTTTATAAGATGCATTTGTCTCTGAAGATACTTAATTCTACTCCACTTCTTTTTTTAATAAAAATGTATATATTCAGGTACAACACCTTCTATCCACATCTGGGATGCTATGACTAAGCAGACTCTGTCTATGCTACGTTGCTTCCATTCCAAAGGTGTGAACTATGTCAACTTCAGTGCTACCGGCAAGCTCCTAGTATCTGTAGGTGTTGATCCTGAACACACAATCACAGTGTGGAGATGGCAGGAAGGTGGGTTTACAATCCTCATTCTTATTAGTCAGAAGAACTATGGCCACTTAAGGCAGGTTGGATAACCAGGTTTGGTTTAGGGAGACAGAGGCCACTTTGTAGACCAGATGATGTGAGGTGAACACAGAAATACCCACTGATGTTATTGGGTTGCCAGGTGAAAAGCCCCGTGAAGCTCCCTTCTATACTTTGGCTTCTCCCCCTTCTCTGCACATCAAGCCACACATTCAGTTTAGGTTCATGTAGCTGTAGCCCAGTGTCCTATTTTTCAGTTTAGCATGGGGTATGTGTGTTTATTCTTAAGCACTTTTTTCCTGCCCTGTTATCTCTTTAGTCAAACCAAGGTATGAATGTGTAGAAATGTTAACAAACATTCTTAAGCATGGGGCAATGGTGCAGCATTAAAAAGTAATGCAGCATAAAATTTTCAGTGGTAAAGAATAAAGTCAATATATCAACACTCTCATAGAGCACAGAGAAATATTTCAGGCAAATGTAAATAAAAAATCCAACCGTTCAAAAGATTTAAGAGTCTTTAGAACTATCAGGACAGAATACAGAGAAATTGAATGGTTTCCAATTGGCAAGTGAGTCAGGCAAGGTTCACCCTATTTGTTTAGTTTAAGGTAAAACAGGAGGAGTCTTGGAGGAAGGAGGTGCGAAAATTGGAGGAAGGGACATCAACAATTTAAGATATGCAGATTATACCATACTACTAGCAGAAAATAACAAAGACTTGGGAGGATTACTGAAGAATGTAAAGAAAGAAAGTACAAAGGCAGATTTACAGTTGAACATTAAGAAAACAAAAATAATGACCACAGATGATTTACATAACTTTAAAGTACACAATGAAGACATAGAAACAGTTCACGGTTTTCCATATCTTGGCTCAGACATTAATCAGAATTGAGACTGCAATCAAGACATCACAAGAAGACTAGGACTTGGAAGGGAAGCTGTGAAGAAACTAGATAAGATCCTGAAGAGCAAAGATACTGTATATCATTGAATACTAAAGTTAGCATTGTCCATGCCATCATATTTCCCATTTGTATGTATGGTTGTGAAAGCTGGACAGTTAAGAAAGCTGATAAGAAAATCAACTTATTGGAATTCTGGTTCTGGGAAAGAGTTCTGCGGATGCTATGGACAGCTAAAAAGACAAATCAATGGGTCCTAGAACAAATCAAGCCTGAACTCTCACTAGAAACCAAGATGACTAAACTGAGACTGCCATACTTTGGGCATATCATGAGAAGACGTGACTCATTAGAAAAGGCAATAATGCTTGGTAAGATAGAAGGCAGTAGGGGAAAAAGGAAGATCGCATTACAGACTAAATCAAGGAAGCCATGGGCCCAAATCTGGAAGACCTGCGCAGGGCTGTTGATGATAGGGTGACTTGGAGGTCTCTCATTCATAGGGTCTCCATAAGTCGAAGACGATGGCAGTTAACAACAGCAGTCCTCAGAAAATGCCTGGGAAAATAAAAAGGTCCTCACCTGGTACTGAAATACCCCAAATTAGACTCCAGAAAAACATCTCTGGGAAGAACATTTTCAACCAGGATGCCACCATCAAAAAGGCCCATCACATTGCATTTGGCAGGGGCACTCAGAGCACAAGAGTGACCTCATGGTCTAAACAAAGTACATGGGGGGTGGTGAACAAGATAGGCACATGCAGTCAGGATACACTTGTGTTTGTGGGAGATTAAATTATTCCTTCCCTGTTTTCCACAGGTGCTAAAATTGCAAGCAGAGGAGGCCACCTAGAGAGGATCTTTGTTGTAGAGTTCCGTCCTGATTCAGACACCCAGTTTGTATCAGTTGGAGTAAAGCACATGAAATTCTGGACTCTGGCAGGAAGTGCTTTGCTGTATAAAAAGGGAGTCATTGGTTCCTTGGAAGATGCCAAAATGCAAACTATGCTTTCTGTGGCCTTTGGAGCTGTGAGTTTTTATTTCTTCTTCTTTTTCTAATTCAAAGTGAAGTGGTGGTAGTAGTTCAGTGACTGAGGTCTTCTTTTCACTAAGGATAAAACACAGACTCATCCAGATCCGGTTTAATTTGTACACACAATGCATGGAGCAAATCTCCTCCTTTTAGCCATTAATATAGCTTAACAGAAATCACAAGTTGCTCTAGAATTTCCAGGAAACTCCAGAGTGGTGCAGTGTTTTGGACCTGTGAAGAGCTGGATCAGGCTGGATCTGGAGTGACCCAGCTGTCTACACATCTACACAACCACCACATCAGCCCCGCTGGCCTGTCCCCTTCACTGTCATCACCGCTGCTGTCTCGACCACTTGTCAAGCAGCTCTCTGCAAGAGCCTGGCCATTGCCGTTGCTGTTGGTGAGGTCAGAATGGAGCACCATGCCATGTGGTCAACAAGGAGGTGGTTGCTCTACCCCCTTTTTGTTGATCACACAGGGACCCTCTTCTGACCTCACTAGCAGCAACATCAATGGCCAGGCTCTCACAGAGAGCTGCTTGACTGGCAGGTGAGGCAGTGGTACCACTGAGGGGGACAGGCCAACAGGATGAATGCGATGTTGGCCTGGGCACCCATCTAAACTTTGGCATGGCTCTGGAACAGATCCGTACTGGTATGTGTAGCTGACGGAGTACAGTGCCAGTGTAGATGAGCCCTAAGGCTGAAATCCTAAATATATTAAAGAGTGAGCCCTATTTTAACCATCCAGTGAATTGTACTGTAAAATTTTTTACTTTTGTTTTGATTACATTAGATTTCTGTGAATTTTTGGTAGCCTCTGGTAACTAGGATATTGTGTAGATTTGTTTTATAGTTCTCTGGTAACTAGGATATTGCATCTCTTTCTAAACTGCTCCTAATTTAGACATACTAGAATTAGTAAGCCAGTTTAATTTCAATTTAGAAAGAAATTGACAAGATATAGGCAATGTGGAGTCATTGCCAAAATCATCATCCCTATGTTATCTCACATATTTGAAGCATTTCCCTATGTGCATTACTTTGCCCTTTTTAATAGAGACCAATATTCTGTTCTTTTAGAATATAGAGGATTTTGCCATCTATTTGTTAGATTGAATCCAATTGCCTTTCCTCATGCACAAGATATCTTCTGCCTATGGAAAGGCTCTTTGCTAAAAAAGGTGAAATGTAATCCAAAGCTGTTACTCTTTTTCACAACCTCTTACACGAGCATGGGGACTTCTATAGAACCTGCTTGTTAGAGCACTGCACAACTGTTAGTGCAAGCTTGCTTCCACAAGCAGCTATGAAGCATCTCTAGCCACTGTTTTTCGGCCACTTACAATAAAAAGAAGTGGAATCCAGTCCACACTTACCGTATATTCCGGCGTATAAGACGACTGGGTGTATAAGACCCCCCCCCATTTCCAGCCAAAAATGTAGGCTTAGGCATATACTCGCCATATAAGACCACCACCCCCAATTTGGCTGGCTGGCTGACTGGCTGGGGGAGCCTTGCCAGCTGATCCTCTTTGTTTCCCAACTCACAAGGATCTCCTCGTGAGTTGGGAAAGTGAACTGGATCAGCTGGCAGGGCTCCCCCATACAGCCAGCCGCAACATTCGCCCCTCTCTTCAACCTTCCAGTCAAACTTGACTTGAAGGTGGAGGAAAGGAGCGAAAATGCCCAGTTTGCCTCAGCAGCCCCCTTCCCTCCGTCTTGGCTCTTCCGAAGGGGACCAAGGCGGGGGAAGCGGGGGTTGCCGCGGCAAACCCCTAGATTCGCCCCCTCTCCCCAACTTGAAGGAAGGTGGGGAGAAGGGGTGAAGATGCCTCCTTTGGCTCCGCAGCCCCGATCCCTCCTTCTGGGCTCCCTTCCAAAGGGTGCCCGGAAGGAGGACGCGGGGCCGTGGAGCCAAACCCCGGGATTCTCCCCCTCTCCCCACCTTCAAGGAAGAGGGAGCAAATCTAGGGGTTTAACTCCACAGCCCCGGGGCTGCAGGGTTAAACGGGCCCCCTTTGGCTGCACAGCCCCGATCCCAGGAGGAGGATGCGGAGGCTGTGCAGCCAAACCTGGGATTCTCCCCCTCTCTCCACCTTCAAGGAAGGTGGGGAGAAGGGGCGAACATGCCCCTTTTGGCTGCACAGCCCCGATCCCTCCTTCTGGGCTCCCTCCTCCCACGATTCCCCAACCCTCGAGGAAGCTGCCCAATCTCCTCGTGGGTTGGGGAATGCGGGATGGCCAGCTGGCTGGGGGGGCTGGAGGGAGGGGGCTTCTCAGTCAGCCACCCCCCTCCCCAAAGCCGCGATCTCCAGTGGGATCGCAGCTTTGGTGAGGGGGAGTGGATGGACGGAGGGAGGGTGGACGGGTGGCTGGGGGGAGGGGGCTTCACAGTCACCCCCCCTCCCGAAGCTGCAATCTCCAGTGGGATTGCGGCTTTGGGGAGGGGGTGGATGGACAGAGGGTGCTGGAGGGAGGGTGGACAGGTGGCTGGGGGAAGGGGGCTTCACAGCCACTCCCCCTCCCCAAAGCTGTGATCTCCAGTGGGATTGCGGCTTTGGGGGGGGTGGATGGATGGAGGGTGCTGGAGGGAGGGTAGATGGGTGGCTGTTGGGAGGGTGCTTCACAGCCACCCCCCCTCCCTAAAGCCGCGATCTCAAGTGGGATCACGGCTTTGGAGAGGGGGTGTGGCTGGAGGGAGGGTGGACAGGTGGCTGGGGGGAGGGGCTTCACAGCCACCCCCTCCCCGAAGCTGCAATCTCCAGTGGGATCGCGGCTTTGGGGAGCGGGGGTGGCTGGGGGGAGGGGGCGAGTCCCGGGGTTTGGCTCTATGGCCCTGCATCCTCCTTCTGGGCTCCCTTCCGAAGGGAGCCCAGAAGGAGGGATCAGGGTCATGGAGCAAAACAGGGCATTTTTGCCCTTTTCCTCCATCTTCAAGGAAGATGGGGGAAAAGGGCGAATCTAGCGTTTTGCCTCGGCTGCTGCAGAGGCGATCAAGCGGTGGCCGCGGCAAACCGCAACGTTCGCCCCCCTCCTCTGTCTTCCGTTGCTCCCCAAAGGGGGAGAAGGCAGAGGAGGGGGGCGAATGAACTGCAAAACACTTTGCTTCACCCCCCTGCCCCATCTCCTGCCTCTTCGCTCCATTTGTGAAGAGGCAGGAGATAGGCAGGCAGGCGAAGCAAAGTATATCTGGCATATAAGACGACTGTCGATTTTGGAGGACACTTCTGAGTGCTCAAAAGTTGTCTTATACACCGGAATATACGGTACATTTACAATCATGTAAAGTTATTACTGATGGTTGTTTTTATTGTGTATTAGGTCCCTCCAACATAGGAAATCTACCTGGATCATAGGTAGATTAATTAGAACTGCAAGGCCAAGATAGATAACTGGGAAGGCAAGAAAACATGTCAGGCCTTTGTAGAGCAAAAACATGAGAAAAGGGATGGGGAAGATGAATTAGGAGACTGAAGTGAAAAGCAAAGAGATGGCAAAACTTCAAAGATAAGTTATAAAACAGCAACAGTGAAGTGATAACCTATGTGCCAGATATAACCTCTATGCAATTTTGTCTAGCCCAGAGACTACAGGAATTATTAATTTTTGTCAAAGTATGATTTTTTTTAATTGCCAGCAGAAAAGGGTATAAGAAATAAAGACATTCCACAAAATATTCCATTTCTCTTCAAGAGAGGCTGAGCTTGCAAGGCAAAATAAACTTATCCAAATGATGTATTTTCAGACTTGGGGCTGATGCAAGTATGTCAAAAAATTAATGGGGCCCTGTAATGGCATGTAAACAGCAGATTCTTGTTGTTTCTTTCAGAATAATCTTACTTTCACTGGTGCCATCAATGGAGATGTTTATGTCTGGAAGGATCACTTTCTCATTAGACTGGTGGCAAAGGCTCACACTGGTCCTGTCTTTACAATGTACACAACACTTCGGGATGGACTCATTGTTACAGGAGGGAAGGAGAGACCGTAAGTGGCTATATCTTGTTTTTGTCTGTAGTTGCCTACAAAGCTGTGCTACTTCAGAAAGAAATTTAAATCACTGTAAGAAGTACTGGGGACAATGAGCAGCTGGATGGTGGGAAGTAATTTCCACTCCATACTTTATCTGTCCAGTCCAAAAATAGCATAACAAGATTCAGTTCGTTTAGATTTGACGGGGGGTGGAAAGGGTGTGTCTTAGTTATTCTCTACTCCAGTTCTTATTCATTATACCGTACATACTGTATGTACATACCGTACATAGGCAGCATGGACTGGAAATGGGGCACTGGAGATATGGTGAAATCCATGCAATCACTTCATGATAAAAGAACATCTGTATCCTGTCAAAGACAGCTTAGAAAGGGTCTGTTCCTTGGTACCCTCTGGGATTTGTTTCCAGGACCCCCCACCCCATGGATACCAAAATCGTTGGGTGCTCAAATCCCATTATATACAATGGCATAGCAAAATGGCATTCCTTATATAAAATGGTGAACAGCAAGGTTTGCTTTCTGGAATTTAAAAAAAACAAAAATTCAAACCGTAGTTGGTTGAATCCAGGGGTAAAGAATCCTTGGATATGGAGGGCGGACTGTGTGTGCAAGACAGAAGTTGTAACAAACTTAGGTTCACAAAGGATTCTTCGAAAAAACCTGAAGAGGGGCAAAATTACAAAATAGCCTAGTGAAAGCTGATCATACTCTGTACCCAAAAACTGTTGACGGTCCACTTAGAGGGGAGGGGGAAATCTGAAAAAATGTCGGGTGGGTAATGGAATGGAACAGCCAGAGAATGAAAATAAAAAAAGATACATGTAGATATTGAGAGCACAGATTGAAACATCCCAATGATGAGACAGTCTGTTTCCTGTTTCACACAAAGAATGTATTTTCAAATGTCCCCTATGTGTGTAAGTGACACTTGAAATAGAAACCATGGAGGAATCCAAGGTTTTAATGTAGGTTGGCTTGGGTAGCATTATATCTAACACACACACACACAATCTAAAATACCAAAATAGTACAATGAGAACTAGGTATGCTTAGGGAGTGTAGAATGCTGACAGACCAGAGAAGAGGGGTAGAATTAAAAAACAGAGATGTAGACAACGCTAATCATGTATCAGATTCTGGCCTGACTCCTATTGAAAGTCCAACTAGAGTAGATGTGTGATAATAAACATTTTACAAATGGTATGCTCCTGTTTCTTTTAATAGTGTGATTGCTGCGAGACACGAGGCTAATGTGATAATATTCAGAGTGAGAGATCAGCAGAGAGACAGCAGAGAAAGAGTATTTAACTCAAGACTCAGAGCACCATGGGAGCCTCCCTTAATGAGGAATAGCAGTTCTGATGGAAGTGTGTATGGCACTTGGCCTCTGCTGATGCTTTTTTTTTTTTACACTGGCAAAAAACTATAGCAGTCACTCTCAGTCTCTCTGCCAAAGAAGGCCAAACCAGATGGATAATATACTGTTTGGACAAATAGGGCATTCATAACAAAATTTTGGAACTTCAGAAACCTTTTAAGAATAAATACACCTTGGAAGTGATTTTTTTGATATTATATATCTCTTATGTCTACAGAAGGAAGACCACTTCACATGTTACACAAAAGACATTTCTGTCATAAGTCATTAGCATTTGTTTCACCTCAAAACACATAATAAACATGCACCTGTTGTTTGCTACTTGTTTTCAGACACACAGTGTAGTAATACTGGGTGCATATGTTATGCAGAGTGCAGCAGACATAGTACAAGATGAGCTTATGGTAGAAAGGTAAAAAGGAAAACATACATTCATTTTCTCAAGAAATTCTTCCAAGGATAGGATAAACAAAAGGAGTTAAGCTGTATTTGATCATAAGCACCCCTAAAGATGATTTCCATGTGTAAGGGGTAAGCTAGCAGCCATTAGTGAGGTTGGAGTCCCATGGCTGCACCCTCCCCAGACAGAGAAAAAGACTATCTTCTTGATGGAGGGGGAAGTGACCTCTGCCACTAAAAAGGAAGCAAAAGTCCTAAGAACATAGATGTAATACTGCAGTGAAAAAATTGCAGGGACTACCTAGCACCCCATTGCCCCCTTTCCCACTGATCACTCTATACAAGCGTTGATGCCACTTTGCTTCCTGTATACGGATGCTCTGCAGACGCTTGCAGAAAGCCTGTGGTCACTCTGTAGCAGAATGATGGGGATTTGGGCAATTGCAATCCAGGATTCTAAAGGACACCCTGCATGCTTTTTCTTTTCAGAACAAAAGAAGGAGGTGCCGTGAAACTTTGGGATCAAGAGATGAAACGCTGCCGAGCGTTTCAGCTTGAGACAGGACAGATTGTGGAGTGTGTACGTTCAGTGTGCCGAGGGAAAGTAAGTGAGATACAGAAAGCATTGGATCCAGATTTAGACATGTGTAGCTGCAGTGGCAGAAAGGTACTTCCACACCCCCTTCCCCTCCCCACCCAACAGCAGTTCCTTCAGCTCATTGAAAATCCTCCACAGAGGGTTAGAGGACCTCACTGAATGGAGTGAGCTCTGGTGCTAGGGGGAGGGGAGATCTCTATAGAATGGAGGCATCTTCCACAAGTGGATCTCTTCTGCCAGTGGAAGGCATATCCTGGATCCCAACCAGTATGTACTGTCTGTTGTTCTCACATTGTTCTCCTTGGTTATTCTTGCACTGAGTATTCAAAAGGAGGAAAAGAGACTGAACAGATGGTTGTCACTTAAAACCAAGGGCCCATATGTTTTTACCAGGAGGCTCGATAGCTACAGTGTGTATGGCTAGACAGATGCTTGAGGCAGAGGATTATGGATGCCAGCGTGCAACCTTATCATGAGTGAATTTCTGTGGCCACAGACAGAGCCACATGCCATGGACTAGAAATGGGGCACTGGAGAGATGGTGAAATCCATGCAATCACTTCATGGTAAAAGAACATCTATATCCTATCAAAGACAGCTTAGAATGGGTCTGTTCATGCATTACAGGAGCCATATGATGGCTCCTCCCCTGTGGTCCCATCTAATGCCACTTCTTTAGCCTTTCAATGGGGACATTAATTGGAAGAGTCTGATGAATGCTTATTTCCTGCCACAAGATAAATTGGGTGTGCGTACTAGACAAACGCATTCTGCTTTTTAATAAAGAAATGTTACTTTTTAAAGAGGGGGTTATACATATTTATTTCAAGAGGAAAACAGCTATAATTTGGGCAAGAACTACTGTAGTTTCTTGTACATGTTTTAGTTATAAACTGTTCTACTAGAAAAACACGATCAGTAATGGTTACAATTCAAAGTGGTTTCTTTGTCTTTGTTCCTGTCTTCCTCCCCATCCTCTCTTTCAGTATGACAAAATAAATATTAAGTTCAGATTCAATGGCCTTCCATAAATTATTTTTGCAAACTCCACATGATTTTGTTTGAATTGTCAACAGGGCAAAATTTTAGTGGGAACCAAAGATGGGGAAATCCTTGAAGTTGGTGAAAAAAATGGTGCTTCTAATCTGCTGATTGACAGCCACATGGAAGGAGAGATTTGGGGCTTGGCTACTCATCCCTCCAAAGATATCTTCATCTCTGCTAGTAATGATGGAACTGCAAGGATCTGGGATCTTTGTGACAAAGTAAGAGGTGCTTTTTATCTGACCTCACTTAAGAGATATTTTCTATTGTAAATCACCCTGAGAAGACAGGAGTCTTGAAAGGCAATGAACATATGCATTAAATAAATAAATGTTTCAATTAAAGTGACAGTGCACTAGAAAGAAAAGTAGTGGCTGCTACAACTTTATTGTTGTGCTTTTAAATGCACGATTACTCAGAAATATAAATTAGCATAGGATTACAATTTTGCTTTCCAAACTGCTTTATAGTTTCAGGCATTTGCCTGGACAACAACAACATATAGAAACTTTCAGTTATCCCCATTTTACAGGTGAGGAATTGATGGTGGGCACAAATTTGCTAGATTACTTTTGTTGATTTCAGCTGAGTTAAATATACTCTGGCTGGATTGTGTCCAATGATTTCTAAATACATGGCTTGTGTGAAATGTCCTTCAGTCAAACTCCAGCTATTTTGATTAGTATTAATTATTTGCAATTGATGTAATTTTAAAGACAGTTCAAGAAAATTGTAATTGGAAGCACTTCGTATATGAAAAATGGGTCCCAGACTCAATGGGATGCTCACTCCCAGCCAGTGCAGAGATACAGAGCAAGGAAAGCCATCATTCTATCTCTGGTGGTATGCAGCATCTTCAGCTAGCATGGGGTTCCCTATGCCATGTCATCTCCAGTCATCTGAGAAGACTTGGCTTGAGGGCAGGGCTCCCAAGGTGGACTGGGAAAGAGAGATTTTCTCTCTGGTCCACTTGGGGACCATAAAAAATACCTCACAGTGCTGCCAGTCCAGAAATCATTTGAGATCCTGCCTGCCTCACTGTCCCTCCTTATATTCAGTACTGGCATTAATTTGTTTTCCTTGAGCGATGCCCAATCTCCCCTCTTCCACCTCAGTGGTATTTCTCATTCTTTTTGTCGCAACTTCCTTGTTGGCATTGGAAACATTGGGCAACATCCAGTTTGTGGGGGGAAACTGGGGCTGAGATCCTGCATCACACTGATGGTATGCCCCACTAGGCTATATCCTCCCCAAGTGCTCAACCTACCTATTATCAGGTTTGGTGCCTCTCCCCACCAGCCAGGGGAGAACTAGAGGCAGCCAGTCAGCAGGCAGCTGCATCCTGGCAGCCAGCTTCAGGAACAGGATGTCATCCTTCTGGACCACCAGAGCTCCAAGAGGATGCATTTTCCTTGCAGATGGCTGCTGCCTGGCTGCCTGTTATATTCCCCTTTCCTGACCATTAAGTGACCATGTGGAGTGTGGGGTTGCCCAGCCTGACAACAAGTAGGTTGTGAGGGTGGGAGTCATGGTGGATAAAGAAGATGCTGAATTCCTCCATCCACACCAGTGGCGGCACTAGGGGGGTGCGGAGGGGCCGAACTGTACCAGGTGAAATCATCGGAGGGGAAGGCTGACACCAGCCTTAGTTATGCCACAGATCCACCACAACCAAAAAAGTTCATATGCAGAGCTGACTGAAAATCATGCCTGTTTATATCACCAACAGGATGCTAGCCAAGGTCTGTGTGACCATCTCCCTTTCTTAGTGGAGGAAGAAGATCTTGGGGCAAAATCATTCAGGGATATGCCTAGGTCAGGGGCTGTCAGAGCTGCTTCACCACCAGGTGGCTAGTCAGCCATACCACGGATTATGCCCATGTGGAATCCCACACCCTGCCATCACATAGGCAGGCCAGGGTGGGTTGTCCGACACATGTTGCTCTTTGCTCTTCTAAGAATCTAACAACTGTAACCAATAACATTGTTGCTGTTCTTCCGCAACATGTCTTGTTGTTTAATCTTATGTCTCCCCTTGCACTCTGCCCTCCCTTTACTGATGGGCCCACAAAGAGCCTCTTTGAATACTATTAATATTAAGAAACTTTTAAAAACAATGCTGGACCCGTTTTGGATGGGGTGCAGAGAGCTATACACTTGCCCCTCTATTCTGTCCAAAAGCCTCTCACTGCCTGGCAGTTGTCAAGCCCCTGGAGCCTGCTGCTGCTGTCACTTACTGGTGGAGAAGCAGGGATGGGGGTGGGGGAGATGACTCAGATCATGAAGTTCTGGGTCCTCTGAGCTCCTGGGGAAAGGGAAGGGCAGGTGCAAGCCATTTGAGAGCACATCCTCATTTCTTCTGCCCATGACTAAGCTGAGGCCAGCTGCTTCTCCATGGCTGGAATCGCCTCCCCACCCCCTTCCTTCTCCACTGGTAAGTAACAGCAGTAGGGGGCCCTCTGGGGCTTGAGAGCTGTCAAGTAATGGGAGAGTGAGGAGCGACAGAAGTGGAGCTACACAGTGATGTAGAACCTTCACCCTTGTCATCACGTTATTTTCATCAAGCAATTCTATGGGTGCTGTATAATGCCTTAATTAATATTCCAATCTAGCTGAGGGCTGCAGCAAGTTTTTCCATCTTTGCTCCCTAGCTGCATGCCAGATCAAGTGACCAAAGAGGTGCTATGTGTAATTTCTAGCCTTATCCAGCTGCTGAGCAAGGTCCTGCATCCTTGTAGCCCCAGCAGTGCTAGCAATATTCAGCTTTTTGAAAGAGGGAGCAGGGGGATAGATTCAGCCTTGCCCTTTTTACTGATTATCTGACTGATGCCACATGTTCTTGTGTAGGCAGATAGGAGTTAATGTGTGTTGAATTTAGTGCGACTAGAGTATGAATTGTAAGCCATGTAGACCACTGTAACAAAGTGTTATCAATTCTGGTGTACAGAAACTTCTGAACAAAGTGAATCTGGGCCATGCTGCCAGATGTGCAGCCTACAGTCCTGATGGCGAGATGGTTGCCATTGGCATGAAGAATGGAGAATTTATCATTTTACTTGTGAACAGCCTTAAAATTTGGGGTAAAAAGAGAGACCGGAAGTCTGCTGTCCAGGATATCAGGTACTGAATCTAGAATGGAAGACATTGTTGAGGATGGCTGAGACAGGAAGACATACAACAGACATGTTCATTCCAGCATGTTTGTGCACCATTTCGCTTCTCACCACATTAATAATTGGTTGAATGGTTAAACTGACTCCATTGCAGTTGAATAGGTAAACTAACTCCATTGAAAAGTGTTGTACTGGGGTGTCAGATCCACTAAAAGATCCAGAAACAAAAAAATAAGGCTCATAGAAAATAGTAATATAACCATTCTCAAATGACAGTAGATTGGTGTTCTCCAACTGTTTGAGGAAAGCCACATAAATGCAGTGCTCAAGCAATGTTATTTTAGAATCCTAAGTGTACTTCCCAGAAAACCTACTCTTCTCCATCTATGTCCTCACTTTCTGAATCAAGGGAACACTCAATAGGTAATCGGGCTTATGTGAGGACCTAATCTGAAAGAACTTTCCTTACTCAAATGTTGTAATTGGTGAACAAAACCCATACAACAGAAAATTGAATAGCCAAATATTCCACACCACTCAACAGTGTTTGCCAGCAGGAAGAGGGGGAATTAAAAATAATTGTTAAAAAGTACTTTGGGATTTAATAGTTTAAGGTTTTATCTCACAGAGATTTTTATGTTTTTCCCTGTTTATAAGCCAAATGAAACTCTACACTAATTAGAATATATGTCTGATTTCAAAGTTGTTTTCCAAACCCATATTGACACTGTTAAGAACTGATATGCCTGGAATAAAAGACACTCTTAGCATCACTTGTTAAAACATCTGAGAGCACTGTGAAGTTTTCTCTGTGGCTCTACCATAAGCAAAGGGGAAGATTGCTTTAAAGTGAACATACAACTAATAAAAGGAATAGCGTTCGAGAAGCAGAATAAACAAAAAATGACAGATGAGAAATTCATACTAGGGTGTTAGGTAGAGTATCAATAAAAAGTCTAATTGATGTGCAATTCAAAACTGAAGATGTATATAAATATTCTGTTTGCTTATTAGCGAGAGAAAATCTTTAGAGGTGCAGAACAGGGGAACTCAGAAGTATAGAAGAGAGTATACTATGTTGTTTCAATGTAGTCAGATAATGGTGATGGTATATATATATATATATATATATATATCAGAATATTTTTATATTAATAAATACTGGGCGAGGGGAAGTGAACATACATCTAATAAGCAGTCTTTGCCAAGCACCATCTTATACTATTGCTGTTTTTGCATGTTTTACTGTCTAGGATCAGCCCTGATAACCGATTTTTGGCAGTGGGTTCACAAGAACATACTGTTGACTTCTATGACCTAACCCAAGGCACAACCTTGAACCGGATAGGCTACTGTAAAGACATCCCAAGCTTTGTCATTCAGATGGATTTTTCAGCAGACAGCAAATACATTCAGGTCAGTTCTTGCGTTTCCACAGTTTTTGCAGTTTTGGTATCCACAGTTGCAGTTATCATTTATTCTTCTTCTTCTTCTTTTTTTTTTTTTTTTTTTTAAAGAGAGTCTGACATCCTGATTTGGAAAGCTGTAGTAGGCTACCAGTGTCCTGGATAAAATAAGTAAAATGGAACCTTAACCCCGAAGTTCATAATTTAAGAGAGACAGGGAAGACAAAGGGCAGAGAAGACATCAAAGAAACATTGCTGAATTTACATTTCATCAGCCTAGATGTTGCTGTTATAATATTTGAGATACATATATTCACATAGTAGTGAGATTCAGTGGGGAGGAAAGTATAATGGATGGAAGATTAAGGTAGAGTCCAGATGTCAAAAGGCCTATTGTTCATGTTTAGACTGAGGCATAACCTTCCTACAGATCCAGTTTGTGAAACAAATACAGTTGTCCCTTCATATTCACTGGGGTTTGGTTCCAGGACCCCCCTGTGCATACCAAAATCCATGAATACTCAAGTCCCATTATATGCAATGGCATAGCAAAATGGTGTCCCTTGTATAAAATGGCAAAATCAAGGTTTGCTTTTTGGATTATTATTTTTTTGAGAATATTTTCAAGCTGTGAATACTAATATCCATGGATACAAAATCCATGGATATAGAGGGACAACTGTACAGCAATTCCAGCTAGCAACTCTTGAAACTAAAATCCCTCAAATGTTTAAATTTTCATAAATTAATCATACACTCACTACGGTATGATTCTAGTTTTAGCCTGTATGTACAACACAATTTGTTCTGTCTATTTATATATCTGTAATATCACAGTCTATTATTTAGCTGCCTAACTACTGAACATTCCAGCTGCTGTTCAGTTAACTAGATTTGCAGACCATTCTATTCTAAGGACTCAGGACAGATATGGACTGATTTGAAGAGTCTATGGTCAAAATCCTGTACTAATGAGATAATAGCACAAAAGTTCCTTGACTGAGACTACAGTAATACAACTATATATACAAGTATATACAACTATCAATACAATTTGAGGACAGAAAAGAGATGGAGAAGGAAGGAAAGGTACAGAAAAATAGCCCAGTAACAGGTTCATGAAGCAAGAGTGGCAGATAAACCTCCCGGGCACCCACACGCCTCAGCTTGCCAACTGAAAATGACAGCTTTTCGATACTTCAATGAACCCAATAGATGGCATGTCAATCAATCGAACAGTGGGGAAAATTGTCCCACCCCTTCCCCCACTTGAACATATCCGTACAGGGGGGTACAGACGATCGACAATACGAACAGCTGTACAGATTTTAGCTCGAGATTCGCTAATCCTCCTGAACGCCAGATCCATGGAGTTTACGGGGGATTTGCTAGCCCCCCTTCCGAATGACATGTATGCATCTGAACAGCCGTGTGTACCCATGATCAATCTTTTGAACACCGTACGTATTTTTTTATTGTGTAGACAGCCCCTAAGTCTCCCCTCTCACCCCTCCAGGGCTCACCGTTCAGTGGCCTGAGCCCACACTCCATGGCCATTTAGTGGCTGGTGGAAAGCAGGGGAAATCTGAGAATCATGTGGCTATGTCCTTATTTCCAGACACAGAATGCTGACATCAAGATGTCCAGAGGATCCCCAGAGATATTTGCAGTCTTCACAGTGACCAGAAAAAGATAAATCCTAAGTCAATAAAAGGAGGCCAATGTATGTGTGTACTTGCCATAATGCACCTAGAGTAGTGTCTGGTGTGCATTGTACACTGCCTCTGTGTATTATCCATTGTGCGGTGAGTAGGATAGGCTTATCCCTATCCTATGTGACAACTATGCATATTCACTTTTTCTTGTATGTTCTTCTATTCAGTGTAGGGATTGCATAGTGCTAGTGTAACGTATCTCTGCTGGTAGATATTTATGCTATGCTGAGATGGTGTAGGATCTCAGCCACATGGTCACACGCTTTAGAAGTGATGTGTTATTTCACTGCTTGCAAACTGGGCTAAGCCAATCCTACTATATCTGAGACCTGTCCTCTTAATTTCACTGAGTGTGGCCCTGGGCCTCTTCCCCCAGATCCTTCCCTGGCAGTACCAGGGGATCACCCATATCTTGGTGAAGAGTAACTTTGGTTAGATATGATACTTGAAGCCAAGCAAAAGCTCACCTTATATTTTCTTGGGTACTTCTCAGATAAGACAAAGTAGATGCTGAGTCATTCTCTGTGAGTGGGAAACTCTGAATTTGTAAAATGGAAATGGCACTTGGTACTGGATGTACAGTTGTCCCTTCATGTACATGGGGGTTAGGGGTGCAAGACCCCTGCGAATGTGAAAAAACGTGAATAAAAATAGGCCTTGCTACTGCCCGCCCACAACCCCCCCTGCCCTTCCCAAAGTGGCAACAGGGCTTTAGAATCCCCATCGCCAGTTCCCCCCCCCACCCTCTCCAAAGCAGCAACAGGGATTTAGAAGCCCTGTCACTGCTTTTCCCTACACCCTGCCAAAAGCCTTGACTTTTGAGGCTGCAGCAACTTCCTCCCAGAGGACTGGAGTGCGCGGGGGAATTATAGGGGAGGAGACGGTCCCTGAGATAGCTTGGTCCCAAGCCATTTAGGGCTTTAAAGGTGATAACCAACACTTTGTACTGGGCCCAGAAACCAATAGGCAGCCAGTGGAGGGACCTCAAAATCAGAGTGATGTGGTCCCTCCTAGATGTTCCTGAAACAAGCCTGGCCGCCATATTTTGTACTAACTATAGTTTCTGAACCAAGCACAAGGGTAGCCCCATGTAGAGTGCATTACAGAAGTCTAGGCGTGAGATTACCAGTGCGTGAATGTTGGTCTCGAGGTCCCTTGCTTCCAGAAAAGGGCGCAGGTGGCGTATCAGCCAAAGCTGATAACAGGCGCTCCTGACTGTCATATTTACCTGATTTATCATCAGAAGCGACAAGTCAAGGAGCACCCGCAGACTGCGAACACAGTCACTGGAGGAGAGCGTGACCCCATCCAGGACTGGAGGTTGAAACCCAGTTCTTGGTTTCGGGGCCGCTACCATGAGCACCTCCATCTTGTCCGGATTCAGTTTCAATCTGTTTTTCCTCATCCATCCCATTACTGCCCAAAGATATTCATTGAGAGAAGAGATGTCATTGGAATTCGAGGCCGACAAATAAGATACAGAGAAATAGATCTGAGTGTCATCAGCATACTGATAACACCCAGCTCCATAACTCTGAATAATCTCACCCAGCGGCTTCATATAGATGTTAAATAACATCGGAGACAGGATAGCTCCCTGTGGAACTCCCCAGGTGAGCTCTCTTTTGCTCGAACAACTGTCCCCGAGCAGCACCCTCTGGGACCTGCCCGAGAGGAAGGACTGGAACCACTGCAGTGCAGTGTCCCCGCTACCTAACCCCTTCAGGTGGTCCAAGAGGATGCCATGATCTATCAAAAGCCACTGAAAGGTCTAAGAGCACCAACAGGGTCACACTACCCCTGTCGATGCTCAGACGTAGATTGTCGGTCAAGGCAACCATGGCAGTCTCAACCCCAAAGCCTGTCCTGAAGCCGGTTTGAAATGGGTCTAGATAATCGGTTTCATCCAAGACAGCTTGGAGTTGAAGAGCAACTGCTCTCTCGATCACCTTGCTCAGAAATGGCAATAAAGAAACAGGCCTGTAGTTACTCATATCCAGGGGGTCCAGGGAAGGTTTTTTCAGAAGCGGACTAACAGCCGCTTCCTTCAGAGAAGATGGAACATGTCCCTCACTGAAGGATGCATTGATGATATCCATGAGGAATCTCCTCAAAGCTCCCCCCCCCTCTGACAGCCAGCTATGATGGACAAGGGTCGAGAGGGCAAGTTGTTTTCCTCACCCTACCAAGCAGCTTGTCCACGTCCTTGGTACTCACAGATTGGAGCTGATCCAGAATAACTTCATCGACAGTCGCTGGATACCTCTCTTATTTAAATTGGCTCTACTCCCTTGTGTGTGAGGGAGAGAAGCTGATTTTTAAATTTATTTATTTATGTATTTGTATTACACCAAGCTCTTTCCCATTCTTCTACTTAGATTACTTCACCAATTTCTATTGCCCATTTAGTCATTACATCAGTAATCCTTTCCTTTTCTAAGTTTCTTTCCAAAAGTAAATTATATAGTTTAGATATCTTTTTCTTATCTTTGTCCCAAATTATTTTATCCATTACATTTTCCTTTCTGTCTATATCATATTTCTCCTTATCTTCTATGTATCTGGTTTTTAATTGTAGGTAAGTAAACCAATTAAGTTTAAATCCAACTTCTTCCAACTCATCTCTTGTCCGTAACCGTATCTTTTCCTCAGCTATCTCCGTTGTTAAGTCTTTATATCTCATCCAATTGTTATTGGAGGAGTCCCATCTTCCCAAAAAAGCTTCTTGTGGGGAAATCCAAATTGGCATTTTACTATAAAATTGTATTTTGATACTATTCCATATTCTTAAGAGAGCTTTTCTAATTATGTGGTTTTCAAAGTATTTATTTATTTTGGATCTAATTTAAATGGGGCGCTTGCTGAGCAAACTGCGAATAGGTGGAACTGCGAAAGTGAAAGCCGCAAATGTGGAGGGACGATTGTAAATATGTTTGCAAATTCCTTCCAATTATATTATATATAACAACATGGCAACAGTACAAAGAGCATCAAAAACTGCGCACCACTGACTGCATTAATAGTTGAAGGGAAGATACTAGAAATTGGGGCCAAATATTTCAACACCATACATATGTTGATTGTGATGTTTTTCCTTCCGCAGGTATCAACTGGTGCCTACAAACGCCAAGTCCATGAGGTGCCATTAGGCAAGCAAGTGACAGACACAGCGCTGATTGGAAAGATCACTTGGGCCACTTGGACAAGGTGATGCAGCACAAATGTCAAAACATAAACTGCCCTGTGATGTAGATACAAGGGAGGCAGGGGTGGGTGGTAGAGGATAAAGAGGATGAGCAATGGGTGAGAGCTTCACCCAATCAGGATGATGGCACTTCAGTCACAAAATGCACCTCTCCTTCCTCCCTAGGTCAGTTTGCTTGAGGCTGTTTTAGAGTTCCTCCTCAGTAATGCACAAATCATCTTGTTTGGTTTAAACACACTTGACTATAATTTCCCTTATTTGTTTTTTCCTTTCCTTTCCCCACCTTGGAACAGCATCCTTGGGGATGAAGTCATTGGCATTTGGCCCCGAAATGCTGATAAAGCAGACGTCAACTGTGCCTGTGTGAGCCATGCTGGCTTAAACATCATCTCTGGAGATGACTTTGGACTAGTCAAACTCTTTGACTTCCCATGCACTGAAAAATTTGTAAGTGAGATTTTGCATGCCATGTGTCTTTTGTATGTCATGTGTGCCCAACAATTTTGTAGGTTAAGAGCAGAACGTGGGGGAAATTACAGACTGGCTAGAAAATGCTTTGAGTTGTGGTCCAAAAAAGTAACTTTTCCAAACTCTGGTTCTGCAAAGCACCCAGATGCCCTTGATCAACATTGTTGGCATTTGTGTCCTTCTAAAAGCAAGAATACATGTTATGAGTGCTGATTGTCTGCAATCTCTTTTGTCTTTTCTCAACAGGCCAAACATAAGCGTTACTTTGGCCATTCTGCACATGTAACGAACATACGCTTTTCTCATGATGACAAGTATGTTATCAGCACAGGAGGGGATGACTGCAGGTAACTCTTTCATTTTATAAACATGGAGTACATTGAGTGTTACATCTAGAAGGTGGGAAAGCCATGTTTAGATTCCCATGCAGCTTTCTGGGTACCCTTGGCTAAATTTCTATTAGGCCAGCCTACCTAACAAGGATGTTGTGAGGGAGAAATTTTTCTTTGCTCTCCAGTGGGAGGGGGAAGCAAAATAAAGAGGCAACAAAGTATAAATCAAACACTAATTGCAAAATTACTCAAAGACAAAGAAAAAGAGAACAGAACATTGGCCTTACCTGTGAGATGTTTCTTTTCAGCAATGGAGATGAAAATATCCTCTTGTGGGTTACTCCTCCCCATTGCTCTGGAAGGCAGGAAGCAGAATTGAGGAAGCCCATATTAGACTCCTATTCCTCAGTCTATTTCCTGCCTCTGCTCTGGCAAGGCTACTCAACTTCTCTTTGCATGCTTTTACTCTTTTGAATTGCCTCCTTTTCTGGTTCTTCCTCCTTTCTGTCTTCTAGTCTGTTCTGTTTTTTAAAAAATCCCTTTCTTCCATGCTTTTGCACCACCACCCCCCACGTGATCCTAGGAAAACTATGAGCACCCTCTCGTCTGTAGAGGAGTCCTCCTCCAGCGATTACATCTCCCCCCTTTCGGGCGTGGGGCCAAGGAAATCCTCCACCCATGCGGCCACATCCAAACAACCCCAAAGAGGCCTCCTGAGGGACCGACATGCAGGAGAGGGAAATCCCTCTCTTCCCAGACCCAGTCGAGGCCATGCAGCCAATCCCAGACCTGGACAGGGTCTGCTGTCACTCCTGCAAGCATGCAGAGCCTCCAGGCAACTACAGTGATGCCCCTGGAGACAGCACTGTAACAAAGACAAGGAGAAAGAGAAGAGAGAAGTTAAAATTTAAGATGAGGCTTCCTGAAGCCTCCATATCTTCACCACACACCGAATCTGTTGATCACTGAACAGTAGTCCCAATGGAGTCTACAAAAGTTCAAACCATCTCAGCACTGAATCTGCAGGGCATGATGGGAAAGAGGAATGAAGAGATCTCTGTCTATGTATGGTTAGAACTGATAGGCTTGATTTCCTAGGGTGAATTGCAGCAGTCACTGTTGTGAAGGAAGGATAGGTGGATATAGGGAAGTATGCATCCTGGAGGATGTGGCAAACCCCTTGCCCTTCTATAACAACAGGGGAATAGGTGAGAAGGTGACCATCATGAACCTGTGGGGCATGAAGAAACAACTGAGTTAAGTACAAGTCCAGAATGGGTTGGATTGCACCATCCTGTTTCACTACTGCAAAATAACCTGAATAGAGTGCCAATGCCCCAGTGTGGCACTTTATATACATAAACAGGTTTTATTGCTCCCTTTTGAAGAAACAGTCAGATCTCATCTGACAGTGGTGGGATAGGAGCCATGAAGTGGATGGTACCAATAGGAGGAATACAACTGAACTTGACAGTGTGCTCATGTGCTGGATTATAGGAAGTTTATCCATGCGTTAGTGGTAATGGCTTCCCCTGAAGAAATTAAATAACGGACTTGGTTTCTAAAGGGCCAGTGCCACGCACTTGATGGAAGCAGAGAAGCATCATAGAATCATAGAATTGTAGAGTTGGAAGAGACCACGAGGGCCATCCAGTTCAATATCATGTTGGAGTCAAAGTCAAGTCTATTTCTTTCTGCTAGAGCACCAGTACATGGACCACTGGAACTTGTATTTACAGTAAGAATGCCAAAGGTTGGGAGACAATATTGGTGAGCTGCACCAGTTCTTCCATACCCCTCACTGCATTTAATTCTTTTTAACTCTTCAATTCCACTGTAAGTGGAGGGCTGCACAAGGCCCACAGGCTGCACTTTACCAACATCTGATTTTGAGGAAGAAGATGCATGAGCTGATGGTTGCAAGAACCAGGGGTGAAGTGGCTAGGACAGTGGGGAAGATAACTACCTGTACCACAAACAGAGCTTGTACTAACAGGATGAGGAGTTTGGCATGGTAGCTATTTCCGTCTTCCCGGTTGTCTAATTTTTCCACTAAAAACACTACACTCACCCCTAGAAGGTTCTGACCAGTTTTGTGCAAGTTAGAACAAGCTGTGTACAAGTTTACCGATGACCACTTGAAGGACCATGGTTATAAACAAGCAGCCTGTTATTCTTCTATCCCACTCTACTTCCTAATCAAATACTTGGGGAAGTACAAAAAATTAGGGGAGGGAACAAAAAGCAGGGAAAACTAAACTGCTCAATAACAGGAGAACAGAATGGCAAATCCTGAAAGAAGGACTGCTGGCTAGCTGGCAGGCTACCTAAACAGGAGTACCCCTACACCAAAATGTTTTGTTGTAGACGTCCACACATGACATTGACATGTCCAGTTAAGTCTACTTGCTGACTGAATGGATTCTATCTGCAGAATGGGGAGGCGTGTGATTTCCCCATCTCCCTACTGCCCACTCTTCAAAATTGCCCCAAAAGTTTGGGGGAACCCTTCCTGACAGGTTTTTGGGAGAGACATGGGAAAAGAGGAGACAGCCCTGTCATGTGACAGTGGATTTTGCCCTATGTGAAGTGGTGGGAGTGAGGAGTGAGTGTTTTTTTTTTAATCATCCTCATCACAACCTGAACTGTTCTGCTGCTTTAGATGCTGCTGGTTGGATAAGGTTGCTCAGAGAGGAAGCATTCAGCTGAGACACTTATTTACCCTTCCTCCTGTCCCAGAGTTGCTCTCAGTTCCCTAACATCAGCCAAGCTTCTAACTATGAAGCCAAAGGCCCCATTCATTCCTAGGCCACTACTGCTGAGCAATGTGTGTTAAATGTTAATTGCAGTCCTTTGGGGTTGCTGAAAGAGGCAATATTTATTTTGGCAGAGTTTTCAGAGCAGGGAGGCTTTGGTGATGCCTCCAGTGTGCTGCTCCTCTAGCTAGTAGTTCTCTAGCTTCTCTACCAATTTGTCAGCCAAGTGTCCTCTCTGCCCCAAAGTGTGTTGCCTTCTTTTCACCTGTGGTGCTGCTCATCTAGAGATTAGATAAATGTGAATATGCAAAATAAAAATTGTCTTTTGATTAGCACTGAGGAATGAAATTGCTCAGGGAGAATAATTTAAATGCTGTTTTAAAATGGCTTCCTTTCACCTGTCTGCTATGCTGCGAGAAAAATCACTCCACCCATTCCCAGGCAGAAAATATAATGAGTAAGGAAATTGGAAGGAAGAGCATCCATATTTTTTTTTATTCAATCAGAACAATGAACTTTTCAGCCATTGCTTGAGGCACTTGCATTTCCATTCACTCTAATACAGAAGAAAAATAACATTCTTCTGTTAGCTCGTATAATCATGGTAATAAAGATGAACTCTGGAAATGGGAGTAGTATAGCAGGAGTATTATTTTCTAAAGGGAAGGGAAGACACAGATGAACAAGATAAGCATCCCAGTAAATACTGGAAATGCTTAAGTTTAAGCCTTTCATTTAGCATGGCACTCATGTAGAATGACAATAAATACATGATGGAAGCAAATCAAATGACAGTTTGTATAAGACATTAGCCAGCACAGAAGGCTGCACATTACTACAAGTGGTATTTATATCCAGGTCAGTTGTGAGGCATCCTCTCCTCTATCCTCTTTGTTCCTTCATCTGTCAAACAACAATTTACCTCTCTGGGTTGTTAGACTAATGGGAAGAGTACCAATTGTAGACTTTACATATTAAAAATGCCATATCTTCGTTTGCGAAGAAAAGCCAGAGAGAGCATAAAATAAAATAAAAAGAAGGAAGAGTAGCCTTACAGTTGTCCCTCCGTATCCCCGGATTTAAGTATTCACGACTTGAAAATATTTTTTTAAAAATACAGATTGAAAAAGCAAACCTTGATTTTGCCATCTTATGTAAGGGACACCATTTTGCTATGCCATTGCATATAATGGGACTTGAGTATTCACAGATTTTGGTATCCATGGGGGGTCCTGAAACCAAACCCCAGCAAATATGAAGGGACAACTGTATATGTCAAAACAAATTCACTTGTATAAAAATCTATGAGAATGATCAGAGTAGACCAGTGCAGAGCATTTGGGTAAAAATAAATGGAGAAAGACATAAACATTATGGTGGGCCACCAAACCATGAAGAAGTGGTGGATGGTGCTTTTGTGTAGTTTTCTGAAACAAATCTCAGAAATCTCCAAGACGCAAGAAT
Organism: Gambelia wislizenii; assembly: GCA_030847615.1. Lineage (NCBI taxonomy): Eukaryota > Metazoa > Chordata > Lepidosauria > Squamata > Crotaphytidae > Gambelia > Gambelia wislizenii. The sequence goes on along the minus strand of JAUMIR010000001.1, from coordinate 17,612,014 downwards.
TACCGGTAGTAGTTGCAGGGGACTTCCGATTATCTTAATCTCTGCTGGGAGATCCATCCCAAACAAGGGGATCAGCAATCTTGGACTTGATCCTAACCAATAGGGAGGAGTTGGCCACTGGTGTCAAAGCAATTTGTACTTTAGGGAGAAGTTGGAGTGTATTGCTAGAATTCATGATTGTGGGACAGGCCAAAGAAGAGTATAGTCAAACACAGGCCCTGGATTTCAGGAAAGCTGATTTTATCAAGCTCAGGGAAATTCTGGGTAGAATCCCAAGGCTAGAGATGCTAAAGGAAAAAAACACCCAGCAAGAGAATTCATAAGCAAGGAGTTGCTAAAAGCAATATTGCAAACAATTCCATGGAAGAACAAAAATGGGAAACATCTGAAAAAGCCACTGTGGCTGCACAGTAAAGTGAAAGGAAGCAAAAAGGGGGGAAAGCATGTACAGTTGCCCCTTCATATTCGCTGGCGTTTGGTTCCAGGACACCCCATAGATACCAAAAATCCATGAATACTCAAATTCCATTATATGCAATGGAATAGCCAAATGGTGTCCCTTATATAAGATGGCAAAATCAAGGTTTGCTTTTTTAAAGAACACAGTATTTTCAAGCCGTGAATACTTAAGTCCGTGGATACCAAATCTGTGGATACGGAGGGACAACTGTATAAAGAATAGAAAGACAACTGTATAAAGAATGGACAGATGTATAGACCAAGCTTACAGGAATATAAGGAAAGCCAGAGCTTAAAATGAGCTGAGACTGGCTGGAGAAACAGGGAGCAACAAAAACTAGTTTTTCAAATATATTTGAAGCAAGAGAATGACCAAGGAAACAGTGGGGCTGCTGCTCAGCAAAGATGGTAAAAAGCTAACAGATCACAACGAAAACGCAGAACTGCTCGACACCTGTTTTGCTTCATCCCCCTCCCACCACAAAAGAACTGTGTGCTTTCATGCATCAGCAAAGACTTTGGCAAGGGATCTGGGTTGTAAATCCAGATTGATAAAGAGTTAATCAGGAATTACCAGTTAATCTAAATGAATTCAAATCTGCAGGACCAGACAAACTGCATCCCAGAGTATTGAAGGAATTTGCTAATGTACTCTCTGAATCACTTGCCATTATTTTTGAGAAATCTTGGAGATCAGGTGAAGTGTCAGAGGAGTAGAGATGGGCAAAGATTGTATCTGTTTTCCAAAAGAAAAAAAGAAGATCCAAGAAACTTCAGACCAGTCAGCCTGAAGTACAGGGGAAAAATATTAAAACAGATTATACAGGACTCTGTTTGCAAGTATCTTGATGACAGTGCCATGATTAATAGGAGCCATCATGGTTTGCTCAAGAAAAAATCCTGCCAAACTGATCTTACATCTTTTTTTTTAATCAGGTCACTAGTTTAGCAGATGATGGGAATGTTATGAATGTCATTTATCTGGATTTCAGCAAAGCATTTAATAAGGCCCGCCATAATATTTTGATTAACAAACTGATTAAAGGTGGGATCGATGGAAACACCATCCACTGGATCCATAATTGGTTGGAAAACCATGCTCATCATCATCAATGGCTGTGCTTCAAACTGGGGGGGGGGCGGTCTTGAGTGGGATGCCCCAGGATTCTGTCCTGGGGCCATTTTTATCAATGACCAGTGACAGGATGGAAGAAATCCTTATCGAGTTTGCAGATGATAAAAACTGGGAGGGGTGGCAAACACATTGGAAGATAGGAACAGAATTCAAAAGGACCTTGATAAACTAGAAAATTGGGCTGAAACTAATAGAATGAAATTCTACAAAGACAAAAACAAAATTCTACATTTAAGGCACAAAAACCAAATGCACAGGTATAGGATGGGGGATAGCCAGCTTGGCAGCAGTACATGTGAAAAGGACCTTGGGATTATTGTTGATCGTATATTGAGTATGACCCAGGAGTATGGTGCTGCAGCAAAGAAGGCAAATACTATTTTAGCCTGCATTAATAGAACCATAGTTTCCAAGTCAAGGAAAATAATAGTCACATTATATTCTGTACTGGTCAGACTTCATCTGGAGTACTGCATTCAGTTCCAGGCACCTTGTTTTAAGAAGGATATAGACAGGTTGGAGCAGGTTCAGAGAAGGGTGACAAGGATGATGCAAGGTATGGTTGAAGGAGTTTGGCATGCTCAGCTTGGTGAAGAGAAGACTGAAGGGTGACGTGATTGCATTTTTTAAAATATCATAAGGGCTGTCCCAGAGAAGAGGGAGCAGGACTGTTCTCGGCTGCCCCAAAAGGTAGGGCTAGGTGTAATGGTTTGAAGTTACAGGAGGGTAGATTCCAATTGAACACTAGAAGGAACTTCTTGAGGGTAAGAGCAGTTTGGCAAAGGAACCAATTGCCTAGAGGTGGTGGGGTCTCCATCTCTGGACGTTTTCAAAAAGGCTCGTCAGCTACCTGCTGGGGATGCTCTAGCTAGAGATCCTGCATTGAGCAGGGGAACGCTGTGATTCTGTGAGATCATTATTCTTCTCAAGCCATAGTAGCAGACCCACATGTCCTTGGCTTGGCTTGCTGCCCTCTGCTTGCTCTTCTCAAGCAACAATACATGTCCAACTTAGCTCACTGCATAGCATATTTAAAAGTAAAAGACCGAGTAATTTGATGTGGCATAGAACAGATAGCTTTTCCACAAACCCCAGCCTGATAGTAAAGTTTTCCCAATTAAACTTCCCAGCTAATGCTCCACGAGGAGTGGCTGGTTATGTTTAGCCTGGAGAAGGTTAAGAGGTGACACAACAGCCGTGTTTAAATATTTGAAAGGAAGTCATATTGAAGACGGAGCAAGCCTGTTTTTTGCTGCTCCAGAGACTAGGACATGGAGCAATGGATTCAAACTATAGGAAAAGAGATTCCACCTAAACATTAGGAAGAACTTCCTGAGAGTAAGAGCTGTTCGGAAGTGGAGTACACTGCCTCATAGTGTGGTGGAGTCTCCTTCTTTGGAGGTTTTTAAACAGAGGCGGGACGGCCACCTGTCGAGAATGCTTTGATTGTGTATTCCTGCAGGGCAGAGGGTTGGACTGGATGACCCTTGTGGTCTCTTCCAACTCTGTGGTTCTATGATTCTATAAACAAGTGCTGTGAAAGGATGCACCTGAGATCTTATGGCCTATTAAGTTTCATTCTTAATACTTAAGATGCATTGCTCAATGGGATAAATTTGTGTCAGAAGAATGCTGTATGAAAACGGGGGTGGGGTGGGGATGCTGTTGTTCGTTCAAACTTCTGCAGCACTGATTTCAGCCACAGCTCTGTGTACAGATAATTCCATTTCTTTCTTTACAGCGTGTTTGTATGGCGATGCCTTTGAAGTCAGTTCTCCCTGGTGTCACTCTTACTACCACCGCCATATGAGTGCCAAACAGTGGACATTAAGGAATGCCTTCCAAGAGCTCAGCAGCTGGCTGTGTTAAACATTGCATTGATTTTACACATCTGTTATGTTGGATGCCACACTGAGCTTGAGCTGTGCAGTCATTGGGAATTAATACATTGAATTTGGCCTTTAGCCTAAACCAGGAATGTGGGATCTGTGGTCCTTCAGATGTTGCTGGACTCCATCTCCCATCAGCCTCAGTCAGCATGGCCAGTGGTCAGGGGTGATTGCAGTTGTAGTCCAACAATTGCTTGAGGGCCACACATTTCCCACTTAAAAGTATGGTTCAGGCGGCATTAGATCTGTCTTGCCAAATTAATTATACAAATCTATATGACTTAGCAGATTGTGGGAGGTACATGTTAATGTTTTAAAAACAAACTGGATTCAATGCAGATTTAAGAGAATTCATGTTTTCACACTGCTTGCTCAAATACATCAGCAGTGCAATCCTATTTATGTCTACTCAGAAGTATCACCATTTTAAATGGGGCTTGCTCCTAGGTAAGTGCATATAGGAGTACAGCCCAGCACTTTTAAAAACAAGCCCCATCAAAACCTTATTTGTTGAGGAATGTGGACCAAACCTTATTTGGGCAATGGCTGTTTTTCATTTCATTTTAAAAATTACCAGATGTTCACTATCCTCCAAGATTTAAAATTTTAGAAATGCATTTGCCAGTTTTCTGTGAAGTGCCTTTTGAAAGCTTTTCCGGTAGTGCAGAGGATCACTTTGCCTCTTGCTAGCCTCTGCTTTCTATCCACGGTGCTACAACTTACCCAACTGAGGAGGGCTGACAAAGTCATTTGCTTCCCTTTGATACATATATTCATTCATGCTTTTTATCTTAATATTTTAACTGAACCTCCAGCAATTTTTTTTAACAGTACAACACGGGTGCAGTTTAAGGCAAATGCCACAAGTGGTTACTAATCAGCTTGTCAGTGAATTAAGCACAGGTTGAAGGCAGTGTTTAACATAAGAGGACCTCAAAAGAGAGGGACCTGAAAGTGAAGAACCTACACGCAGCTTATTCCCACCATCTTTTCTATTCTACCAACCCCACTCAATGTTTTCCTTCTGCAATATTCTGGTCAGGGCCTGTCCCAGCAGAGGTGACCTGCTTAGAACTTTTCCAAGGAAAGATCACCCTTCCATTTTCCATCATGAGGTATTTCAAGGGCATTTGTCTCCCTTCATGAGTTCAGTAGCAGACAACTTGGCAGCCATTCATAGACTGTAGTGGCAGGGAACCAAGTAGCTATGGAACTTGGTTCTTCATCCAGAGGAACCTAATAAGAGTATTGGTTTAGCATGTAGTTTCTCAATGGCTGCAGGTTATGATGGCTATATATTACCTCCAGTATCAGCACCAGTATGTGTCCGAACACCAGCTGCTGGAGAACAGGAGTCTGTGAACTACTGCACTCACGTCCTGCTCATGTGGGCTGCCCATAGGCATCTGTTTGGCAACTGTAGGGACAAGATACAGGCATAGAGTGGTTGGATCCAGCTGGGCTCTTGTGTCCCTACATGGAGAAAGTCCTAGGTTCAGTTCCTTGTAACCTGGACTTAGAAATCGTAGGCAGTTGTATCAAAAGGACTGGGAAGTATCTTTTCTCCAAAGCACTGCAGGTCTTGGGTTGAAGACTAAGAGTCAAGTTGATTGTACTCATTGGATGACCATTGAATGATTAACGGGTTCTACCTAGCCCAGTCACTGTGTAAGCAAGAATTACCAGCAGCTGGTCAAAGATGCTATTGTAGTCCTTTGCTGCAAGCAGTATTCTGCAAGCAGATACTTCTCAATGGAAAACAAACAGGGAAAGGGATTAAAAGTGAAAAATACAGTTGTTCTAGGAAGAGGTTGCTGGATGAGCCACAATGGTAAGCAGCTCACTTCAGGTTCAGGACAAAGACAGAAAGCAAGAATTCTTCAGAGTTACAGAAAGGCAAATCAATGTATAAAACACTAAAGTGCTTCAGTAAACTCAAAAGAACCATTTATTTATAGTTATTTTATTAATGGAATATATTAATGCCTTATATACTCTATAATTTCTATCAAATCCCTATGCAGCCTGATTCCCATACTCTGAAAGCAAGATTTCCTGTATTAGACAATGTAACCATATCAAGTTGGTGATGTCAGGTGGTCACCTTGTATGCCTATGTTGTAACGTTGGCCTTTCATATTGATTGTATCTTAAATTTACAGGAAAAAACCTGTGGTAATGAATTGCTATACAGTGAAATTGTGCAAAAATATTTAAACAGCAATAGTGTGTGAATGTGTGTGTGTATGTCAGGAAGCAATTTGTACTTGTTTATATTGTTTGATTTTTAGGTACATTATGCTCAGACCTAATGCTGTATTATAATGTAAATTAAAATAGCAATGCATGAATTTATTTTTTAAAGGATTCAGTAAAAAAATTGATGATTTGAAAACAGCCAGCTCTCAGATTTTCATTCGGGAACATTCAACACACCAAAAATGGCTAGCCTGTATTTTGTTGTCTCACTCTAACAAATAGTGATCCCATACAATAAAGAAGCCATTAAATTGCTAAAATAGAAGAAAATAACAAGTGGCTTGTTCATTTTTGCCAGTTTTTTTTTAATGTAGAAGTGACATCTTTCTTGTTGTTGTCTTACTGCCACAATGGTTATGGATTACCACTTTTATCTAAAAGCATTTTATTTTATAACAGCCAATGTTATCTTTAAGCTCAATGCTACATGAACAGGCGAAAGTGCCAGTGCCATATCTCTTCCTTCCCCTCACCACAATTGTGGTCCTCTATTTGTGATGCTGGCATCATCTTGTTTAGATTTTTTTTCCTGCTCCACTTCACTGGTTGCCATTCGCAAGGGTGGACAGATAAGAAACATGAGGTCATCTCACACTTTTTGAAGTGGGGAGGGACATAGGCATTCACATGTGCTGAAATCAAACCACAAGGACAAAGGGCCCCCAGATAACATGAAATATTTTGCTTAACAAGGTCACCTGGGGAGAACTCAGCACATTTTACTAAAAGGGATACTTTGGATTGGTCACAAAAGGTCACAGCGAATTATTAACAATTGCCATCAAAAGTTAATCTACCAGACATGTCTACAGAACCTGGATATCATTCCGTATCTAAATAAATGCAAAACAAGTAACCGAGGTAATTCTAAATTAAGTACTGTAATGTCATGTGAAACTTAGGAAATCATCCTTCAAAAATGCAAAATTCATCTGAATTTAAAAAATTGGAGTGGACCTAAGGCTGAGATTCTACATCTGCAAGTAGCTTCATGCACACAATTCGGTATCTTCCCACTGCCCAGCAACTGTCAGGTCCCAGGAGGACTCCCTGCTGCTATTGCTTACTAGTGGTGTGTGTGTGTGTGTGTGTGTGTGTGTGTTTCATACCAAGGTCTCACCTGAGGGGAGGAGGAAAAATGAGGGTGTGCTCTCAAATGGAGTGCGCCTGCCTTTCCCTTCCTCTGGAAGCCCAGAGCAGCTGATTCTTCTTGGTCCAAATTGCCTCCCCCTCCCTCTCATCTGCAACAGTGACAACAACAGCCCCCTTCCTGGTTTTGACAGCTGCTGGGCAGTGGAAGGTTTTTGGACAGAGCTCAAGGACAAGAGAATAGCCTTCTGTAGCCAGTTTAAAAAGGGATTTATTAGGTGTAAGTCACTAAAAGGATGCCAGCCAATGGGTGTTCATTGCCTGTGAACTGTAGTATCAAAGGATGTTAATCAAGCTGTACTAGACTCTCACTACAAGGCGTCATCTCGCACACCAATATGTTTCCTTAGCAATTGTCCACATGTTCAAAAGCTGAGTCCAAACAATGAAAGATGCAAGTCTCATCAGTTGTCCATTCACCCAGAATGATACACTGATCTGTATACCACAAACCACTTAAGTCTATACGCTTTATTGATACTTGAGGTTTGTTTTTTTTACATTTCACAATGCATTCCACAGACTTAGTTCAATACAGCTTAAACCGCAAGTGTATACATTTTCATTCGTAATTTCTTGCATTAACAATGTTTGAAATTTCCAAACAACAGTTGCAGCTTCAGGGTGCAACCCACTGACCCATGCATAGATGCCGAGGATTCCGAGCACAATGAAGAACAAGCATGCTGGGTATTCCTTGCTCTACCTGCAAGGATCTTAGGATCACACCTTTAGAAATTCCTTCCACAGATTCAGCGTTTTGAGAGACTTGTAAACTTGTTTACTCAAAATAGACTATAGATGATCTGTGCAGCAAAGGTTATGGCAGAAATTGTGTAATGTGCTGAGAAGATTGGTTTTATTCATTTAATAGATGCTAGTGTTTTCTGAAAATTTAAGCTTACATTACCATGGACCTAAAAAAAAAAAAAATCCCACTTCAGTTCTGATATTCCAAGCACTGTGGAGGAGCTGGACAGCCTAAGCTGCTGTGAAACACTATATATATATATATATTTATATTTATATAATTTTTATATTGGCAATTGATAAAACAGTAAAATTAAAAAGCACAATACAGCTACACTCGATACCAAAAGGGCAAGACTTTTCAAGCTTGCTTTAATGGCATATTCTTCTAAACATCTCATTTTAGAAAATCTGCAATCAATCTACACAGACCAGAGACAGTGCTAAACTGAAGTGTTCTCCCTACACTTCAACTGCACTCAGTTCTCCTGAAACGCAGCAAGACTACCTTGTCCAAAGCATAAAATCTACAGCTCTCCAATCTGTTATGTTAACCAGGGCTGCACACGGGAGAAGCAAAGAGGATTAGGTTTAAATCCATACATAGCAGCTTACAATACTCATGATGAACACACATGGCAGTCAAGAACAGGTTATTTCCCCCCCTCAAAACACTGCGTTGCTAAAAAATAAAGATCTGTGAAATTGCACTGCAATGTCAAGGTTTTGCTATTCACTGACCCTCCCAACATAATCCAAATGAATATGCCTTCCCCTCCCCACTTAAAAGATGAACTCCTATTTTAATAAAAAGTTGTTTCTGGTTCTTCATTCAGCTTTGCGCTTTAGTCCAGGGATTTTAGCTTGGATCCTGTCAAAAAGAAAAATAATCCACATTAATACACAGACTATACATGCGGTAAACTGAATGCCTCCTCTATTGGCCAGTGCCCTCCCACCCTTACAAGATCATCCTAAACAGTCCACTAAGCCATTTACCAAGATGAGTGAAGGGGGCTGTAACAAACACACACACACAAATCTAGTCACTATTGCCCTAAGAAATGTTTCTTCATCCCACTTACCGTCTGGAATCCTGTACGCACCATACATCTACAAAAGCTCCCTTACACAAACGATTGTACCTTTTTGTCCACTGTGGAACACGCACAACTGAGTTCTGCAGACGTAACCATTTCACATCGATCTAATTCTATTGTTAGTTCTGAGCAGAGTAGAGCCACTGAATCCAACTGGATTTATCAATGCTTTTATTCACCGTTCAAGAGTGGATTCAATCAGTCCCATCTAGTTGGGACTATCCAACAGGATTCTAGCCATGGAGATGAACATTCTTGGATGAGGCATAACTATTCACCAGTACCTTAAATGTACCAGTTTATTCACTGGGATTGCAAAAATAGCCACTGTGCATTCCTCCTTGCACAATGGCACACTAAGCAGGCACACTGAAATATACAAAATCAGTTACACAATAGGTTTTTTGTGTGTCCCCCCCCCAGGCTGTGAGGCCATGTTCTAGAAGAGTTTATTAGGAATAAACTCTTCTAGAACATGGCCTCACGGCCCAGAAAAAAACCCACAAAAAAACCTATGGATGCCAGCTGTGAAAGCCTTCAATTTCAGATACACAATGTTGATATTCAGCAGAAAGGAGCTGTAGCACAACTACCAGGCAACTACATGAGAGTAGATCCTTGCAAGGATTATGCAGGATCTTGACCATGGACTACAATTGAAGAAATTACAAGATGTGCTCACACAAATCAATTTTTTGCACTACCATGGCCACTAAGACTGAGGCCAAAGGGCACTCACTCCCCCACCGCATCTTTGTATTGTTTTATTTTAACACATATTAGCTACAATATTTCCTGTATTCCAGAGATGACTAATTACTCTCTAATAAAATCCAACTGTTTTAACAGCACCGGAAGGAAGGATATTATTTGGTTTATACACGAAGAACTCAGTTATTTAATAACAGTATTAAAAAATGTCAGCCTGGATCCTGTATCACAGTTATGAATACATAACCTGGAGTTACACATTCATGACTGTTACATATTCATAGTCCCTATGTAGCCCCTAGTTTAAGAGCCATGTAGGGACCACAGTAGTCCCCCAATCTCCACTTATTGGGCAGCAGCACTGCCATCAACAAGGTCCAATCCCCTGTCAATCAGGAGGCAATTGGCCAGCCCCTCCTGTAAGCAGTCCCCAGCACAAAGGACCCTGTTTCTGCCTGTCAGAATGGGAATTGTGGGGTGGAAACAGCAACCAAATGCTCCCTGAGCGAGACTGGAATAGACCCCCCCCCCATTGATCGCAGCTGCTGCTGCCTGACAAGTGGGGATTGGGGTGGGGGTCATGCCAAAATTCAGCGTGTAGCACCATAACTGCAGTGCTTACACACAGGTAAAGACCATACAGGATCCCCGCCATTATTAATTTAAACTGGCTTCAAAATGCAACACGCTCACACGAATAAAATATCGGAAGCAATGACAAGATGGGCTCAAGATTTGAGAGAATTGATAACCGTAGACGAATGGGAGAGAGCTTGGAAAGAAACATATAACTTTATGGCATGCATATCCCTGAAAGAAAATCATTTTAAGGTCGTGAATAGGTGGTTTTTATCACCACTGCAACTTAGCAAAATCTACAAAACAAAGGAGAACAAATGCTGGCACTGTGAAAAGGACATTGGTACATTATACTATATGTGATGGGGATGCTCCAAGATACAGAAATATTGGTGTAAAGTCCACAAGAAAATACAAAAGATATTTAAGATACAGTTTGCAATGGACCCGAAACTATACTTATTAAACATAACATCAAATTTAGAATCAAACTTTGTAAAACGACATGGAAGAGTGCTACTATACTCAATAACAGTGGCAAGAATAATTGTTGCAGCGTAGTGGAAAAAGAAAGATTTACCTCCAATAGATGAATGGGCAATAAAATTAAGAGAGATGTTTGAGAATGACAAACTGACATATATCATTAATAAGAAAAAGATGCAAAAATGGGATGAAGAGTGGAAGCCAATCTGCGAATATTGGAAAACGGAATGGGATATAAAAACAAATATATAAATAATTAGAAAAGAATATATGTAGATTGAAAGATAAAAGGACGGAAGAAATGTATAAATCAAGAGCACAGAACTGATAATCAAAGATTACGATGAAAAAATATAAGAGAATAATTTTTTTATTTTTTTTATTTTTTTTTAAGGAAATAATACATGTAGAGATAAACAAGGAAAAGTGAATAGAAAACTAAAGTTATTTGTTATGGGATAAAGATAAATAAGGAAAAGTGAATAGAAAACTAAAGATATTTGTTATGGGATGGATATAGAGTGAGAATAAGAATTTAAAAGACAAAAGGATGAATGTAACGATAATAAGGCATAATAGTACAAAAACGTGAATGGAATGGAGGAAGGGAGATGAAGATATATACATAAGTGACGCTGAGCTCAAATGAGGGAAACGAGGGAGGTCAAGATTGTATGAGAGGGATGAATGAACGTAGAAAGAAGAAAGAGATAGTATGTGAAGAAGGATGAGAGGGGAGAGAGAGAAGAGTGGTATGAAGAGTGTGGGAGAGGATAGAATGAGAGGGAAGAAGATTGGGAGATGTGTAAGGTATGGACATTATGTATATGTATAGATGGATATATGTATGTGTTAAATTCTAAATGGTAAAAATATAAAAAAAAATGCAACACACTCACTTTGCCATTCCATCTTTGACATTCTTATTCACAAGCCCCACATAATGGTCAATTTGAGTCTGGAAGACAAAAGAAAAGAATGAGTATACCATTTTAATGAGTTTTGAATACGATGTACAGTCGCCCCTCCACATTCGCGAACTTGACATTCGCAGTTTCGATTATTCGCGGTTTTGCGAGGGCCCCCCAGGGCCCCCCAAAACCGCGACACGGGGCCTCCAGAGGCCCCGTGAAAGCCCTGGGAGGGAGCGGGGAGGGCAGGGGAGACCTCCACGGGGCCTTCGGAGACCCTCCAGAGGCCCCGCGAAGGCCTTGGAAGGGAGGGGGGAGGGCTGGGGAGGCCTCCGCAGGGCCTTCGGAGACCCTCCGGAGGCCGCGCGAAGGCCTGGGGGAGGGCTGGGGAGGCCTCCGCAGGGCCTTCGGGGAGGCCTCCGCAGGGCCTTCGGAGACGCTCCGGAGGCCCCACGAAGGCCCGGGGAGGGAGGGGGGAGGCTGGGAGAGGCCTCCATGGGGCCTCCGGGGACGCTCCGGAGGCCCCATGGAGGCCTGGGAGGGAGCGGGGAGGCCTCCATGGGGCCTCCGGAGACGCTCCGGAGGCCCCATGAAGGCCCGGGGAGGGGGTGGGGAGGGCCGGGGAGGCCTCCGTGGGGCCTTGCTAGGCCCCACAAAGGCCCGGGGAGGGAGGGGGGAGGCTGGTAGAGGCCTCCATGGGGCCTCCGGAGACGCTCCGGAGGCCCCACGAAGGACCGGTGAGGGAGGGGGGAGGGCCTGGAGAAGCCTCCGCGGGGTCTAGCTAGGCCCCACGAAGGCCCGGGGAGGGAGGGAGGAGGCTGGGAGAGGCCTCCGCGGGGCCTTGCTAGGCCCCACGAAGGCCCGGGGAGGGAGGGGGGAGGCCAGGAGAGGCCTCCGCGGGGCCTTGCTAGGCCCCACGAAGGACCGGTGAGGGAGGGGGGAGGGCCTGGAGAAGCCTCCGCGGGGCCTAGCTAGGCCCCACGAAGGCCCGGGGAGGGAGGGAGGAGGCTGGGAGAGGCCTCCGCGGGGCCTTGCTAGGCCCCATGAAGGCCCGGGGAGGGCCCGGAGAGGCCTCCGTGGGGCCTTGCTAGGCCCCACGAAGGCCCGGGGAGGGAGGGGGGAGGCCGGGAGAGGCCTCCATGGGGCCTCCAGAGACGCTCCGGAGGCCCCATGAAGGCCTGGGGGAGGGCTGTGGAGGCCTCCATGGGGCCTCCAGAGACGCTCCGGAGGCCCCATGAAGGCCTGGGAGGGAGCGGGGAGGGCCGTGAGAGGCCTCCGCGGGGTCTCCGGAGACTCTCCGGAGGCCCCGTTGAGGGCTTGGGCGGGAGGGGGGAGGGCTGGGGAGGCATCCACGGGGCCTCGGGAGGGTCTCCAGAGGCCCCGGGAAGGCCTAGGAAGGGAGTGGGGAGGCTGGAGGAAGCGACTATGGGGCCTCCAGAGGCCCCATGGTCGCTATGGTGGGGGAGGGCAGCCGTTATTCGCGGATTTTTCACATTCGCGGGGGTCCGTGGAACGGAACCCCCGCGAATGTGAAGGGACGACTGTATTAACACTCTGTATGCCACCAGGCCTAGGGGAAGATTTCTGTCAATGGAAGAGCCTAGGCCTTTTGTTGTATCATATTGTACTCAGGCTTTATACATCTTTTAAAATTCTTTAACTGCTAAAGTTAAGTTTAGCAGTTATGTTTTGTATAAGACTGTTGTAGGCATACGATTGTTAAGATCTGCTATACATTTGCTAGATCAAATTTATATTTTAAGCCATTCTAAAACAGAGGGAGGAATAATGCAGCCCTTCAGAAGTTGTTCAACTTTCAGCAACCTTCATCACTGGCTAGGGCTGCTGTGATCTGCAGTCCAACAATATCCAGAAGGCTACATGATCCCCACCCCTGATCTCCAAGAAGTACATCCAGTCCTGTGGGGGGGAAAGGCAACTTCTATTTACTTGGACTGGTTGTTTTACCAGGCCATTCTTTCAAAAATTCAGTCTTGCCTAACTCAAAATCTCTCTCTGCCTTGTAAAGTCTCAGAAGCAGGTCATTTGAGTAAATCAGCCACAGTGTTTCCCAATTGACAAATCCTGCCAAGTCATGACTTGCATAACCCCAGCTGAGCACTAGAACAGCAGCTAGAGTTTGAGAAGTTCAACAGGCAATGAGGGTGGGATTGTGCTCTGCAGTGTTTTCTCAAACTTTTTGTAATTACAGTCCTCCATCAACATTCACGGTCTCCACACTCGCGGTTCCGCATATTTGCAGTTTGCTGCGAGGAGAGGCCGAGGAAAGTGGCGATGGGGCCTCAGAGGCCCCATCGCCACTTTCTGGAGTGAGGTGGGAGGTGGGGGGAAGCGACCACGGGGCCTCCGGAGGGCCTCCAGAGCCCCCGTGGTCGCCTGGGGAGGGAGGGGGAGGCGGGGAAAGCGACCATGGGGCCTCTGGAGGGCCTCCGGAGCCCCCGTGGTCACCTGGGGAGGGAGGGGGAGGCGGGAGGAAGCGACTACAGGGCTTCTGGAGGCCCCGTGGTTGCTTTGGGAGGGAGGGGGAGGGCTGTCAGTATTCGCAGAATTTTCACATTCGCAGGGGTCTGCGGAACCTAACCCCCGCAAATGTGAAGGGACGACTGTACTTATTCTCAATATCCCAACCAATCCAGACACCTCTGCCAAACTGCCAGAATATATACTACGCCACAAACTCACCTGGTGCTTCTCATAAATAACAGGAATACTGAAGAGTGAGATCAGAGCTAGGGGGAAAAACAACAGAAACAGATTTAAGTACGCAGAGACGCTGAAATAATAATAATAATAATAATAACAACAATAACAACAATAACAACAACAACAACAACAACATTTATTTATATACCGCCCTTTGGTAATCCAATCAGGGTGGTTCACAACATTAAGAAACCATACAAGTAAAACAATATACTCCCTTCCCCCCCTTAAAAAGTTATTAAATCATTTTACAAATTAAAACAACAATTAAAACATTTGATAAAAACACATATCTACATTTGGCAATAACAGTAGGTCCCCAGCGATATTCAGTTCTGTTAACAAAGGAGGCTGTGGGGACTCTCCTGAAGGAGGGGGGGTTCCCGAGGCCAGGATAATCTATTCTGGAAAGGCCTGCCGGAAGAGATCCGTCTTGACAGCCTTTTTGAAGCTGTCCAAAGATGTCAATTGACAGATCTCATCCGGCAGGCCGTTCCATAGTCTGGGGGCGACAACAGAAAAAGCCCTCTGGGAGGTAGCCGAAAGCCTCGACTTTTGAGGCTGCAGCAAATTCCTCCCAGAGGACTGGAGTGCGCCATCACCTAAGATGCATGAAAATCCATGCAAGATGACCTTACAACAGGCAGATTTTACATCCTACAGTTGTAGCATGTGGTGTTCACAAAGAAACCATGAGAAGTAGTGATGTCCTGTGATCAAGAACTAAAGGCACCATAGGGCATACAAAGAAAGGCTTCCATACATGTCAATGATATGCCCATGTAGAGGACACCCACAGGAGTTATCTAACCTTTTTACAACACTGATCATGGCTTCTACCACTGGCAAAACTAAGCACTATGATCAAGTCAAATGCTGCAGGCACAGTACTCGAGTCTCTATCAACTTGGATGCCATCCTTTCCCTACACCAAGATTTGCCACTTTTGTTTCTCTAGTCCAGAGTCCTCCAGATGTTGATAAACTACAACTTCTATAAGCCCCAGCTAGCCAGAGCCAATGGTGAGGAATTCTGGAATAGCACTCCAGTAACATCCTTCCCCCGCCCGCTTACTCAATTCAGTTTCAATGTCTCAGAATTGGAAGAAACATCTAGTCCAACTCCCTGTCAATGCAGGAATCCATTGCTAAAGTACCATTGAAAGGTGAGCATTCACCTCTCCCCCCCCCCCACCAGTTTAAAAATCTTCAGTGAAGGAAAGTCCACCACCTTTGAGGGAGTCTATTCCACTGTTGAACTGCTCTTACCAATTAAGGATTCCTCCTAATGGTAGCCAGAATCTCTCTTTTTAAAATAATTTTAATCTATTGGTCCAGGTCCTGGTTCTCTGGAGTAGCAGAAAACAAACTTGTTCCATCTTCCATTTGACAGTCCATTTGTATTTAAAGATGCCTATTATCTTTCAGTCTTTTCTCCTCCAGGCTAAACATACCCAACTCCCTAACCACTCAGTGTTCAGCTGCCAGACCTTTTACCTTCCTCTGGACACATTTCAGCTTGCCAATATCCTTCTTAAACTTTGGCGGCCACAACTAGACACAGTGTCCCAGGTGAGGTCTGGCCAAAGCAGAATAAAGTGGTACGATTGCATCTTTTAATCTGCACTATATATATATATATATATATATATATATATATATATATTTCCTGCACAAATGTAGTCTGTATGTGCTTTCAGGTCACTTGTCAACTTATGGTGACCCTATGAATTTCACAGAGTTTTCTTAAGCAAGGCATACTCAGAAGTGGTTTGCCAGTTCCTTCCTCTGAAATATAGCCCATAGCACCTGGTAATTATTGGTGGTCTCATATCCAAGTACTAACCAGGATCTGGTGCTTTTAGGGTCGGTCGCACAAATGTAATATCTCATATTACACCAGGAGCCCTGGTGGCGCAGTGGTTAAATGCCAGTACTGCAAGCCACCACGTTGCAAGTTCGAGTCCAGCGGGCTCAAAGGTTCACTCAGCCTTCCATCCTTTCGTAGGTCGGTAAATTGAGTACCCAGCTTGTGGGGGCAATTAGCTAACACACATTGGAAGCTGCTTATTGCAGTGTAGATGTGTAAATAGCTATTGCTTAAAACAATTTGTAAGCCGCTGTGATAGCCTTGTGGCTGAAAAGCAGGGTATAACTAACTAACTAAATAAATAAATATTTACCCCTGTTGAAATTCATTTTGCAAGTTTTGGTTCAGCTCTCCTATCTATTAAGATCATCCTGAGATTTGATTCAGTCCTCAGGGTATTAGCTTCCCCTCTCAATTTGTTGTCATCTGCAAATCTGATGAACATGCAGAGGCTGGATGGTCATCTGTCAGGAATGTTTTCCTTTTGAATTCTTACATGGCAGGGGGTTGGACTGGATGGCCCTTGTGATCTCTTCAAGCTCTATGATTCTTTTCCATCATTCAAATATTTTATAAAGATGTTGAACAAATTACAGGAAAAGAGATTCCACTTAAATATTAGGAAGAAATTTGTGACAGTAAGAACTGTTCGACAGTGGAATACCCTGCCTTGGAGTGTGATGGGGTCTCCTTCTTTGGGGGGTTTTAAACAGAGGCTGGATGGCCATCTGTCAGGAGTGCTTTGATAGTGCATTCCTGCATGGCAGGGGGTCGGACTGGATGGCCTTTGTGGTATCTTCCAACTCCATGATTCTATGAAAGCTGGGTCCAGGACAGAATCCTTCACTTGCTGCCTTTGTTGGGTGACACCAAAAAAGCAGATCTAGGTATTGGCTATAGGTAGTGCAACATAAAAAGAGAACCACTTACCCAGTATCAGCAGTGTCAGACCATTGAACAAGGCACCAACATAGGTGAACACCCACATCAACACTGCAAACTGAAAGAGAGCAAGATTGCTGAATGAGAACACAGGATGTGGTGCACCTAGTTAGAGCAGGAGCATGCCTGTACAATCGCTGCTGGTGGCAAACATGTCTTCCATGCTCTCTGTCCACATGTCTAACTGCTACTGGCAGGAGCATGGAGATTCCCCATACAGTGGGCCCTTGGTATCTGCTGGGGTTTGGTTCCAGGACCCACCCTGGATACCAAAATCTGTGGATGCCCAAGTCCCATTCTATACAATGGAGTAGTAAAATTGTATCCGTTATATAAAATGGCAAAAATCAGGGTTTGCTTCTTGGAATTTAAAAAAAAATATTTTCAAGCCATGGATGGTGAAATCCGTGGATTCCATATCTGTGGATACAGAGGGCTGACTGTACAATGGGAATCCACAAGGACAGTAAGCCATCATTTCAGATGGGAAGTAGAAAAGCCTATGGGGATGTTATTTTCATTAGCACCCCATTGCAACTGTATTCCCTCCCCCAGCTTGTAGATGGCCTTCATTAAAATGACTTATCTGAAGGAAATGCTGAAGCAGCAAAAAGGTAACACTTCAACCTCTGTATGTCAGAGATAATTATAGCCAAAAGGACTTGTAACAGGATCTGCAGCCTTTTGCTCCAAGGTCTCCCCGGGTCAGGCCAAGTGAAGAATGATGAAAGACTCACAGCATTTCACATCTGTTCTGTCTCACTGTGGTTCAGGTGGCCATTTCCACAGCAAACAGGTTCAAGGACTACAGCAGTGAAAGAGATGAGTGTGTGGCAACCTCCCCCACTCTGCAGTTAGACTGGGGCACAATATTGGAACTAGTTTCATGTGGCTAAGGTCACCATGAAGTAGTGTTCTTAACACATCAATATCATCACATGGGGATTGTTTCATTAGCAGATGCCCTCTGAGCAGAAAGAGCTAGTATGCATTACACAGGGCAAAGCCACCCCAAGCGTAAACTTGCTAGCTGTGATAAATATCAGCTCTGACTATTACGGCTTTGTAAATTAAAGTTCAGGAGCCACTTCTATGTGTACTAGTCTGAACTACTCCACGTCCCTCCACACCCACAGTACTTACTACCTTAGTTTTAAAAGCCATTACATCTGTTTTCAATTTATTTGCTGTTTAATAGGTTTTTAGCTTATTTAATTACAGGTCCGTCTGTTCCTGCCAAGATCCATGGAAGCAATATTCATGGTTTCAGTTATTAACGGCTGAAAAAATAAGGATATGTGCCATAGAGCTGCACTGGAAAATGCCTAGAGTAGTGTCCTCTCTAGGAATTGAGAAAGGCTTTTAAAAAGCCTGTTAAGATGGATCTCTTCCAGCAGGCCTTCCCAGATTAGGTTAGATGCTCAGCTACCACTTTGCTGCTCTCTATTTTGCTACTCTCTATACTCCATTTTATGCCTTTCTCTATTTTAGGTTTATTTTAATATCTGTATTTTATATATAGAATTTGAATTAATTTATTACTGTATAACTGTTTTAATGACATTGTTTGACTATTTGTGCTGGATTGTTGTTTAATGTTTTATATGATGTTTGCCACTTCAATCCTGATGGGAAAGGCAGGATATAAATAATTTTTATTGTTATTATATTATTTTATTATTGCTAGGTCCTCCAAAGCAACTCTATGGTATGTTTGTACTGGAAGTCATTTATTTAAATAGGGTTTGCTATTATCCAGTTTCACTTACACACTGTAACCACATGAAGTCCAGGAATGTATCCTCTGTGTGTGGCAACCTGTATTCTATTTTTTTAAACATTATAACTTGTTTTAATGCTTTTTGTAAACGGTCCTAAGATCTTTGATACAGGGCAGGGTATAAATATTTTAATAATAGTAATACTAATACTATTAGTACAAATAATAATACATTCAGCTTCTCCCCCCCCCCCAATAACCAGGCTATACTATGGCCTATGCTCCTCATTCCCCACATATCTCAATTGGGGTCAGAAATCAATTCCTGTCTTTGCTACTTTGTGACAGTGCTAATGTCGGGGTGGGTGGGGAGTCCTAAGGAAGTTGTCCTAAGGAAGTTGGCTATGTCCCATCTTCACATCAGGGCTGGCATATGCGCAGCAATTCTAAATCAAGTCAGACCACTAGCCTCACTAAATCCAGAGACTCTATAACATCTAAGGAAGGCAACTCTTTCAATCCAGCACACTGAAATCTTTTAATCCAGAACATAAAGGACTGATCATGGGAAACCATAGATGAATAATCAGACTCAAGGATCCAAATTCGAAAGAGTTTGGAAATGTTACTTTTCTGGCAAAAAAAAAAATCTAAAATCTAGCTGTTGTCTTAAAAACAAAACAAAACAAAAAAACTCCTCTAAGTTCTGATCTAGGTGCATATTTTATCATGCAGTTAGTTGCAAACTTGAAACTGTTACCACATGAAATTGACACATATGAGGCAGGTGGAAGTAGGGCATGTGAAGAGGACTGTTTTGTAGTCACTCCACTGTGCTAAATGTAACCTGAGAAATGGAGAAGACTGAAATGTCATTACAGAAGGAGGGAGAAGACCCCTACTAGGCTCACAAATATCTCAGAGGAGGTAAGTCCCATTTGTCAAGTAACTGAGACCAAGGCAAGGGAAGAAAACTTGATGAAAGTGCTAAATAGCACCAATGTGTGAATTCCAAGCCTATAGGCTTCCCTGCTAATCTAAGGGGAAAATGTTCAATAGGGACTGTCTGATCAAATGGTCTAAAAGCATACTTGCACAATTGTTTATGAAGTCTTTTATGTTCTTGCATTTTACACACAGTGGTCAAGGAGGCTTACAAGCCTTTAAAAATGTTGCAAAAACAAAAGTTCAGCAACATGTTAAGAAAAGACAAATAAATAAATGACAATTTAGCAGGAACTTTACCTGCCAAAGGTAAATAAAAAGTTTTCATTTTGTACCTCAATACTGAAAATGCCAATATTAAATTGATGCTCTTAGGGAGGGTGTACCAAAAGCCAACCCAAACACATCCATGTTGCAGCAGTTGACTGATATACCTGGTGGAGAGCCCCACTACAGGCATAAACGTATCAACAGAGTTGTGTTTATGACACAACATGGTCATCTCAAAGGCCATGATCCTGCATCAGGAGATGCAGCATAAAGCTCTACCCAAACAGAACTAAGCTACATCTCCCTGATGCCCTCTATCAGGACTCACCTTCCTGGTGCAGCATCCATGGCCATTTAGAGGCTGTTTGAGAAGGGGAATTAGAGAAACATTTGGCTATGTCACTATGGTCAGATGTACAATGATATCATCAACCTCTGCCCTGCCCCTCAGGGTACCCGCTGGAAGGCCTTGGAGGATAGATCTATCATTCTGTGTCTGTCCATAGGAACACAGCCAGATGCTCCTCTGACACCCACCTCCACTCTCTAACCACTACTAAATGGCTCTGGGGGGCAGAAGGAAGGAGAATATTGAGGTGGGAGGGTCACTGCATGAGGGTGAATTCCTTCCTCTGCAACAACCATAAAAAGACACATGCAGTTGTAAGTTGGACTTATGCCTGTACATCTCACCAAGACAATGCCAACTATAGTCACTATCCTGTGTGAAAGACAAGAATGAAGACCAAAAAAAAAATCTGCATGATAAAGCACTGCCAAGGGGAAATGACAAGGCAAGTCATTGTCTTGTGTCCTTTTCCCTCATCTGTCAAATGGTCTCACATCCTGACCAGACATACATGAAAAGAAGGAATGTCAGGTGTGCATGACCCAAGAGGAAACCACACGCTTGAAGAAACCACATTCCTTGACATTTTAAACACAGGCTAGTATTCTGACCAAACATTTAAAGTTTCTAAAGCATTTTGCCTCTTTGCTAACAAATGGATGCCCTTGTCAAATGTAATAGGATCCAAGGAGGAGCTGACTATTCAAGTGGAGTAAAATTACCAGAGAGAAGGCTGAGGCTAAGCAGGTCTGGACCTTCTCAGTGCCTGGATGGGAAACAACCTGGAACTCTCACATCTACTGCTTTGAGTCACACGATAGAAAACTAAATGTATTAAATGAATATGTTATTGTCTCCCAAACTGGCAAATATTCTAACAGGAGATGAAGGATCTTCCTGGATTTGTTTCTTTATTATTGGAATTTTATCCCACTTTTCTCCCAAGATGGGATTCAAGGTGGGTCTTGCCATTTCAGAAGAAACACATTCCATGTGTCAGATGTCCTTGCAAAAAACTCCTTTGGATCTCCCTTCCCCAAAAATGACTCCAGGGGTGTGGTTTTGCTTTTAAACTTTGTTGCAGGGGTGGCACACCCTAAAACAGTCAAATATCATTTCAAGAAGTGACCAGAACTTCACTTCCAGTTTTGGAAAATAGTGACGGTGTGGACCTCATAGGGTCAAGAGCACCTGAACATGGCCATCTAGCCTTCCTCATGGGCCCGTCCCTTTATTAAACCAATACATGATCTGCAGAACACACGTTATTTCTGCAAGAATTAGCCATAAAAACTATGGGTTCAAAATCACTGAAAAGCTGACCCCTTAAGACAGTTTGAAAATGCCCAAAAGATAGAATGAGGCACCTAATCAATTGTATAGTACAGCTTACTTCAGTAAATCCAACCATAGTTCAAGATTGCTTATGCCCACAATAAGTATATTAGGCTTTAAGGTGCAAGTTACTGCTATATTTGTTGCAACTGACTCACAGTCAGGGTTACCCTCCTAAAAATAGAACTAGCACTGTTTGCTTTGGCTTGATTTATGTACAACTGATTAGAAAGAGCCATCCAAACACTGACCTCATCTGTGAAAATACTTAAATGTCCAACCAACACATGTATGCCACTCTGAATGTATTTTATGCATACACATATTAATTACTATATGTAGGAGTAGGAGGCCCAACTTGTTTGCTGTGGGCCACACTATAACTTGATAAAAGCATGTCATGACTAAACCCAACAACCCCTTCCACTTCAACAACAGGCAGATTCAGCAAGTCCTATCCTGACCCTCAGAATAAAGGGACTTTGGGGCTAGTTGTTATGCCAACTCCAACAGTGTTACCCATAACAGCATAGCTGGGAGCCCCTGAGATTTGATCCACTTGGCAAGACTTTGCAGGCAGCTGTTGTTCAGGGGTGAGCTACAGTTCAGTGAATGTAATGTAGTCGTTTCTCTGTTTTTTTTAAACTAGAACTTTGAGATATCCATAGATCACAGTCAAGATGCAAAATGGTGGCACAGAGGGACTTCTGTACACTTCCAGTTAATAAGTCTTCTCCTAATTTGTCCACAAGCTATTTAATCCAATAAAGTTAGGGGCCATGAGGAAAGTCTGCTTGTTTTTGTTCAATAACTGGGTGTCAGAAACTCTTGCCATTCTCCTGTTAAATCACCTAGAGATCTAATGGTGGATCCCAATCTACTACCTTCTGATCCACTTGCTAGACTTCCCCTTTAAAGTATGAAACTGGCATCTTTAAAAGTTACCTGCATTTTCCCAATCTAGATAATACAGATCAAGGATGGGTAACTGTGCAAGTGACAATCTTCCACCCCTCAACATGACTCCCTTCAGTCCACAAAACTACAGTGGACCTCCATATCTGTGGGTTCCATATCCGCGGATTCAACAACTGTGGATAGTCATGCCTCATACCTGGAACGGTGATGATGTGCACATGGATATGCTGACATGTCTGCATGCACATCACCATTTAATAATATGGGACATGAATGTCTGGAGTTTTGGCATCCACAGGGGGTTCCAGAACTGAACCCCTGCATATATGGAAGGAGAGCGAAAAAAGAAAATGGCCAAAGTGTATAATTTGTTTTTGTCCAGGCAACTGGAAACCGAGACGGTGAGGGAAGCAATGATCAAATGGGCCAATGACGTTCGGGAGGTAATTACTATGGAAGAGTGGGAGAAGGCGTGGAGACAGACAACAAAGTTTACAGCGTGCCAGGCTCTGAAGGAGAACTATCTTAAAATTAGTAATAGATGGTACTTAACGCCATTAAAACTGAATAAAATATTTGGAGTATATCTTATTTTCCCTCCATTTCTCCTTCAAAAAGGTGACTGGAAGTGATATCACATCACTTCCTGTTGCCATGGTGAAGGAGAAACTGAGGGAAAACAAGGTATTTGAGAAGGTTTGGGGAGGTGGTTTAATGTTTGTACACAATTTGGGAGGTTCAGGGGGTCTTGGGGGATTGATGTGGGGGGGGCATTAGGGGTTGCAAAAATGTAACCCAAGAGCCAAGTGCAGCCTACAGGCCACGCTTCCTCACCTCCTGATACAGATCATTTTCACACATTCACCACTAGTGACACAGCAGCTACAATCTGGAATTTTATATTCATTCACTTATTTCTATGCCACCATTCCAAAATCAGGGAAGATGGTACAAAGACCAAAAATAAACAAACCCCAGAATCAGATAAAAATATAGAAAAGCATAGAAAGCAACACAAAAAACTATGACATTTTTAAAAACTATAATTAAAATAAGTGTCTCGACATGTTTCTGAAAACAGAGTGGTGACCAGAAAGCATTCCAGCAATTCTAGAAAGCATGCATTCCAGAGTTTGGGTGTGAAGGAGAAGTCTTTTTCTCAAGTGCAAACGAGTGGCACTTTGCAAGGACTCCCTTCAAAACAAAGTCACTTGATAATCTTAAAAGCAACCATGTTCATACTGAGACATGTTACCCCTCAAGATAGCCAGAGCCCAAGCCATTTGGAAGTTTAAAGGTTGAAACCAACACCATGGATTGAGTCCAAAAAATAATTGGCAAATACTGCAGATTTTTCAGTAATTGAGAGATGTAATTTCAATGCTATATAATAGACAGTGGGCATTTTCCAGATGAAGTTTACACAGGAGAGTGATGCCAAAGGGACTACAACACTGTCAAGATACCTAAAGCCATAAAAATATGACACATTTCAGGCTATAAATCCTTCTTCAGGGAGGATCTCCTTTCCTTCAGAAATAAACAGAAGTTTTAACATAGATTAGACTTTAAAATATCTAAATCTGTCTATGCTGTGGTTATTCAAAGGATGGCCAGCTGGACATATAGAGTGTAACCTTGATTCCAGACACAAACCTTTGTAAAGATATGAATGATGTGGGGAAAAGATTAACTCTCTGAATGCCAGAACTCATGGTGACCAATAGAAATGGAATGGTAATAAAGAATAGAAGGACAGAAAGAAGGGTCAAGATCTGTCAGTATCGGTCTCTGGCATGACCTGTTCCTGTCATTTTCAGTGTTCTCTTGTAACCTTGCTGTCAACCGTGTTCTCATTTCTTTGTACTTGTTAACAAGTGTTCTGTGGCAACATTGGAGGGGAGTATAATGGCTGCTAATGGGAATGGAGAGATAAGCCTGCAGCTGTAGAATTGGCTTGGGGAAAATGGGATGGATGGTGTATGGGAAGAGGAGGTCAGGGAATAATGGATAACCAATAGTATTGGAGCCTGCCAGATTTCAAGGATTGCAATATGCTTTTAGTATATTCTCTGCCCTCTAGGTTTCAATTCTGATCAACAACCTTATATGATACACTTTCTTGGGTTTTGTGCCAATAAAGGTTCCTGATTAACTCTGAAACTGCCTGGTCACTGGGTCTGGGAATGCAAGTACAGTACATGACAAAATCCTATACTGACAAGATAGAATATACCTTTACACTCATGAGTTAAGAAGTGGCATTTGCACCACTGCACAACCAATGCACATGCAAGTTGCAGTGCACATCCATACACAAAGTACATGTGCATCCATGTGCAGTACATAACCATGTTCAATAATATCATATGTGGAACACCACTTCGGCAACCATGAACAGAATATGGCCATTCTCTGCATTGGACAAAAATGTTCAACCACATTGGCATGGAAACTTATGCATGTGTAAAACACCAACCAGATTCTGGCCAAGGACTGTCGTCATTACATATTTGCGCACAAGTCAACTTTGACTTACAGAAATTCTATGCGTGAGAGACCTCCAAGAGCCTCTGTCATCAACGGTTCTGCTCAAGACTTGCAAACTCAGGGGCATGGCTGTCTTGATCGAATCTATCTATAGGATGGTCTTCCTTTTTCCTATTGCCTTCCACTTTTCCCAGCATTATTGGGTTTTACAATGAGTCATGTCATTTCATGATAGGCCAAGAATTATTTCACTCAACACTTCATTTTAATCTATATTGTAAGCTACCTTGTCAGGAGAAAGGTGGGATGTCATAAGACAAAATGAATGAATGGATAAATAAATAAATAATTCATTGCTATACAACATAAGAAGTGGCCAATGACTTTAAATTGGGATTGGACAAGTGCATGAGGGAAGTCCATTTAATTAAGACAGAAGTGGGGAATTATCTGTTGGCGGTAACTGATCCATGGCATTTCTGGAGCTGACCCATGGCCTTTTCAGCCTTACGTCTTTTCATCTCCACTGATCAGATGCATGACACCCGAGAGAGGCAAACTGAGCATCTCCATGCAATGCTGATTGATCACTACCACACTTTGACCAAAAGTCTTCTCATTAGGAAATATTAGAAGGAGAGGGGACAGTTATACAACAACCCCTTCCTTAGGTTTTCCTTGGGTTTTTTTCCGGGCTGTGAGGCCGTGTTCTGGAAAAGTTTACTTCTGACACTTTGCAATGCCAACCACACATGCAGGCGAAAAGTCAGAAGTAAACTCTTCCAGAACACAGCCTCACAGCCCGGGAAAAAAACCAAGGAAAATCTATGGATGCCGGCTGTGAAAGCCTTCGACTTCCACAAACCCCTTCCTTGCTTTGAAATGGAGGGCAGGTGGAGAGGTGGTCTCACTACCAGTATGAAGCCCCAACAGGACTGACAGAGATGCAACAGCTCCTGATCCCTAGTCTCCTCTTTATTAAAATGACAGCCAAATGAAACTTCCACATTCAGAAGCAACACATCTGCAAGCACCACAATATGGGGAGCAACTTGTTGCTGATCACATATAGCAGGACTCTTGATTGTCTTAGGTCTCAAACAATAAAAAGACGGTGAAGTCCAAAAAGTGCTAATAAAGACCCCCCCTTCCCGAGTTCATTTCAACTTCCATAGATTCCTTCCTATGGATTTTTTTTTCCTGCTGCATTTTAGGATCCAATCCCTTGGACTTTTGTTTGATGCTACTGAATGTTGGTACAAGGATAAAACAGAATAAGAAAAGATAATGACTTGATCCCAACTAGGAAACATTAGCAAATGTACCAACTCAGAAAACTGAAATTCCAAAAGTCACCAATTAGTAACTTCAGTCACCCGAAGTCAACAGAATGAAACAGATAGTCATCAGTCAATAATTACACAAGAGTACCAGGCAGTAACTGAAGCTTTCTGATAAGGAGACAGTGGATCCTTCAGCTCTGCCAACTCCATGGTGGTTGATGACTGCCGTAGAAGTGTTTGTACCAACAATGCAAAACAGTGTTGAAGCCACCATCAACCCTGTATCTGTGCTGGAACATGAGTACAAGAAGTTGCAAAGTTGTTGCCCTTCCTATCAACACTCTGAATTGACCATGGCCCGGTCTTCTCGTTGTTATGTGCCTTCAAGTTGTTTCTGACTTCTGGCAATGGTAAGGCGATCCTATCATGGGGTTTTCTTGGCAAGGATTTGTTCACAGGAGGTTTGCCTTTGCCTTCCTCTGAGGCTGAGAGATTGTGACTTGCCCAAGATCACCCAGTGGTTTTCCATGGCTGAGTGGGGATTCAAACTGTGGTCTCCAGAGTCATAATCCAACCCTCAAACCACTATACTACACTGGAGCATTATTGTCTTTTCAAATGAGTCACATCATCTCATGATATGTCAAAAGTATGACAGCCTCAGTTTAGTCATCTTGGCTTCTAGTGAGAGTCTAGGCCTGATTTGCTTCTTTCATTATTTGCTCTAAGACCCATTAATTTAACTGTTTTAGCTTGTTTTAACTTTTTTTAAAAAAGTTATATGTTTATAGATTGTAATTTTTTTTTAAACTGCTTTATGATTTAAACTCTTTAAGCAGTCTAAACTGGAATAGATCAGTTAAATCAACTGCTGAATGTCAAAACAACACTGAGGCAAATTTTACTGACTCAATGTGTCTACTCTAGTTTGGATTAGCAATTGTCATGTTAGTACTCTATTGTGAACTCGCCACGGGTCAGCGTAAGAGGGGCGCTCCAAAAAAATGATACAAGGACTCCCTGAAACAACATCTCAGGCTCAGCCAAATTGATCACCAACAATGGTCCGCCCTGGCTTCACATCGGGAGGCATGGAAACGCACTATCCACAATGCTGCAGCCTTATTTGAGAACTCACGCCGAACAAGTCTTGAAGAGAAACGACAACACAGAAAGAATCACAACCCAGACACATCACCCAAGGAGACCTTCTGCTGTGCTTTCTGCAACCAGACTTGTTTATCTCGGATTGGCCTTTTTAGTCATCAGTGCGCTTGCAGAAAGCGCAGGATGAGTTCTTCCTGAATCTTCATTTGCGAAGAAAAGCCAGAGAGAGAGAGAGTCATGACGTATGTATTTGTTCCCTCAAAATGGCAAGGAAAAGTATTCTAGTGTATAACTCATATTTCTCCAACCTGCTGTTACACACAGAAGGGAGAGAGAGAGAGAGAGAGAGAGTTAAGTTATGCATAGGTTGGCCATCTCAGTAAGAACTGATATTCTTTTCAAAATACTGTAAAATCCCTACTGGCACAGAATGTATTGCTCAAATTTAGGATGATTGATTAAACACAAATGTGTATTTTGCCAAAATAAAAACTTTGCTTTAGCTTTTGGCATTCTGTCTTTTAGTTTTTCTATATACAATCATCAGTATTTTAAACCTTCCCAAATTTAAGGTGTTAGAAAATAATTTGCTACAAGTCTGAATACATGTTAAAAAAAAGAAGAGTATATTAAGGATCCAAACTCCACTGCCCTGCAGTTTAAATTGCACTGCTCTAGCAATGACCAAGATTTTAGGCATCAGAAAGAAAGCATCCAAGTAATTTTTCTCTTTCTGAAGCAATTTCTATGTGCTCCATAGCATATAAACCTGCATAGTTATGTAAGGCTTTCGAAGCATTCAAGAGTGGTGCTGAAAAAATTGGAAAGGCATGAGAACTACTAGTCCAGGAGAAGAATGAATATTTTACTGACAGTCAAAAGGCAGTTTCTTCAGATAGCAGAGGATTTTTTATTCTTTTTTTGCTGAACTCTTCAGTTGAATCCAAAACTTTTACCCAAACAGGCTGCGTAAAGTACACCTCCAATTAAAATAACTATATTCTATCAACAAACTAAATGAGAAAGTATTTGCACCAGGGAGGTAGCTGATACCAATAAAGATTAATGGATACCACTGGTTTGTGTAACTCTCATCAAAGGAGATGTTTTTCAGTGCAATGATGGCATTCCATATCAGAAAATGCCTTGTACAGCAAAGAATTGGTGTGAACAAACTTAGTCACATCTAGAGACAATGCATGGGAGGAGGCAGGAGAACAGATATCCATGCTTGGCCATAACATCCACACTAAAGCTGCAGATGCAGATAATGACTCAGTGGGTGAGACTCCAAGTCAAGATGTTGATTACCAAGTTGTAAATGAATAACACACTCATGTGTGGGCATACACAAACGCAGGGGTGGGGAATCTGGTGGCCCTCCAGGTGTTGTTAGACTGCAAGTTCCAGCAGCCCTAGCCAGCATAGCCAATGGCAATGAATACTGGGAACTGCAGATCCAAAAACAGCCGGAAGGCCAACATGATTCCCACTCCTGTACAAAGAGAACACTCCCTTTCTCCCACACACAGAGCCATCAATGCATCCTGTAAGTCACCTGAACATGTCCACATGTATATATTCCCATGCCATGCTCTTTGCAAATCTCATTACATTGTATCAATTACTAGTGATATAATCCGACACAAAATTACCCATCTCTGCTTCTATATCTATCCTCAATAACATCTTTAAAACAAGCTTCTTCTGAACAGTAACTCTCAAATACAACTGACCAATCATGGCATATAATTATTGAGAATGGCTTGCCAACCAGTTATGCATCAAGACAAGGGAAATGCAGACAGGCCATAATGCCTCCAAGTGTTCTTTATAACCTCAAAAACCTATATAGGTGTAAGCCTTCCCCAATTAGGAACAAAGGAGGCTGCCTCATTGGTCTATTGGTCCATCTAGTATTCTCCATTCTTAAGGCTTGTCTATACAGATGAAAAAATTCTGCTTCAAATCACATTTTCCTGGTCCACAGTGCCCCTGCACACAGCTTGTTAAAGCAAAGTGGGAGCAGCATTACCAGCCACACATTTCCCCTAAGTGAGCTCACTTTGTTGTAAAAGGGTGGTCCTGCTATGATCAGGTGTCCTATACTGAGCATTATTTTTGGCCACATGGCCATGGCTGCTCCACACTTTTTTTCTTCCTGCCATGCATGCAAATATGCAATAGGCAAAGGTATGCTAATAATGACATACAACTATCTGCACTAACTCACCATCAAAAAATAACAGCGACTGCATGTCAGCAAAACATAAGTACAGAGGAAGTAGCCATTCCTGGTGGGAATGATTAGGTGACATTAAACCCCAACCCCCAGCTCCACACCAAGGCCAACTCAGAGGCAGCCGCATGTACAACAAATCAATTTTTCCAGGAAAGTGCAGTATAAAAGGTAGGTCTTTTTAAAAAAAAAAAAAAAAATCAGATCTAAGCCCTCAAATGTCAAAAAGAACTGTGTTCAATTCAAATCCTCAATAACACTGTGTGTTCTACCAGCTCCTGGTACAATGTGAGTACAGTACAGGTTTATTTTGCCTCTGTAGACAAGCCCTTACTGGCAGCAGCTCTCTTGAGGTTTCAGGAAGGATCCTTTCCTAAACCTATCTCTGGTGTTATCTGGTAGTCTCTCACCAAAGCATTAACTGGACCCAACCTTACTAAGCTTTCAAAATCAGGTGAGCTCAGGATGATAACTTGGTCCGTGTAAGTTTCGTCCATCCTACAATCACTAGATGGCTCCACAGATCAATCCGGGTGCAATTCCTTCTCCTAGCCCTTTCTTGGACCTCGCAGGTTTACTGTAACATTCAGACACTCTAAAAATACTGAAAGGAAGCAACTTACCTTTAGAGAATCCACTAAGTCATCCACTAAGAAGAGGCGCCTGAGCTCCTTGACTGTGCTATTGAAGTGGCCAAGCACAACATTGCTGTATTTTTGGACAACCTCCTCAGACACAGCGACATCTTTATCCAAGTAAGCCCTGGAAGAGGAAAAATGCCATTTGCAAGACACTGTTTGGCAACAGGAGCTTTATAAACTCTCCAAGTTCTCAGTCAAAGCACAATGGAACAACAGGAAAGCCACAGTACCCAAGAAACCTACAGATGAGCAAGCCTTCAGCATGGACCATTCTCTAAATTAGACATAGAAGTGAAGTTGCAGCAGTTAAAAGCTAATTGTTTTCTACTTCTAAGAACTGTCATGACTACTTAATTAAGCTGCAATTAGATGGAAGAAACAAAGCCTGGCCATTTAAAGCTGACTAGTAAAGGGCAAACCAATAACACTGTGCCTTTTGCACATTAAAAGGAAGACTTAACAAAGGAAATCCTATGTCTTTATTTTTTGCTAAACAACTAGAAAAGGTAAGTTATATACTCCCAAAGAAGGTCATTTTGTAACACAGCATCTGGCTGTCATAATATGTTCCTTTTTATTTGAAACTTCCAGTTTCAATGAACTGAATAACTGTACTTCCCAAATAAGCAGTCCTCAACACCCCACTTTTATTCCTCTAACCCAGGGGTTAGGGGGCTGCATTAGCTCCACCATTGCATCCTCCCACAAACAAATAAACAAACAAATAAATAGGCAAGCCTCCAAATGCCCTCCATATTTTTAGGCTCCTTCTGAGGCATTTTAGGCCTAGAAGAGGCCTTTTTTTTTTAACAACAGGAAGTTAGCAGAAGTCAATTTCTCTTCATTTCCTGTTTCAAAAAATGTTTCTCCTGGGCCTAAATTGGCCTGAGGGGCAGACTAAATACAGCCCATGCTTTGCCCACCCCTGTTTTAATCCAGGGATAGGACTTCCAGGAGGCACCCTTCTTGGACAAAACAAACTTCCCACCCAACCCTTACTTTACCCCCCTCCCCTCCTGCACACACACACACATCCACAAGCGTCTTAAAATGAAGAACTGAAGAACTGAAAACTTGCAAGTATGGCCCACAGAGGAAAAGGGGTAAATGAGGTCCTCTGGGGCTATCTATCCCACACTAATCCTTAACAAATTCTGCCCAAATATGTTCCACATTGGAAGCTGGTATGATGGGGACATATGTGATCAATGTCAAATAGACAACACATGACCCTGTCTTATGGAAAGTTATCACATTAGTTTCTAATTTCTAACAGAAAGTACTTTTTACCACCCCTCTCAGATTTTCCAGCCTTATGACAACCCTCTCATAGGGTTTTCTTAGCAAGATTTGTTCAGAGGAGGTCTGTCACTGCCTCCCTCTAAGGATGAAAGAGGGTTGCTAGGGGTTCTACAAGAGATTGTGATGGGGAGGGAAGGACATTTTTGAGCTGTAGATATAACCATTTTTATGCAGGGGTTCCCTGAAACCTGAAAATTATTTCAAGGGATCCTTCAGGAAATGGGAAGGGGAATGTCCTCCACAGCATCTCTACTAAAGTTACTGAAGCTGTCTTTTTTTAGTGAGGCCATACTATCCAATTTGTACCTTCATGACAGCCTTGAATATTTTCAGATGTTCCTGGTCAGTCATTTAGTAGGAAAAGACATTATAGTCACTGAGTGCCTGTGTGTGTGCGTGCGCTTGATCATCAAGACCTACTGATGAGAATGGAGAGAGGATAGGGCCATTTCATATACAGGATTAGAGCAAGAGTGGTAATTGTGCATAAATGGAACAAACTGACATTTGAGGGCCATGCCCTTAAACCACCCACTCTTTCCTACTTAGTTTAATTTTTGTTGGTCAAAAATGCCCCCAAGAGCTGCAATTTCACCAGGTTTTCAATCCAGGAGAGCTCATGTTTTTGATCCAAAACGTACAATAAGTTTACTTCTGATCCACTTCCCAGTTTTGTTTTGTTTTTTAAAAAAACATTTCTTGTCCTAAACAGACAGGGTAGCAAAAATATGGCCAAATTGTGTCTCACATATTTTTTTGGAAAATGCTTTTTTTAGATCGCAATCTCAACTTTTTATCTTAACTTCAAACATGGCACTGGGAATTGCGTCTTTTGCCAACCCCATTTTCCCAATCCCTACATTAAAGTTTTAGCAATAAAATAAATAAATACAGAAATAAAAGCCAATAACTGCTTTCACAAGCACACAAACAGCCAGAATTGAGGGGAACTTGCAGTAATGGCATTTCGCAGCACTCGACTAGCCAATCAGCTTTGTGCTTCCTCTCCTATGGGAAAACAATTCATATTGAATTGCTTGTCCCAATGAGCAGGAATGTACATTCCCCTAGCTGTTTTTTTTTTTTAAACCTCAGAGAAAAGCTGCAAAGGCTTTTCCTGCAGAGTTTTTGACATTTTGGGCCCTTACTCCTTCCCAATACAGCAAGACAATGTGGAATGCCATTAAGACAGGCAGGATTCTCCTCACATTCTGTGAGGAGTATTTTCATTGTTTAAACAACCCCTTAGCACTCCAAAAAAGTGATACAAGGCCTCCCTGAAGCAACATCTCAGGCTCAGCCAAACTGATCACCAACAATGGTCCGCCCTGGCCTCACATCGGGAGGCATGGAGATGCACTATCCACAATGCTGCAGCCTTATTTGAGAACTCACGCCAAACAAGTCTTGAAGAGAAACGACAACGCAGAAAGAATCACAACCCAAAAACATCACCCAAGGAGACCCTCTGCTGTGCTTTCTGCAACCGGATTTGTTTATCTCGGATTGGCCTTTTTAGTCATCAGCGCACTTGCAGAAAGCGCGGGATGAGTCCTTCCTTAATCTTCGTTTGCGAAGAAAAGCCAGAGAGAGTTGTAAGAAAACATACCGTATGTCCTCTTTTTTACTCTATGTCGGAAGCAAGCTACTGCTTGCAATTCACTAGATGATGAATTTTTGTTAGATCATAAAAAATTACAGAAGATAAACATGAATAAATGTAGATATGAATAAATTTAAATTTTCTTCCTATCATTCAGGGAGGAGAGCAAATCTGAGTATGCGTGGAGTACTATTTCCTTAAACAAACAGGAAAGCAGAAGGAACCAATGATACCCAACTAGATAAATGGAATTTGAGGTAAGTTATCAGGCTTAACCCAACTGCATACCTTGGGAAGAAATTGGGGGTGGGTTATTTACAAAAACAGAAACTAGTCATGATTGCAAAGTGGATGCTTGGCAATCCTGGGTGGATGAAACAATGAAACAGTAGTGATCTAGCCTGTACTTCTTGCAGCCCCCCTGCAGGAGTAGATAGCAGGTAATACAAGCAGCAGTCGCCTGGAATGGCTTATTACAAAAACCATCACTGCCTCATGCGAACTACAACCACTGAAAGTCGCTTAATTGCAGTGGCTCTTTGGGGTCTCTCACTTAAGTCACAACCACAACATACACATAAACGAACACACTTGGAGGTGTCCACTAGTGGCACACGGCTACTCTGTGCAAGCACGGCCCAATTACACTCTCCCTCTGCCCAATGGTCCCCACAAGGTGGGAGGGCTGACAGAACTCTAGCTTGGGGGCTTGGAACTAGGAAGCCCCCCAGCATGATATTATTGTAAGCTTTTATTATATAAATCCATTTAGTTTTTTAAAAATAAATATAAAATATTACTTTGGTATCATCATTTAAACTAAGTTATTTTAATTTTTATCCTAAATCCTGTAGAGCATCTCACTGCCCTTAACCTTAGCAGTAGGTAGGGGGCCTGCCAAAGATCCTGGCCTGGGGGTCCGCTTCAGGATGTGGGGGCCATGCTCTGCCCTCAAATACAAAGGTGGGTCATCCAAATTCTGGCACCAAGTTTCATCTCTTACAATGTCCTCAATGTTGTATTAAATCTGATTACAAATAAGACCATGCCAGGAATTCAGAAACAAAGGCCTAAATCCAAATGTTTTTCTCAACTAGAATAGACTGACTGAACCCAGGGAACTCATGTAAAGATTGTCCTATCAAATTCCCAGTGATTCAATGTGTCAATTCTCCTTGGGCCTAACAATTAGATTTAGGTGAAAGACTGGCTGTGAAACAAAGTCTACAGTTCAATAGGAGTTAGCCTGCATTTTCAAAACACTCAAGTCTTAGCAAAAAGAACCAACACAGCCTTGCATACCCTTCCATCAGCACAGACACCAATTGTGAGTAGGGCAGAAATACACTCACCTGAATGGATGGCCTTCATCAGACTTCTGGACTGCTTGGATAACTCCCTTGTATATCCTAAAACTGATGGTCACTGATAGAAGAGCCAAGGCAATATAAGCAACCACACTCACGATACTGAACACCGTTAAAGAAAGCAGCAGGAATAAGCTGGCTCCAAATACTACACCCGTCTTCTTAACGTCTCGCCAGTAAAGGAGGTCAACAACTAGAGAGATTTAAAGGAAAGGCAGTTAGAAGGCATGTTCTCCAGTACTGGCATACATCAGTAGGACTTTCATGAACACACTAAAATTATATGACTGTATACAGGCAGATACAGGATCACACATCCCTCACATAACAAAAATGATATGCATGCATAAATACACATACACACAAAGTGTTTCTTTCAAGAGAAAGCCCTGGTGGTGCAGTGGTTAAATGCCAGTACTGCAAGTCACCACGTTGCAAGTTCGATTCCAGCAGGCTCCAAGGTTCACTCAGCTTTCCATCCTTTCGTAGGTTGGTAAAATGAGTACCCAGCTTGTGGGGGCAATTAGCTAACACACATTGGAAACTGCTTAATGCGGTGTAGATGCGTAAATAGCTATTGCTTAAAAACAATTTGTAAGCCGCTCTGATAGCCTTGTGGCTGAAGAGTGGGGTATAAATAACTAAAATTAGTATACATGACATGCAGTGCCACTATGCCCTGATGGCTGCAAAGTCTAGTGATGAGAAGTTCCTTAAATAGAGGTCAGTATAACCAAATGTCACTTATATTTTTTCACATATCATTGTGATAAAAGACCTCAACCCTGATGGAGGTCGTCACCTGGCCAGAAGGTAATGGTTGCCCCCAACTATATAGCAAAACAGTGCATTTTTGTGCTACCAACACAGTACAAATTCCCTTTCCTTATGGTTTGGGAAAGGTAGTAGGAGTAGCAGTAACAATCATGAGTCCTGAGGTTGCTGTGCAACCAGAATAAGCACTACCAGCGTTTGGAACATTGTTGCTTTTTTTAAAATGAATTATTTCTTACTAGCACACTAAGTTTTTATCAAGGCCAAAACACAACAAAACCCATTTCCAACATGTCTTTTCTAATAAAAGCAGAAAGGGTTGTGGTAGTCATCAGACCCGCCTACAAAACATGGTGTATGGATTTGCAAATAAGAAAATCAGGCCCAAACCCACACATCAAAGTAAGATGCTCAGGGGGAGGTATAAACAGAGCCTTCAAGGAAAGACTGCAATTCAACCAGTCACAACACTCACTGTGTAGCTTCTCTACTTAATATACTTCATAACTAGATTGCCACAGAGCTCATACATAATTCTGGGCTTTTGAGAAGAAGCACAGAATACAAATTTAACACACACACACATATATAGTAAGCCATGTTAGGTCCATGTAGTACTACATTTCCAACCCTCTAGTGCCTTCCACTGCTAATAGGACTGAGCCAAACTCAGCAAACCCAAGAGCATAAAATGCTCTAACTATGGAATATGCATGAGATATATTATATTTAGTGATAATATAACAATGATATTTTGACCTTGTTTCTTGATGAAACATGGAAGTATCACTAGTCTCTCATTTAACTGTAGTCAAATAAAAGGAGCACATACACAAACCATTCAACAATTTAAAAAACCATTAGTATCCAAGGTACATTCCCAATTCACACCACAGGATTTTACCATAATCAGTGTGCTCTGGACTGTATATAAAATATTTACAGTGAAATCATATTGTTCATTTAAAAGACTACACATACACACCCCAGAAGTTAGCAATTTAAAATAACAAAAAGAGAATAAAACCAACTTGGCCAAAAATACTCCATGATAGCAAACACAACATGTTGTTGTTGCATGCCTTCAAGTCATTTCCAACTTATTATGACCCTAAGGCAACCCTACCAAAGGGTTTTCTCTGGAAGATTTGTTGCGGGTGTGTGTGTGCCATTGCCTTCCTCGGTGGCTGAAAGAGTGTGACTTGCCCAAGGTCACCCAGTGGGTTTCCATGGCCAAGCAGGGACTCAAAGCCTGGTCTCCTAGAGTTCTAGTCCAACACTCAAACCACTACACTACACTGGCTCACAAATATTACACAGGAGCAGCATAAAAAAAAAATCAGCTTATGCGTATCCAAAGCCTTGCAAAAACAGGCTTTCTTGAGAGATGGCTCCATTATAGCTTGCCTTTTGGTGAAGTGAGAAACAAATACACCCATATTGTAATTGCATGGAACAGGAGCTTCTTCGATTATGCATGCATTTAGCATATTTGTACAAGGAAGAAATAGAATACAAAGAACAAACTTCAGAGAACTGTTTTGAAGAATATCCTAGCTTCACAAGTTACTGAAGACTACATGGATGGATCCCTTAATGTCTTCAGGCCCAGAGTCATGTATGTTTAGACATGTCAAGAAATCCTGTTTTTCTACAATGAACCCTTCTCAACCTCTAAAACCTAAGCTGCAAGTCCACAAGTATAAATAATATATTAATTGCATGTAGTATGTGTTCATTGTTGTTGTTGTTACATGAATTTTTATCTTGCCTTTTCCCCAGTTTGGGACTCAAGCCGGTTTACAACAGCTAAAAACAAACACAGAGAATACAGTATACAAAGTTTAAGAATAATTAAATTATCAATTAAATTATTAGCAATTAAATTATTAAAAATTCAATTAAACACATACATGTAACAAATGAAAATTCCAGCACATTCTATGTTTCATTGCTTACATCGGGAGACATGGAAACACATTATCCACAATGCTGAAGCCTTACTTGAGAACTCACGTCGGACAAGTCTTGAAGAGAAACGACAACTCAGAAAGAATCACAACCCGGAAGCATCACCCAAGGAGACCTTCTGTTGTGCTTTCTACAACCGGACTTGTTTATCTAGGATTGGCCTTTTCAGTCATCAGCGCGCTTGCAGAAAGCACGAGATGAGTCCTTCCTGAATCTTCGTTTGCGAAGAAAAGCCAGAGAGAGAGAGAGACGTATGTGTTTATATATTAAGTAAACTTGTGTTTACATCTAATTAAATGGTTTATTTCTCTTATTTTCCTCAAGACTCACAATTATAACAAACATATTTTTTAGTGCACAGGTGGTACAGCAATTGATTCATAGAATATATATTAGATATCTTGAAGGAGAAAACCCCGTACTTCATATCGAAGACAAATGTATCCTTCGAGAGGAAGAGAGGCAAAACATATTCTAAACAGCATCTACCCAGAGGGAAATATATTTTGCATCTAAATTGTGGAGGAACAGCAAATTCTTTAAAAGAACAAAATAACATAGGCCTACTCTGAAGCACATACAGCTGACTACATTTGGTAAGCCATGACCGTCACTTGGTATATCTAAAAATAGTATTGCCAGCATCGTGCCTGACATACACAGCTCATCCAATTACAGTTTTTCCTTCTCTTTAAATGCAAGTGTCTTGGTAAACCAGAGCTCTGAAATCCTCCTATGAAGATTGTGGAGTTTTGTTTTGTTTTTATATCAGCAATTGTAGCTGTGGCACCAAATTTTACATCTACTCTGAACATTTCCACCATCAGAAGAAAGAAAGAAAGAAGGGGAAATAAGCCAAGCCATGAAGTCTGATTACAAAGAAGAAAAACAGAACAAAACAAAACCCCCAAAGCTCAAGAATTTATGCCATACAACTGTAAGCATCACACAGGCATACACACATTCACACTCACTCACTCACCACTTCTGGCATCCATCTTGAGGGTGTAGCCTGCATTCGCACAGCTGACAAGCAAACCTTTCCACTTCCTGCTAGGGCACTCAAAGGTCACCAGATATATATATGCAACTGCCTTCTGTCCTGCCACATCAATACACAATTAAGAACCCCCCACCCAGCTACCACAGAATATTTAAAGCCATCATCCTATAGCTATTTCCACTGTAATTCCTTGGAATGCAGAACATATGTTTGCAGCTATGCTCTACATTTAGAATTCAAAGGGGGGTGGGGGAGAAACCGCAGCCAGCCAGCATTTTGTTTAGAAGAAGGAACCACATAATAAAGTGTACTTGATGGGGAGGGGGTGGACAAGATATGATACTGCCTATATGGTATTGTTCTTGTTTAATTACAATTTGCAACTAAAGCTACAACTACAGAATTGATTTTGAACTAATTCCACAATTACAGGATTGCATTAGAATGTGAATCTCTGTAGAAATACTCCACATTGTGAAGATTTTAAACAAGCATCTATAGCTTTGGACCATGTCAAGTATTGGAACATATTTTTTTTCCTGTTTGGAGGTGTAGTGGGTCTTTCTCTCCTTCCTTTCCTCTCTGAAGGATTAAGTAGTAATGTTTCTCTTTTTTGGAAAACATGAAAATAGGTGTAAATTTAATAGGTTTTGCACAATTTGTAGAATTTTGGTTTTGTTGTGGTGTGCCTTCAAGTCATTTCCAACTTATGGCCACTCTAAGGTGACCCTGAAGCCAGCATGGTGTAGTGGTTTGGGTGTTGGACCATGACTCTGGAGACCAGGGTTCAAATCCCCACTCAGCCATTGAAATCTGCTGGGTGATTTTGGGCAAGACACACTCTGTCAGCATTACCTATTTGAAAAAAAAAAATGCCTCACTTGGACCAGAGAAGCCAGCCCCCAAATATGAAGAAATTGCTTCAGCCACATCCTTTAATGGGCATTTGGGGGCAAATATTAATTTTTTCAGATGGGTATGGCCCTACGATGCCCACTGCAGGGCCAAAGCAACCCCTCACTCCCAACATGCTCATGGCCTACCTGTTGTAACAATTGAAACTAGAAGCTTTGTTGTAGAAGTTAACAAAAGGCTTGTCTATACAAGGGGAGGGGAGTAGGTTGATGCGCACGAATGCCAATTCACAGTAGCTTCTATTTGTCTTGATGGTGTTTTGGCAAGAATGTAGGCATGCAAAGTTATCTGTTTTCACTGTTCCAACAGGCATGCCTGTGAATCAAGATGGTGGACATGAGTGAATTAATCACATTCTTATTGTCATCAGCTGCCGCCACGGAACAGTATTTTTTAAAAATAGCATATCTAAGGTACGAAGTGTAATATTCCGTCCAAATAAATAGCGGGGGAAGAGGGAGGTGCTTTCATTGCCTCAGCACATGATTGCTATGGCGAAAATCCAACATGGTGGTTCCAGGTGCTTGCCTTGTTAGCAAGCTCCGCCCCCTGCGCACATCCAACCAACCAGCTTTCCACTTCCGTTCATATTAGGAATGTGCATCAAAGCCAACTGGTTATCATAAGGAGCAGGAATGCACATTCCCCGCAGAGCTTTTTAAAAAATACAGGGAAAAGCCGCAAAGGCTTTTCCTGCTGAGTTTTTGGCAGTTTTGGCCCCCCTCCTTCCGAATATGGAGGACTGATGTGAGATGCCATTTAGACAAATTGTATTCTCCTCGAATTCTATGAGGAGTATTTTCGCCATTTAGACAACCCCATAGCCACACAGCTATGAATATACACAGCTGAGTTCTGCATCCAGCACCACTCTGTGTGCACAGAATGTGTTCAACCTGGCATATATAAATTTGAAGTAGATGGCCAAAGTCAGCCATTTGGGAATACTAAAGAATTCTGCCAGCACCAAGTATTTCCCCATCACAGATTCCCTGGGATTTGCTCCTGTTCTAGCTTTTGGGGTTTCACAAGCATTGACGTGTTTGACAGCATTTCTGTACATCCATAAGGGACAGAAAAGACTAAGTGTAAAGAGTTTCAGAACACCAAATAACATATCACATCCCAAATGGTGTGTGAAAGGCCTTTGCATGCTAATTCACACCATGTCTGGGGCTCAAAATCAAACCAAAACTAATCTGAGATTAAAGATAAATTGTACAGAAAGATTGACACTCCAGAGCAAAGGGGTGGATTCAAGGTTATCTCTTGTCAACAAAGCAAGAAGAAAGTATGACAGTATGCACCAAAACATATTTTGGGCCTGAACAAATAACTAGACAGTGCTACAATAATATTAAGAGACCACCATGGCCAATAACATTATAGAAGTAGTAATCAGCAACTGGATTCTTTAGGACTTTAAGCAATGGCCATGTCTAGATCGTTGTGAACTTTAAAGCCCTATAGATCCTGAGTCCAGACTACCTGAAAGACAGTCCTTCCAGGAGCTTACCTGACTTTTAAGATCTTTCAGAGGAAGGCTTTTTCTCTGTCCTGCCACCATTACAGTGTGGTTGGTGAGGACAAGCGAGAGAGCTTTCTTGGTGACTACTCTCAATGGAATTTGGTTGACCCCCTGTTTACTTTCATTTTGCCAACAGGCACAGTCCTTTGGGCTCCTTCAGGCAGGTCTTTCAATTTAAGTTAATGTGGCAGAAGGATGTTTTTAACAGTGTATATTATGCTCCTTTAAAAAAAAAAAACCCTATGTTTTAATGTTTTTTTAACTGCTGTCATTTACTGTTTTCAATAGAAATGTTTATTTAATATTTTAAAACTTTCGTATCAAATAGGTTTTCAGTGCATGGATACCCCCCCTGTATCCACGGAACCAGTATTCATGGTTTCAGTTATCCACAGCTGAACAAAATAGGGACACATACCATAAAGTCATACTAGATGATTCCCAGAGAGATTCCTCTCTGGGAATCGCTAAGTCCTCCACACAACTCTATGGTATGTTTGTACCAGAAGTCCATTATTTTAATACAGTTCACTACTATCTGCTGTTTCCAGTATCCACAGTAAGTCTAGTATTCACACATGGATACCGGGTATGTGTGGCCTCTATTTTGTCTGTTTTACCGTAATTGAAGTAAGCTGGTTTTGGTCCTGTGCTGGGAGAAAGGTGGAAAATAAAATGCTGTGTGAAATCACTTCAATTATGGCCTACCTGCCCCAGTGTAACTGCACTGGGGGAATAGCTTATCTGGGCACAGCATATCACAAGAGCTTTCAGTTTAGACTATGGACAACTACAAAGTATTATGATGTTACACCACAACCTGTTCTCACTGAATCACCTCCTAGCTCTGCCTCATACACACAAAAGGAGCTGCCTTACAATGAGTCACATCAGCAGTCCATCTAGTTTATTAACTGTTTCTCCTGACTGATAGGAGCTCTTCAATATTTCCGTTTAGAGTCTTTGCCAACCCTACCTAAAGATTTCAGGAGCCAAACCAGGGACATTCTAGAGGTAAACTACGGTAGGTACTCCACTACAGAATTACATCCCACCCACCAGCATGTGTCAAGATCAAGGCCACAGAAAAACATCAGCACCATCTTCTGAACTTCCTTACTGAAGCCTCAATATTTGTTACCAGTCAAAACCAAACTGACTTTACCTCTCCCTGTCTAGAAGATGATGGCAGAAGACACATTAAAGAGATAAACACTCTTATCTCCCACACTGTGTCCTCCTTAGTTCCAAGATAGTTATTCCTAACAACCAGATGTTGGAAAGAAATCATAGAATTGTAGAGTTGGAAGAGGCCATGAAGGCCATCCAGTCCAACCCCCTGCCACGCAGGAAATCACGATCAAAGCATCCCTGACAGATGGTCATCCAGCCTCTGTTTAAAGACCTTCAAGGAAGGAGACCCCACCACACTCTGAGGGAGTGCATTCCACTGCCGAACAGCTCTTACTGTCAGAAAGTTCCTCCTAATATTGAGGTGGAATCTCAGTTCCTGGAGCTTGCATCCATTGCTCTGTGTTCCAGTCTCTGGATGACAGAATCAGATGACAGAAACACCTGTGAACCCTACAAAGCATCTGACAGTTGGTAGGCCAAATGGTTTGTCTGCCTGGTGAGATGAACCATTGTTTTGATCCACAAATTCAATCCAATAGCTGTACCTGGCGTAACATATGCCATTAAAAAACTCCCCCTCCCCAAATGTCTGGTAGACCTCATGACAACCCTATAAATTAGGCCGGTGGATTTTCCTCCTCCCCCTTCTCAGTGTTCCACACTTTTCCTGGAATTGCTGTGGATATAGATGCAGATTGAGTGACAGGAGTGGGTTGTGAGGTGGAAAGGGAATTTGAATGTGAGTGGTGATTGGTTGTGTGTGTTTCCTGAGCAGCCAATCAGCACATTGGGAAAGGCAACATACCAAAGATAATTTAGATAGATAGACAGATAGATAGATAGATAGATAGATAGATTTGTGTTGTGTGCCAGAAACTGGTAACAAGAAGGTCTCATTTATATCTCAAGTTTCTCCAAAAACTGGGACTTAAGACAACCCTTTTCAAGCCAAGATTCTGTGTAAAACCCAAATGACTTAGCAATGTTCTTGGGAATATTTTTGGAAAATGTCAGCCAACTATGTTATGTATCTATCATGCAAATTACTTGTGGACTGTCCACAAATTCCAACCTATATGGTCTCAGAGAAGGTGAAATCCAGGAAAAGTTATTGCACTCTCTCTGAAAAAGAGGAGAGACATTTCTCCCAGCATCCATTGCAAGTATACACCGAACAATGTTTGCCTACTTTTGAATGAGGAAAATGTCCTGCAGAAGCAGAAGACTTAACTAACCTGATACTGCTTCTTAGCTCAGCTAAGAATGTGCATACACATTCTTACAAACTACAAGCCTTACTTTTGCCCCATTTTCAAAATACATTTGTCAACAACAGAACAAGTCTGAAATTACACTCTGGGGATAGTAAGACATAAGGAATCCCAGGCTCCAAACAAGAAAACAAAAACAATATGAAGATAAAACTATTTGTAATACTGTACATGCTCTAAATACAAGAGGAGCTGTTTTTCAAATGTCTGTTTCAAATAAGGGTGAGGGGAAAAAATTGATTACCAAATGTTACCACTATTACAACAATCTTTGAGAATTCAAAAGGTAGAGTGGGGAAGAACTTATATTCATGAACTGCCTCCCTATTATCAGTACGGTTGTCCCTCCGCATCCATGGATTTGGTATCCACGGATTTAAGTATTCACGATTTGAAAATATTCTTTAAAAAATAATAACCCATAAAGCAAACCTTGATTTTGCCATCTTATATAAGGGACACCATTTTGCTATGCCATTGCATATAATGGGACTTGAGTATTCATGGATTTTGGTGTCCACGGGGGGAGGGGTGTCCTGGAACCAAACCCCAGCAAATATGAAGGGACAACTGTACTACAAAGGAGTGAT
Organism: Gambelia wislizenii; assembly: GCA_030847615.1. Lineage (NCBI taxonomy): Eukaryota > Metazoa > Chordata > Lepidosauria > Squamata > Crotaphytidae > Gambelia > Gambelia wislizenii. The sequence goes on along the minus strand of JAUMIR010000001.1, from coordinate 17,568,296 downwards.
TGCACAGAAGGACTTCAGTCCTTTTATTATCATTTTATGACTACACTCTTCATAACTCTGAAGGCTTTTGTTATATTATGGTTCAAAAGCACTCACTTCAGGGAAAGGCACTTCTCAGCTCCAGTATCCAAGACTAAACTTCCTTAAAAACCTGGAAATGCTGATGACGTGGGACTTTATTCATACAAAGCACATACATTATGGGCCAACTCCAATGGGCTTCCCGGAGACAGAGAGACACATTATGGCAGAAACGGAAAACATGTGGCCATCCAGATGTTGCTGTACCATCCTCCCACCTTCCTTCACCATTAGCTATGCTGGATAGAGATGATGGGAGCTGTAGTCCACCAATATCGAGATATTCCACATATTCCCTAACCCACCACCATGGGCTTTCCTTCCAATGCAAATAGCAGCTTCAGGGTGGTTTTCAGCAGCACATTAGCAGGTAGGTTAAAATTTCTCTCTCTACTTCAATGCAACTCAGGATGCTTTGTGGGCGACTATTCTAATTATATATATCTGCATAATGAAGTGTGGATGCTAACTGCATTCACATAACTCCCACTAGAAGCCAAGATGACTAAACTGAGGCTGTTGCACTTCAGACGTATCAGGAGGCGACATGACTCCTTGGAAAACATGATAATACTCAGTAAAGTAGCAGGACATTGGAAAAGAGGGAGACCACATAATGGATGGATTGATTCAATCAAGGATGTGACAGCCCTAAGTTTGCAAGACTCAAGCCAGGCTGTTAATAACATGCTTCCTTGGAGGTCTCTTATGCACAGGGTCACCATAAATCAAAATCTACTTGATAGCAAATAACAAAAACAACTAATGAAAGTCACCTCTATTTTAGCTCCTAAAGAATATGGGCATGCAGGCTGTGAATATTCCCATTCTCCCATGAGTGGAAAACTCTTTCCATGCACACAACATGAGAACACCCAGGGATGCATTGGAACATTTCCTGCCAAGACAAGAACAGGAACCTGCTCTTTGCCCAGCAATCTGCAGATATCCCATGCCTACCACCATCAAAACCCAAACATGATGCCAAACAAAACACAGCTGGAGAATCTGACACACTGCCAGCACCTCGTAAAAATGTACGCTAGCTTGGAAATGTGGCATCTCTGACCCACATCAATGTGCCCATGCAACACCTTTTAATATCCTCTCATTTCCAAGGCTCCACTGATACCAGAGAAATAGAAATTCTCTCTTCTTTGCTCATGCAGCAGTTTCAGGTTTGCCAGGCTACCTATACATACACACACATTAATACATTTTAGATCTATACCACTTAGACATTTAGATTTCCTGACCACTATGCCTTTCCTTTCTTTCTTGGAGGGGGAGGCGGACCCTGAGCTCTTAAAGGACAGATTCCCACTGGCATCTTGTACATACAGCTGGTAAATAAATCCCATTAATCCCCACACGGCTTTCTTATGAGGAAGTGTGTGGAGAAGGATTGCAGCTTTTGTTTCTGTATTTGCATTAGGGCCCTCACTAATCCATTTTGCAGACTTTGCCCCTTCTTGTTATACTGCAGCTGAGCTACAATTCTTGAAGCACGCTATTTTTGAAAGAAACAACCAAGGGACATTGTAGCCTTCCATATTCAATCCGCCAATGGAATTTCTAAGACCTGGTTTGCTCTTAGCACAAAATGGCAGGCATGTGCAAAATGGCAACTTGTAAGATTTGGCATTAAACAAGAAAAGCAGGAAGAGGGCAAGCAGAGAGAGACAGACTGACTTTGTGCAGCAATGCCATGGCAACCCTTTTATTAGGGTAGGTCATCCTGTTGAATGTACTAACCCTGCACCTGCCATTTGGACTAGCAAGGATCAGCACAATCCTCATGTGGTTTGTGGGTGTCATGTGCACCAAAGCTGTATGCCAAAGAAATCCCCCATCTGGAGAGGTGTTTTGGGTAAGTGTTTCATTCTTTTGGAATGAAAACAAGGGCTTTAACCCAATTAGTCTGGTGCATTTAATTCACTACTTAAATAACCCTCATTTATCATGATTGGATTTCACACTTCACCAACAGGGACACATTTTTCTACCATGCATGCTCCTCAAGCATTTTGGTGATTATCACAAGTCTGCAACATTTGAGATAAAGAGCCACTGCCAGATATAGCAGATAATAATGAGCTAGATGGACCAATGGTTTGACTCAGTGAGGCAGCTTCTCATACACCCATATTTGTGAACCGGAAACATCAAGCAATGGAGGCAAAAGTATGACCAAAGCACATTTCCAAAACAACATACCTATGTAAACTTCACGTGTTTTTGAAACACATGGTTGCAAATTTAGGACTCTTGTGTGTCAGCCTAGTTGAGTTTCCCTAATACCACCACACAGCCAAACCCCCTTGAGAAAGTATTGTTTGGGATGGAACTGATTAAAACCTGGGGGAAAAGCACCCATTGTTCGCTAGTATGAGCTAAAGCTTAAAGATGTAAGGCATGGATTTAAAATCCTTACACTTGCACAACACAGAGATTTAAAAGGGCAGGAGCTGAAAACATAAAGGTTGGTGATTTAATTTTTGAGCTACTTATTTCTCCTAGCCTCCTTTTGTTTGGCAATACAGATTGCTCTTCAAGCTAGACAGGCAGTATTGTAAATCAAGGAGATCCCAGATAACAAGCATTAAGATGACCCCTCTAAAAATAGCCTGGCAGAGTGAAGGGAGAGGCTGTAGAAGGAAAGGAAATTGAACAGTGTTTCTGGACTTTTAGCTACATTTAGCAAACAGGATTGGAAGACTGCACTGCATTCCAGAAGCTAAAGTCCATTAGTCTGACACATTACATTGCACTAACTACAAGTAGCGTTAAAAAAAATCAATAAACAAGTGACCCTCTTTCATAGTCAGTACATCAGCTAAATTGAGGCTGGCTCTGACATTTGTACAACCAGGGCATACCGAAGACAAGCTGTTCTGTGCCGTCAGATGGCAGGGCTTAATCCACTAAAACATTTGCAGCATCAAGCAGGCTTTCCTTCCCCACCCTTTCCTCCCTCGTATTCAGATATTCTTCAGACTGATCTTCTAAATGGATTTCCCCCCTCCTCTTCATCCATTTGCCATTATCTCTTATGCCCTTTAAAAAAAAAACTTGCTCCTCTACAACATATGCTATAAACCTCTTTCTGGAAAAAAAGACAACCCACAGCATCCTTAAAAACTTTTTTAAAAACAGTAAAACTGCAAATACCCTTATCCTTCCAATTGCTCAGCTGACTGTCCATCTCTCTTCACAATGGATCTGCCCCTCCAGCTGGGATTATCAATTATGCATACCAATGGAAAGGCTGCAGTTGGAGAAATAAAGAGGCTAAGAGATGAAACATCAGGCTTCCCCCAGTAGAGGTCTGCAGTCTCTCGCCTGCTGCACAGCGGCTGCAGGACTTAAGTCACCTGACTGTCTTCTGGGTGTGGAGCAAACTGACGCAGTACAATCTGTAACCAGCCTACAGATTCCTCAACTCAATCTGCTTACCAGGGAAACGGCTTGCTGCTTGCTACTGGTACCAAAACCAATTTGGGAGGGGGAGAGAAGGGGAGAGACCAACAAGGCAACACAGAATACACCCACACCCACAGTGCCAGCTTTTTCCTACTACAAGCAGTTCAACATCTTTGGATTGCTAGAATGCTATGGAACCTCATGCAAATGCATTTTTAAAACCAGGGCAAAGAGGACTCAATCTAGGATAAGAACAAACTCTAATCAAATAACAACAAACACTCTATATTCTGGACAAACATTTAAACTCCAAGTATGCATGCTGGCAAATAACAGGTTTAGCTAGTAAATTTTACTACATGAAATGCCTCACACATGTACAATTAGTAATCTTTGCCACTAAATTGTAGCACCCCATATTCTAGATGGGGAGGGGGGACTCAAACCTCAAGTACAGCAGTTAATCATTAAGGCTGCCCAGTGAGTACTGTACATAGCTGAGATAGGAACCACAGACTTCTCAGCTAGTAGTTCATTATTCTTAAAGACTGTACAGTATTACATAAGGTTTTGCCCTTTACAGGTCTTTTACTGACGCTTAGTTTCCATGTCTCCACGTTTATCATCATCATCATCATTATCTATTAATTTTAACACAATCTAAGTTATAATCAAATATACATTCAAAAAATAAAAAACAGAAAGGGAAAAAGAGATAAAGAAAAAAAACAAAAGAAATTGAGAAAAAGAAAAAAGATATATAATACACAGTAGGGCTCCCTCCCCTCATTCTGACTGTAATGAAAACTTTAAAAAGTAAAAAAAATATTATTCTATCATTACAGATCCAACTAAACAATCCTACTAAAATTACTAATAACCATATCCACAGATTATTACATTGTTAGATTTCTTATTGCTCAAAATATCTATAAACCGTCTTTAATCTTTCCAAAAGTCTCCAGATTCTTTTTCTTATAGTACTAAATAGACTGATACTAAAAGCGTCTTGAAAAGGGCTGAATTTCAGTTGCTATGTACCTAGCAAGCCACCTTCAGTGACGGTAAAACTAGACAGAATCGAACTGCACTCCTGCCAACCTTCTCAATATACTGCTACTTTAAAGTGCAGGCCGCAATTGCCCTGTCAACACTTAACTCACTTTAGGAGAGATTTGCAGCTGAGTGCCAAGACTGAATGTGTGCTTGTACTGAATAGCTCTAGTGACACCATACTGGCCTGTATACTTCCATCTATGAAATTACTCCCAAAATGTCCACTTCAGCATAAAAGGCACCCAGGCTTGGGTATGCACCAACAGCTATGCCAGCGCAGCTATGCCAATGCTGCATTACAGTGCATGGCATTGTTCCAGAACTCCAGAAAGGTGCTCAAGTGCAGTGCAATGATTTAAAAGTAGAATACAACTGTCTAGCCCTCCTGACTGCAGGGAAAAAGACCAGGAAGGGTGCCAAGACAGTAACACTGCATTTATACATGCCAAGAAAAGTATAGTTTATAGTTTACAAAGCTGGTCCTTAATCACATTTTCTTCTGCTAAGTGAAAGGATCTTCACAGAATCCTAATCAGATGCCTCATTATGGTATGGAGGTGACCCTGGGCATAAGTCTGGCAGTTCTGCAGTATGTTTGCTATGTAAGGGCCAGCCTAGCTCAGCAGGAAAAGGGTCACCACCAAGGTCTTGGCCAACAAGTGATGGACTGGCCTCAGCTACAATGAATACAGGTATACCTAGGCATTGCTTCTTTAACAGACTATTTGGTACTAGAAGCAGAAACAACATAAAAAGCATAAGGATCCTACACCTCAAAAAAGAAGACTGATTTAACATATTTCAGCAAACTTTTTATTCAAAACTATCAATACACATATGTGAAAAGGAAAAAAAAGACAATGAAATTTTTAGCATCTGCTGCAGATCTCAAATTCTGTTTGCATGACCCTCATAGACCCCCTGTAGTAGAGCTCATCACATTCCTCACAAACCTAGACATTAATTTAAATCTAGGGTGAAAAAAGGTCCATTGAATTTATATACATTGCAGAGATCAAATTCAAAGCCCATTTTTTTCAGCATCATGCAACATCTAAAGGGCCTGCCTCTCTTAGAAATAGGAACTTAAGCAGACAGCACAAGTTTCAAAACTAATCTGCAGAATGACCTAAAGTCAGACCGCATTTTGAGATCTACTTTCAGAACTATGTGAACCTACTAGAACAAAACCAACCCTGAGTCCACTGATAAACATTCCGTAACAGTGACTGCATAGATTCTCCAGAGTCTGTACAGAAACCTATCAGGTACATAAATGTTTTGTCACTGGGACTTCATAATGGGTGCTTGCAGAATGTGTGAAGTGACATTTTTTATCAGCCAAAACTAACTCACAAATGCTTCAATAAGTTTAATTTTAGAGAGAAAAGCAGGGAGGAAATAATAGCTATTACTAGATGCCCAGGTCTGTTGAAAACAGTCTACAGCCTGCTCATTATGGCTAGGATTCAAAGAGCTGCTTAGCCTCACACAAGTGAGCTTATGCCAGTACAGCAGATTTTCACTAAATCTCTCTCATTCTTTCTGAATGGAAAGCCATAACACATATTGGTTTGATAACTGCCATTTGGGAACTGACATTGGGGAAGCCTCTTGTGGTGGTAGGGAGAATCTAAAGCCCTCTTCAGCCTGTGGGTCTATCTGTGCAATTGTTTGATATCTGGCCTAAGTATAAAGCTTAGTATGTTTCCTACAAATCCCCAGGCCCAGTGAAAGATTTACTGAAGCAAACACTTGCAGCATATTAACGAGAGCCTTCCATGGCTTAAATTCAATATCCTACCAGCAGATGTCTGCTTGTTCATGTTGAGTGAGGAACTGCTTCCTTGCCTCTCTCTATTACAGTAGTAGTTGTGCTTATGTGCCTTCAAATCATTTCTGACTTATGGCAACCCTACGGCAAGCTTGTCACTAGGTTTTCTTGGCAAGATTTGTTCAGAGAGGGGTTGCCTTTGCCTTCCTCTGAGACTGAGAGAGTGTGGCGTGCCCAAGGTCACCCAGCGGGTGTCCATGGCTGAGTGGGGAGTCAAACCCTGGTTGTAATCCAATGTTCAAACCATGCTGGCTCAGCTATCTGCTAGCACATTGGAAAGTTCCTTCCCTCTCCTTCCTCCTGCAGCCACCCACACTGCATGAAATCCTCTTCTGTTGAGGATGAGGGACTACAGGGCAATTTCCCCCTTCAGCCCCATCTGTGGGAATGCTGTGGGCCACATTTCCTCAGACTTAATCCCATGGCGACCACATGATAGCAGTGCACAGAGCTGAAACCAGCTTGATTGGTCAGGGCCAAATGTACGTGAACCCAGCTCTTTATTCTTTTTTCCTTCATGCCTAATGGGATGTTGGATATACTGGTCTTGCAGGGACTTAAGATGATCCCATGCACAGGGCTTTTGAAATTGGACCAAGAACCACATGTGACCATAGGACCAGAGACTGGCCACACTGAGCTGTACCAGAAAGAAAGAAAGAAAGAAAGAAAGAAAGAAAGAAAGAAAGAAAGAAAGAAAGAAAAGAAAGCCCATTATGAAATTCAGGTCAACCCCACACCCATATCCACAGGGTTAAACATTCCTGGACTTATTGTTTACAAATGAAACTGCAGATAATAGCAAACTCTATTAAAATAAAGGACTTCCAGTACAAATGTACCATAGACCTAGTGATTCCTAGAGAGGACATTTTCCAGCGTGACTCCATGGTACGTGTCCTTACTTTTTCAGCCATGGATAACTGAAACCATGGACACAGGTTCCATGGATATGGTGGGGGGATCTGTATTTGAAATTAGTTGCTTGCACTGTACTCTCCTTGCGCACACAAAAACATGATATATGGTTACAGCATTACATCAGCAGTCCAAAACAGAAGGGCGGGGGATGACAATGAACCTAGGGAGCAAAAAATGAGGACTGAACAAAAATTGGACAGTGTGTTTTTGGATGAACAAAAAGGCAGAATGTCTCTCAGAATGTCAATGGTCCTTATTTGTCAAAATGGGAAGATTAAGTCTAGGGTCAAAATTCAACTGCATAACTTGAAGTAAGAAAAACTCAAATTTGGAATGAAAGAAGTGACTCGCCCATTCAGTTCTTCAGCCACTAACAAAATCCAGAATGGCAAAAACAGAACAATATATATTCCTACGTATTTCATATCAGTCAAAGGGTGTTCAAATGCATTTACTAAGCCCCTTTCCATGTTATTTTTTTTCCCACTTGATGACATTTCTGGTAGTTACATTGCTCTTTTAGTATGACTATCGGATTTGAAGATGTGAACAGTGCCAAACTGATTCACATTTAATATTTTATTTATTTATTTATTTATTTATTTTGCATCTGTTGTATGGAAACAATAAATGGATCCAGGTGCATGTGCACAAGAAACAGCATCTCAAATTGTTCTGCTGTGCTCATAATTTAGTTTTTAGCTGATTATGAAGTCTCAAGCCCAAGCAGCTCTAAGTGTGTACTCTCCAAGATAAAATGAACACAAATCGTCTGAGTCCAGCTTTCAGCAAATAAAATGTATACTGTGCCAAAGATTCTTCAATGTTTAAAGTTACAGTGTTATTTGCATATTGCCCTAAATATAGTGAAGGGGATATAGTAAGACTTTTTAAAGTCTTTGCAGCTATCCATCTCCAGAAGCAGAATTAGTGAAGTAAAGGTTAGCAAACTGCCACCACTTCACAGATTCATATTTTTCAAGTGCATTTTTAAAAAGGGAGATAATTTTTCAGTTTATAAACACTAGGTGGCACCAGTACTCTACCTCAGTTCTTTCTGATCTCAGGAGACTGGACTGCATTAAGGCAGTAGTAGCAAGCTCTTTTGGCAGGATTAGTTTTTAATAGTGCAGAGTAGCTAAGCCACAATCTCCCCATGAAAGATATTGCAGAATTAAAGCAGGCTTAGAAACAAATGCCTAGGCCAGTTAAAAATTATCTATAGGGTAACCAAACAGAGAAGATAGTTCATTTTTAATTTTAGGCAAAAATAAAATAAAATAACTGGCATAGAATACCTGCGGGCACCTAGGTTAGTACACTTGTGAATGCATTTAATATTGATCTGAAAGTATAGAATGCTTGCAACTGAACTGGAAGAGATCATAAAATCCAAGCAATTTAATACCTCTCCCACACTGTCAAAGGAAATAAAAGTCAGGTCTTATAAAGGCTCAGTTGAGAATTTCAAATTAATGGATAAAGAAATCAAGAACTATTTTCCCCCAGCCACAAAACCCTCAAAATATATCACAGCATAATAAAATATCAATCCATACCAATCAATTAAAACTCAAAGTTGGCTGTTGCAAGCCCAATATAGGACACGTCAGTGCATGGTCTGGCAAGCCTCAGTTTGTGGGTCTAGGGACATGTGATACAACAACTCTGCTGATGTTACAGAGGTCTGGATCAAATCCTAGATGGGAACGGAAAGCCAATCTTGATGACACAAACTACCATGGGAGAAAGGGAAGATAAAAATGTAAGTAAATAAAAATAAGAATGCTTTTGTTCCTCTCAAAAAAGGAATACAGTTGTCCTTTCATATTCACTGGGGTTTGGTCCAGGACCCCACCCACCCATCCGTGGATACCAAAATCCATGAATACTCAAGTCCCATTATATGCAATGGCATAGCAAAATGGTGTCCCTTAAATAAGATGGCAAAATCAAGGTTTGCTTTTTGGGTTATTATTTTTTTAAGAATATTTTCAAGCCGTGAATACTTAAATCTGTGGATACCAAATCTGTGAATACAGAGGGACAACTGTACATGAGGTCAACTCATAGTTTTCTGGTGGGAGGGAATAGCCACAGCTGTGCTGCTACCAATGAAAAGGATCTAGGAGCAGCCGTATTAAACTGGGAGTACTTATTCACAGACAAAGGAAGACAGCATAGAAACTTGGTATATCGGTGGCTCTTAACCTTTTCTTTATCAGGGATCGCCTATAAATATATTTTGTTCCCAGGGACCCCCAGGACTTAACTCAAGATTTAAAATAACAACATCACAATTACACCATCCATTTAAACCTTTCCTCAGAGGCACTGGAGGGGGAAGACTGTTCTCCTGCTTCTTCTGTTTGTGGCTGGAGTGGACTAAATGGTCATGTGCAGGCCAAGCCAGTCAGCCTTTGCCTTGGCTCCTGTCACATGGCTGCTCCACTGCCTTCACAGACCCCCTGTGAGGACATTGTGGACCCTCAGGTCCACGGACCACAAGTTAAGAACCACTGCTGTATATTAAACTAGTGAAATTGTTACTAGGACCAAGAAAAAAACCACTACCCTCTTCCTTGTTAAAATCTCAGGATGTTTTGGGAGAAATGGTAATGGTATCCAAGAGAAGAGGATATGGGCATTGACAGTTTGGCAATGAACCCCCCCCCTCCGTTTATTCTCCATGATGATTAAAAATAATAATACTAGTGTCCATTTACTGGGAGGGAGAGATGACTTGTTTAAAATAAAGCTTGCTTTAAAAGTTTTTTTTTAAGCAACAACATTGCAACATTGTACAAGGTGGTTTGAGTTAAACAAATATGCAAGGATAATTTCAGAAGGGCTGGAGTGATGATAGCTACAGATCACAGATAGTTCCATAACATTATGTGTTAAGTTTTTGATCTGTAACTCCTAAATCCAATTGCCAATCCCAGCTAGAGTAGACCAATTGAATCACAGGGATCTATATCATTGTTGAGTTGCCATGCAGCAGTTAATTTGTCCAGAAAGGTTGAAGAAGCTGGGCATGTTCAACTTGGTGAAAGGAAAACTGGGAGTGACATGATCACACTCTAAATATCTCAAGGACTGTCACAGAGAGGCAGGAGGAGGCCTGTTCTCTGCTGCCTCGGAGGATAGGATCAGGTCTAATGGTTTAAAGTTACTGGAGGGTAGATTCAATTGAATATCAGAAGGAACTTCTTGACAGTAAGAGAGGTTCAGCAATGGAACCAATTGCTTAGAGAAGTGGTGAGATCTCCTTCTCTGGTCTTCAAAACAGGACAGCTACTTGCTATGGGTGCTTTAGGTCAGTGGTTCTCCAACTGTGGGTCCCCAGATGTTGGACTACAGTTCCTAGGAGCCCTCTGAGGTCTCACCTTGACAGCCAGGGGGTCCTCCCAGTCATTAGTGAGGCTGTGAGTTCAATCCTACAGTCTCAGTAATGACTGGGAGGACAACCTGGCTGTCAAGGTGAGATCTCAGAGGGCTCCTGGGAACTGTAGTCCAACAACATCTGGGGATCCACAGGTTGAGAACCACGGCTTTAGGTGGAGATCCTGCAATGAGCAGGGGGCTGGACCTGATGGCCCATGAGGCCCCTTCCAGCTCTAATACTATACATCCTTCCTGCAGAGCATGCATTTGTATGGATGCTTGCCTGGTGAACCATACTGAAAGTATGACTCCAAGTAACTCAGTCATCATCTGCTCTGGAAAGACTGACAAAAAGTCAAGCAACATAACACAGCTTCCTATCCTCCTGTGCATTTTCAGAACTCCAAAAATTAAGAACACAGTTCTGTTTTCTCCAAATCATGTACCTTTCTAATCTTCCCACACTCCATCCCAGTTTTTTTGGGGGGGATGGGTAGGAACAATGCAGCCCTCCAGCTATTGTTGGACTACATGTCCCAGCAGCTCCAGACAGCACAGCACATGAAGAACACTGAGAGTTGCAGCTCAGCAACATCTGGAGGACTATGATTCTTGTTTCATTCTAGAAATATCTTGCAAAGTAGGCAGAATTGAAGTTAAAAGCTCTAGGCAAGAAAAAAAATCTTACCTTTTAATTTGGCAATTTAAGCAGGGAGAGATAAAGGAGAAGGAGTCACAGAGAACATTATAGACAAGAGGCAGGGAATGGGAAGGGACTGTGCATTCAACCTAAATATTTAATTTATGCTTAGGTGCAACTCATAGTACAAGATTAGCAAGATGCTATATTCCTCTTTTACTAAATACATAACTTCATAAGATACGGGGGACTCAACAAGGGAAACCACATTTGAACCGTTTCAGATAAAAGGGCCATATAGGTTGTGAGTTGCAAAAATCTGCTTTATTTGAAGGATTTTAATAATACATAAACACTGCAAATCTGTAAAGGGACTAGCATAGACCAACTCATGATAGGCCTCAAAACTAACTTGGACTGCAGGCTTTAATTTTTAAGGCATTGTTCCAACTACCGGAGATGTATTTAAGGAGTTCTTAAATACCATAAAGTAATGCTGCTGAGTAACATCAGCTGAAACTGAGATCATTTTGAAGTCCTGGCCTGTACTATGAGCTGCACAATTCCTAAAATGCTTACAATTCAGACTGTCATAGTCTATTTTGCAAACCACTATTATCAGATGGAGGCATAAACCCACAGCTTGCAATGATATTTAAAATGTTGGCTGCATATTTTCTGAAGTTCCACGTGTAAAAAATATTTGCCACAAGAATCAAATGCCATGCAAAAATTATTGAATCTTAGCAAGTTTTCACAGTACAGTATTGGAAACACAACTGATGGACAAGCAGCATCTCCAGAGATCACCAGTGTTTTAGAGGTAGAAAGTCTACATTAATACAAGAGCTGCCATTCCCCGTATCTTCTGTCATATTCTCCACTCCTCTTTTACTTTTGACTTTTCCTAGGAGACTGATCCTCCACATCCAAAAACAGACTTTTGCAAGTCTTAAGTATCTAATTCTTAATGAGCATGCAAGCAGATGAAATTCAGGCAAAGCAAGCATTTATGATGAGCACACAGCTGGAGTTTCCATGAGACAAAAATACAAGCCACCTTTACAAAAGCACCCGTCCTAATGCATATATTAATGCTTTTCTTCCAATAACCTACTTGAAACCTCTTTAAATATTAATTAAGTAGGGTCTAAATTATACATTGGGGTTGAAATGAATGTAACTTGCTGACATTTTTTGGGAGAGGAGGAAAAACACAGCTGACTGCCGTTTTTGACTAGGAATTACTCAGAAGACAAGCAATTTCTCTCCCCTCACACATACTTTTAGAAAAGGTCAAAAAGCCAATTAAGCACTGCAAGAAGGCAAAAACCAAATGCTGGAGAAAGCATTTGACTTTAAGGGCTATTAGTTACTAGATGAAAATTCACAACTATGAAGATTGATGGCTTCTAATTTAGTTAAGCTAGGAGTGAGGAATCACATCCACCAAATAAATGTACAGAAGGTTTATCCTATCACTGGCTATCAGCTATGATAAGCAAATGGAATCTCAATACGGGGACAGGGCACCTGTGGCCCTCTAGGTGCCCAACTGCATCTTTCACCATCCCTGGCCACTGGCAATCCTAGCTGGATTTGAAAGGAAATGGATTAACTATCTACATCCCAATTTACATCAAGAAAGGAGAGACCTACTCATCTATTCTGAGTGCGGGTGTGTGTGTCATGCACCCCTCTAATGTTGCTGGACTACAAATTCCTGCAGTCCTTGCTGACATACAGGGCCGGTTTAACCAGTCTGCCAAATCAGCATTGGCAGGGGGCCCCAAGGTCAAGGGGGGCCCTGCTGACCTCCTTATCTGACAAAAGAGACAGCCAGGAAACAGCCAGGAGGAGCCGCTGCTTTGTAGCCCCCTCCTACCCTCCTCCTCCAAAAACTTCCTGCTGGCTTTTTAAAACCAAACAAACAAACAAACCAGCATCTCCCAAACTAGAAAAAGAGTAAGAAGCAGCAGCCCTCCCTGGCAGAAGCTGGAGGGAGTTTGCTGCTGCAAAAGGAAGCCAGTCAGGCATGTCGGAGAGGGGTGCGTGTGTGTGTATGAGAGAGAGGGGGAATTTGAGGCTTGTCTCTTTCCCTCAGAAAGGGTTTCTTCCTTCCTTCCTTCCTTCCTTCCCTTTCCTTCCTTCCACATAAATCCCCTCCAGTCCATCCTTCCTGCTGCTCTTAACATGTCCTGATTCCTCTCCCCTCCCTTTTCCCCTTGGTCTTCTTTAGCTTCCTCCCCTTGCTACCAACTGAGTTCAGCCTGCAAAAGAAATTTGTGTGTGTTTGCCTATGTGCCTTCAAGTCATTTCTGACTAAGGTGAACCTACCATGGGGTTTTCCAGGCAAGGTTTGTTCAAAGGGGGTGTGCCTTTGCCTTCCTTTGAGGCTGAGAGAGTGTGACTTGCCCAAGGTCACCCAGTGGGTATTCATGGCTGAGTAAGGATTCAGACCCTGGTCTCCATAGTCATAGTGCAATGCTGAAACTTCTACAAGACTCTAACTCTTTTAACAGAAGAATATAAAGAATATACATTAAAATTTTGTAGTAGTATTACTGGGAACAATAGTCTTATTGTTGTCACTAAAACACCAGTATCCCATTAGTGTTATGTGAGAGACATTGGCCTAGAGCAGTGGTTCTTAACCTTTTCTTTACCAGGGACCACCTTTAAATATCTTTTGTTGCCCCAAGACTTAACTCAAGATTCAAAATCCTAATAATAATAGCTAACAACAACAACAACAATACAGTTACACCATCCATTAAACTTTCCCTCTGTGGCACTCTTTCTTCTTCCTACAAGTTTGTGGCTGGAGTGGATTGAATGGCAATGTGCAGGCCAAGCCAGCCAGCCTTTGCCTTGGTTTCTGTCATGTGGCTGCTCCACTATAGGGAGGAGGTGGGCCAAGCAGCCTTCAAGCCTTTGTGGATCCCCTGTGAGGACATTGCAGACCCCAAGTTAAGAACCACTGGGTTAGAGAATGCTGGAAAAGGAACAATGCAACCAGACCTTGAGAAGGGTGCTGGCAGGGGGATTCTGGGAGGTATAATCCAAGAGTAACTTTCCCAGGCTTTGAATGCAGCCTAGAATCATAGGGCTGGAAGGGATCCCAACAGCCACCCCATCTGATCAGCTTCTGCCCTGCAGGAACACACAATCCAAGCATTCCTGGCAGATGGCCATCCAACCTATGTTTTAAAAAAGCCAAAGAAGGAGACTCCACCACACTCCCAGGCAGTGTATTCCACTTCCAAACAGCTCATACTGTCAGGAGGTTCTTCCTAATATTCAGGTGGAATCTCTTTTCCTGTAGTTTGAACCCATAGCTCCGTGTCCTAGTCTCTGGAGCAGCAGAAAACAAGCTTGCTCCATCCTCAGTATGACATCCCTTCAAATATTTAAACATGGCTATCACGTTACCTCTCAACCTTCTCCAGGCTAAGCATGCCCAGCTCCATAAGCCATTTCTCATATGTAAATTATTTAATACAGTAGGCCCCTCTTATCCACAGGGGATTGGTTCGGAGGGGGGGGCGTGGATTCTGAAAACCATGAATCATAGTGAACGCCATTGAAAATAATGGGACTTTTGGTTTAAAATACCATAGAGTTGCCTTGGAGGGCCTCGAAAACGGCTAGGGAGGACACATTTTCTAGGAAGACTCTATGGTAGGTGTGCTGTTTTGTGTCCCATGAATAATGAATCCATGGATACGGGGGTCCTACTGTAATCTGAACATCCTGTACGGTGAATAGGTTAGGTTACATTGACCTGAGATAAACATATGGGCCCCACAAAATAAAGCATTACAGGGGGCCCCAAAATTCCTTAAACCGGCCCTGCTGACATAGCGAATGGTGAGTCATGCTGGGAGATGCAGTCCAACAACATCTGCTTAACCTGGCAAAGAATGGGTCCTTTTTTTTAAGGTGGAAAAGGAATGAAAGAATCCAGCAGGGATTAGGTGGAAAGAAAAAGAGATCAAAAAAGTGAAGTAAAAGCAAGATTAAGAAGGATCTTTGAGGAGAAAAGGACAGAAGCTCTGCTCTTGGTGAAGGTAGGAAAAATAACTGGCCTTGTGAAGGGCTGGAGGGGAGGAGTCAACAGCCCTCTCCAGCTATCACAAGACTTGATTTCCTATTTCCTGCCTCTTCTCTGGGGTGATGAAGGAAGCATCCCAAGGTAATGGATTCCTCTTCTCACCAACTCAGAGATTGGAGGTCTATTCTAGGTCATCCTAGTATAGCTGTGTGTCCTTACTTACAACAGGCAAGTGGCCTTCAGAAGATTCAAAGTGTTTTTGTTTACTTATGCAAGGTTTATCTGATCTGGTTATTTCATTTCACATGCACAAAATGTTAAGTTTTAAATTAAAAAACTGATGAGGGGGAAAAGTTTCCTTCCATATTATTTCTACCTCTAAGTGTCAAAGTTTCTGTTAAAGAAGCAAAGCCCAGGACAACATATGTTTTGTTAACTAAGGTATGCCTGTACATCAGCATATTAAGCCAAGTTAGTTATCTGGAAAAAAGCCAGATATTCAAGTCAGCTGACAGCCCTAGCACAGCGACATTTCACAGAAGCAGAGAGCAGATTTCATTCTTCCAGAATCTTTGTATTTTACAGTATTAGAATCTCAAGATCCACCCACTGAAACCAAGTGCAAAAGACATCCACTTGATTTAAAGAACACAGTTGCCAAGAATACAAAAATCCCTTGCCAGCTACCGGAAACTTCCTTTGGGCTAGTGGTTTGAGTGTTGGTTGCACCAAGACTCCGAGAGACCAGGGTTCAAATCCCCAACCAGCCACAGAAATCCACTGGGTGGCCTCAAGCAAGCCACACTCTCTTGGCCTCAGAGGAAGGCAATAGCAACCCCCCTCTGAACAAATCTTGAAAAGCCCGATAGGTTCACCTTAGGGTCACCATCAGTGGGATATGAAGACACACAGCAACAAGAAATCTGATGAAGCAGGCTGTGCTGTACAAAAACTTATTCCAAAAAAAGCTTGCTAAGTCTTGCAAGTGCACAGGTTTCTGCTGATTATGAGTTTATTTATCTTGTATTAACTGCTTGTTTATACTGCATCATGCACATTTGATATATTTTTAAAAAACAAGTATGTGTGAGTGAGTGGCTTGTTCTCCATGTTCTAGTACATTAAAAGCAGACTCAATTCAATCACCCTGATCACCAGTGACAGGGAAGGCATTTAGACTCAGGCTTTCACCCAAATTAACTCATCTCCTTTGTCCCATTCAAGGGGGCAGGGGAGAAGGCTTGCACCTACAGACAAACTGTAAGAAGAGGGTCCACAACCAACACCGGGATCCTCAAACATACATCAAGCATATCATGATAGGCATTTTGCAAGTAAAGCAGCAGTCTTCAGTATCACCAGTTAAGAGATCTTGAGCAGCAGGGCTAGCAAAGATTTCTGCCTGAGAGACCCTCAGATAGAGGTCAATGTTTCCAATTTCAACCTGTTCTGCAGATGGACCATGGATAAGCCTGAGGTTCATTCTTATAATACTAGGCTGTGTCAACATGTCAACATGGTTTAGCATTATGTCTGAATATTGCCAATACAGGATAATTCTAGACCAGTGTTTCTCAAACTCTGGTCTTCCAGGTGTTTTGGACTTGAGCTCTCAGAATCCCTGATCATTGGCCAAGGTGGCTGAGGCTTCTGGGAGCTGTCCCAAATGCCTGGAGGACTAGAGTTTGGGAATCAGTGTTGTAAACTATACACTGTTGCATTTTTACTTCCATAACAAGGTTAAGTATTAAAAGGTCAATGCATTTTCAAAGTACAGCTACAGGAAAAGAGATTCCACATAAACATTAGGAAGAACTTCCTGACAGTAAGAATTTGTTCAGCAGTGGAATGCACTGGCTCAGAGTGTAGTGGTGTCTCCTTCTTTGGAGGTTTTTAAACAGAGGCTGGATGGCCATCTCTCAGGAATGCTTTGATTTTGTATACCTGCAGGGCAGGGGGTTAGACTAGATGGCCCTTGTGGTCTCTTCCAACTCTATGATTCTATTCAACGAATAATTTTTCAGGGGAGACCAGCTGGCCATATAGCAAAAAAATATATAAATAAATTAAAAAAAATTAAAATGTCAAATTCCAAAATCATTTTGGATCTTCTTAGTTTAGTTTTGTTTTTGTTATTTTCCTATTCAGTACAGTGTTTTTGAGGTGATTATACCAAGAAACCTGTGTTTTGCATGTTTGCACTTAACCTGGCTGGTAGATTATTGTTGTTTTAAATGTAAACATTATTTATTTTCATACTAGGTCTTGTGGATACCTCTGAATAAAACACTGGTTTAAATGCTACCATCAAGTGAGAACCTTCAGGAAGACAGCCAGGAAAAACAAAATTATTGTGTAGCTCCTTTTATCCTTGATATTACATTGCTGATAGCCCCAGTGCACACCTCTCCAACTTTTTCAACTCATTATTATTTGCAATATACTTACCAGAAGAAGAAGAAAACTTTTCTCCATTTTAAAAGGTGGTACTGTAGGCAGGGGTATACATCTCTCAACTGGGAATGTACTTTCTTGAGGTATTTATATACTTTGCCTTTCTCCCACCATGGGACCAAGGTCGATTAAAAAATTTTAAATGAAAGTTTAGCTAAAAAAATGTATTACAAAAGTCTTTTTTAAAAAAATTAAGCACCAGTTCCAGCAAAAGCACATAGTTAAAACGAGTTTAAAATACATTAAAAACATGCAAGACAAAAACACCACACTACTTTCAAACACCATTCTGCTATATTACAACATTCTGCTATATGATTAAAAAAGCAAAGGCCTGCCTCAATGGTTTTTAAGATTGTGAAGGGTCTTTTATACAGTTTTCAAAGCATTTTAATATTTTTACTGCTTGATGTTTTTAACCTATAAATGGTTTAATTCTTTTTAAAAATTTTATATTTATAATGCAATTTTTTTTTTACTTTTGTATTGTTTTTAACTCGTATTGTTTTAAAAATGTTGTTAGCCACCTTGGGTCCCACTGGTGGGAGAAAGGTGGGATATAAATCAATAAAATATAATAATAATAATAATAATAATAAGTAGTAGTAGTCGTCATAATATGCTGGTAGAAAGAGTGAAGGGAAGGCGCTAACTGGACCTCCTGTAAAAGAGAGTTTCATAGCCTGGGGGCAGTCACTGAAGAGGTTCTCTCCTTTGTCCTCACCAAATGTGCCTGTGATAGTGGTGGGACCAAGAGAAAGCTCACTCTAAAGATCTTAGGCCAACTCTTATAGGGAAATACAGTTGTCCCTCTACATTCACAGATTTGGCATTCATGGATTTAAGTATTCATGGCTTAAAAATATTCTTAAAAAAATAATAATCCAAAAAGCAAACCTTGATTTTGCCATCTTATATAAGGGACACCATTTTGCTATGCCATTGCATATAATGGGACTTGAGTATTCACGGATTTGGGTATTCACGGGGAGGGGGGGTCCTGGAACCAAACCCCAGCAAATATGAAGGGACAACTGTACTGTCTTTTAGACAGTCTGGCCCCAAATTATGTTGGGCTTTTAAGGCCATGACCAGCACTTTAAATTCTGCCTGGAAACCAACTTGTAGCCAGTGAAGCTGAGGTATAGTGACCAATGGATGAAACTGGAATCAGAATCCAGTCCAACATAAACACTCCTTTTTCCTGCCATCCCCCCTACCTGCTTTGTTTAAATTTACAAGTTACTAAGAAAGTTGTTCGGTTTGGATCTGGATTGGAATCCCATCTCACTTTTCACCTACAGTCTAGTACTCCTTTAAAACTGAGGATTGTTTATGTACGTAACAATGCACCCAAACATTAGAGCACTAGCTTCTGAAGATTTTTATTTTTAACTATTTACAAAAATAAAATCTCCAAAGCAATAACCAGCCACAAAATGCAGGGCTAGATTGCTAAATACAGCTGTTGTACTGTCTTCCCCTAGATGTGGACTGACATGATAGAATGAGGTATTAAAATTGACTACCAAAATTACTTCTTAGGTGTAACATATTTTGAGTTTCTTTGTTGCCTTTGCCCCCATGCTGTTTTTTATTTTTTTAGAAAGGCTACTTTACCTGGTTATTAATTGTTATCTGTACTGTCGTAACAACCTTAGTAAGATTGTAGCCAAGTCAAGAATCCTAACAAACATGATACTTAACAGAAAGAGCCTTAAAAGTTACCTAATACTTAATAGTATACTTAACAGTACTGCAGTAATAAAGTCTGGTTGAGGCTCTAGGGGATGTTAACACAAAGCCTTCAAGGTGGTTTTTTTTTTTTTTAATTTAGCCCAAAATTATTCAGGACAATACATTATTTTTTGTAACAAGTCTAGAAACGGACACAACACTATCTTTCTGGGTGCTTTTTTTGCTGGGAATAAATGTCAATACTGTTTGTAGGCAGCATAAAACACCTTTATTCAAACCCAAGCTTAACCCTTGTCTATAAGCCTCCAAAGATGCATTTGCACAGAGATATCAGGCATTTTAAAAATGGACACCTCGGTAGGTACCCCTACATCAAGGCTAAAGAATGACTTTGTTCTGTGTCAGAAGTAGTTTTCCGCTGAGTCAGAGGCTTATGCATAATTCACAGGAATCTTTCAACAAGGGCCACAGTATTCTGCAGTGGAAAGTCACACACAACGGGTATGTGGCAAACAATTCAATGCAGCAAGAAGAATAAGAGGTCAAAGACTCTCTGCCTAACAGGACCAGCAAGGGAGGGATTCTGTTCAGACAAGATTTCTCTGGCAATCTCTGCTGCAGACTAAAGACATTGCAGAACAAGAAGGCTCTAAAGTTGCCAAAGTGTTTGTTTAGTTCTCTTCATACTGGGTTTTTTTGCAGGGGGGGGGGAAGGCTTTCTGGCAGCTGTTGCTTTGGCAAGGTTCCTTAGTATCAACTCCTAAGTCATGCTTTTTCTCTAAGCCACAGTCATCAAAGGGGTTAAGGACAAGCTATGATAAAGCATTAAATGGAACTCTTTCCCCACTCCTTTATAGTTCAACCAGACGTCGGAGAAGAGTCACGGATAAAATGTGCCCACCTTCCAGTTTAATTTTGTTTGTTTTAATAAGCAGTTGGATATACAACTGGAAAAAATGTGCAGTTTGATGGATAATATGAAATTGGGGGGAAAGTGCAGTTTGAAAACTGATAGTGCACTGTTGGGAATATATAGTTAGATGCATCAAATTTAAATTAAGCACTTAAATGACAGTGTTTATCAGGAAATTTTGGTGAAAACAGGGGAAGCCCAGTCTTGAAAAGGAAAGCTGATAAGGCAGCAGGAATGGTTCTTGCACTGGTGTGTCACTTTGTTGGGATTTACCCTGATACGTGAGCCACGAGACTGTCTTGTTAGTTAACTGGATCATATGGTTAATGAATTGAGGCAGATTCATAAATGAATGGTTGCTGTACTGCTGATAAGAGCTACTGATTCCTGTACACAACCTGTCACAGACAGAGGGTGTAAGCAAGGAACAAAGCATACTGTGTGTCTCTTTGGCTTTCTATATTTTTTAAGTGTAGGGGAATTTTTGCAATTAAAATATCTGTATCTTTGCATCTTCATCTCATTCATGCAGGAAAATGAGCAAGAAACAAAGATTTGTTCTAAAGAGGTTGCAATATAAAAAAATATCAGCCATTGGGAGAAGGAAAAACTACAAACAGAGGGAGGCATGAGAGAAAACAGCACAAACATGGCAAGTTACTGTATTTTCTGGCATGTAAGACAACTGGGCATATAAGATGACCCCCAACTTTTCCACTTAAAATACTGAGTTTGGCATATAACTCGCTGTATAAGACTACCCACAGCCAGCCAGTCACCCTATTGTGGCTTCAGGAAGTGCGGGGGGTGGGGGTGGCTAGCAAGCCCCCCCATCTAGCCAGCCACCCCTCTGCCCTTCCCGAAGCCACGATGGGAGCAAAGGGAGCAAAGACCCAGGAGAGCGCAGGGGATGAGGCAAAGTGTCTAAAATCGCCTGTGTCCTCAACCTTCACCCCCTTTGGGGAGGAAGCAAAGGCTGAGGACAGGGGCAATTTAGCAGTTTGCCTCAACCCCCGTGCTCTCCTGGGTTCTCTAAAATTGCCCCTGTCCTCGGCCTTCGCTTCCTCCCCAAAGGGGGCGAACGCAGAGGACAGAGGCGATTTTACACGCTTTGCCTCAACCCCCACACTCTCCTGCGTCTTTGCTCCCTTTGCGAAGGGAGCGAAGAACCAGGAGAGCAGGCGGCGGGTGAGGCAAACAGCTAAAATCGCCCCTGTCATCGGCCTTCACTTCCTCCCTAAAGGGGGAGAAGGCGGAGAACAAGGGCAATTTTACATGCTTTACCTCACTCCCCGTGCTCTCCTGCATCTTCGCTCCCTTTGCGAAGGGAGCAAAGACCCAGGAGAGCGGGCAGCAGGTGAGGCAAACCGCTAAAATCGCCCCTGTCCTCAGCCTTCGCTTCCTCCCCAAAGGGGGCGTAGGCCAAGGAGAGGGGTGATTTTACATGCTTTGCCTCACCCCCCCCCCACGCTCTCCTGGGTCTTCGCTCCCTTTGCGAAGGGGGCAAAGACCCAGAAGAATGCGAGGGGTGAGGCAAACCCCCAAAATTGCCCCTCTCCTCGGCCTTCGCTTCCTCCCCAAAGGGGGTGAAGGCCGAGGAGAGGGTTTGGGAAAGGTGGAGGGGTGGGTGGCTGCGGGGGGAGGGGGAAAGCTTGCTAGCCACCTCCCATCCTTCCTGAGTCCAAGATGGGGCTGGCAGCCCCATCATGGGTCTGTATACCCGGCGTATAAGACGACCCCCAACTTTCTGAGGAGATTTTCAAGGGTTTAAAAGTCGTCTTATACACCAGAACATACAGTATTAGCTCAGAACGTGCTTCCTGCTAGGTTACTTCCTTAGCCCCAGAACCACCAGCCACCACCTACCCCAGTGAGGTGTGCCCTTACCCCATGGGTGTTAACTCTGGTGACTTGTATCATATAGACATATGAAGAGTATCCATCAATTTCTCAGTCCCTGACCCCCCCCCAAAAAAAGTGGGGGAGATCCTGGGCATCAGGATTCCCCACGGAGGAAATCAGATGCTACAAGATTCTCAATTGTTTGGGACTTTTTCTGCACAAAATTAGTGCATGCTGAAATGTGGGGTTTACAAGACTGTACAGAAAATCCTGTTTCCAGTGCAAAAATAAACCATGTGTCCTTGAAAACAACACATTTTGGAGGACTTTCTTACAGCGGGTAGAATATTGACTAAGTTATTCATTCATGACTACAAGAATAAAATTAACAAAGATTTACATCCTAGGATCATTGCGACATACAATAATATCACTGTTACATATTGTTTCCTGCAGTTTCAGGAACGTTGTTTTAATGCTACTCCAAAGCCATCACTGCATCCTGAAATGCAGGCAGCATACAGAATGCAGTTTGAACTTTAAAAGAATTATCCAGCGCACTGAACCTATTTGAGTGATACAGTTCAGCACCTTAGATAGCTCCTTTCAAGACCATGCTAAAAGCCAAAACATAGTCACCACCGTAGGGACATGGAAGCCACCAGCCACACCTGATGTAGGCAGAGTATAAACAACAGTAATAAACAAAGAGTAAATGGATGAATGTGTGTGACTACAGTCCTA
Source organism: Gambelia wislizenii (assembly GCA_030847615.1). Lineage (NCBI taxonomy): Eukaryota > Metazoa > Chordata > Lepidosauria > Squamata > Crotaphytidae > Gambelia > Gambelia wislizenii. The sequence continues at coordinate 17,545,249 of JAUMIR010000001.1, read as the reverse complement.
TCTTTTAAAGCTGAGTTTCACTTAGGAAAGGACTAAAAGTTATGCTGGAGGTGGTTTGAGGAGAGTCTTGCAAGAATAGGAATAATGCAGTTCTGTGCAGGTTATTTTCAAGGGAAGGTCGAAGTATAAGTGGTAGCTATGGGCAAAGTATCTTTTAAACAGCAGATCTTCAGCCAGGTCAAAGTGGTTCAGTTGTGGGGCAAAAGTAAGGCAGGTTGCTATTTTCCATGTTGAACACAAGCAGAATAGTAAACTAGGAGAGGAACCTGAGTAAAGGCATCAGGATTCACACAATTTGAACAAGAACATAGACAAATAGTTCTAGCAGCAGAATTCTAGAGGAAAAGTTAACAGAAGAGTCACCAATTCTAAACTCTTTTCTGAAACTATCAAGAGGGCATTGTCTTCTCACCTTACTGGGTAAGTAAGACATCTTAATTTGTTGATACCAGTAACATTTTCATTAACCAAACAGAATTAAGTTGTGCTGGACAGACATAACTTGATAGCCACCACCCAAGAATGACTGATTTGCTTTGATGTGCTCCCAACTGTCACCCCAGATGCAGTTGCTGTCTTTTCTTTTTGATGCTCCACCAGGGAACCTTAAAGTTCAGACTTAGGAATACACACGCAAGCCATAGCAAGTAACATATCAGAAGAAAACAAGGAGTGTGACAAAGGAGCAAAGCCATCTTAAGAGGGCAGTGATGCTGAAAGATGTGAAAAAGGGTCAAGGAGGCCAATCAGACCTCAGCAGACCTTATAAGACCATTGGAAGTGTAGAGATGAGAAGCTATGTCTGCGATGCTTGTGTGTATCTTCAAGTCATTTCTAACTTATGGCAACACTATGGTGAACCTATCACAGGGTTTTCTTAACAATATTTGTTCAGAGGAGGTTTGCCCTTGCCTTCCTCTGAGGCTAAGAGAGTCTGACTTGCCCAAGGTCATTTAGTGGACTTCCATGGCTAAGAAGGGATTCAAACTCTGGTCTCCTAGAGTCCTAGTCTAACACTCAAACCTCTACACCACACTGGCTCTGTAAAGCTAATCGTTTAGATTTGCCAGTACTCTATGACAGCCAAGATTCCTTAAAAAAAAAAAAAAAAGCTAAAGGAAACATCCAGACTTAACAGAGAACTCTTTAGTACAAGCTGTACTTCTAACGACAGGAAAGGATATTATCATGAACATGTTTATACTGCATTGTCCAATTCCACATTAGGAAATCAGTTTGGCACACAGACCACAAGTCAAATGACTTCGTTCAACTAACAACTACCATGCATTGGAGCAGGCTACGCTGTCCACAGCATCCCATTGCCAGTTATGGGAGATGGGAGCTTCTACAAAGGCAAAACTCATGCAGAAGAAGGTATTCCTTTACCTCTGTTTACTTCCCAGCAACACTGAACTGGAAGACTCCATTTTATATTTCATAGAACCAACAGCCAACAAAAAAGACTCATCCTCCATGAACTGATTAAACATACACATATCCCTTTAAACCTATCATCAGTGTCTCTTGTGGCAGTAACGTATTTAAGTTAATACTTAAGCAATCTAATATTAAGATTAAGAGGCAGAGAAGCGGAGGAAAATGTGTTGATTCTCACCATACTATATACACTCTCCTCTAAAATGCCTTAGAATTGTTTTTAACTAAACTAAAAAACAACCAGACACTCCAGCTTTACATCATAGGAAAGGTGCTTCAACCTTCTGATCATTTTGGTTGCTCACTTCTTCCTCATTTTTCTGGCTCTCCTTGAAACAGGGCAACCAAAACTGCAGATAGAATGCCAAATACTACCACCAGAAAAATGTATATAAAAGCCACATGAGCTACCTTGGGTCCCATGTTGGGAGAAAAAGGCTGTAAGAATTACAATACAGTAATTCAAAGTTTTTGTCCCCCTGCTCTCTGATAATTCTTTGCCACTGGATAGCAAGATAACGTTTTCAGAGAGCAACTTGCCATGATCCCATGAAAATCAATGGTACACTTAACTCTGCATTGGACTGTGGCCACAATAACCATTATTCACAAGCGGAGCAAAAAGATATCGGTATCTCTGAGCATGGGACTGGCCCCAATGATCATGCCTTTTACAACTACTTTAGATGTCTTTTACAACTACTTTAGAAAGACCCACCAAGAGACAAATGTTTTGAAGCAAGCACTATCACATTTTTCTATGCTCAAAGTAAAAAACAACAACTGAAACTCATCTCAAACAGTTACATAAATTGGGAAGAGGGTTTAGATGGCAGGCAAAAAGGAATTGAAGTGGGTACTTTCTCAGCAGAAGCCACTAGACTTGCATAGGTATATACTGGCACATACATCCTTTTAGACACACACAAGCCATAGCATGCTGAAGAAACACAGTGATCAGTGAAATGCAAAGGAAGTGAAAGCAGATTACCTGAAAGTTTACTCAGCTTTGATGAAAACAAGGGAGGTTTTTTTTCCTTTTCTTTAATAGAAGCAACTCCTCTCTCAGCTTCCTTTCCTACACTGACTACCTTTTTCTCTGCAGACGAAGGAGTAACCTCAGCTGGGGGCCTGGGTGGTTCAGGCACTTCTGTGTCCATTTTCTCAGGGGTGGTTTCTAAGGCAAGATGTTGCTCTTCAATTTTGACATGTACATTCTTTAAAGAAAGGTCCTGGGCTACCTCTTGGTAAGGAGGCAGCCTCACCTCCATTTTGACTGTATCACAAGGCTTTCTGCTTTCATTATCCATTGCTGCATCTTTTTCTGTAGCTCCCACCACTAACTTAGCAGCTTGATGAGGAACTGTGGGGAAGTCATCGGTTTCTGGAGAGGATTCTGCAGACAGAACAATGGTGTTGCCACCTTTGGGTTCCTTAGAGACAGGGAAATCATCCGCATAAGTTTTGATATCTTCCATGTGCAGCTGGGGGGTCTTCTCCTTCTTCGCCAAATCTGCAGCATCTGCTTCTGGAGACCAAGAGGTGGCTGTGTTTTTGGAAGTTTCCAGGGGAGGCTGGAAGGATTCCAAATAGGGCTTGCTAAGGGAAGGTAGCATCTCCTTGTGTTTCTCCTCCTGACCTCCCTTTGTTACATTCTCAGCAGCAACTTCAAGTGGTTTCTCATTCACAGATTCCTTCTCTTTCTGAGAAAGATCAAGTTCTGGCTCAGTACGAAACAAATCAGTTTTTGCAGGTGGGGGAGAGGCCTTCTCAGCATACTCAGTATATTCAGGCACTGGTCGTGAAACAAACTCTGGAATCGCTGTTGTGGAGTAGTCTGCAAAGCTTGGGGAAACAGGTTCATTGGAGACCGTTGTTTCTTTAACTAAGTCACATGCAATGGATATATAGGAATTCTCCAAGTCTTCTGGAGGTGCACCCTTCTTAGAGTCAGGCTTATCATCAACTTCAAGCTTAGTCTCTGGTGCTTGGGTTTCTGGTACATTCATTGCCTCCTGGTAGGACGGAGGCTTCTCAGACTTCTGCATTGCACTATCATAGTCATTCTCATAGTCACCAGTAGCCATAAGAGATTCCACTGGGGAGGTTTCAACCTGAACGGCAGGGCCAATTACCCCAGCAGAGCTCGCATTCAGTGGTGCTTCCATAACAATATCTGGCAAGACGGGGGATGGAGAAGCCTCAGGTCCTGCTTCAAAGGAGGGGCAGAGCTGTACACTAACATTCAAAGGCTCTTGTGGTGGCTCAGACATTTGAACCAAATCTATCTTTGTTTCATAAGCAAGCTTGGGGCTAATTGCCTCATGAAGTTCACTCTCATATGCTTCTTGCACTAGATCTGGAGTAAGACCTTCAGGCATGTTTGCCATAGCATCAGCAGCTTTGTTCAGCATGTCCTCCACTTTCTCAGGATCAGCTTTCTGGACCTGGCTACTTGCCAACTCAGCATGGGTACCACTTGGTTCTGTGCCAAAATGGGCCTTCATCTCTGCTATCTTTTTCTCATCCGTTTTATTTTCTGAAGCCTGTTCTTCTACCAGAGGGAGAGACTTGGCTATGATATCTTCATTTGACCCAGCTGACTGGAACTTGGCACAAGTAATATAAGCTTGCGAAGACTCTTTTGACGTATCTGGAGTGCTAGGGAAAGAAATATCTTCATTGCTGCTTTCATTCTCTTTTTCAAAGTATTTCTGTGCAGGCGGAGTCTTAGCCTTCTCCATCTCATCCTTATCTATGTCACTTTCTAATCTGCCATCCACCAGATTGCTAGGAACATCTTTCAAACTCCTACATTCATTACTAGCCCATGACGGTTCAAATGGCTTGAAATCCACATATTCGTCCTTTGCAGAATGGTCTGTGAATGCTGTGTTTTTGCAAAAATCGTCAATATCATGCTTCTCTTCATCAAGTGATGTATCTTTACCCTGCTTCACAAATAATTCAACAGGTGAGTCTGGAGAAGAGTCCTGTTGATAGGTGGGGAACTTTTCTGTCTCAGACTTCCCTTGGGTGTCCACTGGTTCCTTCATCTGAGATAAAAAGAATGGTTCTGTCCCAGCATATGAGGGCATTACATCTGAATGTTTAAGTTCCAGGATCTCTCCACCATCATCTGCAAGGAATGGGTTTTGTGCATTTTTTGTACTTGATTTAAATGCTTCACTTTCAATTTCACCATAACTACTTTTTGCAGATAGTCCCTCTGATACTGCCTCATGGGCTGCATACTCTTTAAAAGGATTGGCTGAGAGAGGACAGAGAGAAGGAAGAGAAGCAGTAGCATCAAGCGGGACAGCAGTGAAATCTTCTTGGCTGGCTGAGCGTGCCCGACCCAGCTGCTCCTGCAATTCCATACCTTTGTCTGTGGCCGTGGACAGAAAGGAGAGTTAGCAAGAATGTAAGTGGTCTGAAAGTTAAGGCAAGTATTTAATGACAGGTTCCAAAACAGTAGCTAAGTCAACTCTTAATGCTCAAAAGATTAGTAGGAAGAAGGTGTAATATTAAGTTAGCAAAAGAGGGTAAATGTTAATGAAGGAGCAAGCATGCAATCCAATAAGATAATGTAAGAGCTCAGAATATTGTTTTACAAAATCTCCTTCTCCTACTCCCACCCCCGGGTTGTTTTTGTTTTTTTAAAGAAGTGGTCCAGTGAAGATATCAAAGTAATTATCTCTTCACCATAGTTAAGAGTCTAGTAGAAAGCTATGGATATGGTCACATATTCTACCTCTGTAACCTTTATTATTATGTGTGTACCTGCACTAACCATGTTCAATGGTGTTCCTCTTAGTCAGTGTTAGCAAATCAATTTTAGATGATGGTTACAACAAAAATTCCATTATGCATTAATCACAGTGCCAATGCACAAGTAACAGTGGACCTTGATTAATGGCAAATTTGTACGGGAAAGTAGCCTGCAGCCCAGTCTCTTAACTATGATCAAGAGACTGGCATTTTAACATCCATACTGGTCCATCATGGCATACCTAACAGGATGAAAGACAAATGTAATTGCAATTACAGTAGAATGCATCAACACTAGCGCTTCATTAATTGTAATGGATTAAAGCCAAGTCTACATCAGCAGAAGCAACTACACTGTAAACAGTTAAGCTGTTAATACTAGCTACAGTAATATTTCCTACAGAGGAGGGTCCAAGAATTCAGACAGCTGTGGTTTACATTTAAAATGGACACTGCCCGAGTCTGAATTTGGAGCTGATTTTTTTAAGCCGGTGTTCTCTAGTTTTAGAAGACTCAGTATTCTTGGATCCGTGCCAAAATTTAGTAAATAAATCTACAATCTATTAGTGAGAGGGAATACACACGGAACATGGGGCATATTCTAACGCAAAAGGCTTGCTGAAATAACTTGCCTGCAGAAGAGTGCATCAAAGGTTCAGATGCAACAGGTAGAGGAAAAAGGGTCTCATCTGAAAAACAAATAGAGTATGACCTCAGCAGAAATAAATATGGAAAAGATAGATTTACTTATTTTTCAGGGAAGGCAAGGAAAAAAGAAAGAGTATTCAGTTGAAATCTTTAACAGTTTTATAGTAAGATTAAAACAAAGGAAACCTGCATGCAAGAGTTTTTCACTCTGTGATAAAGTTTGTACAAAGATAAATTCCCCACACCTGAGACACTGTCTAAAAACAGTCCTGTTTATATGATGGGGACACACAGAATGTTGATTCAGGATACACCAGTATAAGCTGACAACAACAACAACAAAATATTGCAGGATGTTTCACCCACCACACCCTGATTGAACTATCCTAGGTCATTCACAGGTCAAGCAATACCTCACTCTGCATTCTTGACAAGTAGCTATGATTCACATGGTCAGGTATGCAAGGGGAGGGACCCGAATGGGGCCCAGACAAAGCCTCAACCTTATTACCCTCCCCCCAAGGGGGAGGAGAAAATGAGGCTAAACTGTAGATCATGCTTAAGGACCTTATCTTCCTCTACATTTCTCAACATCTTGTGACACTTGCTGGAACCAATCCAAAGCAGTATTAGAGAAAACAAACAACATTTTGAAGTCTGAGTTTCTGGCTCAGGCTCTTCTCTCAAACAGAAAGAAACATGCTTCTGTAGTTAAACTGAGACTTGTACTTTAAGGACACATAAATTCGTGCTTCCCTATGTATAATGCTCTCTCAAAAACTACCTGCCCAGTAACTCCTCATGCAAAGGTAAGAAGGAGGGGCAGAGAACCATAATAATCAGGGATGCTGTTCCAGGGACAGTGGAAGCCAGTGCTGCTAGCAACCAAAAGGGTTGGCAAAAGATTTGTAGAACACTTCTGCAGGCTAGCATGTTGTTGTTGTTGTTGTTGTTGTTGCTGTTGTTGTTAAAAACAGTAGAACGGAAACATGTTTTGACAAAGAAAAATTTCAGAAATGTAGGAAAATGTACTTTCAGAGTTATAATAGCAATGTACTTTCATGACTCATAAGACTACATGTACTGAATGAGACTGTTATGTGTAACCTGTTTAAGTAGAGATCCCAAAGAATCCCTACTTTCCCCATACTTTCTCTTCCTATCATTCAAGTATGTCAAGACTCCTGTTAAGAAATGGTACCTCTCCAAGAAAGTCTGTCACTATGTTCACTGCAGCAAAAGTTATTCACTAAATGTTTAGAATTAAGCACTACATTAAAAAAAAGTTGGTCAAAATAAAATCATGAAAGGGTAAGACAGGCAAAATTCAGGGTGCTTATTTTAAATTTCTCAACTTCATGGATGAATCTTTCTCCTTTTCCCAAAGACCTTTATATGTGCATGCAAAACAAGCTAATGTTTTCTCTTTATTTCAGTCCTAGCTAGAACAAAGTTTGAGTGTGGGTTAACAAAAGCATATCACTCAACTATTAAGCCTAACCCAAGTTTTACACAACCTCCAGTTCACATCAGCAAATGAATCTTGCAAGAATACATTTCAGAATATAATCACTCAAGAAAATCTACTGGGTGGTATACAAACAATCCGATAGGTTTGACTATAAGAGTTTACAATGTTTAGTAAATTTTAGCAGATTATGTGTCTACTTTTTAACTTTTTTAAAAAAAGAAACCAAGCATATTATTTTTTAAAAAATCCTCACAGACATTAAATTACAATGTATTTCCCAAGACATTGGTACAAAATAACTTCCTTCTTCCCAGTCTAAGAATACAGTCGGCCCTCTGTATCCACAGATTCTGCATCCATAGATTCCAACATCCACAGATTGAAAATATTCGCCTCCAAAAAAAATCACAATGGAAATCTTGATTTTTCCATTTTCTATAATGGATGCCTCCATTGTATTAGCAGGAGATTTTAATGCCAGAATTGGTCAAAACGACAAAGCTCTATATAATTATTTTGGTGAAGTCTCTCCTGAAGTAGAAACTGCTCACTTAATGTTGTTGTCCTTGAGCAAGCACGGATCACCAGCATTGAGGCCATGATATTGAGAACACAGCTGCGCTGGGCAGGGCACGTTTCTAGGATGGAGGACCATCGCCTCCCCAAAATACTACTCTACGGTGAACTCGCCGCGGGTCAGCGTAAGAGGGGCGCTCCAAAAAAGCGATACAAGGACTCCCTGAAACAACATCTCAGGCTCGGCCAAATTGACCACCAACAGTGGTCCGCCCTGGCCTCACATCGGGAGGCATGGAGACACACTATCCACAATGCTGCAGCCTTATTTGAGAACTCACGCCGAACAAGTCTTGAAGAGAAACGACAACGCAGAAAGAATCACAACCCAAAAACATCACCCAAGGAGACCTTCTGCTGTGCTTTTTGCAACCGGACTTGTTTATCTCGGATTGGCCTTTTTAGTCATCAGCGCGCTTGCAGAAAGCGCAGGATGAGTCCTTCCTGAATCTTCGTTTGCGAAGGGAAGCCAGAGAGAGAGAGAGAGAATTCCTGATAAGCAATCTAAAAATTTGATTTGTAATTCTTCAGGGCTTTATCTTTCTAAGATGATAAAAAGTTTAGACTTAGTTTTACTAAATGGTGGAATGGAGGGAGATAAGCCCAGAGAATACACCTTTTTGACTGGAACGCAGAGCTTCTACCACTGATTATTTTATTGTGTCCTACAAGCTGTTAAACTTGGTGCTTAGCTTTGAGACTGGGGTACATACAGAGACGGACCATTTTCCTTTAATAGCATCCTGATCTGTCCAGAATCAGGTTGTGTATACAGAATACGAACCATTGTTGATGACAGAATTGGACATAGGAGTACCTAGAGTGAGATGGTCAGCTAAGGCTGAAGATAGTGTAACTGCACTGCTTAATTCAGAAAATGGTCTTATATTACGGGAGTCTCTCCTGTCTGCAAGAACGCCTGAAGAGATTTTAAGTTTATACCAGAAGATAGTTACAAACTTACAAAGGTGTCTGATACGAAACAACCCCATAAAACAGAACCCAGTTTCATATAGGTCTAAACCCTGGTTTGACCAAGAGTGCTTGGACATGAAGAATTTACTAATAAGTCATTATAAAAGATATAAGGATTTGAATTTGCCATCTTTTCCATCTGAGTGGTTCTTGTTAAAAAAAAGATATAAAAAACTAATTAAAGTCAAAAAGGACTTAGTAATGAGAGCAAACTGGGAGAAATTAATTGATGCGGCAAGGACACATGACTCAATCACTTTTTGGAAGATTGTGTCCAGGGGGTTAGATAGCAAGATAGGATTAAAAGATTCCTATATTCCTGTTAAAACCTGGAAATTTTACTTTATTAGTTTGTATGCGGCAAGGCACAATGGGCAATGGAACCCACAAACAACTTTGCAGAGTCTCCCCGATTGGCCTCTTGTCACTATCTCAGAAATCAATAGGCTCATTTCCAAGATCAAAGAGGGTAAAGCACCAGGATTTGATAACATCCCTTCAGAGATGATTAAAAAAAATAGAAACCGGTGGGCCCCAATCCTTGCAATGCTGTTTACATGTATTGATCGCTTTGCATTAATACCGAAGGATTGGGGACTAGCCATCGTTAACCCAATATATTAAAAAGGAGCAAGATTAGATCCAGCAAATTACAGGCCTATTAGTTTGTTAAGTGTTATTAGCAAACTGTATGCCCATCATTTACTAGAAAAACTTTTAACTTGGATGAATGATGAATCCCTCTTGGAGGATGAACAGGTAGGTTTTAGACCTGGTCGCTCCACAGGAGACCATGGAATAATTTTACAACATCTTGTAGACAAATATTCAACCAAGCCTAGTGGGGCTTTTTACACAGCCTTTATCAACTTCAAGTCGGCTTTTGATATGATTCCCTGTGATAGATTATGGCAGAAACTAGAAATAACCAGTATTAATAAATGCCTGCTGTTTTTGATCAATAGCCTATATATGAAAACATGTTTGAAAGTTAGATGTAATAGGCTGGGCCATCTTACTAAGGCCATTCCATCATCTACGAGTGTTAGACAAGGCTGTGTGTTAGCTCCCTCTTTGTTTAACATCTATATTAACTCTTTGGTCAAGAGTTTGTCTGGCTTTAATTTCCATCCTCCTAAATTAGCGGGCAGACCCTTGTCAACTCTCCTGTATGCAGACGATGTAGTACTTCTCTCTTTAACCCTTATTGGGCTGTGCCGACTACTAAAAGGTTTGGGTAATTACTTCTAAACTGAAGAGTTGGTGATTAATTATAACAAATCTAAAGTGTTAGTATTTACCAGAAAATGGAGCATCCATAAATGGCAAATAAATGACCAACCAATTGAGCAAGTAAAATTTTATAAGTACTTAGGAGTGATTTTTTCAGTCTTCAGGCTCTTGGAAGGCCCAGTCTACAAATGCTATAGCAAATGCTCAGAGAAGTATTAAGTCACTTATATCTTTTTTCTTCACCAAAGGAGGCCAGCACATCCCTTCAGCCATCCAGGTTTTTAATATGAAGGTACTGGCACAGATGCTATATGGGGCACAGTGGTGTTTCCTGCACGGCAGGAGGTTGGACTGAATGGCCCCTGTGGTCTCTTCCAACTCTACAATTTTATGATTCTATGTGTGCTTACACTAACTTTGATTCTATGGAATCTATGCAGACAAAATTCCTGAGATCCATTCTGGCTCTTCCAAGCTGTGTGCCTAACACAATTTTACATTTGGAGACAGGTCAAATGTCACTTGAATCACGGGCGTGGTTACTTAAGTTTAATTTTTGGCTCAGAATGCTGTTCAACCCAGTCGGGTTAGCTTCTTTGATATTGTTGGATGGGTTTCCATCTAGATGGAGCAAGACTCTAAATGAGAAGCTAGGGAAATTGGGTTTTTCACAAACCATCATTTTGGCAATGGGTCATGAGAAAGCAAAAAAGGAAATAAATCAACGGATAATAGATAACGAGATACAACAACATCTAAAATCAACCTCTTTATCTCCTGATTTTAGAGATAATGGTAATGTCTTCAAGCTAGCTAACTATTTGAGTCTTCTAACCCTTCCAAAACCCAGGATAGCATCATTTAGAAACTTTAGAATGTTCTACCCTCATCCCTATTGGAAGGGAGATACAATAGTATCCCCTATGCTGCACGCACTTGTCCTTGTGGAACTGGCTCAGTAGAGACTATAGGTCATGTGTTGCTATATTGTCCTTTCTACAATGGTTATCGTCAAATTTTTATCTATCCAATTCTTAATCGTTTTCTTAGAAGAACAGATGAGTTTTATGTATCTTATTTGCAAGCAGACCACTGCCCATCAGTAACAACAAGGGTAGCCAGCTTTTGTGCAGCAGCAATGGTATGCCAGCATAAGATGATACCTTAAATTTTAATACATCTTTTAGTTTGCTTAAATAATTTTTATAATATAATTTAAATTTAATAATGAATGTATATTCATTTATTTATATCTATATTGTTAAATTTTATTTTTAATATAATTTTCTAACTGACTTTCTAATTAATATCACATACTTTTATAATTTGATGATGTACTATGATGTTTATTTGTGTGGTACTATGATAGTTGATTGTTGTTTATTTGATCTCTGATCGGTCGATTGTAATAATGGGACTTGAGCATCTATGGATTTTGGTATCCATGGGGGGTCCTGGTACCAAACCCCAGCGGATACCAAGGGCCCATTGTAATCTTTTTGTCATCCTTGTTGACTCAGCAAATAAAAACTTATGACTTTTTAATTATGTATAGATAGTTTATCTGTTTTACTGTTGCAGAAACTGGAAAAAAATGGGATTTTAAAGAAATACAACCCAAATAGTTAAGACACTTGGGCCAAATACTGATTACAAGCATTGTTAGGAACAACTGGTTACAAGTGAACTGGACCACAATACCACGTATCATTTAGAAACACAGACTTCTGCATTTCTGTTCTTATTCAGAACATGTTGAGTAGTCTGGTTGTTATCCTATCATACAAGCTCCTGAACAGTTTGCACAGCCCCAGGAAACTTCCTGGCTTTCAGTAAAGATGAATAGTGAAGCTTGTGTAACTTAAAGCTCAGGGAAGGAACAAGGATCCCTGCTCCTACGGCAGTATATTTCAAAAGGCCTTGGATTTAAAAGCGCTAGTATTTCAGAGCAATGGGCCAAGAAAAGAAGGACCCCATCCAAAGACAGCCCATGAACCTGCATGTTTCAGAAGAAAGATGCTGTCTCCTTTTTGAAAGAAAGAAAAGAACAAAAGCAACATAACAGAAATTGCTCATTCAGCTGCAGAAGAAGGCTATTTCCAAATCTTTAGAATCAGAATGGTACAATCACTGAGTTGAAAATAACATAAGGCCTATCTAGTCTGGGCCATGCAAGAATACACAACTAAAGCACGTCTGTGAAATGGACTTCCAGTCTCTAAAGACTGCCAAGGTTGCAGAGTCTACCATTTTGATTTCAAATAACTTGATTTCAAAATGAGTAAGAATAATGCTCAAAATGAGTAAGAATAACGCTCAAAGTGTTTCAGGCAGAACAAAGGGAATTTACTTTTGTCTTCATATTCATATATGTTACTATCTGGAAAAGTTACTTTTTGTACTACAATACCCAGAATTCCTCAGTCAGCATGACTCCTCCTCTTGAGAAGGCAAGGGATGGAAAACCCTATCACATGCAGGCAAGAGTCATTTCTGTTGCTGGCAGGAACAGCATGTGAAAGTGGGTCCCTGGGATACCATTTGCCCTAATGAGAGAAGCAAGGGCCTCTGTTGACAACTGTCTAACAGGCTAACAATGCTTGGCAAACAGAAGACTTAATTTCCTATCTTCCACCCACAGAATAATATAACACTCATCTATGTTTAATTTAAAAAAAAAATTGTATGAGTAGTGGAGAGAATACAAAACCACCAGAAAGTTTATTTGCAGCTGTTCTAAACGGACTTATTTGCAATTACATGTCATAATTATAATTTCATTCAGAATTTCTAGCTGAGACACAACTCCAAAAATTCAGTCCGCAGCCACCAGCTTCCTAGTTTTTTCCCTTCATTGCTACTATAAACAATAGGCATTTACAGCTACTGACTTCTTCCACCTCGACAATGAGTAAAAAACATTCATTAAATCAAGGGTATTATGGCTGAGAATAAGTCAATAGCATCAGTTTGCAACACAATGCCACATGAACTAATCTCCTGAGCTAAAATCATAACCTGTAAAAACAAATATGCACTAAATTGATTCACCATATTTGTACACATGTCAAAACAAAGAAATCAATACAATTATATTAACAGAAAAAGCAGAAGACCTTTAATGGAGGCTTCCAGAATCTCTGGCTTTTCTTCGCAAACGAAGATTCAGGAAGGACTCATCCCGCGCCTTCTGCAAGCGCGCTGATGACTAAAAAGGCCAATCCGAGATAAACAAGTCCGGTTGCAAAAAGCGCAGCAGAAGGACTCCTTGGGTGATGTTTTTGGGTTGTGATTCTTTCTGCGTTGTCGTTTCTCTTCAAGACTTGTTCGTCAATTCTCTTAGAATTGTGACACTCCTTCAACACTATTCCCAATGATGAAAAAATAGCTGATCATGTATTAATAAATAATTAGATCTCCACGTAATTATGTTTGGTTGGACAAACATAAGCTGCAGAGCCTTCCTTGCCTATTTAATGTACCTTGGAAATATTCTAGATATCTATTGTTGCAGTTTTTGTTCATCTCTAAGACTTGCCAAAACTCACATGAAGTGAGTTCAAGGATAAAAACACCATTCCATGCATGCTGTTCTTCCTCCCTCTAGATTCAGAAGTAAATGTTGGCGTTTGTACCAATTTTTTTATTTACAATCTGACAGCCAATATTCCTGACCCTCCTAAAGATCCCACTGAATGTGTGAATTGCTTAATGAATGGAAGCTTTATGTGTGCAATTGCTAATAACTGAACAAAGAAGTGTAGAGAGACCTAAGCAAAACAAAAATAAAGACCAAAGAGAAAACTACAAACGTGTAGTTAAGGGGAAAGAAAATTCTGCTAAGGTCTGAGAACATGTACCTCCTAATCTGTATTCCTCCCCATCAAATGAGAATAACAAAGGAACATTTCCAGGGAGGAATTGCAGATGGAGGAAATGAGACCATCCCCTACCTGGTTTTCCACACAAATGTCACCTACTTGCTGCTTCTCCAACTGGAAAGAAGTGTTGTTACCAAGTAAAAAGTCCCAACTGGGCATAATGTTTTGCTCCCCTAGTCCCTGTATGTATTTTCTTTCTGTAGATCTGTCCACTACTATAGCAATAGCACTTCTATTCCTATACCACTTATCAGTGCCAAAGCCCTCCCTAAGTGGTTTACAACAGGTTAGCTAATTGCCCTCAACAAGCTGGGTACTCGTTTTACCAAAGGATGGAAAGACGAGTCAACCTTGGAGCCCTGCAGGATAGAACTCACAACATTGTGGCTGCAGTACTGGCATTTAACCACTACACAACCAGGGCTCCCCTCATATACTCTTCATGCATTGATTCGTTTCTTCTAGGAAGAATTGTTATGGGGTTTTAGGCTAGTTTATTTACTAAAAAAATGGAATATTCCTCTAGCTTGCCTTTTTGAGTTGCAGCATGGAAGAACGGGCCTTCTATTATTCCCACCCCCACCCCTGCCAACTCAACCATCCCACCCCTTTTAATTTAGGTAATCTGCTTCAATCATCCTTTTCTCCTTCTGCTCCCAAGTATTTGACCTATGTTTTTTAATCTGCTGTTCAACTTGCATTATCAATGAAGTTGCGGCTACTAAAGTGCAAATTTAACTGCTTAAACTAGACAATTAAATTCATTTCCATTGAGACTAGAGCAAAAGATACCCTTTGCAATTCAGGTTATATGGTAGAAATGTGTTTTCCAATTTGCTAAGTAATTGTACTGTAAGAGATAGTAAATCCCAGGGAGCTTCCAAGAAGATGTTGCTGAAATTCTGAAGGGAGTGGAATGGGTGAAATGGAAGAATGATAGGAATTGATAAACAGAGTCACAATAATAAAGAGAACGTGGCTCTCTATTGTATGAAGACAAAGGATCTGTGATATCCATGAGGCATTTTTGTGTTCACAGAAAAATCCTGCCATTTAGGGAAGTATTTTGGAAACCATTCTCATGAAGTAAACTGGGCAAAAGTTGTGTCAACTAAAGTTCTAATGTTGCAAATCTTTCACGAGTAGTTATTTCTTGACGCTTTATAAGGATTTTTCTAAAACACTGTAGTAAACTGTGTTGAATATGTAGACCTTTATTAGCCTGTATTTTTCTAAGGCTGAAGTTAAGTGGCCACATGATAGGAGCTGAGGCAAAGGCTAGATCTATCTTTAAATAAAGATATTTAGTACTGAGCTGGGAATTGTGCAAGTTGCAGTCCACACATCAAGCTAAAGAAATCTGATTCAAAGCACAATTCTTTATTTCTGGACTATCCTGCATGCTAGTTAGAAATACCTATACATTACAAATGGGAATAAATGAAGATGGGGCAATTTTTTTTTCATAAAAAGAGTAGGTATTGGGAACTAAGATTCCATAGGTAACAACTGCTATAAGGAAACTGTATGGAGTTGCCTATCAAATAAAGTAGGATGTAGAACCTATATTTGAAGTCTAACTTATCCAGGGGGAGTGGAGAAATCAATGAAAGATGTTCCAATATCTATAACAATAAAAAAAATTATTCTGATATGAAAAACTAGGTTAGCCAGAGAGAGAGAGAGAGAGAGAGAGAGAGAGAGAGAGAGAGAGAGAGAGCGAGCCACAGAACTATAAATTTTGCAGTATAGCCTACTCTACACTTTCAAAAAAATAAATTATTCAAACTTCATGGACAAAGCCATACAAACAACATAAAAAGTTCAAACTGGCTTAGGATATGGGTGAACAAAAGGATAATCAGAGAGGACAAGCTCTTCCAGTAGTGTAATTGTCAAGGCAGTGTTGAGTACTTTTAATGAAGATGAGTACAAAGCCCCCTAAAGGAGACGTTCACAAAGCAGTCAAGACTGGACCAAAAAAAATCTCTTTCTGTAGGTCAGTTTGGCCCAATGGTCGTCGATGCAAATATAAGTTAGTACCGTAGTGACATAATAAAAACTGACCGATCCTCATAAAAAGAGTGTGGTACTCTGCACTTTTTAAATGAGGTGTATTATCTAGCTATTAAGAACACAGCTGCGTTGGGCAGGGCATGTTTCTAGGATGGAGGACCATCGCCTCCCCAAAACAGTACTCTACGGTGAACTCGCCACGGGTCAGCGTAAGAGGGGTGCTCCAAAAAAGCAATACAAGGACTCCCTAAAGCTCAGGCTCGGCCAAATTGATCACTAACAATGGTCCGCTATGGCCTCACATCAGGAGGCATGGAGACGCACTATCCACAATGCTGCAGCCTTATTTGAGAGCTCACGCCGAACAAGTCTTCAAGAGAAACGACAACGCAGAAAGAATCACAACCTGGAAACATCACCCAAGGAGACCTTCTGCTGTGCTTTCTGCAACCGGACTTGTTCATCTCAGATTGGCCGTTTTAGTCATCAGCGCACTAACAGAAAGTGTGGGATGAGTCCTTCCTGAATCTTCGTTTGCGAAGAAAAGCCAGAGAGAGATTATCTAACTAGGGCCAGCATGGCACAGTGGACTGACGAACTTACTGCACCCTGAAGGAAAGCAGCAAAGCAGCAGGAATGTTCCATCTTCCCTGCTGCCTTAGCTCATGATGTTGGCATTCTTTCATTCCAGTCCTGTGGGAGGCTGAGGTAAAAACCTTGTCTTTTTGCTAACCGGAAAAAGCTGTTAACAAAAAAACGTGGTTTTACCTTGGTCCCCAATGGGACCGGAACAAAAGAACACTGACGTCATGCAGTAAGGCAGCAGGGAAGACAGAACATTCCTGTTGCTTTGCCGCTTTTCTTTGGAGTGGTAAGCCCCTGAGTGTTGGACTAGGAATCCAGGAGAGCAGGGTTTGAATCCTCTCCCCACTCAGCCAAGCAATCCTACTGGGTGACCTTGGCTAAGTCATACTCAGTCTCAGTGGAAAGCAAAGGCAAGCATCCTCTCAGTAAAGGTTGCCAAGAAAACCCTATGATAAGTAAGGGCCACCATAAGTCAGAGTAGACTTGAAAGCACACAACAACAACCACAAATTATCTAGCCAGTGAATGTGAGCAGCCACAAACAGAACTTTCTGACTCCAAATGATTAGTGCACTTTTGCAGAACCCATTAGGGAGGTGGTTCTCATGTTGTATTCTACTATACTTTTAATGTATTTCTCCAGGGCAAGGAAGAATGTAATCTTTTAAGCTGGTCAGACTTGGTTGCTCGATCTTATTAGAAAGGAATGAACAGCACTATATGGGGCAGTAGCATGACTGGCATAAATCCCAAGATGAGATAGGGCCCTAGAAATGTCAATCCTTTTTTCATACTTAGGCAAAAGCATATAAACAGCTCATGCAGACAAGAACTAAAAAACAAATAAATGTTGAGCTCATACACAGCAATCCTTTAACAAAGTTTCCAGTGGCATGTTCTCTCTAGCAAACATCTGGGAACAATGCACAGAAGTGGTGTCACTTTTGTGATACACACTGCCAAAATATTACACCATAATAGGTTTTATGTTGCAACCCTGTAACAAGCAGTATCAGAATGTCAACCTTTGTTTTTGAAATGAGAAGTATGCCACAATTCAGGAAGATAATTACATGTTTTAATCTATCGAAGCTTAACTGAAGTTGCATGTGTTTTTCATGCAACCACTGGATTGCTGTGCAGTTACAAAACCTTTCAGTCTGAAAGCAGAGATAAACTTGGGAACATACAGAGAATGGTAGGCAACCCTCAGCCTCCCAGGTAGGGACTTACTACTATTCCAGTCATGCCTCATCACTGGCCTGCCTTGTTAGGGCTCATGGAAATAAGAGTTCAATTGTATCTGGAAGGGCAAACAATCCCTACCCTTCCTGTAGGAAATCAGCATCTGATCTAAATCTCAAGATGTCTCATAGCCCAGACTTTTGAATCAGAGGTCATGCCATTAAGCTATTGGTCTCAGCCTGTCCTGTCCCTTATCTCTCTTACTTCCACAGCTCTACATGTCACTATATATCAAATTTATTGGAAGACTGACAGCACACCTATGTAAACAAGCAGTAATGCAGATTTACCGAAATTGCACAACTTATATCAACTACAGGTTATGAGTTTGTACTGTTTGGTTTCCAATCTAAAGTCCTATTACATGACTACAGTTCCCAGAATCACTGAAAATTGGCCATTGTGGCTGGGGCTTATGGGAGCTGAAGACTAACAACAGCCAGGCTTCCAAGTCTGGCAATCTATTTGGATAGTTTACTGTCCTGTATGGATGCACCAGTTGCAAAAAAAGAAAAAAGTTACACCATTGGAAATTATGTGTGTGTGTGCACGCTCACCACCTGTTGATTTATGGTGACCCCATAAGTTTCATAGGGTTTTCTTAGGCAAGGAATACTCAGAGGTGGTTTGCCATTGCCTTCCTCTGAAATGTAGCCTACAGCACCTGGTGTTTGTTGATAGTCTCCCATCAAAGTATTAACCAGGACCAACCCTGCTTAGCTTTCAAGATCAGATGGGATCTGGCGCCTTTACGGTATTTGGGCCCTATCAGAAAATGCTATCTGGAGGTAAAAAGTAACAACAGCAATGGTTCCAAGCACTTATCAGAAAATTAACATGCTCTACACCAGTTAAAATGTACTTATCTCCTGGGACTGTCACTGAAATATTACAATAAACCAAACTAGCAATCCATGCACAAAAACTAACCCTCTGAATTCTTCTCCTTTATAAGCAAGTCTTTATGACATGCAACACCAGCAAATCTTCATCAGCTGTTCCACATGATGGAATCAGCACATACAAGAGTTCAAAAAATTACTACTCTGCAGGTGGGCTGGTATTATTCTAAATGCCTCCTTCCACCAATTCTCCATTCTTGAAAAATAATATGAAAAGATATTTATCTGAAACAAAAACACTTTTTCAAGTTGTCTGTTATCTCAAACAGTAAATAACACTATGAAAGACCCCCCCCCTCTCCAAGCTGGCCCCACAGTTTCAATCCTGCCACTCACCCTGTCCCTTTTAACTCAAGAATCCCTTCCTGGAGCTGGTACTCAGGCCTCAAGCCAAGTGTGTTTGCCTACAACAGGCAAGGTAAACAGTAGCTTCCTCCAGAATCCCTTACTGAACATGAGTGAACAGCAAGAGAGAAAGGGGGAAAGCAAGTAAGTATGCCCCAGCATGTGAAAGATGTATAGAACTATAAATTTGGTCTCCAAAATGGAAATCACAAGTGAAGTGGAGGCTAGTGGAAAAGATTCCTGGATGGATTTTGTCATAAGTTTTCTACAACCTCTCTCTAGAAGGTTCAAAATGTTTTGTTTCCTTATGCAAAGCTTCTCTGATCTGGTTGTTTCATTTCACATATGTATATTGTTAATTTTGGATAAAAAGTTTGCTGAAACATGTTGAACTGCTCTTTTCTTTCATCGTGTAAGAACCTATGGAATTTCCATGTTATTCCTACCACTGGTACCAAATTTTCTGTTAAAAGAAGTAATGTCAAGGAATATATCTACTTTGTCAACTGAGGTACACCTCAGCAGAAATATATTTCAGTCTGATTTCTCTCAAACTGATGTCCCGCATCTCACAATGGTCTTTTATATAGTGGCTGTAAGCCTGTCAAACATGAGACTATCCTCAAGGACAACCTTGAAAATAATCCTGCAGATTTTCACTGTATATAACTAGCATTACTGGAGAACTACTGTGTAATGTGTCAAGTTTCTTAGTATGAGGTCACAAAAATAGGGACTGCACCATTTCAGACTACTACCGGATTTTTTTTTTTATTATCCTCACACAAAAAGTTCTCGTTATGTAGTAAACCAGCATATCAGGGAGATAATGTCAAGGTAGCTATTTCCCAAGCTTACTGCAAGAAGCTGTTCACAGAACAGGCCACTAACAAAGTATATATAGTATATCCAACTGCAGCCCAAAGTGGTACAGTGCAGAGTTCTCCCATCTCTCCCTATCACTTAATTCTGCATATTTGCAAGGAATACCTCTCATGTGAAACACACACAATCTCAAAATGGGTTGAAAAAGGAAAAGAGGAAGTGCAGTAATCAATATGAGAAAAGAAAAAGTAGATCCAGGAAAGGTTTGCGTAGGTGAAAACAAGAGGTATTAGAAAGAGAATGAATGTGTAAGAGGAAAAAGGAAGAGAATATTATGTTTTGAATCTGTAAAGAAGAAATAGGACATTGCCTAAAATTAAGAAAAGAGCAAAGAGAGGAATAATGAAGAACAAAGATGGCAAGCTAAAATCCAACTTGATGAAATTTTCTAAAAATTATATCCAAAGGAAGATGCTGAAACAACTAGCATAAATGCTATTGACAGAATAGCAAAGTGATGGTAACTGTGTAATCCCTACGTAGGCTAGCGTTTATATTCAAACTCAAGTAAAGTCAGAGAATCTCTGCAGGGAATTACACAGTCATCCAGATGCAGCTGGACTGCTACTCCCAGCATTCCTCATCACTGACTATACTGTCTAAGGCTGCTGGGAGTTGTAGTCTAACAACCTCTGGAAGGCCACATGATTCACACCCCTGTGGTAGTAGTGGCTTCACAAACGCTATTGCTATTGAGGATTTCCAACACATTTCTAATTCCCTTTAATGCAATGGCAGCCTGATCATTTAATTTAGAAAGAGACTAACAATTCACTTTAAACAAAATTAGATTTCACTAAAAACAGAAGGCCAGCTCTTCCTCCTTCCCCACGCCCTCCCCCCCAGCCATGCCTTTCTATATAAGCACAACGCAGTGTCTACTTCATTCAGTTGCCAGCATTTTCAATATCAGTTATAAATCCACTTTCATTCCTTCTCTTTGTATCTCCTTTCAGGACACCTGAATTTGCAATTGTGAGAAAACAAAATGTTTGTGATTTCACTTGATCTTGATGCCATTCTGTAATTACAGATGTAATTCTGTAACTATGAGGCAATTCTCTTTCTTTTCTGTCTCTTCTTTTTCTCTGCCGTAGTTTCATATTGTTGATCTGTTGTTGTTGTTGTGTGCCTTCAAGTCATTTTTTCTTATGCCAACCCTAACCTTATGGTGAGTCTCTCATGGGGTTTTCTTGGCAAGATTTGTTCAGAGGGGATTTGCCTTCCTCTGAGGATGACAGTCTGACTTGCCCAAGGTGGAGATTTGAACCCTGGTCTCCAGAGTTGTAGTCCAACGCTCAAACTATTCCACCACCTTGGCTCTCATATTATAAACCTTTAGATATTTTGATACATCACTGATTATCTCTTTCTGTTTTTAGAAACAGTGATTATGTTTTGATGTATTAAAGCAAAAGTTTAGAGAAATGTATTTCAACACATTCCAGTAAGGCTCTCCATAAAGATGTAACAGGGCTAAATGTTATTTATCTATTTGTAAACTTTCTCAACCCACATTTTCCACAGCATACTTCAATCAAGAGCTACTTTATAGCTCCTCCTCAGTTCAAAGAATACCCAGGGGCTTAAGAGCTTCAATAGCTATAGAAGACCCAAACACAAACATACCCAGTACATTTAAAGCCATGCTTTAAAAGAAGGATGGGGGGATATATGCCCCTCTAGATGTAGCTGAACTGCAATTCCTATCATCCCTCAGCACTGGCTATGCTGGTTAGGGCTATGTAATCCAACAATATCTGCAGAGCCACACATTCCTCACTCCTGATTTAAAACAAGAATTATTTTCACTTGCCTCTGTATATACAAGGCACTACAAATGTAGATGAACACTTAGGGCCCCTCAGCTGTTCCATGGTTATTTTTAATCTTTAACAGCATGAAACTTGCTTGAAATGTAACACTATTGTTATGATGCAAGTCCTGCTTCTTGCCTAATTCAACACCTACTGCTCTTCTGCTACTCTGCTTTTCTTTTCCCACATAACATCTCAGAAATCTCATTAATGGCATGCTGTGCTGTCTTTGACATGCACATTTCTCTGATGTATTTATACTTTAATTTGTTATCAATATTCTATAAATGCTGCAAACTGACTGGGATGACAGCAGAGAAATCCTGGGGAGAAGCAAGGGTGGGAAGCCCTGCATAAAGAAACTGGGGAGTGGCAGAAGGGGGGGGGGAGTCAGTTTGGCAGCTGTACATACAGCAAGGGGCAGGCCTCATTGAAAACCTGTTTCCTATTGGATGACCAGAGACTTCACTAATCTGTTCTTGGGCCAATGTGTGCAAAGGGAAGGCGGGCCTTCAGTGACAATAGACTGGTGGGGCGTGAAGCTTAGGTCTGCCTGCAGACAAAAGATATGCTGAGTTAGTTCAACAGGCCAGCCTGAGATACAGACTTGCAAGACTCACGGATTCCTCCCCTCACTTAACCCTTGTTCTTGGTCACACTGAAATAACAATAACAATAACAATAATAATAATAATGTTAATTAGCTGAGCTGATTGAGCTTCTAGGCAATAAAACGGTGAAAGGGAAGTAAAGAAAGCAGCAGCAAGGAATTCAAAATGGGAAGTGAAGAGGAGGAGGAGCATAACAGAGGATGATATGGTGGAAAAGTGTGGCTTCTTGCATTCATGGTACTGAAACTGTTAAGTATCCAAAAATCCAAAGGAGAAGGGGGGAATGGCTGTTACCCCACCCACTCCCTGTGTGCACATAAATTATTCCCTGATGCATAACACACCACAGTAGCAGACAGCAATTATTCCTGTAACACCCTCTTCTCCTCCAACGTGTACATGTTGCTGGCATTTGCAACCCCTTGCATGGCTGCAGGAGTGGCTGTGTCCAAAAAAAAAAAAAAGAGGTTCCAGACACAAAGGGGAAAACTCCTTCTTTATGTGACTGCTATCCAGCAACTAGCACAACCTATCACTTCACTCCTGGATGCAACCCGTTCCTATCAGCGAAGCCCTTCCTCTACCACCAGACTGCTCCGTCCATGCACGCGTGGACCCACAAAGCCTCGGCCACTCCCATCTTCTCCATTGCAGAGCACTCCCTTCCCCCACCCTGCCCATCCCATCCCATCCCCCCTACACTTCCAGAAAAAGCACTTTTATTTCCACCCCACCCATGAAAAACAACCCCAAAACCAAACCACCTTGCCTTTCAAGTCCCACTTGAAGTAGAGTATATCTCAGTCCTTTCCAATGATGGGAACAACTCTTCTCTGGCTGACACACACACACACACACACACACCACCACCACCACCACCACCTGCCACTCCCTCTGGAAGAACTGGCCTCGCCATGACACCCTGGACGCCCTCCTTCTCTCAGTCCAGCCTGCCAGGACAAGGTTACAACCCACTCTCCCTCCCCTCCATTTCTTCCTCCCATGACCACCAGCCTGCGCACCTCCCAATTCCCCACTGAACCCCCCAAACCCTATAGCTCCCCATCATAAACCCTACCCCCCCACACACAAACTTCCACCTGTTCCTCATCCTGCCTGCATGTGCTATTCACTGTCTTCCTCCCTCCCCCCCCCGGTACTTCCTCTTCCATTGCCCCCCCACCCACCTCATACCTTTCATTCCACTCCTTCCCAGATCACCCAACAGTCCCCCCACCACAGGCAGGCACCCATCTTCTCCACACACTCCTCTCCCCCCCCCCTACAACCTCTCTAACGGCCCTCTTCAACAAGTCCTGCCTTCATGGCCCCCAAAAGGGGGGGGCTGGCAGGGCTCTAGCCTGGGGGTCCTGACATGCAATTATTATAAGCTTTTATTATATAAATCCATTTAGTTTTTTAAAATATATATATATACACACACACACACAATTAAATATAAATATTACTTTGGTGTCATCGTTTAAACTGACTCATTTTAATTTTTATGCTAAATCCTATAGAACATCTGCCTGCCCTTAACCTTAGCACTGGGTAGGGGGTGTACCAAAGCTCCTGGCTTGGGGGCCCGCTTCAGGATGTGGGGGGGACATGCCTGCCTTCCCCCACCCCACACAAAGTAAGCCCCACACAAAGCAATACCCTCACCATCATCACCCCCAAAAAACTCCTCACATTCACACCCTCAACAACCTCTTGTCCCCCCTCAAGGGTCATTATCTTCCCCACCACCACCAACCCCCCCCTTCACAGACTTTTTAGGCCTCTCCTACCAAGTGTCCCCCCACCACCACCAAGGGATTCTGACCCCCAAAATCCCAACTCATCCCCACAACTCATTGCCTGTTTTCTTCTTCGCTGCCCCCCCTCAGAAATCACGCAGGCACCCCGAGCTCCCCACAAAGGGAGCACGCCACGCCCCTCCCCTCCCGCGCGCCCCCCACCCCGCCTCAAGCTCTCCCCCTGAGGCGAGCCCCCCCCGGTCCCCCCACTCACCGGGCGAGGCGGAGGCGGAGGCGGCCCCTTTGGCGGCGGGGAGGGGGGCCTCTTCTCTCTTGGGCGGCAGCGGGGCGCTGCGGGGCGGGATGGCGGGAGGCCGGGGCTCCCCCCGGGGCGGGGGTGGGGGCGGCAGGGGGGCGCTGTGGGGCGGCTCCTCCTCAGGGGGAGAGGGGGGCTCGGCGGAGGCGTCGGGGTGGCGGCCGCTGGTGCTCCAGGCTGGCTGAGGGGCAGGCGGGGGGTGGCTGGGGGCTTGGTCCCCGGAGCCCCCCAAGTCCAGCAGCGGCGGCGGGGCGGGGGCGGCGACCACAGGAGCCGGGGGGGCGGCGGCGGCGGCGGTGGTCGGGGCGGTGGTCGGGGCGGCGGGCTTCCTCTCCCTCACTTCCAGCCTCTCGTCATCCACTTCTTCCTCCTCCTCCTCTTCCTCGTCCTCCTCTTCCTCGTCGCCGTTCTCCGGCTCCCTCACAAACTGGTACTGGAAAAGGGGCTGCTGAGGCTGCGGGGGCTCCGCCTGCCCGGTGCTGGAGACGACGGCCGGGGGGAAAGAAGAAGAAGAGGAGACCAGGGGAGATTGGTCGGGGTCGTCCATGCTCGCTCTGCTCTCCTCGGCTTTCCTGAGAGACACGATAAGAGAGAACCCACGAAGAAAGCAAGCCAGCCACTGCAGAGCGCAAAAAAACCAAGAGAAATCCCCCCACACAAAGAGACTGGAGCTGGTGCCTGGCGAGCGAGAGGAAAGAGAGGGAAGGAGAAACTCCCAAAAAGAAAAAAGGGAGGAGAAGGAGGAGGGGAAAAAGTAGAGAGAGGGAGGTGGGGGAAAGAAAGGAGGGCGGCTGCGCAGCTGCTGCCGCCTCTGGAGGAGCTGGTGGGAGGATGATGATGATGGTGGTGGTGATGATGCCGGGAGACGCCGCCAGCAACCTCCACGCCCTGTTGAGTCACAGAAGGCGGCGGTGGTGGCGCTGCTGCTGCTTTCAAGGCTGGGCGCCCGCGCGAGGAAGGCGGGGGGGGGTGTTTGAGGCGAGCGCCTCACCCACGGGGGCTGCCCCTTGCTTCCCTTCCACCCCCAACTCCGCGCGCACTTACACACGCCTCACCCCCGCCGAAAAGGAGAGGGACGGCCCACTAGTCCAGTGAGCACGGTGGTGGTGGTGGTGGTGGTGGGGCTCACCGGGAGCTGCCAATTACAGTTGTCCCTACGTATCCACGGATTTAACTATTCACTGTTTGAAAATATTCTTTAAAAAATAATAATCCTAAAAGCAAACCTTGATTTTGCCATCTTATATAAAGGGGCAGCGTTTTGCTTGCTATGCCACTGCATATAATGGGACTTGAGTATTCATGGATTTTGGTATCCACGGACGGGTGGGGGGGGTTTCCTGGAACCAAACCCCAGTGAATGTGAAGGGACAACTGTTAGAAGCGTTTGGTGGTGAGGATGATGGAGAGGAAGGATGAAGCGGCAAGCCTTGCCTGGGTTTGGCTCGCCCTGGGCTGCTGCTTCTCTTTAGTAGTCAGCAAAAGAGAGAGACGGGTTCCTTTGGTAGAGACTCTTGGGGCCCAGGGTAGAAGAAAAAGAAGAAGCGAAAGTAGAGGGAAGTGCTTTAGGGAAGGGTTAACAACACCCTCTCAACCAGGGTTTCTCAGCCTTGCAAAAGCTTTATCACACTACACTCTTATAGCACTATGATTCCCCTTTAACTGCTCTGGCTGCCTCCTGTGGAATTCTGCGGTTTGTAGTTTAATGAGGCTTAAGGGCTCTCTGGTTGAGAGTTCTAAATGCCCCTCCCTAAACTGCAAATCCCAGGATTCCACAAGAGGCAGCCAGAGCATTTAAGGGGAACAATAGTGATATAACTGTAGTGTAGTCCCCTGGACCTGTGCTGTATACGCACAATCCTAAATATACACTGGACTGACTATATGACGAATGTTGCTGTCCTTGAGCAAGCAGGGATCACCAGCATTGAGGCCATGATATTGAGAACACAGCTGTGCTGGGCAGGGCACATTTCTAGGATGGAGGACCATCGCCTCCCAAAAACAGTACTCTACGGTGAACTCGCCATGGGTCAGCGTAAGAGGGGCGCTCCAAAAAAGCGATACAAGGACTCCCTGAAACAACATCTCAGGCTCGGCCAAATTGATCACCAACAATGGTCTGCCGTGGCCTCACATCGGGAGGCATGGAGACGCACTATCTACAATGCTGCAGCCTTATTTGAGAACTCACGCTGAACAAGTCTTGAAGAGAAACAACAACGCAGAAAGAATTAGAACCCGGAAACATCACCCAAGGAGACCTTCTGCTGTGCTTTCTGCAACCGGACTTGTTTATCTTGGATTGGCCTTTTTAGTCATCAGCGCGCTTGCAGAAAGCGCGGGATGAGTCCTTCCTGAATCTTCGTTTGTGAAGAAAAGCCAGAGAGAGAGAGAGAGAGAGAGAGTGTGTCCCCTGGACCCTTATAAGAGGTTGCTTAGGGGTTCTGCCAGATATTGAGATTGAAAAAAAATAAACATTTTTTTAAGCTGTAGATATAATAATTTTTAGGCAGGGGTTCCCTTGAGACTTGAAAATTGTTTCAAGGGTTCCACCAGGGTGAAAAGGTTGAGTAAGGCTGCTCTAAACAGACACCCACCACCAGCACCTTCTCTCTCCTCTGAGCGTCTTCCTGGGTTCAGATAGACCTCATCCCCACTTGCTAGGGAGGGGCAATCATGTTGGTTCAGTTCAGCAACTGAGGAACACTCAGCTCTCCAAATGCTGGCCTGGCCTCCCAACATTTCAGAGATGAAACCAGGGGTGCTCCTGGCCAAGCAACATGAGATCGTGCTCATGGTGGGAAAAGTTATTAATGTGGAAAAACAAACAAGCCGGAAGATGATGCAGCAGTTTGCTGTTGCCTGAGTCTACTGGGAAGGAAAGATTCTGTCCCCCTCCTTTCCCCTCAGTTGAGTTAGTTGAGTGCAAATTAGTTTCCCACCCCCAAAAGTAGTGTTATTTGATTTAGCATGTTTCATTTAAAAGGGTTTTTTTAATTAAATATTTCCATCCCACCCTACAGTAAAATATCTTAGGTTGGGAAACAAGTAAAATCAATACAAGCAGGTTAAAATAATTTCAAACAAAAAAATAAATCAAGACTAAAACATATTAAGTTTAAACAAGTTTAAAAGAGTAAAGCATTTTAAAACCATGTGTACAGCATTTAAGTAAAACAATGAGGCCCAAAGACTTTAATAAATAGTTATGTTTTTACTTATTGCTAAATGGGCCTCCAAGTCATTACACATTGGACATGTCACAGGTGAAAAGGCCCTTTCTCACATCACCACAGTATAGTGGTTGCTCCAAAGGGCTATGGCAGAGCTTGAAGAAGATGACGGCATCTATATACGTTACCGTACTGATGGTAGCTTGTTTAACTTAAGCCGTCTGAGGGCTCACACTAAGACTCTAAACTATCTAGTCCATGAGCTGCTCTTCGCTGATGATGCTGCCCCTGTTGCCCACACAGAAGTAGCTCTGCAGCGCCTAACATCCTGCTTCGCAACAGCTGCAGAGCTGTTTGGGCTGGAAGTCAACCTGAAGAAAACAGAAGTTCTTTACCAGCCTGCACCAAAGGATGAACACCACCATCCCCACATTGCCGTTGGCAAATCTGTGCTCAAGTCCGTTCAGCAGTTCACCTACCTGGGAAGCATCATCACGTCAGATGCCAAGATTGACAAAGAGATCGATCACAGATTAGCAAAGGCATATAGTGCATTTGGAAGACTTCACAAAAGAGTCTGGAGTAATAAACACCTGAGGCGAAGCACAAAAATCAGTGTGTATAGAGCCATTGTACTGTCTATTCTCCTTTATGGATCTGAAACATGGGTCACCTATCGCCACCACTTACGACTCCTCGAACGCTTTCATCAGTGCTGTATACGCACAATCCTAAATATACACTGGACTGACTATGTGATGAATGTTGCTGTCCTTGAGCAAGCAGGGATCACCAGCATTGAGGCCAGGATATTGAGAACACAGCTGCGCTGGGCAGGGCACATTTCTAGGATGGAGGACCATCGCCTCCCCAAAATACTACTCTACGGTGAACTCACCATGGGTTAGCATAAGAGGGGCACTCCAAAAAAGCAATACAAAGACTCCCTGAAACAACATCTCAGTGTCGGCCAAATTGATCACCAGCAGTGGTCCGCCCTGGCCTCATATCGGGAGGCATGGAGACATACTATCCACAAAGTTGCAGCCTTATTTGAGAACTCACGCTGAACAAGTCTTGAAGAGAAATGACAACGCAGAAAGAATCACAACCCAAAAACATCACCCAAGGAGACCTTCTGCTGTGCTTTCTGCAACCGGACTTGTTTATCTCGGATTGGCCTTTTTAGTCATCAGCACGCTTGCAGAAAGAGCGGGATGAGTCCTTCCTGAATCTTCGTTTGCAAAGAAAAGCCAGAGTAGGACATGGAAGAGGCCCACCCAGCAGACCTCAATCTTCAGGCAGGCACATACATGGAGAGGTACTATCATTATGCAGAAATTATTTCACTGCAGTTTTTGTACTACTGTAACAAGAATAGTATATACAATTATCCCTTCATATTTGCTGGGGCTTGGTTCCAGGACCCTCTGTGGATACCATGAATACTCAAGTCCCATTACATGCAATGGCATAGCAAAATGGTGACCCTTATATAAGGCAGCAAAATCAAGGTTTGCTTGTTGGATTATTATTTTTTTAAGAATATTTTCAAGCCATTAATACTTAAATCTGTGGATGCTAAATCCATGGATACAGAGGGACAACTGTACTGTACTTCTCTTATACTTAACAGACTGTACCACAGATGTATCAAATACCTAAAGAGAGCTGTACCTGATATATCAACTTCTCCGCTTTATTTTGCTGAGGTGTAACTGTAGTACCTTCAGCTTCACTCATTCATTCTCTGCACTACTTATCAGTTCCATTTCAAGTAGAGAAAAATGTTTCAGTAAAACTTACTGCAACACCCTGTTTCACTAAAAGATGGATGTGAGTCAGTGGGCATAGGCAATTTACCATAGATTATGTTTTGTCTTGACTTCTTGTGACTGATTGAGAAGCAAGACACTTTGTGAAATAGAAACAAGCTTTCATTTGTTAGACTATTCTGAACAGTGGAGTTTGTCAACACCTGCTTCCTTAGAACAGGGGTTCTCCATCTTTCATCCTAGCTGTTTTGTACTTCAGTTCCCAGAAGTCTCTGACAGCATGGGCAATGATGACATAGTCTGGAAGCTGAAGTCCAAAACCTCTGGAGGACCAAAAGTTGAGAAACATTGCTTTAGAAAAATAACTAGAAGTTCATATCATATATTTAGCCCATCTAACATGATTGATTTGCAGCACAGGTACCTATGGATAAATGGGGGGAGGGGGTTTCAATGTAAAAATACAGTACAGTACTTTCCAAATGGAAGAAAATTCCAGAAAATTTTGTAGCGCTCTAGTACAGGAACATGGCAGGGGTGTGTGTGTGTTCCCTACTCAAGACTTGGTTTCATGCAACTGCTGTATTCCACCGTGTATCAAGGAATGTTATACTACAGCAATACTTGTCAAATCAAGATCAAAATACTCAGCAACAATATATTTAAATAATTTAAGAGCATTTTGTTTGTTCCTGGCTTCTTCTGCCAGACAAAAGCAACAAAGAGTCTTATAGCATTTTAAAGAGTAACAATCTGCTGCATCGGAAGAGGTGGGCTGCAGTCTGCAAAAGCTTACTCTGCAACACTAACTAACAAGGCTACCAGCACTACCTTTATCGGAAATCTGTCTGGCAGGGGGGGGGGAATTACTTAAGTGTTGTCCACAAAGGTTTCTTCGGTGCTATATTTTAACATTTGTTTTTAACATGCCATATGGCTTTCTCACTCTTTGTTTCAAGTACAGCAAGGAGGCAGAAATGTGGGAACCCTGAGTTAAATGCCATCATCTTCCGTTACATAAGTTTTCACAGACCTCCCCCTTGTGTGTCACTGCTTTTGGCTGTAAAATGGGAGTACAGTAACTGTAACAGTGTTGCATGACCACTGCAGTAAAGAGAGTTTAGATCTTGAAAATGTATACCCTAAGTATGTTTATAAGACAATCTCCTTGACTTCAAACAAGACTTGTTCTCTTAATAAGATTGTAGCCTTCCAACTTGACCCTGGGCATGTTTATTCCCATAAATCCCATAGGTTTAAACAGGATTTATTCTCCAGTAAGAGCCTCTATAACTGCAGTCTTAAAAGGATATGTAAATGATAAGTAGCTATCTTAGAGGGGTCATCTCACCAGCCCTTAATCCTAGAAGTCAGCAGCTGGAGGGGACCCCTTTATCAAACCTGACTTTTTCCAATCTGGTCTGAGTGGGAGCTGGAGGCAGCCGGATTCTTTCACAACATTCAAAGATGGATGGGGTGGAAGGTTTGATCAACATCATACCCCACACTGGTAACTCCTTTTTCAACAGGACTCAGATGTGGGCTCTAGAGCCTGCATTTAATTTTCACTAGCCCCTGAACACACAAGGCCATATTACCATACTTGTTTTCCTGTGAGATTCAGCTGGGCTTTCTTCTGAGCAGCCATACATAACAGTAATGAACATAAATATCTCCAGGAGTGTATCTACACTACACAATTTTACCAGTGTGATAACATGTTAACTATCATGGCTTCATCTTACAGAATCATGGGGTCTGTAGTTTGGTTAGGTAACTTAGCTTCTCAAGTACACTCCCCTGAACTATAACAGTAAAGGTCTCAGGAAGACCACCTTTGGCTGTTTTTATTTGCCATCGAGTTGGATTCAACTTATGGCAACCCCATGAATGAGACACCTCCAAGAACTTCAGTCATTAACAACTTTGCACAGGTCTTGCAAACTCAGGGCTGTGGCTTCCTTGACTGAATCAATCCACCTGTGATGCTACCTTCCTCTTCCAAGTGCCTATCACTTCATCAAGCATTATCACCTTTTCAAGTGAGCCACACTGTCTCTCATGATCTGTCCAAAGTACAATGTACAATGTTGCTGTTGTTGTGTGCCTTCAAGTCATTTCTATCTTAGGGCAACCCTAAGGTGAACCTATTATGGGATTTTCTTGGCAAGATTTGTTCAGAAGAAGTTTACCTTTGGCTTGCTTTGAGGCTGAGAGAGTATGACATGCCCAAGGTCACCCAGAGGATTTCCATGGCCGAGCAGGGATTCAAATCCTGGTCTCCAGAGTGCTAGGCCAGTGCTCAGAGCACTACACCGTGCTGGCCTTCCCAAAGTACAATAGCTTCTGTTTAGTCATCTTGACTTCTAGTGAGAGTTCAGCCTGATTTGCTCAATACCGCCTTTATTTGTGTCTTTTTTTAGTCCATTGTACTTTTGGCTACAAATCCCAGTGTTCCATATAAAGGAACCATGACAAAGTGGTATCAGATGCCTATAACTCTGTAATGTAGATACACTCCTACTATCTGTCTCTCCCATGTTTCAAGGGATTATGAGAGGTGCAAACTTTTAACTTTGAAACAATCAAAGCTTGTAAGTGATGAAGACAAAATTGGCAGCCAGTGCTTGACAGATGGCCGAGCTGGCATTGTAATTTTTTTAGTCACATCGTCTTTGGATGAATCATGAGCAATGGGGACACCCTTGATCACAGTAGTGGATTGAGTAACATCTACTCTCATGCTTCTTAAAAAATATTAGCAACGTTCATCATGACAGTTAAATTTACATGGGAATAGTTCACATTCACCTTACTGTTGTTACTGCAAAATCATTTAACAGTCTAGTACAAACTACAGCCCAATATTTGGGTGTAACTGATGTTTGTTATTGTTTCTAGATGTGTTTTACTAAAACAAAAGCAAAATTTGAATATTTAAAAGGATAGTGAAGGATCTTACATTTGCTATTACTTATAATGGTCTGACTCCTAAGACAAATCAACATAAGGATTTTGCAGAGGGGAAGCTGTGTTAGTCCGCTAGAGAAAAATAACAGATTTATTATAGCATGGTTTTTCATGAATTATACTACACTTCCTCAAATTAATGATGTATAATTTTAAAGCTTGAAGTAGAACACAGCATACAAAGCTGGGTGTGGGGAGTCACTAAATTAACATAAGGAGGTTCACAGAAGGGTCTTCAGTGCTTTTGGATCCAATGCACACCCTCTCCTCAACATCTCCCTCTGCAGGCATGGCAGTTAGGTCCTGTTTCTCTGAATGGGATCTTCCCCCTGCCCTTCCAGCTCTATGATTCTATGATTCTCATAGACTTCATTTCCAAACAATGGGGATGATTTGGAGGCAGGGCATAACTGGTTTGGGAAAGGTGTAAGACAAAGAGCTGCATGAGAACTTCACCAGGTGAGTTCGTATCTGCAGGCCAGAATCTACTTTTCTTGTCTGGAATGGTTAAATTAGCCTTCCCATCCTTTTCCTTCTTAAGCTGAAACAGACCCTCCCCTCCCACAGTTCATAGATTAAAAATGGGCCATGTGTGGGCAAGTTCGGTCAAGATGGTAAGAGGTATTAATGAGGAAGACTATAACAAGCTATGAGAGGCTGAAGCAATTTGCTTATTTCTGAGGGCTGGTCTGGCCCTAAACTAGACTCTTTCCCTTGAGTGGGATGGAAGCTATTTCCAGTTTTGAAGTAAGATTCCATTGTCAGTCCCCTCCTCTTCTGCAAATGGAACTGAAGTAGGTGCTATATTTTACTTTGCCTCAGGAAGCACAATATTGAGGGCTAGCCTTGTGTCAATTAAAAAAACTTTCGCAATAAAAGTTAAAAGCAGTTAAAAATCACTGCATAAAACACTATAAAATCATTTTTAAAACTTACAAAAGTTTTTAAAAGATAAATCTGTCTGGCTTTTCTTCGCAAACGAAGATTCAGGAAGGACTCATCCTGCACTTTCTGCAAGCGCGCTGATGACTAAAAAGGCCAATCCGAGATAAACAAGTCCAGTTGCAGAAAGCACGGCAGAAGGTCTCCTTGAGTGATGTTTTTGGGTTGTGATTCTTTCTGCGTTGTTGTTTCTCTTCAAGACTTGTTCAGCGTGAGTTCTCAAATAAGTCTGCAGCATTGTGGATAGTGCATCTCCATGCCTCCCAATGTGAGGCCAGGGCGGACCACTGTTGGTGATCAATTTGGCCGAGCCTGAGATGGTGTTTCAGGGAGTCTTTGTATCACTTTTTTGGAGTGCCCCTCTTACGCTGACCCATGGCGAGTTCACCGTAGAGTACTATTTTGGAGAGGCGATGGTCCTCCATCCTAGAGACGTGCCCTGCCCAGCACAGCTGCATTCTCAATATCATGGCATCAATGCTGGTGATCCCTGCTTGCTCAAGGACAGCAACATTCGTCACATAGTCAGTCCAGTGTATATTTAGGATTGTGCGTATACAGCACTGATGAAAGCATTCGAGGAGTCGTAGGTGGTGGCGATAGGTGACCCATGTTTCAGATTCATAAAGGAGGATAGACAGTACAATGGCTCTATACACACTGATTTTTGTGCTTTGCCTCAGGTGTTTATTGCTCCAGACTCTTTTGTGAAGTCTTCCAAATGCACTATATGCCTTTGCTAATCTGTGATCAATCTCTTTGTCAATCTTGGCATCTGAGGAGATTATGCTTTCCAGGTGGGTGAACTGCTGAATGGACTTGAGCACAGATTTGCCAACGGCAATGTGGGGATGGTGGTGTTCGTCCTTTGGTGCAGGCTGGTAAAGAACTTCTGTTTTCTTCAGGTTGACTTCCAGCCCAAACAGCTCTGCAGCTGTTGCGAAGCAGGATGTTAGGCACTGCAGAACTGCTTCTGTGTGGGCCACAAGGGCAGCATCATCGGCGAAGAGCAGCTCACGGACTAGATAGTTTAGAGTCTTAGTGTGAGCCCTCAGACGGCTTAAGTTAAACAAGCTACCCTCAGTACGGTAATGTATATAGATGCCGTTGTCTTCTTCAAGCTCTGCCATCGCCCTTTGGAGCATCATGCTAAAGAAGATTGTAAATAAAGTTGGTGCAAGAACACAACCTTGCTTCACTCCATTAGTATTAGAAAGGGCTCTGAAAGAGCATCGCCATATCTGACTTGACCACGCTGGCCCTTGTGTAGCAACTTTCGCAATAAAATTTAAAAGCAGTTAAAAATCACTGCCTTAAACACTATACAATCATTTTTAAAACTTACAAAAGTTTTTAAAATATAAATAAAACATCCCAATAAGAAGTTTCCCCTGCGTACACATTAAAAAGCCTGTTTAAACAAGAAGGCCTTTGCCTGCCAGTAAAAGGAAAACAAAAGAGGGGGGCAGCCTAGTCTCCTGTTGAAGGACTTTCCAGAGGATGGGAGCAGCCACTGAGAAGCCCCCCATCCCTCGACCTCACCAAGTGAGGCTGTGATGGTGGTGGGACTGAGCGAAAACCTTTGCCTGTAGATCTTAAAATGCTGGTCTGTTTCTATGGGAAGAAAAACCATTGTCTCTTTAACTCCTGTCCAAATAAAGGTGACTCACGTTACTATTTCTTTATCTTTGGGGTGAGGGGAGGAACTATTTTGGTGTCTGCTTTCTATTCATCATGACAGAGAAACAACAGCTCTGTTCCTGATTTGAAGGAACCTTAAAGAGAAGGGGGGGCTGAAATCCCTACTGTGCTTTTCTTATTATGGCTGGTTTTAGATGTAGAATTAGCTAGACAGAAAAGGGGCCTAGCTCTCCCTATGACTGTTTTTTATATTTGTAGTAATCCAGGCAAAGAAATGAGTGTGGCAGTGATGTGCAAACACATAATAATAATTTAGTACAGAGCACCAATGGTTAATATCTATTTTGAAGTATTGAACTTCCCTGTGGACAAAGAGATAGTGGGTTGTGTACTCGGTACTCACTCCTCCTCCATCTTGGAGGCTTTTTAATCAACCCCAGAGGGAGATAAAATAACTCAATGTTGCTGCTGGGCCTCTATGGCTGGCTCTACCATTAGGCAGAGTGAGGCAAGTGCCTCAGGCAAAGATGCAGAGAGGCAGCTATGGTAGGCCTTCAACAATAACAATAACAATATCATCATCATCACCAGGACCACCTTATTTCAAAAAAAATCTTATTTCCCTAATTAATTTGGTTTGTTTTAGCTATGTCATTCATGGCCCTGACTCATCCCACTATTTATAAAAAAAGGCTGTCACTGTGAAAACAGAGAGATGCAAACTCTTGTCATTACTTCAGCCCTAAGAGACGCTGCACCAGTTTGTCAGCGTCTGGCAAAGAAGCTCAGCCTCCAGCTTGTCTTGGCTGGAGCACTGTGCTACTTTTTCCCTGAAGAAAAGTTCATTTCCTCCAGACAGGTGGCACATGTGGAAATCAGAGTTGGGCTGCTGTATATTGTCTACTATGATTGAAACAAAACTGAAAGTAGAACCTGGAAGCAATACCAATAGATAAGTTACTTTTAATTAGTTTTTCTTCCTTTTTTGCAACGATTGAGTCATAACTGTATGGTGTTATGTTATGGTGTGCCTTCAAGTTGTTTCCAGCTTATGACAATCCTAAGGCAAACCTATCATAGGGTTTACTTGGCAAGATTTATTTGGAGGGGGGTTGCCTGTGCCTTCCTCTGAGGCTGAGAGAGTGTGACTTGCCCAAGGTTACCCAGTGGCTGAGTGGGGATTTGAACCCTGGTTGTAGTCCAAAGCTCAAACCATTACACCATGCGGGATCCTAATGTTATGACCGTAATATAATTAAGGATAACTTCAGCTGGAGTTTTTGAACTGAGTGAGAAGTTGGACTCTGCGACCTGTGGGATTCCCTCCAACTCTATGATTCCATCATTCATTCATTTTGAGACATAACTTTGATTGTTGTTATTGGCTGTATTTTGCGCAGAGCTTTCAAAAATTACCTTTAGCTTCAAGAGCCAGAATCCCCACCCGGCTTGCCCATGCTGGCCAGTGGAGTTATAGGAACTGTAGTCCAAAATGTTTTTTTCCCCTCCCTGAGCTCTTGGTTTTGTACTGCAAGCCAGAGTCTTGTAGCAGTCTGATCTGGATATGTAAATAAAGAACTCATCCAGACTGGAGATTTATTGAAGCCTTGCTATTTAATCTTGTTTCTTGTACCTTTTGGTGCTTATGGTTCCTTCAAATATACTTTCCAAATATACTGCCTTAAAAAAGCCTTGCATAGTCAGGCAGCACATTTTGTTTCATTTGTGGGTGCCTTGCTTGTAACATGGGTCCTTCTCAACTTCATTGCATATAAATAAAGGATGGCAAACCTGTTGGAGGCTGCTGTGATATCCCTGTCTTTACCTACTCAAAGAGGAGGCTTCTGGGTGAATCCAAGCATGATTTATTGACGTATAGGATCAGCACAGCAGACAGTCATTGCAAGCTCTAACACTTCCCCCAAGTTTCACTTTTAAAACTGTTCACCCATTCCCCCTCCCACCATTTAGTAGCATTCTTTCCCGCACAGTACCAGGCAGCTCCAGTGACCCTGGTTCTCATATTCACAGTCTTTGTACCTGCACCCCCTCGCATTTCCAAACATCCTTTGCACATGGCTACAGAGTTGCCCAAGCAATGCAAAGCAAAACCTAACATGACAGAAAGGCCTCTTTTGGGACCTTCTGACAGCTGCATTCCAGTGATTGGCAGAGCCAAAGGCATTTTTTAACTTGTAGCACTTCTTGCCAGTGGCAAAGCCTTTGGAAAGGCATCAAATCTTTCAAAGTTGGGGAGGAAGGATGTACCAAAACTGGAAAACCCTTAAAGAATGGGAAAAGAGATATGACTAACTGGGAAGCATAGAGGCATCTCAGATGTTTTGGATTCCAGTTTCTAGAATCCCCCTTTCACTGGCTTGGGGATTCTGGGGGGTAACGTTTACAGTTACAGAGTAACTTTTCCAATAGCTCCTTACTTTCACCTCAGTCTGCTGCATATGTAGACCTGATTTTACTAGTTTAGTTTTGAGATAGAAGACACCTGGAGATTCTCTAATATAGCATTCTTGGCACTCACACTGAGCTATAGTTCCCAAGATTATTTGGGAAGTTATAATGATTATTGAACAGGTCTAGGCATTGAGTATTGGCATTGTAAGACACAAATCCAGAAGCCCTAGTGCTAGCAGACCTTGGTGGAAGAAAAGAAGGGAACATTTTGGGAACTTTGAAACACAAGCCAGATGCAGTGTAGGGTCTTGTGACTGTCATAAACAAGTAAAATGGCTAACCATTGCTGGCCTACTATGACACCCAAAATCTGC